>OY978011.1:1779502-3091074 GCA_963854515.1 Pandemis heparana | reverse complement strand
GATGGATTAAGCGATTTGAGCATTACGCATACTTTTTGATAAGAATCATACATTTATATGCATATCATTATTTATTATTGCCTTTAATTAGAAGGACCAACATAGAAGGAAATGAGAGACGAAGAAGATAACCGCTGGTAAAATTCTTATTAAGAAGAGAAAACACCTGTCCTATAACTTAATATTTCATGGCTCCTATTAGCTTCTAATTTATTACGCAAAAAGTTGCTTCTATTGTCCGAATTATATTTATACTAATTCCAACAACAATTAACCCATATTCCGCAGCTATAGATTACTAATCAAAAATACTTACTTCTCCGACTGAGTTTGAAAATTACGATCTTCAAAACTTCCATAATTCTATTTCAATTGTTACAAGGAAGTTGGGGACTTGACCTAACTGAATCCGGATAATTAATTTTATTCGATGTAACTTTCGAAACTGGCACAGAAACAAATTAGTTGATAATTGCTTTCAACGTTTTTACATAAAGGGTTGTAATTGAGTCGTGAGAGGTATCGCTTGTTTGAAAAGAGCTAAACGATAGGTTTAATATTAATACAGTTTAACATGGAATGAATTACAATCGCGCTTTAATAGACAAAGATGCATGGACAGGCATTATTTAATATAGATAGGTCTATGATCACAATCAAGACAATATATACTTACATCAGATTCATTCCAATATACAGATGAAAACCATCGAAATATGCTGTGTAGTAAACTTAGTGTAAGTTTTCGGTCACAACAAACGTCTTGACCGCGTTTGCGAAACGTCAAATACTATGAGAAAGGTTAGTTTTCGTTTTGTTCCGATAGTGGCGCTGTCAATTTTCCCATAGCAATTAATATTTTTCTCGTCAACAACTTACACTACATTGACTGCGTGTTCTTTTCTGCTTAATTTGACTGTCTGTTAGAAATAAAATCTTGATTTCCATACCTGGAATTGACGTCAATTTTGTTAAGCTGTACGATAAAATACTATCCTGACTCACAAGCGAGTTTACTATAGCAAATTAAAAGCAAGCCCTAAAACGGTGCCTTGAGGCACTTGCCACTATTCTCATAACTCACATGCGTTATAAAGTGAACTGCCAACACTAAGGACTAATGCCTCGGCGAGTCGTTAATTTTGAGGCGAGTCGTTAACGGAATTAGGCGACGGTATGATGGATGTGTCAGCAATTGAGTAGCACGCAACAGCTGTTAAAATCGCTTGGCTGGGTCTAAGGCGGATTCAGAAAATCTAACTATGTGCGAAATTGTTTTGCGTTTTTTTAACCACCGACGCAAAACGTTTGAAATAAAGAAAGAAAGAAGACATTTATTCATTTTGCAAGACACACAAATATAAGAGCATGTACACACAATTTTATAGAAAAAAAACAACAATAAAAAAACCAGACATGAAAATTTGATCATCAGCGTTGTGTTGTGTCTTCGCAAAAGTGAAACGGTCGCTGGCTCAGCATTACGGTGAGGTGTTAGACACCTGCAGCACTGATTTTCATCCAGAACCGTCTGTGACTCAAGAAACGATACACAGTGTAGATTAAATAAATTAATATACTACATAAACCGTAAACTTTTAAGTAAGAAGTGAAGTTTGACGTTTGACGTTTGACGTCGATGTCTGTGTGTATTTGGCTGTCTGTCTGTGGCGTCGTAGATCTCAAATAGATGGACGATTTCGATGCGGTCTTTTTAAAAATCGGTCCAACAATTTGAAGAGTATCAGTTCTTTTCCAAAATGATGTAAGGCATTTTTGGCATAAAATTGAATATTTTTTTTAATAAAAAAAAAAAGATGATTTATTGCCACAAACAACAATTACAAAAAACAATTATATTACGTAAGTACAACTTAACCTTATTTTTACCTATTTTTTTTTTATTTAGGCACCAGCAGTCCTAATAGGTATCTATGAGCGGCGGTCAACGCTTAACATCAGGTGAACCTCATGCCCGTTTGTCGGCTCTTATATTATAAACTCTGAAAACAACGAAAATTCTCGAGGGCATAACCTCTGTAACGGTATAAAATCAAAAACAAAATACCGCCATCACTTTTAAACGAGCACCGACCGTGACATTGTTGATGTTTCCGCCGGAAATCGAATCCGCCACCCGCCGCGATCAGGCGTCGACTGCGACCGGAAGCACTTTTAATAACGCAGAAAATATGCTGCTTTCTACATCCGGCTGTTAAACGGTTACAGTGGAAAGTATTCTTGGCGTAAAAAAAAAAGTTTAAAGAATGGACTTAAATGAAACGTATCCCAGTGATTTGACTTAATAGTCCCTAAAAAGATCCTGAGTTCAAACCAGGGGTCTTACCAAGATGTTTTTAGGTTTTAGCTATCATGTTTAGTGTGGATCTGACAGCGAGCGAACCTAAACTGAATCGGAATTGAATCGCATTAAGACGACATGGTTCGCAACTTTAACGTTTAGGTATTTGTATTTTTAATACAATTCTTTATAAGCTTTTTGCAAAAAGATCTTGAAACATGCGAAGCAATTCAATGGTGTGTGAAATTTGAAAAGCTTTTAGAATTTAAGCTTTTCTAATCTTAAGACCTGTGCCTAGCATTAGAACGTCTACAGACTGAAGATAAGCTTAGGTAAATGAAGAGAAACAAAATGTAGAAGAAGCTTTAGAAGTAGGTAAGTATATTACGGAAACATTAGCCATAACGGACTAAAATGTCAACTTCTACTAGGTACTTGTTTAAAATAGTTGTCAAACTATGTCGTTTCTAAAGGAACTATTAACACACCTCGTTTCATTAATTTATTAAAGCTACGGAACTTCTAACGAACTTTTAGAAAAGTTTAAAACTGAAGAACGCTTAAACGAAGGATAGAATGTTTTACGCAAAATTGTTGCCATATTCCAGCATTTTATTTTGTAACGCGACCTCATTTAATTTCTACTCTTGTTCGGGCTGTATCCCGAAAATCATCTGGTGTACGACAGGCAAGCTGGCATTGTCATAACACATTCAGCCGAGCACGCCGCGACTACCGACGCATAATCAGACGAAGAAATACCTTCCGGCCCATTCATAATTTTTGGGATGACCCAGTTAGCATTCACGGCCGGAATGTTTGTAAAGATTGACAAAAGTCTTGGGCTTTTTTTTTCATGAGCCTGGCAACATTGTGACACTGGCCACTTATTTTCGAGCAAAGTTCCAAATTTAAATTTTCTTTACTGCCAGCATTTCATAGTTCGTAGTAGTCCCAACAAACCCAATAAAGTCATGCGAAATGAAATATTTATACCGAATCTACACTACAGCCATTGACTTAATTAATTGTTATTGTTTTCGTTGAAGGATAAATAAGAGAAAAACGTTCCAAGAATCCTTAAATAGTGCTATGCGTTAATAAATAAACAACCAATGTTATTAATAGATAACTGTCGTGAGAAGTCAATGTGTTGTTTTCCTGCTTATTATCCATAGCCAAGGATTAGCACTTACTTAATGTCAATAAAACATAAACATCCTTGTAATTAGCAACGAAGTTATTTTCTATTGTTATTTGTATATCCTGTACGTCACGTTCCATACATATAAAAAAAGACGACCAAAAACGTGACGAACTGGAATGGAAGTTTTGGGACGCATTTTTTCTTGTATAAGGATTGATAGGGTAAACGATTCTGAGTAAGAAAAGCCCAAAATAGTTAAATATTGGAAAAATTGATTGCGTAGACTTATTTTTGGAAAACGCTCTTTTACAGACCAATTAACACATACATCGAAGTGGCAACAGTGTTCCACTGGCAAATAGGCCAGTAGAGGTTATCCGACGTAATCTTAACGAGAGAGCTAATCGTAACAGCTGTTAATTCTCTAGTGGGTGTGGGTTCACAAGTCAAGGCTTGCGAGGTTAGCGATACTCGCTAAGGTTGAAGTAGACTCCATAATTAGGGGAACTAACTCAAAAATCCTAAAAGCATTGACCATCATTTTTGACAGGACGCTGTCCGCCATTTTGTTTTGTTGTCTTTTCGCCAAGCAAGCCATTCTACTTTCCGTCATCGGTCTGCTCCGGAGCTATTATATTAGTAGTAGGTACAGTGATTGCGAATCTTTTATAACGTGGTTGAATTGTATTTATTGTTATGCTTCTTGTTACTTATTTTATCGACATCCAGCCACTATTTTTTTCCTATAACTGACAACATTTTCAGTTGTCAAGTTAGTTTGCCTAATTATGAAGTCTACTTTAGAATTAGCAGATTTAACAAGGAAAGGGGAATCAATAATAGTGATGACCAAAAGCATAATTCATTTAAAAACTGTAAAGTATCAACTAGGGTAACCAAACCTCTCCCCGTCCCCGGATAGTGTCCGTTAATCGGATCACCTCGCGCTTACGCAGGACTTACTAAAATGCCGACTAAACTCACTGCCACTAGCTATTTTAACTATCTTCTTTACAAATTACCCCGCGTTGCCACAAAATACGGAGCAAACACCAAATAGAGTGTAAATTAACAAAAAACGTTTACCTTCGCTACTTCGCTACTCACATAGCTGAGTAGGGTGACGGCACCAGTAATGGAATGAACCCTATTCACAATAACTCTTATTTACGATTAAATAAGAGACACTAAGGCTTATGAAGTCATTTATTTTACAACTGTCAATTTAGAGCAATATCATATTTAATACAGATTTATATGGGGAGTGTGAATGGGTGCGTTGGGAGGGAAAGGCCTAGACGGACGTTCCGTGATCAAATTGGGGACGTTTTGGAAAAAGGTCAGGTCAAGAGTACCCGAAACCGACGAGCATGTATGAAAAGATTGATGAATGTGGATGAAGCGAAAGAGGTATGTCTGGATCGTATCAAGTGGAACAAAGTAGTCTCTAAAACAATAAATGATTCTGATTCTGATTCTGCCTACCACTGTGGGAAAGAGGCGTGACGGTATGTATGTATCATCTTTAAATTAAGAATGAAGTGTCCATTACTGGTGCTTGTCAGCTTAAAGTGTCCAACACTGGTGCCGTCACCCTAAAGTCCGACCGCTTAAATGAGCCCTCGCGTGGAAATAAACTTATGTGTTGTCATAATTGGATAAAGGTGAAAAACTTAAGTAAATGACCTGGGTTGTAGTCGTAGTGTACAGAACTGATATGGGACTTAAGTCATTTTTCTAATTTGGAACGTCAATTTGTCTATTCGCACACATTACTCACACATACAACAGGTCAATTACTTAAATTTCTCACTTACATAGCCCTTAGCCTTAGCTTACTCTTTTGGTTATCTGCTCTAAGCCACAGAATGAATCTTGTACCAACTTTAGAATATCATCGGTGTTGCCAGTGTTCCAAAGAAATTTCAACTGAAACGCGAAGGGGTTTGGGTAATTTTGGAATGTCACGGTGCCGTAATTCTGCATTGTTAAAGTTCTTCGGACGTCCTGGGCCCTTTGGGTGAATCGTTTGCGTTTCGCTGTTAACATTGTCGAATGAGATTTTAGTCAAATTAGGCCGTGTGGTTACTTAGAAACGGTTCTAACTCGGGTTATGTTTAGGTTTCTCTATCGTGGCTTTTTCCCACGTCGCAATAACTGTTTGTCCACTTTAACAGGATTTTTGAAGTGAAAACTCCTTTAGCGGCATTGAGAGCTTTTTGGGATGGGTTAAACGTTAAACTCGCGTCAGGCGTAAGACGGAGGGAGAGTTTAAGTACCACAGGATATCAGGATCCTTTAAGAACTTATTTTGAAATAATGAATGAAGCTAGAGTCGGAGTCGCGTTCGATTTTTGAAGTGTACTTACCTTGATTTCGTCGCTTTCACGTATGTGCGTTTGGCAATAGAATAGATAATAACAGGGTAGAACGGAATCTCTTTTGACTGCGTCCAAAACGCCGCCATTTATATACCTACTTCCCCCTTCACGTCGTTACACCCCTCTACCGTCAAGGCGTATTGCTAGGGTTGCTTACCGTTAAATATTATACTTACGTCTAAAGATAATATCGCTAAAATATAAGTTTTTATTTACTTTGAAATCATTATTTTATTCTAGTTTTACAAAATATGAAATTTATAAATCATTAGGTACGTACCTACATAATTATTATAGATAGGTACTTCTAAGTAAGAAGTTATTACAAGTGCCATACCAAATGAAGCCATTTAAGATGATTTAAGTATTACTTACCGACAAATATAAAATAAAATACATACAGGCTCACGTAAAACTAGTAGTAGTTTAAGTGCCAAACGCGCGTGCGGCGACGCCGGCCGTGGCAGCCTGACTGAGTCGCTCGCTTAGCGACTACTGTAATATCGTGACCTTGAGTCCGGCCGGAGCGGGAGATTCCGTTCTACTATGTTCTTACTTATTCTATGGTGTTTTCTCAGGTTAGGTACCGCAGTTCATATCTCGTGTTTTATTTTTCTTTTTTTTTCTTTTAGCGCGAGTGTGCGTGTGTGTAGTTTTCACTTCTGCCGGCAGTCCCGGAATGCTACCCGGTGTTTTTTTCTTACTGATGGCTAGTTTTTTGCTGCGCGACAATTTCGCTGATTCATGGCGCGCTAAAAGAACACAATTAATATAAGTTATGTTACAAAACTTAAAATAATAATGAAGCGATGTATAAGACAATGTAAAGGTTAGTATTAGTATGAGTGTGTGCGCGAGTGAGGGTCTCTCTTGTCTCTCTCCCTCTCCCTTTCCCCCTCTCTGTCGTTCTCTCTCTCTCTCTGTTTGTGTGTGCTCGTCGTCTTGAATTTTTAATTTTAGATCGAAAGAAACCTGAAAAACACGAGACACTGTGTGCTTAAGGTAATCAAAAAATATCGGAAAATACCGCTACAACTTCCAAATTGACAGTTAACTTTCTTCCAAAGCCATTGTAAATCGGAACAAAATTCAAGTCTACCAATACGCCTCAAGCCAGCTAGTAAGCAAGTTAATCCTTGGCTTCCCAATTAATTTTGCTCACAATTTCGGGATTAAAGTCGGTTTATAATAACCTTGCAACCCTTAGGGCGCGATTGGTTTCAGATTTGTTAGTCTGGAATCAGAAATGTACTTGTCCAAGTTATTGCCTCTTGTAAATGATAAAACCGTTTTGTAGTCGATTTAAGACAAAGACAAGCTTTTGTAAAAAAATATCTTTAAATGCTATGTTTTTACTGACTATGCTTCACATATTTATACCAAACTAGTCTGCGCAGAAGTCGGATCGCTATCCCGCAGGAACTAAGCAATTTTCCGGGATAAAAACTATCCTATGTCCTTCTAAACTATCTCTGTACCTTCATTAAAATCGGTTTAGTGGTTTACGCATTAAACAGAGACAAACAGACCGACAGACAGAGTTACTTCCGCATTTCTAATGTTATTAAGGATTGTTATGAGAACCGAACAAGGGTATTTTTAGGTTAGCCATTATTGTCAAAAAAGTAAATAAATAATGAAAAACTTAATTACATAAATGGGTTGGTTCCATAAAGAAGATAAAGGAAAAACGGTCGCGAAAAATTGCGTTAGTATTGTGTACGTCGACTTATTACTACTAATTGGTCATTTCCTTTATGCTGAAACTCGATACTCGTTATTTGAGTTTTACTTAAACCAACTAACAAACATACCAAAATTGACCGCCTTCGAGTGTAAACAAAGTTCATTTTATCTTCTTCTTAAAAAAATCTTTATTTTTTATTTAATCGAACTCTTTCTTCCTTTTCAGGCCAAGAGTACAACTTCAACAAGCTGACAAATGAAGAAGTCAACTCGCTGGGCCAAACATATGACTACGACTCCATCATGCACTACGCTCGGAACACATTCAGCAAAGGAACGTACTTGGACACGATTCTGCCTTTAGAAGTCCATGGGAAAAAGAGACCGGAGATAGGACAGCGAGTGAGATTGAGCGTGTCAGACATAGCGCAGACGAATCTACTTTATAAATGTGCTAGTAAGTATATAAAAATAAAATAAAATATATCGTGGGACAAATTACACCAATTAACCCAGTCCCAATTTAAGCAAAGCTTGTACATACTATGGGTACCAGGCAACTGGATAAACATACATTATACAATGTAGATAAACACATACTTAAATACATACAACATCCATGACTCGGGCACAACATTCGTATTCATCATACAAATGTCTGCCCCTACTGGGATTCGAACCCGGGACCTCTAGCTTCATAGTCAGGGGCACTAACCACTAGGCTAGGCTATCCGGTCGTCAAGTTGATTATTTATTACTTATTATTACTTGTTATAGGTGGTGTAGAGGTAAAAGCACGCATCACAGAATGATGAGGATCCGGGTTCGATTCCCGGCCTTTTCTACTTTTCGGATTTTTCTGTGTTCTAGTTTTCGGTATCGTTTATAATTTATAAAATTGTATTACTTATACAGTTACTGCAATATGCGTCTCAACTCTACAACGGCAATTTTTAAGAAGCAATAATTAAATTCTTGAGTCTTAACTCTTGATTATTTAATTTAACGAAAAGACAAATGTATTTAATTAATAATTATTTGATTCTAATAAATGTTGAGAGACCGCTCCATAAATCAGCTTGGCGGCTCGGTCCATGAAAACAAAAGCCTTATTTCATTATAATTATTTACACGCTGAACTCCCGTTTCCGGGGGTATTTGGGAAAGGCCTATTTTATTCGTGAGTTGTCTACGTCATGGAAGTAATCTCTATTTAAAATTTCAGAGCTCTATTTCCGAAGGGTCTATTGTGGGCAATATTTATTTACACAAATCTTTTAGTCAAATAGTTTTCATAAGGTTAACTTTAATGGACAGCTTTATTTGGTTTCCATCCAAATAAAGCTTTCCATTTAAGTTAACCTTATGAAAACTATGTGACTAAAAGATAAAGGAAGGCTAATGAAGGAATTTTAAGATTGGTTACAATACAATAAATTACTCTTTATAGAAGACCACAAATCAGTAGAAAACAATCCAGAAACAAAGAGCAAGGTAGACAATAATAGGTGGTCTTATTGCTTATAGCGATCTCTACCAGATAACCAACAAAAGAAAGAAATAAATCGGAGACAGTTTAAGTGGTTATTGAAGAATTAGGTTGAGAACAGGAAGAATGATAGGAAAACGCATAAAATCAGAAAAAGTTTAGATGCGACCCAGGTTTCGAACCCTCGACCTTCGGCTTTAGAATCTGTAGTTCGAACCACTGGGCTACCATGGTATTGTTGTAAGCTGTATAAAATTGATTTACCTTCTGTCCAGAATGCGGGCGCACTCTCCTCGGCAACTCGGGGTGGTTCAACTCGCCGGGGTGGGGGTCGGAGGCTGCGCCGGCGACGCCCGAGCGCTGCGAGTGGCGCATCGTCGCCACGCATGGGGAGCGCGTCGTACTCAACATTACTGGTAAGATTTAAATTATTATAGAACTACCTTCTGCCTGCGACTTCGTCGGCGTAGAAGTAAGGCCTGGATTTTTGAATCTTAGTTGACAAAATGTTTACATAGGTACTTTAAACGATGTTCAATGTGCAAATATTAAATTATGAATTTATTAAATTTGACATTTTTAATTTTTAATTTTGTTTGTACACCTGAAAAGGTAGAGTCTTGGCGAATCCAAATATGAAATTGTATCAGCATCATCGATCTAACCCATCTCTCACAAACAATAAATACTTTTGACTTTTGACTTTTTTTGACTTTAAATTGCAATTCTTCCCTGCTGGTCTGGGAGTAAAGAAAAAACATAGAATGTACCAGTTGCTTCTCTTCCCGCGTATGTTATATTCGATGCGGCTAGCAACCCATCACTATTTTGATTCCCCTTTCCACCTTACCTTAGGCTCTGTCTACCTCTTAAGGGATAAAGACGTGTTTTACGTAGGTATGTATGAACATGAAACTTTTTTTAAGGGTGTTTAGTTAATCTAACCCAAAACCATGATAACTGATTTGATTAGGCACATTTAATTTAACACAAACAAACACAGACAACATTAAGACAAATTTCTAAAAGCAATTGACGAATCGAACCACGCAGTACAATTTGTTCTTTTTAAACGTCTCACAGAAATGCCTGCCTTTGATCATTCGCGACATTCCCCGATTACTAAGTTTTATGTAAAACATCCCATCAAAATGTTACCTCAAATTAAATGCTACAAGATGAAATATTTATTAAGTTAAAAAAGGACGTTCGGTAATGCCGTTTGGATGTTAGCAATTAAGGAAACGCAAATCAAATTGGATTGAGTCTGATTGATAATGATTTGTAGGCCTCGAACTTTTCAATGTAACGTAATGTAACGGTATTGACAAATTTATTTTGTTTTTTGCCTTAGTTTTTTTTTACTAAGACTTCGCTGTTTCTGTGTTCAATCGAATTAATCTTGATTTTATAAAAGAGCTGTTGCCAGCATCGAAACCTGGCTTCCATAAGATTTGTGGTTCAGTGGTTCTCTCTAGATCTCATTGCTTTTAAATAAATGGCTGATTACCTCAAGTTTCAGACAGGGAGATGAGGGTCAAATTACATGTACAAAGTTGGAAATGCATAGGTCAAAATACGTCATAGTTCTTCAGACTTTTTATAAATCGCATAGTAGGGACCCAACCACCGAATACCATTTTGATCGCGTAATCTTAAGTTTGGATTTCAATGTAACGAACCTACTCTTAAAACTGGCAACGCTTCAACAAAAACCGACCATCTTTAAACAGCAACACTCGTTACCGAGTCTAGTGCAATATACGAGTACGTCATATAACAAGGATGCTCGTATCTTAAGATAAAAGAACGTGGGCCCGAGTGTTTGCCGAGGGCTTCAACGACTCAATTTCGTGTAGAGTGGGCCGAGGCCCCGTACTGAGACAATGGGGGACCAGTGATAGGAGGCCCTTCGAAGATTTTTGTAAAAGGCCCCCGCCGTTTAAAGCTGGTGCTTGGACTCAATTTTATATAGGTAACCATTATAATTTTTTTATCTTAGAAATCATGTTGTAAGCGATGCGAGTAGCAACCCGTCACTTTTGATTCCCATTTCCACCTACGTCCTATAGGTACCTATAGGTTTTATAGGTACACCCATAATCATGCTATAAACGTGGCCTTTAGGTCTTGTTATATTAGGCTCTGTCTGCCTCGTAAGGGATAAAGACGTGATTTATGTATGTATTGTATATATTATATACTTACAGACTTTTGACTTTCTTCAGATTTATTATAATAATATTGTAAGATGCAAAGGTAGATGTAATATTATTATGCCCATCACCCATCATAATGAAGTGAACTATAAATATTCCAAAAATAAAAGTACCTACTTAATTAAAAATATCTTCGATGAGGAGGATATTATTTGTCTCAAAAACAAAGAATATACCGTGAAAATATTTTCAGTGAACGGCCTGAGGGATTTTCGGATATATTTGGAGCAAAATAATGACGGATTACAAGATAATTTGAGTTTACAATATATCGGTATGAGTAATTCACGATTTATTCACCAAGCAAAATGTAGGCAGTGTGAGGTTATTTTATATTGAAAAGTAACAGACAGACTTAAAAAAAGATAGAATTTAGACTCTTTTTAATTAGTTGTGCTATAAGAGCTACCATCATACCAAATTTCAAATTTCTAGGACAAAATGGAAGTACCACCTATTCTTTGGAAGCTCGGCAATTTGTATGGAAACAACTTTTCTAATGACTCTTTTTTTTTTACTTAGAGGGTTGATTCTTTTCACAGCTCTTAGGGGCCACATTTCAACTTTATACCTTTACGCATTCCTCAGAAAAAGGATCTTGTCAGATGGATGGACGGTCGGACAACAAAGTGATTCTTCTGATCCTTCCTGATCCGTTTTTTTCCTTTCGAGTAACTACGGAACCCTAAAACGTTCAAAATATCATAAATGCGAAAGTTTTACGCCTACAATTCCTTATCAGCCACTTGGAATTATTTCAGCATCGTCTAATTCAGTTTGCGGTTATTATTATATAATACCTCCCTAACCCCAAAAACTATTAACTCCCAACGACCCACGTTTTCTATTTCCGTAACAACAGAAAATTCAAATTCCTACATAATCCGTGTTTAACCATAAATCCGAAAACTTACCGACAGTTGTTCGAGAATTGACAAACTCCTACGCCTCCAGTATTCGTACTAAGCCATGGAATTAATAGCTGTAAACTCGGAACCACAAACGTAACCTAAGCTGTAGTGACCGGGGAAAATTTACGATCTCTGACCGCCAAATTATCAGGAGCCCCCGCCGTTCCCTGCCCCTTTAAACTTTATAGGGGACGAAACAGACATTATGATGGTTCAAGGGTCCTGTTAAGCTGGCGAGTTTGGTTAGAACGGGATCTGGTATTGCCCAAGCGGCCTGCCCGAGTGGAAAGTTATTGCTCCGTATAACATTCGAAGTGCAATGTGTAATATTAGTGCTAAGGCTTTTTCTGCGAACGGCAGGTTTTGTGGAACGTTACGTAAGGTTTGTAGTTTGCTGGGTGGATGGTAAACGATGATTTATATAAGACTATAGAAAATAGGACAGAGTTAATCCCTTAAAATGTACCAGCTGCTCTTCCCGCGCATATCGTAAAAGCCCATCAGGGGATTGGAAAAAAATTGTGGGAATCAAAAACCCGTTACTGATGACTCTTAACCGCTTTAGGTAATGTTGGAGTCAGATGGCAAAGTTGCGGCAGTATATGCGGTAATGTACTGAGGGAAAAAATATTATATGATGAGTGTATGATTAATTATAGGGTGAGCCCAGCAATGTGAAAAAGAGGATCTTTCGTGTAATAGCAAAGTAATTAATTGGGTCTGGTTCATGAATTAAGAACAAGCCAGGTTTTTAGAACAAAGATGTCCTTTGAAGATATTAAGTAGGTTGGTACAGATAGGATTTTTACATTTAATTTTAAACATCCAAAGAGAACTCCAAAGAACTCTGCTTAATTGTTCAGTTTCTATGGCAGTCAATATTCTACAAAGATAAGAATATTCAGTTATTTACAACCAGCAGACTCAAGAAAATATCACAAAAGAACAAAATAAAATACTCACAAAAATTTATGACAATTGAAATATCAGACAACCGATCATCCAAATCGTTCCTTTTCCGGTAAAAATATTTTTAGTTCTTTCTAAACAATAAAAAAACCTTCCAAACAGCTATTCCCAATGTTCATCTGACCTTTGAAAATTAGGTAAGTGCTATAAAAGCTTTCATTTCAAGATTCTAAATCGTCTTGGCCTTTTCAAATATATATTTTCAAAGTCTATACCCTCTTCAAGCGCTGTTTGACATTAAAACAGAATAATACTCATTCGTAAGGAATTAAGCCAAAAATAGAATGCAAATATTGGATTTGAGGTTCGCGGATTTGAGTTTGCTTCACATTTTTATGTCTACTGTAGACTGTATACTTGGCGAGGTTAGAACATTAACTTTTTCCCACATGAATCATATTAGGGTTTAAATTTGATTTTGTCCCATAATGTTAAGGGATACGTTCTCTGTTAACACGACTCTCCCCCAGGGACGAAGGGCGGGCTTTTTTAGGGCTATCCAGGGGCGTCTGGTAATTTTGAACCCTGGCTGTGATTGCGTTGGGGAAAGCAAAGAGGTTTTATTTTTTACTGCAATGCTGGCTGATCTGCGCTGCTAAAAGAAAATTTTGTAACATTTTTTTCATTTATGATATTATGATATGATGAAATTTTCATGGTTTGAATTAACAATCATAAATATTTATCATCATCATCATCATCATCAGCATGAAGACGTCATCATCAGTTGAACAAAGGCCTCCCCTTCAGCACACCGTAAAGAACGACAACTCGCCACCTGCATCCACCGGTTTAACGCAACTTTCACGATGTCGTCAGTCCACCTGCCAACACTGCTCGTTTTGCGTCTTAAGAGGGTGCATCCGTGCTGAGCTCGCAACGTCGCATTTTTGGTGATTTTTTGTGATTATTAAACAGAAATTGAATGAAAGTTTCAAATATCCGTCTGTAGTGCACTTCGTTTTTAGTGTATTAATGTGTGCAATGTAATGATTAATGGTGATGGACGTTTATTTTTGTATTAAAGGGATAAGATACTATATCTCGTTTAATAAGAAAATAAAAGTCCATCACGATGAATTATTGCATTAAATAGATTAATACACTAAAAACAAAGTGCACTACAGACGGATATTTGATAATTTCATTCAATTTCTGTGAAATAATCGCAAAAAATCACCAAAAATGCGACGTTGCGAGCTCAGCACGGATGCACCCTCTTAAAAATCTTAAATATTACCGATTTATATTTCATGCAAGCTATAACTATGTAAGTAGATAATACAGGGAATTCAGTAATATCGTGAAACATTTTAAGATCTTCATTTGGCAACCCGCTGTTCTCAGCTAATCTAGAAACATAAGAAATATTTGAAAACCTATTCGTGTGGCGTTAGGTTAGATTATGAGTACTAAGGTACGATTAGCTTGGGTTTAGGTTAGTTTCTAAAATTCTCTTAAAATAGCAAACAAATGTACAGGGCGGGAACTAGGAGGGAAATAGGAAGGAACTCTTCAACGCGGTCGGTACGATTAAGGGTGCGACCAAACCGCCGCGTATACGCAGTGACGTGTCGTATGCGTCACGTTTTCTCACCGTTTCTTCATACATTTTGTTGCGATTCCGTACCGTCACCGTTTTTTAAGCGGCAGTGTGGTCGCACCCTCACTTGATATTTGGTACACATTACGTAAGACGGATGACGATGCAAGTACACATAGCAAAAGGTTGTATTCAAAATGGAATTTTTGGAAAAAACTTATTTTTAAATCCCTGACGCAAAGAAAGGGGTTATAAGCTTGATGTCAGCGAACGAACAACTTGGCGTCAGTGTGTGTGTGTGTCTGTGGCATCGTAGCTCTCAAACGGATGGACTGATTTCGATGCGGCTTTTTTCATTCGTAAGCCAGTTTCTTAGCCATAGTGTTTGGTAAAAATCGGTCCAGTAGTTCGAAGTGAATCAGCTCTTTTCTAAAATGAATTGCATGGGGCTTTTTACTTATTTTTTATTTATTACCTAGCAGTTATATTAATAGGCAGTAAATCTTTAATTGGCGGTTTCCCGTTAAGGCAATTTTAATTTGAGGGGTGATCAATCACTTCCCGTTTTATTGTTCTTTTGGGCGGGCACTAGAGGAACAAAATTTTAATACAATTATTCCGTTTCTAAGGAAAATCGGAGAATTGGCATTAATTAAGTTTAATTGGTATGGAGTACCTAAAGGAATTGCGATTGAACCTGTTGTTTAATTTAAAGAAAATTAATGAACTAAGTAAGACCCGCAACTTCAGAAAGTTCTATTTTTTCTGGTTCTCAGGAACAGGAGAGTCCACAAGAAGGTTGGCAATTTAACTGTACCTACATACATACATACACAAATCACGTCTTTATCCCTCACGGGGTAGACGGGGCCTAAGGTAACACCTAGGCCACATTTAGCAAGACATCGTGGGCGTATAGGTGGAAAGTGGAATCAAAATAGTGATGGGTTGCTAGCCGCATCGCCCATAACATGATTCCTAACATTATCGCCCATTCTTTTACCATTTCCGCGGGAAGAGAGACAGCTGTAGTTTTTTTTTTTTTTTTCTTTGCTCCCAGACCAACGTGGAAGTAGGTAACCCCTTTTACAATAAAATAGTTTTTTCGGTAATAAAACCTTCGATTCAATGGTATATCAAATAACTCTCCTCACAATTGTATCTGTACCTGGTCATCTGCGAAAAAGCGAATTCGTTACATTTCATTACGTGAGTGACGTCATGGGTTCGCAACAAAAGCACTGTCACGGAGATTTATTGCGTTTCCAATTGTGTTGTAGGGATGGAGAGTTGGTAAACAAATATATCGATAGTTTTTATCCTACTAATATTATAAATTCGAAAGTTTGTGATGATGTGATTGACGATGTGAGTGAGTGTGTACGTTTGTTCCTTCTTCACGCTGACACAACTGGACGGATTTGGATAAAATTTGGAACGGAGATACCCGGTACCCTAGATTGAAACATAGACTTTTCTATCCCATTGGAAAATTGCATAGTTCCCGCGGGATGGCGTTAAACATGTCAAAGGTCGTAACTTAAAACTCCCAACATCAGTTTTTAAATCTAATTCTACGCGGACGAAGTCACGGGCTGAAGTTAAGTTAGAGAGTCGATAATAATTCTTCGTTCTCACATTTTGTAAAGGGATATCCATGATACGAAGTGATTTGATGATAGTTCCCTTCTCGTAGCTCAATCAAGCAGGGAAATGTATGAATAGCTTAAGCCATGATTTCAGAAAGAGACTTTATGATTTGAAATTCATAGATATTCTTACATCTTCCCGGTAGATCAAGCTAGGAGAAGAAGACTATCATCGAATTACAGTCTGTGAACGTTTAGATTGCCATTCTGGTTTCGGGTACTATCGGGCGATTCAAGCATCAAACCCACAAGAGTGAGGGCTTCACCCCTCGCTAACCTACCAAATGTCATTTTTTGACAGTTGAAACTTGAAGAAATGTAGGAGCGGCATAAGAAAAAAGATCTTAGGAGACAGACAGACAAAAGGACAACGAAGTGATCTCATTAGGGATCCTTTTTATCATTTGAGGCACAGAACCTTGACCCGTTAACCTGGGTATTTTTGATAATTTTGAGGCTACTTTGAGCGTTTTAAAATTGATATAAAATCTATATTGTCTATATGCGGTGAATGTTTGGCATGTAGACGCAAAGGCGATCGATGAAGACATGGAATACCTAGTAAACGCAAATAAAAATGAATGATTTCGTCATTATAACTACCTCCTTTTTTAAAGTCACCCTGTAAATGAAAGTCACCTCGGTTCACGATATTAAAAGGCATCGATATCGATACGATAATCTCTGCCCAAGCCTAGTGCTTTGTTCGTTTATTTGCCTTTGTAGTCATAGTTCCCGAATAAAATGTATATCAAATTCATGGACTGTTGTGGGCGAGTTGGTTATTATCAATCTGCGTCGAAGCAGAAAGGGAGGTTATGTTTTTATGTCTCCTACCTGTATATAGGACGACAAAGGGAACCGAGAGCGGTGCGGGCGGGTATAGTGCGTCTCTTTCGGCCTCCTTTGTCGCCTACCCCGCGCCCCTGTGCCGCGCGGGCGAGGACTCTGTTAAGCGGTCGGTCTATAGTGTAAGCTGTTACATTCTACGTAACGGAGCGGGATAGCGATAAGCATGTCTAAGGTCGTAGCTGCCTAGTTTAAGTCTAATTTACGTGGACGAAGTCGCGGTCAGAAGCCAGTATTACATACATAAGTAAACGTGTCCTTGTGCAAATTATAATTTATTTAAGTACCTCTTTTACAGGCAAAGCCTTTCCATGCAGGCAACTGTTCACCCCAGAGCTCCTTTCTGAATTAATGAATTTACGGAGCACTTTTATTTCAAGTCCGAATGCGGTCATTGGAAACCATAAATCTCTGTTCAGATTGTACTCGATAGAAATACGTATACCTAGGTAGGTAGGTAGGTACCTATAATAGATGCAACTGATGACGAGGACAGTCCTCGGAGGACTTGTCGCCCTTTGTGTGTGTATGTGTGAGAGAGAGAGAGAGAGAGAGAGAGTGAGAGAGACTACTCTTAGAATACTCTTAGAGAGAGACTAGTTTGATCGTAGATACAGATCGGCACAGCAAGAGAATCAGCGATATTATAAGCGTATGTCAGGGCAAAGATACATAAATGAGACCTTACACGCTGTGAGTCTGAGCGAACCCAGTGACAATCTTAAATTCGACGCTCCACTGTAGCGCGGTCACGCTGCGCACGTGGGTACATTATTCGCTACGTATCAAAACGTAGGCGATCGTTTCCACAGCAGTGCACGCACACGCTACGCACGAGATGACCAATGGACCCACATGGGTGACATGTATAGCGTGTCCGTGTGGCTTAAATGAATGGAATATGCTTCTTTTTCTGTTGACAAGCGTTGAGATCGTTTTAAATATTTTATTGAATCAGGCGTTACTTTGCGGAGGTCCATTTCAATGAGCACAAAATATTTACCATGCTACTCCGCTACTTAAGTAAGCGAAGTTAAGTAGCGGAGTAGCAAGGTAAATATTTTGTGTTCATTGAGGTCGTTTTAGTTATTTCAAGTGCCGATCTTTCTATTCCGACTGTTCCCTTCCACCCAAACCGATGACATCCGCTGCAAAAAACATCTTGCCTCACGAAAATGTTGGTTCATTTCAGAAATCGACATCCACAAGTCGGAAGAATGCCGCTCCGAGTGGGTGGAGATCCGGGACGGTTACATGCCAAACGCGCCAGTCCTGGGCCGCATCTGTGGCTCAGGCAAGGGGCCTATGATGCGGTCTACGGGGTCTAGGCTGACCGTGGTCTACCAGCCCGGGCCTAGGTCCAAGCCGCATAAAGGATTCAAAGCGCATTATGAAGGTATGTATTACTGAGAGTACTGAAAGTTAGCGTCAAAACAATACAAGTAGTCAGTGACTAGGTGGCAAATCAAATAGTGCTAGAGTTATTACACCAACATAAACCCTCCACGGTTCTGAAGGAAGAAGAAAATCAGTGCTGCAGGTGTCTAACGCCTCAGCATAATGCTAAGCTAGCGGCCGTTTCACTTTCACGAAGACACTCATTTCATTAAATATTATTTGTGTCTTACAATGTGGGGCGATACACTCGAAGTTGTGGATCACTACGTTTACCTTGGACAGATTGTCCAGTTAGGCAGGTCCAACTTTGACAAACAGGGGCCTTACCATGACGTCCTAATTCCGACTCAGTTCAAGTTTTAGCTGTCACTTTTACTATGAATCTGACAGCGAGAAAACCTAAACTGAAACGCATTAAGACGTCATGGTACGGCCCCAGGTCGCTCGGAGAATCCAACTCGGATGGGCAGCGTTCGGAAACTTCGCGATATCTTCTCGTCCAAAATCCCGCAGTGCCTAAAGACGAGAGTCTATAATCAGTGCGTTTTGCCAGTGATGACTTATGGCTCTGAGACGTGGTCTTTGACTGCTGGCCTATTGGAAAGGCTCAGAGTCGCTCAACGAGCTATGGAGAGAGCTATGCTCGGAGTTTCTTTGCGCGCGCGACAGAATCCGCAATACGGAGATTCGCCGAAGAGCTAGAGTCACCGACATAGCTCGAAGAGTATGTACGTTGAAGTGGCAATAGCCAGGCCACATCGCTCGTAGAACAGACAACCGTTGGGGAAGAAACATTCTCGAGTGGCGACCGCGAACCGGAAGACGCACGCAGTGTTGGCAGGCCTCCCACTAGGTGGACTGACGACATCGTAAAAGTTGCGGGAAACCGGTGGATGCAGGTGGCGACTTGTCGTTCATTATGGTGTGCTAAGGGGGAGGCCTTTATTCAACAGTGAACGTCTTCAGGCTGATAATGATGAAAAATGAATGAATGTGTCTTACAAAAGTGAATAGTGTCTTAATTCCTTCTTTTTTTCATCGACACAGAAGCATGGTGTCACTATCAAAAACTCCTGAAACAGATTTACGGGGCTGTTGAATCAAATTAAAACTAACCCAGCCACGCTGAAGTATTCTGGAGTAATTTTATGACAGTGTATTTATAGTAACTACTGCATACGTTTAATTGAATATTGAAACCTTTATAATGTTTGTAGCCGTTTGCGGAGGAGACATTGAGGTGGACAGCAGTGGCCACTTGGAGTCACCGAACTATCCTGACGATTACCAGCCGAACAAGTTGTGCATTTGGAAACTCTCCGTGCCAGAAGTAAGTCCAATAAAGATACTTCATTCAAAAACAAATGCAGTTCAATGGGGCGTGTGCAGTTCGCAATCGGCACTGGACCCGCGTGGCTAATATACTTAGCGCAAGCCCTCTCGTTTGACGTGGACAATAGCACTGCAAAAAGTCCGTGGTAGCTCAGTGGTCTGATCTTTATGGCCTCTCAAGCAGAGGTTTCGAATCCTGGGCACGCACCACTAGTTTTTGGAATTTATGTGCGAAATGACATCTGGGGCCTTACCATGACGTCCTAATTCCGACGCAGTTCAAGTTTTAGCTGTCACTTTTACTATGAATCTGACAGCGAGCGGACCTAAACTGAAACGCATTAGGACGTCATGGTACGGCCCCTGGTTGCCATGAGCTTTTCGGTGATAGTAACATCGTGAAGGAACCTGTACACATCAACGTCATCATCAATGGTGCACTGGGCTCGCGTGGGAACTATGGCCTAAGTCCAAGAAGGCCAGAGCAGCAGGACGTGTATAGGTTGGTGATAAATAATTCTGAAATACCTTTTGTTCTGCAGGACTATCAAGTTGCCCTCAGGTTCCATTCTTTCGAGGTGGAAAACCACGATACGTGTTCGTACGACAAGGTGAAGGTGCGCGATGGGGACTCCATGGACAGTCCGCTCATCGGCATGTTCTGTGGACACAAGATTCCGCCAGATATCAGGTAAAGTATGGTCTCTACATGTCCTTGAACTATCTTAGCGTTTAAATACAATATCTCGCAGAGTTTTTCTGAAATATTTTAGCAGCTGGATGGGTCAGTTTGGAGGAATACCGCTACAATGATTTTTCCTTTAAATTTTCGATACCAAGTCCCGCCCTTGACGCGTACTTTGAACATCGAAAGTGGAGTTAAGTAAAATTAAATCGTTTGTCTAGGTCAACATCCAACAAGCTGCTCGTAATCTTTGAATCGGACAGTTCCGTCCAGAAGGCCGGGTTCTCTGCGACCTTCATGAAGGAGTTCGACGAGTGCTCCATCATCGACCACGGCTGCAGCCACTCCTGCGTCAACACGCTGGGAGGGTACGAGTGCGCGTGCGACATAGGATACGAGTTGCATTCCGATGGGAAGAAGTGTGAAAGTAAGTTGCGTAGCGAAAAGCTTGTGTGGCAGGCTTATGAAGGCTTCGTCCCTTATATTATCCTTGTTTTTGTTTTTACTGCCATATTGTTTATATATTTATATTTTAATGTACACTTCACCCGATGGCCCCAACGGAAGACCAGCGTTGGCTGTAAGGCCAGCAAATGCTGAGTTTGGGCCATTTTGTTGCAATTTATTTTTATGTAGCTTATTATGCATATGTTTTTTGTTTTTTAACCTTTTTTGTGATTGTCATAAATAAACTTTATCTTCCTTTCTTTCTTTTTTTCTTCCTTCTTTCTTTCTTTCTTTCTTTCCTTGTCGTATAAAAAAACAAAGAGAAAATGAATTTTAGGAACACGGTTTCTTAGTTTCTTACTTTCTTCTTTCTTTATGGGTTATTTGATTTGAGTGAAGATCAGAAATCGGCAAGCGTTAGCATAGGATGCCTTCAGACTAGGAAGAAGAAGAAAGAAGAAGAAGAAAAAAGTCGACGACGACAATGATCACGACGAGCAATGAGCTGGATGAGTCGAGGATCGTGCACAATGACGTAGGTATAGTTGGAGTGGCCTATATCCAGCAGTGAACTCGTACCTATGGGCTTGTAGTGTGAGCTGTCACACTCACACTCTCATCATGTTACCTATATAAAAGTAAACGCTTCTTATAATAACCTTGCGTTAACTCAAAACTCGTCTACCTAAATTAGGTGTCTCCCAATGCCCATCCTTACATGGTGATCCTGGCAGGAGTTTGAGTTTTTTTATCTTCATTTAAATGCTTTAATGGGAAGATGTTACAATAGAGAGATCTCTCTCCAGGTAGACGTTATGCCTGGCAGGGTCGCCATTTATGGTGTTCGGCGTTTAAGCGAGACAACTGTCCAGGTTGCAAGCCTGGTATATTCTCTAATAAGCGGCAACGGTACATAGTTATACATACTTATAACTAAGTTAAGAGTGTGAGTGTGGCGTACCACTACAGGCTGATGTTGGGTTCTTACTTCCAGACGCTTGTGGAGGAGTAATAGACACAATGGACAATCCTAATGGCACTATCACGTCACCCTCGTTCCCGGACCTCTATCCGCCGTCGAAGAACTGCTTGTGGGAGATCGTGGCGCAGCCGCAGCATCGGATCACGCTTAACTTCACGCACTTTGACTTGGAGGGGAACAATATGTACCAGCAGGTAAGACAGGGACACAGATATCGGATATACCTACCATAAACAAGGTCTCTTAAAATTGTGCTGGAATATTTCTGCTAGTGGATCGGTTACTACACTGACGAGCAAAAATAAATGGTCGCCTTCTATACAAAGTTGTATGAAAAGTGACCAGTTATTTTTGCTCGAGAGTATATTACTGTTAACGTTTTTCATCGTAATTTTTCAAAATCACATCAAACCCTTGACGCCGCCTCGTCATCCCGTAAACTTTGGGCATCTACTAATGTCCTTTATAAACCATATAATTAAAAATTCTGAAAAACATTACCTAACAGGTGTGTTTAGTGGAACTAACTTCACCTGCTGGTTTATTTCGGGTCAATTTTAAGACCCAGTACCTACCTATAATATAAACCCGGTACCTACAATCAATTGTGAGATGGTAAGCGACCCGATTTTGGTCGCTCTTAGCGTGTTTTGCCGACGTCTGCCAGAGACAGGGGGATAATGCTTCGTGATCGTTTAACAGGAATGCGAGTATGACAGTGTGACGGTGCATTCAAAGTTGAGTGCGGACAAGCTGCGTCGTCACGGCGCCTTCTGCGGGTCTGCGCTGCCGCCGCCCGTCACCTCCGATGGCTCCGTTCTCAGGGTCCAGGTCAGCACACCAGAACTGATCAGTGGCGTAACTATAGGGTGGCAGGGCTGGCAAAATGCCACAGGGTCCCAGCTCTACAGGGCCCCGAACTGGCTTGGCCTTGAGCACAGAAGGGAAGATGATGTACTTCTTTGTAGTGAGGAAGGGCCCTCTGATGAATTTGCCGCGGGCCTCTGACGTTGTAGTTACGCCACTGGAACTGATTAGGATATAGTCCACTAGTGTTCCGATGACTATCCATAGTTTGAGCAAAGACAATAGGTAGTATAGATGCTTTTGGTAGACTACAATATTATCAATAGTATCGACAGTATTGATCCTTGACGTCGAATAAACTATCGATAGTGTCGATACAATTGCTTCTCAATTTTACATAAACTGTCTATAGTTTCGATACTATAGACAGTTTTGAACAATCGATTGTTACCTTTATTTTAGTAATAGGTATCAATAGTATCGATACTACCGATGGTATTGATAGTAAAGTTTTCGTAATTTTCTGTCGCGCTGTAAGAGATCGCTACTGACTATTGATATTATGAAAAGAAAAGAAAAGAAAACATTTATTGTTTAAAATCGTGTACGATTATGATAACATGATTTTTATAAGTTTCAACAGCACGTATATGGCATTTTACGATTAAAACTACCGAGTCATAAATCATTATGGTGACGCCCGATAATAGAGAGAATAATCTTATTAAACTGTGTCTAATAATAAAATGTCGGCAACTACGATAGTGACACCGACTGCCGCGAGTCTTTGCTAGCTAGTTCACCACCCGTCAAAAAAAACATCAGCATCAGTGCTTTCTTCCAGTTCACATCAGACGCGTCAGTCCACCGCTTCGGCTTCGCTGCAGCTTACTACACCGACGTCGATGAATGTGCGGAGAACAACGGGGGCTGCCAGCACGAGTGCCATAACACGCTGGGTGGCTACGAGTGCGCGTGCCGGAGTGGGTTCATGCTGCACCAGAACAAGCAAGACTGCAAGGAAGGCGGCTGCAAGCACGACGTGACGCAGCCGCACGGGACTATCGTTAGGTTAGTGAAGATCGTAATGCGAGAGTTGGGAGACTGAGACACTGAGATTTAGGCAAGATTGAAGGACAAAGGTCATAACTGTGTGGAAGTTTGCCTGTGAGCATGATGTGACGCAGCCGCATGGGACTATCGTTAGGTGAGTGAAGATCAGAAGCAATGGGAGAGTTGGGAGACTGAGACATTGAGATTAAGGTAAGATAGCGATGAGAGTTAATTTTATTTAATGTTATTACATTAAAGGAGACTAAAAATTTGTATGTATAGACTAACACATTCAAAGGTATAAGTAGATTTGAGATAGTCGTATAAGTATATAATAATAAGAATAAGAATAAGAATAAGAATATTTATTTGCAAAAAATGTCGTGGTGAATACAGATGAAGAAGCTACTACCTACAATAATACTTGCTGATATGCTAAATTTGTCCACAGTCCAAACTACCCAGACCAGTATCCCTCAAGAAAAGACTGCGTCTGGCAGTTCTCTACGACCCCAGGACACAGAGTCAAGCTTATTTTCAACGTGTTCGAATTGGAACCACATCAGGTAAATCGAAATACCGTCGTTTTCAAGTGTATTCTCTCAATCTCAAGACAAAACAGTATCGTATGTACAATCAAGTGCAGGAAAAATGTACCCCGGCTGCATAAGTCATTATGGAAGCAGTTTAGTCTATTTAAAGGGATCAAGCGTAATTTTCTGAGTCGCATACATTTCGATTCCTACAAAAAACCTATTTTGCACAGTGTTGAGATAACTTACTCAAAAGCACCTGCAATTTTTCATACTTGTGTAGTATTCTTTTGAGTATGTCCCAATTCATTATCCAGGAATGCGCATACGACCACGTGACAATCTACGACGGGGCTTCGGCCGACGAGAAGACCCTAGGTCGTTTCTGCGGAGGGAAGTTACCGCACCCGGTGGTCGCTTCGCAGAATCAGATGTACGTCGTGTTCAAGTCAGACGTGTCTGTCCAAAGGAAAGGGTTCCTTGCCACGCATTCTACTGGTGAGTCTGGCGTCTAGAATCAGTCTCAGCCCCGATTTTAGAAAGCACATTCCCGAAAGTACCAAGAGAGTGATGAATTGTACTGAATTTGAAATACGAGTAAATTAGACTCAAATTACAGCTCTAATTTAGTCATGTATTTTATTTGAGCTGTAATATCTCCACTTTTGAATGGTACTTTCGAGTGATGCTTAAATAACTGGCTACCGCTACAGTAAGTGAGACAGAAATAGTTCTCCCTCGTGTTCCTACTAAAAGGACACGAGAAAACGGGTAAAGTTTAGCGCATAAGACATTGACAAGAATCACCAGTTGTCTAATTTTCAACATAATTTTACATATTCAGCGGTAATCTACTATTGATTTGTTCTTTGTTAGAAGACTCGCTGCTACCATTTGGTTCATGGCAAATTTCCGATAGTAGAAAGCCAGTTTCAATGAATAATTTGTCTATTTCCATTACAGCATGTGGCGGCTACCTCTTCGCTTCAGACTCTGTAAAGCACCTCTATTCGCACGCTCGCTACGGCGACGACTCGTACGAATCCCGCGCAGACTGCGACTGGAACATAGTGGCGCCACTCGGCCAGTTCGTGAAACTAACGTTCTTGACATTTGAGCTTGAGCCAGAAGCGCATTGCGGTTATGATTATGTCCAGATCTTTGGGGGGTATGAGGGTAGCGCGGGTGACTATGGGACATTTTGTGGGACCGTTGTGAGTATTGTTTTTATTTTCTAAACTGGAATATTATAAGAAGATATTTGTTTGTTTTTTTGTATTGAATAGGCTCATAAACTAGGTACCAAATGGACCGATTTGAAAAAAAAACTTTTATCTTCTATTGCAATCCTGCTAATATTATAAATGCGAAAGTTTGTGAGTGACGATGTGACGATGTGAGTGAGTGTGTATGTTTGTTCCTTCTTCACGCTAAAAGGACTGGACGGATTTGGATAAAATTTGGAAAGAACATACTCTCTATAGAGATATAGTGACTAGGATAGAAAAAAGTATGCTTAATTGGTTTGGTCACGTAGAGAGGATGGATGAAAGAAGATTAACTAAACAGATTTATATGGGGAGTGTGAATGGGTGCGTTGGGAGGGGAAGGCCTAGGCGGACGTTCCGTGATCAAATTGGGGACGTTTTGGAGAAAGGCCAGGTCAAGAGTACCCGAAACCGACGAGCATGTATGAAGAGATTGATGAATGTGGATGAAGCGAAAGAGGTATGTCAGGATCGTAGCAAGTGGAACAAAGTAGTCTCTGCCTACCCCTGTGGGAAAGAGGCGTGACGATATGTATGTATGTATGTTGGAAAGAAGATAGCTGGTACCCTAGATTAAAACATAGGCTACTTTTTATCCCGGAAAATTGTATACCTAGTTCCAATGTAGCACTCAAATTCCTGCGAAGAGACTCATTTAGAGAAACGAAGAAGATGAAAGAGATCTCTCTGAAGCGATAAGGCCTATTGGTTATCTTGTAATTTTCTCTATTTGGTGTGCTATGTGGTGTTCAATAGTCATTGTTGTTATGGTTGTCCTCAGATGCCTCCAGAGTTAGTATCAACAACAGAAGCGTTGCTCGTTCGTTTCCGCACCGACGATTCGATCGTCTTCAAAGGATTCTCCGCATCTTACCAGGCGGTGAAGCCTGACGTGTGGAGTGGAGAAGAAAGCGAGGGCAGCGAAGACGAGGAAGAAGATGAGAGGATGCCGCCCCTCGTGGTGGGGAGGAGGGGGCTACGCGCGCCGCAGCCAAGGTACAATATTACATAATCTAATACCAGGAGCGATAGATGAGCGACCACAAAGATCAGAAGGCTTATTAGGTACGTAACTCGCTCGCAATCGCCATCGTGTTCATTTTGACAGTTCTTGTATGAATGTGACCGCTGCTGATTCCGATGCCAATTGTCAGCCCATACATGAACTGTCAAAATGAAGACGATGGTGATCGCGGGCGATTTACGTAATAAGCCTGCTGATTAATCACGGAATTTATGTAACTATAGGCATTAAAAACTCCCCTTCGACTCGTTTCATAAACCCACACTCGTATTTTAATACATAATTATGATACAGTCACAAACTAACCTATTTCCTTGCAGATTTGTGCGAAGACCCACGTGACGCTGGCCGCTGCCACGGCACCCGCGGCACCGCCGTCCGCACCGCTTCCACCGCAAGCACGACAAAGGACTGTAAATACCAACTGAACAATCGCCAAAAATTACTGCAAGTGTTACCAGCTACCAGATCTACAGTCACATTAAAATAAAGATAAGAAAACCCATTTTCCAGCTATAACCGTAACTGTTAATTCCACGTTACAGTAACCAGAATCTCGGTGTGGACGTAGCGTTCCTCTAGAGGCAGGCTCCTGCATTGCACGGTCTAAGGGAAGACGGGCCCAGCGTACGGGTCTTATTCCCCTTGGCGCGGTCCTGGCGGAAGCCGGGGCCACCGGGGGGGCGTTTGTGGTGAAATCCTAGTGACATCCCACTGCGTCCCCATCACACCGGACTGAGGCAACGGCGGAGAGTTTTTAGTTTGGGTATACCCCTTCGGTGGAACCCACACCACATACCCCTAGGCATCCAGGATGCCTAGGGCATTCATAAAGATTTTCGCTCCGTTAAAAGAAAAGCCTAGCGAGCCACGCTACACTAGGTTTTTGGTTACTGTAACTTGCAAATGTTATGGTTACAGCTGGCAGACACCAGGCTAAAAGAGCCGGGCCTGTTTCACCACTCTCAGTTAAGATAAGACCCTGATATTCTAAGTGACGATTATCTATAATGTCGCCTGTCTGTTTCGTATTAAGAAATAGAGGGAATCATACATAACTGACACTTAAGATACAGGAACTTTACAGTGGTGTAACAGGCCCTAAGTAAATTAGGGTCTCAACTTTAATTTCAACTGACACACCGTAGCAGGTAGAATAGCGGTCGCTCTTTAAGAAAGCTTGCTGGGAAGTTTCAGGTCTATTGAATTTATTGAAGCCGTTGCCTGCGACTTTGTTTACGAATAATTAATTAATCGCCACCGCGCGAGAACTATGCAATTTCGGGGTAAAAATTACCCCTTGTATCAAGCCATGTTCTGCGTAAAATTACATGCAATCCATCATTAGGTAACTACCTAAGATTATCACAAACTTTTGCATTTATACAAGTAAAAAGTAAGAGAAGGTAGGAAAGAAGTAAAATACTTAAATATGGCAACAGTTTTACAAAATTCAAGCGCAATCTTCTACAACGCGCCTATTGTAAGACCTAGTATCAAAAATGAGGCTAATAACGACTAAACATTCATCAATATAAGGGAACCAAAATAGTAGAATGATCGATCAAATACCTTTACAGAAGAAAATAAACTAAAACATGAGCTTTTTTTTTACAAAGCTTTTTATTAACTTGCAACGTAGGTATGTAAGTCCGTTTGTGTTTCTTAAGTATCTTTGTCCGGGATGAATCTGAAAATTTGCATACCTACTTATGAAAGTCGGATGACAATAATAATGATCTGTTAGTAGAATTCAGGACCGTCTTACGACCGGTTAGTCCGAGATTCACTTGAAACATTAAATTTACTTTAATGCACTAAACAAGTTTGCAAAGATGAAAAATTTTGTTTTTCTTTTAACGCCACACCGAACTAAAGGCATAGTTCACACGCCAAATTTTCATAAAACCAAATCGGACCTTATGCGAGTGACTGAAGATCAAAATTGTAGTGTGCCGCAAGTGTACCTAACTTATCCGCCATTTTGGCGTTCAGCCCATGACGCCCTGACGTATATATTTACGCCATACCTATGTATAAATAGAAGTTGTTTTAGTGGTCAATGTGGATTTGCGGCAACGCCTCAATTTATATTTACGACTGAACTAAACTGTAAATAATTAACATATTTCACGAAAGAGTACAAGTTTGATTGATGTTTACTAATGTACGCTTTTAGAAACGTCATATTTTTTCTTGGACGAGACCTAAAAATCTGTCTCATACATAAGGGCCCTTAAAATTGTTTCGGAATATTTCAGCAGCAAGGTTAATTTGACTAAATACCTAAATAGCCTTAAGTATAAATGTTTTTCAGGATTTTTGAATCATCTTAGTCGACAAATGTTTCCATACATTGAATCAAAAATTTAAATGAAAAATCCTTGTAAGGGTTATAATATTATATAAAATACGAATGTTTGTTCTCGAGTCTTGGATGTTTGATATGTATTTAAGTAAGTAATCTATGTTTATCCGTTGTCTAGTGCCCATATCACAAAGCTTTGCTTAGTTTGGGACTAGGTCAATTGGTGTCAATTGTCCCAAGATATTTATTATTTATTTATTTATTTATATACCTTGTAGGTATATTATAATTTATATCTATTAGGTACGTTCCTATAGCATACCAAAAAACCGTCCCACGAATTCTTAGGGTGCGACCAAACCGCCGCGTATACGCAGTGACGTGTCGTATGCGTCACAGTTTTTTAAGCGGCGGTGTGGTCGCACCTTTAATTGACGTTTCTCTTGAAGCTTGTTGTTTATAGCGCGCCAATAAGAACGTAACTCGAGGGCTTGTACTCTAGCGTGACCTTAGCTGTTGAAATATAACAAAATCGATTAGTTATATTAAATAAGTTCAATATAATAATTAATTTTATAAGTAGTTACCAAACGAAATACTCAGTGAATGTTACATAATATTATGCTGTTAATAGAATACAAACTCACGCTTAACAGTTCTATCAGTTTAAGGTATTTTCTGTAAAATGTTATCACTTTATTCCTGTAAACGCCTGATAATAAAAATTAAAAACATAATACCGCTTATGAACGCTATGGTTTATGGTGCTATCACACTGGTGTTATAAAATGTTGTATACGTTATAAAACATGGGTTTCATGGGTATGTAGTGTCACATAACATTATAATACTTACATCTTTTTAAATTATTATAAACAAATAAAAATTGTATAAAGTTATACAACATTTTATAGCACAAGTGTGGGAACACCATTGTGAATATAGAGGAATACTGTTGATACTTCATACTATACAGATGTAGTGCGAAATGATTTTCCACATTTCGTTGAACTCCATGCGGTTTTCAACTTTAAAGACATTGAAATAAGGTTCTTATTTATAAAACAATTTAATCTGACAGCTGCATTGTATACACGACGTTAATAACGTGTCACTAAAGTTGGATATCGGATAAAATTTAATGAAATGTCACGGAAAATACACACCTGTACAATACGTGAAAAATGATTAATGTGTGGCTGAATTGGTTAGCCCATATTAACACTCCATTTATTAATTCCTCTGTGGTTTTGTCACTTTACGTAGTCAGCGAACGGAACCCTAGGCTACTATAGAACCATTGCACAATCAAAGTCGGAGTAGTTTGGCACAAGTTTGACACTGACAGATACAAAAAACAAGCCGATTACTTATTGCGATAAGGTTATATAGTGGCCCAGGCAGGTTTCCTTTGGTTGACTATACACTGCCGAAGTATTGGGTGGCAAAATGAACAAAACTATTTGACTGTTCAGTAAACTCTATAAGATACTCTTTCTCTTTCTACAAACAAACACCCTCTTCTAATTCTACCGTTGTTTTAGTACATAGCTATTACATAAATCCTATACACTACAATTTTAAGCCAAAGAGAAAGTTCATAATAGTGCCATAGTTTAGCTGATAAATTCAATTTAGTAGACATATTCAATAGTTTCAAAAGAAGCACAATTTAGTAATAAAAAGGAATAAAAAGACAATATTTAATGCTAAGTATGTGTAAAAAGTCGACGTTAAATGTTAGGTGTTCGAAATCATATCAATTTTAAATTTTTGTGTGTTCTTGTTATACTTTAACCTTTTCGACGCCAACGACATTTAACATTTAACCTAATATCAGCACCGCAGGTTCAACGCCAACCTATACCTAGATAATTATACGTCCATTACTTCAATGCAAAAGCAACCTTCGTTCTATTGGGTTTAGGTTCAACCTAAGGCATCTCAATAAAGAAGTCTGGCGTATGTGTGATGTCTCTTGTACCTAATTGACGTGGCGGCGAAAAGGTTAAAATCGTCATAACCGGTTCTTTTACAAGAAAAGAAAAGACAATTGTAAGAATCCATGATATAATTAAATGTTACCACAGCTAAAATTAAGGATATTACCTAGAGCCTTTTTTTGTATAATTCCTTGACTTAATTGTGAAAAAAAAGCATTTAATGGAAATGAGTCTAACGTGACCTAGAATCATTTATAACTGTGGCATAACTTCAAGTTTTTTTCGCAATTAAGCGTCTGTTATACTGTAGCTCTGATGTTCGGAGGTCGTCTATCTAACCCAAATTCCAAGTCCGATCTTCATTGGCATAGTTAGGAATTTTATGTAAGAAATTCAGCCGTCCGGTTGAAGAATTAAAATTAAAAACTTTAATAGTGTCGATTGTCTAGGGTGGGCGATCATGCCAATGCTAATCTTCTATGACTCGTGTAGATATCTCTTATCCGTATATATCGTGATTCGTGACAGTTGGCCTAATCGGAACTCAATGCAGGAAATACTTAATTTACAAATCTTTTTGCAAGGCAGTAATCACCTCCAGCTTATGTCCCACTGCTGGGCACAGGCCTCTTCCCAGAATGAGAGTTTGGGCTATAGTTCCCACGCGGACCCAGGCAATAAGAAATTTACCTAATTTAATTTCTTATTCAAGTCCTAAAAAGCTTATATTTTTAGATTTAGGTGATTGTATTAAACAATAATTGTGCCAAACAGATACTTAGTTATTCCATAAGTAGAAATCTAAGTTTGTAATATATTATTATAGATAATAGCGTTTTTGTAACTTAGAGGAGGAAATATGAATGCGTAGATATGTTACATTATTTTTATTAAAGCGATATAAATATCCTTTGCGTTTCATTTATACATCTACTCTATTGTGGGGCTTTAAGGATAGTGTCTACCTCAAGAAGAAGTGCCCGAGATTCGTTCCTAACAGTCTTTATGCTTATGGTTGTAGCCTCCTTGGCTTGAACAGTCTTAGCATGACTTCGCTCATGCCGATTCGCGTTCGACTTCTGCGAGAACTGTCTGCCACAAATTTTGCAGGAATAAGGCGTCGGTCCTGTATGTGTCAGCATATGTTTGGTCAACTGTACTTTCTGTTTAAATTTTTTGTCACACACTTCGCAGGAAAATTGTTTCTCACCTTCATGGATTATCATATGAGCAGTCAATTGCGTCTCTTCTTTGAACCGTTTCTCGCATTTCTGGCATGCGTGTGGCATATCAGCCACATGGAGACGTTTATGCTTCAACACATTATACTGATACCGAAACCGTTTATTGCAGATATCACACGAATACGGTTTCTCGCCGGTGTGCGTGAGTAAATGCTTCACCAATTGGTTTCTCCGTGTGAACTGTTTCTCACACATTTTGCATGCATGCGGTTTCTGGCCCGTGTGTATGAATTTATGCTCAGCCAAGTGCGACTGATAGCGAAATTGTCTGTTGCAAACGTCACAGCAGTACGGTTTCGCCCCTGTGTGAACTCGCGCGTGTTGTTTCAAATTGGTCTTGAAAGCGAACCGCTTATCACATATTTGGCACACGTGGGGCCTTTCCCCAGTGTGCAGCATTTTGTGTTGTATTATCTGAGATTTGAATTCAAACTGTTTGTTGCACACATCACACGTCAACAACTCCTTTTCTCGCTCCTTAAGTATTTGCGTGTTGAGTTCCAAGAGCAACGTTTTAGTGTCGCTTCTTACTGTTTTTATGCCAATATTTTCGCTCAAGGCTAGCTGAGCGCCCACGGATAATGGAGCTGGCGGTGTTGGCGGCGTCTCAACAATACCAGTACAACGTAGCTCGTGCCGATTCGCGTTTGATCTTTGTGAGAACTGTCTGCCGCAAATTTTGCAGGGAAAAGGATTCGGGCCTGTATGTATCAACATGTGTTTAGTCAACTGTATTTTCTGTTTGAATTCTTTGTCACATTCTTTACAGGAGTATACTTTTTCCTTGTCATGGGTCAGCATATGGGCAGTCAATTGCGGCTCTTCTTTAAATCGCTTGTCACAGATTTGGCAAGCGTGAGGGGTTTCTGCTGCGTGTGTATGCCTGTGTTTGTCTAACTGAGACTGGTGTTGAAATTGTTTATTGCAAATCACACATATACAGGATTTCTCACCTGTGTGAGTGAGCAAGTGTTTAACAAATTGATTCCTCCGTGTGAACTGTTTATCACACAGTTTGCAAGAATACGGCTTTTGCCCTGAATGTGTGAACTTATGTTCTACCAAGTGTGACTGACACCGAAATTGTTTATTGCAAATGTCACAAGAAAACGGTTTATCTCCACTATGAATTCGCATGTGCTGTTTCAAATTAGTCTTAAATGAAAACCGTTTGTGACATATTTCGCAATCATAAGGTTTCTCGCCTGAGTGACTTTTTTTATGAGATTCCATCTGGGACTTGAATTGAAACTGTTTATTGCAAAATTCACATGTTAACAGCTCTTTTTCATTCTCAATAATCACCGCATATCTTCCTGTGTTTGTCTCATTGGCATCATGTTTATTTGCATTTGCATCATGTATGTTGTCTGTATGAGTATCGGGTGTGTTTTCGTATGTCACACTAACCAAGTCTTTGGTACTGGCCTGTACCAACTCCTGCTTCACTTCATTTAGAGTTTCTTGTATTGACGGAACTGAAATAAGAAATAGTCAAGTTTAATTTAACAAGTTTGACATTATAGCTGAAAAATATAGTGAATAACTGTAAAAATGGATAACTAAAGGCAAGAAAGAGGCCACTGGTTCCTAGCTTTGTGTGAAGAATCTTTCTTCGCAATGCCGTTCTGTATGATGAAGCACAACAGTAAAAAAAAATTAAACCTAGATCTTTTAGGGATTTAATTTTTTTTTATCTATTTTTGTCTCTTAGACCAGCAGGTCTGGGAGTAAGGAGGGTCTCATTACCTTAGGCACTGTCTACCCCATAAGGGAAAAAGACGTGTTTTACATAGGTATGTATAAAGCAGCCTTAGCGGAATACTTTGATTGCCGCAAGTATATGGTATATATTATTTCGGGTGACTGAAGTCAAAATTCTAGGACCAGGGAGGCCTAGCCTACACCATCTCTCGGCATTAGAGGCCTTCCATGACGTGACCGGAGGGCTAGCCAATTTTTGACCTTTAATTACCTAGTTTTTAATCTAGGTTTAAGTTATTGAAGTTTTGACTGTTTTTTTTGCTAACAAATATTTGATAGTATTTTAAATCATACTAATGCTAAGCATGGCCTTTAGGTGTTATTACCCTAGACTCTGTCTAACCCGTAAGGGATAAAGACGTGATATATTTATTTATTTAATAAAAGCTACATCACAGTTTCAGTGTACATACTTGTACTGAATTGACTCATGATTTAAGCCTGCTTAGAAAATAATACCTTGGATTTCCACAAGCTCAGGTCTCGGTACTATCTCGCCCTTAATGTCGTGGTTGGCATATAAGTTTAACGGCGCTGCTGCCTCACTTTCACCGCATACATCTTCCTCTAGCCAAACAGCTTCCACTTTAACTTTCACACTCTGCATTGTTACTGCTCGCAGCAAACTAAACAGTGAAACAACTGTACAATGAAGATTATTTTATTACTTAAATTTAACTTAACTTAATTAATGATCAAGACACAATAAACAAACTACGAGTGACAAACGAGTGACCTATCTACGAAACAGGAAACAGTAACAGTGTCATGTCACGTCAGAATCGTCAGATTCTTCTTCTTCTTTTATTAATATGGCCCCATCGATCAATGCGATGATTTCGCCAATGTCAAAGTAAAAAATAGATTGATTTTGATTTTTTTTTGTTTGATTGAAGATTGAATTGACATTTAATGCTGTGTTGCCAGTGCCGGCTGCCAAAAATTCTACCAATTACGTTCGGATACTTTTCCTACATCATATAAGAATGCTATAATAAAAAGCTGCTGTTAGACGATCGAGTAAACTGTCTGCATTATTATATTTATTACTTTTTCTCAAACATTCTCCGAAATTTTCCTTTAAAATATAGAACACGGGAAGTGCCTTATTTTTGCTTTTCGGAATTAAATAAACAACACCTAGAAGTAAATGAAATGTTTAAATAAAATCCATTTTTTCTCGCTTCGTTAACTTTTTAAAACTTCAAACGTTTGCATGTAAAATTGAGGGGACGCTAGAATAATTCTGTACAGCCAGGCCAACCGCTCGGTTTTCATCGCAGTGCGTGTGTAAGTTTTTTTTTTAATTTTGTTTATAATGTCTATGATTTGAAAAAAGTTTTTAGTAGGCGGTAAATTCGTATTCTGTACGTGATTGAATCTATTTGTTATTATTGTTTTATTTTATTATTTCATTGGATTTAAAAAAATGAGTTCAAGTTATGAAAGCGACTTAGAGATAGACGGCTCACCGCCTAGTTTGAAAGCAGAAGCTAACATAGTTATAGAAAACTTGCTTCCTGCAAAATCAAGGGCAATGCAATTTAACAATTTATTATAATTTAATAACTTATATTTATATTTTTATATTTTTTGAGAAAACCACTATGCATGCCTCGACGGAAACATGAATTGCCTGACTAGTCTCTTCACAGTTCACAAGCCTCGCGTTGCTCGGCTGGCTGCCAAACCACCTCATCAGGCAATTCCCAACTTTCCAGACCTCGGCAGTAATGTACTGTGTGGAAAAAATACACACCCTCTCATTATTTATTATATATTCATAAATAATAGATGCCTAGTAAATACATATTTCTACAATATTATTCCTTTATCTTTCTTAACACTAACACACATGGAATCTTTATAAATAAACAATTGTACTTATTCATAATTACGTACAGTCAAGGACATAAATATATGTACGTTACTAAGACGTCAAAAACATCTATACACCTTTATGCCACAAACAATAAGGTCGGTGACAGATTGTACGAGCTATGTACGTTCATAAATATTCATATAAAGCTAACTCATCAAATCCACGCCATCAGTTTATTAATTGCACTAAAGCCGTCAGTCCGCGTTCGGTAATCAAGGCAGCAGTATCATTTTACATTAAGTTCATCAAGTTTAAAGCAATAAATTAATTATTATAATTATCAGTGACTTTAATCAAATCTCCCATCAAATCGACTCCGAACACAGATATAATTCGACTTGATGGCTGTATCGATATTTATGCCCTCGACTGTATATTGTCCTTTAATTTATTATTTTCACTAGCTAAGAAATGGCTGCCTGATAGAGATCGCTTTGAAGCCAAAAGCCGCCTAGTATTTACCTTATATTTTTTCTCCATGTAACTCTTTTCTGTATTGCTTATTACAGTGGTGGCGGCCAACCAATGGCGTATATTACTCCAGTAAAATTGTAATTAGGCAAATATTGATTTCATTAATATTTCAAGAAATAATATGTCATTGGTAGATCGCACATTTTATCAGTGAACAGTAGATCTTAGGTCTAATTAAGTAGGCCACGCCTGGCTTATTACAAGCTGTTCAACAAATAGTAAGTAAGTAAAATATAGTCATTATATTGCATGATACCATTTTAAGCCACTAGAAATACTTTGATGCTTTTCCGTTCACTGGGTTAATACTTTTGCTGAATCATCATTCAGGCAGATAATGGGCATCAACTCAGGAGGAATGCTAGAGTCCTCCAGGGGATCCTCATGAACTAGCTCATGCTGCGTTAATGCATCTCTTTCTCTGAACTGTTGATAGCAAATGCTGCAAGTGAACAATATCTCATCTGTGTGAACTTTCATATGAGATGATAATTGCGTCTTTTGTTTAAACTGTTTATCGCAAATGTGGCAAGACTGCGGGTTTAACTCTGTATGAGAGAGCTTATGATTTTCCATGTGAGACTTAGTTCGAAACTGTTTATTGCAATGTTCACACGAATATGGCATTTCTCCTGTGTGGATCCGCATATGCTGAACCAAATTAGCCTTGACAGAAAAATGTTTCATGCAGATTTGGCAAACATGCGGATGTTGGCCCGTGTGAATTTGCTTATGTTGAACCATGTTAGATTTATTTCGGAACTCTTTATTGCAAATGTCACACGTATAGGGTTTCTCACCTGTGTGTACACGCATATGCTGAGTCAAATTGGTTTTAAACGAAAATTGTTTGTTGCAGATTTGACAGACATGCGGATGTTCGCCGGTATGAATTTGTTTGTGTTGCACCATGTTGGATTTGTTTCGGAAATCTTTATTGCAAATGTCGCATATATAAGGTTTCTCACCGGTGTGGATGCGCATATGCTGAGTTAAATTAGTCTTAAATGAAAACTGCTTATCGCAGACTTGACAAATATGGGGGTTGGCTCCTGTATGAATTTGTTTATGCTGCACCATGTTAGACTTAACCCGGAACTGCTTGTTGCACACGTCGCAAGAAAAAGGCTTTTCACCAGTATGGATCCGCATATGCTGGGTTAAATTAGTCTTCGATGTGAACTGTTTGCCGCAGACTTTGCAAATGTGTGATTTCTCTGTGTGGGTTTGCATATGCTTATCTAAGCCACTTTTTTCTGGAAACTGTAGACCGCATATGTCGCAGGGGTATTTTTTTTCAGCGCGAATCCTTTTACGTAGTGTTATACCGGATTTGCTTTGAATTTTTTTGACATCAATGTCACATGTGATAGTTTCTTCCTCATCATGTGTTGCTACATGCTGCTCCACACTTTCTTGTGTCTTAAACAGTTTGTTGCACACTCCACAAGGGTAAAGTTTCTTTGCTTTGTGCATCTTCATGTGATTTGTTAGTGATTTTTTATTCTCAAATTCTTCATTGCAAGTTTCACATACCCATGTGCAAGGTTTTATCTCGATTTCAACAAAAAATGATTTTTCAGACATTTCTTACGTTGATTTGTCTTAATGTCTTGCTAATATTACTTAAAACACTAAGGTTATTAATTCACTATAGCAGGTTCCAGCATCAATCTGTAGCAGCTATAATTTGTCATTTAAATCTTCTTTGATTGATGGAACTGAAATAAGAATAAAAACAGTTTTAGTATAGTATGGTAATGAAACTCTTTATTTCACACAACCAAATAATAAACATAACTCTCTTTCTGTCACAGTCGGGCAAAAATACAATATTTTCCAAGATAATGACAGCAAAGAAGCAAAGAAGATTAATATAATGACAGCAAAATTTTAATTTCTCAGTGAAAGCCAGACAAAAAGAAAATAAAAGAAAGAAGAGAATGTGAGACATCATTCCTTATTCCTATATAATATTATAAATGCGAATGTGACTTAAGCTTTACGCGTAAATTACTTACACCGATCGTGATAAAATTTGGTATATAGTTTGAGACGCAGGGAAGAACATAGGAGAGCTTATCTTTCGGAAAATTGTATACTTTTGCCTAGCACACCATAAACGACGCCTACGCAGACGAAGTCGCGGGCAACAGCTAAAGGATTAATAAATAATTCGACGACATTTAGACTATAAACAATAATAAGTCAATCATGTTAATAACAAAAGCTTGGTCATAATAGTAGACATTTAGAGTTCTTTTGGGTGACTTTTACATGATTTAGGTAATAAAATGTTTGTAATGATAAAGGCAATACCTTGGATTTAATGGCCATCATCTTGTAGCAGCTCTGCTCCTAATATCAAACCACTTTTGTTCGTTTAGTTTGGTTGAGCTCCTTAAGAAATTATTGCACACAACACTGTCTGCTAAATAGTTGGTACTTCATTTAAATACAAGATAAATTTGCTATTCACAATATTTACTAAGTTTTCGTCTCTCTCTGAGGGTTAATGAGAAAATAATGTTTACGGAAAAAAGAACCAATAAAAGTGTTTCGATTCTTTGCACTGGCTGATGCAGCCTACGAACAACTTGTAATTACTTAAGTTGATTTTTATGTTGCAATAGTAATCAAATAAACAAATTATCATCCGCGATCAACAAAATAAGAATCATCTTATACGGCGGACGCCAAGTAACACTTAATTTTTCATTCACTCTGCTTTTTCGACTTTACTTGACGTTTACTCGGTGCCGTCACCGTCAGTGGTGTTCCCTGTGTTCGTGTTCGTGTTCATTCACTTCACTGTGCTGTGGTGTGATTCGCGATTTTTAGGGTTTTTTTATTCTCTGTAATCCAATACACGGAGGAGGCATATGCCATGAGGCACGCCGAATTACGCGACAATTTAATAAATAAACGACAATAACAACAACAACAACATGTACTTACTGAAATTGTAGCGAATTCGGAATAAAAAAGGCTTATAAAAAATAAAAAAAATCTCTGTAAAAAAGCAAAAGGTACTAAGCTCATGCAGCCAAGTCTGCCAATTGACAACAGTTCATTTTTATAACACCTGAAAATGTATATATGGTTCGAAATTAATTATAAATTAAATACAAGCCCTAGCAAAAAAATTAAACTGTCAGCATATTCATCTTTTCAAACAAAATACAGAGAAACATTAAAATTATAGGCTCAGAAATATGAAATGTTGTCAATTATTATATTAATTATTATGATTATCATGTTAGAGATGGCTTCGACTATCCTGTGGTTAATTTTTTTTTCAGATCGATCATTAATTGTCAGATCAGTTTTTTATTTGTCCTTTTAAAATAGCGTCATGAACCAAAATTTAAACAAGTTTTAAGAGGGTGCATCCGTGCTATGCTCGCAACGTCGAATTTTTGGTGATTTTTTGCGATTATTTCACAGAAATTGAATGAAAGTATCAAATATCCGTCTGTAGTGCACTTCGTTTTTAGTGTCTTAATGTGTCTAATGCAATAATTCATCGTGATGGACTTTTATTTTCTTATTAAACGAAATATAGTATTTTATCGCTTTAATACGAAAATAAAAGCACGGATGCACCCTCTTAATCCAGAATGTAGATTGCTTAATAGTCCATGCTTCTGGCAACACATCCGCTCAACTGTCAGCAGTCAGAGGTGAAGTGACTTGCCAACTTCTCGAGGTGGCCAAGGCGCGTTTTTATTTATTTATTTCGTACACATTTTGTTGCGTCTGACCTAATTAAAAATATCAATTGCTACCACGTAACGCTTTCGTGTCCGTTATTTTAATGTAATACAAATTTGCCGAAATGGCGTCATTAGCGTTCAAAGTGAAAAGTAAAAACGGTCAGCAGATACTTAAAAACTTGACCTCTGATAGTACTGTGGGTGATTTGAAGACGTTATTGTCGGGTATTGCTGATATAAATGTTGAAAGAATATGTGTATTGTGCGGTTACCCTCCGAAGCCCTTGGATACTAGTGACGATGCTAAAAAGCTAAATGAAATAGGTTTGAAAACTGGTGAAACGTTGATAGTCGAAGAAAAGGTGGGTCAGGCTGTCAGTAAGCCTCCCGAAAAAGTCGTGGAAAATGGGGTGTCCCATGAAACCTTAGGCCCATGCCGACCCGGTATTTTAATGAAAAAGGTTGTTCCTTCTGATAATTCTTGTCTCTTCACTAGCATAGGTGAGTTGATAACATTTTAGAGGTCATATTTTATGTAATAACCACTTCTTTGTGACTTTATTGCGTCGTTGACCATTGTTCTCTTATTTGATTGATTTCTGTGTTCAACAATGATATCATAAATTGAGTTTCTCAATCAGCATGACCAGGAACTAATCAAATGCACTGATTTTTAATAAACAATGCCTAGTTTTAGTTGTTAGTAATTATTTGACTAAGTAAGCATTTAATTATTAACTAATGATCATAGAAAATTAACCTTGTCCATGATCAATATAGGTCCCTGAATCTATGTATAATGTGAACAAATTACGGAATATAATGAAATTGATTGTGTTAAAATAAATATTGCAGGTTTTGTATTAAATGGTCAAGTAGACACTACAGTGCACACGTTGATGCGTCAGATAATAGCCATGGAAGTGGCCAGCGACCATGATACATACAACGAGGCAATGCTCGGAAAGCCTAATGCGGAATACTGCAGCTGGATACAGCAGCCTAGTTCGTGGGGCGGTGCTATAGAGGTAACTTATATAAGTTTAATCGTGTATTTTTTTAAATCTAATTGGATCAGTCAGTTACCCTGTGTGCTTACTCCTAAGTAGGTGTAAGAGTCAGTCAACATTTAAAGTTTTTCCATTTTTCTTCCTTCACTATCCTCAGCAAGTATTGTTTAAAGAAATGATATTCGCAGTTATCTTTTTATGAAAAGGGAACATGCTGTGATGTTGTCCATTTTTTTTTTAAATTTCATATTTTCATCCATCACCATCCATCCAAAGAGTCCATGCTTTACTATGCGCAGCATTTTTCCTCTTTGTAACGTAAAGTGCATACAGAAAGCCCAAAGCTGAATATTTTTTTCTAATCAGAAACAATTGTGTGTCAACCTAAAACATGTAACTGTAGTAATAATATATTGCCTTTGATTATGCTATCATGTAGATGTTTACAATAACGATGATCATAATTTATTAGAATAGTGTGATCAGAAAATGATCCAATTTTAAAGTGCCTTAATAAAATAAAATTATGTGCAAACATCTAGAAATAAAAGTTTCAACCCAATCAGTGTTTGGGCATTGGACCTAGAAAGCTGAAATTGAAAATATTGCTTTACTCACATATTTTAAAAACATAAAATACCTTTCAGGTGGCAATCCTTTCACGTTTCTACGGCATGGAGATGGCAGTAGTGGACACCCTGAATGCGATTATCAACAGGTTCGGTGAAGACAAGAACTATGGGCAACGGGTGTTCCTGCTCTTCGATGGGGTGCATTATGACCCGTTGTATTTAGAACAATCAGATGTAAGTTGGTTTATGTAATGTTCTGTTACAATTAATAAATTACTCTCGGGTTTTTACAATATTTTTACCCCCTTATTCATAAACGCTCTATAGGCCTCTGCTAACTTAGTAATCGTTTGTCCTTATCTGTGAAAGGTAAATGTCAAAGTGACAGATACGGACAAACAAGCAAATTAGCAGAAAATTAGCAGTTTTCCCAGTAATTACATACAAAAGATTTCATGCGAACTATCTCAGGAAATATTAACTATCACATTACCTTCCCATTTTGTGCTGTCAAATCTAATTTGTATTTTTCAACCCATTGTCTTTGGAATTCGAAATGGCAGATAATGAAAATTTTAAAATGTTCCTGAATTTGCTCCTTTTGCCTAAAGCAGCTTGGATTTCTTGTTAGATTTTTAATCGTCCTAGTAAGTTATGACATGTGACTTCTAAAAATGCATGAATTCCTCATTGACTCTTGTGTTTTTATCAACAGTATAGTTTTGACGGTTTGCTTTCTTTGATTCATATTTCAGTAAAGTATTATCAGAATCTATTTTGTTTTTCTTAGTAATTTTGTTTCATTTTTCTCTGTTACTCATACAGTAAACATAGATATACTCAGCGGTAAAAAAATGTGTCCATCATATGTAGGTATGCAATATAATTATGTAATTTCGTGCTACCAAGAGTCTCATAAGACCGCTGTGTATGATTGAATAATTTTGGAAATAGTCATAGTTAATCTTTAGTCCTCATTTCCAGGGAGGTATCCAGACAGTGTTCCCAGCGGAAGACATGGACATCTATAGAGAGGCGGAGCAGGTAGCCCATGAAGCCAAATCCTCCCGCCAGTTTACGGACTTAAACAAATTCACCCTTAAGTGCATGATTTGTGATAAACTACTAACGGGACAAGCGGAGGCCCAGAAACATGCAAAAGAAACCAAGCATACAAACTTCGGGGAGGTGTAGCAGTTATTTAATATAATTTGATGAGCTATTTCAATTTGGATCTTTTCTTTTGCTATAAAAGCTAATGCAGCAAAGCATGTTCACTGTTCATCATCATCATATCAGCCATAGGACGTCCACTGTTGGACATAGGCCATAGACCTCCAGTGGCCTCGGTTGGAAGCGGCTCGCGTCCTCCGTGAACCCGTTAACCAGGTCATCTGCCTATCTCGTAGTTGGATGTTGACCTTTTTTATTTCTGCACATTTTTTTTCGTGCGCTGGCGGCACCCGTCAACTTGTTACGCACACTAATGCAATTTATTACGTTTCTAAAACAAAATGAGTGCTTCTTATAATCAACCTTATCATATTTAGGGGAGAAGGGAAGCATTGCCTTTTGCCGTCGTAAGTGATTTGCATAGCTCGGACTACTCCTCGCATAAACAGATAAAGACTTAAAACAATATTCTATAGATTCTTAATAGTGTACCTAAGATTATCTATTAAAAAACAGATAATTTAGCATTTTTTAGCTGCATTTCTGTCATGGTTCTTTACCTATTGTCCGAGCTATGGTGATTTGTGACTGATTCTTGCCTATAAGGATGATGGAATGTTTAAAATTCATTACGTGTTTACGATATAACCGAATTGTTCACTTCTTAATTTCAGTAATAATGCTGAATTAAAATTAACTGCATCAAATCTAAGCAAAATTCTTTAATATTATGTGAAAGTTTGTAAATTTGTTTTTTTTTTTTTGTGGTTACGATTTGCATGATATATTAATTGTGAAGCGAAAGTAAGACACTTAGGATGAAGCAGAAACATACAACAATTACACAGGTAAAGCGAAGCTCTGTCGCTTAGGTACTATTCTACACGTAAAAACTTGTTTTAAATAAAGACAATGCCTTAAAAGTTACCTTAAAAAGTAAAAACAATAACTAAAGGGCCGATATGCGGTTAGTGGGGACCCTCTGTTAATAAAATTTCAAGATCCTATACTTTATAATTTAATTTAGTTATAAAAGTAAGAATTGGTTTAACGATCCGTCTATCGCTCAAATATATTAATATACGTTTACTTTTTTAACTGTAAATAAAATGTTGATTGCTATGTAAAGTTTGTCTTAGAAAATTATTTATGTAATTCGAAGCAATAAGTGTAGCGAAATTGTTACAATCGTTGATTAAAGTTTGACGCGTTTTTGTATTATTTATTTATTTATTTTAGGAAGTTTCTTGTAATTCACGTTTGCAGTAGATATTTAAAGTGTAGAGACAAGCTTTTTTGTGTCATGGTTTATTTTTATTGTCTCAAATACTATGTTAACTTATTTTTTCTCCCATCAATTTAGATTCGTTTGACAGCGTCGCTAATATCTAGCTATCGCATGGCTATGGTTTAATGATGTATTTAAAACGATGACAAACATAGCTTTTAAATAAAAATTAACTTTTAAGAAATTACTCGTTTTGTTTTGTATATTACGCCACTTCAAAATATAATAACCTTTTTTGCGTTAAAAGTTACAAGTCTGATGTGATAATAATAAACAACACATGTTTTATATGTGCCTAGAAAATGGATGAATGTCTAAGTGACGAATGAAGATGTAGGACCGTAGAGGTTGTACTAAGATAAGATAAGATAATGATTTATTTCCAAAATACTTTACATGCAACAACAGATTTACTGTTACCTTAACCTATTTAATTAATAGCTAGAGTTTAGCAGCGGTTCTCACACTAGGTCGAGCCTGTGTCGTGAGAACCAGTGACCATTACCATAGGAATATGACCAAAGGATATTCAGTTTACAGAGCAGAAACTACTGACAAGCATGGAAATAGAAAAAAAGGATAAAAAGAAAAACGATTTAACAATTGAATTAAAATTACTTATATTTATGTAGTATTAAGTCAATTAGGTTACAACTAAAGCAATATTAACGAGGTTGGTACAAAAGCTGCACGCGCGCACGCTTGTGTGTGTGTGTGTGTGTGTGTGTGTATGTATGTATGTGTGTGTGTGGTTGTACCTGCACGTCATACCGCGGTTTTCAGTAGATTCTCGGTTTCCGTATAAGTCCATTAGAGTAGCATTTTTTTTAATCTATTCTGCATCAGCAGATCTGCTCCATATGATCAAATGATAAAATTTGACAGGGCCGCATACAAGGGGTTAAGGGTAGGTACCTAATGGACGTATATTTAGGACGCTGGCGTTGAACCTGCGGTGCTGATTATGTGGTTGGCGTCAAAAAGGTTAAAATAGAGGCATGACAAAAAGCCAATGGGTTCCAAAGTATTTCTCAACTATCAAAACCACTTTCGAATAGAAAGTTTTAATGAGATTTTCGATAAAATTGTCGCTACGTCCTATCAAAAATCGGTCCCCTGGGTTTGTCGGATAAAAGTAAAACATTCGATAAAATTTCCATCGATTTATTTTCAACACAAAAATATACAATATCAATAAATATAGTCACATCGGCTGTATCACTTATCACTTGTTTACCTATTACGATCTATACTATGTTGTTAAACAACACTTAGGTACTTTAGGATTCTCGGAATATTGCGAGATGTGCATTAAAATTATGATTTTGACAATAGGTAGCTACGGTTGACATGACTATCTATAGAAAACGAATAGTGACGCCACCAGTGTTGGAAACTAAGCTGACAAGCACCTACTGGACACTTCATTCTTAATTTAAAAATAACATTTAGTTTCTTTTAAATAAGGGTTATTGTGCATTATTGAATCCTTATCAATTTACTGGTTCAGTTTTGTTTGTCAACCTAGGTATAAGGTGTAACAAGAATTGGGTATGTCTCTATTTCGCCATTAGGCATACAAAGATAGTTTGAAGAGAAAACAAATACGCACTTAATTAAAAGTTCTAAATCGTTACAAAAAAGTATATGCACTGGTATCGTCACTCGTTGCTAAGAGGCTGAATCCTTAAGTAGCATTAGCAATCACACGGACCTCTATTTAAGTGATGTCGCAATTTTTCTCCATAAAAACGCCGCAACTTCGATTGTTTGACAAAGTCGAGTTCGTATGCCAGTCTCGCATGTTTCCACGCGGCGGTTGTAGTAAACTATGTGAAACAGTCCCTATTTCAATTGTATAGTCGATGACGTTGTGAACTGGACACGTTCGGTTCTCATAAATTTCAGCGTACTTACGTCATCCACTTCAATGTAGGTCCGTGGTCTAAGTAATTTGGAGACTACAAAATTGCGTCTTTCATATAAATATCTGTCTTATAATAGTAGTCAAAATTGTGCATTTATGGGTTGTCCATAGTAATACGGCTAAAATCATCATACATCGCTGGAGGAGAAAGATTCGATTTTTTCCCATACAGAAGTCCTACCCTATTTGAAACACATAAGGTCGAATTTTCTTTATTTAACTTTACTCATACCTTTTTAAACGGCTGCCACGTAAATGTCTATTGTCTACTAGTTAGAAAGAGACAGCGATATAATCGCTCGTAGTTTAGAAAAAACGTGTTAGTCGTAAAAACCAAGCCTGTCTAATAATCTGGGCCCTATTTTATAAAGCTACAATTTAGAAGCAGAAGTCTCTATCTAACACATAGGGTCAGAAAGAGACTTCCGCTTGTAATTCGTAACTTGTAGTTTTATATAATAGGGACCTAGCAGATCTTAGCACTCATACAATATCGTTGATTACTTATATGTATATTTAAATACGTGCGATACCTTCTATTTAACAAGAAGTCTATAGGAATAGAGACTGACCGACAATAAAGAATAGAATAATTTTAAAAGAGGAACTCAACATTTTCATTGAAAATTGTTGCCATATTAAAAAATGTGACAGCAACGAAGAAAATGGCGCACTCATTTAATTCATACTCTATTGTTCTCTATCGTGATTATTTTAAGTAGGTATGAGTTGTATGAAGTTACTAATGGCAACTTTAACTATAATATAACCCAGTGTTTCTTAACCTGTGGTCGCGGACCCCTGGGGGCCGTGAGTATACATATGGGGTCCGCAGCCCCATCTTTGGACCACCTGATAACAATGCGGACCCCTGGGGGTCCATGAGTAGGTATACGCATGGGGTCCGCAGTCTCACTTGACACCTTGACAACTTGACAACAATAAATAAATACCACCAAGTCTCGTAAGCTACGCGCCGATTTATTTTTTTATTAGGGGGTCCATAAAAATTTTACTACTTTTCCTAGGGGTCCGTGTCTAAAAAGGGTAAGAAACACTGATGTAACCGATGATTTTAACAGTCAATATCGTTGGTTATAGTTAATGTTATTGCTGACGTAACTTGCTACACAATAAGAGCCTGTATCACCATTCTCTTTTAAGTTACAATATCTTATCTCTACAATATCTCCATCACGATTAATCATTGCATTGGACGCATACACTAAAAACGAAGTGCACTACAGACGCACATTTGAAACTTTCATTCATTTTCTGTGAAATTATCGCAAAAAATCACCAAAAATGCGACGTTGCCAGCTCAGTAGGGATGCAGCTCTCAAGTCGAACCTAAACTCCATTGAACGAATGTTGTTTTTACATTGAAGTAATGGACGTATAAGTCGCTGGCGTTGAACCTACGGTGCTGATATATGTGTTAGCGTCGAATAGATTAACAAGTATGGACACTTGTATGTGTATTGCCATATATGTACCATCAGCCAAATATGTGGTCTACCACCCTAAGGTTAAAATTCCTTTGCACGTCTCAATATATAACGTCAATAAGACAGGCTGTCAACTTGAAAGTTCGACTTTAGCGACATTTTCATTTGATAGGAATATGGATGAAAAGTGATAGACCACTTATTTGGGCGACCGTACCAGCTTCCACAGGAAGGCAAAAAAAGAATTAAACAAACTACCGCTCAAAATGAGTTTTGGTGTTTATTACTACACTCAATGCTCAAAGGAAAACAGACCACTTATTAACTAAAAAACTTTCCATAGTCATATAGAAAGCTTTTTTTAAGTGTAATTTCCGTCTTTTTCTCGATCTTAACAAAACCAATTAAACATGGTATGGAACTCTTGGTATACGAGTCCGAGTCGCACTTGGCTGTTTTTTTAAAACAATTATTGCTTAAATAATCTAATGTTAAATCTAATTTTTAATTTAATCTCTTAGAAGCGTTATTACTCAATGTTTATTGAAAAGCGAAAGTATTTAAACCATTTTAATTATGACCCGCCATGTAACCTTGTCGCAATAAGCCATCACTGCGTCCATCAAAGAAAGCAGTGTCAAATTCATTCTTGCATTGATTTGTTTATAAAAAACCTGAAGGTAAAAAATTGGCTTGAAAGTATAAAAGATGACAAGTGACAGTTGATTACTTCAATTCGTATATGTACGTATTCGTTTTCGTATAGGTACGCACGTACGTATTCGTATAGGTTAGGAAATTTAGACAAGTGTCAATGTCACCTGTCACTTGTCAATAAATAGGGGCCAATCTCTGTACAATCTCAATATCAAAAATTCACAAACAATTATTATGAAAACGCACGATTCGTTTGATTTAATAATCAAAATAAAAAAATTGAATATCATTCTCGATTCGATATAAATCACTTACGACTATAAAAATATACTTAATCTAAAACAGGATTTTTGATTAAAATGCTTAGTGCATGTTGCATAAATGTTATGTAATATTTCTATTATGTTCTGGTCTTATCATAAATCAGAAAGTATTGTTAAGAAAGAGCGAATGTTTTTTTATTAACTTATTCGCCGCCACGCCAACACAAGAGACGTCACCCTGGAGGCCTGCTATACTTCATTTAATTTAGAATGAGAAACCACAATAACATTATATTGCGTCTGGTCAACCATTTCTTACCTAGCAAATAGTACAGTGCGATAGTTTGGCAGCCGCAAAATAAAATTGTTTTAATGCCACTTTATTTGCGTGGCCTCAATTGTTACTCTAGTACAAATCGTAAAGAGATTACAGTTCACGAGCCGCAATATAATGTTGTTGCGGTTTCTCATTCTAAATTAAATGAAGTATAGCTTATTACGTAACTCGCTCGCAATCGCCATCGTGTTCATTTTGTGACAGTTATTGTATGAATGTGACAGCTAGCTGATTCCGATGCCAATTGTCAGCCCATACACGAACTGTCAAAAAGAACACGATGGCGATCGCGAGCTAGTTACGTAATAAGCATGCTGGACGTATATACAGGTGGCGTTGAACCTGTTGTGCTGATACATGTGACGTTTGCGTCGAAAAAATTAAATGTCAACTGGAAGTGTTTTGAAATAACGAAATGTATTTTTATTTTCCTCAAGACATATAAAATACAAATCAATCGTAAAAACAACTGGGGTACAAATTGTATGTTGTATAATGAAAAAAATGCAAAAATAAATAGCTTCATATTTTCGAGATGAAATAACAAAAGCGAAAAGAAATATAAATAACACATGATTTTCTACTTACAACTGCGCTGATTTTAATATGCTTACTAATAGTACATTATACCCCCGAGTTTGGCGAAATAAAGAATGTCTGCAGGAACTTGTCGCACGAGCAAAAGGCGATGTGAGCCTTTCTTTATCCGCCCGAGGTGTGTAAACAACATTAAGTCTTCCCCTGGGCAGGAAGGATCATTCTGCTCCCGTAGCGGGCAAAATGCAACTTACGGCCCGGGGCGAGGAAAAATTAATTACATAGTCGAAATACAATTAATTCCTGATCTGAATTAATATAAATGAAAATAAATACTCACTGGTATTAAACACATTCGCTCTTCCAAACAAACTGACATTTTTTCAGTATTCTCAATGCTTATAAAAAGCTTGATATTCAGATATACATTGTCAAAACTAGTAAAGCTTAGCTGCTAAAGCTCTCACATACGTGAAATATTAATATAAGAAAAATATTTTATAAGCTCGGTGATTTTAAAACCTTTTTTATTACTAATTTGTTGATATGTAAAATTAGGAAGCACAACCCGCGCGTGATGATTTACAAAATGGCTTTGATTTTCTTACAACTTACTATGTCAATGTTTATAAAGTCAGTAATATAGGGGGAAATTTATCGACAGCTGAAAAAGTCGATAAAATTTAACGTTCCAACTCTATTGACGTTTGATTTTCTCTGTTGATGAGACTAATTTTGCTAGTTTAGACCTCGGGCGGACCTCGGGCGGTGGTAAAGAAAGCCTCAAGTCGTGTTTATCGCCCTCGCCTTTGGCTCGTGCGACAGTTCTGCGATCTGAGACATTTATTGCACCACCCTCGGAAAGTAATGTGCTATTGCAGTCGGGTTTTTCGTTTCGATTAATTACTTTAGATAGAGTTTTATCAATGTATATCCAAAATGCTTTCAGATGTTAGCTTACTGTGCAGGCTTGGCGAAGGAGAATCGAGGCAGCGAGATACCGAATTTGGTCTCGAGACCGGTTAGTACCGGTATCGCGACCTGGTATCCGCCGATGTGGTGCGGTTTCTTCATGGTTTCTTCGATGGATGTGGCCACGTTCAGCTCCGAACCGGTCGGTCGACTGGAAATTAAGTTATTTTAGTTATAATTACAACAATAATGAACTAATTCTTCCATACACAATGTAAATGAAACAGAAAATGGAAATTTTAAAAATCGACCTTAGTTTGCTTCGAATACGAATTAACGCCTGCTTCCTTTGTGATATTTTTTTTTCAAGATTTATTATGCATGGTAATGTTTTTAAATTAATCTGCAAGCCAAGTTGCATATTTCTTTTTTGTTTTTAAGGTATTTTAGTAAAAAAAAATATTGAAATAGTTTCGTTTTTAAATTTGGACCGTCAAATTTTGTTTATTGATAAATAACCAGTGTTTAATCGATTTTATAAAACAGGCGAAAAAATGAGATTTGTTTTTTTTTTAATTTTTGATGTTGCATTTTAGACTTATTTCGAAAAACCCAAAAAAAAAAACGTAAAAATAGTTCACTTTTGCATAATGCATATGGGAGTTAAAATTATGGCAATTAGTCACTTTCTAACGGGAATACGTCGCATTACCAATCTACAGGGTGTAGACGTGATTTGTGTATCTATGGAAAAAATAATAAGGAACTTACGATCCTCCAAAGTCGACATAGAACAGGCGCTGTAGAATTTCATAAGTGACGAGCGTCACGCCGAACTGTGGCGATGAACGGAACACGCGGGCTGCCGACAAAAACAATTATCAAGCCAACGAATTCATGTTTAATGGAAGAGATCCCTTTCTAGGGACATGTTCGTCTTTATACAGGTTGTCTTCAAATTCTTCCGGAATCAGCAGGTAACAGCTCTATCCAAACAAATCAAAAACCTTAAAACTTTAATTATTAATAGACAAACTGTATTGTATTTTACATTTTTCTATTTATTTAATAATTATTGATCGTAAAGAAAAGTTCTTGAGTGGCAACCACGAACCAGAAGACGCAGTGTTGACGACATCGCAATGATATTATAAGAGTCAAAAGTTTATTTTGCAATTAGGCCGCCAAGGGCTCTTTTACATGTCTTTTTTTGAATCTACCAGCGCATTCGGAAAGACCATCATTGCCAAGAAGAATGCGCCGCAAGAAACTAGGCAGAAAGTCATTTTTTTCAAAATAAAATAGATTTACAACAGTACTTAAATTCTACTTAACTCACCTATGATACAATTAATACATTTTATAAAAGGGATGTATGTATAAGGTCCCAAGTTAAGTTCGTACCTTAAATTACATTAGTCTATAGTAGAGATGTATAAAGTCTCTACTGTTCAAAGCGAAACAAAATATGTGATAATCATAAGAAAGAGATTTATCTCGCGCTTATTTAATATGTGATAATTATAAGAATGAGATTTATCTTGCGCTTATTTATCGAGCGCTTGTGGTGTATCTAGGGTTTTAACCCTAGATACAACACAAGCGCTCGAAACTCGTCCCGAGCAGAGAGTGCTTAGAATCTGTCTAAGCACTCTCTTACCCATAGTCGCGGGTGGACGTCTAAAGCACAGTATATATATAAGCTAAAGCAGTAGGGAAGATAGGCCTACTTTTTGAAATAAGTACCTACGCTCCAATAAAGCGTTAGGGTTGTCGATTTAATTTTTGTTAAATTGAATAGTTTTTTTTAACCAAGGTTTGCCCTACCTATAGGTATTTGACAAGTTATCCTTCAAGTGTAGTTTTCTATAATATATTAGTACATATACTATAGATGCAAAATGATAACAATGAAAGTCCGTAGAAATTTTTTTCACCAAAAACACGGTCTATAATATACGGCAACTACTTACTTATCATCTAAACAGCCAACGTTTTATTTAACAGAAAAAGCATTTGTCGGAGAAGTGACATCTGACATTTTTCTCGTTATAAAAATAATATATACATTTTATTTCATAATAATATAGTATCATTCTTACCAGACCTTTCAACATTAGCAGGGAGTTTAAAAAACGAAAGCTCCGGTTTTGAAGAAGCCGAGTTCAAGCAGCCGTACACTGCGTAATACGCTCTTGGCATGTTTAAAACGAAAACGGCCGCTCGTCTCAATGCGCCACGCGCGACTGACGGCACCGCGAGATCTGCTTAGGGGCCGTGTAAAAGCGCGTGTCTATGTGTGCGTTCGTTTCGACCGATTTGTTCGTAGATTCCCTACTGCTTGTGCTTATATGTACTGTGTCTAAAGTGTCTAAACTGTCAACATGCCAAAGTATGTCGTATATTCCGAACAGGTGCATTTGTAATAAAACTGTAATCTTTGTGTTATACAGTCGGATTACGATTATTTTAAAATGTGGTTGAAATATCATTTAGCATTTGCGACTGTCATATATTTGGAATATACTTTTTGCATTTAGGGTTTATAATATCATTGCGACATCGTGAAAGTTGCGGGGAATCGGTGGACACAAATGGTGACTTGTTGTTTATTATGGGGGAGACCTTTGTTCAACAGTGGCCGTCTTCAGTGATGATTGGTCGTAAAAAATGACATAAAAACGCTGAACAATCATCCATGTAGAAGAACTACATACCAACTGATCCCTTCCACAGTGCCCTGAAGCCTTCCTCCGTGTAAATCTTCCTGGCTGCATCTATAACACCGCTGTATGTTGTCTGGCCAGTCCTCGCTACTACCTGAAGCCTGTTTAAATAAATTAATTGAATAAGCACAATAAAGCCAAGTTTATAAATAAACTAAAAAAGGTTCTCAACTTTCTAATGAATTACTTATAAATACTTTAACTTTCTAGTGAGATCGACTTTTAATAAAAGGCACTCATTAGAAAATTTACATCATACGAAAATCTGTGAGGTGCTTCCAGCTGTCGTAAAAATAGGGTAGCTCTTATAGGTTTTTTTATTTATGTATCTGTCGTTTTAATTTGTATTTATTTATTTGTTGTTAGTGATTGTTATAAATAAACTTCTTTTTCTTTCTTTCACAACACAACTCATAGTAACCATCTACTAATTCTATTTTTTCATCTGTAGTGTTGGCCTCACCTTGTTTTGATGACGTCAGCGGGGGTGACCAGGGAGGCGGCAGGGATGCCGGCGATGGCACCCGCGGCCAGCAACGTCAGAGGGTGGTTGTAGCCGTTTTCGTCCGCAAATTTCGCCTGAAAAATTATGATTAAGATTAACGATACAGTGAAGCTTTTAAGTAAGTAGAAATAATTTGTCATGGTTTTGTCTGTCTACCCTCATTCTTGCGCGTCGACTGCGTGCACTGTCGTTACCACTGGTCATTGACTTACAATAAACAAGACAATTGGGAGTCTACCCAATCGCAAACAAAACTGCCTCAAGAAACGTCCGAGCGGCGTTGTTTATGTATTGTTTGTGTCAACACATCAACTTACACAGATAACATTAACATATTCGTTCAAATTAACACCTTATTTCGTGGCAGTAATGTTTAAAGTCAATTGCATACGATCGTGCGAAGAAATGACACGACGTTACGCGCTGGAAACCTGTATGTCTCTTGTTCTCAAGCGTTTGAGATTACGGTGCGAAAGAGACACATACATTGTTATCGAAGCGCGGTCGAAACACGACTGAACCAAAACTCTGCACAATAGACGCGTCATGCAGACTTTTGCTTCCGAGAGTTTTTGAGCGCGATTGGGAGTCTAGTTGTTTATTGTACGTTAATGCCACTGGTATACACAGTGGTAACGAGAGTGCACGCAGTCGACGCGCAAGAATGAGGGTAGACAGAGCTCGGTCTACCCAACAATAACATCCACCAGCAATTTCTTCAGTCTACTCGTGATCATGATGCAAGCAACTGCATCGAAATATCGGGAGCTTAAAGGTAATCGCGGTTCATATCCCGTCTATAATATTTCAAAATTTTTTGGTAAGGCTGCTCCAAAATATTTGAAGGCCTCGCCCGCTAAGTTATAGTATGAATCTTCCCAGGTGAATTTTTCGCTTCGAGTCCTAATCATTCAAACAAAGGCCATTGTCTCTATTATAGCAAAACCGCAAGCTACCGTACGCATGTGCCACTCCAACATTAATATAGAACAACAAACGGTATCGTCACAGTATTAAGGTTCAAATTAAAAATAATATCTAGAATATCAGTGACATTAATAATATGAATGTTGTAGTGGCACGTGCTAACGTGCGTACGGTAGCTTGCGATTTTGCGATAGTCGAAAAATTCACCTGGGAAGATTCATACTATACATATATCTGATGGCGACTGGACCATAGCATACACATAAACTTACCTTGACATGGGCATAAGTGGGGAAGTATATAGCGCTGAAAGGCATGTCTCTGAGCAGGCAGGCCCGCGCGCCTTTGTACAGCCCGAAGAGCCCCAACTCCTTGACGACGGTCCACGCGCGTACTTTGCTGCCACTCGCTATCTCGCCCGCCACTTGCAGTCGAATCTTTACTATTTCTAATGGATTCGTGAATATTACTTGTGAACCGCCCGCCTGGAATATAAAGTGTCTAATTAGTTTCCGTGCTGGGAACCGATTTTTGAATCTCACCAAATGACAAATTGTCAGCGATATGACAAATTCTGACCGATTTTCAAAAGTTCATATTTTTGAAACTCATCGCTGACATTAATTGTCATAACTATGACATCAAGTCGAGTGCCCCCTCCCACTTGTAGATATCTCAGATCAGGGGCCGTACCATGACGTCTTAATGCGTTTCAGTTTAGGTTCGCTCGCTGTCAGATTCATACTAAAAGTGACAGCTAAAACTTGAACTGCGTCGGAATTAGGACGTCATGGTAAGGCCCCTGATCGCTATTAAGCGATAAGACCCGCCTATTGTATACTTTGTTCTTTGTTTCTATATTGATTTGTACTGATTTGTGGTGTTCAATTAAGTGTATTTGTATTGTATTGTATGGTCTCTCACCGCGTGTCATTTTTGGAATTTGACATTGATCTAACGATAGCGTAAGCAACTCATGGTCTTGAACGAGTAGCGCCATCTAACGTGCGATAGCGGAACTAACACGACACTGACAGCTACTGAGCGACACTACGTTTCGTTTTACGTTTAACTCAGTTGATAATCTAACTATTCAAAGTTTTAGTATGAGAAACAAAATCCGGTATTAAGGTCGACACTATAATTATCTGCGTAAAATTGGACGTAACTGAAAGATTGTCAAACGAACGGATGGACTGCCGGATGGATGGTTGGACAAACAGACAAACGCATAGACAAACAGACAAACGAACAGACAGACAGACAGACATACATACATACAGACAAACAGACGAACAGATAGACAGACAGGCAGACAGAAAGAAATAAAGAAAAAGTTTATTTATGACAATCACAAAAGTAGTTAAAAAACAAAAGTAAGTACCTATATAAACATACAAAGCTAAAAATAAAAACCTACAGATAAATAAATTGTCACAAAATGGTCCAGAAGAATGGACAGACGGAAAGACAGACAGACAAAATAAGTGCTTCTACAATGTTAGTCATAACTAACTCTGCGAATACGACATTTGATAAACAGTGACAAAAAAGTCACCAGTGACATAATATGTCACCGGTGAGTTAGAGATCATCAGTGAGATTCAAAAATCGGTTCCCTGGTCTGTAAGAAAAGAAATAGTAAACTGAAGAGAGAATAAGTCACACTGGACGAGATTGTTTGAAATCCGAGCCGAAAGCGAGGATTTTTATATACGAGTCCAGAATGCCACTTAATGGGGGTTTTTAGTGGGTATGCCTCCCCACCTCCTTCCACTCGGGGGAGGGGCCGGGGAGGAGAGTTTCACACATCGCTGGCGCGGTCGTATGCGTACCGCATTTTCCCACCGCAAAAAAAGCTCTGTCGTCCCCGTAAGGGATATTATGTAGACGTGATTTGTGTATATAAATATGTATTTAAATTTTATATGAGTTTGGGGCGACTGCTTTTGCAGACTTCTGGTAAAACATATCAATTTACTTACACAAGCACCAGCTAAAATTTCTGCATAGACGCTAATATTTCCATTTTTGTCCATAAATTTATCGCGAACTAAGTCGTTGACCTGAAACAATACTTTAATTACAATACATGTATAATAAATGCGTGATTTACGTATATATGTTACGCTACGCGAACAGAATCCACTTCCTGGCCAGGGGAAGACGTAAAATTGCGTACACACCTCGGGCGACTCAAAAAAGCCTCAGGTCGTGCGACCAGCTCCTGCGGTCTGAGGCATTCTTTTCATCACCCTCGGTGTAATGTATATCTATGTAATGTTTTAAACTTCCGCGATTTTCACTCATATTTATTTCAAGTATTTCGAGACTTAACCGCGTAAAAATTTGCCGTTGCAAAATAATGACCAAGTGCGGGTAGTTAGAAAAACTCGCGCAGCTACACAAAAATGATAAGCTACATGGCAGTCTGCTCGGGAACACGGCCACTGCAACGTGGCCGAAGCGTCGAGGTAATTAATGAAAAAAAAAAATACGCGGTCAAGTCCCGAAGTACTTTAAATAAATATGTATAACTATGGTCAAATCTCCGTGTATTGGAGGGTTTGGGCTATAATTCCCACGCGCGCCCAGTGCGGATTGGGAACTTAACACAGACGATTGAATTTCTTCGCAGATGTGTGTGTTCCTTCACCGAAAGGAGGCCTATGCCATGAGGCACGCCGAATTACGCGACAATTTAATAAATAAACAACAATAACAACAACAACATGTACTTACTGAAATTGTAGCGAATTCGGAATAAAAAATAATGGTCAAATCTCACCGTCAATTTGATAGCTTTCTCCGGCGCAACACCTATTAGCTGCGGCACGAGACCTCTGTACAATCCGAACACTCCCTCGTGCCTTATGACCTTCTTGAAGCAATCGAACGAGTTCCTATAAGCCACTTCACCGATGAACGACCCTGTTCGTTGATTCTGCATACGGGTTTTGACTAGATCTATGGGGTAGACAGCTGAGGCGCCCACGGCTGGAAAATACATAGGGTTTGATGAATACCATTATGACAAACTTTAGCCTTTGAAGTGAAATCTTCTTTAGCGACGTTGGGCACTGTTTGGGATGGGTAAAAAATGTTAAGCCCGCGTCAGGCGTAAGGCGGAGGGTGAATTTAAAAAGTACCAGGATATCAGGGTCTTCTAAGAGCTTATTTTGAAATACGAATGTAGCTAGAGTCGCGTTCGATTTTTGAAGTGTATGATGAAACGTATGTGCGTTTGGTCTAGTGGTAGGTATAAGGTGTGGAATAACAGTGCGTTCTCTCAAGTGACCGCAGTTCGAATCTCGTGTTGAAAAAGTTTTTTTTTTCTTTTCACTTCTGCCGGCACTCTCGGAGTGCTACTCGGTGTTTTTTTTCTAATGGCATGTGTCTTGTCGGTAATGTCGAATGCCGAAATAAAATAACGTCGCAATAAATAATATTGGCGTGCTTTATTATTGGTTGTATAAGATTCTTCTGAACTGCAGACTGCTAAGGCTGTTATCAAATCTATTTGCTTTAGAAAGGCTCTGTTTAACACGTAAGGGATAAACACGTGTTTTGTGTGTGTATGTATTTTTGCATCTACTTACCACCAGCAATAGAACCCAGGGTGAACCGGTACGTCTGCTCCAACACTTGGATGAAGAAACTCCTATCAGCAGGACTCTGCAACAATCAGACGCTCGTATACACCTGACACTCAAAACAAGATGGCAGCCGAAAGTCGTCCACTGGATATTGAGTCTATAGACCGCTTAAATGAGTGCTAGCCCGCGCGGCACAGGGGCGCGGGGTAGGACGACAAAGGGGACCGAGAGAGGTGCGGGGTAGTGCGCCTGCCGCCCGCACCTCTCTCGGTCCCCTTTGTCGTCCCACCCCGCTCATTTAAGCAGTTGGTCTATAGTAACTTATGTCTGGGGCACTTGTTAGTCTTTTAGCTCAAAAATATAAATTGATTGTAGCGATTGACTAAATAGCATTTCCCCTTGAACTAACAAAATTTCTCAATTGCATTCACCGTTCCTTCGTTTAAAATACATAAAGTTTAAAATGCATAATAAGTTAAAATACATACAAATATAATGGTTCAAAATATTATAATGCGATTTTCTCAGAAAGTGACAAATTAACAGGATTGTTATAAAACAAACCTAACCTAACCTAAACCAATTTATAGATTACGATATCAAAAAAGTTAATTTTGTTAATAGTTTCTGAGAAAATAGCATTATATATTTTGAACCATTATGTACCTATTATACATTTTAAACTTTATGTATTCTGATGCGCACCCCTTTCTGGCATAGGGTAAAGGATGAGGATGGAAAGAGACGGCAAATGCAATTGCCTGCGCCTGTGCGTTAGAAAGTAAAATCTAAAATGTCTCGTTTTATAATATCTCAATATTTCACACATTTCAGGGAAAATAAAGTTATTTAAGTGAATGTGAAAGGAAATTAAGAAATCTGAACGTGTATATTTCGTGAAATGTTTTGATGATCATTCCGAGTTTAACATTCTAATAAATTAGATTTGTGTATCATGCAGATTGTAGAAATTTTGATGAACTACCGGAAAAAAAATAAGTAGAATTATTTACACCAGGGTTTCTTAGTGGGGTCCACGGACCCTTAGGGCTCCGTAAGATGTGTGCCAGGGGTCCGCAACAACACAGAGCTTTAACATATTTACTTAGATATTTGATAACAATATACTTTGTTTTCTTTTGCTAGCTTAGACAGAATCCCATGGACTTTTTGAAATTCTGAAAATGGTCCATGACCGCATAAGGTTTATGAAACACTGCTTTACTTTGGGATTCTCCCGAGGCGCGTATAGAGTATTTTATTACGCGGATTGGTTTTTTTGCGAATAAAATATTGGTCATTCCGCGTATTGGTCAATACGCGTTTTTTTTAAATATTGGTTATTATGCGTCGAGAGGCCTTAATCGTATACATTGTACTTTGCTCAAGTCTCGAAAAGAAACTTCGCCAAAATCATATTTGTTTTATTAACTAAACATGTTCATTGTGATAGGCATGCAAAATATAAAAGTATCGTGATGAAATTGGATTATATTAAAAGTTTATTCGCGAAACAGTAGCTGTAATAAAACATATAAACGGAGAGATTAAACAGGGTGTTCACTCTAAATGCTTAAAAAACCATTCCTTAACTCTTTCCTTACCAAAATTATCAAAGTTGAATTTTATCAAAATGCACGACCCTACCACATACATTTCATATTAAGTTTTCTTTAGGTCATCCATAAAGTACATTAAATACATATGTAGGAGGGGAGGGGGGTCTGTAAATTCGTGATGCACGAACAAAATAATTGAAGTCTTGAAATTGACGTACTTTCATTGTCATCACAAAACATAAGAACCTGGCTTTTAAGTCAGGCTACTCGAAATTTACATTATACATCCCCAATCCTACAATTAATTGTGTGGAAAAAGCAAAATTATTAGGTTTTATCTGAACTTTTCCTTTTTAAACCTCTTATTGCCCTACCTCCCTATCTTTTCTCAACTACCTAGTTTCCCCGACTTTTCTCCAACTTCCCCTAATTTCCAAAAAGTGAAACACCCTGTCAATAAAGGTATATTTTAATCTCGCCGTACATATGTTTTATATATTTGTCCAGTTATGAAATGTGCTAGTGAGAGTGAGTTTACAATGATGGAATATACATATTTTCAAGAAAAAGTGAGTACGAAATTTGACAAAATAAAAATATATTTTCAAGAAAAAGTGGGTACGAAATTTGACAAAATAACCAAGCTGAGATAAGATAATCTTAATTAATGAAGGAATATAAATCGAATACGGAAGAAAAATCAATAACATCTTGGCTGTTGGTTTTCATCTATCTATCTAATCTAATACATACCTTTAAGGTGGTTGCAGAGCTGTCATTTTCATACAAAACGTTTGACCAATACACGCTTAAACTGTTATTGCTTCAAGTTATCAAACAATATCAAAGAAATCCTTAAAAAATCTTATTTTCGCCAATGAAATCAGATTTGATATAAATCGTACAATTACAAAGTTATTAAAGCTTTAAAACCCGTTGAAATATTGTCTATCTTATGTATGTGTGCGTTACTTTTACACAACGTGTAAACGTAAGTGCACGTAAAGCTATTCACATGGACGTAATACATAAACACCATTCATGAACAGTGCGTTCTGAAATATAATACTACTTTACCTACTTGTGTTTTAACATAGTAAAATATAAATTGGTTTTTCGATGCGAATGCAAAACAGTTAATTTTAATTTATCAGTTTTATCATACCCTTCAATATACATGTAAAAAATATTATAAACATTTAGTTTTTTAAAGATACTAATTGTGCTTTTTTGTTCATAACAATAAAGTGGAACAGTTTTTGAAAGCACTAAAACTCCTTTTTATTTTACTCTGTGGCCGTGTTTTGAGAATGAATTGACATTGTCAATTTGATTGTGGAAATCGTATTCGTAATCAATCAAGTATGGTTTTCAATTTTCGTTTGATGAGTTTTTACTACGTAAATTGTAAATAATGAAACGCGCTTACAATAAATATGTTTACTCAGGACATATAGTGAACCCTAACTAAACGATCGAGAGCTTGGAATGTTGCGATATCAATTCATGGGTCAGCAGAAATGGCTGGGTAAGTATTGTGTTTGTGAACATTACATTATTACACATCAAAGCATCCTCACTCACACTCAAAAACGCTTCTTCATCTGTATTCACCACATTTTTTGCAAATAAATATTCTTATTCTTATTCTTCTTATTCCTGCTGTAAATTTTGTAGTATTTTCTTTTTACACGAAGACAGGCTTGGCGTGATGACAGTGATAATGCCCAAAAAACACAACCGCAACCAACCACAAGTACTGATTGCGAACGCTTAGAGTCCACGGTGACTATTAGGGGTTTGAGCGATGATAAAAAAAACAAAACTGTTCATTCATAGTAGGTAGGTCAGTAAATTATATAGTTTTCTCTTGGTTTCCTCTCTCTGGCTGAACTGATACCTACAACTACCTACCTACGTTATCAATAGGTGATTGGAAAACCAACCCCTTTTGGTATTATCGATTAAAAGTGTTTTAGGTTTACCCTAACACCCTGTAAGAGAATCACATAGTACGTACTTGCACACAGCTGTTTCCATTGCTGGCATTTTTGTGATGTACCTAATGAATAATTTCTTTACAGATCATCAGCTTAGATCATCATCAAGGGATTACTGTTACATGATTTGCTTTATTGATTTATCAACACCTATATTGATAATAAAAGTACAGAAAGACGAAGGCTTCATCCAAGAAATGCTGCAGAAACTTGTAATTTTTTACAAAACATGTGTTGCCTGAAACTGTATTAGGATACGTGTTCCTGCAAAACACATATGCAGAGATCCACCGTCGTTTTCAGGCAGCCATACTAATCGCAGCAAAAAGAAAGAAGCCTAAAATATTATCTTTAAAAATGTAACATAGAATTACATAAGTAGTTATTATGACTTATAAACAATAAAACCCACACCTAACAATGATTGTTTTTTATTTCCATGAAGATATTGTAAACTAATACTTTATCTCAATGGGACTACATAATTACTTAGTTAGGTAGGTACCTATCTACTAGTCTTGATGGCTGGTTTTAGTATGGTCACTAATCCACCAATAATCCGAAAATATATTTATCGCAAATTTAAGCACAGCCTATATTAAATATACAGGTGACTTTTTATCACCTGCCAAATTTTGTGTCCTTGTTCAGACCATCAATCTGAACAACTTTCACTATAGGAAGGAGACACTTTCAAATCACGAAAAAGAAATCAGCTGTTTCATACTAAAGTTCAATACCTACTTGAGCAAAATGTATGAAACAGCTGTTTTTTTCGTGATTTCAAAGTTGCTCCCATAATGAAATTCGTTCAGAAAAAAACTGACAAAATTTTTAGGGTGCCGTACCTCAAAAGGAAAAACGGAACCCTTGTAGGATCACTGAGTCCGACTCGCACTTGGCCGGTTTAAAAAAAAAATCTTCAATTCATCATCAAAATCAAATATATGCCTGTTTTTATTCTACTTACCAGCAATCTGACACTGACAGATAGATAATACGCTACTTTTAATGAATGAATCACCCACACACACACTCACAATTTGTGTCTCTTAGTGTGCATGCTTGTTGATTTTCTTCAATTGACCAATACATGGAAGAATAAAACAATATATGACCTAATACTAATACTACACCAGTAAAAGACAAATACGTGTACTCGCCAATATACAAATTTTGATTAAAACTAAAATAACTTACGAAATAATTGTCAAAAACTACAAATCTTGTTCCTCAGCGCCATCTATCGTGATATGTTCATTTTTGTTTCCTCTGCAACCACCTTAAACGAGCAATTTTTTTATATAATCTGAATCTCAGAAACGGCTGCAACGATTTTCATGAAATTTGGTATGCAGGGGGTTTCGGGGCGATAAATCGATCTAGCTAGGTGTCATTTTTAGAAAACGTATCAAAAAAATACCAAGCAAAGCTCGGTCATCCAGGTAGTTTTCAATAAATTTAATAACATACTATTATGATAGTTGATACCTAATAGGCCTAAGCTGTTTAGACATTCCACAATAGTTATTTTATTTTACTTTTTATTAGAAGCTTTTTATTAACTTGCAATGTATGTATGTATGTATATGTTTGTCCGGGTGGAATCTTGCAACTCGATTTTGAAGCCGATATTCAAACGGTTGAGCTGAATTTTTTGGACAGGTAACTATTTTGCTATGTTCATTATTGTTTTTTATTATTATTATTATTATTTTAATATGAATAGGAAGGCAAACGAGCAAATGGGTCACCTGATGGTAAGCGATCACCACTGCCCATAGACACCCGGAGGAATTGCAGATGCGTTGCCAACCTAGAGGACTAAGATGAAATGCCTCTTGTGTCTGTAATTTCCCCAGCTGTCTTACTCTCCACACCGGAACACAGCAGTGCAAGCACTGCTGCTTAGCGGCAGGATTAGCATGTCTGGACCAGGTTTGCGTGTAAGTAACTATATTTAAAAAATATGTGGGCGAAGCCAAGGGCAATAGCTAGTCGTACTGAGCTGAGATTTCAACTATTACGATTATTCCGATATTGCAAGTCTCTGCTCGATTGTGCTTCAGTGAAAACCCACCCTAACACCTTTTCTTCGTGAGGATCAAACTTAGAAGTGCACCGATTTTTCAAATTTCGATTCACCCAAAAGCCAAGATCTTACGACACAGTAAAGGTAAAAGAAACATCATAACTCCGAAGGATCACTCACCATGACGCCTCCCACAAAGTCTATATATCTAGGCCTCATCATATTTACCTCCTCCTTGGGGCGTTAACAGAATAACTAAAGTTAGTGATGTTTCCAAAACTTATCAAATATATTAAAAAAAAAAAACATTCTAAACATACATTTTGGAATTAACGCGTTCCCGGGCTCCTGCAATTTTCAGGTTGTGTGTTAGAAAGAGACAGTTGTGCTTTGCGTGCGTTAGAACGAAACGGTTGCATACTTACGGAGACCGCTTTGATTTCGGCGACGCGTCGTGTCACTTGTTTGAAGTATTGCTCGGGCGTGATTGAATTCAGGTCGTTATATACAATTCGTCTGAAAAAAAAACCATAAAATTTAAAAAATAAACCACGCAAAAATACTTCTAGTTTAAGAAACAATAAAAAAAATTTTTTTATGGCAAAAATGCTTCTTAAAAGAGCTGATACTCTTCAAACTACAGCACCGATTTTTGCCAAACATGGCTAATAACCACCGCAAGGAAACCGGCTTTCGAATGAAAAGAAAAATTTATTTCTACTTTCACCTTTATTATTTTTATTTTTTATCGAGGGAATGGACGAAAATCTTAGGACTCATGTTATAGGCGATGTGGCTAGCAACCCATCACTATTTTGATTCCCCTTTTCATCCATACACCCACAATCATGCTAGACGCCATTTGTCTTGTTACCTTAGGCTCTGTCTACCCAGTAAAGGATAAAGACATGATTTATGTATGTATTTTCTACTTTCGCAAATTTAGCTCTCCACTTTATAAGTAGCCGCGTATTCACTGAGCGAGCCGCCGCGTATTCACTGAGCGAGCCGCCTCGCGCGGCAGCTTTGCGAGGCAAATCCTCGGCCTGTCAGGACGTGCCTCGCCCGAGGCAAACGCACGTCTTGCCTCGGGCGAGCGTGCCTCGACCCGAGCCGCGCGTTGTCGTGTCGGTTTTTATTATTTAGCATGGGCTCAAAGGCGCCTCAGCATGTTTGCCGCGCTCACTCAAGACGGTTGTGTTTTGCCTAGCTTGTTCGTCGCGTATTAGCGTCATGGATAAAGAGCGGTTCTTAAAGTAATACAACTATATGGTGAATATAGACGATTATGAGATGCGCAATGTCCCGATTATACAAATAGAGGACTAAGAGTGCCACTTCACGTGAAACTGAGCGCGCAATGTTGCCTCAGCCTCACCATGGCTCGGCTTTGCCGCGCGAGGCAGCCTCGATCAGTAGGATTTCTTGCACGAGGCTGCCTCGCGCGGCAATCGTTGCGCGGCAAACGTACAAATTTCTTTGTCTTAAAGGTTGTCTGGTAGAGATCGCTATTAAGCGATAAGGCCGCCTATTGTATACTTTGTTATTTGTTTCTGTATTGTTTTGTACTGATTTGTGGTGTTAAACAAAGAGTATTTGTATTGTATTGTATTGTACGAGGCTGCCTCGCGAGGCGGCTCGCTCAGTGAATACGCGGCTAGTAACGCATATTTTTTTGACATGGCAACAATTATTCATAGAAACATTAACTTCCTTTGTACCTTTTCGACTCTGATATGGTAACACAGGCGGCAACATAACATACGCCATAAACGTTTGCATAACGCCGCACTTAATATAATCGCTCGCGTAATAGATATATTATAACACATTGATCGATAGGCAGATAAGGCACTCCAAGCGAGGCAGGGCAGAGTGGATAATATGATAAGAGATTATATTATATCGCAGTGACTATGCAGTCTGTGACAAAGTCTACGCCATGTCACATAAGAATATACATTTCTGATAGTTTGAGTTATCTACTACGGAAATACGAGGGGGTCTACCAAGGCAAGGGCCTGTTTCACCACACTCTATTAAGTTGCAGTTACCTATGATGATGTCTTTGTCTATTTGTAGTAATAAATAGAGACGGAATCATAGTAGTAAGACGGAGGGAGAGTTGAAGTACCAGGACATTAGTATCCACTAAGAGCTTATTTTTAAATACGAATGAAGCTAGAGTCGCGTTCGATTTTTGCAGTGTACGTTGATTTCGTCGCGTTAACGTATGTGCTTTTGGCCTAGTGGCATAAGGTGTGGAATAACAGTGCGTTCTCTCAGGTGACTGCAGTTCAAATCTCGTGTATTTTTTTCTTTTTGCGCGAGTGTGCGTGTGTAGTTTTCACTTCTGCCGGCACACCCGGAGTGCTACTGGTCGCTTTTTTTGGAAATGCAAACGGCATTACGCCCCCCCCTTGATATTTCTCTAGACGTGCCTGGGAAATCATAATCTATCTCACTCACCCATTAGTATGATTGATGGTGTCACAGAGGAAGAACAGAATGTCCACCTCAAGCGGGGTTATCTGGCTCATCATCTGAGCAGAGTGCAGGAACTCTTCCTTGGTGACCTCCTGTGACCTATGCCCGTTCGTAGCGTTCAGGTAAACGCGTTTTATTAGTTCCATGTTGTTTAGAAGAGAGTTGAAGGCCATGTAGTAGGGGAAGCTGATTTTCCTTGAGCCTTGAGGGAAGCCTGTTGCCTGGAATGAAGTAAAAGCAAGTTTTAACATGAAACTACATGATACTCAAATATACCCCGCGACTCATACATATGACGCGCGAGCAGAGCGATGGCGCGCAGTGTTCGCTTCGCTGCCGCCGGGGCGAGCGCTCTCTGAAGAAGGACTACGGAATAGTCCGAAACAATTGTCGGAGAATTCTTTCGGCTTTTATACGTGAGTTATCCGGTTGTTGTAATTATGAAAAGCAAGTTATTATAATATGAATGGAAATAGCTAATTGTGACATTTTATTTTATTTCTAATTTTACTTATTTATTATTATTATTATATTGATTATTTAAAGTTATTTTAATGCTACTATGAATTCTGATTTCATTGTTTTAAAAACGAAATTATTTCATTATGAATAAAACAACTAACAATAGGTTAAGGCAATGTATGTAGAGTCTGTCTAACCAAAGCTGAACCCACTAGTTATTTGATTGGCAACATTTTGTCTTTAAGTGTGTCTCTCTGAGGTGTCATGTTGTATGTCAAATTGACATTTCGCTAAGAAAATTGCAGCTGTGTGAGTGATCCTGTGTTATCCGGTCATGATTTTTTGAAATTGCCGCGCTTTTACAGGTTCAGCTTTGTTTAGACAGACTAACTAACATTTTCATATGGATCTCGGTCTGAAATTTTTTTTTTATTTTTTTTATTTATAATATAGAACGACCGGTAAACTGAGTCCTCGCCCGCGCAGCACAGGGGCGCGGGGTAGGACGACAAAGGGGACCGAGAGAGGTGCGGGCGCGTAGTGCGCCTGCCGCCCGTATTTCTCGGCCCCTTTTGTCGCCTACCCCGCGCCCCTGTGCCGCGGGGGCGGACTCAGTTCAGTGGATACTCCATCTGCGCAGAATTCGCTTATCGCTATCCCGCGGGAACTTTAAAAATTTCCGTTTTTTTTTAAAGTAGCCATGTTTTAATCTAGGGTACCAGCTATCTCCGTTCCAAATTTGACCCAAATCCGTCGAGTCGTAGCGTGAAGAAGGAACAAACACTCACACTCACAAATATGCGCCTTTATCTAACTAATATTATAAATGCGAAAGTATGGATGGATGGATGGATGTTTGTTTGTTACTCAATCACGCCAGAACGGCCCAACGGATCTAGATGAAATTCGGCACATATATAGAGAAAAGTCTGGAATAGCACATAGGCTACTTTTTATCCCGAAAAATTGCGTAGTTCCCGCGGGATAGCGATAAACGAATTCTTTGCAGACGAAGTCACTGGCAACAGCCAGTAATAAATAAATAAATAAAAAAATCCTGGGACAATTGACACCAATTGATCTAGTCCCAAACTAAGCAAAGCTTCTGATATGGGCACTAGACAACGGATAAACATACTTATATAGATAAATACATACTTAAATACATATTAAACATCCAAGACTCGAGAACAAACATTCGTATTTTTCATACAAATATCTGCCCCGACCGGGGATCGAACCCGGGACCTCGAGCTTCATATGATAGTCAGGTAATATTAACTACACTCAGCGGCATATTTAGTGGAACACAAAAAAGTGTAGGTAACTATTATTTTGACGTGACAACGTCTTATAAATTGGTTTGCCGGGTGACACTTCAAGAAACTGCGTTAAGCTCCGCTCACGTTATGCGCTCACAATGAGAGCGAGTGAGAGGCACGCGTCCCTTCCACTCGGGCATGGTTAGCCCGCCTAAGAGCGAGAGAGACAGACATAAAAAGTGAAAGGCACGCGTCCCTTCCACTCGAGCACAGTTAGTGTTAAATATAATTCTTTGTATAAATAAATGTTTTAAATTGTTACTATTATTTCATCCTTCTTCCTACTATACGAATGAATATTCACATTAAAATTATTTTACCACTCAAAGTCGTTGTCACGTAAAACTTTCGCCCGTATACCGACTTTACGGGCAACCAATTTTTTTTTTAAGGTTTTCTGGTCAAGCATTAAGTATGCGTTTTGCTTTTTTTTTTGTGTTCCGCTAAATATGCCGCTGAGTATAGTAGGATATATGTATGTATTTTCATACAAAATAGACTCACATTCATAACCCTATTCTTCAAATCCTTGGTCAGCAAATGGCTTTTCACCGACATCATGATCTCCTTAAAATCACCGGCACTGATGAAACCAGTGCCATCCTTGTCGCACTTCTTGAAGGCCTCCACTCCGTACTCCTCGTGGAAGTCATGGAGGAACTGGCTGAACTCCGGGTAGGTGACTAATCGCTTCTTGTCCTTTCCGAAGTAGAGGCGGACGAATGTGCTCTCCATGTTGAAGGGCAGTCTCTTATGGAGCACCGTCTTCTGCATGACTTCCGCGAACTCGTCTGAAAAAAAAAAAAAGATTGTACAACACGAGCATAAACATTGACGATCGGGTGGTCTAGTGGATAGGACGATCGGATGGCCTAGTGGTTAGAGAACCTGACTATGAAGCTTGAGGTCCCAGGTTCGATCCCCGGTCGGGGCAGATATTTGTATGAAAAATACGAATGTTTGTTCTCGATTCTTGGATGTTTAATATCTATTTAAGTATGTATTTATCTATATAAGTATGTTTATCCGTTGTCTAGTGCCCATATCACAAGCTTTGCTTAGTTTGGGACTAGGTCAATTGTTGTCAATTGTCCCAAGATATTTATTTATTTATTTATTATTTATAAAACAGGCCATTTCACCCGAGACGTTCATATAGCCATCCGAGCCGGTATGGCGAGGTTAAATAGACACGTCGAGGGGAAAATGGGTTTAAAGCTCGAGTTTTACACTACTTTTCACTTCGACTGCATATAAATAAAAAAACTCGTAGACATAGTATAATTTTGTCAAAATCATAACACTCTTTTGGCTTTGCCGTAGTCTGGTAAAATAATTCGTGTGCAAGTAATTTCGCTGGCTGTCTTACTTACTATGCAGCACAAACATTGCTGCTTAACAGTAGGATTGGAGCGAAGATAGTTGTAGTGATCTGGACAGACGTTGTACAAGGCGGTAGACCCACAAATGTATAACGTGTATTTGATATACCTACTTTAAATGCAAAAATACTCAAGAGAATAAAATCCTATATTTACCTAATGTTCTCTTGTTACCTTAGGCTCTGTCTACCCAGTTAGGGATAAAGACTTGATTTATGTTTACCTAATTTTTCAGATAAAAAACTTTTAAAAATGGATGTCCCTTCTATGGTACGCACCTTAGTTTTTAATGTATGTAAGCCTAAAGTATTTTTCTTTCAAAGCATAGAAATATCTCTAATCTAAAATCATTTATTTTACGAAATTATACCCACGCAAATAGTTGCAACAGCTAAATAGTTAGTCTGACCCTGACACTATGACGTCTTCCAAATACCTACTCTCACATAAAACACAAACTGCATTCGTATTTAGCTAGCGCGAGGCATATCATTACACTGTATCCAATCAAACATACTCGTATACATAATGATATGGAGAAGGTTATATGAAGCTATACTTTATTATTACTTTACATACGTGGTAAGGTTCAAAAGTTTCCGGCCTAATAATGAAAATTAACGTTTAGGTTAAAAAAAATATTTTAATTTTTCAATGTAGTCTCCTCCTATTGTTATACATTTTTCAGATCGTTTGATTAACATTTCTATGCCTTTAAAATAATATTCGGAAGTTTTGTCTTCGAAATGCTCGAAAACTGCAGCAGCGACCTCATCATCGGACGAAAATTTTCTCCCCCTTAAGTCCGATTTAAGTTTAGAAAATAAAAAATAGTCGCTTGGGGCTAGATCAGGGCTGTAAGGTGGGTGACGGATTGTTTTAAATCCACATTTAGATATAGCCGCCTTTACAACTGCAGCCGTGTGGACAGGCGCATTGTCATGAAGAAGACGGACACCCCTGCTGAGTTTTCCTCGACGTTTAAGCTTTATTGCTTCTCGCAACTGGTCTATAAGGCAAGCATAGTAACTGCCGTTTACTGTCTGATTGCGTTCTTTGATATCTATAAGCAATATCCCTTCGCAATCCCAAAATATTGTGGCCATTATCTTTTTGGTAGATTGGCACACCTTTGCCTTTCGAGGGGGTGCTTCCCCAGAACGACGCCACTCCATCGACTCTCTTTTCGAAAGAGGATCATAGTATAAGACCATAGTTTCGTCTCCGGTAACAATGGACTGGATAAATTCACTCTCACATGACTTGAACTCCTCTAAAAGTTCCTTGGAGCACGCCACTCGTTCAGCTCGCTGAGCACTCGAGAGAAGTTTCGGGACCCATCTTGCACTAACCTTATTCATGCTTAGATGGTCGTGTAGAATCCTAAGGACTGTTATTTTCGTAAGTCCCGTTCTTGACGCTATTTCCTTCGTCTTTAGTCTTCTGTCCTTCAGTACCTCTTGTTCGACTAAATCGACGTTATCTTGCGTAAGAACCTCAACAGGGCGGCCTGGTCGGGGTTCGTCATCGATGGACTCACGCCCTAAACGAAACTGCTTACACCAATCCTTAACAGTCGAAAACAAAGGGGAGGAATTCCCGTACACGTTATCTAACCTTTCTTTGATTATAGTTGGACTTATGCCTTCCTTTGTCAGAAATTTTATCACTGATCGATACTCCAATTTGAACATTGTACAAATTACACCGCTTTTTATATTTAAATCAAAGAAAATTTTATGAAAACGAAAGTTACAAACCACGAAATTATCCACACAATAGCTGAATAAATGACAAATAAAATGACATTCATTTGTTTCTTGTTTTCTTCTTTTAAATATATACGGCCAGGAACTTTTGAACCTTACTGGTAAATACATATACCACGTCTTTGTCCCTTACGGGGGACAGAGCCTAAGGTAACAAAACCTAAAAACCACGTTTAGCATGATTAAGGACGCAAGGTAGACGAAGCCCAGGAAGAAGAAGAACATCTTGGCTTAAAAATCTACGCCAGTGGTACAATAAAAGCACCCGATCGTTATTCAGAGCTGTTGTGTCGAAGGTTCAAGTCGCCGTAATGATCGCCAACCTTCGATAGAAGATGGCACCAGAAGAAGAAGAAGGACGTATAGGTGGAAAGGGGAATCAAAATATTGATGGGTTGCTAGCCGCATCGCCTATAACATGATTCCTAAGATTTTCGCCCCCTCGATGGGCTTTTCTGCGCAGGAAGAGAAGCAACTGGTAAATTCTGCTTTTTCTTTACTCCCAGATCAGCGTGGCAGAAATTATTATTATTATTATTATTATTTAAAATAATACACTAGCAGCCCTTTGAGCTGATGCGTGTATATCACTGCACTTGTGTTCTTTGAGTTTTTAAATGAATGTCTAGTCTATTTTTAAAACTGTTCACTGACGGTGCACTTATCACAAGTTCGGGGAGTGCATTCCACTCACCACCACCTCACCTCAATTGTTACTAACTTTTACTTAACTTGCAATGTATGTATGTAAGATATATATGAAGCAGATATCTTCAACCGATTGAGCTGAAAATTTCCTTTGATCCTCGTTGATAACCAAGCTAGCTATCCAGCAGCCAAGAAGGAAGAAAATTTTCTTCCCAGATAACTAGTTTTTTAAAGGGAAAGATTTGTTCCCCGTATATAACTATTTTACATTAACCAGGACATTCCAAGGTGAAATAAAGACTAATTCTAAATTAAAACAAACATGTTCGCGGCTTAGCACCTATACCTGAATTAATCCAAATGAATCATCCTACATTAGTTTCACTAATGCCGGTTATGTAATTTGGTTTGTGTAGGAATAAATCTTTCCCGTTAAAAAAAGTTATCTGGGAAGAAAATTTCTTCCTTCTTGGCTGCTGTTTAGCTGTAAGTTATCTGCGAGAATGATAAGGAAATTTTGCATGCTTGAGTAAGTCGGATGACAGTACAATTTCTGTAAAAAGCTTACCAAAAGCAACAAGCCCATTTCCGTTGGTATCGAACAGTTGAAAGGCTGTCTTGTACAGAGCATCCGGGACGCAGAGCAGACCCTCAAACGCCTGGAACTCCGGGAACGATATGAGCCCGTTCTTGTCCATGTCCACGATGCCTGCGATGAGCGCCACGGACTCCTTGTTGTAGTCATCTGGAAGATAAACGTCACAATAATCATCCTACTAATATTATAAGGGTATTATTTATACTTCGATTTTGTTTGCATTAGAAAGAAGGTAAACAATTTTGGCATGACTTTTTATTGAAAGCCACTTTAAAATATCGGTAACTGGAAAAAAAACCATATCAAAACAATGACAATATTCCGGGGATTTTGAATTTAGAATTTTTTTTTAAACAGTTTTTCAATAAAAAGACATGCCAAAATTGTTTACCTTCATCCTAATGCTAAGAAAATCGAAGTATAAATGGCTAGCATAGTAATCTTATTTTTGAACATAAACAATTGCAAATAATATCACAGCCCATAAGAGTATAAAATCGACATAAAAATACTAAATCTACGGCAATTTGGTAAAGTAGTGTGTGTTCTCAATACAACAGATAAAGATAAGGGCCAGTAATTTTTGAAGAACTAAGCAGGTTTGATAAATGCAATCATAAATGAAATGAGTCACAATACTTCATCATCATCTCCAGCCTATACCTATATACATCCCACTGCTGGGCACAGGCCTCTCAGAACGAAAGGGCTTGGGCTATAGTTCCCACGCGGGCTCATTGAGGATTGGGGACTGTATACACCATTGAATTGCTTCTCAGATTTGTGCAGGTTTCCTCACGACGTTTTCCTTCACCGAAAAAGCTCATGATAAATTTCAAATGTAATCCCGCACACTCAGAGGGGCGAGCCCGGGGTTCGAACCCTCTGCTTGAGAGGCGACAGGTCAAACCACTAGGCTACCACGGCTTTTTCTCTCAACAATACTTACTTTCGTCAAATAATCCAAGGAATTTTGTGACAAAATCGACACTGGTGATGTAGTGCTCTCCATTCTTCTGAACAGTGGCGAATTTCAGAAATATCTCATGTAGGCGGTCTGTGTCGGCCCTTTTTAGGTAACCAGCCCCCTGCAAATATTTAACAACACAGTCAAATTAAACTAAATATAAGATAGCATTAACTCCTAGAATTTTATCAATGAAACATCGACAATATCGACGTCTATAGGCCAACCGCTTAAATGAAGCCTCAGACGCGCGGGGTGAGCTCTCGATCCCCTTTGTCGTCCTACCCCGCGCCCGGTCTGTCTATAGTGAGTCCGGTAAACGGTCGGTCTATAGTAAGGTGAGACATGGTTTGTTATAGTTAAAAATTAAACAGCCCAACTCACTCATTCTATGCCTGAGGAAGGTCTTTCGATAAGACCGAAACTAGTTGCACATCTCCTGATTTTTGTGAGTTCAGTCGCTTAATTTTTAAGTATAATGAACAAGTAGGTAAGTATAAGGGTATTGTATAAGTTTTTGCAAGAGTAATTATTTTTTTATACTTTTAAATAAATCAGTGTCTAAGTTTAGCCTGTGAGAGGAAAGATAGACATACATAAGCAAAAAAGTTTAACATTCATTTTATCACTGATAAAATAAAAGGATGTGCCTATAAAAATAATCTTCTCAGATACCATTAATTAAAAACTGGATCAATCAGGTTTTTAGATCATGCAATTACTGAGTGATATCTGGGTGGTGTGATTATTAATGACTCATTAGACTCATTAGACCAGGATAGCCGGGCAACTTAATGGTATAACTAATATCAAACTCTGCCTTAAAGTTTGTGACGAAGAAAACTATCAATACAATTTATTTAACGACTGTACTTTGCTTATCATACAATCTATAAATATATGCCAAATATCCAGCCAATCCAATGACTGGAACTGGTAGAAAAATAGTTTACAGATTCCAACCAAAAATCTTTTTGCGTTTCGTAGACCACAAAGAACAAACTTATTACTTTAATTTACTTTGCCAGTGTTTTTGTGAGAAAACGGCTATAATTAGCAAAACATAACTAACAACCATACTCAGACACATTTCAATATACTAAGTTTTTTTTTTAAGTTTTAGAACAGCATTCATCATAAACGCACAATTTTAAGAAGTTGCCCGGACTTTTACCATACTTCAGAAACTCATAATTTAAAATGTATGAAATGTCTTGAGAGTAGGCAAAAGGGATTGATACTTAAATAAAATGTATTCTAATAGCTATAGGAGTAACTAAGTAAGAGTTATTATATTGTATTGTATTGTAACTTTGACGAATCACATGACTAGCTAAATTAGCATACTTATTATGAAACAACGGTTAAATGTCACCATAATCAGCTAACCTTCAATTACCTTTTTTCATGGTTGAATGTCAAATGTTATGGTTTGCATGTGATACAATAGCATCAGATTATGATAGCTTATCTGTCACCCATTCTCTGCATGAAGTTTGTTTTATATTTTAAGGTTATGTAACAAGTTTGATTGTAGGCACCGAAAAAAACATTTTTTAAGAAAAAAAAAGTTACTCTATGAAGCCAGAGAAAAACAATTGACAGTGAATTTGAGAAGGCATTGACCTTACATGAGATTAATGGGAGAATGAATCAATTAATTATAAAGTTAAGGCTGGAAGGCATAAAACCAATTAAGATAAAATAATAATAAGTAAGCCAGTTAATAACCAATTAACTGGAAAAACAAGGCACTTCAAACTTATTCTGTATAATAATAAAAACAATTTTTAAACACACTCGACTCCACCAGCTGACACTATCACAGAACAAATGAATCCCAATGAATTTTGAAAAAAGAACTTTATGCTCACAAACTTTTTAAAATTCTATTTCGCTAGGATTGTGAAATAAAATAAAATGATGATTTGTTACCCGACGTGAAGTCATTTTGTTGTGAAGACTCAAATTGAACTGAATTGATAATTATTGGATAGAGTTGACGTAACTGATAAGTAGTTTTATCTTGTGTACAGAAGCAATAAATAACACGCATCACTCACAGAGCTGGTATATCAGTGGATTCATTCAGACACAAACTTATTCGTTAAATTCCATAAAAAACAACTACTTAATCATTTAGGTACTTACACAAAATCTTACCAGTTGTAAAAGACCTCTTGTACTGGTAAGTTGTAAATTTATTTAAACCTATGAAAATTTATGTTCTAAATTTAAATATTTTAAGGTCAAGGAGGTTAGGTTGGGTATTGTTATCTAATAGTGTTGTATGATTGGTGGATTATAGTAAACTTGACTGACTAAATTGATACGGACAGTTTGTTAGTTTGGCACTGTACTGCATGAACTAGTTGTAATACGTAACGTAGTAACAACGGTACAGGTGATTCGATTCTAGTTCAAGGACGGACGCTTCAAGGGTAAGCGTACCGCGTTAAGAAAAAATCACAAAATATACGTAAATCTACATTTTTTAAGCCCAGTATTTACTAACAATGGTACTATTTTATTCACAAAAACCTACGAAAACATTATACAAACTTACCCACCTCTTGACAGCTGGCCTGAGTTATCCAAGAACCGAACAACGATTTAAACATTACAGAGTTTTATTAACACTAAGAGAAATTTGGGCTAAGGAAATTAAGGGAAAACTAAATGTCCAAACCCGCTACGGCCAAGTTTGCCCTGATAAGACGTCACAACACGTTAAAAATACGGCAAATCTATTTTAAATCGACCACGCACAGTGCTCATGTTCGCCTACCGCCCGGCTTTGTTTTAAGCCGACTATTTAAGAGCACCTCTCCTTTGTGGCAAGAGCACATCCAATTATAAACTCCTCAATTTGGTTGGGTAGCATAATTTTTTTTGCGGAATTTTCACAAATTAGTGACGTTCTGACAAGTTGAAGTTCTAGGCACGTTATCGATATTTTGCATTATTTATTATAGATGGCGTTTTACTATTAGGTTAAAAATTAAATTAAACTTGAATTTCGGTAATGGGTTTTGGGAAACTGAAAATTATTGTAATAGATAGGTATCTTGTGTGCACGGTCCATTTGATTTACCTATGACTTTTTAATCGAAGCCTTTTCACTGTGAAAATGTCATGATCTGATCATAGCCAAGCATCTGAGTAGGTACGTACGTACCTACATAATTTACGCTGAATTACCTAATTAAATTTTAGAAATGTTAGTTTGAAAGCGCACGACAATAGCAGCCGCAGGTTATACAGTATACAGTGGTTCCCGTTTAAAAAAAATATTTGCAATCGACAGTACGCAAGATGATGAACATCATGATAATTATGAATGACAATTAGGATAATTATGACATCTTCGATGATAATAATTTATATTCTATCTAGATGCCTACAATTTATTGTATTATTAAAACTTTATAAGACATTGTTCCGCATCGATCGTAATCGCACTACTGCGCTGAAAACGGCTAGGTAGTTAAGAGAACTGTTTTGACGGTACAATTATTTTAAAATCAAATAAAATAAGCAATCAAAATTATTTAAAAAAACTTTACTTTATATACTTATTGTTCTTTGTTTCTGTATTGTTTTGTACTGACTTGTGGTCTTCAATAAAGAGTATTTGCATTGTATTGTATACTTACAAAATATACCTAATATTAATTTTTCAGTACGAAATAATTCAAACAGGACAATCCGATAAAATAATAACATACATAATAGCCTGTCAGCGCCATCTATGCTGAAGTAGCAATACTACCTCGCTAGCACAGTGCTTGCATCTCAGTAAATTACGGAAAGAGAGACGGATAGGGACCCAACTAGGAGCAAAGCTAGTTTAGCGTTTTACTTTATAGATGTCACTATTTTCATTGAACTAATGTACTTTAGTAGCTACAGTAGCTACCTTATCTTAGTTATACAAACGGATAACTCATATATAAAAGTCTAGTAATGCTCGACATGTTTCGGTGTAATTCGTCGTTCAGTGTTCGTTTCGCTGCCGCGGGGCGAGCGCTCCAAGAGGAAGGACTACGAATTAGTCGGAAACATGTCAAGCATTACTCGAATTTTATACGTGAGTTATCCGTTTGTGTAATACATACTAAGAGTCCAGCCGGTGGCCGCTCCGGCCGAGGTTAAAATAGTGCTCGTCTCAAACATTGTGTCAAAACTTTAAAAATAATAATAAAAAAAGTTTTTCAAATAAATTTTCATGTTGTATACAATTATAAAATTTATAAAGTACTTAAACGCGAAACAAATATTTTTTACATATATTTTTTTTAGTTTGACCGGTCACTCCTATTTAATACCTCGATTTTAAAGTTAACGCTGCAACCAAAATGGTTTCCGTACTTACATTGCTGCACTAGGCTGTTTGTATTAAATAAAAAAAATATTTCAGTTCAAAACATCTACGGACAACAATCTGGCAGCACGGTAGTGCCCCGCCAAGACCAAAATAAAATTGATTGGGCATGCACTGTTAAAAGTCGTCCTTCATATTTAACAAATAAAGCTCTCCCCAACTTAGTGGAACAAAACCAAATGCACTTAACTAGTACAGAACGCACCGCAGTGCTTTACCTATTCCCTATTCCAAACAACGCTTGGGTAGGTTTTACTTGCGCTTTCGAGTTTTGTCTCGTTCAGCAGCGAGGCAAAAAGCTTAGCAAAAGTCCGACGACCGACAATATAAAAAAAAAATTACGTTAGTAACAAAAAGGAACTCCTCTGAAATAAACTATGTACAAGTACAAATGTAACAATAGTACGTACATACATATGTTACGTATTAAAGTTAGACCAAAAGATTTATTTGTTTCAGAATGGCAGTCCAGTTTGTTCCTAAAATTAGTTTTTGCAGAAAACTGTCATCAATTATAATTAATTATTATCTTTAAAATCAGACATAACGGGGTCATTATGTACCATTCAAGATTATTTTTGTCATAGGCATCTTCGCCCTCAGAAAAATCGTCGGATTGGTCGATATTGAAGTACTCCGCTATTTCATAGTCCTTTAAGCATGAAAATCGCTAAAAAAACATAGTTAACTTTCATGTAGGTAATATCAAAATATCTTACATCGTTATGACCGCTTGTACTCGTACGAGAACATAAACTACAATGTTAAGACCGCTTGTACTCGCACGAGTACATAAACTTCAGAGCTACATAAAGCTAAAGATTTTAAATTTTCTGGAGGAAATCAACTTACTTACATGCGAAATACAGCAAAAATGTACTAATCAAAACAAAACAAAAATATTATAATTAGACTTTCAGTGAGATAAGTCCGGATTAAATTACCGCGGGGCATGGTGTGGCCGGCGGGTGTGACATGTAAAGCGGCTCTGATCACTGATTGGCCAACTATGACTTGGTTCTTATTTTTTTTAGGTTGACAGTTTTGTTCGGAAACGTTCTATTCGTAGGTATAAATTTTTTAAGCGGGTTTGACATTTAGCTGTAGATTTTTTAAAATTTTATGTTCTCAAGTGAGGACTGGGGGATCCAGGAGGTTATATTTTATTTACTCCGCGAATTTGTACGTTGCCTTTGGTGCGCGAGTCTGACTCGCACTTGGTCGGTTTTTTTTATTATTATCGTTCAAATAAACATTTTCAAGAATTCCCTAAAAGCTACCGCAAAAATATCACGAAGTGTGTTGGAACACGTCATAATAAATTCCATTTCAAATTTCCCAGCCCGGAACTGGCTTGTAAATCGTAGGTATTCGAAATGCAAATAATAAGTTCGTTAGCGATTCGCCGTGTTGTGGTCGCGCGGGAAACAAATGCACGTCACTATTCGTTGCCACAGGCGGGCAAAATACCACGAAAATGCCCCAGCATTGCCAACGTTGAAATACCAGCCGTGAGTCTATGGTTTACAATTTGAATTCTCTTTGAAATTCAAGTTGAATGGAATTTGAATTTATTTATTGGGTAAAATCGGGTTAGCTGTAAGCTTTGACTAAAGCTGGGCTACATTATGAATTGGGCTTTCGTGTTGCTTTACTTCCGAATCTGCAAAAATAATTACCTAACATTTCGCGAAATTTGTACTCGCTAATGACGTGTACGGATGTGGAAACTTGGTTTTGGACATTAATCACTAGGTTTGTTGAATCGAAATATTATTGTTGGCTGGTTGGCGATGTGGCTTTTGTTTTGTCAAGTTTTTCCATCCGTTAATTAACAATGTTCAACCATTTGATTGAACTTCCTCGTTCTTATAAAAGTCGCGTCTAAACGAAAATAATTGAGTCAGATTTGGACCATAGTTGGGAGATTTTGGACTATATGTAGTTAGGTATGTAGTTTCACGGTACGTATTTTAAAAAGAAACTTTTTTTACTTCACTTTATAAGTGACCAGGAAGGACCTCAAACATACCATTTTTGATGGCTTTCTTACAACCACAGACGTCAAACCCGACTTGGGTTAAGTAGGTATCTCGTATAGCCCGAGCTCGTAGCGCCATTTCTAGGACAGGGACATGTAAGTAGTTTAAAACTTTCATCCAAGATTAACCTTACCATGTCATTGTGTGTGCAATAACTTGTAAGGTTTAACATGATATTATTATAAAAAAGCCGTGGTAGCCTAGTGGTTTGACCTGTGGCCTCTCAAGCAGAGCGTCGTGGGTTCAAATCCCGGGCTCGCACCTCTGAGTTTTTCGGAATTTATGTGCGAAAATTACATTTGAAATTTGCCATGAGCTTTTCGGTGAAGGAAAACATCGTAAGGAAACCTGCACACATCTGCGAAGAAATTCAATGGTGTGTGTTAAGTTCCCAATCCGCAATGGGCGCGCGTGGGAACTATAGCCCAAACCCTCCCATACCGCCGTAAGGCACGCCGAATTACGCGACAATTTAGTTAAAAAAACTACAACAATAACATATACTTACTGAAATTGTAGCGAATTCGGAAAAAAAGGCTACAAATCAAATAAAATTATGGGGATCACGGATCATCCAGTTAAAATATAAGGTGTTAATAACTGAATGTTTGTCCGCGTAGAATTAGCATTGACATGTTTATCGCTATCCCACGGGAACTATGCAATTTCCCGGAATAAAAGTAGCCTATGTTTCAATCTAGGGTACCAGCTATCTCCGTACCAAATTGTATCCAAATCCGTCCAGTCGTTTTAGCGTGAAGAAGGAACAAAACAAACATACCTACACACTCACTTACATCGTCACAAACTTTCGCATTTATAATTATTAGTAGGAAGTAGGATATAGAGTCTCGGAGCATTTCATTTGCCCGAATTTCATATGACATAATGTAATGTTTACCATAATGATCATTTGCCATAACTCTTTTTTTCTCTGAAACCGTAATTTTTTCAGGAGCATTGTAATGGCAATCCTGTAAAACTCTATAGGTTAGGTTAGGTTTGTTTCATAACAGTCCTGAACAATTAACAGTTAAAGAGAAAAATTAGTTATGGCAAATGATCATTATGGCAAATAATACATTTATGGCATATGAAATCCGGGCAAACGATAGAGAACCATAGAGTCTATCTATCCCTTAATTCCCTAATTTATTTTTGTGGCCTGCACACACACACACACACACACACAATTAATCACACACATGCAGTCGCTTACATCTATTCTCTTTCTACTATCGCCTACAAATAACTTAACTCAAAACCCATCGAGGGAATTGGTGAAAATCTTAGCAATCATGTTATAGGCCACGCGGCTAGCAATCCATCAATTTCGGTTCCCTTTTCCACTTATAAGCCCACAATAACCACGTGGCCTTTAAGTCTTGTTACCCTACGCTCAGTCTACTCCGTAAGGAATAAAGACGTAAACTATTTGGTTCTCTATTGATTTGCCGAAAATTTTATTGCCGAATTTCACTTCCCAACCAACGTTTGGCCGAATTTCATCATATGGAAACTTGTTAAAATGATAAGTTTTATTTCCCAACCTCACGATTGCCAACTCAACGTTTGTTTTTTTTTACATGGACACTTATTAAAATGACATTTTTTTATATAGCCAAATGGTACTACATAACCATTAGTAAAAAATAAGACATTCTAAGGTAAAATAAAGAGTGTTTATAAATTAAAACAAACATGTTCGCGGCTAAGGTGTGGCCCAAGGGCCACCCCGCCGCACCTAAACCTAAATTAATCCAAATTAATCATAAGACTTTTTCGGCCCAGTGTAATATTTGCCATGTGAAAGATATTTCAAAAGTTTAAAATCAAAATGATATCCGTCTTTATGAAAATTCGGCCAAAAATTTGCCAATTGTCAGTTGTCAAAGTGAACATTCGGTGAAACGTAGGTTGCCAAATGAAATTCGATCAAAAAAAATTCGGCAAAAAGGCAGAACACCAAACTATTTACATGATTGTGGGCGTGAAGGTGCGGGGAATCAAAATAGTGACGGGTGCCCGCATCGCCTGACCATGATTCCTAAGAGTTCCGCCCATGAATAACTTTACTAATTGTTATGCCAACGTTATTTTTACAAAAGCAAATAGTAGAAGCTATGCATGGTATAAGCAGCAGACTTCCGCACGCAATTTCCATAATAATATTCTGTAAACGTTGCACAGACTGAATAAACGGAGTTTTCTTAATGGACAGTGGAACGATCGAAGCTATACCTATGTTTATTCGAAGAAAGGAATATAAGGGCATCGCTATTATAGATAATAGGACATCCGATTTTCAGTACATCTAATCTAATCTAACTAATATCTAACTAATATTATAAATGCGAAAGTATGGATGGATGGATGTTTGTTTGTTACTCAATCACGCCAGAACGGCCCAACGGATCTGGATGAAATTCGGCACGTAGATAGAGAAAAGTCTGGAATAGCACATATGCTACTTTTTATCCCGGAAAATTGCGTAGTTCCCGCGGGATAGCAATAAACGAATTCTTTGCAGACAAAGTCGCTGGCAACAGCTAGTACATACATAAATCGTCTTTAGGTAGGGTAGACATAGCCTAAGGCGACAAGACTCGTTCGCAATCGCCATCGTGTTCATTTTGACAGTTCTTGTATGAATGTGACAGCTAGCTGATTCTGATGCCAATTGTCAGCTGTCAGCCCATACAATACATGAACTGTCAAAATGAACACGTTGGCGATTGCGAGCGAGTTAGACCATAAGCCTACAGGTTTAGAATGATTGTTAGCGTAGGAAGGGGGAATCAAAATGGTTCCTAAGATTGTCGCTCTTCTTCGATGGGCTTTTACCATCTGTGTAGGAAGAGAAGCAATTCTGGCGAGAAAACTTAAAAATTAAAGAACCCCACTAATACATCACCTGCCTACTAGGTACCTTAATGTTACAAGGATTTATTCCCCTTTCCGAAACTTGTTGCGCAGACGTTCTTTTGTTTTTAAATTCGCCCAAGTTAGATTTCCGTAGGGACTAGCCGTGTCGCCTTTCTTGAATTGGCATAACAAATACCCTGTGCCCGTATGAAGGATGGCAAAGCAAAGTTGGAGGTACAAGTTTATCCTTAGACGCGTTAATAGGACTGGATAAAATGCCGGTTAAGTTCGAAGCGGACTCGCGCACCGAGGGTTCGGTTCTGCTTTATTGCGACTTTATACCAATTAAGATTTTCACCAAACTTGGCTAAGAACCACCGTAAGGAAACTGGCTTTCGAATGAAAAAATCCGCATCGAAATCGGTCACACTCACACACACACACACACAGACATTGACGTCAAAATTATAACACCCCTCTGTTTACGTCGAGGTTCAAAAAAGGCAACGAAGAAGATAAGCGGTCTTAACGTTAAAAATAATTTCATTACCTTTGCCACCTTATACAAAGAATGAGACGGTGACGTAAATAAGTTGCTAAGTGTGGGCGCATTCGAAAGTATTTAAGAATAAGAATAAGAATAATTTATTTGAAACTGAAAATACATTTTACAAAGTTGTATTTTCTTTGTAGATTTTTTTTTGTTATTTCTATCAAAATAACGGATTTAGTGTAGGCATAGCATTATTTTGCAATGGAAATCTACCTTACAGAACGAGCCGCCAATTTTTCTGCCCAGCGCGAAATTAGAACCTTAACTATTTAAATTGCGTTCGGAAACGGAGGAAACACTTTTATGTATTTTCTTTCTTGTTTCTTTTACTTGAAGAAATACTGAGAAACTGTACAATGCTAATTAGCTAATCTTTTGAATTTAGTTCTGGGGCCTTACCATGGCGTCTTAATGTCATTCAATTCAGACTCAGTTCAGGTTTTAACTGTCATTTTTGGTATAGATCTGACAGCGAGCGAACCTAAACTAAATCGGAATTGAATCTTATTAAGGCGACACCAGCCGTGAAACTAGCACCACTTCGGAAATGTTATTATATCTCCTAAATTGGATCAATTTTCATTAATTTCCGAACGTTAGATACTAGAGAAACACTTGTTTATAATATGAATTAAATCAGTGTATATTTTGTAGTTCTGTAGTTGTCCCAAAAAACTTGCACAACAAAAAGCGGCCATTTTAGTTTTTGATTGCATTTCAAATTCAGCACAATTTTCAGCATTTTTGAACGGTTGTTTCGCAGAACGTGATTTCGAAAATCGGGCTTCAGTTTCGATACTCCCACGGCGCGCAATAAAATAACAAAAACAGTCGCGAAACGAAAGAAATCCGAACTGAGAACATGTTTTTGCTTTCGTCCACATGTTAGGGCTGCCTCTAAATATAATTTTATTTATTATCTTAAAATTAATACTTAACCCTATAAGTAACAAAATAAAAAAAACATGATTCAAACCCCATCGTAAGCTTGGAGTCCTAAAATTTTATTAAAAAAAAAAACACAAAAAATAGTCTTAAATCTAACTTCTAACTAATATTATAAATGCGAAAGTATGGATGGATGGATGTTTGTTTGTTACTCAATCACGCCAGAACGGCCCAACGGATCTGGATGAAATTTGGCACATAGATAGAGAAAAGTCTGGAATAGCACATAGGCTACTTTTTATCCCGGAAAATTGCGTAGTTCCTGCGGGATAGCGATAAACGAACTCTTTGCAGACGAAGTCGTTGGCGACAGCTAGTCATGTATAATACCTATAGTCAACATTGTTAATTAAAGTGTTGAAATATAGACAATTTCAGTTAACGCATCAGCTCCATCAGTTAATTTTTTCCAATTAATTTGAAATACTTCAGCAGATGATTAATTTAATTTGACTGTTCATTATCATCATCGTCATCATAATTATCAGCCATAGGATGTCCACTGTTGGACATAGGCCTCCCCCATAGACCTCCAATTGCATCGATTGGAAGCGGCTTGCACCCACCGTGACTTTAACCAGGTCATCCGTCCATCTCGTTGGTGGACGTCTTACTACGCTGCGCTTGCCGATCCGCGGTCTCCACTCGAGAACCTTTCGGCCCCAATGACCATCTGTTCTCCGTGCTATATGGCCTGCCCATTGCCACTTCAACGAGCTTATTCGCTTGGCTATGTGGGTGACCCTTGTTCTTCTACGTATCTCCTCATTGCTTGTTAGACTGAACATCATTATAAATGTTTTTCAGGATTGTTGATATCTAAAGAGTCATACCATCAAAGGGGTAACTTAGTTTGGAATCAAAAATTACGATGAAAATTTTTAACAGAAGTATTCACTTAAATTGACCTGACTGCGTGCTGAAATTTTCTTGAATAATTTTTAAACACCTTGTATTTGTTTGTGTGTGACAACCCTAATAACATCATAGAGTTACATAGTAAACAGTAGAGATGGTGCGTATTTACGTTACCAGGTTTTGATACCAGGTATTTCCTTGCAAGTATACCAACCAGGTACCGACCCGATATACTTGCAAGACTTGAAAGTATTTTTCCATTTAAGTATACTGTCCCTTCAAAGTAAGTACTACTTCATACTCATAAGGTTCAGATTGCGCTTATACGTAAAATAAAACACTTTCAAAGTATTTTACGTCTTGATTAAAATATTTTGAATCTTATCTGTATAACAACAAGGTTTAAAGTTCCAAGGAAGCAAGTATTCGATTTGTTACGTTGGACAAAAAATACTTTAAAAGTATTTTGATACCTGGTTTCTGTACCTGGTATGAAAAGGTGGACGTACTTTTAAGCCCTGGTACGCGATTTAGCAAGTATAACCCATCCCTAGTAAACAGAGAAGCCGCCGTAAATAAATAGTTTTGTTTGGTTGCGATTGGAAGTTACTCGAAGGTGGAGAAATGAAGTTTCACCCGGCAAGTGTTGTCAACGATCGATTAAGTATCGACTATCGGCAGTGTTAAGAGTAAATCGGATGGCCGTTTCTCCATACAAAGGTATAGTATGTACCAGGCCCGTTATAATTCGGTCTTTGAAAAGAGACAATTGACGTCACGTACTACCTAAGTTTGAGTGAGACAATGCTCTACGAAGCCGAAATTAGCTGAGAAGACCGATGTGCAATCTTTATGGCCGGGTACCTGGAGGCTTATTGTCTAACTCGATCGCAATCGCCATCGTGTTCATTTTGACAGTTCATGTATGGGCTGACAATTGTCATCGGAATCAGCTAGCTGTCACATTCATACAAGAACTGTCAAAATGAACACGATGGCGATTGCGAGCGAGTTAGACAATAAGCCTACTGCATTCCTTGGTTCCTTCCCTAGACAATCACATTAGAGCAAATATTTTACGCCACACGATTTATTTTTTCTTTTGCTATGCTTCACTTTTTACAAAATTTGGATTGAAGAGACCTTTGAAAATTCACAAAAATTATCGAACTTCGATGCCATATTCGGATAATGAAATGGGTGTTTTCATTTTGAGTTGTACTTTCAACTTATTTGTAGATTTATTCCGGTTTTCTACTCAGAATCACGAGCACCTAGGTAACTAAGTAAGAGAAAAAAAGCGTCCCAAAATTTCCAAACATTTTATGACCCGAATTTTCTTTCCATTCCGTTTACGTTATAAAAAACATGAAGAATGAAGTGACGGAATGGAAAAGGCAATTTTTGGACGCTTTTTTGTCCTATTAGGATCGATAGTGCTCGTGATTGAAAAACTGAAAAAAAAAACCGAAACATCCTTCTCATATTTTATCTGGAAAAAAATAATACTACAACTGCACTTGTCATCGTTATATACCAAATCGCGAACTTGAAACTTTGAACTAAAACCTATAACGCTGGTGCAATATCGATCTACAACTTTCTCAACCTCGTATCTATCAGAATCGCGTTATACCAAAACCATCACTATGTGATTGGAGTAAGATTGTTTTAGGAACTAGACATTCGTTAAGATACGAGGTTGCTGAAGTAAGTATTGAATATGTGATTCGTACTGGCCACCTCTTGGGGGGAACAATTGAACAACGCATTAAAACTTAAACCTGTTCTGCGCGAGTTTCGAATTTGGAATAAGTTTTCCATGAATAGAATTTTGTAGTGTTGCAATTTTGTAAGAATTTATAAAAGCAATTTTGACATGAGTTGTTAACGGGTGAACCATAGACAAAATAGTTATAGTTATGATCGCTACCATCGTCTCGCTAATCTTGCCAAGCTGCTGTGTTTGCGCTGCTGAATTCCAGCGTGGAGATTAAGACAGCCGATCAAATTACTGCTGAGGTTGCACTGCACGTTACACTTCCATGGGTGGCAGCGTTCACTTACTATCAGGTAAACGCTTGCTCGTTACCCTTCATTGATCGTCATCATATCAGCCTCAGGCCATCCACTGTTGGACATAGGCCTCCCCTATAGACCTCCAGTTGCCTCAGTTGGAAGCGGCTTGCATACCGTGAACCCGCGTCTTTAACCAGTAGGCTTATTGTCTAACTCGCTCGCAATCGCCATCGTGTTCATTTTGACAGTTCGTGTATGGGCTGACAATTGGCATCGGAATCAGCTAGCTGTCACATTCATACAAGAACTGTCAAAATGAACACGATGGCGATTGCGAGCGAGTTAGACAATAAGCCTACAGGTCATCCGTTGCCTTCCTTATGCCCGGTTCACATTATAAAAGTAAAATTGTTCCAGTAGCATTACATTGCGGCGTGCGGTGGATCAGTTTGACACGTTAGTCGTGACGTTAGCCCCGCAATGTAATGCTACTGGAACAATTTTACTTTTATAATGTGATCCGAGCATTATCGTAAAAAAAAATATCGCACCCGGCCATAGACAGCACATCGGTCTTCTCGGCTAATTTCGGTTTTGCAGATAGTTGTCTCGCTCTAATTTACGTGACGCCAATTGTCTCTTTCCAAAGACCAAAGTGCAATTTCTATGGCTGGGTACTATAACTTGCTTTTACTTGTTATTATATAGCTCAATAAACATAACCCTCCTGACTCAATCGGGTCTAAAGTGCCTTAAAAGCGCTATAACCTAACCTAACCTTGAAACGTCAACGCCTAAAAGAATATAGCCATAAGCTCCCCGCCGTTATTTCGTCGTCACCGTCATAAAACCTTCAATGCATACAAAAAACTTCATTTTCAATATCCCACGGTCGGTCGGTCGCCAATATGTCCTTCGGGGTTGGGCTCTAAAACATATTTTACGGCGGGCCCCCGCGATCGGGTCATATGTGCCAGAGAGATTGTGAAAAAAAAACGCGCGTTTTTTCGGCGTTTTGACCTAAACTTAATTTAACTCATTGCGATCATAGGCCTCCCAACAAGGCTCTCCACTCAGACCGGTCTTGCGCCCTCCGCATCCACCGCGATACCGCGATCCTAATCAGGTCATCGCTCTATCATGTTGGCCTACCGACAGCTCGTCAGAATATCTGTTTATGCCTTCAAACGATAATGCCTTACGGTAGTTAAAATTAAAGAAAAGTCCTAGCCAAACTCACTAACAGAGCCTCTTAATACGTGCTATTTTTTATTGGTTTACCGACTTCAATTCTATGTTTTACGCTCAATTTTGCAATTATTGTGAGTTTTGCAGGTAAATTTCTATCACGCTAGATCGATCATGAGATACAGATTATACCTTCAAATAGTCCCATACATCGTACATAGGTTGTTTAGTACGATGGCCTAGAATTTATCACTTGGTAGTTCCTGACTTTCATCGGAACATAAACTAAACCATCGAGTAAGACCAAGTAAACTTAAAGCACGGCTTCTACTGTAACGGGGCGCCAGATCGCTCAACCTGTTTAAGCAGTGCCCTTTCTTATTCAGCCTCTTACATAAAACCGCGCGTTTATTCCTCACAGCGCAGTCTGCTCTCCCCAGGCCATATCATAGGGTAGTTTACGGGCCGACTATCGGCCAACCAACTCTATGTATGACCTAATTCGTTCGGGACGAATCGGGTGCGATATTTAGAGGGTTAATAAATGGATGGCATTAAGGGTTGATAAGATTCCGCAGGGTAGATTGCTTGTAAGCTGTCATGTCAACACCTATGGTTACGTAAGTAATGTCTAACATACATACATACGTATATTCATAAATCACGTCTTTATCCCTTTCCCGTTCAGTGTCTTGGGTAACAAGCCCTAACAGACTACTACTGCTACTTTTAAGATTACTTTATGTTGTACATTTTTTTTCTTTCTTTTTTTAAAAGGCCACGTTTAGCATGATTGCGGGCGTATAGGTGGAAAGGGGAATCAAAATAGTGATGGGTTGCTAGCCGCATCGCCTATAAAATGATCCGAAGATTTTCACCCGTTCTCGCGATGGGCTTTTACCTGCACGGGACGAGAAGCAACTAGTACAGTTGCCGGCAAACATCTTGAGCATGACCTTGAATGCGCAGAAGTGAATTTAGCGTCTCTTTGGTATAAAATTTCGAGTACATGCGCGAACTTACCCCTTCCATGTCGTTCTTGCTCAAGATGTTTGCCGGCAACTTTACAATGTATGTTTTTTGCTCCCAGACCAGCGTGGAAGGACTATGTATCGAGGCCTTTAAAAACAAACAAAACAAATCCCCTAGTAACCACGAATCCCCCAAAATTAAACAATCAGCTAGTTTTATTGTCCCAGTTCTCGGGGAATCGTTAAAGGCTGCGAAAGGGGTATTAAAAAAGTTACTCGCATAACAAAATTATACCACTCTGTCGTGATTGATTACTCGCCCTTGGCCCTTTAATCAAGTTGGGTCGGGTATCCCTGGCCCTACGTTTAATTCCCTTAAAATGTAGCCATAAACAAGTTTGTATGAGATATTGGTATTGGCCGTTGGGAGGAAGTCGTTGAGTGCTTGCTTACCGGTTACTCTGAGGATACTCCGGTTGTTAAAAAATGGCTGCCATGTAGCTCCGACTTTCCAAGAACACCTCAGGACATTGTCTGGCTTCGGCGGCCAGTAGACTTATGTCAATACGGATAAATACTATCAGGTGACTCAATTGCTTGTGTGCCTTCCTTCCCCTTATTTTTATTTGTGTCGGTCTAGTCATGTGCCTTCTTTGTCGTATAAAAATACAGTGTAAAAATTCTGACTACAATTGTATGTTATCAGTGTACTTACTGCCTATTCCAATTATCGATTCAAAACATTACCGAATTTTAATTTATCTGAGTACGTCGCAATTTTAATCCAAGTAAAATATATTTTATCTGCCATGCACAGTATTTTATGGAGCGGAACCCTCAAGAGTGTAATTTTTGTTACAACCCCGAGCTATTTATGATGGACCGGCTTAGGAGCTATCGGAACGCTAAAATTTATATTATGAAGCACAACACCAGGAGATTTAAGCTCTAAGTCTTAGAATTTCAGGCAATACATTATAACACCGCTACGGACCGAAGGGAAACAGTAGAAAATTTATTAAACATTTTACAAAGGTAACTTGAACATCGGTAGGGTAGAAGACCGAAGGTAATGTTGATTGTTAAATGCGAGATATTAGGAGTGTCGACAGATATATAGATAGATGGCGATAGTTGGAGTATGAAGTATTGCTTCTTATTCAAACATTCTGCTTTTCATTTAAACTTTAAGGAGAGTAAAAAAAACTGTTTTCCATGACTTTGACTTCTCCATATCGCGGAGATAGCAAAGTAAAGTTCTTCTTTCAATTGTGGTAACATAAGTATCCAATTATTCGTAGGCCGAAGTTTTTTAAGAACCCAATGTTGCCGTCTTGGTATTTGATATTTATAAGCAAAAACTATACACAAACTTCTTTGTTTTAGATTAAAAATAGAAGCCATGGAGCGAAGCATTAAGACAACCCAGGGAATGGTGGTCACTCCCCATCATCTGGCAACGCAAACAGCGATCGCCATTCTAAGAGAAGGGGGTACTGCTATGGAAGCCATGGTAGCAGCAGCAGCTACCATCGCCGTAGTGTTTCCACACATGAACAGCATTGGAGGTGACGGATTCTGGCTGATAGCACCACCTCATGATGATCCAGTAGTTATTGAAGCATGTGGGTACGCAGGGAGCTTAGCCAACCTTGACTTCTTTGCAGGTGCAAAGAGTATACCCTATAGAGGCATAAAAGCAGCGACTACTGTGCCAGGAACAATAGGTGGATGGCAAGAAGCACTCAATTATGTGGATGAATGTGGATACAAAAGATTATCTACCGCGAGATTACTAGCTGATGCCATTAAGTATGCAGAAGATGGCTTCCCAGTGTCAGGATCTTTACAACATGGGCTGAATCAAGCTGAAAAGTACGACGATAATACAGACACCTTCAAAAGTATTTATTTACCCAACGGTAAAGTGCCAAAGGAAGGTGAGTTATTACAACAAAAGCAGTTAGCGAATACTTTAAAAAGTTTGGCTGAGAATGGTTTAAAAAGTTTCTATCGTGGGAAAATTGCTGATCTGATATCAGAGGACATGGCTGACATAAGATCTGCCGTAACTAAGTCTGATCTTGAAAATTATGAAGCTGTTAGGCGTACTCCTTTGCGATTGTTGCATAAAACTGGGGAGCTGTACAATCTCCCCCCTCCAACGCAGGGTTTAGTTTCTTTAGCTATTGTAGGGATGTTAGAAAAGTTAAATATCGATGGGAAAAATGAAGGAGAGTTCATACATGCGGCAGTGGAAGCCACAAAGCAAGCATTTAATTTGAGGAACAAATACATTACTGACCCCAAATACATGACTGTATCCAACCCTCAATCATTATTGTCTAAACGGGTGATAGATGAAATGGTACAAAACATAAGCCTAGATCAAGCTAGTGCAGTTGGACAGGGTAAAGGACCAGGAGATACTATTTGGATGGGTGTGATGGACAACAAAGGTTTCTCTGTTTCGTTCATTCAAAGTCTTTACCATAACTTTGGAAGTGGAATCGTTTTGCCAAAAACAGGCATTCTTTTACACAATCGAGGTACTGCTTTCAAATTAGACCAGGACCATTTGCTGTCAATAAAACCGGGCAAGAAGCCATATCATACTTTGAACCCTGCTATTGCTAAGTTTCATGATGGAAGGATTATGGTGTACGGGACACGAGGTGGAGATGGGCAGCCTCAGACGCAAACAGCTATATTTCACAGATACGCGGTTCAAGGTGTTAGCTTGCAAGAGTCGGTTTCAAGTCCACGCTGGGTATATGGAAGGACTGTTGGGGATGAACTTGACTTTTTGAGGCTTGAAGGAAGATTTAGCAACGAAACTGTAGAATACTTGAAGGCTAGAGGTCATGATGTGCGTATACTGCCTGATTTTAGTGAGGATGTGGGACAGGCTGGAGCTTTGGTGAGGCATACAAATGGGATTTTAGAGGGAGCTGGTGATCCTAGAAGCGATGGTCACGCTGCAGGATTTTAAAATAGCTTTTTCTCGTATTTTAACACCGATTTTATATTCTTTAAGTCTACATAGATGACTGTATTATTTTTCTAATATTCAATTTTACAACTTTCACGTTTATATTTTTTACAATTTTCTTTAAATAAAATATTCAAATGAACTCATGTGTGTAAAATTTGCATGCGTTTGTAAAATTGACTTTAGAACTATTTGAATTTGGAAATTCTCTATTTAAATTATATGCATTTGTTTCGTAACGAAAAGATTTGTAAGCCATTGTTTTTAAAATACCCCAAACAGTAAAATCAATTTAGTACGTCGACATTTTAGTAGCAACTCAAGACGTAACATAATCCCGGAATCTCTTTATTATCATATCAAAAATTCGTACGCATTGATTCTAATTATGGCACTACTCAATGAAAATACTTATTGTAAGATTGTAACTGATCCGACCTCATTACTTTAAGTTTTTTTTACGACTTGTATCTATACTTTAACTATATTAATGGTTTGAATAAATATTTAAAAAACTGCTATTCTATTTGAATTTCTGTATTCAGATGCGTGATGAACGTTATGTTAAACATTAAAAAGGCCTGACAACAGTAAAGGGTAAGGTTCAATACATCACCAAGTTATATTGCCAGCAACATTCGTTCAAGTGTGGTAATGCTAACAAGACAGAGACGCCTTTAGTGGCCGCAAAAGTAAGTTTGTCATTTTCTAGTCGGACCTAAATCAAACGCCAGCCAAACAAAAGATTGGGAATACTTGATTTCGTCTTAGCTGCTCGCCTGAATTCAAGCTGAAATTTTTCCTTTTCCATTTCTGATGAAAGCTTTAAATTCAATTTCAAACTGTTCACAATACAATACCCACAGATGCTCAAAAAACACAAAGCGAATTGTGCGTTCGCATGTTAATTTGTTGCTAAGTTTTGAGAAATTTGGAGATCAATTAATCCCGTGCGTATAAAAATGACGAAGAACAAAATGTTAGGTAAAGTTAACTACTAGGTACCTACTTTATTTCTCTATTTGGTTTAAACTGTTATGCATTCAGGTTTTGTGAGTGTGGAGTTATCCAAAGTATAAAATACTTGCACATCTACTGCAGATTCGTTCGCAAGAATCTGCGGCTTAAGTTTTTTGTAATTTTAAGTTGCCACACACCTTTTTTTTTTTTTTTTTTTGTACGATAATGAACAAATCGCAGTCCTCGCGAGAGGTACGGGCGACTGCGATTCCATGAACTAATGAACAAGGATGTTAGTGCTGTGATAAAAATAAACTAATATGACTTAAAGTCGGTGATGTTATGTAATGTTTATATGAGTGACATGAGGATTGTTAATGATTTTGTGAAGATGATTGTAATGCTTGCTTGGTACTAATATTAAAATATAGGTGGGAACTATGTGCCGTTGAACTTTTTAAGACTATTGATTATTATGCTAGTGAATTTTTCGAAAGATGATAACGTCGTTTCTTTTGAGATGAGTTCTGTTAAGATGTACGGGTCTATTCTAAAGTTGCTGCAGATGATTTCATGATTTAGTCGTTGCGAAGAAAATTTTGGGCAGTGTTTTAGGAGATGATCAATTGATTGAAGGCTGGTTCCGTCACAAGGGCATAGAGCATCGTTGATGATTTTGAATCGACACAGGTATTCTTTATGGTATCCATGTCCTGTGAGGATTTGGGTGATTTCAAAAGTCGGTCGTATTGCATTTCGGAATTGATTGATGGCTGCTAAGTTTGGTAACCAGCGCTTCAGGTGGGCGCCGGTTGGAGAGGTCTCGTAAGTTATGTTTGCTTGGGCTTCTGATTCTGTTTTTCTTTTAAGTTTGTGGTGACTGATTGGAAAGTGACAGAAATCTGGCTCTATTTGGAGGGCGGCGGCTTTCTTGGCTTCTAGGTCGGCTTCTTCGTTCCCACATAAACCGTGATGTGCTTTTATCCAGAAGAATTTTATGGTCCTGGAGTTTCTAATGGTTTTAATGTGTTTGTGTATGCTGTTGATGATTCTGTTAGTGCTGTTTCGGTTTGCGATTTCTTGCAGGGCTGACATCGAGTCTGAGAAGATTGCAAAATTTGAGGAAAGGTTTGTTGCACAATGGAGACAGGCTCTTTCGATAGCTAAACATTTTGCCTGAAAGACAGAGCAGCAGTTGTGTAACTTTAGCTGATGTATCATTTTCGTGCCGTCGGGATGACAGATTACAACCGCAGCACCAACTTGTCCATCGGCCTTGCTGCCGTCTGTGTAGATTTGGGTATCAGCCGGATCACAATGTAGTTCGATATCTGCGTTCGAATAAATCTTATCTATTGTAATGCTAATTCTATCGCTTGGATGAAGAAGCTGAGACAAAGGTAAACGTGAATCGAGAGTTATGGAGTCATGAAGAAATTTAGAGATGCCAGTGTGTTTCGCCAGCTGTATATCTGCTATTTCGTTAACTTTGATGTCCAAAGGGATGAGTCCAGCTAGTGATATAGCTGCAGAGGTTGAAATGGTGCGAAAGCCTCGTATTATTTTAATGGCAAAGCCTCTTTGCATGGATCGTAGAGCTCTTATTACAGTTTTAAATTTAGTAGCGCTGGCCCATATCTCCGCAGCATAAGTGATAATCGGTTCGATGACTCGCTCATAGATGATGGTGATATTTTAGGACTGAAGCCCCCAGGTAGGACGGACGTAATTACAGAGTTTCAGGTATATTTTCTGAGCCTTGGCTATTATATGATGGGAGTGTTTTATGAACTTGAAGTGTTTATCGATAATGACACCAAGAAGTTTTATTTCATTGCTAAATTGTAGTTTCACTGAGTTCATTTCTATGTTTGATTTTGTAGCTTTAGGGGTGCAGGTCATCATCTGAGTCTTTTCTGGACCAAATGTGAGTTTATTACGTAAACCCCATTCAGTGATCATTTTAAGGGCTGCCTGAGCGGAAATTTCGAGTTCTCTGATGGTTTTTGCTGTAGTAATAAGGAGGACATCATCAGCGTAGGCTTGAATATGGTTTCCTTCAGGGAATATGGTGTCCAGCAAATCGTCCATGATTATATTCCAGAAAATGGGACCGAAGACGGAGCCCTGGACACAACCTCGGGTGAGAGTTTTAAAAGAAGTGGCGTCAGAAAAGTTGAGCGTTGCTGTCCTGTTTTGGGTATAACTATTTATAATATTGTAGAGGTTTGTGGGGCATTTAATTCGGTGTAATCTACTCTTAAGAGCAGGCCACCATGCATGATCGAATGCACCCTTGATGTCAAGTGAGATGGCTAATAAAAGTTTATTTCGCCGTTTAGCGTCTTTCATTTTATTTATTGCTTCTCGAATAGCATCAGTAGTAGAGGTTTGTTCCTTAAATCCAAATTGCAGTTTATTAGAAGTGTTGGTTACGTTCATATGATGGGAGAGTCGTTTTGCAATAAGTTTTTCAAACACACCTGTAAGTAATAAGTTCGTAGAGCAAAACAGAAAATTAAAGTGCGCGAACGATTTTAAATTAGACAATCTTTTTGATATATACCATCATAGCTTCCTGAGCACTGGCCGCCAATATTTCACGTTTATTGGAAAGATAACGGAACGAACAAAGAACGGCGTGGGTGTAAATCAAAATCCGCCATTTTGAAATCATATCACATGGGTGATTATAACAAGGACGCCATGCTGCTTTTTGTTTGGACGTCGTTTTGTTTTTTTATTGAATTTTGAACAAAGACATGGGCATAGGGTTTTGGGTCACGCCTTTTTATGGCGTAATTATGCCATTGTTATTATATCTACATGGTCGATATATACATGTTATATTATGATTCACAGTAGGCTTCTACAGTTAATGTAAGGGCTGACAATTGGCATCGGAATCAGCTAGCTGTCACATTCATACAAGAACTGTCAAAATGAACACGATGGCGATTGCGAGCGAGTTAGACAATAAATAAGCCTACAGATCATGTGAATGTATCTTATGGTGGTTAGCAAAAATAAATTTAACTTACTTCTCAAATCAGAGTCTGTGTAGAAATTTCTGAATCATCAATATGTACAGTCCAGAACGTATATTATACGTTATAAAGCCATCATCATCATCTATACACCGTCATGCTACAAATAGTAAGGTCGGTGGTTCATATATTTGACATGACGGCTGTATATCGACTGTAGACTTAAAAAAAAACCTCCGCCGCATGTGTCTGTGTACGATAAACTCAAAGACTACTGAATGGATTTTCATGCAGTTTTCACCAATAGATAGTGTGTCACGAGGAAAGTTCAGGTATTTGTGAATGTTTTGTGTAAAAATTGGCTGAGATACAATTGTTGAAAGTGTCGAAACAAGTCAGCCAGGGCCCTATTTTATAAGGCTAAAAGTTACAATTTACAAGCGGAAGTCTTTTTCTGACCCTATGTGTTAGATAGAGACTTCCGCTTGTAAATTGTAGCGTGTAGCTTTATAAAATAAGGCCCAGGATGCATTTAAGCGAGCGGTCCATAGTTTTATACTATATTAGCTTCTGCCCGCGACTTCATCCCCGTAGAATTAAACTTAAGAACTGATGTAGATAGCATGTTCTGCAAAATTTACGTTGCGACTCTATGCAGCTACGACCTTTGACATGTTTGTCGCTATCCCGCGGGAACTTCACAATTTGTTTTAATCTAGGTTACCTGCTATCTACCTTCTAAATTTTATTCAAATGCCTCCGATCGTTTCAGCGTGAAAAAGGAACAAACACACTCACTCACTAACTAACATCCTTACAAATTTTCGCAATTATATTAAGTAGGTTGAAGATTCTTCGATTTTTGCCTATTCGGTAACTGAATAAATGGAAAAATGCCTTTAAATAGAGCAGAGCATTGCTCCCACGTCTAGCTTTATTGAAGTATTAAAAATTCAAACAAAATGTCACATTTATTAACGTGTTCCGCATCCCAAAGCCTTGCTCTCCATATCCTAACCTTAATCATGCTTAAAAAGGATACAGAATATAATTCAAACCTGGAAATACAGAGCAAAGGCATTAATTTGGAAAACCGTCGTAATGAGCCATCTGTTGAATTTTAAATAATGCTCTCATTAAATTAATCATTTTTAATTCAGCTACCTTTCCCAATTATGCGATATATCTCGCACACATGCTGTAGGGATTATATTTCACTAGGTCATGCCTTTAATACAGTAGCTATGAAAGTTGAAATAAAGAAAATTCACGCCTATAGGTACTCTGCGTCATAATTAGATTCAAATGGCAGTTCCATTTATTTTGATATTAACAATTACAAATTCTTAAAAATACGCACATCATTTAGATAAGTGAAAATTTATTGGTGCAAAACTATTTCGTTTTACTGGCAGCACATTGGTAGTTTTTTTGGAATCTAATTATGGCGATGAGCATAGTATAGGTGAAAAACTTAAGGCGCTGTCAACAGCAAATGACCTGGAGCAGCGCCACTCTTCACACATATGGTTCACGTGCCTGTTAGTGAAAGAGAAGAAACTATTCCGGCAGCTTGGCGCGCGTCTAAAATCTTGCAAATAAGACACAAATCATAAGAAATAAACAAAAGTATGGATTATTTGTGAAATATGACTCGTTAGCCGTTTAGGTATGAATATGTTGACTTCATGTCTTTAATGCAGACCCATACGTCGAAAAAATAAAGACATAGAACCGTTTAATGATGATTTTAAGACCAATCTTTGCAATTATTTCCTATCGAGCCGATTTTGTTCAATTATGTATCGAGCCCGTCTAGCGTGTTTGAAATATGATGAAAATTAACATTATTTATTTTTTTGTACATTTTTTTTTGTGTGCAGTTTTTCTTTAAAAAGTGTTTAAATAACATCAATTTCAACAAAATTAGGTGTTGTCAGCCTCTTAAGTAAATGACATGTTGTATGTACTCGTAGTTGAGTCATTTGTCTTATTTGGAACGTAAATTTTTTTAGTTTTTCACACGTTTTTCACCTACCCGTGTAACCAAACGAAAATAGCCAATATTCACGCGATAAAACATTTCACTCGTAATTATACGGAAAATCACCCGCCGGCGAACCCCGATATATCCTGAATATTTAACTTAATAAAACCGATTCCGGAACTGTCAAACAATCCGAAAACTAGCAGCCGCCGTCCCCGAAACTTCTCGAACAACTTAATACGTATCTAATATACAGAGTTTTATCCACAAATTGAGACAAATGCGACCACTTCATTACCCAGTTTAATTTCGCAGAGTCGACTGTTTGGTCCATTTGTTTGCATTAGTGTGACCACGGACAAATTAGACGATTTATAGCTTTTTATACAGGAGCTCAAACGTTTCGAGTTGACTCGAATTGCCCGACTTGTTTTCAGAGTTAAATGAGACTTTGAAATACGGACGGAGTTGGAATGAAAATCTGGTATCCCTGACACACGGCGGCCACGGCGTACAAAATCCGCGTTCTGAAATGAACACAGGCACGACGTCGTCTGTACACGCGTCAATGTGTGCGTAAGATACACAGGGCTGTCTATCGCAAAAACCTAGTACTATAAGTACTACCAATGACATAAATATACTAAAGATATGTCTTAGATGTGTGCAAATAAATGTACTTAATCGTTATCTATTTATTTAAACTTACTTAAAATGTGTCTGTCTGTGTATTTAAGCATTATTATTTTCAATTACAATAGATGTACGACAACAAACTTAAGCGAATGATTCTGTAGTTATTTCATGTATTAATCGCGATAATTTCAGAAAGCATTAATTTTCTAATGTTTTATAAAATGAAGTAGGTAGGATAGGTTCCCGAACTTGTGACGTGCGGCCGACATACATCGCGTCGCGAGCCCTACTAGTTGCCGGCAGCTTTCCGGCAGACTGCGCTTGAGGGGTGGGGTAACTCGAATAGGTGCGGGGCGGAGCGTGGCCATTCTGTACGTAGTACTATTATATATTCTGTGTCCCTGATTCTGTTTGAAGAATAAACCATGCAATCCTAAACTACAACTGATCATGATCTGCCTCATACAAAATTCACATTAAATAATAAAACAAACCCATGCATTAATCGAGTAATCAAACCGTAAATTAAAATAGTAATTAAATTTTTTGCCAAAAATGCCTGACATCACTTTGGAAAAGAGCTGATATTCTCCAAACTGCTGAACCGATTTTTACCAAACATAGCTAAGAACCACCGCAAACAGGAAACTGTCTTTCGAATGAAAAAAACCGCATCGAAATCAAACCATCGGCTTGAGAGCTATGATATTGTACACAAAAAACGAGGCTTCGGTATCTTCGCTCAAAAGGCTTTACATGTTGGCTGTATGGACTCTGTTTCCTTTGTTTTTTATTTACAGATTCCAGTTACTTCCACTCTGGTCTGGGAGCAAAAAACATTGTACCAATTGCTTCTCTTCCCGCTCAGATGGTAAAGCCCATCGAGGGAACGGGCGAACATCTTAGGATCATCGTGTTATAGGCGATACATCTAGCAACCCATCGCTATTTTGATTCCCCTATCTATCTGTATGCCCACAATTATGCTAAGCGTGGCCTTTGGGTCTTGTTATCCCAGGCTCTTTCAACCCCGTATGAGATTTAAGATTATTTACGGTATATAGGTAACCTGACGTTAAATTGTAGCGCTTAACCGGTACTTAGCTCTTCGCAGTACTCCGTAAGTAGTAAGACGCGGATCGAAGTTTTCAAGTCTAATAACTTTGGATTTTGAGTTGGGGCCTCAGTTTTGGACAATTAGAGTAAAAATTTGAACTAAAAGCTAGCCTTAGTTGTCTTTGTTTTTATTTAAGTAAATTAATTGTATGAAAGTACCCCAAATCCGGTTGCCACGTGACAGACCTAGCCTAGTGTGGAACCATCAGTAAGCTCTCTTTTTGTAAACATTTTCTTCTTTTGAATAAACTTTTTTTTAAATAAACGGTAAAATTATCAGCATCAAATAGTCAAGAACCCCATCAATTTCAAGGTGCTTCCACACTGTGTTTGAAGTGTCAAAAAGTCAAGTGTCAAATAACAATTTAAGCAAATGGTGGGATCAATAAGTCTACATAAGAGCAGATTTAAGACCTCATATACCACATAATTGCAATAAACTATATGACTATGACTATAATTTAGTCTTAATTCTAATTCGTAAATGGACGATTTGGGAACGTTTTTTTCTTGTTTAAGGATCGGTGTAAACGGTGCTGAGTAAGTAAAACCCAAAATAGTTAAATTCTGGAAAAAATTGACATACGTAGACTTTTTTTTTGGAACACGCCCCCTTTCCGTCCGCCATTACTAGAACCCCAGCAGCTTCCGCCCGGCCAATATTACTGTAGCTCAATAACTAGTCAATGAAACTTTATTTGACTTTAATTTCAGCGCCTGCTACAGCAACACTCAGTAAATTAGCTCGTTGCATATTTAGATGGCAACATTTCCAGATTGCGGAGAGTAAGGTACGAAACTGTTTTAAAGTTTCCTTTGAGCGCAATTGGAAGTACTAGTACTGACCGGTTTATTTTGAGAACCGGTTACGGATCTAATATTTAATTTTTGAATCAGCATTAAGTAATTTTGTCGCTTTTATTCAACTTCGATGTTTGTCAAGGTCAAATTTAGGGCCTGTTTCACCACTCTTTTGTCTTAAGTGTCCGTTATCTATGATTGCGTCTCTATTTATTACTACGAAACAAACAGAGATGTCAAAACAAATTTTACCCGAACAAATTTTAACAGATTACCTTTTGGAGCATATTGTGTGGGATGGATGACAATGCAACAACAGTCTATAAAAAGTACAGTAAACAAAACAGCTAATTTATAAATGTATTTCGTTTGACTTCAAGTATCAAGGCAGATCTTCAAGTCAAATTACATCAGGTTCCAGTGGCCGGTCTTGATGTTTGGTGTGTGCAGGTAGATTGAATGACAATGCAAGTACAGCCAACAAAGAAATTACTACAGGAAAAGTTTGTATTTAGAACAAAAATGGTAAATATAAATTGATTTACGATTGTTACTTATAAAATGCCATTCGGGTTTGTCTTGCTGTTTCACTCACTCTTATGGGATTGGTACTTGAGTCGGCCGAGTGAGGGAGACATCAATACAAACCCGAATGACATTTTAAGAGCTCTCACAATGTTCACAATCACAATGTTACCTTACCTTAAGCACGTCACTAAAGTCGTCGCAAAATAAAAGGCCCGTTTTGACATTTGTCTTCCCGACGTAACTAGTGATGTAACCTTACGACTCGGTACTCGATACTCACGATAAATCGATTCAAGTTTGCATGAGTATTTGATCGATTTGAATTATTATATTGTAAAGTGCATTGGATTAAAGTTCTGATAAGAAAATGTAACTTAAACTGATATTTTTAAATGATACAATGCTATGAAAGGTAAATTTTCTTTCATTTAATATTTTTGTTACAATAACATTCACTCAATTACAAAAAAATCGAGAAAAACTGAATCTTCAGTCAATCATTTTCATCAGATGATGAAAACGAGCCATTCTATAGAAATCAGTATTGCCATTGTTTGCGGCTTTGAGCTCCAAGGTCATAATTTTCAGTAAAGATCACTACACAGCTGGTGAAATTCAGTAATTAATTGGTCTAAATAAAACCGGCGAAGTGCGAGTTGGCTTTAAAAAAAAATATCTTGATCGATTTATTTTTTCGTACAATATGAAAAAATCGTTGTGCCACAACACTTAGCTGAGTGAGCGATACACATCAATGAAAAATGCAATTACCTTCAGAACATTTCGATCGGTAAAAAATAGAGAACTTCATGGGCGTGAACTGTCAAAACGGGCCTTTTAAAATGCGACGACTTTACGTAGTATAAAACAAAGTCGGTTTCCGCTTTCTGTCCCTATGTATGCTTAGATCTTTAAAACCATTTTTTTAAGTGAAAACTTCTTCAGCGGCGCTGAGCGCTTTTTGGGATGGGTAAAAAATGTTAAACTCGCGTCAGACGTAAGACGGAGGAAGAGTTTTTTTTAATTGAAAGATAGTGATGCAAGATGAAGCTTTATATGTATAACTAGCTTCTGCCCGCGACTTCGTCTGCGTAGAATCTTTATTTTTAGAACCTTTGACATATTTATCGCTATCCCGCAGGAACTATGCAATTTTCCGGGATAAAAAGTAGCCTTTGTGTTAGTCTAGGATACCAGCTATCTCCGTTCGAAATTTAATCCAAATCCGTCTAGTCGTTTCAGCGTGAAGAAGGAACAAACATACACACTTACATCGTCACATCCATCCATACAGCCATCCTCACAAACTTTCGCTTTTATAATATTGGTAGGATTCTTTGCAGACGAAGTTGCGGGCAACAGCTATCTTCATACATGCTCGTCGGTTTGGGGTATCCAGTAACACCTTAGTTTTATCCATTTATTTGCAACCAGTACACGGTACAGTCGCGCTCTGTCGGGCACGAATAGCTTCGGATTTGAATGCTAACACTGAAAATGCCGGCTAAGTGATGCAAGCACAGCTTAAGACTGTCGAATGCATTGTGAATGGGTTAAGTTGATCCGTGAATCGTGAAGGCTGTTAAGAGCTTGTTAATAGATACTGGCGAGCAAAATTAAAGGAACACTTTGTATGGAGCCTTGTGTCGCGTTATATTTGCTCGTCAGTATAAGTATAAGAGTCTTATAGGGCCTGTTTCAACAATCCTTAACTGTCAGTTATCTATGATTCCGTCTCTATTTATTACTACGAAACAGACAGAGACGTCATCATAGACGACTGACAGTTAAAAGGGTGCATCCGTGCTGAGCTCGCAACGTCGCATTTTTGGTGATTTTTTGCGATTATTTCACAGAAATTGAATGAAAAAATCAAATATCCGTCTGTAGTGCACTTCGTTTTTAGTGTATTAATGTGTCCAATGCAATAATTCATCGTGATGTACTTTTATTTACTTATTAAACGAAATATAGTATTTTATCCCTTTAATACGAAAATAAAAGTCCATCTCCATTAATCATTGCATCGGACACATTAATACACTAAAACGGAGTGCACTACAGACGGATATTTGATACTTTCATTCAATTTCTGTGAAATAATCGCAAAAAATCACCAAAAATGCGACGTTGCGAGCTCAGCACGGATGCACCCTCTTAAAGAGCTGTAACTAGCTGTTTCCCGTGACTTCTACACTACTATACAAAGAAAAAGTTCAAATTACAATTTGAAAGTACTTTTAACGTGAAACTACCGTGAGACTCAAACATAATTACAACAAACCGGATAACTCACGTATAAAAAGCCGACCGTGCGACCGCTGATGAAGGACTACGGATTAGTCCGAAACAATTGTCGGAGCATTCTTTCGGCTTTTTATACGTGAGTTATCCGGTTTGTTGTAATGAAATTTTAAAGTAGTTGCATGGGCATGAAACCCTTTGACTTTTCACGAAGGGAATAAAATAAGTAAGGATTGACAACCACCATAGACAATTTTACAGAAGAAGTAAAAGTAACAAAAAATTCGGCAAGTGAATAATGAAATCCTGTTTTAGCAGAGCCCTACCTCCTAAGCAAAACGTAGGCAGTGTAAGATAATTTTTATAGTGGTTACTTACATAGACAGACAGACATACATAAAATATTCTGTTTTTAGTATTTATTGTTAGACGGCAGCGGCATGATAATGAAAATTTCAACTATGCAGCTATCACAGTTCATGAGATATAGCCTAGTGATAGAAGGAAAGTCAGACAGACAGACGGATGGATAGTGAAGTCTTAGTCTTAGGAATCATGTTATAGGCGTTGCGGCTAGCAATCCATCACTATTTTGATTCCCCTTTCCATCTATACGCTTAAAGTCATGCTAAACGTGGCCTCAAGGTCATGTTATGTTAGGCCCTGTCTACCCCGTAAGGGATATAGATGTCATTTGTGTATGTATTCTATGTATGTAGTAATGGGGTCCGGTTTTTAACCTTTGGGAACGGAACTCTAAAAAGATAGAAGATAGCCTTTATTGGCACTCTATTTGGTTATTTTTACTATGGTTCATATAGTGACTACGTCTCGCAGCACACCTTGAGAGAGCAGCCAATCGCGATCCAGCATTTTCCGCTGCAGGCGAGTGGAATTACAATACGTTCCGTACTGCAGGATGTAAACTTGCACGACTTCCCGATTTAAAATTTGTTTAGTGTCTCTAATATCTTGGAAAATTGTCTAGGAATACCCAGAGATTTATGAAATGTAATGAGAACTTCATCACTATATAGTATGTATAAAAAAGTAGCTTTCCGCTGTCTGTCTGTCCCTATGTAGGCTTAAATCTTTAAAACTACGCAACGGATTTGATGCGGTTTTTTTTATTAGATAGAGTGAATCGAGAGAAAGGTTTATAAATGTATAATACGAAGGCGTCGCGGGCAGAAGCTAGTTAAATATAAATGTAAGTTTTTTTAAGTTTATATCATATAATATTATACTATTACGTTACATATACATATACATACATTGTTCTTATAATTTCAAGCGCGACAAAAACAAAAAAATCAGTCGAGTCCTGCCTACCACATAGCAGCTAATTAAATTTATAATAAGTATACAGATTTTTTCGTACTGAGAAATAAGCACTAAACTTTTGAAAAGACGCTCCTCATACCTCAAACCTGAATATTAACAGTATTTTAATATGTTTTTAGTATTTTTGCAGTAGTAATGGATAAGTCTGCTTTTGTTCATGTATCTCAGGTATGTCAATTGTATTTGTTTTATGTTTATTTTGCACAATAAAGATACATTACATTTTACATAATATTTTTAAATTTTAAGAACACGAAATACCAAATCGTTACGTTCTACACCTTCCAAATAGTCCCATATTCCCACACCTCATTTCCGCGTGTTGTTCTTGAAAATGTTTGAATACTTTAAATTTCCTTACCTATTTCATTTGAGACTTACTATTATGAATTACTAGCTGTTGCCAGCGACTTTGTCTGCAAAGAATGCGTTTATCGCTATCCCGCGGGAACTACGCAATTTTCCGGGATAAAAAGTAGCCTATGTGCTATTCCAGACTTTTCTCAATTTATGTGCCGAATTTCATCCAGATCCGTTGGGCCGTTCTGGCATGATTGAGTAACAAACAAACATACATCCATCCATCCATCCATCCATACTTTCGCATTTATAATATTAGTTAGATTTTACAATATTTCTTTAGTTTTTGTTGAGTAGGTAGGTATAAGGGCGTTTTTGCAAAATGAACGCAAAAACAAACAATAGATTTTTGTTTCTTACAATTCTTGCTGTAATTAATTATAATAAATTTAATAAAATTACAGCAGACGGGAATCCTTTTTTGTGATTTGTAATTTTGATTTGTTTCTTAATTTATGCAATCAAAAGAAACAAGAAGAAAACTTCACTACGTAAATAAAGGGTAGAGTTCAAAAAATGTACATTAAGAGAAAAACAACACACAAAACAAGTACATCTCTATAATAATCATTCCAGAAAGCGAGTGTAGCGAGTTCATCTAAAACTCAATTTGAAATAACATAAAAATGAACACAAAAACTCATATTAGCTAATCTCACTCATGCTCATTTCATGCATGCTCACGAAGTACCACCAAACAACAATTGTAACCTTAACTCTAACTACATACAGTCTCAAGTTGCTTAACACGCTCACTCCATTAGTAGATTACTTAGTTCAAAGTTGTGAACAGCTTACATACATATTGTCATTAACAACATCTTATTTTCCCTCATTCGGGTGATATTGAGTCTTATTCCAATGGAATAGAAAGTTTAAGGGCGCTTTTGTTATTGTTGCCAAGGAGTTATGAACTCAGAACCGTAAGACCGCAAAAACAGGTGTACGCATGTTTTAAAATAATGAGTTAATGTAACAAAGTTGCTTCGTCTTTGTCAATAATGTAATTTTGTTCGAGTATCTTTCAAATGATTTGACGGTAGCAAAGGAAAACGTACGTTGGTTTTTAGGCCCCGATGCATAATGAGGGGTGATTATAAGTTTGATCTCGATGTGTATGTGTGTGTGTGATGAGCGAAACTGCACCAAATGAACTTTGAAAATCGAATTTTACAGCATGAGGCCTGTGTGACAGATCGCAACCCGGCTATTACAGCCGGAACACAACAATACATACAAATACACTTTATTGAACACCACAAATCAGTACAAAACAATACAGAAACAAAGAACAAAGTATACCATAGGCGGTCTTATCGCTTAATAGCGATCTCTACCAGACAACCATTAAGACAGAGAAACACAATCTTTGCCATTAAGAAAATAGACGCACACAACAGTCCGTGCGCTCTTAGAATGCCATTCGGGTTTGTTTTTCTGTCACCCTCACTCGGCCGATTTAAGTATCAAACCCATAAGAGTGACTAAGACAGCAAGACACCGAATGGCATTTCAAAAGCCCACGGCCTGTAGCTTGTGGTTGTCACCTCGCTACACCTTTACGATCTTTTCAGTCCTCGCAGAACTGTATAGGAATACCAAAATATACGTCACGTTTGAATCACAAAGTGGAATCAAACCGAATGGAGTGTAAACCCGCAAAGCGCACACAGAAAGCGCGGCCATAGCGAGCAATTCTAATAACAATATCAGCGGGCAACGGGCATCGTAAAAACGAATTGTACGCCGTGGTTGCGCTGCCAAATAAATATTTCTACACAGACTAAATAATAACCCTTCAAACGCCAACTAATCTGTGGCAGTCGAGGGTGTTATGTTAGGCGCGTTGCTAGGCTGTGGCCAAAAGCAACACAGTAATGCGGTGACCACAATAATACGGTATAAAGAGAACTGGTTTGAAAATCGTTATTTCGCTAATGTTGAGATAGCGAACAGTATCTGGGGATTATGTCCGGTTCCCAGCTGTGACTTTATTCCTTCTAGATCGTCGATGTTGTTAATTAAATGAGCGTGGTACAAAAATATCCTTCTTTGTAGTATTAGGCTGCTTATGGACTTGAAACTTAAGGGCCGTTTTTGAAACAGCAAGGAAGGCCAACAAGCAACGGGATGTTGCAGATGCGTCGTTCTAGACTCTTACCTCCTTATACATAAACGCTCTATAGGATTCTGCTAACTTAGCAATCGTTTGTCCTTATCTGTGAAAGGAAAATGTCAAAGTGACAGATAAGGACAAACGATTGCTAAGATAGCAGAAGCCTACAGAGTGTTTATGAATAAGGGGGTCGCTCTTAGGAGTTAAGATAAAATATCTCAAGCAGAATCCCTGCTATTTTAGAAACTGAAATAATCAACGCAAACGCCAAAACCATGACTTATTCTGCACATAAATACATACCGTCACGCCTCTTTCCCATAGGGGTAAGCAGATACTACTTTGTTCCACTTCCTACGATCCTGAAAACCTCCCTCCTCCCCCTCCTGACTTATTCTGAATTCATAATAAACTGACTTCACAGAAAAATTATGAAGTAAACCTAATTAACCTACCGTATAATATAAACCATTATGTAAACCAAACCGAAATATTTTCAGTCTCGACTGTAGAAATTTTAGACGTAACAAAAATTCGATCAAACTACGTCAGATCAAAAAAATATAGTGTTAAACGAAAGGCAAATACTTCAAAACGCTACTAAAATCAATGTTTTGTTACAAGTTTGTTCGTATAGATCCCAAATATGTCTGTAGAGTTTATCTATAGTCCTTTTCAATCCGAGAGGAATTGATTGTGACGTTCGCCGCGACGGTACAAGCCCGTAACAGTGACGGCAGCCGGCATAGGCAGCGATAAATTCATGCATTGCTAATTTTGGAGACGAGTGTCAGTGCTAACAAAGTGCCGAGAGGCGAGGAACGATATAATTACGATAAAGTAGACTAAGTTGGTGTAATTTTCAAAATCGGGAAGTAAAATTCTCGATAATTATAATAGTAATTAGTAATCTGTTTTTTTAGATTCGTCTTTAAATGTTTGGCATAGTTTAATAGTTTTGTAGTTTTATATTTTTAATTCGGTCTTATTTAATGACTAATAATAATCAAATCATAACTTTCTTTTAGATGCTATTATACTATATTATCAAACTATGGTGATAATACGCTCTTTATCGCTAGTTTGAACACCAAATTTCTAATTTTAATTCCGCGCTTTAAAGTTGCGGGATCCAGCAGATTAATAAAAGCTGCGGGATCCCGTTTTGCGGGATTGCAATCCCTAACTATGACGTCCTAATTCCGATTCAGTTCAAGTTTTAGCTGTCACTTTTAGTATGAATCTGACAGCGAGCGAACTTATACTGAATCGCATTAAGACGTCATGGTAAGGCCCCAGGTGAAAGAGAAAGTAGAAGTCGTGTCTTATCAGGACGTCAAAGAAAAGGCCCTGGAAAATACACTTATGGGCAGAACAGAATATGATGAATATGGCAGAATATGAAGGAACTTAGTATAAGATATCGAAACAAATGGTTTCTGAGGGTTTCTGCGGACAATCTCTATGTTTAAAAACATAGAATGTACCAGCTGATTCTCTTCCCGCGCAGATGGTAAAAGTTCATCAAGGGAATGGGCGAAAATCTTAGGAATCATGTTACAGGCGATGCGGCTAGCACCCATCACCATTTTGATTCCCTTTTCCACCTATACGCCAACAATCATGTTAAATGTGGCCTTTAGGTCTTGTTACCATAGGCTCTGTCTTGTCTGTAAGTATGTTAGTAAATAACGCCAACCAGTATATTTAAAGTTGTGCAAGTCATGAAATATCATGCAGCAAAAGTGATACGAGAAATTATCGTTCCTGTCTCGTCTTCCTGGATAGCTCGGTCCCGTTCGTTCGCGAATCAATTGAGCGCGTCGTTCGCAGCTGCTAATTGGATCTGTATTGATGAATATCAATTGATTGTATGCGCATGAATAAATGGGAAGACTTTATCTGTTATAAAGACTTTGTCAGGTGAGAATTAATGATGAAAAGACTACATCAATAACAGCAGAGAGCATAAGGCTTGCAGCAGTATCAATTATCTATGGTTCTGTCTCTATTTCTCTCTCTCTCTCTCCAGCCTATATATACATATATATATATATATATATATATATATATATATATATATATATTATATAGAAACAGTTTAGTTACAGAGCATTAACTTATTTAAGTTGTACAGATTTAAATTATATTTATTGTTGTTATTGGTAGAAATTTTATTCAAAGCTACAATGTACATAAAGGTGATATGAAAACAGACTAATACTAAAACTAAAACTACTACTAATTATTAAACTATAAAATAAATACGTCGTCAAAATTTTCGGCCACAGGCATCGACCCCAAAACGCTGGCCGCGTTGCCTCTCTGAACTGCAATTCCAAACCTTTGAGAGAGGTAAGCGCCAGCCCTAGGGTCACCTGTGGCCAGCACTAAACGTTTCGAAAGTTCCTGTATAATTTTTTTTGTGTCCGCCGACCAAGGTCCCATTGTCTCGAAAGCAAGCGCCGCAAACACATGGTAATCTGTTAAAGCAGCATATTTGCGACGCTTGCTCGTTTGGGCTTGTTCGGCGGCTGCCCCGGCCCTTAGTGAAGTGCTTTGTATGTGGGACGCAGCAAAGGTGTCGACACACGTCGCGTCCCACACCAAAGAACGTCCCAGCGTCCATGGTACCAGGGTGGCACCATCTGGCCTCTTGCCGTCGTCCCTCAACAAACCGCAAGGCTCTAGAGTTGCTGGAATCGATGCGGTAGTGAGGGCCCGACGAAAGAGGTCATTAAGTGCACCGTGGCGAAACAAACGGCCAGCACTCTTCACGCAGGACATTCCGTGACGGCCTAAATGATCCACTTCTTTTCCACAACGGCATCGATGAGGTTCGCAAACTCTAGCACCCAAGCGCAAGCAGACGGCTATGCGCAAATGTGTAGGGTCTAGGACCGTGCCCAAGTTTGTGGAAGGCAAAGCGTGTAGCCATTGGCCTGACTCCCTTTCTGATACAGCCAGAATTCTTGCTCGGTCAGCGGCATCTGAGGACTGAAGGACCAGTTGGTTGTGGACCTGCTTTACTGCCGGTAGATCCCATAAGCGTTGAACGCCTGCGTGGGAATTCATTGGCATATCTTCTCCAGGACACAAGGCACACCAGGCTTCCGTAGCCTCCGACACATACGGACCCATTACGTCAACAGAGCTGGAAACATTTAAAATATCTCTGATGAGTGGGACTGAACTGTTAACGGAGGATAGGAAAGCGGGTAGTGCCAAACTTGAACTGGTTCTTATACCAAGACCACCAAACTTTATTGGAAGAGATGCTTGGGTCCAACAACGATCATCGAAGATACTGTTAAGGATCTTCGACACTGTATCACGGAGCAAGGCATCAACGCCTGCGGTCAGATGTGGATATTTCCATAAGGGGCAACAACGGAGTAGGTATATGAATTTGGGCGTAAATAGGCACAAACGTAGGATATAAATTGCCGCATGGGGGTGTATTTCTAAAAGCCGGTCAGATGATTGTTGGAAAAGGTCTAGTTTTGTACTTACTAATGGTGGGATGGCGTCCTCAAAAATGGGGGCACCGAGGAGATTGAGCGAAGATCGAGATTTAATGGCAATGTTGGGTGCTAGTATGTTGATTCGAGATAAAATTTCTAGACGGGCGGTGTTAGAAAGCAAGCTAGAAAAATAAATTTCGCATTTGGTAAAATTTAAATCTAAACCTATTTTGTGAAAATTTTCTGTTACTGTTTGCAAATCTTGAATGACAGAGGACGCGGTCCCACCCAGAGTTCCGTCGTCTAAATACCATAAATTGAATTTAGAATTTAAAGAGGAAATAATGGGGTGTATTGCGAGACTAAATATAACAGGGCCGAGTGGGTCTCCCTGCTGACAGCCTACGCTTGAGGCAATTTCTTCAGTTCCATAGAGCAATTTAGAAGGTGCACCGTAACATTGAAATAAATAATCAAATATTTCTGGCGTTTCGTTTTGAATTTCGGTTAAAAGAGCGCACCTGTCCACTGAATTAAATGCGTTCTTCACGTCAATTTTGATCAAAATTTCGTAGTCAGTGGAGTCAAGAAAGGAGCGAGCTGCGTGAACAGCAGCTTCACAACCACCTCGAACACCAAAACCTAGCTGCCGTGGCTTGAATTTATCTGTCAGCTTATCACGAAGAGCTCGGCAACACAACTTTGAGACGAGGCGACGTATGGTGCTGCCAATGGCAATTGGACGTATCCCCCCATCTTTTTTTGCTAGAGCCACGAGATTGGCACCATAGAGGATCGGCGCTATTTCTACTGGGACCAGACCCGCTAACATAAGATTGGCTAGGGAAGTCAGATCACTAACAAGCGACTTTCCAACATCCCCCAACATTGGACTGGTTAGATCCTTTAAGTGCTATATATATAGATATATATATATTTTATATTAGAGGGGGCAAACAAGCAGACGGGTCACCTGATGGAAAGTGATCACCATCGCCCAGGGACACCTGCAAGACGTGGGGAATCACAGGTGCGTTGCCGGCCCTTTCAGAAACAGGTAGGCTCGCTTTTTAAAGATCCCTAAGTTGTACCGCTCGGGGAATGTTGCAGCAGGAAGTTCGTTCCACATCTTTGTCGTACGAGGAAAGAAATTGCGTATATACGTCCCACTGCTGGGCACAGGCCTCCTCTCAGAATGAGAGGGCTTGGGCTATAGTTCCCACGCGGGCCCAGTCCGTCTCTATTTATTACTACGAATCAGACAGAGACGTCATCATACATAACTGACACTTAAGTTAACTGGAACTTAACAGAGAGTGATGAAACAGATCGTAAATCTATCTATTCCAACCAGCCCTAAAAACCACTTAGGTACCATTATCAACAAAGCCCATATTTGTAAGCGGTGCGCACGAGACTAGGAATGTGGGGAAATAATTAGAGGAACAGACTAGAGTGGACCTGCGATCACTTATCTTAGCAATTAACGGCAGGATTAGTCTTGCGTTTCGCACCTCGAAGTAATGAGGGCCCACTTACAGCGGATAATCTAGAGCAGTAGTTCCCAAAGTGGTCCAGGTGGACCCCCAGGGGTCCACGGAAGACTCGACGGGGGTCTACGTTGGGCGTGACCAAAAATGGGGGTCCACAATCGCAAGCGGGGATGCATAAAAATTGAATAAAATTTGTGAGAATTGATTGGTTCTTGTGCTGTGAGTCATTATAGATTTCAAGAAAGTAAAGTAAGATGGAGTCACTCGCAGCACAAAAATATTATTTAATTGAAAACTTGTTTAGTCGACTTTATTTTCAAATAATTATCAAGCAATCAGTTCTAACGATTTTTTTCGAAAACTGTTAATTTATCGTTGAAACTCAGCAACAACGCAAGTTTCCATAGATTATAGAGCTAATCTTATTTTTTTTTTCGAGATTTAGTTTAGAAATTAGTGGTAGTGTAGCTGCAGGTGGTCCACCGGATCCAGCAAAATTTTGAAAGTGGTCTATGGAACAAAAGAGTTTGGGAACCTCTGATCTAGAGAAAAAAAACCACTGGTAGCACTCCGGGAGTGCCAGCAGAAGTGAGAACAGCAGCTTAGATTAGATTTTAATGTTGTAACTCCATGAAGCTCAAGACGCATACCGTACTGGCCGCTTACAAAAAAAAACCGTGCGTATTATCTATATCATTGATAGACCTCTAACAATGTGCATGCTTCACCACTTAACAAAAAAACACTTCAAAAATCGAGCGACGACTTAAACTCTCCCTCTGTCTTACGTCCGACGCGAGTTTATCATTTTTTTCCCATCCCAAAAAGAGCTCAACGCGCTAAAGAAGTTTTCACTTAAAAAAAACTGTCTACCCCGTAAGGGATATAAACGTGATTTGTGTTCTGTATGTAAAAAGAAAATTTGTGAAGGTTATTTTAATTATGAGAATGATCTCGTGGAGGGATCGAAACGCGTCACTATGTAACGGTTGCATAAACGACTATTTAATTTACTATTTTATTTAATTCGAAGGCATACTCACCTGCTATGGGTGGTGTAGGTGTATAGCAAACATCACGGAATGATGAATAAGGATTCGAGGGTGGATTCCCGGTGATAGCTTTACTTTTCTGATTTTTCTGTGTTCTAATTCTTTGTGTCCAGTGTTTGGTAAAGAAGGAGGTGAATTTTTGACACTTGAAGCTTGAAGTCGTGGAGGGGCGTTAGATAGGCTCCTTCCGCTTGAGGTGGGGACGCGCCCAATCTTTTCTTTCACCTCGTCGGTAATAGCTGTCAGTATCGCAGGAACTAATGAGAAAAATAATGGACGCGTTATCTGACCCGGCGGCGTTTAGCGCGTCGCCGCCTGCGCACACAAAACTATTATAGACCGACCGCTTAAATATTGAGTCCTCGCCCGCGCGGCACAGGGGCGCGGGGTGGGACGACAAAGGGGACCGAGAGAGGTGCGGTCATAATGAAAAAAAAAAAAAATATTACATCGGGGGCGAAACCCCGGGCAACCGCTAGTCTAGTATAAAATAATTGAAAGTTGGTTTCGTGTTTATTTTATTTTTGTCAAATGTAGGCTTCGATCATATACGTTGTATTGTTGATCGAAGAATGTGGGTATCTTCATGTGTGTAAAAAATGATTTTTTTTTCTCTTTCTCTCACATTCGAAAGCTATCCTTGCGGTGGTTAATCATGTTAGGTAAATATGTGTATCGGTCCAAAAATTTGAAGAGTATCAGCTCTTTTCCAAAATGCTGCAAGACATTTTTGCTATAATTTTTTTTTGTAGCGTATGGACACTCGATGAATACCTACGTACTTTTTTTTTGTAAGTGGCCAGTACGGTACACGTCTTGAGCGTCATGGAGGTTACAGCATTAAAATCTAATCTAAGCTGCTGTTTTCACTTCTGCTGGCACTCCCGGAGTGCTACAAGTCGCTTATTTTAGTAACGTATGATTACTCGATTAATACGTGTTTTCTTTTTTTTATTGTGTTCTTGGTATCGATGGGTATTAAGAACCATTTTAGTTTGTATGGCAACCGTTCTCGCCACCGTTCCCAGCCGTTCTTATCTGTCCGACCACCTCTTCATTATGAGGATCCCTGCTAATGAGTTTCTATTGCCTCCCGTATTTTCCCGTGGTTTATCCTCGTAGCAAGCATCGTTACGACGTCATGCGCTCAATTTCCTCAGTCTTTGGAGTAACTTTTTTCCATAAAAAAACGTCTTGGACGTCGCTGTAACGTCCCAATTACTTTGAGCAGGGCCTTACTATGACGTCTTGATGAGATTCAATTTCGATTCAGTTTAGGTTCGCTCGCTGTCAGATCCATACTAAAACACAGCTAAAACCTGCAGGTTTATTACGTAACTCGCTCGCGATCACCATCGTCTTCATTTTGACAGTTCATGTATGGGCTGACAATTGGCATCGGAATCAGCTAGCTGTCACCAAGCTGTCATATTCATACAAGAACTGTCAAAATTAACACGATGGCGATTGCGAGCGAGTTACGTAATAAGCTTGCTGAACTGAGTCTGAACTCGGAATTGAATCACTTTAAGACATCATGGTAAGGCCCCTTATATGAGTAGGGGAGACCTAGGAGATTAGTGACAGAGGTGAGTTGTGACAGACGCGATTTCTCCCTACCTATGAAGGTGAGCGAGCTGGCAATAACGCTCGATTGACGCTTTAGAGACGCGCTAGTTGACTCAGTACCCGCCGGCGGCGCACGCGAAGCATTTGCGTAGTTATGACGTCCGCGTGCAAAAAAATGCGAAAAGTAAGTTTTTCGACAAATTTTTGATTGAATTTATATCATATCTTATTACATGTGCGTTGTTGTGTTATTTTTTCTTAAGCTGTGTGGTTATCTAAGTCTCAAAACGTGGCATTGATTTTTTGTGTTTGCATCGTGTTTAGAAAATTCGAATTATTATTCGGACCAAGTCGTGATTTTGAGCACCTAGGAGAGTTGTGACAGCCTGTCACAAATCTCCTATTTGACTTCAGCGTTTTCAGCTGGGTTATTTCGACACTTTTTTATTCATTTGCGATGTCTGTATGTGTGTTTGTACATTAGTATATATTAAGGCCAAATCTTGCAAGTACAGTCCGCAATAAAAACTTGTGCCAAAAAAGTAATTTCCGATAAAAAATTATACTTGGTTGTGGTGTGATGTTGCATGCAGGATGACTACTATTTTTGTTTCAGAATGTCTAATAACTACAAACGGAAAACTGATAAAGGCACTGCTAGTGTCGAAATATACGACCTGGCCTTTGAAGAACCTGTTGCCTCCAGATCTTCAGCCCATAGCTCAGTCCTGAACAGTGATGCAAATGAACCTGATGTTGCCTCCACGTTTACAGCCCATAGTCCTCTTGCCACTGTTTCTAATGTGTTCTCGCCAGAATCAGTTAGGCTGTTGCCAAAAGCTCCGCCAAGAAAAAACAGTCAACCGAACAGACGCAAAATCAAATCTGCTGTGCTTACTGACACACCTACACTAAGGACGAAATAGCTGCTATAGAATTCAATAGGAAGGCGAAGAATGTGGAAAAGCGTGTCTTAAGCGAAGATAAGAAGAATCCTAAAAAAACCAAGAAGAGTAGTAAGAAGAAGAGAACAGGTGATGACGAAGAAGAGGCATAAATAATTGTTTTTGCTTGGTTTGCCTTGAAGTCTATTCAAACAGCAGATCGAATGAAGAGTGGGTGCAATGCCTAGAATGCAAAGGCTGGTCACACGCAGATTGTACTGGAGGCGAGCTGCAATACGTTAGCCATAATTGCCTATCAGATTAGATTTAAAACTTTGACTGATTTTTAATAGGATTGATCTCAAAGCGATGCCATAATTACTTATAAGGTATAATTACTATTACATTGTGTTTGTTGGTACTTGATGCTCTAAAAGATAATTAAACTACTTTTTGCAAAAAAAAACATGTTTCATTTATTTATAATATGTGTAATGGTATTTTTTAGTACTCAAACAGTCTAAATGCATAGCTGTCACAACTTTCCTCGGTACCTGTCACATCTTACCTCGGTGATAGGGGAGTTGTGACAAAGGGAGTAGTCTTCCTTTTTGTTGATTTTCTCGGAAACCGTAATACTTTACTTAATTTTGATGATTGTTTTGGAAAGAGAAGGAATGGTGCTACATTTATTCACATAAGTCATAACTGTGGAATGTTTCTGGAGCGAGATATTCCCCTAAAATTAAAAATTGACACAACTCTCCCAGGTCTCCCCTAGTGACCGTTCTATAAGCTTTCACATTTTCTTTGCGAAATCTCTACCCACGTAGCTCACGCTTCACGCTTCTGTTTGCTATTAAAATATCAAATGAATAAATTGATAAACACCTCCCGGCATTACCATATTCTTAAATTACCTTTTCACCTCGCACGGCCTGTTATCAGGTATTCATTTTAACTTGAGTGACAGTACAGTTATTTATTCATATTGTAGCTCGGAAACTTCCATTTCGTGTACTAAGTCCGCATATAAATCAAAAAGATGAGGCACAACTGGCGCAAGTGTTAACAGTGAACTATGAAGGTAATAAATAACTCGGGGAGGAATGTAAATGTGTAGGTTATTATTTTTGAGACGTTTAATCTCATTTTGAAACAGTACAGATAGATTTCGGATTTTACTAATATTTGAATTTGTTTCACACGTAACATACGCTGTTTTAAAACTAATTGAGAATACTTCAGTAGATTTGACTTAGTACCACTGTAAATAATTTCAGGTTTATAGAGTTCCGTAGATACTTGTAAAGCAAAAAGGAATCACTTCGTTGTCCGTCTGTCTGTCTGTATGTATGTTTGTCCGTTAAAACCCTATTTCTCAGGAACCCGTAAAGATATCAAATAGAAATTGATACCAAATACTAAGCTCTGTGGTCACTGGGAGTTGTGAAAAAATGAACCCTCTGAGTCAACGTAATCAAAAGATACAGTCATTAGAAAAGGTGTTTTCATACAAACTGCCGAGCTGGCAAAAACTATGGGGTACTTCCAGCTGTCCTAGAAATTTGACATCTAACTAATACGTATTATAAATGCGAAAGTATGGATGGATGGATGGATGGATGTTTGTTAGTTACTCAATCACGCCAGAAAGACCCAACGGATCTGGATGAAATTCGGCACATAGATAGAGAAAAGTCTGGAATCGCACATAGGCTACTTTTTATACCGGAAAATTGCGTAGTTCCAGCGGGATAGCGATAAACGAATTCTTTGCAGACGAAGTCGCTGGCAACAGCTAGTTTGGTATAAAGATAGTTCTTATAGCACAACTAACGAAATAAGTCTAAAAATCTGATTTTTTTATGTCTGTCTGGCTATTTAAGTAACCAATAATGACCTTACTTGTACATTTTGCTTAAAAGCAGGGGCTCTGCTAACACTGGATATAAAAATTGGTGAATTTCTGCGGATCCCTCGGTGCGCGAGTCCAACTCCAGTTTTAAACAACGCCAAAGGTCCAGTCACTGACCTGGTACAACCGAGCAAAATCATAAAAGTACCAGAGTAGCAAAAACAACTTTAAAATATTCATGATTGCACCGGAAAAAGGTCGATATCCGTATATCCGGACATGGCGCCCGGATCAAAGGTCGCGGTCGCCGGATAACGATTTCTCTTGTTTTGGTTTAGGGGCTTTAGAGTTAAGTTGCAAAGCCTGTCAAACGCCTCGGCACCTCGAAACATTCTAATGTAGAATAAACTTTGTTACACAATTCAAAATTCAGAACATTTATTTCAGACCAAGCCCATAGGTGTTAGTTTACATCTTTATCCTATACCTATCAGTAAAGCGTAGGTTATATAATTTTAACTTTGGAAATAACAATAATACAAAAAATAACCAAAATTTCAATAATTTGATAATTGAAATACTAAATACAATTATAATCATCTATCATCTTAGCCTATATATAATCTGAATCTCGGAAACTGCTCCAATGATTTTCATGAAAATTTAGTATGCAGGGGGCTCGGGGGCGATAAATCAATCTAGCGAGGTATCACTTTTAGAAAACGTACCAAGAAAAATGAATGAATGTGGATGAAGCGAAAGAGACGTGTCAGGATCGTAGCAAGTGGAACAAAGTAGTATCTGCCTACCCCTGTGGGAAAGAGGCGTGACGATATGTATGTATGTATGTATGTACCAAGAAAAAAAAGCCAGCAAAGCCATCCAGGTACTATTTAATAATAACACAAACATATACATACCGTCACGCCTATTTCCCATAGGGGTAGGCAGATACTACTTTGTTCCACTTGCTACGATCCTGACACGTCTCTTTCGCTTCATCCACATTCATCAATCTCAATCCATAATTCAAATTTGATAATACACTGACGAGCACTTCCGATATAAAGTTGTATGGAAAGCGACACGTTATTTTTGCTCCTCAGTATAATTTAATTTCTTGTCAAAGGAGCGTTTGAGATACAAAAGTGGCGAGGTTTTTTCTCAATTTAATTAACAATTTTGATCCAAACACATAGAATGGAATCGGCAATGACCTTCAGAATATTGGAGGGTTACCATGACGTCTTAATGCGATTCAATTCCGACTCAGTTCAGGTTTTAGCTGTCATTATTAGTACGGATCTGACAGCGAGCGAACCTAAACTGAATCGGATATAATTAATATTAAGACAATGGTAACCCTCTGAATCAAAATTGAATCACATTAAGACGTCATGGTAAGGCCCTTAACGGAAGAAAAATAATTGCTAGTTATTAAAAATATGTTTAAAACTGTACCTGCTTAATTACACCGCTGGTATCTTGGCGTCGCCCGCGCCTTGCGGGAGGCCACTACGCCAACTATTTAATATCTTTTCTAAGGAATTCCTCAGCCAGCATCCCACATTCTTACCGAAGCAGCAGCTTTTAGATATGTACATTAAAATTTCCTTACTTGAGCTTAGTAAAATTAGCTTGAACATTTAATTATTCATCTATTGAATTATAGCCTGTTTTGGAAAATGATCATGAGTTTTCCTCGAAGCCCTTTCCAACGTCATCAAATTTTCATTTCACCTATTTGTTTATACTATCAAATGATTATTATTATTATACTAGCTGTTGCCAGCGACTTCGTCTGCAAAGAATTCGTTTATAGCTACCCCGCGGGAACTACGCAATTTTTCGGGATAAAAAGTAGCCTACCTATGTGCTATTCGAGACTTTTCTCAATCTATGTGCCGAATTTCTTCCAGATTCGTTGGGCCATTCTGGCGTGATTGAGTAACAAACAAACATCCATCCATCCATCCATCCATACTTTCGCATTTATAATATTAGTTAGATAGTTAAGATATGAATCAAGATTTTTATTTCTTGATTTTGATGTTTAATTTTACGGTTTTACCCGTTGTGGTGGCACTCCACTAGGCATTGCGTGTTCGGTTTGCGCTATTGGCATCTTCGTCGCATACGCTAGAAAGTAGAAACAATATAGTGCATCCCCTTCACGCACGCAAATATTTGGATAAATACGCCAAGTGGAGTGCCAGTATTAGAAATTAAATTCGTAAGCGATACTGAATAACTAGAACACATAGAAAAATCCGAGAAGTAAAGCTATGGCCGGGAATTAAACCCGGATCCTCATTATTCCGTGATGCGTGCTATACCGCTACACCACCTAGTAGATGAGTAAGCCATGTGTCAATTGTATCGTATAACATTATAGAGACACAACATCTAAACAGCACGTCTCAGCACGAGAGCACACAAGGAAGCGTGACTCGTGAGTTGTCCGTTTATGTAATTCTAGTATTGCAGACTACCAAACTTTGGATACTATCAATAATTATCGATACTATTGTCTTTGCTTAAACTATCGATAGTGTATGTAAAAATTATCGATAGTGGACTATCGAGCGACAAAAACTAGAACCTAGCCTAGCTCCAAATAATACAGACTTAATGCAACGTAAGTATAATAGGTTACGGAAACATCCACTTAAGACGTTTTGTAATGCTCTTAAGTACGAACTTGCACAAAAGCTTGGAACTCTAAGTACGAATAAACTTGTATATAAGAATAAAGACCAACACAAGGCAACGGGAACAGTTAAGTATTTCTAGAATACGTTTGTGTTCGGTGTTCGAATTATTGAAAAATATTAAATCACAAAACCTAAAAGGTAGCTTTTTGTTGATGCTTATCTTTATTTGATCATTCGCTTTATTTCCGTGATCAAATTGGGGACGTTTTGGAAAAAGGTCAGGTCAAGAGTACCTGAAACCGACGAGCATGTATGAAGAGATTGATGAATGTGGATGAAGCGAAAGAGGTATTTCAGGATCGTAGCAAGTGGAACAATGTAGTCTCTACCTACCCCTGTGGGAAGGAGACGTGACGGTATGTATGTAGGTATTGTATTATGTATGTATCAGTGGCGTGGCGTCAAGTATATCAGAAGGCAAGCCGAAGGGAACTTAACTAGCCTTTTCCTCTAATTCTGCACAATAAATTGCCCAACTGCCTTAAAATAGGCAAGCCAGTGGGAATCAAGTTCTATGGACGCCACGCCACTGGTATGTATGTGTGTAAAGAATTTATATTGAAATCTTAAAAATTATTAAGTGTACGAAACACACTATGACGTGACGTCATTTCGCCGACACGTGACGTTTGTAACACACGTCCTTTCTGCTCGAGTAACAATTTAAATGGATTATTCCACTAAAACACAAGATTTTCACAAACATAAAAAATACGGGTGTCTTAAAATTGTGCGCTCTTTCGAGCCAGATATTAAAAAGTAGCACTCAAATTTTTTTAATACTGATAAATTACTGATGATATTTTCACTACCTTCAAAAATCCGCTGGATCTTAAGGTCGTAGGCTGCAAAATCTCCGCATTATCTACACCCGCAGCCAAGATATACACCCCCACCAACATTGTAATGACAATACATGTCTTCACACACACGTTACCATAAATTCAGAGGCAGGCCGGCGGTATCAACGGTAAATCTTACCGGACTTAACCCCTTAGGCACCATCGATTTACAACCACGATATACCCATATTTTTACCCGAATACAGTTGAAAACAGCATATTGATTTGGGATTTGCCGTGGAGTTTGCTGAAGACTTTAACTCTATTGCTAGTGGGGTATTTGCAATTTAGGATTAGGAATATTAGCACTCAGTTGCTCTTTTGCCGTTAAATTATTATAAATTACAATTAATAATCGTTTTATTAACATTAGTTTATAGATAATAATTGTTAATAATATTGTTAATAATTATAATAATTATTTAATTATTAATATTAGCAGTGTCCTTACAGGGTTTGATCTTGTATCATCTTGTATCAAAGCTATTAAAATGTTTGTCTTGTCTTGTCTTAAAAAAAGGACAGAAACCTCTCACAAGCTTAAACGTGGTCTTGTTATGAATCGCGTTCGATTTTTGATGTGTTTTTTGTTGAGTCGTGGAGCAAAAGTACCAGGGCATCAGCACATTGTTAGAGGTCTGTCATTATAGATAATACGTACGTTTTTTTTTGTGGTCTTGAGCGTCATGGAGTACAACATTAAAATCTAATCTAAGCTGCTGTTTTCACTTCTGGCACTCCTGGAGTGCTACCCGGCGCTCTTTTTTCTGTCTTGATTGTTATATGTGGTGTTCAATAACGAGTTATTGTATTGTATAGTACATCAGATTCAAGCGTCACGTACTTCGGAGTTCTAAATAATGTGAGCTAAATCCTCAACGTACACAATATGATCAAAGACGAAACTTATACCACAAAATTGCGGCGGAGCAGTATCGTTTCGGCTAGTATCCCTGCCAATAGATGGCGCCATAAGACTTGTTTGCGCTAATTTACTAAAGCATTCGATCAGGAGGCCACGAGCGTCATTTTTAGGCTTCCGTACCCAAAGGGTAAAAACGGAAACCCTGTTCGTGTGGCTCCGTGGTCCATCCGTCTGTCTCCAGGCTGCATCTCATAAACCGCGATAGCTAGGCAGTTGAAATGTTCACAGATGATGTATTTCTGTAACAAATACTAAAAACCAGAATAATGTATGTATGTCTGTCTGTATATATCAGTGACCAGGGCTTGTTGACATAAACTTGTTGTATCGGCAACAGAAATGCATCAACTGAATATTTTAACTGTCTGACTGACAGACGGATTGACAGATGGACGGACAGTGAGTGGAGTCTTAGTAATAGGGTCCTGGGGCCTTACCATGACGTCCTAACTCCTACTCAGTTCAAGTTTTAGCTATCACTTTTAGTATGAATCTGCAGCAAGCGAACCTGAACTGAATCGCATTAAGACGTCATGGTAAGGCCCCTGTTTTTATTTTGAGTACGGAACCCCTTAAAACCCTTTTTTTTTTTTTTTAAAGATGTAGTTGCCAGTGTGGCAAATCGGATAGTGTGATAAAAAAACCGGCCAAGTGCGAGTCGGACTCGCGCACGAAGGGTTCCGTACCAGAAATACTCTGTTGTATGGGAGCCCTCCTTAATTATTATTATTATTTTAATTTTAGTATTTGTTGTTGTAGCCACAATAAAAATACATAATCTGTGCAAATTTCAACTGTCTAGTTAAATATTACGGTTCTTGAGATCTAGCTCGGCGAGTGGTAGCCATGAAAAAGGGCTAAGATATCACGTTTTTTGTATGGGAGCTCCCCTAATTTTTTTTTTTTTTAGTATTTGTTGTTATAGCGGCAACAGAAATACACAATCTGTGAAAAATTTAACTGTCTAGCTATTACGGTTCTTGAGATACAGCCTGGTGACAGACGGACGGACGGACGGACAGCGAAGTCTTCAGCGAAGTCAGCGAGGTCCCGTTTTTACCCTATGGGTACGGAACCCTAAAAGAGAGCGCCGGCCAGTCATATCCGACCACGCGCTAACCGAGCCATAGCTAATTTAACTATTCGAGTTTCTGTCTAAGTTGCCATTCTGTTTAGGTATTACTTTAACTTAGTTCCTAAGTTATTGGGGACATCTTTGTACATAAATTTTGCTAGTTCACTGTGTTGGGTTGTTAATGTTGAACGTGTATTATTTATGCGTTACAATGATCAATTGATACATAATTACATACATACATAGTTACATCACGTATTTTATCCCTTATGGGGTAGAGTAGACAGAGCCTAAGGTAATATGACATATGACCTAAAGGCCACGTTTGCCATGATTGTGGGCGTATAGGTGGAAAGGGGAATCAAAATAGTGAAGTGTATCATCGTTGATAATACTTTATTTTGGTATGCAGGACCTCGATGTATTTTAAAAACTTATGAAATATTATAGACGGGATAATTATGAACCGCGATTACCTTTATTGAGCTCCCGATATTTCGATTTAATGAACTTAACCGTGAATCATTGAAAACTTATAAAAAATGGCTCCAAAAATAGTAAACATTATTTTTCTACAATTTTCATGTACCCAGTTTCACGCACGACTAAGAATCTCTTAACATCTCAACATCCCTATTATGTTGACCGTACCGGGATTAAGTTCAATCAATTCAGCTTACATGTACAAATAAGTATTTAACCATTAACCAAACAACTGCCCAATCACTTCTCCTCCCACGCTTGTTGCATCCCAATGATTTAATTCGTAATACCGTCACGACTCGGTCAATTTATATCGTTCCACGTCGATAATTTTATCAGCCGGTCTCCATTACGTCTGTATTTGCTTAGAAGTGATGTGAAAGTGTCGATAAGATTGTGTTGAGGTTTTTCTTCGATACCAATCTGGATGGACCTTATGAAACACCAATTAAAAACCGGCCAAATGCACGCGTGGCGCACGAAGACCGTACCATTGTCTATAAAGCAGAAAAAAAACATGTCTGTTGTATGGTAGCCCCCATTAAATATTTATTTTATTTTGTTTTTAGTATTTGTTATTATATGATAAGATTTTAATTGAAATTATGTATATAAGGCGAGGGCGGTACATTGAATCCAGAATATACTCATCCCTATCCAAGATAGTCATACAATTTGTCACACCAAGAATTAAGAAACTTGAAAAAAAACACAATTCTATATATAATTAAAGAGCAACCAGCATAGAAAATGGCGTGGTTTTACAATTATGAAGTAAAAAAATTGCAATTGTAAAAAAAACACTTGGAAAAACCTTAAACAGAAAAGTTGCACTTTGATTCCTCTCTTCAGGAAGCAAAAGTTACTTTTCTGAATGAGAGGTGTAAAAAAGAAAATATTAATATCGAATAATTATTGATTTAAATAAATATCGCCCGCCTCACTGAATGATTAAGGTTTGGAAGTAAATTTGTAACCTTCGAAAAATGTAAATTCGATAATGATCAAAAATATGGCAGTCCTTCTCAACTGAATTCATAATAAAGGGTTTTATTTACTTTTGTATTTCTCGTCTCTTTGTTCTGTCGATTTGTTAATTCTTGCTTTTGTTGTTAATATTATCTCAATTTCGATTCCCCTGTCCACCTACGCCTACAATCATGCTAAACGTGGCCTTTACGTCTTGTTACTCTAGCTTCTGTCTACCCTATAAGGGATAAAGACGTGATTTATGCACGTATTTGTGTGTACAAAACATTGTTAAGAGTATTTTTCGCTGATAGCACCACCATTTTGCAATTTCAATATTCATAAAACGGTTTTAAACGTATTTCCGCAATCTCCGGACCACCCATCAATCAATTACACTCACCACTAATTTGACATCGTGTACTGTATAATCGATAAAAAATAGTGACTGCATTATCGATAGTTTTATCGATAGTATCGGCGCGGGGCTGTAATGGATTTCTGACGTCTGGATAAATGATAGATCGCGCCAAATGCATTACCTGTAAAAGCCGGAACGAACTGGAATAAACCGGTTTTGGTTTGTTTTTGGGGATACCCAAAATAGTTGAGCGGGTCAATAAAATTGTTCCATCAATTAGGTTTTCCATTTTAACGCCTTTGTAAACCAAGTTAATCTGAATTTCCACACAATCAAACATAGTATGCAATTAGCATCTCATCCATCGGAATGTTGAAAGATCATACTTAAAGGTCCAACCACACCGGTGCGTAAAAGACGTTGATGGTGCGTATACGCAAAAAAATGTATAAAGAAACGGTGAGAAAACGTGACTCCTACGACACGTCACTGCGTATACGTAATTTTATTGAAAAGTAGTTGCTGTTATATTTATGACGGATTGCGTGTTCTGATATTAAGAACCTTATCTAGTGTAACGAATTTATTGAAATTTAATGCTGCTCTGAAACATTTGAGAACCTCGCCCGCTACTATATATCAGATCTGATGGCAACTGTAGGTGACTCGGATAACACAATTTTTGTAAAATGTATTTTCACTATTTCAAATTAATTATTCGTATTCTTATTCTTAAAATATTTTTATTGTAGAGGTTAAGATTGTTAATTTTTAATGGCTATATTAAATCTTACTTAACTCATTAAAAAGGTGAGCGTGTTTGAAAATGTTTAATCAATTTTAAAACACTATACGGAGAGCAATAAAGTTTCATTTTTATAACAACACTAAAGCAGTGCCATAACGGCGGCATTACAGGCGAGTGATTAATATTTTATTACGTCATCACAAGTATTTTTAATTAAAAATATTGTGACACCCCGCAGAGCTAGCACGCTACCGTTGTAAAACGTACTTTTACATTATTTTTGAAGTGAAAACTTCTTATGGGAGGGTAAACCGCTTCGTAACGTAACGCGTTACGGCGTCAGTCTGTCTGGCTTCCCTTTCTCTGACTCATACGGCAGCGGTAGGCAGTCTTTTCCTTTCTCACTCTAACCCACAGCGCTAGTCGTATTTCGGGCAGATGCTTCCCTCTCTCTCTCTCTCTACTCAGTGTTTAGTGTGCGATAGACATTATACTGTTAGTAGTGTTAGTAACTTAGATTAGTTTAAGTATCACTTCTGTCGGGCGTCCCGAGACGCACACGTTTTTTTTTAATAAAGAAAGAAAGAAAGAAAACATTTATTGACACAAAACGACGCATAAAAAATAAAATAAAAAACAAAAAAGAACATTTCAAAAACGACACGACACACAACACACAACACACACGACACTAATACGACATTTCACATAAAAAAAACAATGAAATATAACGCTGGAGGCACGGTATAATTCACTATCTCTTTCTACCCTCATCCTTTACCGTTTGTTAAAAAGAAACTGCGAATGCAATTGTGATTCCGAGTACGTCAGATAACATGGCCTTCGTCATAATTATTACACACACATAGGTAAAAAGTAAGCATTTTGTTGTGTTTGTATTCCTTGTACAATAAAAACGCTCAGCCTGGAGTACGCAGCAAAACTCTCACAAATGAATTATTTCGACGCTTCAAAAAACTTTAGGAACCCAATACGTAATTCTACTTTAAAATTGATTATGCCATTCAACGATAATTTCACTTTTTTCTTCTTTTATATTTTTACCCGTCACTTCATCCGCGCAGAATTAAAATTTAAGTAAACCTGATGGACAGACAGACATCTAGTGATTATGTTGGGACAGGCAAAAAGGTGTATAGGTAAAAGCGGCGAAAAATTTAAGCAAATGTGTATGTGTGTGTAATGTGTACGAATAGACAAATTGTTGTTCCAAATTAGAGACATTTCTCTATTAAGTCATTACTTAAGTTCCATATTAGTTCTATCTATACTACTTACACTACTACATACAACAGGTCATTTACTAAATTTTTCACTTATACATTTTATTTGTTCATTACAGCGAGCATGCTAGTCCTGTTCGGTGACACCATAAAATAATATTAACTGCCTTCATCTTGACATAATCGTAAAATATGTAATTTTAAAATGTGTTTTGATTTTCTACGTATTTTTGTTTGTACTCCGCAACACGTGCAACAGCTAAGTCTGTTCGAAACGTATGACGTCATGTAAAAACTCACTTTCTCCCTCTTTCAAATAAACCAATTATGTTAGATAGACTCAATTATCTCTACGAGGACACAAGACGCCAAATTGTTAAAAAAAGAAAGCTAAATAAAACTCGAATTGAGAGTCGAAGCGTAAATAAGACAGGTGCGGATCAGAATACATAAATAATAAAAAATTTAAATCTATAATGGCTTAAAATGTATTATGGTATTTTCTGTGTAATTATTAGCTAAATGAACTTTTTTTGATAGAGAGGTTTAGGTTAGGTTAAGTTTAGTTTACAATGATTCTGTTAAATTGCAATTTTCTGAGAAAATAGCATTATAATAATATTTTGAACCATTATATTATAATATATTAATCCATTATACATTTTAAACTTTATGTATTTTAATACCTACACAACAAGACATATTTTATGGTTTGTTAAAAAGAACAGTTTTAATTAAAGCTTTTTCTTACTGTACATTTTCTACTGTGCCGTTATTTTATAGTTTCTGTTAAAAAAAACTCGAACGATTTTCCGAGTCACATGAAGAGAATCCAACTGAAGCATACATTTTTGGACCAAAAAAGCTCAGAAGCAAAAGCTACAATATCTATCAAATGCCTCAGGATAGAAAGCTCTCGATCCATTAATCAGCAGAAATATATTCCGGGAATCCCTGGAGCATTAGGAGATTACTTACGTGTGTTTTTATCTGAATTAAATCTATGAAATGTACGTATAATATATTTTATACGAGTCCAGGGGAAAAACCGGCTTTATAGATCACTTGATCAGACTACGAGCAACAAAGGTTTTTTTTTTTTTTTTTATGTGAATAGGAAGGCAAACGAGCAAGTGGGTCACCTGATGGTAAGCGATCACCACTGCCCATAGACACTCGCAACCCCGGAGGGATTCCGTAGTCAAAAATGAGATTTTTATACCTACATACAAATACAACTAGCCGTTTCTCGCGAATCCATCTGCGCAAAATTTGCTTGTCGATATCCCGCGTAACTATGCGCAGGTGGCGCTGCAAATTATTCCATAGTGATTGAGGCGTTTACGTGAACGCGTTCGATACGTTTTTATATGCGAAAACTTACACTAGAGGCTCAGTATGCTTAGTGTAAGTTTTCGGCCACAAAAAACGTCTCGATCATGTTTGCGTTATACTGTCAAATACTATGAGAACTGTTTGTTGCCGTTTCGTTCCGCTAGCGGCGCTGTCAATTATCCCATAGTAACTGAGATGTTTACGCGAACGCGTTCGATACGTTTTTCATGTCAAAAACTTACACTAGAGGCTCAGTATGCTTGGTGTAGGTTTTCCGTCACAAAATACGTCTCGAACGCGTTTGCGTTAAAATGTCAAATACTATGAGAACGATTTGTTGCCGTTTCGATCCGCAAGTGGCGCTGCCAATTATTCCATAGTAATTGAGACGTTTACGTGAACGCGTTCGAGACGTTTTTATATGCGAAAACTTACACTAGAGGCTCAGTTCTCATAGTATTTTACATTTTAACGCAAACGCGTTCGAGACGTTTTCTGTGACCGAAAACTTACACTAAGCATAATTTGTTTGTCTTTCTTACCCGATCCCGACTAGCCGCTATCTTTAGTGGACAGTGTAGTCTTAATACTAGGGTCCCGTTTTTACCCTTTGGGTATGAAATCCTAAAAAAACACGCCCCGAAATTCTGAGCCTTAGTATTCATTTACATGGTGATAAAAGGCAAAATATTGGCTTTGTGCCTTATCCGCAAGTATTTTTGTACATGCCAGCCCCTCATTAAGGCTTGGTCTGCCCGGCGAATTCCCGCGCCTAGGTATTCCATACAAAAGAGAAGTTAATTTCCTGTACCAGTGTATCTCAACCTGGCTCGTATTTCAATAACGCGACGATTGTCGGCGACATGTGACGATTCTGTTCACATTACAAACTCGACGAGAGTCTACGCCGGTTGGCTTCGTATTGTACGCGCATTGCATTTCTAATTGTCACATGTCGCCGACAATTGTCAAAATTTGCGGTGGTTTTTAGCTATGTTTGTAAAAAGTCGGTTTAGCAGTTTGATGAATATCAGACCCCTATTTCACCAAAGTGACAATGTCGGCGATATGTGACGATTCTGTTCACATTACAAACTCGACGAGAGTCTACGCCGGTTGGCTTCGTATTGTACGCGCATTGCATTTCTAATTGTCACATGTCGCCGACAATTGTTGAGATTTGCGGTGGTTTTTAGCTATGTTTGTAAAAAGTCGGTTTAGCAGTTTGATGAATATCAGACCCCTATTTCACCAAAATGACAATTGTCGGCGACATGTGACGATTCTGTTCACATTACAAACTCGACGAGAGTCTACGCCGGTTGGCTTCGTATTGTACGCGCATTGCATTTCTAATAGTCACTTTATCACCGACAAATTGTCGAATTTGTGAAATAGGGGACTGTTCTATTCCAAAATGATCTAAGACATCTTTGGCATACAATTGAATTATTAAGGGTTAAATATTAATTAAAATTTTACTTGTTAACTTTTAGAATGGTTCGCCTTCCTTCGGATTTTCAACGAAGGTGAGTTTATACAAGTTTGGGAGCCCCGGTGCCGAACCGTGTCCTGTTTTTCTTTTTTTCACTCCAACACCTTGCCTTTGTGCTGTTAAGGTCACGTCTATTCGCCGAATTTTTCGCTTGTTCCCCGTACATAACTATTTTACACTACCAGAACATTCTAAGGTAAAATGAAGACTATTTCTAAATTTAAAACCAACATGTTCGCGGCTTAGGGGTGGCCCAAGGGCCACCTCCACAGCACCTAATCCTAAATTAGGTAATCCAAATTAATCATCCTACATTGGTTCTACCAGTGCTGGTTATGAATGAATGAATGAATGAATGAATGATTGTTATGTAACTTGGTTAGGTTATGTACGGGGAACAAGCTGAATTTTTGGCTTCCAAAATGGAGTACTAATGTTTTTCGAAAGCGCATTAGAAACGTGTATTATCTTTACGAGATGTTTGTAGGAAAGGTCAACGCCGAAATACTTTGCGGAATGTATTTTATGTTACTTCGGTGCTACTAATAAAAGGCTTCAAAACCCCCCGTTTTTTTTGATACTGGCGTAGACTATTAAGCGGAGAATAAAAATAAGAATAAACACAACTACAGAAACAAATCGCTGACTAGGGCCCACTTGCAGTAAAAGATAAATCTTGATTTAGTCACTAAATCTGGTTCAATGCTTGACAATTCCATACAATTTGACACTAGTAAATCGATTTTAACACTAAACCGAGGTTTAAATTTTTCCAGCAAGACTGGTAAGAATGATAAAAAAATATTTTCTTATTTCTAGTAGTTTTTACACTAATCACTAAGTACATAGTACAGAACAAAGTCGCTTTCCGCTGTCTGTCTGTCCCTGTTGTATGCTTAGATCTTTAAAACTACGCAACGGATTTTGATGCGGTTTTTTTTATATATACCTCAAAAGGATTCAAATTCATTCAAATTCAAACATTTATTTCAGGCCAAGTCCATAGGTGTTAGTTTACATTACCTTATCCTATGTTAGTTAGTTAAGCCTAGGTTTACATAATTCAAGCGGAAGGTTTATATAATACGAATAGACGAAGTCGCGGGCAGAAGCTAGTTCATAATAATTACGTTCCATTCCACAGGATCTACTACAAGAATTATGATACTTGTAAGGTTCCCTCTGTTCTTTTCGCATAACCGAACAGTCATTTTAAAACTAATTATAATTAATCAAATTAATAAAGATGTATCCCCCTTAAAGCTTAATAGAGCTCTAAAGGTATTGTCGTTGAATTAATTGCGCTACTTGTATAATTTAATTCCATTTAAAATTTATGAGCGTTTAATTTTTATTCCGTCTTGTGCAAGATAGTGGAAATAATTACGCCGAGTGAGGAAAGTACGGCAACATTTTGTAAAATGCTTTTCGACAGTGTTTCAAACCGCATGCTTTTTGCAAGCTTTTTAATTTGCGATGTGTGCTTGGTTTTTTAGTCCAATTTTGACCCATTTCAGTGGCTTATTTGAAAAGTAAGACGGATGACAATGCAATAAATGATAGATTCCATTTTTTTACAAGAGGCATTTCAACTAAGTCCTCTAGGTTGGCAACGCATCTGCAATCCCTCCGGGGTTGCGGGTATCTATGGGCAGTGGTGATCGCTTACCGTCAGGTGACCCACTTGCTCGTTTGCCTTCCTATTCACATAAAAATTAAAAATAAAACTTTTAAATAACAGCGAGGCAGTGCAATACGAGTAAATATCAAAAATGTTTGAAATTTAAAGTGAAAATAAATTAAATTAAAGAATGTGCCACACAATGTGAAAGTGGTCGAACGGAGATCAAAGAGAATAACACAATATTTGTGGCTTTTGCATTGATTTGATTAGTTTGCACTTTATTACGCAACCAAAATTTTGATATAAAGCTTGAGTTCAACTTTTTGTTTATGGCAACTGAACTATCGCGGTAGATATAATTTTTTTGATGCATATTCCCTATTATATGTAGGTATTTAATATACTCTAGAACAATTTTAAAACACTATGTATACTTTGTCTATCAAAATTCCAATTTCACCTGCACACAAACAGTTTACGGAAAAGATTTAAAATCCCACGTTGCGGGGTCACTAGGAAATAAATTCCGAATTGCCATCCTGTGTGAACGATGTTGGCACGAGACACGGCTCGTGTGTTTTTGGATGGAGTGTGGATGGTAAAAGCGTGTATAGCGGGAGAGAGATAGCTCGAGTTAAACGGTATTGCTGTCTTGTAATGATGTCGGTTCTACCTACGCGGCGAACTTTTTAGAATGGGATAATGTGGGTAAAGTCTGTGATGAAAGACACTACGAGTATTTAGATACTGTCCGTGGAATTCCAGAATGCCATTTGGGTTTGTCTTATTGTCTCTCTCTCTCAGTCGATTCAATTATCAAAACCATAAGAGTAAGTGAGAAAGCAAGAGAAACTCAAATGTCATTCTAAAAGCTCACGAACTGTACTAGTGATTCAGTGGTGAATTTTGCATATTGTAATCTTCTTTCACTTAACTGTTTCGGTCTTTTCGGAAGACCATTTTCAGGGTGAGTGCATTCACGACAGAAGCGCAGCTTGCACTGCTGTTGTACATATTTTACGGGTACGTATTAAAATACATAAAGTTAAAAATGCATAATGGGTTAAAAGACATAATGGTTCAAAATATATAATGCGATTTTGTCAGAGACTGGAAAATTAACAGGATTGTTATAAAACAAACCTAACCTAACCTAAACCAATCTGTAGATATCGATACCAGAAAAGTTAATCTAGCTAATAGTTTTACAGAAAATAGCATTATATATTTTGAACCACTATGTATTTTAATCCACTATACATTTTAAACTTTATGCATTCTGACCCGCGCCCTTATTTTCAACTCACCGTATTCCCGTGAACGTTGTGTTTCGTCGCGAAGAAACTCATCCTAAAGATAATCTTCTAAAAACACGGAAATTTGACCAAATATTTACACCATAAAAATATAATCGATAGTTGAATTGTTACATTTTAAAACATTTCAATTCAATTCAATTTTTGGAAATATGGCTCCATCAAATCAAATCAAATCAAATCAAATCAAGCTCAATCAAATTTTTGATGATTCTGCCAATGTCGAGGTTGGATAAGACACGGCCAGACTTTAGTCCTGTTGTACAGTAGCGCTGCCAGTTTTCGGTAGGGTATCAGCCAGAATCCATCTACAACAAACACAAACAACTGCCTTCACCACAACTATACAACAACCACTACTATCTTACAATTTATCCATAACTATTTTAAATTTTAAAACATGTATTGTCTCATGAGAGTAAAATTTATAACATTTTATTCTAGCGATCCAATCACGCCCACCAACGTTGTTTTATGTAGATGTGTTCGACTACCCACATTGTAGCAGGAAATTATAGCGGCAGCGCTCGTGACGTCATAGATATTCTTTATCTGTGTGTTTACGACGCTGGCTTTATTACTGACGAGCGAGTTGTCCTTAGAGTTCAATAGGGGGCGCTGATCCGGTTCAAAGGATCAAGTCATTTTAATGGTAGTAGTGTTTGACAGCATCCGTCGATGGACATGCTTTTTAACCGACCTAAAAAAAGGAGGTTCTCAATTCGGTTGTATTTTTTTTATGAGCTGTCATTCGCTGTCACATCGCTTATTTGCCAATTGACTACTTTATCTTCTTTATGAATTTAGTGGACTTTACTTTTAGTTTTTAGTCACTTATTTGCCAATTTATTACTTTATCATCTTTCTGAATTATTATTATTATTTCTTTTTGACGACCGAATGGCCTAGTGGTTAGAGATCCTGACTATGAAGCTTGAGGTCCCGGGTTCGATCCCCGGTCGGGGCAGATATTTGTATCAAAATACGAATGTTTGTTCTCGAGTCTTGGATGTTTAATATGTATTTAAGTATGTATTTATCTATATAAGTATGTTTATCCGTTGGGGTCCCTTTTTGTCCCATAATTTTTTTACTCCGAATTTCGCAAGTCAGAATTTGATGGTCATATTATTTATGCACATAAGTATCAATAGTCATAAAAGCTGAAGTTCATACCGCTCATTAATTCTAATAATCGTGGTGTATAATTTAGAATATCATACACGACAAAAGTCATAAAATTGACATCTATAATATTAAAATACATATCGATACATATTCAGAAATATTTTAGGGCATATATCTTAAAGTCATAACAGTTTTTAGTAATATTTATCCATTGAATAACGTTTAATGGGTACTTTAAATTAATATCCATAACATCTGAAGGCATATCGATACATATTCAGAAATATTTTTAGACATATATTGTGACGTAATAATCTTCGATGTTCATAATTTGTAACAGCATAACTAATTTCATTTTCTTAGTATTTTAGTGAGCGAGCGAAGCGAGCGAGCAAGATGGACCAGAAAAAAAGCGAGTCGGATAGGTTAGGTTCAGAAGGCTAAGGCGGGAGCGAAGCGAAGCGTAGTTTTCAGACCTGAAGTAAATTGTTATTTTTAACGGTGGCGTTCAATCAATACAATTGATTAAATATTTTGATAAATACCACCCAGATAGTTAATAATATGGGTCATATTGACTCCCATAAAATTCTCATAATACATACTTATTTTATAATTCTTCATTCTACATAATTATTTATAAAATATTTTTAATTGTTGGTATTCTAACCTAGCCTAACATACATACATACCGGATGAAATTTAAAAAAAAATAGGAAGGTATGCACTACACTACCATTGTTGCTCGGAGTCTCTTCCATTTCCTGTAACCAGCGTAATCCTTAACTCGTAGCACCTCGCCACGCCCGTAGAGGCTCTACGCCGCGCTACGCCGTAGCGGGTCTACGAGACAGTCGCTTTATTACACGATTTAGCCTCGTCACGGCGCCTGTAATGACAAAGATTGTTATACCAATGTACAGTCATCTACAAAAATTATACACAAAACATAATAATGAAAATCAATGATGGTGGCCTTTTGGAGAGGCTCAGAGTTTGCTCGGAGTTTCTTTGCGTGACAGAATCCGGAATACGCAGATTCGCCGAAGAACTAGAGTCACCGATATAGCTCGTGAAGTATGTACGTTGAAGTGGCAATGGGTAGGCCACATCGCTCGTAGAACAGACAACCGTTGGGGGAGAAAAGTTCTCGAGTGGCAACCACGAACCAGAAGACGCAGTGTTGGCAGGCCTCCCACTAGGTGGATCGACATCGTGAGAATTGCGGGAAACCGGTGGATGCAGGCGAGTTGTCGTTCATCATGGTGTTCTAAGGGGGAGGCCTTTGTTCAACAGTGGACGTCTCCAGGCTGATGATGATGATGATGACTGCTGCATCGCCTATAAAATAATATTAATAATAATATTTATTTCTAAAAACTCATTTACAAGGTATCTTTCACTAGAACTCTGCTCCCTAAATAGGTAAAAACCTGTGCTATAGGATAAGCAGAACTGAATACATAATACAAGCAAGGCAACATGCGCATGCATGTGTTGTGTGTGTATGTGTGTGTGTGTGTGTGTGTGTGTGTGTGTGTGTGTGTGTGTGTGTGTGTGTGTGTGTGTGTGTGTGTGTGTGTGTGTGTGGATGTGTGTGTGTGTGTGTGTGTTAATAAATAAAATAATTACTAAGATTTCCATTTATTCCCTCGATGTGTTTTTTCGAATTGCGCGGGGTGAGAAGAAGCTGGTACATTATAATTATGTTTCTCTTTTATCAAAGAACAGCGTTGAAGTTTAATAAACTATTAATACACTTGTTAAAAACGTTGGTAGCCTAGTGGTTTGACCTGTGGCCTCTCAAGCAGAGGGTCGCGGGTTCGAATCCCGGGCTCGCACCTCTGAGTTTTACGGAAATTATGTGCGAAATTACATTTGAAATTTACCATGAGCTTTTTGGTGAAGGAAAACATCGCGAGCCGGACCAATCCCAATACGGCTTAGTTACTCTTCTGGGTTGGAAGGTCAGATGGCATTCGTCTCTGTAAAAAATAGTGCCTACTCCAAATCTTGGGATTAGGTTGTCAAAGCGGACCCCAGGCTCACTGAGCCTTGGCAAATGCCCTGGAAAAACGCTAGGAAGATGATGATGACTATTGTATACTTGTTTAATCATGAGATGCCGACTGTACGTCTGATACGCGGGCGTATAGTGACAGCGTCGCGGGAGTCACTGACGTCAGGCTTATCTCACATGCGATATAAAATCTGGAAGTGACTATAGTGCTAAAATAATGAAAATATTCAGATGTTTCTTTATTTTCGTACAATAAAATATTTGCTTATTTATTTAGCATGTATGAAGTGAAGAGATTGATGAATGTGGATGAAGCGAAAGAGGTATGTCAGGATCGTAGCAAGTGGATAAAAGTAGTCTCTGCCTACCCCTGTGGGAAAGAGGCGTGACAATATGTATGTATGTATGTAAATATTTGTTTACTTACTTTAGGCACTACATGCATAAATCGTGTAATTATCCCTTACGGGGTAGACAGAGCTAAGAGCCACGTTTAGCGTGATTATCTATCTAACTAATATTATAAATGCGAAGGTATGGATGGATGGATGTTTGTTTGTTACTCAATCACGCCAGAACGATCCAACGAATCTAGATGAAATTCGGTACATAGATAGAGATAAGTCTGGAATAGCACATAGGCTACTTTTTATCCCGAAAAATTCCCGCGGGATAGCAATAAACGAAATCTTTGCAGACGAAGTCGCAGGCAACAGCTAGTGGAGATATAAGAGGAAAGGGGAATCAATGCAGTGATGGGATGCTAGTCGCATCGCCTATACCTATACCTGGGCCTATAGTGTGCCCTTACAGGGCGTCATGGACTAACCAAAATTCCTATAACATCTGTAAATTATCAAATTATAACATGATTCCTAAGATTTTCGCCAATTCCCACACAATTTCCTCGCCTACCATCTGCGCGGGAAGAGAAGCAACTGGTACATTTTTCTTTCCTCGCAGACCAGCTTAAAAGCATTTTTAGAACACAGTGTATATTTCACTGCGTGAAAAACCAGCCAGTGTTGTAGGTATTTTATATTTGTATCTCTCAGCCTGAAAAAGTCTAATTCAAAACAAATACCCGCACGTTTGCAAAATATGTCGCCATCATAAAAAACCCTTCTAAAAGCGCTCGTCATTAAGGGGATCAAAATCTCTTGCTTTCTCAACCTCGTATCTAAATTCTGTGGCTCCAAAAACAACCATAGACTAAAGAGATAGTGTCGCTTTTTGAGTATAGAACATGGTATACGAGCTTGGGTACGTTATGGGGTCAAATCTGACGTCAATTGTCGCGTCACGTGACGTCGTTAGGCCGGGGTAAGGATATAAGTCACGTTTTTTGGTTTTTGGGTCTGCGGTCAGAACTTCTTTATGCCATATGCCGCGGGGTTCGCCGAGTAACAAACAATTGCTATTTTTTTTGCTGAATACCACAAAAATGTTAAAGGGTTTAAATTGGGTGGGTGCAAAATTAACTTTTTTCTGTAATTGTACATTGTGTATTAAGGAATTACAATAGAGGATCTAAGACGTCGAAGTACGAAAAGGTATTCTTAGAACTTGTCCAATACAGTGTACATTCGAAATATTATAAACGGGATGTGAACCGCGAATCAATCGCGTTCGAATGAACTTAACCGTGAATCATTAAAAACTCTTAACAGTGTACATTGCCAAATTAAGACTTAACCGTAAAAATAAACACAAAAAAACCGGCCAAGTGCGAGTCGGACTCGCGCACCGAGGGTTCCGTACCATTATCTAGAAATATCTATAAACCAGTGTAAGTGTGCAGAGCCCTGCTCCAAAACAAAATGTGCGCAGTGTGGGGTCACTTTATATTGGTCACTGATATACATACATACATATTTACGGTTTTCGCAATTATTCCTTAATCTGTGCTATAAGACCTACCTTCATACCAAATTTCAAGATTCTGCGTTCACGGGAAGTACCCTGTAGGTTTTGATTCCCTTGAGAGTTTGCGGCATAAACGGCTGTATTTTTTGATTGCGTTGGCTTAAAAGTTTGATTTTTTCACAGCTTCAAGAGGCAGTAGACTTGAGTATTTGATATAAATTTCAGCTTGATACCTCCACGCGTTCCTAAGAAAAAGGATCTTGACAGACGGACGGACGGACGGAAAACAAAGTGATCCTATAAGGGTTCCGTTTTTCATTTTGAGGTACGGAACCCTAAAAATTGGTAAAATACATGATTCATTGACAGTAGGTACTATTTACTCAAAATTCAACATTGTTTAACATTTGACATCGGAAGACGGCCGCGCACTAAAAGTAGTCACGTAACATTAATTAATTTTCAGTTTCGAAATTAAAAAAGCTAATGCGGCAACACCGCGTGGTTTACGAGTCGGGTTACTAAAATAAATTAAAGTTTTATTAAAGAACTAAGATTGTGGCGGTAAGCTTGTAAGACTAGCGAGCTTTAGTTGGCTTTAAGCTCAATATGGTTAGCTTACCCTTGGTATTATTAAAGCGAGAAGAAAGAAGATAAGAAGTTTGGTTATTTCATGCTAAGTAATTGACAGTTCATTAATCGTAAACTGTGAAAACCCTTGAAATGGATAAAACGTTGACAAAATAGTTTTTTTTTTTTGTAATTTTGGACCAAACGAATTACATGTACATGAAACTGTCAGAAGTAGATTAAAATTTTGTTTAATCATAACCTCTACTAATAATTATAGATGCGAAAGTATATCTTTGTCTGTCTTTTTGTTACTCTTTCACGCCTAAACAACTGAACAAATTTTAATGAAATTAGGCACAGAGATAGTTACATTAAAGTCTCGGGGAAGGACATAGAATAGTTCTTATCCCGGAAAATCGCATGGTTCCCGCAGGATAGCAACATGGGAATTCTGCGCAGATGGAGGCGCGGGTAACCGCTAGTCAAATATAAGGAAAAAAATCAACATTAAAAGTAAAAAAAAAAATGTCTACTAGTATTACAACACAATTAATTAATTCCGTGAATTTGTATAATTTGACTAAAAATAACAGCGAAAAGCTTTTTCACTTAAATTAGATACAGATTACAAAATAATAATTATTAGAAAAACTTCCAGCATTTGAATCATTCGGCGACACAAGAATCCTTTTCCCATTTTCATTACGAATAAAAGCCCGAACTATTTTCGATTAAATAAATATCCATTTGTCGGGAACAGCGCCACAATCCTTAAACGCTTTATAACGGCCACAAAAGGCAATGTTTCGTTTTAATCAAAGGCATGATTAAGTATACTGCGTCCATAAACAGTGCCTGACCGATACTGCCTTTTGTTTTTTATTACTTAGCTGCTTTTGCCCCGCGGCGGAGCTTGGGTTTCTGAAGTCGTCGTTTTCATTTCTGGTAATTTTTCGTCGTCTGAAGTAACTTCTATTTTCGGGTTTGCTGGTCATTTTTCGTAGTGTCAAGCATTATGTATTATTTTCGAATTATCTGGTGATTTTCGGTTATATTGTTTTTTTTTGCATATTTTCAGTTTGATAAAGTTTGACTTTGTTATGTCACTCTTTTGACGCCATTCGCTTAATTCAAATTTTATATCAATCAAATATGACCAACGCACAAAAATTATTTGACTATCGTAATTAAAAAAGCAGCCCAATTTACCCAATTACCGGCTCAAATATTCAGGATAAAATGCAAGACAAATCGTAGTATATCCTATGTTTTTTTGCTATTTTTGTACGATATTTAGTTTTACTTCGATGTCAGGCTGTGCATGTGTCTATCGTAGCTCTTGAAATAGATGGCCCGATTTCGATGCGGTTTTCTCATTTGAAAACCAGTTTTGTGGTAGTTCTTTGGTAAAAATCAGTCCACAAGTTAGAAGAGTATCAGCTCTCTTTCAACATGACATATGACATTTTTGGCATATTTTTTAATTTATTAGCAGTTATTCTATTTTAGTGCGGCATTTTTTTTACTTTACTATTATTAATTGAATCAGACGTTACTTTGCAAAGGATCATAATTTAATGAACAAAAAACAGCTGGTAGCGGAGGAGCAAGGTAAACTTTTTTTTATAATATAAATTAGTATTTATATTATAAAAAAAAAGTTTACCTTTGTCGCCTTAGGCTATGTCTACCCCGTAAGGGATAAAGACGATTTATGTATGTACTAGCTGTTGCCAGCGACTTCGTCTGCAAAGAATTCGTTTATCGCTATCCCGGGGGAACTACGCAATTTTCCGGGATAAAAAGTAGCCTATGTGCTACTCCAGACTTTTCTCTATCTATGCGCTGAATTTCATCCAGATCCGTTGGGACGTTCTTGCGTGATTGAGTAACAAACAAACATCCATCCATCCATACTTTCGCATTCATAATATTAGTTAGATATATTATAACTTACAAACAGACAAACAGGGTTATATTCTCGTATACCAATGATATACTCAGTTTACGGTTTAACGACACTGTAAACCGTGAAATAATGAGAAATAAAGTGCACGCCAACTACTTAAATGCGGGTGTTTACGACCGGCCTAGAGCCTTTTGGATTATTAATTATAGCCAGCCCCTAAAAGCTTTCCCGATATTTTATTCTGAGTAATGATAGATTGTCTTCAACTTTAGCATTTTTTTATTTTTTCACGCTTTCTAAAAATGTTGCTTAACTCTGGCCGAGCGGTTTGATTTTATTGACCCTGTTAATAGTTACTTTTACTTGATTTTAGGCTTTTTCGTTAAAAGTAGGTTGTTGTAACTCCGAAATTTAGGGGAATATTTTGGGGGATAGATTTAGATTTAGATTATTTATTCATTCAATAAAAATTATATCATAAATTGCATTGTCAAGTTAGGAGAATTTAGATTGAAATCGTCAAGTTTAAAAAAAATAAGGAAGTAGGACTTTTATAGCGTGAAAATAATAAAATTGGTTAAAATGGAAAAACAAATTTAAAAAACAACTTATTGGAATCGCTAATATCCTAGAGACTAAACTTTTTCTGCTGCTGGAAACGCATGATTGCATTAAAATCATTCGAAAATTATACAAAAGGGCACAGAGCAAAAGTCACAAACCCATAAATGCGTTATTGGTACCTACTAAATATGTTTAAGACTATTATTGTGGGACTAAATTACTAAGAAAAGCTTATTTAGTCACCGGATTATATTTTATTAATGTTCTTTACATATTTACATATCGAAATTGTACCGCAGACGGACTAACTGAATACCTAAAGATCTTACATACGTCATTTCATTCTTCAAATCGAATATTCACTCGAGAGAGTGAGAACTCTTAATCATCCGTCACCTTCATACACTCTTACGTTCCATTCCACATATTTATAGCCTGAAACAAAATATTATCGATAAAGTTATCTTGTAAAAAATGACTCTTATGTGTAAATTCACATTCCATTAAAAAAGGTCAAAAGTACTATAAACCGACGAGTATGTATGAAGTGATGCATGTGGATGAAGCGAAAGAAGTATGTCAGGTTCATAGCAAGTGGAACAATGGAGTCTCTGCGTACCACAGTGGGAAAGAGGCGTTACGATATGTATGTATTCCTGTGTTGTAATATTTAAGCTTCCGCGATTTTCACTCATATTTTATTTAAAGTATTACTTTCGGGACTTGATACGGTGCCGTTGCAAAATAATTACCAAGTGCGGGTAGTTAGAAAAACTCGCGCAGCTACACAAAAATGATACCCTACATGGCATTCTGCTCGGAACCATGGCCACTGCAACGTGGCCGAAGCGTCAAGGTAGGTAATTAAAAACAATTTTTACGCGGTTAAGTCCCGAAAGTAATATTTTAAATAAATTCTTGTTACACTGCGTATGAAATTTTAGCAACGCCATAACTCAACTCTAAGTGCTTTCCCCGACTTGTAATTAAAACCGCCTTTTGCCAATCCCATATCAGTTACCTGCCCAAACACGTTCCCGAACAATTAACTAAACCCCACCCGTAGTTATAAAAGGGGTGCTAAAGAGAATCCAATTTTTAACCGCAATTTCTTCGTCGATTAATAAAATATACTACGCCATTATAAAATCCGGCGAAACGATTAAAATACCGGCCAAGTGCGAGTCGGACTCGCGCACCGAGGGCTCCGTACTTTGACAAGTGAGTATAACATCCAGTGTCATCCAAGCACTGCCTCCTGAGCAAACTGTAGGCAGTGCGAGGTCATTTTATATCGGTTACTTACATAGACAAAGAGACGTAAAAATATTCTGTTTTTAGTACACCCCCTTGTAAAAAAAACGGGCACCCAAGGTTTTTGTTCTTTATAGAAAGAAAGAAAGAAGACATTTATTCATTTTTTTTTACATTTTTGTGAAAAGGGTTTACGGTTGGATGTTTTGGAGCAGTTGGAAATAATTAGGTACAACAAATAGTGGTTCAATAATTAACGAACAGAACAGGTGAACTTGGTGTCATCACCTTTGTTGCGTGTCCATTTTGATGAATAGAAAAATTGTTTTGTTAAATACATAACCCTCTTTGTTTTTGCTGTAGTCGGAAAATTATAATATGAAGGTAGTTGTTGATGGCTAATAAAAATTATAAATAAGAGGGTAGTTTGGAAATATACGAATGTGGGTACATTTAGTTTATTTATAGATTTACAAATTAGTACGACGTTGGTTCGCATGTGCATCGGTTGTGCTCTGACTTTGAGAATGATCCCGTAGAGGGATCGAAACGCGCGTCAGTGTTTGTGTGGTGAAAGGATTAATTAAGTTTGTGGGATTTGTGTGCGTTTTGTGTGGCAGTAGTGGTGGGAGGGCTTGCATGCAAAACGTATTTCGCACAGGCTTGGTTATCTTGCACGTAAGTAGCGGAGTAGCAAGGTAAATATATTGTGTTCATTATTATTATATATTTTTTTATGTGCTTAAAAGCTTACATTTTAAGCTTTAATGCCTAAAAATCTGAACAACCTTGGGTGCTTGATTTTTTTGCAAGGGGTGTAATTTGTTGCCGTGAAAATTTCACTGTCTAGTCACGCGGTTCATGAGATACAGTCTGGTGGCAGAGACGGACAGTGCAGTCTTAATAGGGTCCCGTTTTTACCCCTTGGGCACGCAACCCTAAAACACCACAACACTTTATGGGCATTGACTGCAAAGTAATATCCACTTACGGTTTGGTTTTATGCGGGCAATTTCTAGTTATGCGATAAAACGAATGGCGTCTGAACAGTTGCATATTTAACGGCTGTAATAACTGCAATTGCATCGGCAACAGTAACAGGGCGGAGGAGATTAATTAGAATGATTGGATAATGACACTGCCTTAGCACTTCAGTACAGATAAGTAAGAAAATCCGTAACTTATTACTTGTCTTATTACTTGTGTATACTTTTTTTCTGTTTTGATTGTTATATGTGGTGTTCAATAAAGAGTTATAGTATTGTATTGTATAACTTCTTTTTAATGTAGAATAGGCTTTTTCGTTGATTGTTTCATTTTATGAAGCACTAGCTTTTGCCCGCGACTTCGTCCGCGTAGAATTAGCAATTGACTCGTTTATCGCTATCCCGCGGGAACTATACAATTTTCCGGGATAAAAAGTAGCCTATGTTTTAATACAGGGTACCAGCTATCTTCGTTCCAAATTTTATCCAAATCCGTCCAGTCGTTTTAGCGTGAAGAAGGAACAAACATACACACTCACTCACATCGTCATATCGTCACATCGTCACTCACAAACTTTCGCATTTATAATAATTAGTAGGATTAGTAATCCTAGGATTAAAGGCAGGCGCACACCAAATGCGTGCTGCGTGCTGTGTCCTGCGTGACACGCGCACGCACCTATTGTAATGTATGAAACTATGAGATGCGTACGCACGCGCGTGACCACGCATCTAGTCTGGCATCTATCTAATAGTTTCATACATTACAACTGGTGCGTGCACGTGTCACGCAGCACAAGCAAGCAAGAAGTATTGAGTAGTGGAGTATCAAGGTAAATGTGTTATGCTCATTTTTAAGTTCCTAAATATCTGTGCTTTAGTCTATCTGGCATTTTCTGGAAGGACCAAATTGATTCTAAAAACCTCTCATTGAAATAGGCTACTTTTGTATCTGTGAAAAGTAAATGGCTTAGTGAAAATGGCCGTGATTTTGTATTGAAAGCACTTACTGAATTATTTGGTTCGTTGAACTCTAATCGGAACTTCCTTTGTAATCAAATACCTACTATTACTAGCTCATTAAGTGTTTCATTGTTAGTTCATTTGCGTCGTTAGTAAAATCATTCGTTAGACGTCTACGGTCTCTGTTTATTTTGTTCATTACACGTACAATATTGAGTACTTGTTCCTTAGCAATTTACTTATTTAACCGATATACATCTCAAAGTTAAAAGTGAGAGTTGAGATGGATGGAATTTCTTTGGTTTTTATTAGGAGTTTATTTGACTTGCAATGTAATACGTATATTTTGTCCGGGTGGAATAACGACTTAATTTTGATGCAGACATATTCAACCGAATGAGCTGAAATTTTGCATGCAAGTCAGATGACAATACAATAATCTGGTAGTGGAATTATAGTGGCCCAGTCAGGATCGTCTCAGGAGGGAACTCTTCGACGGTTGGTCCGATTGACTTGAAATTTGATATACATAATGTAGAATGGATGACAACGCAAGTACAGTTAAAGTCAGCAGAAAAGCATGTACTAAAATTACATTTTTAAGAGTAACTTATTGTTTTAAGTTTCGTACCATACTTGCAGGCTTATTACGCAACTCGCTCGCGATCACCATCGTCTTCATTTTGACAGTTCATGTATGGGCTGACACTTGGCATCGGAATCAACTAGCTGTCACATTCATACAAGAACTGTAAAAATTAACACGATGGCGATTGCGAGCGAGTTACGTAATAAGCTATCTGGTCTATGTTTAATTTATGATCATCTAGCTAACGAATTTATTTTATGCTTTTCAGTGCCCACTACATTTTAGGATTTAGGATATTCATAAAAAAACAAATCATCATCAATCATGCTAAACTTGGCCTTTAGGTCTTGTTACTTTAGGCTCTGTCTATCCCGTAAGGGATAGTGGCGTGATTATGTATGTAGGTATTAAAAATTGATCAAGAACTTTTTCTGGGGTTTTAAGACTAAATAACCTGAGAAGTTTGTGAAATATAAACAATTATTTTTGTGACAATCTGTAGAATATTTTTTAACAAATCTGCCGGTAGATATCACATTTCCCCTGTACAACATTCAAATCTTCACTAATGTTACAAAGACTGAACCAGAACGCTACACTATGCAATTCACTTGAATTTATTACCGCAATTTTTCACTGGACTGTACTAGAAAGCGTACCGTTTGAGTCACATTTCTTCCCGCCGCCCGACCGTTCACACTATGAACTATTTCAATAGATTCGTTCAGCGTTATTCCCAAACGGTGGGCGAGAGGACCGAAGTGGACAAAATGATGTCCATCACCTTTATTATACAGAGCGCCTTCTGGCACAACGTTTTAGACCCGAAATGGACGTGGAAGAGATATTGCATCCACCAAATTTTCAACCTGGCTCTTATTATATACGTTTTCTTTGGCACCATGCAGATTATTAACAGCGCCACCGATTTCCAAATCGTCGCTGAAGCCTATTACACCATCATACTTATTGGAACATGCCCGATGAAGCTGCTGATCTTCATAAGCAACAGATTCGCTTTCAGAAAGTTGTATCTGACCGCAAAAACGACATTTCACGATATCATAATGAACGATTCCAAAGAAAGACTCGCAGAAGTTATAAAAACGGGCACTAAAGTTGTTTACACGCTGTTCTTCTTGGTTACTGTTCCGTTTGTCACATATGAATTGATTGCTTTATATAACTATGTTAAAGGCACGCGTATTTTGCTGTCCAGGTCAACCGCGACGCTTATGCCAATGACAACTCCTTATTACGAGATAGCTTACGTTCTGCATTCTATATTCATGTCTGAAATGTGTGCGATAATGATAGTCATGGATATGTGTTTTGTTTTTCTTTCGTTTTTTCTTTGTGTGGCCAGTGAGAGTTTGGTAAAAACGCTGTACGTGGAGCCGAAAAGATATGGTGAGAGTGATGTGACTTACAGCGATCGGTTGAACATAGCTTTGAAAAGATTCTATGTGGCGCATTTGGATCAAGTTGAGTAAGTTTCCTTATTTAGATCTTTATTCCGAGTTTTGATTTAACTTGCAATATTCGTAAAGGTAGAATGAAGTTATCTGCTTCCCATCTTGTAAGAAAATGAGTAATTTCCAGTAGTCGCAACGTCATGAACTTTGGTGCATTGGTGCAGAGCAACAAAAAATTTGACTTTTAACCAACGAACAATTCTTTTTTTGGAAGTGTTTTTTTTTTTTTTTTTTTTTATGTTAATAGGAAGGCAAACGAGCAAGTGGGTCACCTGATGGTAAGCAATCGCCACTGCCCATAGACACCCGCAACCCCGGAGGGATTGCAGATGCGTTGCCAACCTAGAGGACTTAGATGAAATGCCTCTTGTGCCCGTAATTTCCCCGGTTGTCTTACTCTCCACACCGGAACACAGCAGTCTTTGGTTCCTCAGTAAAAGCTTGATATCTAGTTGCTATAATAGACTATTAAGCAACTTGGGGCTTATTGAAGACAACAACAGATAAATTATAAGGAAAGTAAAATAAAGTAGAACTAAAATAAATTTACAAAAGAGCTCTCCCGTGGCGTAGAACCAAAGATGCTGGCAGCATTTCCTCGCTATATCGAAATACTGATTCGTTGTGTGAGGAAGCTGCCAGCTCTTCGGTCTTCATCTCCAGTAGTGTTGATAAGCCTCGTTGTAATTTATTTTTACAAAATAGGCGCGCTGGGACCCCACGGTTCTACGGTCTTAACCCCGAATGGTAGAAAGTACGACTAGTATTTGGAGCCGAGACCTCTGTATTTATTTATCTTTAATTTTAAAATATTTGCGAAATCTGTCTCTTACTATTTTACCCACTTGCGGTGAGCCGCTAAGCCCAAAAGGAGGGTTATTTGATCTCAATGTATAGTTTTTCAGGTATCTAAAGACTCTGAACGGGATGTACAAGTGGCTGGCGCTTGCGCCGCTTTGTAACGCGGCTTTCTGCGTGTGTCTAGCTTTGGTGGTGATGAGCAAGGTAATGGACCGGGGGCAATGACCCCGGTGGGGTCCAGGCTAGGCAATGCTGCCGTCCTAATTAAAAAAGACGCATATGCGTTTCATATGACACACATATACGTCCTTTTTAATTAGGAGGGCAGAATGTTTACAAATTGTGTTGCCTTCCGCTGCGCACCGCTACCGACTTCCCTCTGAACGCCACTAGGTCACCAAATAGTAATTGAGATATTAGGGTACAATACAATAATTGTTTATCGAACCCCATAAAATAAACAATAATTTGTATGTTTCTTCAACTTATAAATAAAAAAATTAACGTATTAATCCTACTATCCTACTAATATTATAAATGCGAAAGTTTGTGACGATGTGACGATGTGAGTGGGTGTGTATGTTTGTTCCTTCTTCACGCTAAAACGGCTGGACGGATTTGGATAAAATTTGGAACGAAGATAAGCGGTACCCTAGATTGAAACATAGGCTACTTTTTATTCCGGAAAATTGCACAGTTCCCGAGGGATAGCAATAAACATGTCAATTGCTAATTCGCGGGCAGAAGCTAGTTAATAATAAATAAGACTAATCTAAATTAAAACTAAACTAAAACAAGGTAAAAAGGTATGTATAAATAACATATGGATTCCAAATCATCCGTGGAAGGCATGGCTCCCAGGAGGCAGGCAGCGTTACCGCGTTGAATAGCAAGAATCAGGCGCTGACCGAAATAGCTGCCTGCCTTCTGGTCACCGCTCTTTGGGATCAGGCGCGCATAGATCTCTTTGATCTTTTGCACCTGGATCCCAAGGACCTACGGTTACGACCCCAAACGGCACAAATAGATAATATAAAAATAAATGTAGGTATGTACGTTTATCTGCAGTTCATGTTTAATTTTTATATTGTTACGTTCCAGGAAGTGAATTGGCATTTCGGTACGCTATTCCTACCTCTGTTTGCCGAAATATTTGCGTACAGCTGGTTCGGGGAGCAAATAAAAACAAAGGTAGTGCTTTACAAAGTATTTCATCAATACTGTCCATGTTCAGACTCGCGCACAGAAGTTTCCGTACAAATTAGGCAAGTGAATATTAAATCCAGTGTAAGAAGAGCCCAGTTTAAAAAAAAAAATAAAAAAAAAATATCTTTTATTTCGGTATCTTAAGTTACTATGTTTATCAATTGTTTGGTGCCTCTTTTTAAGTTTGTTAAAAACCTGTCTTAAGATTAAGAGACACCGCTCTTTCTTAGATGGTATCTGGAGTACAAAGTAGACTACATTACTGTTACAAGATTTGGTTAAACTTAAAGTAGACTTAGAGTAATCACTGGGATAAATCAAAGTGAAACTAATGGGTAATTGTATAATACTGTTTGTAAGAGAAATGTAGGCAGTGTGAGGTCAGTATATATTGGTTATATACACAGGCAGGCTTTAAACAAAGTGCTAACACTGGATTTTATTATTCTCTTGCCGAATTTGTACGGAAACCTCGGTGTGCGAGTCCGACTCGCACTTGGCCGGTTTTTTATAAACCAATACCGTTTCAGACTAGCGCTATAAGGCAGGCTCTCCTGAATTTTGACTGGACTCATTTGCAATTAAAAGAAAAAAGAAGCTACTATATCATAACCTTGTATATGTGTAAAGAGTTCGGGGTTAGAACAGCCATAGGCCACGATCTATCTTTGATCACTATGACATCCGTAAGTTTTATAAGTACAACCCTACCACTGTCTACGGTCACGTTATCGATGCCTACGGCTATCTTATCGCCGTTTACGGTAATTTTACCACTGTCTACGGTCACCTTACCGCTACCTAGCGTCGCCTTACCGCTGCCTACGATCACCATACCACACTGTCTACGGTCACCTTGCCGCTGCCTACGGTCACTTTACCACTGCTTACGGTCACCTTACCGCTGCTTACGGTCACCTTACCGCCGTCTACGATTATCTTACCACTGCCTACGGTCACCTTACCGCTACGTAGCGTCGCCTTACCGCTGCCTAGCGTCACCTTACCATAGCCCATGGTTACCTTACCACTGCCTAACGTTACCTCACCGCTGCCTAGCGTCACCTTACTGCTACCTAGCGCCACCTTACCGCTACCTACAGTCACCATCCCGCTGCCTAAATGGAACACTTTACTTTTTTTAATTACATATAATTATCTTTTCAGGTGCTCAAATTTAGTTACCAGGCATTTACTGTATTACAAACAGTGGAATAAAAACAGCAATATTTATTAAGTTTCTTGAATAGAAAATATGAAAAAAGCTACTTTTAAAGTATATTCTGCATTGTTAATGCTTTTTAGAACCCTAGAGATGCAAGAATTACAGATGTTTTACGCGTAATAATTAGGTATATAAATGAGAATTTCACTAATTTTCTTAGAATTAATGTCCCTACGTTTTAATTAATAGCTGCATTAAAAATATTAAAAGCACTATTAAGTCTTGTTTTCTTTCAACCTTTTTACGTAGAACCTAATAAATATATTTTCATCTCTCATACTCTGAAGATCATTGATTATCTGGATAACGGGTTCAAAGTGACTCATCGCGACCCTTGGGTTGAAAGTATTTTTTTTTCTAGCTAATCCAATAGCAACATAGCAATGAGGTACACAGCAATGGAAATACGTTTACAACCATGTAATCTATGTTTTATATAATCATCTATACTAATAGTTCCTTTTTAATTGTAAAAGGCAAAATAATCTTAAAATAACATTCCCGCTATATATAAGCTTATTATACAAGCGTATACAACGAGAAATTATTACGTTCGGTAATTTTTTTAGCTTGAAATATTTAAGTCGACAATTAATTGATAGCGACATCCGTGTCTGCAAGTTTAAAAAAAAAACTAGCCGGCAGCTATTGGTGCGCAGAAGAAATGCGCAATGCGCGCAAATCGCGCAATAGAAAAAAGAGCGGGAAGAGAATGACAAACGTAACAAATATTGAGTGCGACCGTGCGACGTAAGTGAAATTTGCCATAATACCTTCTTTTAATTTCCTCATATTAGAAATGAAAAGTATTGTGTTCAACTCGAATAAAATTACCCATTTCACCCTCGAACTATTGGCACTTCAATCGGGCGCCAGAAATGTCTAAAGAGAAATGGGTATATTTCAACCCTTGTTTATCAATCTACTATTGTTTTTTCCACGCTCGCTGGCCCGGGAGCAAAGAAGAAACATGGAATTGATTCTCTTCCCTCGCAGGTGGTAAAAGCCACAGACCACCTACCCCAGAGACATGCCATCTTTACGAATTTCTAAGCAAACACTTCTGCCGACGTTGGCGGAATGCGACGTAAGCGGGCGGTAGGGGTGACGTCACGGAAGAGAGAGAGAGAGAGAGAGAGAGAAACATTTATATACACACAGAAGAGAATGAAGCATGAAATCTCGGGCATGTCGATATTGTATATCGATAAGTTACTGGCCGGTTAGATTTTGGGAGCAATGTGCGCTGGTGAAGTGATAACTTGGGAGGGTAAACCGCTTTGTTCAAACAACTCCACCAGTGACGTGACAAACAACTATCCAACCGCGACTATTTTCAAACACAATTTACTAGGAACGTAACATATCTTCACTCTGTTAATTATCATTGGTCTTATTATCATAGTTGATTCACGTCGCTTAACACGCGTGAAAAAAATTACATGACGATCTGTTGCGAAGTTTCAGTGTCAAAAGCTAAATAACTTCATACTGTCTAGTAATAAGTTTTACGTGAATTAAATCAATCACTTAATGAAATGATTGTAAAAGTAATTAGTAAACAAGATTTTGATATAACTTGAAAGACAATCAAATTGAATGAATGAATAATATCGATACGGTTTGGTCGCATCTCTACTTACGCATGACGTTGAAATGCAAGAAAGAGATGTATGTATGTATGTATGTAAACTCTTTATTGTGCAAAATAAACAAGACAAATACAATTGACAAACAATGAGATACATGCACAAAGGCGGACTTATCCCTTTAAGGGATCTCTTCCAGTCAACCTTTGAGTGGATGAAAGGAGTATTACATTAGGGATGGACGAGTGAGTTTAAAATTGCAAACACTGAGAGCCACAATACATAACTTTACCGAATATAATACATAAACTCATAAAACCTAAACATCAATAAACTACTTTATACTACCTATAATATATATCAATAAAATGTAATGCGACGCAAAGCGTGCTAAACAAGGACAAACATAGACTTGGTAAGTACTTATTAGCGACCAGTGTTATTAAAACTCCGTGATTTTTTGTTATTATGGTATTATATGTATTATTATACTTTGCACTTACCGATGAAACGTAATAATAAATTATCCTTCTTGTAATTATTTTTGCGACTGTCGCTTTCACACCACCTTACAGTGCAAACTGGCATTTTTTTGTATTTTACTATTGTGGTTTTATTGTGGGTTTTAGGTCACAGTAACACGCTGCTTACGGGTCTGTTTTCTGGTCACTACTGAATGAGCGCGCGTTTGCGTTCGAAGTTATAGGCGCAATTGCGCAAATAGGATCCCGAAAATGCCGCCCTGTATTACAAGTCTAATGGGGTAGGTGGTCTGTGGTAAAAGCTCATCGAGGAAATTGGTGAAAATCTTAGGAATCATTGCCATAGGCGATGCGGCTAGCAACCCATTACTATTTTGATTCCCCTGTCCACCTATACGCCCACATGTCCACGCGTGGCCTTAAGGTAGGTATCCAGACCAGCATGGAAGAAAATAAAAATGCAGCATGAATAATTGTTTTACCTATACATAATTATTTCCAGTTTTTTTTTTGTAATATTATGAGCCCGATTATTGTTAATTAATACTCAAAAGTGGTGAAAAATTGCGTTAAATTTGAAATACAAGTACCTAAAAAGAAACTTACAGCTCTCATTAATCTTGTGAACTAACTAGCTTTTGCCCGCGACTTCGTCCGCATAGAATTAGCAATTGGTATGTTTATCGCTATCCCGCAGGAACTATACAATTTTTCGGGATAAAAAGTAGCCTTTGTTTTAATCTAGGGTACCAGCTATCTTCGTTCCAAATTTTATCCAAATCCGTCCAGTCGTTTTAGCGTGAAGAAGAAACAAACATACACACTCACTCACATCGTCACATCGTCACTCACAAACTTTCACATTTATAATATTAGTAGGATAGTTTAAAATCTTTATTATAAGAAAACGGGACTTAATCACGTAAATAAAAAGTATTTTTGTCAATACCTCGACGTTTTTTTATAATAATTCGTGAATATCGCGAATGTTTGAATCGATACCATAGTTAAAAAGCTGTCAGTTTTCAAGATATAAACAGATTTTTGCCTTCTTTTGAGGTTGTTCTTTCAAGTGATGTGCTTACAAAAATCGGGACTCATAATGTTAATTTAAAACTAAAATACCTTGACAGTAACCAAAAGATTTGTCCTCTTCAGTCTCCCATAATAGCCATGAAAAGGATTACTCAAACTTTATATCTGATAGCAAGTATCGCTATTTAAATTGTGTGTAATCACAGTACCATCTCTCCTTCAATATTTTATTTTCATTTAGCCTTTCAACACCTAACGGTTCTCACGCCAACTCCACCAGCTTATGAGCCTTAAATCAATGGGGCAGAGCCCAGTTTTGGCGGCAGAGAGCCCGTGTCAACCTGTCGGTCTCACAAAATGAACACTGAAAAGGCGCGGATCTTCTATCACAATTGGGACAAAATTCCCTGCCCCTTTACAGTTTTGTGGATCCGTACTAAATCTGTTCGTTTTGTTATACAACTGGCAATGAAATAATTTTCAAAACGAGCTTTTATGCCAACAGATTTTTTGGGTAAGGACCAAGTTTGACCCCTGTTAGTGGTATAGCTAACCATACAAATTGTCTGACTGAAATAAGTTCCGGTTTAACACGGAAATTACTCGTACAATGTATGTTTATCTATACTAGGTAATATAATAACGAATTTTCCACCTAAAACGATCTAGGCGTCAACCATTTTGAAAATTCATTAATTTACGTCACAATGTTCACTTTTGGGACGCTACAAAGCCATGGCTTCAATTTTCAACTTAATTGGTTCATTCGATTAGAGCAAATTGGCTGTAAAAGACTGACAGACTAATCTTTAAGAGGATACTTTCGGTAAAGCATAACTTTAAGAATCATCTACCTCCACGTCGGTTCGCGAAATAAGAAACGCAAAGTGCGTTAAAACCGCGAATGTTTCATTGTGCACTGAACCCTTTGCACGACTGTCGACTCAGCGTCAGTTTATTCCGGTTTTTACCACTTTTTTCCGGTTTTGTGACAGCGTGATCTCTTGATAGTGCAGACCTTTTGAGTTATGGCATTGTGAAGCCACTCGGAAAGTTAAGTGGGAAGATGATGAATGATTTACGCTTCAAATGCTTTTTTAAACGTTGAATAGGATTTAACACAATTGTGTTTGAATCAGATTTACTTACAGGGTGGATACAAAAAAGGCTGTTCCGTTTTGTTCATGGATTTGTTTGGTTTGGAATGAAAAGCTTTTGAAGTTAAATGTTTAACGTGGTTAAGCAAAATGTTATAGTTGTTTGTATTTCGCTGAATAAATGTTGGGAGTTTTAATAAAAAGCTGCAAAAGGAAAATGTGGCTCTTTCATACTTTTATAAGTATCTACGCAGTGACTGTAAAGCCTGTTACACGTTACAATTTTATGTTTACATACATACATACAAATCACGTCTTTATCCCTTACGGGGTAGAAAGAGCCTAAAGGTCACATGTTTAGCATATATATATTTTTTTTAATGTGATTAGGAAGGCAAACGAGCAAGTGGGTCACCTGATGGTAAGCGATCACCACTACCCATAGACACCCGCAACCCTGGAGGGATTGCAGATGCGTTGCCAACCTAGAGGACTTAGATGAAATGCCTCTTGTGCCCGTAATTTCCCCGGCTGTCTTACTCTCCACACCGGAACACAGCAGTGCAAGCACTGCTGCTTAGCGGCAGGATTAGCGAGTAAGATGGTGGTAGCAATCCGGACGGACCTTGCACAAGGCCCTACCACCCGTAAAATAATTAATTGTGGGTGAATAGGTGAAAAAAGCCGTGCTATGGGAGAGGCCTATGTCCAGCAGTGGACTGACACGGGCTGATGATGATGATGATGAAGTGAAAAAAGGAATTAGAATAGTGACGGGTTGCTAGTCTAACATGATTCCTAGGATTTTCCCGATTCCCTCGATGGGCTTTTACCATCTGCGCTGGAAGAGAAGCAACTGGTACATTTTGATTTGTCTTTACTCCCACCATGTAAGGCGACACACAATCCACCTAACCAAACCCACCACAAAATTACATCCAAATCCAATACCGCACTAAATCCGCAAGCATTTTCCGGTCGATTTAAAAACGCCATCCGCTCGAAACCGGTTTAAAGCGGTTCAATCTGGCCGCTACGGGAGCGATACCGTGAAATGCTTTATGGTCATTGCTGCCAAGCGTTTACTGCAGGTTTGAAATTCTCGCCTTAGAACGTTCCTTACTCACCTGATCACTCTACCGTTTGTTCTCGATAGTGACTTATAATTAGTTACCTAGCTTAATAGACAGAAAAAAAAACTATATAATCCATTCATTTCCATTGTGCTCTTGTAAACAAACAAGTGTCCCAATTTCTTATAAAAATTAATATAATAATTAGTATGATTGTTATAAAATGTGAGATGTCAAGTATGATTTCAACATTACGAGGGATATGATGTTAATTGTATACAAAAAGTTATTGTGTGCAAAATAAACTAAAGTATTAATAAACGTTTTTTCTTTCTTTCTTTCTTTCAAATTTAGATGAAATTAGATAGATTTGTAATATACAACTCAGCATTAAAATCTGTGAGCGAACAATCAATGATCCCTTGTTTTGCTACCCTTAGGGTTGTTTTTTTTTTACCAAAATGATTAGGTATAGAACCACCCTAAGGATAATTATATTATGCCCTTTCCAATAAAAAAATAATTATCCAAATCGGACAACTCTATAAAATGTTGTGCGTCTAAAAAACTCCTTTTTTTCGTCAGTTAAAAATGAGATGACCTGGCAGGAATAAATAATTATCAAATTCTGAAAAAGGTAGTTCGTACCTTGGTAAGGGCGTTGAAATAACTCTGAAGTAGTGACGGTAATTCAAACTCTTTCCGGCCCCGGGGACTGAACCCACTACCCGTACCCATGTCGACGTCTAAATCGGAAAGATGTCTCATTTGAATAACTAAGAATAAATTATGGATAACAGATGTATATAAAATACTTAGTCATGAATACAGCCTCGGTGTTTCTCTACGGTATCTCATTTCTGATTCGATCCCGTAGAGAAACAAAGAAAAAAAGAAAGAATAAATGTTTATTACCACTAACGACCACTAAAAACATAAAAACACAAAAACAACAATAAAAAGCTTTATGGTAAATGGTAGAATAATAATAATAATGATAACGGTGGTGGTGGTGGCGATAATAGTGGTAGAGAAACCACAAGCATAGCTCCCTCCATAGCCGACTGGACTCTTTTTATATGATACTAGCGACCCGCCCCGGCTTCGCACGGTATATTATGCATGTATTATACATATAAACCTTCCTCTTGATTCATTCTATCTATTAAAAAAAACCGCATCAAAATCCGTTGCGTAGTTTTAAAGATTTAAGCATACAAAGGGACATAGAGACATAGGGTTATAGGGACATAGGGACAGAGAAAGCAACTTTGTTATATACTATGTAGTGAAGAGTATGTATGTATGTATAACTCTTTATTAAAAAGTTTAACCTGTAGGCAGGTTTAGGGTCCTGTGATTTACGCACTAGTGGGAAATAGAAACAAGAAACTCACTTCAAGAAAAAGGAAATTGCGAAGATCGCGCGCGTTGCGGTATCACCATCGTGGTGGGCCCGGATAGACTGGATAATATGGCGCGCGGTGTGAGTGAGTGAATGTATTTTGAATAATGTGAAAGGTGAATGGGTCAAAGAGTAAAGAATGAGTAACGAAATTAAGGAGGTGGTACAGACGTGCGTGTTAAGGTGCGGTCACACGTCTGTGAGTGGGTGAGATGATAGTGCTACATACTCCCCCTTCGGGCCATGGGGAATCCTCGCCCATGGGCCGACACACCTGGTTCTTGCGTGGTCTCCCTCGTTTCTTCCTTTCACCTGTCGCTGCAGGAGTCGTCGGGGCAGCTGGTGAGCGCTTCGGCGGTCTGCCTCTCTTCCTCTGTGGTATTACAGGTACTGCAGGTTCATCATCACCCCTCTGGTGGTATCTTGTCAGGTCGGCAGCGTGGTACTTGCCGATCGTCTCATCATTGTTCGACAAAACATAGGTGGTGGGGCTCGTTACTTTGCTTATTGGCCCATCTCGCCGGGGTGTAAATTTGCTTGTAATCCCCTTCGAGCTGTTGCTTAGCGTGTGTGATCTCAACAAAACTTTGTCACCAACCATATATTCTTCGTGAGGCCTGCGTTTCTGATCAGCATAGGCCTTCCTGCGGTCTTGCTGCTGAATGATTTGCTCTCGGGCATCAGCAAGGTCGTCGCTGAGCTTCAACAAGTACGGTGTTATTTGAGGAATATAATTCTCAGCTTCGATGATAGCTCGCAGGTCATGTTTGGTCTCTATAGGTGATCGCATCTCTCTCCCGAAAGCGAGGTAAGAAGGCGACTTCCCTGTACTCTGTGTCATAGCACTATTCATGGCAAAGCGTATAGCGGCTAGAGCACTTGGCCAGTTGCTATGGTTACCTTCAACTATAATGGCTAGTTGGCTCTTGAGGTCCCTGTTTTTCCTTTCTGCCGGATTGGCTTCAGCGTGATAGAGGGGAATGAGGTTCTGTTCAACTCCTAGAGTGTACATGGCCTTCTGCATCACCTGGGAAACGAACTGCACACCATTATCAGATATTATCCGCCGTGGGACTCCATATCTGAGGAAGATCTCTTCAACCAACGTCTTGGCGCACGCTTCAGCTGTTGCAGCGGCTAACGCGAACAGTTCGACCCATTTTGTCGCGGTGTCTTCGACCAGAAAAATCCATCGCTCTCCATTTCCACCAGTAGGTAAAGGTCCAAAAAGGTCCATTGCGAGTACCTCAAATCGCTGAGCGGGTGCAGGTGTCTGCAACAGTCCTGCTGGCTTCAGGTTCGACGGTTTGTACCGTTGACATTCATTGCAGTCCTTTATGTACTCTGCTATGTACTTCCTCATTCCCGGGAAGTAGTAATTCTTGCTCACACGTTGGTAGGTCCTTTCAATTCCATTATGTCCAGCTGTGGGAGAGTCGTGTAGCTCCCTCATAATCTCCTTTCTCATGGATTCTGGCACTACCAGTTGAGGGTCATCACTCTCTCCATCAGGGTTAAAACGGTACAATACTCCCTGTGACATATAATAACCTCGTTCAGTCCAGCGTGTGGCGTCTGAAGTGTTGTTACTTTCAAAGTCTTTTATGATTTTGAAAACTTCGGGGTCTTCGCATTGGGCGTTCCTCAGGTCAGTCGGTGTCACGCGGGGTACATCAGCGATGACAGAGCAAATGCTGCAGGAACTCCCTGTGTTGGTGTCGCACACAGGTCGGCTAAGTGCATCAGCAACAACATTCTTCTTACCAGGTTGATATTCTATTTTCAGGTTGTAAGCTTGTATCTTCAAAGCCCATCGCGCAAGGCGCCCTGTAGGTGTTTTCAAGGTAAGGATCCACCTAAGTGGTTGATGATCAGTAGCGACAATAATATCAGACCCTTCTACATATCCGCGAAATTTATCCAGAGCCCAGACAACTGCGAGGGCTTCGCGCTCGGTTGTTGTGTAATTGCGCTCGGCGCTGGTCAATAGTCTGCTCGCATACTCAACTGGTCGTTCATCATAGCCTTCTCCTTGCAGTAGCACTGCTCCCAATGCATACCCGCTGGCGTCCACTCTGAGAATGAATGGTAGTGTGTAGTCAACTTGCCGCAGTATCGGTGCAGTTATAAGTCTTCGCTTCAACTCGTTGAATGAATTTGTTTGTTCTTCTCCCCAGATCCAATTTTGATTTTTCTTGAGCAGCATCGTCAAGGGTCTTGCTAGTTTTGCAAAATCTGGGATGAATTTGCGGAACCAGGAACAAGTCTGGATAAAAGTCTTCAAGTGTTTGTCATTGTGTGGTTCCTTCATCTCGTTGATGGCCTTCACTTTCTCTCCATCAGGCTGTATTCCTTCAGCAGACAAGATGTGACCTAAGTACTTCACAGTGTCACAGGCAAATGTGCTCTTTTCTCTGTTCACCCGCAGCTTGAATTGCTTCAATCTCAGGAAAACAGCTTCGATATCTTGAAGGTGCTTCTCAAAGCTGTCTGACAGAATCAGGATGTCATCCAGGTAGGCTAAAATTGTCACTCCAGGGAGGTTGGTTCGAAATCTGTCAACTAATCGTTGGAATGTAGAACCCGAGTTGCGAAGTCCCATCGGCATTCTCTTGAACCTGTACATTCCAAGTGGTGTCACAAACGCTGTTTTATCACGGTCTTCAACTGAGACAGGCACCTGCCAATATCCTGAGCGAAGGTCAAGCGCTGTTATATATTTGAACTTCCCCGTTCCGTGTAGTACATCATCAACTCGTGGTAGTGGGTACCGGTCAGGTTTGGTAACCGCATTAAGCTTCCGGTAATCGACGCATACTCTGATGCTATTGTCACGTTTCGGCACCAAGACTACAGGAGCGGACCACGGCGACTCACACTCTTCGATGATGTCGTCTCTCAGCATCTTCTCCAGTTCTACACGTAGTGCTTCCTTCTTCGGTTCAGGGAGTCTGTAAGGTGGTACAGATATAGGCTGAATATTCTTATCAATCAACTCAATGTGATGGACAGCATAGCTAGTAGGCTCTCCCCTAGATTGAAAGTTTCTGGGTGTTGGTCAAGAACCTGGGCTAGCTTCCTACGTTGGTCAGCAGTGAGTGACATGCCTTCATCATCTCGCAGAATATCGACAGTATTACATGCGGATACGTTTACCGATTTAGGCTCATAAAATAATTTATGACGGTTATGCATTTCATCACCAAAGCTCCAGCTTTGGGAGGCAAAATCTATCATCAGTTTAGATGTAGTTAAGAAGTCCATCCCCAACAGGGTTTCATTGTTAGTAACTTCAGGTAGCACTATGAAAGTTGTAGGTATGTTTTTCCCTTGCAAGGTCACAATGACATCTGCTAATAAAACATTTTCATATCCGGAACGACCGTCAGCATACTTTATGTTAAGCGTAGAGGGAGTGAATGACTTACCAGAGTCCTTCATGAGCTTGTATAAGCTTTCACCTGCTATACACCTTTTAGCAGCCGTGTCGATGAGAGCGCGGCCTTCACGTCCGCAGACGGTGATGTGAAGTATGGGACGCGAGACGTCGTCAATCCCATGCCCAGTATGCGTGTGTGTTTCGTGTGATGTGTGCGTGAGTGGATGTGTGTGTGTATTCACACCGCGCGCGCCAGTCTCGAGGTCCGGAGCGTCTCCCGCCGGCGGCGAGTCGTCGGTCGAAACGGCGCAGAACGCAGCGCCCGCGCCGCCTCCCGCAGCGCCGGCGTCGCTCTTGCATCGCGGACAGTTCGCGCGCACTACGCCGGGTGCGCCGCATCCGTAACACGAAAACTTTTCACTTTTCACTTCATCACTGTACGTAGGTATGGTCGGCGGGTCGGCTTGTTTCGCGGATAGCCACTTACAATTGTCTTTATTATGTCCAAACAACTTGCAGTAATTGCAGTACCGGCTTTGTTTCGGTTTCACGTCAATGTTCGCGTTACTCGGCACTTTATTCACGTTCGGACCACTATTACGCGTGAAACTTTTCTGTTTCGGTTGTTTGTGTTCGAAACTTCCTTTATTTTCAATGTTCCGGTCGTCTGTTTTGACGTTCCGCGTGACAGTTCTGTTTTTGACGTTTGACGTTTCGTTCGTTCCGTTCAGTACGGTCATAGAGTGCGTAACCGACCGGGTGCGTTTGAGTAACTCGTTGAACGAATGAATGTCTTCGCGCGGAATCCGTTTGCGAATTTTCCGTTGAAGAAGACCGTAAACGATGTCGATTTGAATGCGTTCTTCCATGAAATATGGTAATTGCGCAATTAATGCTCGCAACTTACAAATGAAGATTTCTGTATTTTCGTCTTCTTGTTGTTCGGAACGAAATATTTCTCGAAATATGAGGAACGGCGGTTTCTTCGCGCCAAAGGCGTGTCGTAGGTTAGAAATTGCGTCATCCCACGTGGTGACGGTTTTTCTAACCCCGTTCCACCACGATGCAGCCAATCCGGTGAATAAAGTTGCCAATCCTCGTAATGCGTTTTCGTCAGACACGTAGGCACAGTCCTTGTATGTCTGAATACCGTTGATGAATGCCTCTAGAGCGTCTTCTGCCGAGTCCTCGGACCCATCGTAGCTGAGGTTGCAACCGGCAAAGCTTCCACTCGTTTGTGGGCGTGCCGCCGTTACTTTATCACACAGCTCGCTGTGGCATTGCTGCATCTGCTGCAGCAAAGAAGCTAAAAACTCTTGTGGCATTGTCACATTTACGGGGTCCGTCTTCGCGGCGTCGCCGTCGGCGTCGGCGCCGTTCGCGTTCGCGTTTTTCTTGGGCGGCATGGTTTCGCACGTGTTTCGCTTCCGACACTTACAACACAAGCTTCACGTTGAGCGCCACGTTTAACCTGTAGGCAGGTTTAGGGTCCTGTGATTTACGCACTAGTGGGAAATAGAAACAAGAAACTCACTTCAAGAAAAAGGAAATTGCGAAGATCGCGCGCGTTGCGGTATCACCATCGTGGTGGGCCCGGATAGACTGGATAATATGGCGCGCGGTGTGAGTGAGTGAATGTATTTTGAATAATGTGAAAGGTGAATGGGTCAAAGAGTAAAGAATGAGTAACGAAATTAAGGAGGTGGTACAGACGTGCGTGTTAAGGTGCGGTCACACGTCTGTGAGTGGGTGAGATGATAGTGCTACAAAAGGTAAATACAGGACAATACAAATGTACAAAGGCGAACTTATCCCTACAAGGGATTTCTTCCAGTTGACCTTAGAACGATATTGAAGAGTTTCAATGATTCACGGTTAAGTTCATTCGAAATATTATAGACGGGTTATGAACCACGATTACCTTTTAGCTCCCGATATTTCGACGCAGTTGCTTGCATCATGATCACGGGTAGACTGAAGAAATTGCGGGTGGATGTTATTGTTGGGTAGACCGAGCTCTGTCTACCCTCATTCTTGCGCGTCGACTGCGTGCACTCTCGTTACCACTGGAACCGTTCTCACTCGAAACTTCTCTCTTTTAAATTTGCTTACTAACATTAAACTGATCAAGGAACGACCTGATCAGGATCGCGGGATCGCGGTGGATGCGGAAGGCACAGGACCGGTCCGAGTGGAGGGAGGCCTATGTCCAGCAGTGGACGTCATTCGGCTGATATGATGATGATGATGACCACGGAAAAATTACATACTGTCAACCACCACTAGACTCTGTAACCATACTTGCGACACAACTCAAAAGTATGGTACTATTATTTTGCGTGCGGTTAAACATGAGCTTGAATAGTTTTTTCAAATGGCATGTTTAAAAAATAATAAAGGCGGAAAATGAAACAATTTTTACTTGATTACTTGGTAATTATTTTAATTTTAATGTTTCCTCACATTGCTTGAGAATAGCACTATACAATCCTCGGCCAGAACAGAGATTGCAGGACTCGTTTTGTCTGCCCCAAACTCGTCCACTTCGTCCAGCAATCCCTTACTTCACGGCGTCTGCAGTAATGTGCTATTATTTAATTTTCAATCCGAACAGATAATGTTATGATGTGTAACAGTGTGTCATTGTCAATGAAATTTATCATTATCAACCAGTTTCTAGCCAGTATTGTGAAAAAGGTTTAATTAATAATTTAACATTTCAATTAATAAACGTAGTGACCAAAAGTTATGACAATTTACAAAATTTAACAAAATTTAATTCTGAAATATTAAAGTCAACAAATTCGCAAAGTATTATGTGCCCGTATTTATACCAAGAAGGGTTTAGAGTTTAAAAAAGTTATTTCTGTTCACGACTTCAAAGTCACCCTGTATACCTTCGCAAAGTATCGCCTGATAATATAAACAATTATTTGCATATTACTTTGCACATTTTCCAAGAATATAATTTCCCAGATTTCGGGTACAAAAACGTTTCGCAAACGTAAAAGAAATATTCAAAATCCTCATTAATTTTAGTAATGGTTCTGTCAACATTCTTTGATGAGAAGGTCATGGCCCGACAATAAATATAATTGAGTTATAAGAAATTTTTAATTATGTAAATATTGCCCTCGTTACTACAGAATTCTTAATAAAATTTCTCGCCCTGAGTTACATTAAAAATAACAGTCGTCGGTCGAATTATTGTAATATTTGCGTATAATCTTGTTCTATTCTCGAGATTAAATTCAGAGTGAGACCTGTGAGTACGCACTGTGCCTGGGAAAGCTTAGGTTTTTCCAGGCTGCTCTGGGAGCAAAGAAAATGTACCAGTTGCTTCTCTTCCCGCGCAAATGGCAAAAGTCAATCGAGGGAATGGGTGAAAATTTTAAAAATCATGTTATAGACGATGTGGCTAACAACCATTACCTAACTATTTTGATTCTTCTTTCCACCTTATACGCCCACAATATTGCTAAACGTGGCCAACTGGTCTTCGTAGTGTGTTGTGTGTTTGTGTGTGTGTAGTTGCTGGGTCAGAAATCTGAGCTTTCAGTCTGTTTATTCTGTGTGTAAATGTGTGTTTCATACGGGCGTATATTTTATCCAGATGTACATAGTTAACGATCATAAAAATCATATGAGAATGATATTTTGTTAGTAACTTTACCTAATTATCGAAGCGCAAAACATTTTTTAAAGTTTGTCTTAAAGGCAAAATCAAAATAATTTATTGCAAATCACATTACAGGTATAATAAGATGGAATATTTTAATTAGGTCTACATACTGTAAGGGCACAGCAATATCAGAGGGCTCTTTTTTGTTTTTTTGTACCTAACTACATTATTAATATATTATTATTTTAAAACTTTTGCGCTAAACTAAACCGAAAACGGTTTTACATTCGTTATGCGCCACGACTTAGGGGTATTTTACATAAACAGATACTCTCATACATTTTTGTCGTTAAAATACTCATCTAGGCTATAGAAACATTTACTTATTAGGAATGATTTCAGTTGATTAATAAAATGCTAAGGCACCATCAATGTCTTTCAAGGAATTTGGTAGATGATTGTATATTTTTATGGTCATGAGGGTTTGATTTCACCAGCTTTAATTTGGAAGATGGCAATTTGAGTATATTTTTAGTGCGGTTTGGCATGCAATATTATGACGCGTACAATTTCATTGGACCTAAGTGTTATGATGTTTACTTGGGTAGGTACGTGTTTACACCACCACCATTTTAGACCATATCGGTACTAATTATTCGTTTATTATAAAATCATTGACAGTTTATTTATTGTATTAATCAGTTCTGTTAATTTTATAATAAGCATTTTCAAATATATGTAGGTAGGTATTCCCATGTGTATCGAATGTGTGTAAATAAATGTTTCTCTCTTTATCTCTCTATTTTAATCGACGCATCGTGTGATACGTTGCTTGCTAAATTCATTAGAAACAAAAAAAAAATTCAACTAATGTTGCTGTTACATAGCAAGTCGGTTGTCAAAATATACGCCCGTATGAAATTCACAATATACAAAAAAGGCTCCAAACGCGTTCACGTTAACCTCTCAATTACTATGGGAAACTTGGCAGCGCCCCTTGCGGATCGAAACGGCAACAAACTGTTCTGCGCAATCCCATGAGCGTTTAAAAAAACGTCGCGTTTTCCATCCCAGTGCGTGCCACCTAAATCCAAGTGACAACCGTCAACATTTATCACCGTCTCGCCAACAAACGACAGCAATTAACATCCCCCCCCCCCCCCGCAACCGCCATTGTTGCCGCTTTGTGGTGGTTATAGCTCATCCCGGAGTTACTTGCGGGCTAGTATTACCCTAAACCGCGAGTGATCTGTAGCACTGCACATTTCAACCTTAACAGGGTTTCGTACCCGAAGGGTAAAAATGGAGCACTATTGCTACTCCACTGTCGTCTGTCACCAGGGCCCTATTTTACAAGACTACAAGTTAACAATTTACAAGCGGAAGTCTATAGCAGGTGGTAGGGCCCTGTGCAAGGTCCGTCCGGATCGCTACCACCATCTTACTCGCTAATCCTGCCGCTAAGCAGCAATGCTTGCACTGCTGTGTTCCAGTGTGGAGAGTAAGACAGCCGGGGAAATTACGGGCACAAGAGGCATTTCAATCTAAGTCCTCTAGGTTGGTGCATCTGCAATCCCTCCAGGGTTGCGGGTGTCTATGGGCAGTGGTGATCGCTTACCATCAGATGACCCACTTGCTCGTTTTCCTTCCTATTGAAATAAAAAAAAAATCTAACATAGGGTCAGAAAGAGACTTCCGTTTGTAAATTGTAACTTTTAGCTTTATAAAATAGGGATGGCTGTATCTCAGGAAGCGTGTCTCGACAGTTGAATGTTTCACACATGATGTTTAATTTTCTTTTGCCGCTATAACAACAAATACTTGAAGCAGAATATTGTTATGTCTCTCTATGCACGTAACCAATATAAAATGATCCCACACTGCCTTTATTTTGCAATTACCCCAAGAACCGATCTGTCAAACTTCGCACTGTAACTAAAATGGCATACAATTCTTGCAAGTGTCTAAATAATTGGGCCTTAACTACCACACAAAGGAATGATAGTGTAGGTACGTATAGTGTAGGTTGTAACGAAACGTAACTTGTTAAATGTTTTTTGATTTTAAGTAGTCTATGGCAACACTTGCTCCCCCCTTCCTCTCTTGCAACTTTGACCTATGACCACGAACATCTTGCTCTGTTACTAATTAACCAATGTGTAACAAATTATTAAAATATACACCTCCGGATCTCAAGAACCATCTTTTATTTACTTTAATACATGGCGCAGTCGATGAAGAACTGATATTAAGAAGATTACGGAAGATTAACTTTGGTAACCTCAAAACGCGTGCCCCGGCAACCCGCCATTAACAAGGTATTTATGAAGAAAACCTTAATAACTATTAATAATGCAGGATGAAAACCCGCAAAACCTAGAAACGGTTGATCACATTGGTGCGGTGCAGTATAATATGCCCCAAGGTCTGAATCTTGACGACCTGGATAACTGCTGGCCACAATGGCAAAGATTCAAATATTCATTCAGAAACTTTATGATCGCAGCGGGCTTCGAAAGGTTGTCTGAAACGAGAAAAGCCGCAATTCTCATTAATTGCGTAGGGCACAAAGCGCAAGAGCTTTATTTCAACGTATTAAAAACTGAAGGGAAAACTAAATTAGAAGAAATAATACAAATTTTCGAAGATTACTTCAAGCCAAAGCAGAATGAAGTCATTAACAGCTTCAACTTCAACAAAACAATACAGGAAGAAGGCGAATCATTCGACTCGTTCTACACGAAATTAAGAAAATTGGCAGAAAATTGCAATTTTGAAGATAAAAAAGATAGGATGCTTCGAGACAGAATCATCATTGGAGTGAGAGACCGGCGCATACAGCAAAAATTATTGGAAACCAAGGACCTGACTCTGGCGCACACAGTTGATGTCTGCAGGTCGGCGGAGCTCTCCAAGGAACATGTGAAGACTTTGAACAACCCGGTCAAGGAGGTCTTCGCAGTCCAGCCACCGAGCCAGTCACATCCGCACTCCACTTCGAATACTAAAGCTAAGTATAATAATTATAAAAAGCCCAATGCTAACTGTAACAGTAATAATTTCCCAAGTAAGAAGTACAATAGTAAACTGTACTTGTGTTTGAAATGTAAAACTGAGCATGGACCACGAAACTGTCCGGCTTATGGTAAAATTTGTAGCAGATGTCAAAAGCCCAATCATTTCAGTGTGGGCTGCACTTTTAAAAAACAGGTGCATAATATTCATAATAATAATAATAACAATGATGATCATGAAAACAATGTACATGATTTATGACTAGTCTGCTCTTTGGATCTTGGCAAAAATGAGTGGACAGAGCTCTTAAGAGTTTATAATAAAAGAGTGTCGCTTAAATGTGACACCGGTGCACAGATCAATGTGATCTCTTTAAATGATCTCAAGAAAATTGTCGATGATGAGAACAATATTAAATTGTCTGAGACAAAAACATTAATTGAGGTCTTCGGAGGTGGGCACTTAATGCCTATAGGAAAGGTCATATTAAAAATATATACTAAGAATGGTGATGACAGTATAAATTCGGAGTTCTTAGTAATAAATGAAAGAGCAAGACCAATTCTAGGATTAAAATCCTTAGTAAAATTGAGACTTTTAAATAATAACCAAATTAATACAGTCAAAACTGAAAATGTAAGTAAAAATAATAGTAAAGACAGGATTATTAATATGAATACTCAACTTTTTCAGGGTGTGGGTGAATTTAAAAACCCATTGGAGTTACGCGTTCAGCCAGGAGTGGAGCCAGTAGTGAGGCCCCCACGCCGGGTGCCTAACGCACTGATGACGCGCCTTGCAGAGAAGCTTAAGTCTCTGGAGGATCACCAAGTAATCGCTAAAGTCGAACACCCAACTAGCTTTGTGAATAACCTTGTCATTATCGAAAAGAAAGATGGATCATTAAGAATATGTCTGGATCCTAAAGATCTTAATAAAGTTTTAATTAGGGAACACCATTTAATACCCACATTAGATGAGATAGTACCTAAACTGTGTAATAAGAAGTACTTTTCAGTTTTGGACTTGTCCGATGGATTCTATAATATTAAACTGACTGAGCAGTCAACTGACCTGTGTACTTTCAACAGTCCATTTGGATGTTATAAATTTTTAAGATTGCCTTTCGGTCTGTCAATAGCCCCAGAGATATTTCAAAGGTACAGTGAGAATGCCTTCGGGGATATACCTGGTGTTATTGTATATTGTGACGACTTATTAATATGTGGTGAAACTGAACAGGAGCATGATGCAGTATTACAGAAAGTATTTGAGCGTGCTAAAAAACATAATGTTCGTTTCAATAAAAATAAATTTCAGTATAAATTAGAACAAGTTAAATATTTTGGCCACATTTTTTCTAAGAATGGTATGCAAATAGACCCAGAAAGGGTTAATGCAATTACGAGTATTAAAAGTCCCACGAATAAAAAGGAATTACAAATATTTCTCGGTATGGTCAATTATTTACGAAAATTTGTCCCAAATATGGCGAATATTGCATCACCGCTTCACCTTTTACTAAAAAAGGATGTAACTTGGTTGTGGACCTCAGTACATGAAACAGTGTTCAATAATAATTAAAAAAATGATAACCGAGGCACCCATTTTACAAAATTTTAATAGTAAAATTCCAATAGTAATACAATGTGACGCATCCCAAAGTGGGCTAGGGTGTTGTTTGTTACAAAATGGTAAACCAGTCTGTTTCGCTTCTAGGAGTCTCACATCCTCAGAACAACGATTTTCACAAATTGAAAAAGAGTTATTAAGTGTAGTATGGGCCACTAGGAAATTTCACTATTTTATTTATGGCCAAAAGTGTCAAATATTAAATGATCACAAACCTTTAGAGAGCCTATTAAAGAAACAAATTCATGACGTGCCGTCGCCCAGGCTACAGAGACTAAAATTAAAATTATTAAAATATGATCTTGAGTTTACATATCTAAAAGGAAAATTAATGTTCATAGCCGACTTACTTTCTCGCTCTTTTATTAAGGTCAATGATGTTGATGACTCGTACATGTATGAAGTTATTCACTGCATAGGGCTTTCTCATTACTTGCAGTGTACAGAGGAGCAGAAAAGTGAATTAATATTAGAAACATCTCAGGATGATGAGTTAGTAAAGCTCATGGATTTGACTCAGAATGGTTGGCCAGAGAATATTAGAGACGTCCCTGATGACTTAAAGTATTATTACAAATTAAGAGCTGATATTACCACAGATGAAGGATTAGTATTTTTTAAATCTAGGTTAATAATACCTAAGTCTTTAAGGATGTCTATAATGAAAAAACTTCACGAGGGTCATTTAGGTATGACTAAAATGAAGCAGCTGGCTAGATCTCTATATTACTGGCCTAAAATTGATAACCACATAGAAGAATTTTTAAGAAAATGTTTTGCGTGTCAAACTTACCAAAATAATAACATTAAAGAGCCGTTAATGCCTCATGACATACCTGACTTACCTTTTTCAAAATTGGGAATTGATATCATGGAGTTTAGAAATAAAAACTATTTAATAATTGTTGACTATTACTCAAAATGGCTTGATATTAAATTAATGCAAAATAAAAGTGCAACTTGTGTAATAAATTGTTTGATAGATGTCTTTTCTACCTTTGGTATTCCGAGTGAAATTGTATCCGACCATATTCCATTCGATTCTAGAGAATGTAAGAAATTTGCTTCAGAATTTGGATTCAAGTTTACCTTTTCAAGTCCTCGATATGCACAGTCGAACGGAATGTCAGAACGAGGAGTACAAATTAGTAAAAAAATGTTAACGAAATGTCATGAAGATAAAACTGATTATAGGATAGCTTTGTTACAATACAGGTCCTCACCTGTGTCTGGTACAAATTTTTCACCTGCTCAACTTTTAATGAACAGAAATTTAAAAACTAAATTGTTAGTACCATATCAGTATTTAAAACCTAAATTGAATGTAAATGTAGAGCCAGAATTTGATAAGACTGTAAACCGTAATATAGTTAATTACAATAAAAGAACTAGACATAAGAAAGAGTTTCAAATCGGTCAAAATGTATGGTTTAAGAAAGAAGTACATAAAAATGTATGGCGTGAAGGTAAAATTGTAAAATTTAATGGTCACAGATCTTATGACTTAGTAGATAATGATAATGTAAGATATGAAAGGACCTCTTACTATATTCGACCAGCATGACTTGGTGATCCGCCAGACAGGCTTACTCTTTCTCGCTGCTGACTGAACGGGTAGCGCTAATGGTTATTTAGATGTTGATACATGTGTACATTAAGTTTAACTTCTCCTTTGAGAGGGGATGAAGATTATAGGTATATTGTAGTTTTGTTAAAAATGTAACAAATTTTATATCCTTGTAGTGTCAAGTATGACTTACTTTAAGTTTGGTTTGGTAAATAATAATTGTTAAAATAGTAGTGTAACTTTTGATAAACTTTTAAGTGGTCTTGTGTAAAATTTTAACTAAAAATTTATTAATTAAAAATTTGTTTGTAAAAGGGGATGATGTAACGAAACGTAACTTGTTAAATGTTTTTTGATTTTAAGTAGTCTATGGCAACACTTGCTCCCCCCTTCCTCTCTTGCAACTTTGACCTATGACCACGAACATCTTGCTCTGTTACTAATTAACCAATGTGTAACAAATTATTAAAATATACACCTCCGGATCTCAAGAACCATCTTTTATTTACTTTAATACATAGGTAGTTTTGATCTATTGTGGCTGAAGGGACCTTGTGGACGTACGTCTCGGCCACGACTATGCTAATTTTCTGCCCATTGCGTGGTCTGGACCATCACAATGCAGCAGACAACTGACGATACACGTAAGTGTGTATCATAAAAGTAGTAAATAACATGGAGTTGCAGGTATCTAAATGGAAATAATAATTAAACCAAAAATTTAAACCCCCTCCCCACACATTTATCGAATAATAGTACTTAAATAAAATTAAATATAATAAGCCGAAAATACCTACCATGTAGGCCCTACATCATTTCGGAGAAAGAGGTGAAATACGCCTGCTCTTCAAACTACTGGACCACTGCAAGGAAACTGACCTTCGAATGAAAAAAATCGCAACAAAATGGGTTCATACGTTTGAGAGCTACTGTGCCACAGACAGACAGGCAAATGCACACACACACACACACACACACACACACACACACACACACACACACACACATACACAGACATTAGCATCAAACTTATAACACCAGATACGCTTGCTGTTGCACATCCTATATTATTAATTATTATTCCATCCGTCTGAGACTAAAGGCGACGCCCCACTGCTGCGAATGCTATGCACGGACACGCTATACATGTCACTCAAGTGGGTCCATTAAGAATAAGAATAAGAATAATTTATTTGTTGAAAGCAGGTGTACATAAATGATCTTAAAGCTAGTCATTGGTCATTTCTTGCGTAGCGTGTGCGTGCACTGCACTGGAATCGACCGCCTACATTTTATTTATGGAGCGAATATGTACCCACGTGCGTAGCGTGACCGCGCGCTGCAGTGTAACGTCGCCTTTACTGCCTGACGAGTATGTCACCATTATAAAAACGCGGCGTTTTTCTATACAGTCCTTGGACGACCAAGACAGTGCTTTGGTAATTTCACTAAGACTCTTGATTTGCCTTTTATTATTAAATGTACAAATGGGTTCAATTTCTTAAACTTCGTCTTCGTAGAATTATACAACTGTCTGAAATGAAAACTATCATAATGTCCTTCCTACCCGCGACTTGAGTTTTCACTAATTAAATTACAATCACAAACTTTATCTTTAGCAACTACGTTGTGTACCTACTGAAAACTAGAACACAAAAAAAATATCCAATGACTTTGGCCGGGAATCAAACCTGGACCCTTGTCAACCCTTCATGCGTGTCTTACCCCTACACCAACCTTAACAGCCACTCATATCAGGATCTCCTTCGGCTTCAGGCGTACAAGTCATCTCTTGTCGAGATAGCGCTATCTCTCGTCCAGCAAAGTTTTATCTTGTCAAGATACTCCTAATAGAACGCGAATGGGCGATCATTGTAGGTTCGCGCGAATTTTACTCGTACGAACGCGCGATCAAACATATTGAACTCGAATATGTCCTAACTGACAATCGGACGACGCGGTCGCGCGACTCAAAAGTTTGTAAATCTATTCGCGCGAACTCAGTTCGTATGAACGCGCAATCAAACATAATTGAGCTCGAATAATATATGTTTCCTAACTGGCAGCACGACGAGGTCGCGCGACCCAATCGATTCAATCAATTCGCGCGATGATCATTCGCGTTCTATTAGGACATCCAGTTTTTGCCATCGTGCGAACACGCGAGGTCGCATCGTTTACTAGCGCGATGATCGCGCGTTCGCATTCTATTAGAACGATGCCTTACGCTCTTCTATAGAGCGGACAAAATGACAAAAACCTTTTTAATCCGTCTAGAGCGTCCGTAATTACCCTGACCGGGCCACAAAGGATCCTTTTCTGCTGTAATATGGGGAAAGTAAAGCAAGATTATTCATTAATTATGTAGTGTAATGCCTGGACGGTTGGTAATCGGTAACCACTGAAAAACGAAGTGAAAAAAGCGCTAAGTTGTTTGTGATGGCGAGCGGTAAAACGTAGGTAGATTTATATTTTAATTTAACTATATAATGGGACAATTACACCGATAGGAATAGTTCAAAACTTTTACTATGTAGGGGTTTTAGGAAACGGATAAAAGTGCTTTAGATTGGTTATGCTGTACAGAATTGAGCCAGACCCGTTTCACTACTCTCTGTTAAGTTCCAGTTGTCTTAAGTGTCAGTTATCTATGATGACGTCTCTGTCTGTTTCGAAGTAATAAATAGAGACGGAATCATAGATAACTCTGGAACTTACCAGAGAAAGCTGAAGCAGGCCCTTGATGTGGTGAATGCGTGAATGTATTCCTAGAGTACTCATAAGATTTTCGTATTCAACTACAAAATTTTGTAAACACTTTTTTTCTCAATTTTGATTTTGGAAATTTTTCAAAATGACGAAGCGGCCGGAGTCGAATATGTAAAGAAAAGTTATCAAATATCGAAAAACATTCCCAGTACCCAGATTTACGGCTAACTACACTGGCGGGCAAAAAAAACGGTTCACTCCATACGGAGTTGTATGAATAGCGACTTTATTTTTGCTGGGCAATGTCTTCGATCAACAATACAACTAGATTCAAGGTCCCCCATACAAAATCAAAGCGAAAAAGTGGCCGTGTCGCTTTTATACTTATAGCAATATCTGTTTTACCTTCTAAATTAACTTAAAATGAACCTTAAGTCTAAGCAACAAAGATCCAAATAGATAAAAAGAGACGAGCGAAACCGTTCGACAAACAAAAGAACTTACCTAATAAATAAATAAATAAATTTCAAAAATATGTAATTCTAGGAACAGGGTAATAATAGAGTCATCATTGGCGAGATAGTTGGCCAACTTTGGCCAAACAATAATTTATTCGAAATATTATAAACGGGATGTGAACCGCGATTACCTTTATTGAGCTCCCGATATTTCGATACAGTTGCATGTATCATGATCACGGGAAATATCGGGAGCTCAATAAAGGTAATCGCGGTTCACATCCCGCTTATAATATTTCGAATGAACTTAACCGTGAATCATTAAAAACTCTTATCAATAATTTATTGATGTTTAAATATAAACTGCTAATTTTTATGAACTGTTAAATGAAATACTGGCTTGTACTTATCTAAAGAAAGACATTCCTTCCGAAACCTTAATGTTACGGTGGCTGTTTTCGCAACTTTAAAAAGCACATTGTGACATTGTAACACGTCCTCATGTTGGCTGTGGTTGGCGCGTACTGTCAGAAATAAGAGCCAAGGCAAGACGTAAAACTTTATACAAACCACGGGCGGTAATGTACTATTGTGCTCTTATTTCTCTGGCCGTTTTCAGAGCTGTCACGTTGAATCTATTTGTACTGTTGATCGAAGGGCAATGTAGTTATTTATGTCCAACTTAACAGCTTAGGTTTATTTAGTCAATACTCCTAATTACGTTAAGTGAACCACGGACCTCTAAGCGCACTTAATGCAATCCAGACATAACTCAGGAGGCAGCGGGCTAATCCTCAGAAGCGCTTTCTTTATCAATGTCGGACGCAGAGACGGTAATTAACTATTCCGCACTGATACGGACAGTTTACCTACGGATCAATGGACGGGCACACCATTTAGTTACAGATAGCAGTGATACACGAGAAGTGTTATGATAAAATTCTTTGCCACAGCCTATTGTTACCTTATTACTTCTGTATACCTTTTTCTGTTTTGATTGTTATATGTGGTGTTCAATAAAGAGTTATTGTATTGTATTGTATTGTATAGGTACAAACAAATTTTGTGTTAAACGTTCTTGTTTCTATTTGCCAAAATAGTAAACACCCTGGCCATTTTTGATACATACATACATACCGTCAAGCCTCTTTCCCACAGGGGTAGGCAGAGACTACTTTGTTCAACTTGCTACGGTCCTGATCCTGACATACCTCTTTCGCTTCATCCACTTTCATCAATCTCTTCATACATGCTCGACACTATTGGTTTACTATTGGTTACTATTGGTTGTGGTTGGTCGATTCTTGATACTATTGGTTTATATTTTGAATACGCCCTATTGTGTTCTAATATATCATTGCTTGTCTTGTCTTGTCTTTGTTCTCTCTGTTGCTGCCGTTACTATTAATAAACTTTATTTTTATACCTGCTCTATCGCATATTTTACTTCAAGATTTTGGGTTTGTAATAAACCATTCTATCGTCAAATTCCGATATTGCTAATTGGTCGCTACGATATAAGTTTAATAACGCCAACTGTACGAAAAAAAGGAACGCCTCCAATTTTTCCATAATAAAATATTTATAGCAATCACCTGTCTCATTAGCCTAACTCAATACGGAACTTGGAGAAAAAAAAACATTAACGCGAATTCCTAATTTTTATAAATGTAAGTTTATTAACAAGTGCGATTTCGTTAAAAGTTGGGCCGTCACTGTCTCAAATTGTCCCTGCCTTATTTCAGCTTGCTAATTTGGAAGTGGACGTCACTGGGCCCCACGAGCTGGCGCGTTTTAAAACCCTGGCGCAATAGCATAAACTTCATACATTATATAAATCACACATCCCTTACGGGGTAGACAGAGCCTAAAAAACCGGCCAAGAGCGAGTCGGACTCGCGCACTGAGGGTTCCGTACAAATTCGCCAAGTTATTATAAAATCCAGTCTTAGTAGAGCCCTGCTCTTAAGCAAAATGTACTTAGGCAGTCTGAGGTCATTTTATATTGGTTTTTACATAGATAGACAAATATTAAATAAAAAAAAAACTACTTACTAGATCTCGTTCGAACCAATTTTGACTGGAAACATTATATATATTTTTTAGTTATGTCATTCTCACACACGTATGGGTTTGATGAAAAAAAAATTGAGTTTCAGTCCTAAGTATGGGGAACCCCAAAATTATTTGTTTTTTTTTTTCTATTTTTGTACGAAAATCTTAATGCGGTTCACAGAATACATCTACTTACCAAGTTTCAACAGTATAGCTCTTATAGTTTCGGAAAAAAGTGGCCGTGACATACGGACGGACAGACAGATATGACGAATCTATAAGGGTTCCGTTTTTGCCAGTTTCTTAGCCATGTTAGGTAAAAATTGGTCCAGCACTTTGAAGAGTATCGCTTTTTCCAAAATGTTCTAAGGCAGTTTCGGCCTTAAATGTTTAAACCTTTTAGTTTTAAATTTTCCATCATAGCTTAGCTTTATTATTGCCGACCACTTAAATGAGTACTCGCCCGCGCGCTGCAGAGGCGCGGGGTTAGACGACCGCGGGGCCTGAGAGAGGTGCGAGCGGCAGGCGCACTGCCCGCACCTCTCTCGGTCCCCGTTGTCGTCCTACCCCGCGCCCCTGTGCCGCGCGGGTGAGGACTCATTTAAGCAGTCGGTCAGTTGGCTCAGTTGTTGCCTGATGCTGCCTGCGTTTTTTTAACCGCTCGTCTGCAGGGCCTGGGCTCGCGTCATGGTGCCAGGTGCGTCCGACACGCTCGTTTGTGACGTTAAACGCGGCGCCGAATTGTGTTCGTAATATCAGTTAACGTTCCGCTAATATCTTGAAGTTTTCGATGTTTTAAGTAATAATATTAAATCAAAAAATATATCTATTAAATTAAAGAAAAAGGGTTACATCATCATAAAAAGGGTTGTAGCTTGCCGCAACATCACGCTGAATGGTGGCCCTTTTAGAAATATATTCGGTACTTATATTTGTCGGCTGTAAATGCTTAAGATGTTTAGGTATTTTTATTTTATTTTTGTGTCGTGTCGAACTTTTTTGACAATAAATGTTTTTCTTTCTTTCTTTCTTTCTGTCTTTAAAAAATAAAATAACCACGCACTAATCGAATAATAAACAAAAACATCGATCTTAACAACATTGTATTGATTCTATTTTTCGCGATATTCACACATTATTATAAGAAAACGGGACTTAATCACGTAAATAAAAAGTATTTTTGTAAATACCTCGACGTTTCGGGCGCGACTTTGCATCCATGGTCTCGAGAGGATTACTACTACTACCGACGATACTTTTTATTTACGTGATTAAGTCCCGTTTTCTTATAATAATGTCTTAAAAACATTATTTTTCATTCATTTTATATCAGAACACGGCAATTGTCAAACACTTTAAGGGCCTGTCTCACTACCCTTAACTGTCAGTTACCTATGATGACGTCTCTGTCTGTTTCGTAGTAATAAATAGAGACGGAATCATAGATAACTGACAGTTAAGGAGTGGTGAAACAGGCCCTAAGAATGTAGAAGCACTGTTCAAATGTGTATTTCACGTTTAAAGGATCTCTGTAGCGCTATCTTATACAGTATTATCACAAAGTAAACAGTTAAATCGCTGAACAATGATAATTAGAAACAGGGGTTCAATTTTCGAAACTAAAGCAATCGAAATACCTTTTCGTTAGAGGTATAAATTTGTGTATTGCTACAAAATTATACATACCTACCTGCATACATACATACGTAAATCACGTCTTTATCTATGACTAGCTGTTGCCAGCGACTTCTTCTGCAAAGAATTCGTTTATCGCTACCCCGCGGGAACTACGCAATTTTCCGGGATAAAAAGTAGCCTATGTGCTATTCCAGACTTTTCTCTATCTATGTGCCGAATTTCATCTAGATCCGTTCATCCATCCATCCATCCATACTTTCGCATTTATAATATTAGTTAGATTGTGTAGACAGAGACTAGGGTTTTTTTTTATAATGAACCAGCCCTCACGATAGATACGGGCATAATTGACACGGATAGTAGTGCTATAATATTATTAACATAAACAAAAATGAAAAAAAAAATGTAGGTAATGTGTGTTAAATTATTTGTGTAAAAATCGCGATAGTTTAAATCGATACAAAAATGACTAGGGTAACATGATAAAATTTTAACACAATGAAAATATTTGACATTTGACAGAAGGAGTATTTTATTAAGAATCAAACAAAAGGGTCTCTATCGTTTGCCCGAATTTCATATGCCATAAATGTATTGTTTGCCATAATGATCATTTGCCATAACCCTATTTTCTCTTTATTTGTTAATTATTCAGGATTGTTATGAAACAAACCTAACCTAACCTATAGAGTTCTACAGGATTGCCATTACAATGCTCCTGAAAAAATTACAGTTTCAGAGAAAAATAGGGTTATGGCAAATGATCATTATGGCAAACATTATATTATGGCAAATGAAATTCGGGCAAAAGAGGGGCTCCGCAAACAAAAATTACATCAAATTTGACATTTTGAAAAGATTAACTAGGTAGGTAGGTAACTAAACTTATATTATTTAACCATACTTCCCTTTTTTAAACAAAACTCAATTTTTCACCGCTTTTGAGCGGTATCGAGTGAGACGCTTTAAAATCGGGACCCGGATTGCAGAACTAAAACAGAACTTTATCTTAAAAAGATCTGTTCCGATTAAATTGCGTTAATTACAAACTTTAACTAGTTTCTCCTTATAGCCAGGAGTTTTTACGCTATTATAAAATGTTGGAAAGAAAAATGTAACACTTTTTTCATTAATCTATCTGTGTGCCTATCTAGAAGTCAACTGTCGACAACGGCATCATTATCGCATATTTTGTTTCGCTTTGACCAGTAGAGACTTTATACATCTCTACTATAGACCAATGTAATTTAAGGTACGGACTTTACTTAGGGACCTTTTACATACATCCCTTTTATAAAATGTATTAATTGTATTATAGGTAAGTTAAGTAGAATAATGTAAGTACTATTGTAAATCTATTTTACATTGAAAAAATGACTTTCTGCCAAGTTTCTTGCTGCGCATTCTTCTTGGCAATGATGGTCTTTCCGAATGCGCTGGTAGATTCAAATAAAAGACATGTAAAAGAGCCTTTGGCGGCCTATTTGCAAAATAAACTTTGACTTTTGGAAAGGAAATGGAATGAAGTTGGGATTGACAGAAGCCTACGTAATCCCCCTACTGGCAAGTAGAAGTTGTCGCAAAATCGATAGTGTTGAAAAAATATCGATCTCTAATTTAAGCCAATGCCATTGGCAAGCAGCAATACTACCGATAGTATCAATAGTGTGGCTAATCTAATCTAACTAATATTATAAATGCGAAAGTATGGATGGATGGATGGATGGATGGATGTTTGTTTGTTACTCAATCACGCCAGAACGGCCCAACGGATCCGGATGAAATTCGGCACATAGATAGAGAAAAGTCTGGAATAGCACATAGGCTACTTTTTGTCCCGGAAAATTGCGTAGTTCCCGCGGGATAGCGATAAACGAATTCTTTGCAGACGAAGTCGCTGGCAACAGCTAGTAATGGATAAACTATCAAAACGAACCCAGAATTTCTATTGCAATATTCCGTAACAATTTTAAGAGACCCTGTTAAATCCTGTTCTTCGTACATAACAAAGTTACGTTCCTAGGACATTCTATGGTAAAATAAAGACTATTTCTAAAGTAAATAAAGATTATTATTATTATTATTATTATTAAAACAAACATGTTCGCGTCTTAGGGGTGGCCCACGGGCCAACCCGCCGCTCCTAAACCTAAATTAAATCAAACTAAACCTACCTAAATAAATCCATATTCATCATCCAACGTTGGCATTACCAGTGCTGGTAATTTAACTTGGTTATGTACAAAGAACAAGCTGTTAAATCATAGTGAAATTGATCCACATGACACTACGGGTAGTCTCCAACTAGTTAAATATTCCTAATACAATTTTACACAAATTGCGGCAACAAAACCCTTTACGGGACTATTGGGAACTCGTCCTTTCACATCTTTTTACCTAAGAATTGGCGGCGTAGTTCCGAACTTGTTTATAGTGGTTAGAAGAGGAGCCAGCTGCGTTAATAATGCGTTATATTATTTTAAATTAACACGATGGCTGCCATGACTGTCACCAGTGTAATCAAAATAGGTGTACTTAGGTATTGTTTTTCAGGGTGTTGATTTTCACGGTACGGCGCCTCAGTACCTAATAGGGCGATGCTATGAGCATCACGGGTGGAATCCCAAAAATAAATAAGAAACACTCACACACACACACACACACACACACACACACACACACACACACACACACACACACAAAATCACGTCTTTGTCCCTTACGGGGTAGACAGAGCCAAAGGTAACAAGACCTACAGACAACGTTTAGTAACATTGTGGGGGTATAGGAGGAAAGTGGAATCAAAATAGCAATGAGTTGCTAGCCGCATCGCTTATAACAATGATTCCTAAGATTTCGCTCTCACTCGATGGGTAGCATTCTATTTTCTTTTCTTTACTCCAGAGCAGCATGGAAGAAAAAAAATATTATCTTTAATACTTTTTACCGAATCTTTGACTTCGAACTACCTATCAAAAGTTGTACTCACCTCTTAATGAATGTTTGTATAATTTCTTTATTGCACATAAAATGCATTAGTTTTACAGATAATAAGATAAAGACATGTACAATTGTTGAACTTATCCCTTAAAGGAAGGATATCTTAATGCCTAAAAGCATTTTTTTTGTCGCATTTCCTTACTATATTTCTCCTTTTCATTGAAATTTATCATCACAGGCTCCCGGTCTAAATGTTTTATATATCGCCGCCAAGGGATTGAAATTTCCCAAAACTCCTGCTTAAAGGTTCAGTACAACGGAACTCCATTACTTTTGTCCTACGAAACCTTCTCCCGGACATTTAATAGTACCTCGTTATACGCAGCTCCTGGCTTTAGTACCTACCTACTTATCAGAACCTGGGATCCTGTTTTCGTAACCACATATTTATGAGAAATGCCACTCGTAAGTGATGAAAAATTGTGGCGAATCCTGCTGATATTACAAATGCGAAAGTTTGTGACGATGTGACGATGTGAGTGAGTGTGTATGTTTGTTCGTTCTTCACGCTGAATCGACTGAATGGATTTGCTTCAAATTTGGAACGGAGATAGCTGGTACCCTAGATTAAAACATAGGCTACTTTTTATTCCGGAAAATTGCATAGTTCCCGCGGGAGAGCGATGAACATGTGAAAGGTCGTAGCTGCCTAGAGTCGCAACGTAAATACTTATTGAAGAACTAGCTTTTGCCCGCGACTTCGTCCGCGTAGACTCATTTATTGACAAATAGCTTTTGCCCGTGGCTTTGCTCGCGTGTACCAGGAGTATTTCAATCCCGTTTTTCCCCGTTCCCGTAAGAATTTTGGAAAGTCCTCCCTTAATGTTCCTCTACACTCTTCGAGCAACCTACATGCCAAATTTCAGCTTTCTACAACCAGTAAAACGAAAAGCCCCTTTTTCCCGTTCCCGTGGGAATTTCCTAAAATCCTTAAAACCGTTTTTATAATTATAGTTCATAGGATTTCGTTGAACTGAATATATAAATCCCACCTCACCTACTTGTGAACGAAATTTGAAGTCTAGTTATTATAGTTACTGAGATAGGGTCACTCGGAATCGAATAAGTACATAAATCCCGTTTTTTCCCGTTCCCGTGGAAATTTGTGTGTGTGTGTGTGTTGTTGTTTTCGTAATCAGCGACCCGATAAACCGTACAAACAATACTACCCACTAATAATAATAATATAATAATACCCACGTCGATTTTCAGACTTTGTCACCACATATCCCCCTTTTAGGGGTTGAATTTTCAAAAAACCTGAAACAGGTGTTTACTCATTTATCGTTAGGAATACTCCTGTGAAGTTTCAAATAAAATAGTCTAACTAATCTTGTTTCCCCATACAAACTTTGGACCCCCATTTAACCCCTTTAGGGGTCGAATTTCCAAAAATCCTTCCTTAGTGGATGCCTACATTGTATAAGGTATCTGTGTGCAAAATTTCAAGTCTCTAGGTCTAGTGGTTTGGGCTGTGCGTTGATATATCAACAGTCAGTCAGTCAGTCAGTCAGTCAGTTAGTCATTTAGAATTTTATATATATAGATATACTTACTATCATCGTCAGATCTTAATTGTCTTGACTGTACATTACACGCCGAGGGTGGTGAAATAAAGAATGTCTCAGATCGCTGGATGAGCCAAAGGCGAGAGCGATAAATATGCGATCTGGGGCTTTCTTTATCACAGCCCGAGGTGCGTACACGATTTTACGTTTCCGGAACGCTGAATTTTTAACCATGCAAAGCTAACTTATCACACTTAAAAGTATAATTTCAGTTCCATAGTTTTAACACTCGCAATGCTAAACAAGTTTTATTGTTTTTTTATACGAAAAGGAAATATTGTGGAGAAAACTTTTGGTTATTTTGTGGGTTCCGTGCCGCCGTAATTTAATTAAAGTCGTATATTATATGATATTACTCCTGCGGGGATTAAACGAGGTGGGAAGTCAAAAGAGCAACTGACACGATAAATTAACATTTTCAATGTGTTGAAATTTAAGGGTGTTACACACTGAGCCCCTTATTCATAAACGTTCTGCTAACTTAGTAATCGTTTGTCCTTGGTCTTATCTGTGGAAGGTAAATGTCAAAGTGACAGATAAGGACAAACGATTGCTAAGTTAGCAGAGGCCTATAGAGCGTTTATGAAAAAGGGGGTGAGTTCGCCGACCAGCTGACATTGTCAGATCTTAGTTGCATCAAGTTACTGTATCGATAACTAAGCACAACCAGAAATTTTGACATCACTACATAGTATAAAACAAAGTCGCTTTCTCTGTCCCTATGTCCCTATGTCCCTTTGTATGCTTAAATCTTTTAAACTACGCAACGGATTTTGATGCGGTTTTTTTTAATAGATAGAGTGAATCAAGAGGAAGGTTTATTATGTATAATACATGCATAATATACCGTGCGAAGCCGGGGCGGGTCGCTAGTAAGTAATATTAAGTACACAGATATTCCGTAAAATTTATTTTGTCAACTCACTCTTATAGGTTTGATCCTGATCGGGTTCGATCCCCGGTCGGGGCAGATATTTGTATGTAAAATACGAATGTTTGTTCTCGACGAGTCTTGGATGTTTAATATGTATTTAAGTATGTATTTATCTATATAAGTATGTTTATCCGTTGTCTAGTGCCCATATCACAAGCTTTGCTTAGTTTGGGGCTAGGTCAATTGGTGTCAATTGTCCCAAGATATTTATTTATTTATTTATTTATTGTACTTGAATTGGCCGAGTGAGTGAGACAGCAAGACAAACCCGAATGGCATTCTAAGAGCTCACGGACTGAACGTCATAATCATCTGTAATAGTTAACGTTAAACTTATCGTAAAACACTGCTTAAGGGGGTTGCTCTTCCATACAAATCTTCCGTGCAGCTGCATTTCGTCCACAGGCTTAATTTTAATGCGGTTTTTTGAGGATAGTTAGATATGGATAAATTGTGTGCGCAAATTACAAAAAGGTGTGCATTTATCATACCTAAATTGCAGTACGATGCAGTAAATTTCGATGCATTTTACAATAGTGTGAGTAGCTAGTGTCAAATAAAAATAGTTGTAAAAACCAATCGACTATTTCGAGCAGTCACGTGACCACTAGTGTGGCTCAGTGGTTATGACTCAAAGAACTGAATAGTTAGTGACCAAGTTCAAATCCCGGGGCCGCATTTGATATTTTTATATTTTCTAAACATTTTTTTTAATAATTTACAAATTTAAAGTGAGTAAGACCATCTCATTGAGATGTAGGAAACTTTAAGTTAAATTCAATATTTTTCTTGTCAAACCAAATCAAAGAAGTGGTGGTTTTAAAACAACCACAAACTTAACGGGTTGATTTAGGGCAATTTATGCCCATTGTCAGACCTAAACTTGTAGTAAGTGCTCTAGTATCAGGATCACACGTGCTTATTACTTTGGCATAGATGGTGGCGCCCCGCAGTCACATTGCCACCTTATAACATTATGTACTAAAAAAGGTACTCAACCACGGAAATTACACCTATTAAAATAAAAAAGTTCTTCTAGTTAATTACACGAATGCTTCTCACGAGAATCGAACCCTAAACCTCTGCATCAAATCACAGCCATACACCACGGCAATGATTTTAAAATCCGACAGGTGCTAAATACAAAATAGGCCGAGTAAATAGGTTTTCTCAATTATAGAACATTAAAAAAAAACATGCGAGTCAAAAACCTGGCTAGACGGGTACTAATTAAAAAAACAATGACATGAAATTGTCATAAACTAATGATTGAACGTGGTGTCTCAAAATAAAAATAATCATTTTATGCGGAATAAATTGAAGTCAATTGGAAGTAAAAGACGTTACAAGCTACGATATTGGACGCAGCGTAGGCATTCATTTGGACTTTCTTACAGGTATGTACCTACTTATCGATTAATCATAATATTTTTTAAGATACAATATTTCAAGGTTTGTGTCAGATTGGTAGAAAATATTTTGTAAACGCAATTGAAGTGCACAGTTCCGGTGTCTGCATGTAATCAAATCTTGGAAGTGAATTTTGACCCACTTCTAATTGATCAGATTGACATGAAATCTGGCATAAGTAGGTACTTGTAAGTCAGACTTGTAAGAAGTTCTACAGCAGTAGTTCCCAAAGTGGTCCAGGTGGACCACCAGGGGTCCACGGAAGACTCGAAGGGTGTCTACGTTGGGCGTGACCAAAAATGGGGGTCCACAATCGCAAACGGGGGTGCATGAAAATTAATTTGGTCGATAGTGAAGAACTAAAATGTTGGCTTGACTTCTCCTGTATACTTGAACCTACAACACAAGGAAAAATACTACTATATTTATTTTTACCACTCCGAATGGGACGTTTTCTGAATAAAATTTGTGAGAATTGATTGGTTCTTGTGCTGTGAGTCATTGTAGATTTCAAAAAAGTAAAGTAGGATGGAGTCACTCGCAGCACAAAAATTGAATTTAATTGAAAATTTGTTTAGTCGACTTTATTTTCAAATAATTAACCCTATCAAGCAATCAATTCTAACCTATTTTTTCGAAAACTGTTAATTTATCGTTGAAAATCAGCAACAACGCAAATTTCAATAGATAGAGCTAATCTTAATTTTTTTTTCGAGATTTAGTTTAGAAATTAGTGGTAATGTAGCTGCAGGGGGTCCACCGGATCCAGCAAAATTTTGAAAGTGGTCTATGGAACAAAAGAGTTTGGGAACCTCTGTTCTACAGTGATCTTGAAGTGAAATTCTGGTGGCCCAGCCAGGGTCGCTTTCGCAGTTGGAAACTCATCAACAAAAAGAGTAACAACCATCCATACTAATACGTTTACGTCTAATTATAACTTTTAGAACTTAGAGGAATCTGTAGTGCTCGAATCGAACTTACTATTGACCAGCTTTTTTAGAGTTCCGTATCCAAAGGGTGAAAACGGGAATCTAATTACTAAGATTCCACTGTCCGTCTGTCTGTCTGTATGTCTGTTTGTCTGTCTGTCTGTCACCAGGCTGTATCTCATGAACCGTGATAGATGAAATTTTCACAGATGATGACATGTATTTCTGTGGCCGCTATAACAACAAATACTTAAACAGAATATTTTTGTCCATCTGTCTATGTAAGTAACCAATGTAAAATGACCTCACACTGCTTAGATTTTACTTAGAAGCCACTGTCCGTATGTCTGTCTGTCTGTCTGTCACCAAGCTGTATCTCATGAACCGTGATATGGCTATCAGCTATCATGCTTGTTTAGCACCAGCTGTAATTTTCACAAATGACGTTTCTCTGTTGCCGCTCTAACATCAAATACTAAAAACAGAATATTTTTGTGAGCCTAATTAAGTATGTCAATAACAAATATAAAATTACCTCATACCGGTTAGGAGGCAGGGCTCTGCTAACAGTGGATTTTATATTTACTTGCCGAATTTGTACGAAAACCTCGGTACGCGAGTCCGACCCACACTTGGCCAGTCTTTGGTGTTCGGAACACAAAGGAGTTTATCTATTACTGCTGTATCGTGATTTATTTTATGGCCACATTGTTCAAATTCGTCCGTCTATGTCTGTCTATCTGTCCGTCTGTCCTAACTTTATAGTTTTTTTTACCCATATTAGATAGGTAGCTATATTTTACTCATTTTCATGCTGGTCTGGAAGCAAAGAAAAAACATAGAATGTACCAGTTGCTTCGCTTCCCGCGCAAAATGGTAAATGCAAAAATCTTAGGAATCATTATTATAGGCGATACGGCAGTCCATCACTAGTTTGATTCCACAATCATGCTTGTTCTTGGTGAACTTAGGGTTTTGTGACCTTAGGCTCTGTCTACCTCGTAAGAGATAACGTGATTTGTGTATGTATGTACATATTTTACAGAGTATCCGACCGGCGTCCAAATACCGAATTTGCCGTCAAAATGATAATTAAAAACTATACGTACGTTGTATACATTTAGAAAGGTATAAGAGAGGTAAGTAAAATAAACAAATAGAAAAAAGGAACCAGCGTAGAAGGACTTATTTTGTCTGTCTATCTTTCCGTCTGTCCATTGTTCTGGACCATTTTGTGACAATTTATTTATCTGTAGGTTTTATATTTTTAGCTTTGTATGTTTATATACCTACTTTTGTTTTTTAACTACTTTTGTGATTGTCATAAATAAACTTTTTCTTTATTTCTTTCTGTCTGCTTGTCTATCTGTTTGTCTGTATGTATGCATGTCTGTCTGTTTGTCCAATCATCCATCCGGCAGTCCATCCGTTCATTTGACTATCTGTCTATGCGTCCGACTATCCATCCAGCGGTCCATTTGACCGTCCGTCTGTCCATCTGTCTGTTGTCTGTGCATCCGAACAACCGACGGTTCATCCGTCCGTCCATCCGTCCGTCCGTCCGTCTGGCTGTCTGTTTATCTGTGCGTACGACCGACTGTCCGTTCGTCCGTTTGTCTTTCTGTTTGTCCGCGTACGACCGACTGTCCGTTCGTCCGTTTGTCTTCCTGTTTGTCCGTCTGTCTGTGCGTCCGTCTTTCTGTCTGTTTGTCTGTCATTATGAATATTATTCATCCATTCGTCTGCCCATCCGTCTGTATCCTTTTGTAGTACTGACTGTACGTTAATTTTTCAGATTCACATTGGATTCGGAAGGTAATTTTTGTCTCCAGTAACAGGAAATAAGTGAAGCAAACTTCCACTGGACGCGAGTGTATCTTACTTGCTATTATTGTGCAAGAAGGGCAAAAAGTTTACTGCTGGTGTGATGATAAAAAAAAATTGTTTAAAAACACATGAAACATTCTGTAGATTTTTATTGGCGTAATTTGTAATAACATAACATAATGAGATAAAAATAACTAGGGAAAATATCAAGACCGTGAAATGCCAGATGTCCAACAGCGGAGTTTTGTCAACCCTGTTCTGAAGACTTGAAGAATTTTCGTGCGTCTTTCATGTTCTCATTACCTATGACCAGTAAAGCAAAAGGAAACTGTATGATACAGGGTGATATTAATATCACCGTCCAAGTTTTTACGTAGTTTTTTACGTAGGTATCATACGCAATCGTATAGGTACCTACCGTAAGTCGCAGTTTCACGGTGGATGTAAGCCGCTTCCAACCGAGGCAACTGGAGCTTTATGAAGGAGGCCTATGGCCAACAGTGGACGTGCTACAGCTGATATGATGATGATGATGATGATGATGATGATGATGATGATGATAATGATGACAGGTATCATTTAATGATACTATTTGCAATATTTTAATACCAAACTGAATAATAATGCTTGTATTTGTCGTGTTGTTGCTTTCGACGGCGATAAAAAAAGTCAGCCTATATAATGCCAAGTAGGAAAATAAGTTATGATTGTTTTTTTATGCATGTAAAAAATATTATTTTGTGAACAATAAATAATAAGTGGTAAATTTCCATTAAACACAAATTCCATTCCATTTCAAATAAACGACAATAACAACAAAAACATGTACTTACTGAAATTGTAGCGAATCCGGAATAAAAAAGGCTTATAAATAAATAAATAATAAATTTCCATTACATGCATTTCAGGTATGAAACTTATGAATAATCTGTCGTGTAAAATTTTATTTATTGAATATGTTACGTGAACAAACTACAATTTCGTGACATCTTTTAATAAATTATTAAATATTTTCAGTTTCGTATTGAGAGACTCGTGTATTTGGAAATGCTTGTATTTTTCATCTTATTTCCCTAGGTATTGACTATACGTGGGACTGCCTATACAACGGGTCCTATTTCGTACCTTCTAGCAATAGTTTGATCATTTGTACATAGGTATATGTATATACTATCAATCAACAGGCTAGCAACCCATCACTCATTTTGATTCTGCATTCCACCTATACGCCCACAATCATACTAAACGTGGCCTTTGGGTCTTGTTACATTAGGCTTTGTCTACACCGTAAGGGATAAAGACGTGATTTAAGTATGTATGTATGTACTATCAATAAAAGAGCCCTGCAGGAAAACTTGAGGAAAAAGTAGTTTCAGTAGGTACTTCTCACAAAATTTTAGTATGAATTTTCAGTATCTTGGTATGGTTTTTGTATGAGCATAACTCTCTCAGAATTATAATTAGTTAGGCATAATTATCAATAACTAGTCAGTGTGTGTTATTTCAAAGAACTTATCGCATTTAGAAAACATAATAGAAATAGAAAAATATAAATTTGATCATTACTGGAAGCATGTAATTCTGAGGGAGTTATGCCCAAATGAAAAAAATAGGTATCAAGAGACTTGAATCTCCATCAAACTAAAATTTCGTGAAATTTGACTGAAAACGCTTTTACTCCAAGTTTGCTCCGGGTCGGGTTCCTATATTTCTAACCTACAGTAGAACGTTTTCATGATCAACGCGGTCAACCGCACAGTGAATTTTCTTGTCAGTTCAATCAAAATGAAACTTCACTAAGACATTTGCTGTGAAAAAGTTCAACAATGTGTCAGGACTTGATTTGTCACTACCCAGGAATAAGTACATAGTACGGATAAAACTATTCGTATACCTGTCAGTGGCGTGGCGTCAAGGAAGGCAAGCCGAAGGGAACTTAACTAGCCTTTTCCTCTAATTCTGCACAATAAATTGCCCAACTGCCTTAAATTAGGCAAGCCGGTGGGAATCGAGTTCTATGGACGCCACGCCACTGATACCTGTTACAGCGTGTCAAATGTTTATGAATACTGAATAGAATAGTGATACAAATTATTTCAAAAGTGACATCTCACTGGTATTTGGTATCAAATCAAATTGAAAGTTTTATTTGAAAAATATATCTTCTTTTTTAACTATCAGCGCTTTGATAAATTAGCCCTTGTGTGCGCATACCACATGTTGCGTGGCGCATTTCCTTATGAGTCCTTTGATAAACAATGATGAGTCGAATGATTTCGTTTGTAGTAGCCATTACGCCATAGGTACTATGGCAGCGTGCACGTTTTTTCGATTTAAGATATCAAACAAAAAGTCGAATATCTACATCTACCTACTATACCAATTAGAAAAATATAGGGACTTACCCGTGGCCCACCTAATTTGTCCACCCGGAAAACCAATACCCAGCTTCCAATACCCAGAAAAAAGGAGCTCCGCCCAAGAGCGGAACTCCATCAAAAACCAGGTGGACAACCTGTAGGTAGATCAAGGGTAAAGATCGAAAAAGATATGGTTCTGGTTCACTGGTCGACACGCAGTACAGGCGCAACAGCTGCACGACGCTAGCTAAATTTTATCTCATTTTTATGCACACGATTTTTGACTAAATGTATGACGCTTTTCTCATGGCCCTTACTCTATATTATGCACAACTAGTTGTGATTTTAGGAATTTCACTCCTTCGTAAGGTCGTCGGCGGGGTTCCTATTTCTATTCAGTTTGCCCTTCGGGTATTTGAAAATACCTAATGAACCTAACCTAATTTTACTATCTCAAATGAGAATTCTTATTTTTATTGACCCGAAATTCCTAATGGCACAACTAGTTGCGCATCTAATCTAACTAATATTATAAATGCGGAAGTATGGATGGAAAGATAGATGGATGGATGGATGGATGGATGTATGTTTGTTTGTTACTCAATCACGCCAAAACGGCCCAACGGATCTAAATGAAATTCGGCAGATAGATAGAGAAAAGTCTGGAATAGCACATAGGCTACTTTTTATCCCGAAAATTTGCGTAGTTCCCGCGGGATAGCGATAACCGAATTCCTTGCAGACGAAGTCGCTGGCAACAGCTAGTAATATATAAATATGTAGAGTAGGCTCATGAGGAAAGCGCTGATTATAATACGCGTCGAGCTGCAAGTTTGTTTTTTCGCGTGTGGACTAGACACCGCAGTATTCTGCTTTATCCCACTCTAGGTAACGCTAATCAAAACCATCGACGGATGAAGTTGGACTTTTGTGGAAGTAAGTATTATAGTAAGTAAAAGCGAGTTCAGATGGATTAGATTTGTTTTGGATTATTTTATTTGACGTACCTACCTATTGCAAAGTCATCATAATTGTCTAATATTATTTTTTCCTTTTATGCGGTATACGATGAATTATTATAAATATGAATTATGATGACATAAGGACCTAACTTAAAAAAGGCGGCTCACAACTCTGGAACAAAATTATCTAACCAAAGAAGCGTTCAGACGTAGTCCCTACCCGCTATGCATAATTCTTTCCTTTATCTGAACCTATACTGAAATGCATTTTGGTGAAAGGATCCGAATGGCTAGCACGAGTGACTTCGTCTCATCGCTGCAACCAGGCTCATTCTCAAGTTACCTATTTACGAAAGGTGCGCCTGACTCGAAACGACAATACCTACCTTACGACGCTAGCTGTTTAGACTATGCCCCAGACGAAACGCTTATAAGTTATAATGCATAATAAAATGTCAGACGATGGTGATGATGATGTCTCTACGTGTGAGCAAATATCAAATATGAATCGCAGGTTCGTAAATACCAATAGGTACTAGCTTTTGAAGATACTAGCAATGACGTCATATGAATTTGCCGCTAGAGGCGCTATTGTAACGTGAGGTATTATACAGAAACGTAAAATTAGTAGTACCTACAAGTTGCATATTCCGGCTTTGCATAACGAAGTTTTAGTGTTATTAAGATTGTTTCCGATTATTATCGCAGACATACGACAGGTTTATTAAAAGATAAAAGAAGAGCTTTGAAAATTAGGAGCCAAATTAAGCAGGCAAATAAAATGGCAGTTAATTTAAAAGATAAATGGGACTGTGCAACACTGGGTAATAAATAGCTTGCTATTAAATATTATTTGAAAGAAATCCTGAATAATGTAAATATACCTTACTCTACAGTGGCGCCAACTAGTGAGTACAAATACGATAGCCCTCATTCTAACAAAGTACAAAAAATCGACTCCCTGGTATTCAAAAAGGGTTGAAGGTGGCATTGATTCACATATTTGCATTTGCTGGACTCATATATAATACTTATAACTAGCTGAGCTGGCAAATAAAAATTCGAAAGTCAGTTTTTGTCTGAGATGGCGCTGCATACGAAAAATTAAAGTTTTTTAGTGCATTTTTCATATATTTGATTACATATTCGGCTATTCGTGGAAGAGAGAAAGCCAACAAATTAAAAATCATAAAAATCCGTGCAGCTATTCCAAAGTTATCAATAGTTAAATAACACGACTTACTTTTGTACACGTATATATTTGTAAAATTTCTGGTAAAAGTAAAGTTGATATAAAAACGTAAATATAACGTGAAAAATTACGCTAATAGCTTAGCAAGGTGTTGCAATATTTTTCCACCAACAGCTAGCGCCTCCCATTTGCATGTGTGTGTAAGACCTAGTATCTGTATAAGTTCGTTAGTGACACCAGCGTTTGTGCAGCTATTCTCCGAATTGGTGCATTGTTATCATTTGAGTGTGGTCTCAAAAAATCGGCCGAATTAAATTGTGTGCGCAAATTTATAAATAATCTATAAATGTATTAAGAATCTTCTAAAAACTACAAAAAACCAACAAAATTGATTATAGCGCCATCTAACGGGACTTTTACAATGAGCTAACGCGAGCATCCGCCTTAAGATGGTTAGAGTTACTTACTCAAGGCGTCAAGGTAGCTGACTACGATCCCGTATTTCTTCTTGCACCGACTTATCTTTTTTAAGCCAGTTCGTGTTTGTTATTCATGTGGATTTCTGAGGCGGATGATCGGATTTTGAATAAGTTTATACTCTTGAACCAAAATGACCTGTTACCTATTTGATTACAAGCAAACATCAGGAGAGGTGAAACTAAATAAAAGTTTTTAAAAAACCGTTTTACGTACCAATCAAGTACCAATGTTATCAACTTTAATATCGGATCTGTGCCACCATGTCGGGGACATAATGTGACTGTGTGTAGGGTCCTTTATAGCAGTGATAGTTGGAGATATAACGAATTCAGAAACCGAATATTCGTCTGTTGGGAACGTATAATTAGGCGTACCAACATTAAAAGGCCAAGTTTTTTTTTTGCGCGTTTGTGTGTTTTTAATTGAATTATATCGTGGGACTTTTGTTTTACGTAATATTTTCAACTAGATACGGTAGGTATCTAATACAGGGGGGATTATCTTATCTTATCTTAAAAATTAGCGGTCCCTATGGATACACTTCGACCCGTTTGTGGATGACGTCTTAATGCGATTCAGTTTTGGTTCGCTCCCTGTCAGAGCCATACTTAAAATGACAGCTATTGAACTGAGTCGGAATTGAAACGCATTAAGACGTCATGGTAAGGTCCGGAAGACAAACGAGATAAAATAACACAGGATAGTATTATTACAGCGAATGCTTTTAAACAAGTGTGCGGGCGATGCTTTAACTGCATTATGAGGTCAACGTAAAAGGTACATGATCGCAAAGTGCACTTGGATATTTCTATATGTAAGCTGTGTTCACATTTGCGGCCATTTTGTTTCTGAAATAGTCTGTTGGCAGGACTCCCATGCATCCTACCAATATTATAAATGCGAAAGTTTGTGACGATGTGACGATGTGAGTGAGTGAGTATGTTTGTTCCTTCTTCACGCTTAAACGACTGGATGGATTTGGATCAAATTTGGAACGGACATAGCTGGTACCCTAGATTAAAACATAGGCTACTTTTTATCTCGGAAAATTGCAAATTCCCCGCGGGATAGCGATTAATCATGTCAATTGCTAATTCTACGCGGACGAAGTCGCGGGCAGAAGCTAGTAATAAATATATTCAACCTTTTTTCTCTGCATGATGCATAACCACGTCTTTATCCCTTATTGGGTGAATAGAGCCTGGTAGCAAGACTTAAAGGCCGTATAGCATTATAGCTAGATGAAAGCATTATAGGCGTATAGATGAAAAGGGGTATCAAAATAGTGATGGTTGCTAGCCGCATCGCCTATCATAATTTCTAAGATTTTTGTCCATTCCCTCGCTTTTCTAAGGGGCCACACGTATTTCAGTCATGGTGTAGGTACACATTATTACAATAAACCTAACAACTAATATTGATTTACAAACACAAAAAAACTATTTACATAAATAATAAAAAAAAAAAACTTAAAACAAAATCATTTGCTGGTTCAGAAGCGCGGGCCGGGAATCGAACTCACGATTCTCTGTTTGAGAGGTCCATAGGTCAAACCACTAGGCTACCACGGATTCATGGTACCATAATATAGGTAGACAACATGAACAAATTTTCTGGCACGTGTAAACTGGACTTTACGAAGAAAATGTGGAGCACTCGCGTCCACTGGCACAAAGAAAATGGTTGACACACGACGTCACGGAGCACTCATTACTGGAGATAACAACAGACCAACCGTTGAAGTTTGCTCCTGCGGAGACGGTCCTGGCTGGACCACCACGATTCTACTACCAGATTGTTGTATTGTCGTCTGACTTACACAAATATGCAAAATTTCAGCTTAATCGGATGAAGAAATCTGTTTTAAAATTGAGTCGCAAGATTCCACCCGGACATATTTTGCAAGTTAATCTAACTAATATTATAAATGCGAAAGTATGGATGGATGGATGGATGGATGGATGGATGGATGTTTGTTTGTTACTCAATCACGCCAGACCGGCCCAACGGATCTAGATGAAATTCGGCACATAGATAGAGAAAAGTCTGGAATAGCACATAGGCTACTTTTTATCCCGGAAAATTGCGTAGCTCCCGCGGGATAGCGATAAACGAATTGTTTGTGGACGAAGTCGCTGGCATCAGCTAGTATATTATAAAGCTTGTAATAAACAAACAATAAAACAATTTTTCTCAAACATGCTCGGATATGTACGCGTTAATGTCGCGAAATGAAGCCTAGAAGTTTCACATTTACGGCCTAGGCCAAGAAGTAATGTGGTGCGGTCGAAATGAAGCCAAGAAGTTTTACATTTAAGGCCTAGGCCAAGAAGTAATGTGGTGCGGTCGGTGCGCTGCGGGGCGGGTGCGGCGGCGCGGTGGCGGGTGTGCGGTTAAACACGGCGCGAGCAATAGTTTGTTCAAATGGCATGTTTAAAAAATTAAAAAAGCGGCTAATTAAACAATTTTTACTTGATTTCCTCGCATTGCTTGAGAAAAGCACTATACAATCCTCGGCCGGAAACAGGGATTGCAGGACTCGCTTTATCCGGCCTCGTCTACGACTCGGCCGTCTACCCCAATCTCGTCCTGCAATCCCTTACTTCACGGCCTTTGCAGTAATGTACTATTATTCTTGGGCTACCGTAAAACTTTATCATAGTTTATAATATTATTTTCTCACGATAATACGTATCGGATGACGAAAACGTCATTGAGACAAAAAAACCGGCCAAATGCGAGTCGGAATCGTACCAGTACCAGAACCGTACCAGAAAAAAGGCTAACAACTACTCTGTTAAAACGCCAACAACTACTCTGTTGTGTAGGAGCCCCCCTTAATTATTATTATTATTTTGACTTTAGTGTTTGTTGTTGTACAATAAAAATACATAAATAATCTGTGCAAATTTCAACTGTCTGGCTATTACGGTTCTTGAGATCTAGCTCGGTGAGTGGTAGCCAAGAAAAAGGGCTAAAATATCACGTTTTTTGTATGGGAGCCCCCCTTAATTATTATTATTATTATTTTGTTTTTAGTATTTGTTGTTATAGCGGCAACATAAATACACAATCTGTGAAATTAACTGTCTAGCTATTACGGTTCTTGAGATACAGCCTGGTGACAGACGGACGGACGGACAGCGAAGTCTTAGTAATAGGGTCCCGTTTTTACTCTTTGGGTACGGAACCCTAAAAAATTTGGTGGCTTGCTTCGCCATCTGAAAAATGTGGCCGAACAAAATAATGAAAAGAGAAAGAAACATTTATTTACACACATTCGATACATGTAGATTTAAAATAAATTAGATATTTAATTTAGTGCACAGCTAATGGTCACTCCTGTCAATGCTTTGTCTACGGCACGAACTCCGGAAATAACTCCTTAATGGAGGACATTCCAATACCTGGGTAGTGTTCCTAGTGCCTGAATCTAGCACAACCAAGTATATACAATTATAATAATACTAGCGGTTGCCCGCTACTTCGTCTGCAAATAATTCCTTTATCGCTATCCCGCGGGAACTACGCAATTTTCCTGGATAAAAATTTTGACCATAATCTACTATCTGTTCCAAATTTCATTCAAATCCGTTCAGCCGTTCTAGCGTGAAAGAGTAAAAAACATCCATCCATACATACAAACTTTCGCATTTATAATATTAGTAGGACTAGCTTTGTCCCGCGGCTTCGCTTGTAGACGTGGCAGTTGAAATGCCGAGATTTTACCAAATTCCCTTGGGAGTTTACAAAATTCCCGTGGGAATTCCCTAAAATCACATTGTGCTGCTATTATATACTATATATGGATAAGGATTACTTAATTAATTTTTATCTAGAATAAATAATTTCATTTTCATTTTCATTTTTCATTAAGTATCGAATCATACACACAATTTTAATAATGCTAGACTTGTCCTGCGGCTTCGATTGTGTGGACTTGTAGATGTAGCAGTAAATCCGAGGATTTTACGGAATTCCGTTGGGCGTTTACAAAATTCCCGTGGAAATTCCCAAAAAGTACTTTGTGTAGCTGTTGCAATTGAAATTGCGGGATTTCACAGAATTTCCCTGGAAGTCTAGAAAATTCCCGTGGAAATTCCCAATAAGTTTACTTACATTGCATGAAGATTATCCATCGATTCTGATTTAGCCGAAATGGTGATTTACAATCGCGCAGGCGGTACGAGGAGAGTTGCAAATGGAACATTAATGCAGGGAGCACCGTTGTGGACACACCCTTGAAAAAGGTCTTTTGAGGAAATCGAAACTAGTCAAATTGTGTCCAACTTATAATCGTTCAAACAGTACATAGATAGACATAATAATAATTATAATATAGTGCTTACTAACCTTTTATAATTTATTTGTACAATTGATTATTTTAATGAATAATTTGAATTTGAATTCATTTTAGTTTTTACTAAATTCTGTCTCGCGAGTGTTAAAATTTAGACAAACGGCAGTGCGAGCCAAGTTCGCCAAAAAAGGCAACATCGTCTTATTTCTGAGCCACTTTTGAACCTCCAATAATATTATTAACGTCAACTATTCCCCGCTGTTTTGTTTTAATCAATGTAAGTAGGTAAGTAAGTAAATAAATACTTTATTGTACAAATATAAAGAAACAGACACAAATCACAAAAAAATACCTAAAATATATCCACGAAGGCGAACTTATCCCTATTTTGGATCTCTACCAGTTAACCTTTGAATAGATGAGAGGAGCACTAAGCGAGGGACCGACAGTGTGTATGTGAATTTAATCTCATTAATTATAGGACAAGTAACTACACTCTACTTGGCTACGATCAAATTTGAGACGTTACTTGCATTAGATGCATGTTGTCTTCTCCTAATTGCACATTAAACCACAGTATGCTTGTTAATAATTAAACAGGGAAGCTAATTTACGGTCAATTAGTGCGGCGCTGGTCTAGAGGATACTGTGACGTCACACTTAACGCTGGCTTTATCGCACTTGCTTGGCAGTGCGGCATGCCAAGTTTGGAAAATATAACATTATAATTATCGAATAATGGAGAATGCAATGAAATCGGTCTCTTCGCTTGAGGTACGATGCCACAGACAGACACACACACATACAAGCTCCCCTCTTTTTACATCGAGGGTAAAAAACGAAGTAACAAAACCAGTCAGTGAAGTCATCGTTGCACTGAGTACTCGGTGAGTGAACCTTTCGCTTGATTTTCCAAATGTCTAAAATTTACGCTTCACCGCTCCACCATTAATTAAAATTATATTATAAGCTGAATCGATTTTTATTTATATTTTTATAAGCCTTTTTATTCCGAATTCGCTACAATTTCAGTAAGTACATGTTGTTGTTATTGTTATTGTCGTTTTTTTTTATTTATTAAATTGTCGCGTAATTCGGCGTGCCTCATGGCATAGGCCTCCTCCGTGTATTGGAGGGTAGCTGAATCGATAAAAACCATTATAGCTACAATATCGTACTTACTTTTCAAGTTTTTTGACTGTCGTTTATAAATTTTAACATAGTAGCCCACCGTCAACAGAATAATATTTTGTTCTCCAATCTCTGCATAAGACGACATAAACCTATGTAAATAGTCATCTTATTAGTTTGACTTGAATATGCAAATTGAAACACAAAGTTGCGTATCTCATAAGATAACTTACATATCGGAATACCTAGTCGGCAAACCGACATACATTAAAGTTGGAACGAGATATTGACATTTCCCAAAACGCGGCGTATGTCCTAAAGTTTTGAGGTATCTTGCTACAGGACTCAAGGTAAGAGCAGACACCGACTGTCTTGTGTAAAGATTATACAAAGTTTCATAAAATTGATCTGGAATATTCCAGCAAGTAGGTTTAGATTAAATACTCCCATCACGATCACAGTTTTCCTAACCACATGTTGAATTATTTCATTAATTATAAATTTTACCTAGGTATACGCACACAATCATGCTAAACGCTGGCCTTAAGGTCTTGTTACCTTAGACTCTATCTACCCCGTAAGGGATATAGACGTGATTTGTATTAATTATAAGGCACCTTTAGCAGAGGTAAAGGGAACGTGTAATTTTTTTTCAAATGGAGAGACAAGGTTTTCTGTCACTAAAAACATAAAAACCAAAGACGTAGTTTTGCCGATTTCAACTACGTCTTGCTTTGTGTGTCTGCCATGATTGTTTGAAGTTTCCTAGCATCTTTCCATCTTTGTTTTTTGCTCAACTTGTCGGTGGCACTGCCGTGCCTCCAGAATTTGTGTTCTCTCTTTAAAATTTATATCTTCAGAGCTCTCAGTCTAAGTTTGTGTTCGACATGTCTTTTCTAAAGTTCTTAAACTTCAGCACGGCTAGCACTAGAGCGCGCGAAAGCTATGTCGCGCGCGAGTTAGACTACCCGCCTCTTTCTAGAACGAACAGCAGGAAAAGGACAGGTAGTGTATCACGCGCTCCCTTTGCCAGCTGTGCTAGAGGCTCAAAACAAAAACTATAACAACATGTAAACCCTATTTTATTCCTCAACTTAGGAAATATCCAGAACATTATTCCCAGATGCGTATACCGTCACGCCACGGAGTGGAGCTCAAACGACCTCGCCATAATACTTCTAATCACTCCCCTATTACTTCGACCAACCCTCAAGGGCCCAGGAGACCGTCCTACATTACAGCTCCTTACTTGGTGAAAATTTTAAGTGCCACGCTGACGTTAGAATTACAATTTAATTCGTCGTTTGTGATGTCCCGAACTAGGAGAGATCCTTCTGCATAATTGAGCGTATGCGGAGTAATTAAGGATGGAAGTCTAATTTTGATGGAAGTGCGGTAGATTCGTTTCACTAGGGCTTAGTACAGGGCTTACGAGAAAATAATGGAACAAAATCTAATATTAGCTCACTCCTCTGTCCATCTGTCCGTCTATCTTTTGACTGCCTATCCGTCCGCCCGTCCGTCACAGTCCATCAGTCCGTTCGTCCATATTTGTTCTTCAATATTCTTTTTGTCAAGAAGGCGTGGAGGTATCAAGTTGAAATTAATATTAAAACAATGACGTTTCTGTTCCAAGCTCGTGCTGTTCAAAATATGCTATCTTTTGAAAGTGCTTTTTCAGACAAAAACTGTTGAAATCAAAACATGTAGCGAAATCACAGCTACCAGCGTTTTAATAAAAAAAAACAGCATACTTAAAGTTCTTTTATTGATTCAATTTTTGCTTAATTTAGTACTGCGGTGATTCTCATTAATTATTTGTTCTTTATTAATCTCATAACGAAATGGACTTACAAAGACATTTTGTGTTCAACTTCCCTGCGATAAAACCTAGCAAACCGCTATTTTGTTTCCGCAAAATTCGACGCATGTCGACTTGAAAGTAATATTTTACGCGCCACGAAAATATAGTTCGCAAAAACTTGTTATTAACTTACTTTTATGCGGATACGAAAGTTTGTTCCATCAATTCCTGTAGGATTGTGTTACTCTCAAACTTCGACAAACTATGCGTCAAAAGTGTTAGAATCGTAAAACTTACATTTATGCTCTTACTTTTTCTTTACAATTACTTTTACTATGGCTTTGAAGATTGCACTTCGGTATTTGGAAAGAGACAATAAAATTGGTGTCACTTGAGTTAGAGGGAGACAACGAGATCTTTATGGCCGGGTACTGTACACAATTTTCAGGCAATTTCACATGTTTATCTTGTCATCAGAAGCAGTTTTTACACTCCGAAATTCGAATTTCGATTTCGTTTTGTGCTATTCCGCTCACACTTGTAGTCATTAACTAGAGCGTGAGAGAGATAGTTAAGGTTGCCACGGTTTTTTTACTATCAGGCGTAATTTTATTGTGATCAAACGCCTATCCTACTAATATTATGAATGAGAAAGTTTGTGAACAGTCAACAAAAAGGACAGTCAGCAAAATAGCTTGTAGGAACCTATCAAATAATTTTTTTTGGTTAGGTTATTAAATACTATCTCACTGTACGTGAGTGAACCGTATACTTTATTTAATAACTCTGTATTTCATCACGGCTTTCTGTCAACTCGTTTGTTACTTTATTACTTATTCAAGCATATTTTCGCCAATTACTGCAGTTAATACCATGCAAAAACTTGACAGGCGTACACGTTTCACTATCACGAAAATGCGCTGTTTTAACCTTTAAAAATAAAAAACGGCTTTTGTAGTTCTAATTGGCGTAGTTTAAACAGCGAATATTTAACGCTTTTTATCTTGTTTTTTTTTTATGACTTTGTAAGGGTTAGGTCTTTGTTTGACAGACATCTTCCGGTTGATGATGATTATAGAATCGATGAAACTGAAAATTAAGACAGCAAAGAGCTGGTAAAATGAATTTAAAAAAATCTCTTGCCAGACAGATGGATGGACAGAAAACAAAGTGGTTATACCGTCCGTCAGAGGTACGAAACTCTAATAGTACATTGTGTATTAAGGGCGGTAAGTAAGGAATTACGATAGAGGCTCTAGTAGAAGCGCGAAGTCGAAGACAGGGGTTTCTGAGTCGAGGTTCGTAATTCCCGTACCGCCCGTGAAACGTACAATGTTATCATCATATTTCATCATCGTCAACATCATGTCAGCCGTAAGACGTCCACTGCTGGACATAGGCCTCCCCCAAGGCTCTACTCAGACCGGTTTTGTGGTTTCCGCATCCACCGCGATCCCGCGATCTTAATCAGGTCGTCGCTCCATCTTATTGGAGGCCTACTGACAGCTCGTCTCCCGGTCCGCGGACGCTATTCGAGAACCTTCTGACCCCATCGGCCATAAGTCCTGCGAGCATTATCATATTTGCGAATAAATAAATTGAATCATTGACGTAATTTTTGGTGTAACAAAGCCTCCAGTATTAAAATGCCAATTTCCCGACTTCCCCATTACATCGGTGCACTAGATCAATATGCGGCAATAGTGAGGTAATGCACAAATTGGGAGTTGGTAGCGACACGGGGCGGAGCGCATGCGCGATCCGTCACTATGCAGAGCGGGTAAAGTGCCGCCGTAAATAACAGCGGTGTAAGTTTAAGCGGGAACGAGATAGAATGTGTGGAAGTGGCATCATGCATCCATTTTATGCTCCATTCAGTAGGCTTATTGTCTAACTCGCTCGCAATCGCCATCGTGTTCATTTTGACAGTTCATGTATGGGCTGACAATTGGCATCGGAATCAGCTAGCTGTCACATTCATACAAGAACTGTCAAAATGAACACGATGGCGATTGCGAGCGAGTTAGACAATAAGCCTACAGGATAAGATTAGAGTAAAAGAATGATGTTAAATTAGTGGAAGTTAGTTAGGGAAATGGCCCTCATATTCTGAAAGCGTCATCCACACTCCACAACTAATCTGATTATAGTCTTGCGACTGATTGCAGATATTATAATAATAAAAGAAAAAAAATTATAAAGAAATCGAGTAATCGTGGTACGTAAATAAAAAAGAATTTAATTTTATGCTTTAGCATGACGTAAGGTATTTTTAAATACCTTACGTCATTTTGGACGGAGCATTTCATTTGCCATAATTTAATGTTTGCCAATTTATGATCATTTGCCATAACTCTTTTTTTCTCTGCAAGCGTATTTTTTTCTGGAGCATTGAAATGGCAATCCTGTAGAACTTTATAGGTTAGTTTAGGTTTGTTTCATAACAATCCTGAACAATTAACAGTTAAAGAGAAAAAATAGTTGTAGCAAATGATCATTATGGCAAACAATACATTTATGGCTTATGAAATTCGGGCAAACGATTGAGAACCCATTTTGAAAAGGAGCTGATACTTTTTCAATTTCAATTTCGTTTGTCGTCCCGAAGTCGAATCTGGGATCTGTGATGCTGGGGTTTTAAACTGCTGGACCGAATTTCACTGAACATAGCTAAGAACCACCGCAAGGAAACTGGCTTTTGAATGAAAGAAACCGCATTGAAATCCATCCACGCGTTTAAGAGCTACGATTCGCTACCATTTTGTCACGTGTCTTCATTGTGCGCGAGGTTTCACCTCCAAGGAAAATTATGGTGAACGATTTTTGCTTAGGGCCCGTGATACCATTTATCTGTTTGTGGCACAAGGTTGAGTACTCCTAGGGCCTTACCATGACGTCCTAATTCTTACTCAGTTCAAGTTTTAGCTGTCACTTTTAGTATGAATCTAACAGCGAGCGAACCTAAACTGAATCGCATTAAGACGTCATGGTAGGGCCCCTGTTCTGCCCCATCTAGAGCCCTAGCTCTGCGCTTCAACTTTTCCCCGAAGGCGTATATTTCTCTATACAGGGTGTCCCGGTATCTAATAAAGTGGTCACAGCCGAAGCAAGATTAACAGCACCAGTTTATTATTGTTTGCATAAAGGCGGGAGCACAGTGGCTCTCACATCGACGCTAGCAGTTTCAATATGTTCTACTATCAATTTGAGTACCTATTGCGCGCGGGCTCGCTATCACATTCTCCGTCTCTTTTTATACTCATCGTCGACTGACAGAAAGAAATAGATGCTATGAGTGTGAGGGAATATGGTTTCTAGGTGTGTAGGAAGGAATCGAAATAGCGATGGGTTGCTACCCGCATCGCCTATAACATGATTCATAAGATTTTCGCCCGTTCTTCGTTCTTTTACCATGTGCGCGGAAAATAAGTTAGGTAGGTACTGATAGGTAAGTTTTGTTTTTTAGGGTTCCGTACCTACCCAAAGGGTAACAAACGGGACCCTATTACTAAGACTTCGCTGTACGTCTGTCACCAGGCTGAATCTCAAGAACCGTAATAGCTAGACAGTTGAAACTTTCACAGATTGTGTATTTATGTTGCCGCTATAACAAAAAATACTAAAAACAAAATAATAATAATAATTAAGGGGGGCTCCCATACAAAAAACGTGATATTTTAGCCCTTTTTTTGTTAGATCTCAAGAACCGTAATAGCTAGACAGTTGAAATTTGTGCAGATTATGTATTTTTATTGTGGGTACAACAACAAATTAAAATAATAATAATAATTACACACAACAGAGTAGTTGTTGGCGTTTTTTGCTGTATCTCATGAACCGTAATAGCAAGGAGGTTAAAATTTTCACAGATGTTGTATTTTTATAGCCACAATAATAAAAAATACTAAAAATACAATACAAATACTATTTAAGGGGGGCTTCCACACAACAAAAGTTTTTTTTTCACCGTTTTTTGCTCGATATTAATAATGGCTACACGTAGACGCTTTTCTGGTACGGAACCCTTCGTGCGCGAGTCCAACTCGCACTTGGCCGTTTTTCCTTTACTCCCAGATCAGCATGGAAGTACTTTATGCCTTCAAAAATCGGACCCCTAGATTATCAACCCCGATATTGGTGTGCAACAAGTGTGAACCCGCCCTCGGGAAGCAGGCTTTGTATAAATTAAGTGAGAAAACGACAAATGCTCGAATATATCATCGGGAGAGAGCTCCATATTGGTGTAATGCGCGCAATTTAATTCTATACCAGACGTTTGTTTAAAAACGGGCGCAGAACGTTGATGTATGTGTGTTTCATGACAGACGGTGCATTTTAAAGCGTTATTTAAAATATTGTAATATCTTCTATGCTGGTCTGGGCAAAGAATTCTACACCAGACGTTTGTTTAAAAACGGGCGCAGAACGTTGATGTATGTGTGTTTCATGACAGACGGTGCATTTTAAAGCGTTATTTAAAATATTGTAATATCTTCTATGCTGGTCTGGGCAAAGAATTCTACACCAGACGTTTGTTTAAAAACGGGCGCAGAACGTTGATGTATGTGTGTTTCATGACAGACGGTGCATTTTAAAGCGTTATTTAAAATATTGTAATATCTTCTATGCTGGTCTGGGCAAAGAATTCTACACCAGACGTTTGTTTAAAAACGGGCGCAGAACGTTAATGTATGTGTGTTTCATGACAGACGGTGCATTTTAAAGCGTTATTTAAAATATTGTAATATCTTCTATGCTGGTCTGGGCAAAGAATTCTACACCAGACGTTTGTTTAAAAACGGGCGCAGAACGTTAATGTATGTGTGTTTCATGACAGACGGTGCATTTTAAAGCGTTATTTAAAATATTGTAATATCTTCTATGCTGGTCTGGGCAAAGAATTCTACACCAGACGTTTGTTTAAAAACGGGCGCAGAACGTTAATGTATGTGTGTTTCATGACAGACGGTGCATTTTAAAGCGTTATTTAAAATATTGTAATATCTTCTATGCTGGTCTGGGCAAAGAATTCTACACCAGACGTTTGTTTAAAAACGGGCGCAGAACGTTAATGTATGTGTGTTTCATGACAGACGGTGCATTTTAAAGCGTTATTTAAAATATTGTAATATCTTCTATGCTGGTCTGGGCAAAGAATTCTACACCAGACGTTTGTTTAAAAACGGGCGCAGAACGTTAATGTATGTGTGTTTCATGACAGACGGTGCATTTTAAAGCGTTATTTAAAATATTGTAATATCTTCTATGCTGGTCTGGGCAAAGAATTCTACACCAGACGTTTGTTTAAAAACGGGCGCAGAACGTTAATGTATGTGTGTTTCATGACAGACGGTGCATTTTAAAGCGTTATTTAAAATATTGTAATATCTTCTATGCTGGTCTGGGCAAAGAAATAACAGTATCAAGATGACCAAGCTTTGCTCGGTATTTTTTTTGTAAAATGAAACTTAGCTAGATCAATTTATCGCCCCCGAAACCAAACCAAACCAACCAAATTTCGTGAAAATTGTTTGAGCCCTTTCCGAAATTCAGATATCGGATCCCTCTTTCTAATCGCTGACTAATTAGTAGTTTAAAACTGCTATTTTCCGTATTTCTTGACCGATATTACTTTTAATTTTACTATTTGTCATCTTTTTACGATATTAATTGTATTTTTTTAATGCATATTAGGGAATATAGAACAGGGGTTCTAAATACATGATTATTTTGTTTCTATTTTATAGGTAGTCTGGGGGGATTGTTTTTTTAAGAGGCTGAAAACACCTAATTTAGTTGAAATTGATGTTATTTAAACACTTTTTTAAGAAAAACTGCACACAAAAAAAATACAAAAAATATATAATGTTAATTTTCATCATATTTCAAACACGCTAGACGGGCTCGATACATAATTGAACAAAATCGGCTCAATAGAAAATAATTGCAAAGATTGGTCTTAAAATCATCATTAAACGGTTCTATGTCTTTATTTTTTCGACGTATGGGTCTGCAATTAAAAACATAAAGTCAACATATTCATACCTAAACGGCTAACGAGTCATATTTCACAAATATTCCATACTTTTGTTTATTTCTTAAGATTTGTGTCTTATTTGCAAGTTTTTAGACGCGCGCCAAGCTGCCGGAATAGTTTCTTCTCTTTCACTAACAGGCACGTGAACCGTATGTGTGAAGAGTGGCGCTGCTCCAGGTCATTTGCTGTTGACAGCGCCTTAAATAAAGCTTTTAAATAGATCGAGATGGACTATAACAAGTATTTCTTTATTCTTTAGACGCTGATGCTCCATCAAGCAGATTATTTCGTGTAATGAACTGTTAAAACGAAATTCAATTACTAAAAGGTCCGGGAATCGAAAAAAGCTGGCGAACTTCGTTTAACCGGCCGAGTCACAATGTAGCAGTTTTCCAAATCGCTTTCGTTTCATTTTGCACTCTTTTGAAAGGTTAAGAAGAGAAAGTTTCTCGGAAACGGCGCTAAACGTTTAAGGAAATCTGTGGTCCGTTGATTTGTAGCAAAATGGCGTAAAATCCGATAATATTAGATAGGTTAGTAGGTAGCAGATTTTACAATTGCGTTTGAATTTGTAAAAAGCGAGACCCGTCTTTTGCCCCCTCTTATATATAATACCTACAAAAAAAACATCAAATATCAAATTAATCAAGAAATTTACTTCTTGATTTTTAATGTTTACTTTTTACGTTTTACCGTTAGAAATTTAATTTCTAAGCGACACTGAAAATTAGAACACATAGAAAAATCCGAAAAGTAAAGCTATGGCCGGGAATCGAACCCGGGTCCTCGTCATTCCGTTCATCCAGATTCGTTGGCCGTTCTGGCGTGATTGAGTAACAAACAAACAAACATCCATCCATCCATCCATCCATCCATCCATCCATCCATTCATCCATCCATACTTTCGCATTTATAATATTAGTTAGATTTCACCGGGCCTCTTACTCTATTCGTTCGCTATTTAAGAATCTCCTCCTCACTAAGCCTCATAAATTCCTGCAAGCATCTATAAACTTTATCATTTTGTTTTGCCTTTATCTATCACTTCATCATCTGCCTTTGATAAAGACCAAACCATTTTAGTTACTTTTTAAGACAGTGTGCATATTCGAAATATTATCGACGGCATATGAACCGCGACCTTTATTGAGCTCCCGATATTTCGACGCAGTTGCATGCATCATGATCACGGTTTCCAAAAATAACATCCACCCGCAATTTCTTCTGTCTACCCGTGATCATGATGCATCCAATTGCGTCGAAATATCGGGAGCTCAATAAAGGTCGCGGTTCATATCCCGTGTATGATGTTTCGAATGAACGTAATCGTGAATTGAGAGTATTGAGAGTGGATAGTTTTTATACAATCAGTAACGACGCCTAGGATTTTATTCTTACTCTCCTAACATCCCTGTAGATCAGTGGTATTTTACATGAAAAAGGATCGGCCCTACACCGGGAAAAGCAATACCGTGTCGGTGGCAATGTATTTGTACGGCACAAGGCATGAGAGAGGAGAGAGAAAGAGAGAGAGAGAGAGAGAGACATTTATTTACATACATTCAATACACGCATGCGACATACGCATGCTTCTATTGTTTAACAAAATTAAGTTAGGTTCGTTAGCTATCTTCGAATGCCCGAAGGGGAAGCCGAATAGAAGAAAGAAAGAAAGAAAGAAGAAAGAAGACAAATGTCTTCTTTCTTCTTTCTTTTTTTCTTTAAAATGAATAAATATTCATTTTGCAAGACACACAAATATAAGAGCATGTGCACACACAATTTTATAGAAAAAAACAACAATAAAAAAACCAGACATGAAAATTTGATCATCAGCGTGGTGTTGTGTCTTCGCAAAAGTGAAACGGTCGCTGGCTCAGCATTACGCTGATGTGTTAGACACCTGCAGCACTGATTTTCAGCCAGAACCGTCTGTGACTCAAGAAACGATACACAGTGTAGATTAAATAGAAAATAGGAACACCGCGAAATCCGGTTCCATCGAAGTTATGTGTTATGTGTTTAATTGGACATTTTTAGAACATTGGGACATAACAGGTTCCCATTTTAACTTTTTCTTTTTTTTTCTTTCTATTTTTACTCGGTTTGCCCTTTTGGGCATTTGAAGATACCTGACGAACCTAACCTAATTTATTATCTCAAGTGAGGATTTTTATAACATCGCCCATGGATACCTGCAACACTATAGGATTGCTGCGTAGCGGGCTAAAATAGACCTCATGTACCAGTGATTTCAGTGGCCGTCTTACCCCCTTATTCATAAAAGCTCTATAGGCTTCTGCTAACTTAGCAATCGTTTGTCCTTATCTGTGAAAGGTAAAAGTCAAAGTGACAGATAAGGACAAACGATTGCTAAGTTAGCAGAAGCCTATAGAATGTTTATGAATAAGGTGGTTAATCTCCACGCGGGAACACAGGAGCGCAATCACTGCTACTTATTGGCAGCATTAGTGAGTAAAATGGTGGTAGGGCGCCAGACACAAGATCCAACTAGGTACACGAGAAAGTGACAAACGTACAGACGGAATAACATTTTGTTCGTGATCGCGATCATCTTGTAACTTGGACCTGAGAAAAACACGCTGATAAAATGAAAGCGGCTATTGCAAAACTAAACACAGCAGCGGTTTGCACTAAAGCCTTTTGTTTGTTGATTTTGGAACCACCTTATACCAACCTTCAAGACGTACTACAAGCTAATGCATTTTAAAACTCTACACGATGACGGTTGAGTCAAGTTAAAAGGCTGACGTGAAAATGGATGGTATAGGTTTTGCATTAGACACATCCTAAAGTACCCGGCCATAATGCACTTCGGTCTCTGGAAAGAGACAAAGCGTTACGTAAGTTAGAGAGAGACAACGCTCTACAAAGCCGAAATTAGATCGATGTACAATTTTTATAGCCGGGTAGGTACTATAAATGCAAAGGTGTACGGATGTTTGTTATTCTGATTACACGCAAGCCTGGCTAGCATGATTAGCGCAAGATTCGCGTCGCACGCGAGAAAGACTAGGTACCCATCTCTTTTCAGAACGAATAGTAAGAAATAGACGGGCAATCTAATTCGCGCGCGACGTGACTCTTGCGCGCTCTCATGCTAGACGTGCTGAGCCTCTAGTGCAGGGGTGGCCAACTTGATTAGACCCAAGATCTCCTGTTTATTAACAAAACCCTGCGCGATCTACCAATTACATACTTCATGAAACCTTAAATGAAACACGTTGCGCAGTCTGGTCCACGTATTAATATTTTTTGCCTTGCCACGATCGACTGGACTATAACAGTCGCGATCGACCTGTTGGCCACCCCTGCTCTAGTGTAAGTTTTCGCATATAAAAACGTCTCGAACGCGTTAACATAAACGTCTAAATTACTATGAAAAAATTGGCAGCGCCACTTGCGGATCGAAACGGCAACAAACTGTTTTCATAGTATTTGACATTTTAACGCGAACACGTTCGAGACGTATTTTGTGACCGAAAACTTACACTAAGCATACTTAACGGTTGAACAGAGCAAGGGGCCTTACCATGACGTTTAATGCGATTCAATCCCGATTCAGTTTAGGTTCGCTCGCTGTCAGATCCATACTAAAAATGACAGCAAAAACCTAAACTGAGTCTGAATTGAAACGCATTAAGGTGTTGGTAAAGCCCCTGTTTTCGCAGCTAACTTTAAAAACATTGCGATGTTTCTCGGACTAAACCGCAACTCTTAAAATTAATGTCGATGATGAATCATAAAACAAAAGTAATCTCTTTGTTTCTCTTTTACTTTGTTCCTTCAGCTCCGTCGTTTGTTTACCTTTCTTTGCAAATCGTAGCTCGTAAGAATCAGGAAGTAATACGAGTATTATAGTATACTATAAAGCTAGCCCTACTTTCATACTAATCTAATATTATAAATGCTTAAGTTTGGATGGATGGATGGATGGATGTTTGTTTGTTACTCAGTGTTTGTTGCCAAGAGGCATTTCATCTTAGCCCTCTAGGTTGGCAACGCATCTGCAATCCCTCCGGGGGTGCGGGTGTCTATGGGCAGTGGTGATCGCTTACCATCAGGTGACCCACTTGCTCGTTTGCCTTCCTATTCACATAAAAAAAAAACACGCCAGAATGGCCCAACGAATCTGCATGAAATTCGGCACATAGATAGAGAAAAATCTGGAATAACACATAGGCTACTTTTTATCCCGGAAAATTTCCGCGGGATAGCGATAAACGAATTCTTTGCAGACGAAGCCGCGAGCTAGCTTCTGTCCGCGACTGTTTATCGTTTATGTTTATCCCTATCTCGCGAGAACTATGTATTTTTTTGCAATAGCTGCTCTATCTCCCTTTCAAATTTTATCCAAGTCCGTCCAGTCGTTTCAGCGTGAAAAAGAAACAAACATACACACTCACTCACATCGTCAAATCCTCGGAAACTTTCGCATTTATAATTTTAGTAGGATAAAGCTAGTATACAATAAAGTTTAATGTTCACATACGTAGTAAAAGTCTGAACCGCAGTTTGAACCGCTAGTTACATTCGTTTCAGTGCCCGGTGAGCGTAAAGAGCAGGGTTCCGCAGTAAAATGACGCGGTCGACCGCGGCCGCAAATTTGAATGTGCCACTAATTTCCACGGCTATATACTCACATATTTTGACCCCATATAGGTTTGTATCTACACACATATCATAACAACCAGAAAGTAAATAATATGATCAAAATTCTATGACTTTGTTACGTGTAGAAAATAAAAAACAATCGCGAAAAATAAATGTTAGTACCGGTATATGTCGAAAAAGTCATATGTGGTGATAGCATTTAAAGTCCTTATTACCATTACAATACAATACAATACAATACAAATACTCTTTATTGAACACCACAAATCAGTACAAAACAATACAGAAACAAAGAATAAAGTATACAATAGGCGGTCTTATCGCTTAATAGCGATCCCTACCACCACACCAGACAACCATTCTAATTGGTTATTTCCTATTATGCGCGCGACTTAGCTCTGTGTGGGTACATTCGTGCTAGTCGTACTTATTTAAAACTGCCTACGACACGGTAACCTTCCTCTTCTATACGTTTGAATAAAATAATAACCTTATTTAAAGAATCGTATTACCAAAAAGATACCAGGCCTATTTAAGGTGCTATCTTGAATCAAATCTTTACATGGATAAATTACTCAAAAGAGTAAAGCGGGCTATCCATTTCTGCAGAGCCTACATTGACTTCATTGACTGTTTGTTTTCTTTTTTTTCTTAAATGTATCGTATCTCTTTTTTATGTATCCATATATCGAATGTGTGTTAATAAATGATTCTCTCTCTCTCACACTCTTTCTTTCTTAGTAAATTGGTACTTTATCGCTTTTACCATTCTTAATTCTCTATTTAACTAGCTGTCCCGACGTAATAAGTAGATGCAATGATAAATAAGTAGATGCCTGGCAATGACTGAACATTGACTGCAATTATAATCTGCTTAAATTTAGTTTTTCGCTTTATTTCGCTTCGGCAAATCAAACCACTAATCGCCACAGCGCTTTCCACGAAAATTAAGTTCATCAAAACATTTTTCTGACGACTTCAATATGAATTATCTTTGCTGGACATTTTATGTAAACCAATGTATTTTTTGTATTGAATAAATAAAAAACTAAATTAAACTGTTTTTTTTCCACTCTGTTGGCAAATTTCTCTATGGACTCATATTGCCCGATTTCCAGATATCGACAACAAATGGATGTAAGCAATCTACTTCTAGTTAAAAAAGGTTTAGCTTCTTTGTAGGTTCTAGCTGCTAGACATACCGTAATGGGTTGGGACGGAGAAAAGCTTTCAGAGGAAAAATAATGGCCCTAAATTTGTCTTCCATTTTCTCCTCAATTGTTATCTTTTTTATTCCGCGACTATTTGCCCGGGCCGTGCGATTTATAATACTATTATTGGTTTCGAGTATTACGTACATAAATCATAAATCACGTCTGTATTACGGGGTAGACAGAGCGTAGGGTCACAAGACCTAAAGGCCACGTTTAGCATGATTAAGGGCGTTATAGGTGGAGAGATTCAAAATAGTTATGAGTTGCTAGCCGCATCGCCTATAACATGGTACCTAATATTTTCGCCTATTCTTTCGATGGGTTTTACCATCTACGCGGGAAAAAAGCGACTGGTAATTCAATGTTTTTTCTTTGACCAGAAAAAAGGAGACATAATAATGTCTAAAAATATAACATAGTAGGTAAACTACTTTTAGAGCTAGCTGAGCCAGAAATTTCAAAGTAGCAAGTGAAAATACTAAATATTATAGACCGGCCCCTTAAATGAGTCATCGGCCGCGCGGTGCAGGGGCGTGGGGTGAGACGACCGCGGGGGCCGAGAGGTGCGGGCGGCAGGCGCACTACCCGCCCGCACCTCTCTCGGTCCCCTTTGTCGTCAACCCGCGCACCTGCACCGCGCGGCCGAGGACCATTTTTAAGCGGTCGGTCTCTAGTCCCCCCCCCCCGTTATACCCCTTGCTGAGTTGCGCGTCTTTTTTATACCCCTTGCTGAGCTACCCATCTTTATACCCCTTGCTGAGCTGCCCGTCTTTTTTATACCCCTTGCTGACCTACCCATCTTTATACCCCTTGCTGAGTTGCCCGTCTTTTTTATACCCCTTGCTGAGCTACCCATCTTTATACCCCTTGCTGAGCTGTCCGTCTTTTTTATACCCCTTGCTGACCTACCCATCTTTATACCCCTTGCTGAGTTGCCCGTCTTTTTTATACCCCTTGCTGAGCTACCCATCTTTATACCCCTTGCTGAGCTGCCCGTCTTTTTTTATACTCCTTGCTGAGCTACCTATCTTTATATCCCTTGCTGAGTTTCCCGTCTTTTATACCCCTTGCTGACCTACCCATCTTTATACCCCTTGCTGAGTTGCCCGTCTTTTTTATACCCCTTGCTGAGCTACCCATCTTTATACCCCTTGCTGAGCTGCCCGTCTTTTTTTATACCCCTTGCTGAGCTACCTATCTTTATATCCCTTGCTGAGTTTCCCGTCTTTTATACCCCTTGCTGAGCTACCCATCTTTATACCCCTTGCTGAGCTGCCCGTCTTTTTTTATACCCCTTGCTGAGCTACCTATCTTTATATCCCTTGCTGAGTTTCCCGTCTTTTATACCCCTTGCAGAGCTGCCCGTCTTATACCCCTTGCTAGTTAGTGCCTGTCAGGTGGCTCGCCCTCTCTTTGGTAAGCTGTAAAAGCCGTCTGAGGCTAACAGCAAAAGTCCGTTCGCAAAAAAAAAGTTCTAAATATCCCTTCCCCCCCCCCCAATCCCTTCACACCCCGCTTTACGGTACAGAAAGACTCGAACTGATACTAAAACATACGAACAAAGTATAGCTTCATACGTAATCCTATGGATTTTTTAGACGGCGAAACAAAAGGTGTCCTTTCAGATGGTTTTTAATTCCAACTTTCCGAGTGAAACAATATCATTGATCACCTGGCCGTATGTAAACGTAAACAAGCGGTTTACATTAACATATTAGGTAGGGTTGACAACAGGGAATATATATGCATAAATCACGTCTTTGTCCCATACGGGGTAGACAGAGCTTAAGGTAACAAGACCTAGAGGGCTACATGTAGCATGATTGGGGGCGTATAGGTGGAAAGGGGAATCGAAATTGTGGGGTTGCTAGCCGCATCGCCTACCTAAGCAATATAATGGACTAAATAAAATGTGGCAACAGGATTTATGTAGTCAACAATATTTAAAAAAAAAACAAAAATAATATAAAAATAACAGATATAATCAAAGATTTTACTTACTTTATCTCTGCTATCTAGAAAACGGAATTTTAATAAGGAAATAAGGAGTTTATAATGGGCGTTGTGACAAATGACGTCACATGTCATATCGGATCTCTCTTTGTTATCGCCGACTAATTTCATTAAGTAGAGAAAATGCTGCATAAAATTGCTTGTTATTCTCTCGTGCATAAAGTTATTTCTTCAAATGTGGTTTTTCTTTTCAGTTTCCATTTTATTCACGTCCATCTGCGCACTGTACAAATAAGCCAAGTTCACAGAATACCTAACAATCATATTACGGTACAATTTCACGCGGACAATTTTTCCATTCCCGGCAAAAGCGACTGTCATTTGTCTGTGCCTTGATTAGTAGTCCCGAGAGGCAGCCCTGGCTCCAACAAAGGTGCCACAATATCAGGTTTTTAGGGTTCCCCAAATAATCTGGAACCCCAAAAACGTGCTGGAAATTTGGGGGAAATCTGAGCTGACTCCTGTCGGAGTTCTATTGTGATTCCTGCGGAAATTGCCGCCATTTTGTAATTACAAGCTTTTTATTAACTTGCAATGTATGTATGTATGTAAGTATCTTTGTCCGAGAGGATCCTTGCAACTCAATTTTGATGCAGATATCTTCAACCGATTGAGCTGAAATCTAACTAATATTATAAATGCGAAAGTATGGATGGAATGATGGATGTTTGTTTGTTACTCAATCACGCCAGAACGGCCCCACGGATCTGGATGAAAATTGGCACATAGATAGAGAAAAGCCTGGAATAGCACATAGGCCAGGTACTTTTTATCCCGGAAAATTGCGTAGTTCCCGCGGGATAGCGATAAACGAATTCTTTGCAGACGAAGTCGCTGGCAATGACTAGTTTTTCGTACTTGTAGAATTTTGGTGGCCCGGTCAGGACCTTCTCCGCAGGAGGGAACTCTTCAACGGTTGACCAGAACTTTGGTACACATATTTTATGTAGGACGCATGGCAATGCAAGTACAGTCATTAAAAAGTACAGTCAGCAAAAAAAGCTTGTATTAAAAATGAAAGTTTAAGGTTAGGTTTTTTTTTATGTGAATAGGAAGGCAAACGAGCAAGTGGGTCACCTGATGGTAAGCGATCACCACTGCCTATAGACACCCACAACCCAGGAGGGATTGCAGATGCGTTGCCAACCTAGAGGACTTAGATGAAATGCCTCTTGTGCCCGTAATTTCCCCGGCTGTCTTACTCTCCACACCGGAACACAGCAACGCAAACACTGCTGCTTAGCGGCAGGATTAGCGAGTAAGATGGTGGTAGCGATCCGGACGGACCTTGCACAAGGCCCTACCACCCGCAAGGTGTTCTTAAACATGAGCAAAATAGGTAAATCGGGATGGCTACCGGCGCCGCGGGAGGCCGAGGCGGAGATGGCGGGATGACTTACCCCCTTGTTCATAAACGCTCACCTACTAACTTACCTAACTAACTAACTACCTAACTACCTACCTTACTAACTTTCCTTTTACCTTTACCTTTACCCCACCTACCTTACCTTTACCACCTACCTACCTACCTTTACCTTACCTTTACCTTTACCTTACCACCTTTTTACCTTTTACTTTTGGCTGCTAACTTAGTAGTCGTTTGTCCTTATCTGTCACTTTGACATTTAGCTTTCACAGATAAGGACAAACGATTGCTAAGTTAGCAGAAGCCTATAGAGCGTTTATGAATAAGGGGACTAGACGCGTTCTCGAGCGATTGGCTAGACAGAAGTGCGGACAGGGCGAGTAGGAAGTCTATGGGAGAGGCCTTTGCCCATCAGTGGGACACTATTAATTTAGGTACTGGTGTTTAAAAATATGACAAGTAGTAAATTGCACACGGAACCCTGAGCGCCTGTGTATAACTTTGTCTTTTTTTTTCAGCAACAGTCAGTAATTATTCTGTCAGTCCGTCTAGCGAATGAAGAGGTTTATCGGAACGGATGTACATAAATAACAGATTTAACCTGTTATTATGCGGGTGAGGTTAATTCGGTAATTTATTGTGTATACAGTTATGGGTGTTCTGCTTTTAAAAAGTGGGCCAAGTGACAAATATTTCAAAACAGGTTATTATCATTAATAATAATAATCCAGTCTATATACGTCCCACTGGTGGGCACAGGCCTTCTCTCGAAATGAGAGGGCTTGGGATAACCCAAAGGTCCGCGTGGATATAGAGCCGCGCGGACCCAGTGCTGATTGGGAACTTCACAAACACCATTGAAGTATGCAGGTTTCCTCACGACGTTTTCTTTCACCGAAATGCTCATGGTAATTTTGAAATTTAAATTGAAAAATCAGAGATGCGAGCCTAGGATTTGAACCCACGACCCTCTGTTTCAAAGGCCATAGGTCGAACCATTAGTTAGGCTAAATACCACGGCTTTTTGTTTCATTGTTACATCCATTAGGTAGTGAATTTAAACTTCAAAACCGTTGTTTATTAGTAGAATAAGGAACGAGAGCACTTCTATAATTAATGGAATTCACTGTAGTTAGCTTGTAACATTTCGGGCATGCTTCGGTCATAATTGGGTACGTATTTTACTTAGTGAGAAAAATTGTGTTTTCATACTACATAATTATATTAAATTGATGGTTTAATGCTAATGCCAAGTCAATCTATTTATTTAAAACATAAAAAAATTACCCAAATTTTTTTTGGCCTCGACGGACGTTCCGTTATCAAATTGGGGACGTTTTGGAAAAAGGCCAGGTCAAGAGTACCCGAAACCGACGAGCATGTATGGAGAGATTGATGAATGTGGATGAAGCGAAATCAAGAGGTATGTCAGGATCGTAGCAACTGGAACAAAGTAGTCTCTGCCTACCCCTGTGGGAAAGAGGCGTGACGATATGTATGTATGTATGTATAAAAGATGTTTAATATTGATAAGATAATAATACGTAATAACTTAAGACAGGAGGTCTTTTTAGTAGGGCCTGAATAAATTAACCGACTTGGTACTACATGGATCTCACTACACTTTACGGTAGAAGAACTGAGTAGCGAGATTTGTTTTTTTTTACAAGTTATGGTTTTGATGGGATAGTATGTTCTGTAATAATTATTTACGTTGCGACTCTAGGCAGCTACGACTTTTGACATGTTCATCGTTTTTCCGCGGGAGCTATCCAATTTTCCGGGATAAAAATTAGCCTATGTCTTAATCTAGGGTACCAGCTATATTTGTTCCAATTTTGATCCAAATCCGTCCAGTGGTTTCAGCTTGAAGAAGGACCAAAACACTCACTCACATACTTACGTCATCCTCACCCATAAACTTTCGCATTCAAATACCCCCTTGCAAAAAAAAAAAAAAACGGGCACCCACGGTTTTTGAATTTTGTGTGCATAAAAGTTTACTTTCTAAGCTTTAATACCCAAAAATCTGAAAAACCATAGGTGCCCGATTTTTTTGCAAGGGGGTGTAATTTTAGTATAATAACATTACTAATTATAAATAGTCGTAAGTAGATCGGGAAAGAACATGCGATTCAAACGATGCGCTCGCACATATTTTCCGTGCGATTGCTTCAGATCATGGTGCTTTAATACCCTTGGTGATCAAAGCAATCTTCAGCTTAAACTCCAGAGCTGTTTCATCTGCAGATGACCTAAATCTTATCGTGTAAGTCTTAAGATACGCTTACAATGAAGCAGCATCGAATTTTGATTTTTATTTTAAAGCAAATTGAGGTTATACTGTTTAAACTGCTGGACCGACTTTAGCAAACATAGCTAAGAAACACAAAGAAACTGGCTTTCGGATAAAAAAAAACGGCATCGAAATCGGCCCATCCGCGCTTGAGAGTTACGATGCCACAGACAGATACACACGCACCGACATAGACGTCAAACTTTGGTCAGACTTTTAACTCCCCTCTTTTTCAATCGGGGGTGAAAAAGAGCTTGTAGGTATTAAAAAAATTGACGAAACGAAAATTTAAAAGTATGTAAACTTTTTATTGCACATAAAAAAATACATTTAACATGTTTATCGCTATCCCGCGGGAACTATTGGATTTTCTGGGATAAAAAGTAGCTGGGGGTAAAAAGTAGTAGTAGTTTTAACCTAGGGTACCAGCTATCTTCGTTCCAAATTTTATCCTAAATCCGTCCAGTCGTTTGAACGTGAAGAAGGAACAAACATCACTCACTCACATCGTCACAAACTTTCGCATTTATAATATTAGTAGGATTTAACGTACAGTGTTTCCTTAACGTACAGACAGACGTCTGCAGCTGACCAACAGTATTATACTTATTCATAAACTTCACTGAATTTGCCTTGATATTTCTGTATCAAACGCTAGCCGGGCAAGATCAAAGCCGTATCTGAGAACATTAGGTCTAAGTCAGTAGACAGCATCAAAGATTCCTTCAGATGGCGGCGAATTAGTCTAAAATTTTATTTGAGCTGATGTTAAGTGAATTTTGCTGTGTTTAATGTGTTCACTTAGTTTTAATTTGTTTACTTACCATTAACATAATTTTTACAAGCGTTTATTTGACTTGCCTTGGTAGTTGGTTCGTTTGCTATAATTTCATAATGCCATACTTGTATAGGTAATTATTGTTACCATAACTCATCAAGTTCTTATTTCTTGCGGAGTAGACAGAACTTAAGTAAGGCTACGTTTATCATGACTAAAGGCGTAAAGGTGGAAAGGGGAATCAAAAAAGATGGGTTTCTATCATCGCCTCGATGGGCTTTTACCATCTGCTCGGGAAGAGAAGCAACAGGTACATTCTATGTGTTTTTTCTTTGCTCCTAACTAATCCAACATGGAAGATTCTATACATATAGACACTTAAACAGTTCTACCTACATAAAGTAAAGAGTTCAATCTTACATTTTGCGATTAAACTGAGTACCCAGAGGAAGGTTCCAGTTTTAATTAAGTGTCTGTCTGTATGTCTTCAAGGGGGTCCAATGAATGAAGTTCAATGGTTTCGCAGGTGCTATGAAAATTTTAATGAACTCCTTTGACTGGGATGGGAGTTAAAATTAATTTAAAAATTAAAAGAAATCATGCTAAACGTGGCCTAGGTGTTATTGCCTTAGGCTCTGTCTGTCTACCTCGTAAGGGATAAATACGTGATTTACGTTACCACAGTCCGCTATAAATGTTTTTGTAACGCCTCATACTAGATGCGGGTTTTATCAGTCTCTATCGATTTGACAGCTATTATGCCACAGACATACACACACACGCACACACACACACACACACACACACACATACACACACAGAAAGACATCGACATCAAACTTAAAACACCCCTCTTTTTGCGTCGGGGGGTTGAAAAACATGAAAAATCTATGTAGAGGCGTCCAGTCAGACCAACCAAACCACCAGCTGAATTATTTTGGATAAATTAAAATACAAACACTTTTTTCTCAAGCATGCTCGGAAATGTACGCGTTAATGTCGCGAAATGAAGCCAAGAAGTTTCACATTTACGGCCTAGGCCAAGAAGTAATGTGGTGCGGTCGAAATGAAGCCAAGAAGTTTCACATTTACGGCCTAGGCCAAGAAGTAATGTGGTGCGGTCGTCGGGTGCGCTCGGCGCGGTGCGGGGCGCGGGGCGGGTGCGCGGGGAACATGGCGCGAGCAATAGTTTGTTCAAATGGCATGTTTCAAAAATTAAAAATGCGGCTAATTAAACAATTTTTACTTGATTTCCTCGCATTGCTTGAGAAAAGCACTATACAATCCTCGGCCGGAAACAGGGATTGCAGGACTCGCTTTATCCGGCCTCGTCTACGACTCGGCCGTGTACCCCAATCTCGTCCTGCAATCCCTTACTTCACGGCCTCTGCAGTAATGTACTATTATTGAACACCACAAATCAGTACAAAACAATACAGAAATAAAGAACAAAGTACAACCATTAAGACAGAGAAATAAGTTGGAGACAGTTTAAGTAGGTGACAGAAACAAATAGACAGGAGAAACGCAGGGATAAAAAAAAATCTGAAAGGTCTTGTAAAAAAAATCTAGAAAAATCTCTTCAGCATTGTTTACCGCCACTAAAGCTATCCAATCCAAACTACACACACGTTCTGCGGTACAGTGGGCAGCCGCCGCGCCATGCTGCTAATTGAACTTCGCCATACCCGCTGGGCCGCCATAAATTGTGGCTGACTGTACAATGACGCCGATTAGTCACAGATACGCTGGTTGCAGGCGTAACAGCGCCATTTTTATTATGACGTTAATGTAATAATATTAAGTATCGCCTTAAAAAGCCTGTTAAGCTGAGTAAACGTGTAAGTTTGTAGAAGAAGTGACGACGCGTTTGGCCTAGTTGGCTAGCAACCCACCACTGTTTTGATTTCACCTTTAGGAGTTTTTTTTTATGTTAGAGAAGCCAGACAAACGAACTAGTGAAAAGTTGTCGCCTTTGGCTCTGCTACCCCGTAAGGGGGAAAGACGTGAACTATGTATGTATGCATACATAATTGCGGCAGAAAAGTTTTCCTTAAATTATAAATTGACCATTTCTGTAATCCTAAATCGTATCCCGCACCAGTGGACCTAGATACTAATAATCCCTAACCGTATCCTTATCAAGATCTATCATATCGTATCTTCTATCGTATGGTATATTATTATCGTATCTTTAGGGCAAGAGTACCCGAAACCGACGAGCATGTATGAAGAGATTGATGAATGTGGATGAAGTGAAAGAGGATCGTAGCAAGTGGAACAAAATAGTCTCTGCCTACCCCTGTGGGAAGGAGGCCTGGCGGTATGTGTGTATGTATGTATCATTATCAGCGAATCTATACACTAAAAATCTGTAACCGTAACCTTATCAGCGGATATAGACATTAATAATCCGTCACCGTATCCGTCACTAGAATGCGCTACGTTCACAGCACTAACAGCAACCTTTATGTGGCAGGGCTTACCGGCAGACAGGGTAATGGCGCACGGAGCCGCGGCGCTGCACTGTTTATTGCCAATGACAGCGAGGCTAGGAAACCAGCGACTATTACGGTGTTATTTACAAAAAAGTTAAACGGACGTTGAACGCGTGTCTAAAAATGAATCCATTGATTTAAGGTTGATTTTGCAACAGATTATTTTTTAGACACGTGTTTAACTTTCTTGTAATAACACAGTTAATGTCTGCGTTCATATTCGTAGATACATTATAATGTACAGTTTGTGAGCTCTTAGAATGTCATTCGTGTTGGTCATGTTGTATCACTCACTCTTATGGGAGTGTGATACTTGAATCGATCAAGCGCGATAGACAGCAAGACAAACTGTAAGTTAACTATTAATGTTAAGAATGCCTTTGTTGAACTTTTCAAATGTCTCGCAATGCACACGAACACAATCATATAATACACATTATTGTAAGCAGGATCATCTCAAGTCTAGTTTTGTCCCACTGCTAGGCATTAGCCTCCTCTAAAATGAGAGGACTAACCCCCTTATTCATAAGCGCTCTACAAGCTTCTGCTAACTTAGTAATCGTTTGTCCTTATCTGTGAAAAGTAAATGTCTAAGAGACAGATAAGGACAAACGATTGCTAAGTTAGCAGAAGCCTATACAGCGTTTATGTATACCTAAGGGGCTTACACTATAGTACCCTAGCGGGCCCTATCCGGAGTAGGTAACGTCATATAAAATATTGAATTACTTCGCCAGTGTGCACAATATGTTTACCTTTATTGAGATACTCACGGTACGGTTTGTGTATGTGTGTATGTAAACTCTTTATTGTGCAAAATGACCAAGACAAATACAATTGATAAACACTGAAATAATAAATAAAAATGTAATGTAATGTAATGTAATGTTTCTCTCTCTCTCTCTCTCTCTCTCTCTCTCTCTCTCTCTCTCTCTCTATCTCTCTGAAATACATGCACCAAGGCGGACTTAAAAGAGATATAGTAGAAGTGCGATAAGTCGCTTTCGCTAAGTTTGTCGCCAAACTTTGACGTTGACAGTTTACTTATCATCGAATCAGTTTATTGGTGGATTTAAGAGCGTGCATCCCTACTGAGCTGGCAACGTCGCAATGTTGGTGATTTTTTGCGATTCTTTCACAGAAATTGAATGAAAGTTTCAAATGTGCGTCTGTAGTGCACTTCGTGTATTAATGTGTCCAATGCAATGTATATTGTATGAGTGAACAGGCTCTTACTGAACCAGTGAGCTACATCTTCGGCCTCATCTGCACTTACCATCAGGTGAGATAGAGGCCAATCGCTGGTCAGTTTATAATAAAAAAAAAAAAAAAAAAAAAACTTGATGGAGTTTTATTTGCGTACTAAAGGGATAAAATACTATATCTCGTTTAATAAGAAAATAAAAGTCCATCACGACCAATTATTGCATTAGACACATTAATACACTAAAAACGAAGTGCACTACAGACGCATATTTGAAACTCATTCAATTTCTGTGAAATAATCGCAAAAAATCACCAAAAATGCGACGTTGCCAGCTCAGTAGGGATGCGCCCTCTGTCCGAAAAATACAGTGGTGCGAGCCCGGGTTCTAACCAATCCTCTGCAAAAAGGCTATTGGTCAAACCACTAAGCTACCAAGGCTTTTTTAGTTCATCACTACTTGTTACTTTTTAAGTAACTTAATAGTACATTACTGCAGAGGCCGGGAAAGAAAGGCCTGCAGGCTGAGTAATGTATATAGACGGCCGAGCTTTGCGGGCCAGATAGGAGTACGAAGCCTGCAAGTTCTTTCACGCCGAGGCTAGCTTTTCTCAAACATGCAATGAAATAAATAAAAAAACTCCAAAAAACCCTTAGAATGTTGCCGCTAGCGCGTGCATTAGGCAGCGGCCGAGCAGCAGCAGGTGCATATCCTCCACGTGCGTGTCCTCCAGCAGCGCGCCCCGCGCCCGCGCAGCGCCCGACGACCACCACAAAACAAAACACGATCGCTTTGCAGGCCAAGGCCTGCCATTTTGTAAGAAAATCCATTACATACCACTTGTCCAACCGCGCCCGCAACGTGATACGTCCCGGCCTATTATTTGGAACGTAAGGTTAACATTTCATTGCATCTTTGAGAAAAATAACTTTTCATGGCCCACCCCGCAAGATTTACAGGGTATCGGGACATGAGGCATATCTACACAACTCCAGGGGACGTGTTCGATCAAGTTCGTACGAACATTGCTACTGGAACACGACTGATGCTAATACTGGGGTACGTACAGTGCTTCTAGTTTCTTAATGTATTTGACAGTTGCCGTGTTTCGAATAAAAATGAATTTAAAAGTACGTTATTTGGGATGAGAGCGAGTAGTTTAGACAGAGTGATGCTCGATTCTACTGTTACATCTTCAACATAATTTTTCATTCATGTTTACTGATACAGAACACGGAAACTGTAAGAAACTAGAAGCACTGTATCAGCAAAGGTACAAGTCCATAACAACGTGGAGAGAATTTTACTAATCGTATTAGTAGAAACCTATTAGGAACGGCCGTTATTTTTGATAACAGTTTTGAGAAACCGTTTTTCAATAGGGAACGAACGGACGCTATCTTGCCAGGGTCAAAATAGGTTTTTATAATCTCTATTAGGCAATGAGTTGGTTTGGTATTGTGCCTATTGTCCACCTTGTTTTTTGTTCCTGTATTATTTTGTACTGATTTTTGGTGTTCAATAAAGAGTATTTGTACTGTCTTGTAATGAGACGGACGGAACACGTTTTCTAAATAGCAATAAACTATTACCTTAACTGTTGGTAGTATATAACCGTCTGTTTCTCGCGGAACTTTTTACCACGCTCGGTTAAACTCTGGAATCTGTTGGCGGCACCAGTTTTTTCGGGCAGGTATAACTTAGGGATCTTCACAAAATGAGTCTGTATTTTCCCGTGCCGACAACGCGCCAGTACCGAAGAGTGAAGCGTACGATTTGAGGACTGTATGATAACGCGGACAATGAAGGAAAATCAGATAATAAGTAAAGCACCAGGGAACAGAACTACTTCATGTACTGCTATTCAACAACTGACAATACAAAGACAAGAATTCAAAAACAAAATCAATTAGAGAAAGTATGAAAAAGTATGAAAAACTATCAAAAGTAAGAAGAGTTCGCGACAAAGAGAAAGAAAGAGAAGCAACTGGTACACTTTATGTTTTTTCTTTGCTCCCAGACTACCATGGATGTTACCAGTATAAGATTTAACTAATGTCATATTGTACGGCTTAAAACGCTATAGTCTACTTTGATGAGGCATTTTTGAGATCTTTACTCTTGGATTTGGCATACATTCGCAAACACTCCACATTTGGCGGTTACAGTTAATACATACTCGTCAGCAAAGAAACCGTAGAAAGTTGTATGAAGTGACTCGGTTTCTTCGCTCCCAAGTATAGTTCTCATATAAATGTATATGTTGTTGTTACCGTACGTCGCAGTCGCCTTTATCTAAAACAATACTCTACACCGCAAGATGTTGGAAAACATTCCGTTTCATATGTAAGACAAGTGTACATCACTAGTCGGGAGAAGATGGACTAGTGTTAAAAACGGTTTAACTTAATTTGGAACGACTACAAAACGTCCGTAGGCTCCTAAGGAGCGGACGTTGGTTCATTAGAACTGAAAAGGAATCCCTTATCCTGCTTGCCTTTGCGTTTTGTATGCATTCAGTTTATTTGACCGCCTTTCCTCCGCTTCTAAAAGCAAAACATCTACAGTGTTATTACAAAAAAGTTAGACAGAGGTTGAACGCGTGTCTAAAAATTAATCAATAATTGATTTAAGGTTTTTTTTTAGATAAGTGTTTAACTTTTTCGTAATAACACCGCTAATAAATACCTAACTTTCTCTTTACGTTTCCAAATCTACCTACTTACATCAAATCCCATTCTCAGACCAAATGAGAAATAAAGACGGAGTTATGGAATTAATGACACCGGCAAAATTTTGTCCAAGACAGAGCCAATATTAAAAAGAAAGAAATGGATAACTTTACTTTGCTACTCCGCGATAATGGTGAGGTCAAATCATGGAAAACAGTCACGCTCCCGTCAAATCCCATTCATAGTATATTGCGGAGTAGTAGTGTAAAGCCATCCATTTTTATTTGACATGTGCCTCCGCAAAGTAACGCCTGAACCTATACATCCAATATATAAAAAAGAAACTCACAGAATTTGAGACTCGTTCATTCCGTACTTTGTTGCGGCAGAAAATTGCACTAATAATTTTATTTGGTCCATTTCGCTTCCCATTCTGTCTTTACTTCTTTCTGACATCCCATTTCGAAACCAGATAACGCATCTCCGGAACCCCATCAACTGTTTCCTACTGCACAATCTGTGGCACAGTTATCTGCACGCTGAGTCACGTTGTACTTACCGTTATGGGGGCGTGCAACCTCTAATGGGGCGCGGAAGCCCCCAGATTGAAGTGTTCATTGCCACCCATGATTCTTGCGTAACGGCGCTATGAAACGTTAACGTATAACGTTATGCCTAAACGTAAACGTTTTCATATTTCAGGTGTTGCTTTTTTGCTGTTTATTTACCACAGTTTAGAGAGAGAGTAACATTTATTGCAAACATTAGATAGACGTGGATATCTAAAAGAAAGAGATACCTGCAGTACATTTATTTTGTGTATTCTTAATTCCAATCCATTTTAACGCCTTTGTAAAAAAACAAAAAAACACTTCAAAATTCGTACGCGATTCATTCTTATTTCAAAATAAACTCTTAGAGGATCTGATATCCTGGTGCTTAAACTCTCCCTCCGTCTTACGCCTGACGCGAGTTTTAACCTCACTTTATACCTGTAGTCTGTGGGCTGATTATACGCAAAAATCGATCAGCGCCCTACGTGTACAATATAATAACGGGTTCAGGATGCTGCTGGGGCTGCCGCGCTCGTGCAGTGCATCTGGCATGTTCGCAGATGCGCGCGTTGACAGCTTTCATGCTACTGTTCGAAAGCGCGCCGCAGCGATGCTCCGCAGAGTGCGCACCAGTGCCAACAGCATCCTGAGCGTGATAGCGGGCAGGTTGGACAGCTATGTACAGCACTGGGCTAATCTGCACCGTTCTTTGACAGTCTACGAGCCTAATTAACTAACATAGTGTTTAAGTTGTATTACTAACCCGACATGGATCCCGATATCCGAAATAAATGATTTTTTATTTTATTTATTTAACATTTTTTACCCATCCCAAAAAGTATTATTATGTATTTTGTCAACTATGACTCAAGCATCTTGATAAACATTTACAGGGTTGAGTCAAACTAACCCAAAACTGCTGAGTATTCCGGAATCCGGAATCATTCTGAGACTCCCCTGTATACACCACGGCCTTTTATAGCGAGAAGCCTGGGAATTATCCCAATTTCAAGTCTAGCTTAGACGAAGAGCCACTTAAAACTGTAATATCGTTTCAAGTTTAACATTAATTTAATGGTTTCTTAAGCGCTGATGACGCATTAATTGTGGATGAATAATGTATGAGATAAAAGTTGGATCTGGGGCTTATTTGTCGACCATTAGGCAGCGTCGTTACTGAACACAGAATTCGCGTTAAGGAAACTAGTTTTGATATCATACCAAATAAAAAATTCAAGACGAGTTCTGCTAACGGCAAAGTTTGTTTCTCAACCAGTTTGCTTGGAAAAGTTTAGTATTAGTAGTAGTAAATGCATTATTATAAAGTCTTCGTCCGCGCAGAATAAAATATAGCCTATAACTCTCACAATAATGTGGCTTTTTATTGGAAAAAGAATTTTCAAAATCGGTTCACTAGATCCATAGATTATTATTCCCTTAACATCTTTATCATTAGTTGGAAAATAATAAAGAATCAAACTCAACTGACCAAAATGTTACCTCTACCGGTGTGTCTCTACCGGTTAACCTTTGAGTAGATGTACGATGGTTACATGCAACACCAAAGTATTGCAGATGCGTTGCCATTTGTGGCAGTTGTGGGATAAAGGCGAGATTTATGTGTGTATGTATGAAATTATTTCACTCTTCATTGAACTCTTGATTGATAAGGTTTCGAACACGCTGTCCTTACCGCGAGCCTCTGTTTAGCCCGTTGACGGTTCACGCTAAATTTGCCGATGAGATAGCGCATTCGATTCCGGCCGTAAGACCCGATGAAAGCAAACGAATCGGACGAATGGGGTGAATGCGGCGGCTGTAACGGGAAGATGATATTGACTCGTTAAAATTTTGTTACAATTTGATTATACTTCTTTAATACAAGTACCTACCTTGAAAGTGAGGGTAAATTATTGTTAAAATGCTAAATTCTGTTTTCAATTTTGCTCGTGTCAATGATCAAAGCGGTCAAAATTACAAATACATAATATGTATGTGAATATCTCTTACGTGTTCCTGGCGCCTATTTCCCCAACATGACAATTGTCGGTGACAGGCGACAATTCTGTTGACATTACACACTCGACCGTATTCTACGCCGGTTGGCTTCATATTGAATACCCGCCCGCACCTCTCTCGGTCCCTTTTGTCGTCCTACCCCGCGGCCCTGTGCCGCGCGGGCGAGAACTTATTTAAGAGGCTGACAACACCAAATTTTGTTGAAATTGATGTTATTTAAGCACTTTTTCAAGAAAAATTACACACAATAAAAATCCAAAAAAATATGTATGTCAATTTTCATCATATTTCAAACACGCTGGACGGACTCGATACATAATTGAACAAAATCGGCTCGATAGAAAATAATTGCAAAGATTGGTCTTAAAATCATCATTAAACGGTTCTATGTCTTTATTTTTTCGACGTATGGGTCTGCAATTAAAAACATGAAGTCAACATATTCATACCTACACGGCTAACGAGTCATATTTCACAAATAATCTATACTTTTTTTTTATTATTATTTGTGTCTTATTTGCAAGATTTTAGACGCGCGCCAAGCTGCCGAAGTAGTTTCTTCTCTTTCACTAACAGGCATGCGATCCGTATGTGTGAAGAGTGGAGCTGCTCAAGGTCATTTGCTGTTGTCAGCGCCTTAAACGGTCAATTTATAAGTGTACCGACGACATCGTGAAAGTGGCGGGAAACCAGTGGATGCAGGCGACTTGTCGTTCATTATGGTGTGCCAAGGGGGAGCTTTGTTCAACAGTGGACGTCTTCAGGCTGATGATGATGAAAATTTGAAAAAGACCTATCAAAATGTCTACATCACAATATGCCCATGGAAATATGAGTCGTTTTCAAACCCAAAAAGTCAGCTACTTAGCAGAAACAATAATTGAAATTGTGTAAGTGATTAATGCCTCAATATCAGATTAAAACAAATGAAAACAAAACTTTAATCCTCACGACGACACATGTCATTTAGACATTCACGTACTCCATTCGTTAATGAAGTTTCGACCGTATCATTAATATTCGGGATTAATAATGTACGAGCGGTAATGGTGTTGGTGTGTTATGTAAATATTGTTGTATGATTAACACATCGAGTGTGTTACCAATAGTCGTTGAGAGTAGGGTTGTAACGGACATCTTAGCGGAGGTGGAGCTAAATGCGGAGGCACGGAGGTGACGAGTTTCGCTTCTGTTGATGCGGAGGTTAACGGAGGCGGATGCGAAGACGAAATTATATATTTTTTTTTACATAAAATAGCTCACGTTTGACTTCAATCTCGCTTGATGGAAGGCGTGTTTTCCACATACACGTATGTATGTGGAAAAATAGTAATTTAAATGGTTTACTGAACTCAACTGTTTTCGGCTTCATCGTTTGACCTAAATAAATAATTTATTTATTTATAAGCCTTTTTATTCCGAATTCGCTACAATTTCAGTAAGTTCATGTTGTTGTTGTTGTTGTTGTTGTTATTATTGTCGTTTATTTATTTATTTATTAAATTGTCGCGAAATTCGGCGTGCCTCGTGACATAGGCCTCCTCCGTGTATTGGAGGGTTTGGGCTATAGTACCCACGCGCGCCCAGTGCGGATTGGGAACTTAACACACACCATTGAATTTCTTCGCAGATGTGTGCAGGTTTCCTCACGATGTTTTCCTTCACCGAAAAGCTCATGGCAAATTACATTTGTAAATAAATTAAATAATTACTTTGTACTAAATCGTTTAAAAGAATAAGTAAATATAAATAAATATCACGGGACAACTTACACCAGTTGACCCAGTCCCATACTAAGCAAAGCTTGTACTATGGGTACCACAGGCAACGGATATAAACATATATGGTTCATCAGGATCGTTAACACCATCTTACTCATTCTTGTCGCCAAGCAGCAGTGCTTGCGCTGCTATGTTCCGGCGATGAGAGTAAGTTGATAACTAGGTATCTACTTATAGTTTTTAGAGTAAGGGTAGTTGGTTTAAGTATTTTTTTTACCTCTATCTATTTGTGTTTGACGCTTAGATGATGGGTGTTGTGCAGATAAGTACGCAGTATTTATTAGTGCTAGTTAGGCGGATTTTCCCTATGGGAGTTGTGCAGATACGCTGTTTTTACCAGCGCTAGTTACACGGTATTGGACTATCCCCGACGGTATGTATGTATGTATGTATGTACCTTTGCAATTGTCAATGATTTAAAGTCATGTTACGTTGTGCGTAGAGTTATACACTTACGAGTACGTATAATGTTTGAAACGCCAAGCAAACAAACATCTCCTTGTTTCTGTAATCTGATATTCTGACACGTTAGTAGGTACAGTTGACTTCAGTTAGATGCGTAAAATGAATAGTTTACTAATTACACCATGACTTATTGGGTCCCCAGTTCGTCCTGTACGTTTGTCTGTCCTTCTGTTCATCAAAATCTCGTAGACATTTTTTATTCGCGAACTAAAAAACCAAAACTTTGAAGGTATTGCCGTGCCATCGACGGAATTGCCATTGGCGAAAATCTTAGGAATCATATTATGTAACATTGCGATGAGGCTAGCAGCCCATCACTATTTTGATTTCCTTCTATGCGGCCGCAATCATACTAGACGAAGCCTATAGGTATGTACCTATTGTTACCTTACGCTCTGTCTACCTCATAATGGGTAAAGACGTGATTTATGTATGTATTAATAAAATTATTATTTTTGGTTGTTATTTACATACAAATGATCTGCTTGACAACAGTCGAGGGCATAAATATCGATACAGCCATCATCCTACTAATCCTACTAATATTATAAATGCGAAAGTTTGTGACGATGTGAGTGAGTGAGTGTGTATGTTTGTTCCTTCTTCACGCTAAAACGACTGGACGGATTTGGATAAAATTTGGAACGAAGATAGCTGGTACCCTAGATTAAAACATAGGCTACTTTTTATCCCGGAAAATTTCATAGCTCCTGCGGGATAGCGATATACATGTCAATTGCTAATTCTACGCGGACGAAGTCGCGGGCAGAAGCTAGTATCAAATATATCTGTCACTGACCTTATTGTTTGTGTCATAAAGGTGTATAGATGTTTTTGACGTACATTATATTTATGCCCTTGACTGTACTTAGAGTAAACAACCACTACACAACTGCAGTGATATGTTAAATCCCTTGTCATAAATTTGACAGGGCTCGTCAACTTCAGAAGCAAGACACAACATACATATTAAAGCTGTGTCTATACTGTCAAAACGTGACGATCAGCCCGCGGGCGCGACCTAAATCTCTCCTTATTAATGAGATAAGTTTTAATTGTGCGCCGTGTGTGCACACCCTTTGTTACGTAACGTCAACGCCCGTTGAATGATGTGGCTTTTTTGAGTTGGAAAATGTGCCGGCGACAATTTTTGATAGTGTTCAATTGTTTTGGTTACAAAGAAAATTTAAATCAAGTTCTATTTGCTCCTTCTCCTTCTTAGTAATATAAAAAAGCGACGGGTAGCACTCCGGGAGTGCCGGCAAAAGTGAAAACAGAAGCTTAGATACGATTTTAATGTTGTAACCTTCATGACTCTCAAGACGCGTACCGTACTGGCCGATTACAAAAAAAAATGTACGTAATATCTATATGGACATACCTCTAACAATGTGCTGATGCCCTAGAACTTTATTAGTAAAAGCACTTCAAAAATCAAACCCGATTCATTCGTATTTCAAAATAAGCTCTTAGAAGATCTGATATCCGGGTAGGTACTCCGTCTTACGCCTGATGCGAGTTTAACATTTTTTAGCCATACCTAAGAAGTTGTCACTTCAAAAAACTGATCTGGGGGTGAACCTGAAGGCATAAGCTAGCTCATTTAATTAAACATTAAGTACAATATCTCATTTCATACGGATTCGGTCTTCCTGTTATTTTCTTAATAGACACATTTATCCTTGAAGCATCATTACGGTCACGCATCTGAAGTCAACCCTCTTAAATACCTCTATTACTGAGCCTCTTAATAAAATTAATCGAACCCTATCCAACGTTAGGGTGCGCTTTTATGAAAACGAAGACGTAAAGTACTGTCACTGAGTGACTGTATCCTCTGTGTAACGAAACGGTCCGTGGTTTGTTTTGATTTAAGTAGTTTATTCTATTTGTCGCTAGATGGCGCTGTACCGTATCCTGAATTGCGCTGTTAAGATTTTTCCTAGCAAGTATAAATAGTTTTTCAATCTGAATAAAGTCATTCACCAAGAGACCGTCGTATGATTTGTATCTAAGGCGACGGTCAAGTCGACAGTGGGTATGATTCCTTACTCAGATGGTCCTACAGGGTCTCCTTTGCCGTTCAACGAGGCAATGCTGCCAGTATTACGGAAACCTTTGGATTGGGCGAGAACCTTAGAGGAATCATCACATCCATCCATCCATCCATCCTCGCAAACTTTCGCATATATAATATTAGTAGGATTTATCCACAAAATCCGTGTCCGTTACAATTGACAAAGCCGTGGTAACCTAGTGGTTCGACCTGTGGGCTCTCAAGCAGAGGGTCGTGGGTTTGAGCACGGGCTAGCACCTCTGAGTTTTTCGGAATTTATGTGCGATATTACATTTGAAATTTACCAGCTTCTCGGTGAAGGAAAACATCGTGAGGTAACATATCTGCGAAGCAATTCAATGGTGTGTGTGAAGTTCCCAATCCCTCTTATTCTGAGAAGAGGTTTGTGCCCAGCATTGGAACTTATGTTGGCTGGAGATGATGATGATGATCCGTATTACATACATACTTCTTAAAATTAAGAGCTAGGCTGTTGTCGGTGGAGCAATTTCCATGTGGTCCTTTCCAGGGCCTTTTATTTGACTTTCTGACACGACACGACTTCTACTCTCTTTCACCTGGTCCATAAAATGTTCTTCTTGGCCTCCCTCTCTTCCGCTTCCTTTCAACCTTTCCAGACATCCCTTTAAAACACTCAACGGCCAAAAAAGCCTCACGATTTCCACTGGATTGGTACCAAGTGCTATCATCAAGGGAATTGAGTTGAAAAAGTCAAAATTCACACTCGCCTATAGCGTTATTTTCATTAAGAGCTGCAATGTCAAACAAACACATTATTTCGTATAAGGACGCCATCATTCCGGTGGGATCGCGGGGAATAACGCAGGGATACGCACATTACAAAATACTGGAGACACAGGGGATGGAAGATCAGCGAACGGCTACACGCACACCACACGCATTCTCACTCACTCATTTGCAGACTCAATCACTCAACACACACACGCATCTAGTTTTTAATTTTGTGACAAGTTTTTGTGGGTTTTGATAATTATAGTTATAATACTATAAAAGCTAAATATAAGTATTTAACTTATTTGCAGACTTTCTGATGATAGATTAAAATGATGTAATTATTTTATGTATCTTTGACAATTTATGATGAAAATTTGCCTTAATTATTAAGTTTATGCTGTGTGCCCTGCCCTCATAGGGCGTCATGTTCTGACTAATGCACATTTATTTGTAACATCTTCATTGCGATGTACCTATACGACTTTACAACGAATGAAATGAAATGAAATGGAGATTTAAAACACAAATTCGTGGTCGAGCGTAACTTTAGTACTTATATTTAGTTAATATTTGGTTTCCTATTTGGTATTTTTTGGAAGAACAACTTACTAATAAATAATTAATTACAAGAAACAGTGTTAAATTTAAATAGGTACTTACTAGCTTTACAAAAGCACCGCAAGATTGAACCAAAAGCTCCAAGGCCAACCCGTGTCCTGCCCGGCCCTGTGTCCCACAACAATCGTCTCTACGTCTCCCTTTACGGATGTTAATGGCTGCTATTTGACGCGAGACGTTGACAAATTCACGTCTTTCGCACTCCTCGCTAACTGGTTAGCCGAGAGATCTCGTGTCTGGGGTATCAGCTTGCCTTGTTATGTCTTTGTCTGTACCCGTTATAAGGGAATTTGACGCCGTATTGAGATTTCAAAGGGTTAGCAAATATTGGGAGTGGCTTTTCGGGAGTGCGGTTTTTTCGTCGGCTGATTCTTCTGTAGACTCGATATTAAGACGCGAGAAAGCGTTTTTGGAACCAACGGGAAACCAGCGCTGGCTGGGACCAGGGGCCTTACCATGAGGTCTAGTCCTAAACATGAGTTCTATGCAAGTCAATAATTTTCAATGCATAATAGTGTTTTTATATAGACCTGTAGTTTTAAGGTATCTATTGTACGCCCGAAAAGGGTAACTGTTGAAACATGTACTAATTATTAAGTTCCAACTTTGTATTTTACACAGTTATACAATAAAATTTATTCTATTCTATTCTATTCTATTCTATTCTATTCTATTCATGTCGAGCATTACTCGACTTTTAAGGCTGGCGCACACCAACGCGTGCTGCGTGCTGCGTGATACACGCACGCACCAGTTGTAATTTATGAAACTATTTCATAGTTAGTTCGTAGTCCTTCCTCTTGGAAAATACCTTTTTCCGAGACATGTCGAGCGTTACTCGACTTTTATACGTGAGTAGGCCAATCGAAATGTGGTAAACGTCAATTTTTATAAAAATTACAAGTCATTACCTCTTTATTAAGTGGTGTGCTCTATGAATAAAATCTAACTCAATTATGACATTTGTCGCTTTTGCTTTCCGCACTCGAAGCGACCGCAACCAAATCAAACTCGTCGTCACAGAGCAGGACAGAAATGCCACTATAATTAAGGACCTAACGGACATGTACAGCTTACATCAGTCTATTCACTCACAAATCCGGTCAAGTGCGATCGGTTTCACACTTAAAGGGTTCGTACAGGGTAGTGACATAGCAGGGTCTTGACCATGAGAACTGGCCCCTATTTCACCACATCGACAATTGTCGGCGACAAGTGACAATTCTGTTTACATTATAACCTCGACAAGAATCTACGCCGGTCGGTTTCATATTGAAAACGCATTGCATTTCGAATTGCCAATGGTAACGACAAATTGTTGAGTTTATGAAATAGCTTAGGGATCTGGTGGGTATAAGAAGAGGCAGCGCACCAGCAAGGTAATTTCGGGGTACCAGCTAGAACCAGTTAAGTAGTTACAGTTTCGTTCCGCTACTACTGGCGCTATCAATTTTCTTGTAAAAGAAAGAAAAAAAGTTTGTTTATAACAATCACAACATATTAAATAAATAAACACATTAAACATCCAGATAAATAAATTGTCACAAAATGGTCCCAACTCAGCATGCAAAAGGCTCAGTTCCCTTGTCAAAGTTTTTTTAGGGTAAACGATCAAGACGTCCACCTGATGGAAAGTAATCACCGCTGCCCAAAGACATTCATAACATAAGTTGAGAGCGTGTTGCAGGCCCTGAAGAAATGAATAGGCTCGTTTTTCGAACATCCCTTAGTCGTACCAGTCCAGGAAAATTGGTGCCGCTAGCTGATTCCAGAGTTTAACCGTGCGTGGTAAGATATATAATGGCCTTTGCGTCTATTACAGACGAATTAAGACGAGAAGACGTTTTAAGAAGGTCCGCGAAAAATGAGCAGTTACACAACTACACGAGCGGCGAGGCATAGTTTTACCAACCTCACTTTGCTGTTTGCTGAACGTCGTGTTTTTCTTATTTGGTCAGCGATAAGTGATCGATCGAGAGACGCAATTTAATGCTACGTTCACGATTTTTCTCGCATGTGCAAACACAACTTAACATCCTATCGAACATTGTTCAGAGCCCCTAAAAATTAGCCTTCTAGGCCCCTTGTGCTTCGTACGTAACCAAGTTACATTACTAGGACACTCTAAGGTAAAATAAAGACTATTTCTAAAGTATAACAAACATTTTCGCGGCTAATGGTACCCCAAGGGCCACCTCGCCGCACCTATAAACCTAAATTAATCCAAACCAATCATCTAGGTAACCCTGGTTTTATCAGTGCTGGTAATGTAACTTGGTTATGTTCGAAGAACAAGCTTTCTAGGCTGGCAACCTCGGAGAAATAAGACTTGGTAACGCATCTGGAGACCAGGTGACCCACTTGCCTGTTTTCCACGATGTATCATAAAACGAGCTATACGAAAAATCCTTAAAGCAATTTCAAAATTACAGGCAATATTTCATCATACGCTCGATCTATGTTTAGTTTAGTTTAGTTTATTTATTCTCTCAGCATAAAATTACAGTATAAATGAATTTAGTGTCACGTACAATAATTTATGTTGCGATCGTCAAAATAGAATACATACATACATACATACATATCGTCACGCCTCTTTCCCACAGGGGTAGGCAGAGACTACTTTGTTCCACTTGCTACGATCCTGACATACCTCTTTCGCTTCATCCACATTCATCAATCTCTTCATACATGCTCGTCGGTTTCGGGTACTCTTGACCTGGCCTTTCTCCAAAACGTCCCCAATTTGATCACGGAACGTCCGCCTAGAATACAATACAATAATCAAATAAATTAATAAAAACAGAGCAAATAAAAATTTAAATGAAATGTCAAATAATTTCATCCCCAGGAGGGAGTCGACAAAAACAAAAATAAAACAATTAAGTTGTCAATGTTATAAAAATACTGAAATAAATTAGAAAATTTATCAATATTGATCTTCAATATTGAGAAATTTGGTGCCGAAACATGGACACTCACTGTAGGGCTGGTCCACAAATTTAAAGTTGCTCAGCGTGCTATGGAAAGAGCTATGCTCGGAGTTTCTCTAAAAGATCGAATTCGTAACGAAGTGATCCGACAGAGAACCAAAGTTATCGACATAGCCCATCGCATTAGCACGCTGAAGTGGCAATGGGCCGGTCATCTAACCCGAAGAACCGATAACCGTTGGGGTAGACGAGTTCTTGAGTGGAGACCACGGATCGGCAAACGTAGCGTAGGACGTCCTCAAACTCGGTGGAGCGAGGATCTTCGCAAGGCGGCTGGCAAGAGCTGGATGAGAGTGGCCGAGGATCGTGCTCAGTGGCGTGCCATGGGAGAGGCCTATGTCCAGCAGTGAACGAATATAGGCTGATGATGATGATCTTCAATGTACCTATGTACATTTCATTACGATTGTGCAGCAGATAGATTACCCGTTTTTTGAAACTAAACACAAAGGCCGCTCGGCTACCAGACTCAAATTAAAGGCGCCGTGTCTAGCCCGGCCGATCTGGTGACCCACTAGGCCTTTATTGATGGCGTAATTGGCCTACCCCTGTGGGAAAGAGGCGTGATGGTATGTATGTATGTGTATGTAATTGGATTAAGATGGCCCAGCCGGAGTTTTTGGGGCGGAGCTGTTTCACCGACAAAGTCCGACCTAAATATTCGTTAACGTGGACGAAAGAAAGGGCTAGTTCAATAGCGCTCATCAAAACTTCATGATATGCCTTGTGTTGCACAGATGTAGGCTATCTTGCATGTGTAGTTACGGAGTGGAAACGCAACTGTGTTTGTAAATAAAGATTTATAAATATTTAACGATAAATTTCTAACGTTGATATAGTGAGTCTCAATATTGTAGTAACTTGAATTGAACCCGTTGCAGCCGTGTGCAGGCCGCTAACAGACTTCCATTTAAGGCGCCGTGTCTAGGCCAGCCGACCTGGTAATCCACTTAGGCCTTCATTGATGGCGTAATTGGATTAAGACGGACCAGCCGGACCTGCCTTGTAAACGGTTTATGCTGTTAAGCCGGCGCAGTGATTTCGATGGCAATTTATAGGGACGTTTTGTGTTATTGTTGCAATTTTTCGTGTGTCCTTCTTCAAAACCTTTTAACCCTCGAACGCAAAATGAGAGGTGTTTTATAAGTTTGATCTCACTCTCTTTGTGTGTGTGTCTTTGGCATCGTAGATCTCAAGCGAATAGGCCGATTGGGATGCGGTTTTTTTCATTCGAAAACCAAGTTTCCTTGCGGTGTTTAGCCATGTTTGATAAAAATCGGGCCGGCAGTTTGAACATAATCAGCTCTTTTCAAAAATGATGTAAGGCTTAGCGTATTTTTTTTTCTTTTTTTAATTTTTTCGTAAACGGTAGGTACTTAATTCATTTTTGTGTAGGGTTTTTTTTTATGTTTTTGCCTCAGTCCCAGTAGTGGTCAGATTGAAGAGAAAGTTTATTTATATCCGGCGAAAATATAATAAATTGGAAGTCAAACCTGCAAACGATCGTCTCCAAAAGAGAAAATTCTTCAACGGTTGGTCCGATTGACTTGGAATTTTATTTGTATTATGACTGCGTCAACAAAAAGTACCGTCACCAAAAAAAACTTGTTGTTAACCTACGATGGCTATTATTTATTTTACTTGGTAAATACTTACATTTTCGATATTGCTTGCGTTCGGCCGGCGTCTACAATAGACACGCCTCTAAAATCAATCCACATAGTGCCTATACTAGTATAGTTTTAGCATAACTGCACTCCTAGATCATTGACCCGATGTCAAAGGTAACTCACTCACAAACCTATTTGATCACTCCCCCCTCCCCCCACACATAAAAGGCAAGCCACTACAAAACGCTATCAAAAAGCTCGCTTAAAAAACGAAAAATATTTTCATCCTGTTCCTAGGGTTAGCAAAAAGCGCAGATATTTTTTTCCTTCGAGTCTCGAATTAAACGGCGCATAAAAAGTTAAACATTTCCGCTGCGAACCGTACGTGACTCGGTTGCTACAAGTCCGATTCTTTTTTTAATAATTTAATTTTGTTTTTTAAAGGATACTTTGACGGTATCGGAATACTGATGATGCTGATTTTAAGCCAATTCGTTTATTATAATATTCGTAGTATGGCATTGAACTTTTAGCTTGTGGACTATATAATTATTAGGAATTTAGGAATGTCAGGCAGGTCTTTATTAGAATACTGCAGCTGTTGCTTGCAAATTCGCCTCCGTTCCTGACTTGACTCATGTTTTCTCGCCGCTTAAACCTTCCTTGGACTTTTGGACTTGCACAAAATGTTTCTAAACTAAAATTATGCAAATCAGTACAGCTGTTTTCGAGTTTTAGCGAGACAAACAAACAGCAATCTAACTAATATTATAAATGCGAAAGTATGGATGGATGGATGGATGTTTGTTTGTTACTCAATCACGCCAGAACGGCTCAACGGATCTGGATGAAATTTGGCACATAGATAGACAAAAGTCTGGAATAGCACATAGGCTACATTTTATCCCGGAAAATTGCGTAGTTCCCGTGGGATAGCGATAAACGAATTCTTTGCAGACGAAGTCGCTGGCAACAGCTAGTTATATATAAATAAATCTATTAAAATCAACGTCTATATCACTATCACTATCACTACATAGTATAAAACAAAGTCGCTTTCTCTGTCCCTATGTCCTTATGTCCCTTTGTATGCTTTAATCTTTAAAACTATGCAACGGATTTTAATGCGGTTTTTTTTATAGATAGAGAAATCAAGAGAAAGGTTTATAATTATGTACAATACATGCATAATATACCGTGCGAAGCCGGGGCGGGTCGCTAGTATTATTATAAACTAGGTACGTAAACTTAGATTCCATTTAAAGCACTACGGTGGTTTGGTTTAAGTCCCACCGTACCACCAGGAGTATAGCCAGGGTGGGTCTTAACCCAAACAGTTTGCATCTATTTATTTATTTATTTATTTATAAGCCTTTTTATTCCAAATTCGCTACAATTTCAGTAAATACATGTTGTTGTTGTTATTGCCGTTTTTTTTTTTTATTTTTTTTAATTTAATATTAAATTGTCGCGTAATTCGGCGTGCCTCATGGCATAGGCCTCCTCCGTGTATTGGAGGGTTTGGGCTATAGATCCCACGCGCGCCCAGTGCGGATTGGGAACTTAACACACACCATTGAATTTCTTCGCAGATGTGTGCAGGTTTCCTCACGATGTTTTTCCTTCACCGAAAAGCTCATGGCAAATTACAAATGTAATTTTCGCACATAAATTCCGAAAAACTCAGAGGTGCGAGCCCGGGATTTGAACCCACGACGCTCTGCTTCAGAGGCCACAGGTCAAACCGCTAGGCTACCACGGCTTTTTTTTTTGCATCTAGTTACCACGAATGAAGGCCAACTTCGGATGTCAGACAAAGCAATGCTCCAGTTTGTGAACTAGCCTAAGACGTTGAAAGTTGGACTTTGTAATAAACTTGCTCAGCAACATCTTCGGTAAATATTCAAAGCGTACATAATCTGTTATTTGCTTTCATAAGTCAGCTCATTTAAATATCCTTCACCTCCTTCGTTATCTATTCATCTCACTACCTGCGAAAGTACAGAAACAAAATTCTAAATGTTTTTGATGTTGTGTACACTTTTTGTTATGATGGTTTTTAATGAAAGATGAGTCAGTAATCTAAATATGAATTTGATTAGTTCCGAAGGGGAACGATAAGTTTTTTGATCAATATTTAAAATTCTTATAAAGTACAACTTTCCTTGCATGTCGAATTATCACCATATTTCCGACATTTGTCCAATTGGCGAAAAAGGGCGGCGTCGCTCCAAAGCCTGAGGATAAGCAGCAGCGTCCTCCGCGAACTATCTGGTATAAGGGCTCGTCCAGAAATCATATGTGTGATCGTTTAATTGGGGGTCAGCAAAATATCACGAATGATCACGATGGAGGGGGTGTCCGAGAACACTTCACGTGAATTTTTTTACACAGCAAGAAAGTAAAAAATAACGAAATCACGAGCGTGACATGGCTTAAATAAAAAAAAAAAACAAGTTATTGCTGTTTTTTTAATTAACTACCTACCTAACTTAAGTTATACTAAGTCCGAAAAATACACGACGTGATCTTGAATGGGGAAAAGGGTTTGGAGCTAGCGTTATAATCACCAAATATCACGAAAGGGGGGGGTCAAAAGTAAGTTTTAACACTTTTGTCTGTCAGTCCATCCGTACTTCAGTTTGGCGTCTAGCTAACTAACTGAAAATCCCTACTAATAAATGCGAAAATAACTCTTTCTGTCTGTCTGTTACCTTTTCATGCTTAAACCGCGAGACCGATTTAGTTGAAATTAGGCATACAGATAGTTTGAGTCCCGGGGAAGGACATAGAATAGTTTTATCCCGGAATAGTTCCCACGGGATAGCGATTCTACGCAGACGGAATCGCGGGCAACAGCTAGTTCAAAATATTTTAGATTGAGCCTTTCGAAACTAATATCTCTACGAGGCCAGAACCTGTTGACCAACATTTTTTAGTTCCAAATTGAAATATTCGCGATCGCTTGAATCTAAAATGGCGCCCGATCCGGCCATGTTAAATTGACCCGTAAAATCGGATTGCCTTTTGCTTTATTAGCGTGCTAATTCGATTTGGTGCCGTCCATCGTGACTGGAAACCAAACACGAGGCCAACGTAGCGATAGGGGTTGCCACCGTCCAGAAATGTCAGATTTGTTCATAGAATCCGAAAAAGGCATGGCCCAAAAATACGGCTCAGGCGTAGTCGTCAATGTCAGACCACAGTTTATTCAAATTTGTTCATCGTAAAGTCAAGTATATGGTAAAAAAGATGTTAAGAGAGCGTTTTCCAAAAATGTTCACATGTACATGTTTTCCAGAATTTATATATTTTGGGTTTATCTTACTCAGAATCGTTTACCCTATCGTTTCTCTTACACAAGAGAAAATGTGTCCCAGATTTTACTATGGATTTTTTTTCCTGCTCGTCACGTTTCATACATACCTATATTTAAAAAAGTGACGAACTGGAATGGAAATTTTGGGACACTTTTTCTTGTAGGATCGATAGGGTAAACGATTCTGAGTAAGAAAAATCCAAAATAGTTAAATTTTGGAAAAAATATCATGTGAGCTTTTTTTTGGAAACGCCTTATAAGAGATTTGTAGGTGAGTACATGACGCCGTGCAAGGGTAGGTACTCAATAATAATTTATCACTAAAAGCATAATAAGTATTATTAATTAAAACTGTCAAAATAAAATAATTATTATAGTTGAAGAGTTGTCAAAAGTTTAGATTATGTGTCAGAGATACAAAGAAAAGGGTAATGTATACAATACAATACAATAACTCTTACAAAGAGTATAGTCTTCGTATAGTAAAGACAATAAGAATGCAAACGCATGTCCAGTTACCTCCATACTAATATTATTTTAGTTAACATATAGCTTACCATATTAAGGCGGCAGACGACTTTACTGAGGTATGTATCTTCTTGATGGTGTTTAATCAGTCTAACTACAGCTTTCCAGTACTAAAAATGAACAGCTGAACGTAGGTAGGTACTTACATAGCGAACAGGTTATGACGCCCCCGCGCAATAAGTCGCTAAAGTTACATTAAGTATGAAGTTTTGACGTGACAACGTCTTATAAATTGGTTTGCCGGGTGACACTTCAAGAAACTGCGTTACGCTCCGCTCACGTTATGCGCTCACAATGAGAGCGAGTGAGAGGCACGCGGGCATGGTTAGCCCGCCTAAGAGCGAGAGAGACAGACATAAAAAGTGAAAGGCACGCGTCCCTTCCACTCGAGCACAGTTAGCCCGCCTAAGAGCGAGAGAGACAGAGCGAGAGAGAGAGAGTGAGAGAGATAGGCATACACACCGGTTCATGTCTTGCGCTTCTATTTCGATTTAGATTCTTTGTATAAATTAATGTTTTAAATATAATTCTTTGTATAAATAAATGTTTTAAATTGTTACTATTATTTCATCCTTCTTCCTACTATACGAATGAATATTCACATTAAAATTATTTTACCACTCAAAGTCGTTGTCACGTAAAACTTTCGCCCGTATACCGACTTTACAGGCAACCAATTTTTTATTGTTATGCGATATTCGGAATCTAGGAGTTGGGATTAAATCATTATAAATTTTATTTAAATTTTTTCATAATACAATTTAACAAAGATATTAAAAATGACGTGTTTATTGTACGGAAAAAAATATCGTAAAAAATAATCGCTACGCACAAATGCATTTTTTTTTTCATTTTGATAGTCTGGTACATATTTTGTCCAATACTAATGAGATAACAAATGTATATTTTTGTCATAATTTGCGTTAGTCAAATAGAGTTTTAATTATTTCCGAAATAGTAAATTAACCTAACCTTGTAAATTCTGATATCTTTTAAAAAAAATCGGAAAAATGTGCTACAAAAGGAATCCGCTCGTTTTGACATAGTTATGGAATGTGTTTTTTTTTTCTTTTTATGCGAATAGGAAGGCAAACGAGCACTGGTCACCTGATGGTAAGCGATCACCACTGCACATAGACACCCGCACCCCGGAGGGATTGCAGATGCGTTGCCAACCTAGAGGACTTTGATGAAATGCCTCTTGTGCCCGTAATTTCCCCGGCTGTCTTACTCTCTACACCGGAACACAGCAGTGCAAGCACTGCTGCTTAGCGGCAGGATTAGCGAGTAAGATGGTGGTAGCGATCCGGCCGGACCTTGCACAAGGCCCTACCACCCGCTTACCCATTTCGAATTCGGACCATCGTAACTATCCAATGAACGCTGTCAACCCTGTAGGTATTGATGTTTGGAGTAACGTATGATTATTAGGTAAAGTCGTTAGTGAAGTAATTACTGCTGATGTTAATTGGTTTACTGACGATTACCATTAATAGGTCAGAGGTTAACAATTAGATTAGATTGTAGATAGATCTATTGTTGCAGATGCATTCATGATCATAGCGGGTGGTAGGGCCTTGTGCAAGGTCCGTCCGGATAGCTACCACCATCTTACTCGCTAATCCTGCCGCTAAGCAGCAGTGCTTGCACTGCTGTGTTCCGGTGTGGAGAGTGAGACAGCCGGGGAAATTTCGGGCACAAGAGGCATTTCATCTTAGCCCGCTAGGTTGGCAACGCATCTGCAATCCCTCCGGGGTTGCGGGTGTCTATGGGCATTGGTGATCGCTTACCATCAGGTGACCCACTTGCTCGTTTGCCTTCCTATTCGCATGAAAAAAAAAAAAAAAACATGGTTCAATGCTAGTATTTAATAACCCCCGACGCAAAAAGAGGGGTGTTATAAGTTTGATGTTAATGTCTATTTGTGTGTGTGTCTGTTTGGGGAAACGTAGCGGAAGGACTAATTTCAACGCGGTTTTTTTTAATTCATAAGCCAGTTTTCTTGCGGTGGTCTTCAGCTATGTTTGGTGAAATTCGGTGCAGCACTTCGAAGAGTATCTGAATATTTTTTATTTTTATTTAAGTACCTACGTGTTATTTCTCTCTTAATGCGATTTTTTTTTTAATTTTTAATTTAATGCTATTTAGGTAAAACTACAGTTCTCGCGCAGATGGTAAAAGCTCATCGAGGGAATCGGCGAAAATCTTAGAAATCAGCTACAGGCAATGCGGCTAGCAACCCATCACTGTTTTATCCCCCTTTCCACCTATACAGCCGTAATCATGCTAAACCTGGCCTTTAGGTTTTACTACCTCAGGCTCTGTCTACCCCGTAAGGAATAGAAGCAATTTGTGTGTGCACAAAAGTTCACAAGTTTACTAAAAACTGTAATACATTCATGCCACGCGCCAGAGTTTTTGCTGCCGTTTTTCCACACCTAAAAATGTCACAGAAGTGCAAAATAATTTATATGCCCGCCGTTTCTACGTGTTACGGTGCCGGTGGTTAATTACGTGTAACTTTTAGATAAGCTTTGGTTTATTGAGGTGCGGTAGATTGTTCGAGTGACCTCGCTGGATATAAATAAGTTGTGGTTAAAAATTCAATTTTGTAGTGTTCATTTGTGGTTCTACCTTCTTTTTTTCAGCATGTCCGCTGTTATAGACCGACTGAGTCTTCGCCCGCGCGGTGCAGGGGCGCGGGGTAGGCTTCAAAGGGGACCGAGAAAGGTGCTTAGAATTACCGTAAACCGAGATGACTTTGATAATTTTGGCGCCACTTTGATAGTTTTAAAATTACTATAAAATCGATATTGGCCACATGCGGTGAATTTTTGGAATTTGAACGCAAAAGCGATCGATGAAGACATCGATTCGAAGCAGAAAGCGTAAATAAAAGTGAATGATTTCGTCATTGCAACAAATTTTTAAAGTCATCCCGTAAATCAAAGTCACCCCAGTTTACTTTACGGTTTGGAAGACAGGATTCTAGACCATAATCAACATTTTCCATGTTCATTCATTCAAAAATTGACAACAAGCCGCAAGCATGCTACTCTAATTTCAAAGTTAATTGATTTTCTTTCATAAATAAACGAAAGTAACATTGTAAGGGAAACCCTAAAAGAACCGAGATACGTAGGTAAATTAATTTTCCTTTTAGAAACCACGCCTATCGAATTTCTAGCGTCAGTTATAATATAAATAAATATTAAGTAGATAAACATGCGACATGAGGGTTTCTTTATCATCGCCCGATGTTTGTACACTATTTTACGTCTTCCCCTGGCAAGGAAGTGGAAATTACCGCATGCTGTAAAGTGCTACTTAGGACCGGGGGCGACGTAAAATAATTTTAGCTTTATTTATTTGTTTTTTCAGACGGCTTCTAACTCTGTTTTTACCAAAAACAAAACCTGAGCTATTAAAATCGAAACTGAAAGTTCGTTCGATACGGTCTCTCTCACTCTCATATTTATGACGATAAGTGTTAGCAGAAGAGAGATACGAAATTCTATTGTTCGAGTATTAATGCCTCCTCCAGATCATTAGGCACTAACGTAATTGTATCCGAACCCGTAGTAATTTTACGTGAATTAAATTTCCGTCTTGATTCTGTGAGCTAAAGTTCTGACGCTATAAACGAAAAATCGGGGTTTAAATGTAAAATCAGGTTTTTGGGGCTTTCTGGGACTTTCTGGCCCCTTTCCCATCAAAGCAACAATTTGTCGGTGACAAGTGACAATTTTGTTTACATTACTATCTCGACGAAAATCCACGCCGGTTGTTTACATTATTATCTACGCCATTATAAAACATCTCGAACTAAACTCGATGTATATTAGCGATCCGTTTCAAACACGTAGAATCAACATTGGAAAAAGTTGCAAAAAGCTATTCTTCATATAAAAGTAAATTCAGTTTATTCCCAGGCTTTTCAGGCTCACCTAACCATACCTTAACCCTACGCCAAACGCTCATCCTATCAGAATAATGTAGCACAAAACGACAAAGCCCGTCGAAGTGACGTATCCTTTCATAGTACCTTTTTCAACCCACAAATGCTTACTAGCATTTTACCACTTTTTCCAACGTCCTAACCCTTCTACACACATCGATACATCTTATACGTCTATAAACCATTTTGTGGAGAGCTCGTGCTTCGTGGCCTTTAGGATTGCGCAGAGAATACTGCAGCCATGCGTTACGTTATTTTCTATTATTGGCTCAATTAATAGTAGTTTAAATACGGTATCATAATGAAGGTCATTAAAATATGAGTGTGGGGTATGCATTAAAATGCGATGTTATTGTGAAGATTGTTCTATTTAAGGTTTATAACGTAAACGCACTGAGAGACAGTTACAAACTATTTTGACCACAGAACAATACTTACGTATGTAGTGCCCAGCACAGTGGAGCGTATACAGGCTGGAGATGATGATTATTATGACTTATCTAGAGATTTCGTAGTATATGAGGGCTCAATACTGATGCGGGTTTGAAAGTTTGAAATTAAAAAAAGGCTGAGCGCACTTTTAAAAATTTCATAAGTATTTATTGTACCTTAATCTAATTTTAAGCGGTGTTCTTCTATTTGAAAAACTATATTTTTAAAAATATTGCAGCTGCATTCGATTCTAACTTGAAACTTTTATTTTTTTTGTAAGAAGTAGGTACGTGGGAGTAAATTAGTTTAGTATGTCTCTAGGACCGTTTTGCTGGAAAATATACTGTGTAATAGTCACTGAATCTGGATTAAAAGTTTATAATATAGAGTTTAACACTAAATCGTGATCCAACTTATTCCAGCCAAAAATCTTGGTACTCGTATAAAACTCGACAAAACTTTTGCCACAAAACATCTTAAAACAAGTGTAGCAAGTATTAATTTTACGTTACATCGCAGAAACGCATCAAGATTTATTGACGACGAAATGAGCGGGGTCTTCATACGCTGGCGGTACATTTCGCTTTCAAGAAAAAGGTTTCGTTGGTCCGACCTACTTCCGAACGTTTAGGCGAGCTCTCACGAAAATATTCATATAAAAATGCGGATATGAATGTTGCTTTTGGATATTGCTAGAATATTCGGGCTCAATAAGAAGGCTGTAAGCGTTTTGTTAATGCTTTATTGTTGATATTGGAAGCGTTTCGTTGCTTTGTGTTGCTTTGTCGTAGTTTTTAGTCGATATTCTTTTCAACGGCAACTCTGTTGTCGTTTTCTTACTGACGTTATCGGCACTTACAGGAACAACTGTGTAGCGTTTTTATACGATTCTATGGTCTGTTTGTCTACTGACTGAATCGTGCGGCTCACCTTGACTTTCAATTGTCCCGAGGGGCTACCCCGAAATTCTATTTTCGAAGTTCGTATTATACCATCCCTCTCACTCTCAAATTAATTCTTATTAGTGTGACCGGAATGGCGTTACACGAACTTAGAAAATCGAATTTCGGAGTATAAGGCCCGATACGCAGTTGATACTCTTTAGATTAGTATTTTTAGAACAGGACGTGAGTTATTTGTACCAGAAAAAAAAATAGTTATAGGTAGCAAGATAAGCATGTTGTTTATTTATTTCGTATGTAAGCCCTAAGGAATAGGAGTTAAAAAAAAACGGATAATAAATAAATAACTCCAATCAAATTCAGATTTATCTCGATTTATTCCTTACACTGATTTACTTATCGCTATATACAATTCTTTCTATATATCACAATCAAATAGCGACGAGAACCATTATATAAACAATGACTAGTTACATCAATGAATATATTATAATGCATTTACTATCAAAACTAAAGCTATTTAACTATTTACAGATTTTTTACAATGTTTCAAAGTATCCGAAAAGTAAGTTTTATTTTTGAAATTTTGTAACTTTCGGCATTACAAAACAGATATCTTATGTTGTAATTTAATTATGGATTAAAAATGTAGCTAGCTTATTTTAATATTTAATGAGACTTCAAGGCTTGATCGCATAAAATAAATTACTTAAAATTACCTCGGCGTTTCGGTTGTATCTCTAGATACGTTGTCACAAGTAGACGCAATAGGCTAGCTACTCAAATATTTAAAGAAAGTACATAATAACCATTAGTCTTTACAGTCACTGTAAAAATACAACCATTCGACACTCTCGAATGAATAAATTAGTTTCAACTGAATGATTTTGTATGTGTTTTTTTTCTATAAAATTGTGTGTACGCTCTTATATTTGTGTCTTGCAAAATGAATAAATTTCTTCTTTCTTTCTTTCAAAATAATGTGATAAGTACAGTCGAGAGCATAAATATCGGTCATCGTGTCGAATATATGTTACCGACCTTATGGTTTGTGGCTTAAAGGGTTATAGATGTTTTTGACGTCTTAGTAACGTATATAAATTTATGCCTTTGACTGTACCTTACTTAAACAAATAAAGGAAGAAAGAAGAAGCAAAATTCCCAATTCTTTGATAGAATCTACCTTATTTTTGCCAGTGAGTGTATAGGTCTCGGAATAGATTTTTGGGTGGTGAAACTTGTCCACTAACTTATCCAGTTTTTCTTACTTGCTAGGTACCACAAAATCCACGAATCCTAAGTACAATGTTGTTTAATATCTGACAGAAATACACCAGTTTTTGCCAGTAAAAAAAAAACAGATAACTTGTCTTTTTTTTAAGTGAGGAAGGCAAACGCGCAAGTGGGTCACCTGATGGTAAGCGATCACCACTGCCCATAGACTCCCGCAACCCCGGAGGGATTGCAGATGCGTTGCCAACCTAGAGGACTTAGATGAAATGCCTCTTGTGCCCGCAATTTCCCCGGCTGTCTTACTCTCCACACCGGACCACAGATGGCGGTAAGATGGATGATGGTCTTAGAATTATTCCGGAATATCTCAGGAGATGGTTGAGTTAGACTATAGACCGTTCGCTTCAATGAGCACCACCCGCCCCCGCCTCTCTCGGTCCCCTTTGTCGTCCCACCCCGCGCCCCTGCACCGCGCGGGCCAGGACTCACTTAAGCGGTCGGTCTATAAATACACAGACAAAGATTTTTCATTTCAATTTAATCCAAAGTTTAGTCCCGCCTTTGACGCGGTTCACTTAGAACATCGATCAATTAATGAAAAAAAAATAATGAACCATCATTCAAGAGCCCTAAAAAACATTTCCAAGGCTATTAAGCAAACAACCCGCTGAAATTTAATAGGTAGTGTTTTATGCAACCGTTACATAGGTATTTAATCCTTAAAACACGAGTGTTTTAAGACCTAATTATGTACAGTTGCATACATTATCTACACACATTATCACAAGTACTCTAAGATGGGTTCAGAAGCAGTAGGGAAATCAAAATGACCAGCATTATTACAACCCCCCCGTAAGGAACACAGACGCGAGTTATGTAAGTACTTTCATATCTGTGGTAGTAGGTAGGTATACTTACTTCAATGTTAATTACAGCACTAGCTTCTGCCCGCGACGAATTAGCAATTGATATGTTTATCGCTATCCCCCGGGAACTATGCTATTTTCCGGGATAAAAAGTAGCCTATGTTTTAATCTAGGGTACCAGCTATCTTCTCTCCAAATTTTATCCAAATCCGTCCAGTCGTTTTAGCGTGAAGGAGGAATAAACATACACACTCACTCACTCACATCCTCACTATTATATTATGTTTATATTATTATTAGGTTTTTTTTTTTGGGTGTAATAATGAGAACTCCTACGGTTTCGGAACGCAATTTAGAGCACCAATATATGCGTAGATAAACATTTTCTAAAGACCTTGCATACATAGAGGAAACTTAGACGCAGTCCGCGTAGAATTATGAGGAAATCAAAATCAAAATGGCGTACAGCAATATGGCGGCGGAGTTGTGAGACGCGCGCGACGCCAGCGCCGACGCGGGGTTGCGGACGCATGTGCGGAACTCGTGGTAGTCTGCGCGAGTTATGGCGCAATAGTGGACGTGTACGCAGGCAGAGTCGCATTCGGATAACTCTGGCGCGTGGCGCACGCGCAATGCTGTTAGATACCTGAAAAATAATGACAAATTACACATACACATCACAATAAATCACGTGTTTATCTCTAAGGGTAAGGGTAACAAGACCTAAAGGCCACGTTTAGTATGATCGTGGGCGTATTGAAAGGCGAATTAAAATAGTGAGGGGTTGCTAGCCGTATCTTCTATAACATAAGCCTCTAGTGTAAGTTTTCGCATATAAAAACGTCTCGAACGCGTTCACGTAAACGTCTCAATTACTATGGAATAATGTGCAGCGCCACCTGCGGATCGAAACGGTAACAAACTGAGCCTCTAGTGTAAGTTTTTGTAAATTTTAACGCAAACGCGTTCGAGACGTATTTGTGACCGAAAACTTACACTAAGCATAATCAGTGTTGCCAGATGGAATCTGAAGTATTCAGTAGAAAAATTAAAGTTTTAGCAGTAGATAGAGGAAAAAATCAGTAGATTATAAAATTAATAACCACAAGAGGTTATATAGAATTTAGCTTGAATTATAAGTATAATATAATACATTAGAACATATAAATACACATAATATTCATGTAAACATTTACCTACTGTACTTACATAAGTTAATCTGAGTCAATGATTTCCTTTTTTTTTTTTGCTGTAGTAGCTTGTACTACTATTATTATTATCTATGTATTCTGTGGTGCGTGCTATCCCCGTCGCACTTACAATATAGTTATTAAAGTTATAGAGGACGGCACACATGGTTCGGAGTGTCTCTGTCTCGCCCTGTCATGTCAGAGCGGCCTCAGGACTGCAGATAAAAAAACCACAAATTCACAAAACCTTAATGTCGTGTTATAAAGGCCAGATGACACGATTTCTAAAAACTACATGATCCGACCTGATTTGGAAAAAGCAGGTAGATTTCTTAAATAATAACGTTCCCAGCATTAGATCAGTAGATTTTTTTAAAATCAGGTAGATCTACTGCTAAATCAGTAGATCTGGCAACACTGAGCATAATGATTCCTACTAATGATGGGCCGACTACGGGTTTTGCCGACTAACCGACTAGCCGACTAGTCGGTTCCAAAAGTACCGAATAGTCGACTGATTAGTCGGCACTGCCGATAATTTATGGCGCTCGTCAACTCACTTTGCTTTTGCAGCCGTTCGGATAAAATTGTCCGCCTTCCTCACTAACCGAGTACCTAATCATAAAATATGTAAATAGAAAAATAATTCAATTTTATGCCAAAAAGTATCAGCTCTTTTACAAAATGTTGTAAGGCACATTTTGTAAAAGAGCTGATACTCTTCAAACTGCTTGACCAATTTTAACCGAACATGACTAAGACCCACCGCCAGGACACTGGCTTTCGAATGAAAAACTGCATCCTAATCGGTCTATCCGCTGAGAGCTACAATGCCACAGATACAAAACACAGACATCGAAGTCAAACTTACAACATCCCATTTTTTGCGTCGGAGATTAAAAACATCGTGAAATATTCTGTTTGTACGGATATTTTCAGAGCATTTCATGCTTTATTTACCAACTAGCTGTAACAAGATTTAAGCGCGTTGAATATTGAACGGGCCAATTGCATGTTTTAATGCATAAGCCCCAAAAAGAACAAGAAATAAAATAAATACCGGCCACGCTTCGGTCAGCTAATTTGAATATGGACCAAGGCTGCCTTTGTATTTTTTACGATAAAAGGTCCAATTACAATATAACGCGTTAACGTATTGTTCGGGCGTCAAACCCGGATTATAATGCTTTAAGTTATTTTTATTACAAGCTGTATTAACTTGCAATGAATGAATGTATGTAAGTACCTATGTTTGTCCGTGTGGAATCGACCCACTCAATTTTGGCAATTCAATTTCACCCGATTGAGCTGAAATTCATCGCATCCACCGGAATGTTGAAGGATCACACTTGATGTATTTTATGTCGTCAATGATAATGAAAGCACAGTGCTTCTAGTTTCTCAATGTATTTGACAGTTGCCGTATACTGAATAAGGGTGCGACCAAACCGCCGCGTATACGCAGTGACGTGTCATATGCGTCACGTTTTCTCACCGTTTCTTCATACATTTTGTTGCGATTCCGTACCATCACCGTTTTTTAAGCGGCGGTGTGGTCGCACCCTAAACATGATTGTAAAATAATTTTGTTAAGATCGAAAGCAAATGCAACGGCTGCATCGAGCATCACTCTGTCCAAACTACTCGCTCTCATACCCAATAATGTACTTTTTCATTCATGTTTATTCGAAACGGCAACATAGTCGCATTGGTTAGGACAGGGTTTTAATAATGACAGTATGCCTTTTTTGTTCGCGGTAAATTTTCTACAAGTATTTGTATAAAAAACTCTTTTTGTATTCCAATTTATTAGGTTGCTAAGTATGTACGAGCGCTCTTTTGTTTGTTCATTGAAATTCAAGCTCGTATTACTTTGTCTAGGGGCATGGTAGTGTCCCAACCAAGTCGCACAAAATAAAGGCACGGCCGTACCATCCTTTTCTCGAAGCTAAAAAAAACCCTAGTGTGACGTGGCATTCCGCTCGCGTCAGGTTCGCCAGCAACGTCCTCACTGAAGTTTTTGGTTATGGTTACTGTAACGCACAGAAGTTACGTTAGCTCGCAGATGAATACCCAGCTTAAAAGTGTCCCACGGTGCGGTTTCAGAGACATTTTCTCCCCCGAACTCTCCGGCTGTGGAATGAGCCGATGTTTTCCCTTCGGACTACGAGTATATTAAAGGACTCTTTAAAAAAGGAGTGTTAAAAGTTTTAAAGGGTCGGCAACACGCATGCTAGTTCTTTTGGCAAGCGTCCATAGGCTGTAGCAACTTACCATCAGGCGGGCCTTAAGCTTGTTTGCCACCGAAATGGAATTTAAAAAATCGTCTTAGTTACGGAGCCCCAAAAAACAGTGCCCCAAGAAAAATTGCTTTATTATTGCATGTTTTATTTAGCATCTGTTCTTTAGTGAAGCGAATGAAATAAATTGGATTGTTGATTGACATGGCATCTAGATGGGAGTGAACCAAAGAAAAAGAAAATTTTCTCTTCAAATCACGCAATAGACGTTGAAATTAAGGCTTAATTTGATCTCAATCTAATCTTGATGAGTCCTCGTCACTGGGTTTTTGGAACTCGCTTTTTTGGCGCAGAGTAAGATTTGATTTATTTTATTTTCACAAACTTTAATTTAACATCTGCACTGTTCATACGTCACAATTTTGAACAAAATAAAGTATTTTAATTCGTATTTGTAAACCCAAATTTTGAACACTTCATTCTTCAGTTGCCTTGAAATTTAGTTGTGTAAGGATGACAGGATGCGAGACAGACTCGCGCACCGAAAGTTCCATACAAATTCGGCGAGTTAATATAAAAACCAGTGTTAGCCCTACCTACTACTCTTTAAACTCTTTTATAGCTGGCCGTTGTAAACAGGGCCGTCTTTAAACTATTTGAGGCCCTGGGCACATTAGGATCATGGGGCCCCTATGACCTAAATATCGGTTATCATTTGGTAATCTGGCAAGAACTAGGGGGCCCCATTCGATCGCGGGGCCCTGGGCACGTGCCCATAGTGCCCAGTGGAGAAGAGGGGCCTGGTTGTAAACCTCGTGACAGCAGCATCTCATTTTTATAACTAGACTTCAGTTCCATACGAACCTTGGTAGGAGGTGCTGCTGCCACGAGGTCACCCATTATTTCATGTATTTATTTTCTTATATTCATTAAAAATCAGTTAATCATCATAATTTGTTTTCATTCAATATTCAGATACAGTTCACTAGTTCGCCACACATTCATTAATAAATTATCTTTATCTTTTAACCTTTTCACCGCCACGTCAAATACAAGAGACGTCACCCATACGCCAGACTTCTTTTTTTGGGATGGCTTGAACCTAAACCCTGAACGAAGGTTGCTTTGCATTGAAGTAATGGACGTAATGTATATGGGTCGTTGGCTTCGAAAAGCTTAAGGATAGTATCAAAACTTTTCGTAGTGTTTTGTAAAATGCTGTCGATTGAACTCACTTAGCAAAGACCCCTCTGTCGTGATAATTCCTTATCCTGTCAGCCAAAGCGTCGAGAGAGGCGGCGGTGACTTCCCGCAGACCGTAGTACTGGGTCAGGTTGTACTCGACGGCCCAATGCATCTCGGCTCGGTTCGTCACGTCCAAGTAGTACTGGGTGTAGTCCAAGACCTGAGACAGAGAATAACAATTATAATTTAATACTTGATAAAACAATGGTGGTTATTAAAAACAATGTAGAACAATATATTATGGACTTCTTCATGGACACCAGATTTGACGGGCAACGGGCTAGCAGTGACGTTCTTGGCGAGCGATTTGACCAGCATAGCAGTCGAGAGCACGAATACTAAGCCCGCCGGCATGAACTTTCGGCTGTTGTAAAATTTGGAAGCTGTTGAAAAACCAAAGTGACGACTGGCGGCGCAATAAGATGTATCATTAGTAACATGCAATAATATTGGTGGCAATGGCAGCTTATTCTTTATAGAATCTCAGCTCCGTCCTCACAGCCAAGGGCCTTAATGTGCCTCCCTGTGCCTCTCAATATTATTGACACTGCTCTTATGACTGAGATCTGTACTTTTACAGAGACAGAGAATACCTACACCTTAGGAAAGATAAAGAAGATTCATTGACCCCGACGCAACACACAGCAAATAATAACACCCCTCATTATAATCGTCACGCCCGTATATGTCCATCCGTGGTATTACTATACTACTACTCTTAAGCGAATTTATCGATTTGGTAAAAATCGGTCGAGCAGAAGAATTTTAGCTTTTTTCTAAAATGATGTAAGACTTTTTGGGCATTTTTTAAGGGTCTTTCTTAAACTTATTTATTAAACGCATTTTTTGCGTGCGGACTTTTTTAATTTTGAAGTAGTTATTACCTTCCCGTTGTTGGAATCGAACTTGTATAGTCTTAGTCCAGGGTTTGATATGCTGCCTGCGCCCCGAGGAGTCACTGACGGAGCTAGGAACGCCCACGACACTGGTCGACCTGGTGAGACAAAGACTTTATTGACAACTAGTAGACATCATCATCAGCCTGAAGATGTCCACTGTTGAAAAAAGGACTCCCTTAGTAAACCATAATGAACGTCACTCGCCATCTGGATCCATCGGTTTCCCGCAACTTTCATGATGTCGTTGGTCCATCTTTGTTCAACAGTGGGCATCTTTAGGCTGATGATGATGATAATGATGAACTAGTAGACTAGAATCCCACACATCTGCATATTATACATGGGTATACGCACAAAACACAATATAGGCACACTCTGAACACAAACTACATAATGATTAACACACAAATCATTAAATTGAGCACACAACGCATCATGAGACACAATTTACAGCACGTTAGGGTAGGTTAGGTTAGTTTGGCTTTTAGTTTTAGTTTCCGCATTAGTTCTGGCCAGAGGGACCAGGCTGAAAACCAGCGCTGGAAATTATCTCCAGCATGTGCTGAGCACGGTACCCATTGCCAAGCGGTCGGAGTTTAGGTTAAGTTTAAATATTATTATTATTTTTTATTTATATTTACAGAAACCAACCAATTCTTAAGAGGACCGTAAACTTGTGAACAAAAAAGAAAATAACAATGAAGTAATGGAATGGAAAGTAACTAATAACAAAAGGACAGTAATTAAATAGTGATCCGGACAGACTTGCACAAGGTCCCACAAATGAAATGTCACGCAATCGTATTCTTTTCAACGCACCGTCGCTGTATATCAGCCTGAAGGTATCCGCATGCCTGCGCCCGTAGAACTGGCCAGCGATGACGTCACTGTAGCTGCGGATGACGCGGATGAAACCAGCGTTGGGTAACGGCGTCAGCTCGCCTCCGCCAGCTGCTAAATAGCTGTCTTACTCTCCAAGCCGGAAGGCACGCTTACTACCCGCGAAAATGTCACTCTATCAAAAAAAAACTACCACAGTTTCCATCTCAACGCACCATCGCTGTATATCAGCCTGAAGGTATCCGCATGCCTGTGCCCGTAGAACTGGCCAGCGATGACGTCACTGTAGCTGCGGATGACGCGGATGAGGCCAGCGTTGGCTGATGGCGTCAGCTCGCCACCGCCAGCCGCAGCGGCGCTGCCGGCGCCATGACGCTCCTCCACCCCAGGGCCAGCATGAGCTACTATGTACACCTGGAACAACATTGCTATTAGCTTTGCCGTAGCGTTAATGTAATCAAAACAAAAACATACCTATAATTATATCGATAGGCCTATCGATACTGTCGATAAGAATAAGAATACGAATAATTTATTTGGCAGAATAGACATAATTTTATTTTAATACATACAAGACATTGATGTATTTCAATATACAATATACTAATTACAGTATTATAGTATTGTATAGAAACTATCGATACTATCAATAATATTGTAGTCTGCCAAAAATATCGACACTATCGATAACTTTTGATACTTACGATTGTATTTATTTAAACTATCGATAGTCTATCCAAACACTATCGATTGTGGACTATCGAACAGCTACACAACTTACTAGGTATATTTTAGCTACAAACTGAGTGACCGAGAAGCTTCTCTGTCTTTGCCATTATTATAAGTAAGTATATTGTTTGTCATAATAAGTATTTACTTCCATGCAAAACATTGAATGTACCCAGTTTCATCTCTTCTGCAACCATCTGGATGGTGCTTGCATACCATCAAATGACCCACTAGCTCGTTTGCCATTGCCACCCTGTCACATAAAAAGATAAGGCGTAGTTTAGCCCATAATTTGCCAATATTCATAGTGCACCATGGTCTAAGAATATATTTTTGTTTTTTATTATTATATAATTTTTAGTAGGACTTTAAAATTACGATGAGGCTTCGACCATGTTTTTTTTTTAATGTCAAATTCAGGGCTAAATTGTCTCATTTTCTCGTTCAAGGAACACCGCCTACATTTATTTGATCCGAACGCTGTGCAAATAAAATTTAATATCAACTAGAATAATCACTTTTGCTTACACCGTGACAACTTAAACCTTATCATAAAGCTGTAATAGTCGATATTTCGAGTTCGCAAAAGTTTCAATCGTCCCTAAGATCATTTCGATGTGCCTTTCATGCCAAAGAGAAGATAAATGAAGATTAAATATTCATTCTGTTTTAATTCGCACAGAAGAAAATTAGCGATAATGAAAACTGAGAACGATTCCGGTAAATGTATTTGGAACACTTTCATTATTTAGCAATTATGACTTATTTATTACGAACAAAAACAATCAACTTAGGTGGCCAGACGTCCAAAGCTGCTATGTCTGTTTGACACATGTATAATAATATTTTTTTCGCAAAACCTTCCGCTTTGTGATCAATCCATGTAATGATCAGTTGATCAGTTGATAAGCAGTAGAAGAGCTCAAAATGATTTACACACGTCTTAGAAATGTGGACGACATGGGAATGGGGACGAATTGGGAATACGGACGAAACAGGAAGTGGACGATTTGGAAATGTTGACGAAATAGGAATTGAACCATTTGGGGATTGTATGTGGATGAAATGGCATTGTTAACGAGCTAGGAAGACAAGATGGGAATACGGACGAAGTGAACTCAAACGGCCATTACGATTTTGAATCACTTTTGGACTAGAAATCTGACCAAACTGTGACCCACATGTCTTGATATGTACATTTATTTCAGCCTGGGGACACTCCAGTCGGTAATTTTAATTAATGTACTTGCCCAGGGCCATTGTCAGGAACTATCAACTCAACAGTTCCTTGTTGTTTATAAATAAGAGACGTGGCGCGTTTATTTTCAGAGCTCCCATTTTGCTTCTACTCGTCTATTTTTAGAAGCAATTACTTTACTTACACTGGGTATTGTGAACGCGAATAATGGAATTATTAAGTGTTATGAAATTGGTTCTAAAATTGTACTCTTTGTTGAAGTAGGCGACAGTTGCGTTAAAAATAATACATTTTTATTTTCTACAACAGCACAAAAGATAAAAATAATTGAAATGTAAGGATGAATACAAAATATCGTCTCATAAATCGCCGGATGTTGAGTGTTGTGTGTCGGTCTAGTGGCAGCCCTAGTGAAGAAACTAATAATAAAGACCAAGTGCGGGTAGTTAGGAAAACCCGTGCAGCTAGAAGATGTTGATACCGCCTCTTCAGTTCTCTCGAGACCATGGATGCAAAGTGTCCGAAACGTCGAGGTATTTACAGAAAAACTTTTTATTTAAGTGTTTAAGTCCCGTTTTTCTTATAATAATGTGTGAAAATCGCGAAAGTTTGAATCGATACATAAGGATGAAATGTTACGAAATAGACCTAAATCGCAAAACGCGGGTCTCACAGACGGACTGGCCTTCCGTTAAATTCATTGGGTGTTGAGTACAAGATATGCAAGGGAACCATAACACTAGAATAACGGTATTCAGATCTCTCTGCTTAATAATTTATTTTTATAAATTTAAGTATATATTATATGGGGAGTGTAAATGGGTGCGTTGGGAGGGGAAGGCGTAGATGGACGTTCCATGATCAAATTGGGGACGTTTGGAAAAAGGTCAGGTCAAGAAGAGTAAGAGATTGATGAATGTGGATGAAACGAAAGAGGCATATCGCAGCAAGTGGAACAAAGTAGTCTCTGCTTTCCCCCGTGGGAAAGAGGCGTGACGGTATGTATGTATGTATGTGTGTATGTGTATAAATTTAAGTTTAAGTATTATAGTCTCTTTTATTAGTCTTTCTAGAACACCATCATTGCCAAGACGGATGCGCTGCAAGAAACTTGGCAGAAACTTGGCTTGGTGTTTGAATCATCTACTACAAACCAGAATTAAAATAGAATGAATGAAACAAAATAGCACAGGTTGAGAAAAATCTATATAACAAATAAAAAAACCACTACAGAAAAACGTTATCGAGGAAAGTACTTCCATGCTGGTATGGAAGCAAAAAAAAAGTAGAATGCACCCAGTTGCTTCTCTTCCCGCGCATGATAAAAGCCCATCGAGGGAACGGCCAAAAATTTTAGGAATCATTTTATAGGCGATGCCCCCCCCCTCACTATTTTGATCCCCGTTTCACCTATACGCCCACAATGCTAAGCACGGTTTTACGTCTTGTTACCTTAGGCTCTGTCTCCCGTGAGGGATATATGACGTGATTTGCGTTGTGTAGGTATGTAGGGTACATACGAAATAGATCGCAATAATTTGCTTTCGTTTCTTGATCATTGGTCTACTGTGTCTACTAAAATATCATTATCACTGTCCTATCATTTACGTCTTTTTACTGTTAATTCCGCGATATCATTACCCGTAGGCTTATTGTCTAACTCGCTCGCAATCGCCATCGTGTTAATTTTTTCAGTTCTTGTATAAATGTGACAGCTAGCTGATTCCGATGCCAATTGTCAGCCCATACATGAACTGTCAAAATGAACACGATGGCGATTGCGAGCGAGTTAGACAATAAGCCTACAGAGGCCTTACCATGACGTCCTAATTCCGACTCAGTTCAAGTTTTAGCTGTCACTTTTAGTATGGATCTGACAGCGAGCGGACCTAAACTGAAACGCATTAAGACGTCATGGTAAGGCCCCAGCTCCCACTCATAATTCTGTTGCAAAGAACAGAATATCCGGTAAAAGTTTGTACAATACCTACACCATACGGAGCAAAGAACCTAATAGAGGGGAAACGCCATATAACTTAAAGTCGTCACAATTTAAAAGGCCCGTTTTGACAGTTCACGCCCATGAAGTTCTCAATTTTTTACCGATTGAAATGTTCTGAAGGTAATTGTGTTTTTCATTGATGGGTATCGCTCACTCAGCTAAGTGCTGTGCATAACGATTTTTTCATATTGTCCACAGACTATTAATAATCGGTTAAGGAAAAAATAAATCGATCTAGATATTTTTTTTAAGGCCAACTCGCACTTGGCCTTTATTTGGATTTTATTTAGACCAATTAATTACTGCATTTCACCAGCTGTGTAGTGATCTTTACTGAAAATTATGACCTTGCAGCTCAAAGCCGTAAACAATGGCAACACTGATTTTAATAGAATGGCTCCTCTTCATCATCTGAAGAAAATGATTGACTGAAGATTCACTTTCTAATCAGAACTTTAATCCAATGCCACTTTACAGTACATATTTAAATCGATCAAATACTCATGCAAACTTGAATCGATTTATCGTGAGTATCGAGTACCGAGTCGCACGGTGACATCACTAGTTACGTCGGGAAGACAAATGTCAAAACGGGCCTCTTATTTTGTGACGACTCTATATGAGGTAAAATTAAGCCAAGCCGAAATTGGCGATGATTGCAATGTGCAGCCGAAGGGCAAACTTAGCAGATGTTAATGTGTTTATAGACCTACCTCTTAAATGAGTCCTCGCCCGCGCGGCACAAGGGAGCGGGGTGGGGGGACAAATGACACCCTGCGTCCCTGCACTGCGCAGGCGAAGATAGTTGTGTGCTATACTGAAACTCGATTAACTTTGATAAATACCAGAAAGTAAATACATGATTCAAATTCGAAGTACTTTATTGAATTTGTTCCGTGTAGAAAATAAAAGAAAAACAATCGCGAAAAATAAGTGTCAATCTAACTTCTAACTAATATTATAAATGCGAAAGTATGGATGGATGGATGGATGTTTGTTTGTTACTCAATCACGCTAGAACGGCCGAACGGGTCTGGATAAAATTCGGCACATAGATAGAGAAAAGTCTGGAATAGCACATTGGCTACTTTTTATCCCGGAAAATTGCGTAGTTCCCGCGGGATAGCGATAAACGAATTCTCTGGAGATGAAGTCGCTGGCAACAGCTAGTTAGGTATATGTCGGTAAAGGCTGATCGTGTTGCCATAATTTATAGCCCTTATTACCAATCTATTTGGATATTTCCTCTACACAAGCTATTCAAAGCAAGGAGTAATTTCAATATCGCGAAGCTTTGTACTTTTTATATTAACAAAACTCTCATTGTTATTTCATTATCCTGTATTGAATGCCTTCGCTTATAGCAAATAACGTTTATTATGCGTGTGTACGTCAATTTTGTTATCTCATATAGCCTTTGAGATGTAAATAGCGAAGAAAATGACAATTTTGCTCTGAAAGAAGTTAAGACACACGAATGAATACGTTTTATTCGCAATTTTATTTTAGTAAAGAACTTTTAAGGGTTTTGAATTAAGAAAATTAATCGAGTGCTCATACATGAATAAAAAATAATTCAATTTTATGGCAAGAATAGTTACTTATATATAAGCATTGTTGAATTTGTACTTTAAGTAGAAAATTAGATATACCATACCTACCTTGCTACCTACATTATAAATTATAAGAAAAATTAAGACCATGGAAAAGAAAAGACCTAGTTGCCCTCATCAAAGCCTTTTTTTGCTGCTTGGTGGTGGTCGTCCATGCTCTCCGCACCATCAGAGCACGCTGTTAAGCACGCCAATCCTCAACTTGCTCTGGGACTGCACTTGTCAAAACGTCGCCAATTTGCGGGACGTCCGTCTAGGCCTTATCCCAACGCTCCCATTCCACCCGCCATATAAATCTGTATATTCAATATAATCATAATCATAATCATTTCTTTTGCACTAACCATTTCGTTTTTCCTCCTAGCCTTGCTGAGGACGGAGTCTAGCCACTGCCACTGCGCCCTCCCTCGGTGGGGGCCGTCCGTGCTCTCCGCACCACCGGCCCAGAGGACGCTGTTGAGCACAACGATCCGCAACTTGCTGTGGGACTGCTCTATGGTGTAGTAGCCACCTGGAAGATGTCATACGTTATTTATCTGTGCCATGTCGTGCCCAGACTTAGGAGAGGACCCGTTTTTTCCCGTTTAATTCGCGGTAGTTAAATCCCAAAAAAGTTATCAAAGATGGCCGTCGCGCTCACAAATTATGTCATTGTCATAGTGACGTTCCAGATATAACCAATCAAAATTAACCTTTTAACCTGACTTATTGCCATTATAATTATGATTTTTTTCTTAAGTGTTTCAATTAGATATCCAAGTTTTTTCGGCAGTTAAATTTAACGTTATTTTCATTATAATTAGGTACAAATTACAAGTGAAAATTTACTAGTCGTAAAACTATTTCATTTTAATGGCAACGCATTGGTATGGTAGCATCTTTTGGAATTTAATTATCAGGAGGAGTATAATAGTATCTTTCAAGATACTATGTTACTTAAGAAGAATTATTATTTTTTGTTCATTCTTTCAATTGGCATCATAAAAATACAGGTGTTTTTGTTCACATTTAAGTCGATTCGATTCCCATACAAAGCAAGTAATTTTTAGATTATCTTTGAATACAGTATTACTAACTTTTAAAAATAACTTTAAGTCTTCTTTCAGCGAAATATCGTATCTACTATATTTAGGATGTGCTTGCATTCCCTTCATGTTCCATAGTCTTGGGACGCCCTGTAGATGTCGTAAAAAGGATAATATATTTTCTATCGCGCGGGCCTGCTCAAACGTCCGTAAAAAATATATAGCCGTCTTTTTCTGGCACCTTCTTTGGACATACTAGTTTAAGTACAAAAATACATGGTGATAAATATTTTGTCACATCACATCATGTTTCGAATTCTTTCCGTGCTATGGTGCAGTAAAACTCTAGCAAGTGGCCGTTCACGCTTTTCACATAATTTATAATTAGCATAGCTTAATGCGGGTGAACATTATTTCTTAGTAAAAAGTTAATTACAAAGGCCTTTGGTTCTTAACACAGGTTTTTAACAAACTTAAAAAGAGGCATCAAACAATTGTTAAACATAGTAACTTAAGATACCGAAATAAAAGATTTTTATTTTTTTATTTATTTTATTTATTTAAAGGCCACGTGTCACGAAAAATTTAATAAAATAAGTCTTTCATTTAAATATTTTGAGTTAGATAGGGATAGAGTTTGAAGTTGATAGTGTACTATAATCACGTAGACCTTTTTACACGTTTATAAAATTCCAAGCCAATTCAACCATGGACTCGAGGTGGATGAAAAAATAATTGCGATATTTGACGTAAACAATCAGATATTACTTACAAAATGTTCGTTAAAAAAACATTTATTAAAACGCTGGCATTAAAGCGATCTTGTAAATTCTCTAAGTCTGTATAGTTCTAGCTTATACAGCAAAGAAAATTAATGATTTAAAAAAATGCTACCGTAAAACACGCTATAAAAAAGTTGAAGACTTGTCTTCTCAGTAAGACTAAAAAAATGGCGGCCATAACTCTTCGACACCTGTAGCAAGTCTGGCCGGTTGTAAAAACACTAGGAAATTCCATTTATCAGTAAATGCATTCAGCAAAAGCCAGTCGGGAGTCACGCTTCTTTGCCTTGATTTACATAATTGGAAGTTATTTCCAGGTTAAAACCTTTGAAATAAATTTTCAATTGCAACGTACTTTCACTTCACGCCAGCACCAAACGGATATTTGAACAGTTATTATTTAACGCAGCCTATTTGCTGTCACATTGTAAAGGCCTCCCCTTTCTTTACCAAATTGCGGAAACCTTACAGAAGACTGAAACATTTTACAATATAAATGGAGAAAAACACGGGATTCAAAACTCTCTTCAGTAGGTACATTATCAAAAATAAAAAACAGAATAAGGAACAACAAATGTGGCAAAGGAGTCCAATATTATCTGTGCCATGACACGAAAGTTATCCATACCAATGTAATGATTAATTTTCGTGTCACAATGGAAAAAGGCAACGCAACTTAAGCAGTGTGTAACTTTATGGCCCTCACCATTTACGATGAGATGATGATTCGTACTTTTTAGTGTTAAACCAACCTGTCTCAAAGGTCTGCAGTGCTTCAGTGGGCAGCCATTGCATCCACATATCCACTAGCTTTCTCGAGGGTGGGGGGTCATTGTGCCCCAAGGCCGGAAACACAAACTGGCTGCTGAATGTCCGGCTCAGGATGTCCGTCACATTACGGACTGCTTCCAACTTGTATTCTTCTTTGAGGTGCTCCATTGATGATGAAAGAATATCCCTGTAATATAAACGGTTGTTTTAATCCTTGCGATGTTAGCGCCGCCTATCAAAGATTAACGGAAGTTTTACGCCATTTTTTGCAAATTTTTGATAAGTGGTGATATATAATATGCGGTTAATTTTTTGTTCATTTTGCATCTTTCACTCAAAGTGAAACGTCTGAGCCTCTAGTGTAAGTTTTAGGCACGACAAACGTCTCGAACACGTTTGCGTTAACGTTTCAATTACTATGGGAAAATGAACAGCGCCACAAGCGGAACGAAACGACAACTAAAATTTCTCATAGTGTTTGACATTTCAACGCAAACGCGGTCGAGACGTATTTTGTGACCGAAAACTTACACTAAGCACGCTGAATGAATTCGTTAGTGAATTGATCAAACGGTGTTAGGTATTTTCATTCTGCACCATTCACTCGAGTGAACCGTCTGATATCATCTTTAGGCATTCGCTAATGAATTTGCATTATTCTGAACCTAAACTTAGTTATAAAATCGCCCCCGGTAGTGCACCGCCAAGTCTTAGAACAACAAACGTGCGTGTACCATTGATCCGAGCTTCCTTTTGTGCGACAATAATTGGTTTATTTGCAGAAAATGTACTTTATCTTCAAGGCGAGTAAATAATTCTATTGTTGGAACCTGATACACTCGCCTTATTCGCTCGGGGCTGTCTTAGGAGCCTTGTTACTCTAATTGAGCTTCTTCCGTAACTTGGCGATGTTTTACCACGTACGATTTGTTGTGAGGTTTTATTCAAAGTTTGTGACGGTAAATAGCAGGTGAGTTTTTTTTACCCGTCAAGTGAATATGAGTTAGCGAGTTACTTTAAAAATGATTTACTAAGACTACCTTTTCGTATTTTTTTACATAGAATTTTTAGATCTCCAAACTCACGATGGGGTTTGAATCATGAGTTTTTTATTTTGTTAGAAAAGACGGACAGAAAAAGTTTATTTATGACAATCACAAAAGTAGTTAAAAAACCGGCCAAGTGCGAGTCGGACTCGCGCCCCGAGGGTTCCGTAACATTATCTATAAATATCTCTAAACCAGTTTAAGCAGAGCCGCTGCTCCAAAGCAAAATGTACGCAGTTTGTAGTCACTTTATATTGGCCACTGCTATACATATACAGACATACATATATATTTACGGATTTCGCAATTATTCCTTAATCTATGCTATAAGACCTACCCTCATGCCAAATTTCAAGATTCTGCGTTCACGGGAAGTACCCTGTAGGTTTTGATTCCCTTGCGAGTTTCGAAAATTTGCGGACATTTGCGGCATAAACGGATGTATCTTATGATTGCATTGGCTTAGAAGTTTGATTTTTCCACAGCTCCAAGGGAAAGTAGACCTGAGTATTTGATATAAATTTCAGCTTGATACCTCGACGCGTTCCTGAGAAAGAGGGCCTTGACAGATGGACGGACTAACGGACGGACGGACGAACGGACGGACATCAAAGTGATCCTATAAGGGTTCCATTTTTCCTTTTGAGGTACGGAACCCTAAAAACAAAAAACATAAAAGCTACAGATAAATAAATTGTTACAAAATAGTAGGTACTGCTAATATTACTTATAGGGTAAAGGTCTTCGATGCCGTGCCGTAGCTTCAGATTTAAGGTTCCTAGGTCTAGATGTTCTCCACTTTATTAGTATAGTTATACCCTAGAGTGAGAGCAACCTTTTCTTGCACTAGTAAATCGCTGACTACCGTGGCAACTGTGGCAAGTAAAGGTCGTAGTGAACTTTGCCAGAGGTCGATGAACCACGTCACACATCGCGTGAAGGCTTTACACCCTTCAGTCATTTTATACAAGACGTAGCGACTTTATTTTGGAAATCAGCAGGTGGTATGGTTAGCTTGACTGATTACTCCTATAAAGACTTCTATCTATCTCCAGCCTATATACGTCCCACTGCTGGGCACAGGCCTCCTCTCAGAATGAGAGGGCTTGGGCTATAGTTCCCACGCGGGCCCAGTGCGAGTTTGGGAACTTCACACACACCGTTGAATTGCTTCGCAGTTGTGTGCAGGTTTCCTCACGATGTTTTCCTTCGCCGAAAAGCTCATGGCAAATTTCAAATGAGATATCGCACATAAATTCCGAAAAACTCAGAGGTGCGAGCCCGGGGTTCGAACCCACAACCCTCTGCTTAAGGCGCTGTCAACAGAAAATGACCTGGAGCAGCGTCACTCTTCACACATACGGTTCACGTGCCTGTTAGTGAAAGAGAAGAAACTATTCCGGCAGCTTGGCGCGCGTCTAAAATCTTGCAAATAAGACACAAATCATAAGAAATAAACAAAAGTATGGATTATTTGTGAAATATGACTCGTTAGCCGTTTAGGTATGAATATGTTGACTTTATGTTTTTAATTGCAGACCCATACGTCGAAAAAATAAAGACATAGAACCGTTTAATGATGACTTTAAGACCAATCTTTGCAATTATTTTCTATCGAACCGATTTTGTTCAATTATGTATCGAGCCCGTCTAGCGTGTTTGAAATATGAAGAAAATTAACATTATATTTTTTTTGTATTTTTTTTGTGTGCAGTTTTTCTTAAAAAAGTGTTTAAATAACATCAATTTCAACAAAATTAGGTGTTGTCAGCCTCTTAAGAGGCCACAGGTCAAACCACTAGGCTACCACGGCTTTTTCTTAAGGCTTTCTATAAAGACTTCTCATCAAAATTTTTGATTTAAAATTTAGTCGCGCTTTTGACGCGGTTCGCTTTGAACATCGACTAAGTATTGTATGGAAACATTGTCGACGAATTAAAAAACATAACTGTCCTTCTGCCGCAGTTGAGTAAAAAACCAGAAAAACTATCAGGGGCCTTACCATGACCGTCTCAATGCGATTCAGTTTAGGTTCACTCGCTGTCAGATCCATACTAAAAATTACAGCTAAAATCTGAACTGAGTCCGAATTACGACATCATGTTATGGCCCCAGGGCTAATTAAGTTCAATTAACTCAAAAACCTGCTGAGACATTCAAGAATAATTTTAAGAGGTATATCTGCCTCAAGCGGGGATCCAATCCGGAACATTCAGCTTTGTAGTCAGATTCTTTATCTAACTAGACTTTCCCGCAATCCTGACCATGTAATATAAATAAAATCACGTCTTTATCCCTTATGGGATAGACAGAGCTTAAGGTAACAAGACCTAAAGACCACGCTTACCATATTATTGTGAGCTTATACGTAGAAAGGGGCTATTAAAATAGCTATGGGACTTATGGGTAACCGCATCGCCTGTAACGTGTTTCCAAATACTTTCGCCCGTTTCCTTCGATGGCTTTACCATCCGCACGGGAAGAGAAGCAACCGGTACATTCTGTTTTTTCTTTGAGCCAGACCTGTAGGCTTATTGTCTAACTCGCTGGCAATCGCCATCGTGTTAATTTTGACAGTTCTTGTATGAATGTGACAGCTAGCTGATTCCGATGCCAATTGTCAGCCCATACATGAACTGTCAAAATGAACACGATGGCGATTGCGAGCGAGTTAGGGTGCGACGGCGACGTTACGGAACCGCAACAAAATGTATGAAGAAACGGTGAGAAAACGTGACGCATACGACACGTCACCGCGTATACGCGGCGGTTTGGTCGCACCCTTACGTAATAAGCTTGCAGCATGGAATATTTTTGCACAGTTTGTATACCTCCAAGTAAACATCGATATAGTGAAAGCACATCGAAACTCCTGTTGTAATATTAGCAATCTCTTTCACCGCACAAAGCCGCCGTTCGCTTTTCCGTTTCTGGCCGTCCGTTCATGTATGCGCCCTAATCTTGGCCGCGTCCGGCGCCGGAAATCAGTTCGCCTCGGAATTGAAAAATGTCAAGCCACGGAACCCATTAAACCGATGTAAATAGCCTTTTGTCTGGCATAAACGCGATATCTCTAATTTCCTGTACATTCAACGTTTGTTCTGAGTTTCGGATTCGCTTTTCAAATGTTTTCGATTGCTATGGATTTTGATAGTTACAAGCTAACACGAGAGCGTGCGAGTTTGACTACCCGTCTCTTTCTAGAACAATGGTTCTTAATCTTTTAGACATGAGTGACCGTTTGAGAAAATTTCTATCTTGCCATGGACCATCTATAGGTACAATTAAAACTGTTGTGCAATCAAATAATATTTGTTAAATGATTTGATCAAACGTTTGTTGGTCCAAAGCGCGATCCCAAAACAATACCCCTCAGAAACGAAGCCGCCAGAAGATAAGTCCAACCCAAAGTCAAAAACAGCTTTGAGCTCTGTCACTTCGGCAATAAAATTCCATTTTCAATCACGCATAAGCTGAGTTACGCTTATCTCGATTGCGATTGTTGAATCTAGATTCTAGTGACGTTTCATCTCTTTACGACCGAAGTTTCTCGATCTCTGCAATCTCTATCAAACAATTGCTTCGCTAATCGCTCAACTATAGCAATAAAGAGATAACTGCATGTGTCTATGCTTATCGCTTTCAGCATTATCTCAGCCCCTTAATTAGGTATGCCCATAAATTAAGGGGTGTAATAATATACGGGGTAATACGTACGTGCTCTATTAGATAGCACGTTGCTTTGTGGTATGGTAATAAAGAATGTCTTTGTGTGAGGCTTAAGGAACGTCTTAAGTAGAAAGGATTGTTAATAAGTACATACTTACAGCCTTATTCATAAAAAATCCTCAATTGAGGTTTGATCAGTCGATTAGTTAACAGACTGATTAAGCTTATTTGACAGTTGTTAAAAAGTATGATTCATAAACGCTTGCTAGCAGTCTGTTAGCTAATGAGCTGTTGATGAATGGATTAGACGCGTTTTGTTGTCACCTTGACAAATCATAGACCAAAAATGGCCTTTTAGTGAATTAAAAAAAAAAATTGACAGCAGTGGCAGCGAATTAGCGGGAAACCAGCGAACTAACACGACTGACTAGGCAGTGTGGATCTATTTTCTTTTACCTTTCACGGAGGGAATAAAAACTTAAAACAAAAAAACTGTCATGCGTATGGTTTTTCTCTTGCCAAAATCAGCTGTTCACATGTGTGGCGGCCATTTTGTGAGTTAGCAGAGAGATAAAGTAGGGTCTTCGGTCCGCTAACTTTCGGAAGACTTAACAGAGCCTTGATGAACAGATTAGCGCTAATTGACGTTTATGAATCATGTTTTTTTGCATCGGTCCTATAGCGAGCTTATAGCGAGCCTCTAACTTTTTATGAATAAGGCTGTTAATCTCGTCATTATCCTTTAGGTAGGTTGCATAGGGTAACAAGACCTAAAGGCGACCCATCTCTATTTTGATTCCTCTTTCTCTTCTTCTTTGATTCTCTTTAGGTCTTTTTAATTTAGGCTCTATTTACCCTGTAAGGGATAAAAACGTGATTTACGTAACATTATAAATGTGAAAGGGTGTCCCTTGCTTGCTTTCTCACTGGTAAGCTATAAAGTTCATCTGAGGCTAAAAGGAACAGTCAGAACCGAAAAAAGCGAAAGGTTCTCTGCCTGGTGAGGAATACACATGTCTAAAGTCGTCGCAAAATAAAAGGCCCGTTTTGACATTTCTCTTCCCGACGTAACTAGTGATGTAACCATATGACTCGGTACTCGACACTCACGATAAATCGATTCAAATTTGCATGAGTATTTGATCGATTTGAATGTGTATTGTAAAGTGCGTTGGATTAAAGTTCTGATTAGAAAATTTAACTGAAACTGATATTATAGGTATTTTGAAATAATACAATGTTACGAAAGGTCAATTTTCTTTCATTTAATATTTTTGTTACAATAACATTCACTCAATCACAAAGAAAATCGAGAAAAAGTGAATCTACAGTCAATCATTTTCTTCTGATGATGAAGACGAGCCATTCTATAGAAATTAGTGCTGCCATTGTTTACGGCTTTGAGCTCCAATGTCATAATTTTCAGTAAATATCGGTACACAGCTGGTGAAATTCAGTAATTAATTGGTCTAAATAAAATAAATAAAATCGGCCAAGTGAGAGTCGGCCTCAAAAAAAAATATCTTGATCGATTTATATTTTCCTTAACCGATTATTAATAGTCTGTGGACAATATGAAAAAATCGTTATGCACAGCACTTAGCTGAGTGAGCGATACCCATCAATGAAAAATGCAATTACCTTCAGAACATTTCGATCGGTAAAAAATTGAGAACTTCATGGGCGTGAACTGTCAAAACGGACCTTTTAAATTGCGACGACTTTAGCTTACACTTTTTTGTGCAAGCTTGCACTGTTGTGTCATTTGTACGAAGCGTGACATACGTGTGGAAGCTACAGGCGTGTGTATTCCTAGCCTTACGCCTTCACGTCTAAATCGCTGAGCCGATTTAGTTATTAAGGTGCGACCACACCGCCGCTTAAAAAACGGTGACGTTACGGAATCGCAACAAAATGTATGAAGAAACGGTGAGAAAACGTGACGCCTACGACACGTCACTGCGTATACGCGGCGGTTTGGTCGCACACCTATTCGGTGTAGAAATAGTTTCAGTCGGAAAAGGACAGAATAGTTTTGATCCCAGGAAATTACATAGTTCCCGCGAGATAGCGTCCATAATTATGTAGATTGCAGTATAGCGCTGCATCTCTAGAGGATTTTTTTCAGCCAGAGAGCTTAGATAGAATAACTGACGTGCCAGTAATTTCACCAGCTGTCTTACTCTCCTCGCCGGAACATAGCAGCGCGTGCACTGTTGCTTGGCGCAGGATTAGCGAGTAAGACGGTGGCAGCAATCTGGACGGACCTTGCACGTGCTCCTGCTCTACTACTCATGTTTAATGCACACAAAACCGGTTGTCTATAAAGTCGGTTTATGGACGATAGTTTTACGTGATAACGATAAATGTGGCACAAGCCGATGCTTGGGCCGATCGTGCCTCTCTAACGCTTGTTCTGTGCTCTCGCTTGCACACTTTGACGTCACGCGGAACGTGACAATGTTTCATGCTTTTTCGCGAGTGCAGCCGGCGTTCATCGATTTATAAGACTTTATCACGCCAAAAATCTGCTGTAACGTAACTTACTTCAATCATTATTTATTTACACCACCAGCCTAAGACACCATCACAACAAGAGAATTAGACCAAACTTTGGGACTTTAATAATCAAAGTTCCTTAAGCCACTCAGAACCGGTTATTATTTATAGAGAAGTAAGCCCCAATTTCAGAGGAAACTCCGGTTGCCAAGGAAACTAAATATTCATCGCTGCGGCTAGCAAGTTTGAATATGACCAGGGGTTATTATGCATGCGGTCGCGGTACGAACGGGACTGGGGACACGGGCGGGACACTAGTGTCCCTGAAAGCCTGTAATTGAGATAGTTATTCCCCTTTTGTGCGGCTCGGACACTGTAGTCAATGTTAAGTGCCTGGTTGTTATGGTTACGTTGGAACGTATCAGTTTTTGAGTCACCGTGGTGTTTTAAAGGTTATTGACACCAAAAAGCAGTTTGATGTGGAATGAACGACTTATGTAGGTAAGGTACGTATATGTACGACCTGATAATCAAACAGGTGACAGGATAGGTTAAGTCTTTCCTGTAGACATGAGAAGGTATATGGGCTTATCCAATATTTCTTTTTTTATGCGGCGTATTTTAAAAGTAATATTTTATGCTTTGTGGCGTGGCCTAGCGCCAGGCCATAACGAATAAGTAGGTATTAGTTTAATGACTTTTAAATCGTTAACTGTAACATGGTAAACCCCTATGGCATGGCGTGCAACTGGCCGAGTAGAAAAAATTAAAAACGAATAATTATTTTTTCTTCTTCGTTTTTCAAATTGTTTCTGTTCTTCCATTATTTGAGCGATTGTGTTTTTTTAAGAACGAAATTCATACCTATCGATTCATTTTTGACTGTATTACAGAAAAAACAAAGACTCGTAGTTAAGTAATTAGATTACCTATGTTCATGGTAAATAAGACTAACAAAACAGTTTGCACACCGTCGGTGCGGTGCATGGCAAATAAGCCAGAGTGAACCACTAAAACGGCAATTACAGTAATTAGGAAAAGTGAGCGTTCACGTGACTATAAATGAAGTTGTCCGCTAATTCCGTATTTTCCAGCCGTCTGCAGTGTAGATACGGTGCAGATAGTACAGGACCCGAAATAAAAAGTTACGTGTTATGCGTGGTCATACAGTCAGCGTCATTATAGTATGAAACATCCAAGGTGATCAAAAAATTCAACATATTTTATTGAATCAAGCGTTACTTTGCGGAGGTCCATTTCAATGAACACAAAATATTTACCTTGCTACTCCGCTACTTAAACAAAACCTTAAAGCTTTTTTTAAGTAACGGAGTAGCAAGGTAAATATTTTGTGTTCATTGAAATTCAACATACCATACTAGTATGGTGTACCGTACTATTTGGCCGACTTGGATGCTTCAAACTATTCGACGCTGACTGTAATATAAAAAAAATACGCGGTGAGATGAGAACCTGTCTCCTCCGTTTTTATTTTGTCGGTTTAATAACAACTTTTATCAATGCCATAACTATGCAAAGAATATGTCCAAGGAAGGCTGTAATTTTTTATTTTCATTGACGTATTTAAAGCATAAAAATACAATGACAACCATTTTGTCAAACCTATAATAACTTAGTTTTTACAAACTTTTACACATTTAACTTGCAATGTATTTAATATTTGTCCGAGAGGAATCTTGCAACTCAATTTTGAAGCAGATATCGTTAACTGATTGAGCTGAAAATTTGCATACCTATGTAAGTTAGGTGACAATATATCTGTTAGTGGAATTCTGGTGGCGCAGTCAGCACCGTCTCTGCAGGAAGGAACTCTTCAACGATTAGTCCAATTGACTTGGAATTTGGTACACATCAGACATATGTCAATAGCCAGGATAACAGAGGTCTACTCACCCGAGAGCCGCCGCGTTCTTTATAGATATGGCGTTATTAACCTGGATGGTACAGAGGTCTACTCACCCAGTCACCTGGTGCTCAAACTGCAAGGTGTGCGGATGCCTGGTAGCCATTAGAGCCGCCGCGTTCTTTATAGATATGACGTCATTAACCTGGATGGTACAGAGGTGTACTCACCCAGTCCACAGGACAAACTCCAGTGTGTCGGGATGCCTGGCAGCCATTAGGGCCGCGGCGCTTTGTATCAGGGCCCAGGAACTGTCGCAGGTATGGTCGCGGTGCCTTTCGTTGCGATGGTTGTGCTCGGAGCCCCCTCGATGCCTGCAGCCTGGATGGTAAAGATACAAGTCATACAAGGCCAGATTGGGATCTAATTGTTTCATCCTACTCCCTACTAATATCATAAATGCGAAAGTTTGTGACGATGTGAGTGAGTGTGTATATTTGTTCCTTCTTCACGCTGAAACGACTGGACGGATTTGGATCAAATTTGTAACGGACATAGCTGGTACCCCAGATTAAAATATAGGCTACTTTTTATCCTGGAAAATTGTATGATTCCTGCGATATAGCGATAAACATGTCAAAGGTCGTAGCTGCCTAGAGTCGCGACGTTAAATAATGTTATTATGGCAGAATATACTATCAACATCAGTTCTTAAGTCTAATTCTGCGCGGACGAAGTCATGAACAGAAGCCATTATATACATAAATCACGTCTTTATCCCTTACATTATAGACGGAGCCTAAGGTAACAATAGGTACCTAGCTAGTCGCATCGCCTATAACATGATTCCTAAGATTTTTGCCAATTCCCTACATGGGTTTTTATCAACCGCAGACGAGAAGCCACTGGTACAGTGAGGGAAATGTACCTATTCACATCGCCGTAGAACCATCGCAATAAGGTGACATATCACTCGAGTTTGAGTAACGGTGGCCTGTCATTTGCGACAAGGTTCGACAGTGGTACGTGAATATATTTCTCTCATATTTTTATTTGCCCCCCACCATAGAAGTAAAAATTCTATTTCCATTTAATAGGTACTTAAACTTGCCGTTAGTCTGCAGAAAATATGGACGTAGCAGTACCAGACAAGTATAAAGACGTCCCTTAGGGATTAAAACTATAATTAAGTACCGTACGGTTAGCGGCGGAGGTCTTTTTGTGGTGACGTCCTTTAAACCTTCATTAGATGGGCTAGAGCTAGACTAAAGAGGATTTGAGACTATAATAGGTTCAAAGTTCCAAGTATAATCAAAATCAAAGGCTTTACAAGCTTTCATTTTACTTGAATTATATGTACCTATAGCGACAGCGACTCCGTCTGCGATGAATTCGCTTATCGCTATCCCGCGGGAACCATGCGATATTCCGGGATAAAAACAATCATATGTCCTTTCCCGGGACTGTGACTGTCACTGTACTAAATTTCAATGAAATCGGTGTAGCCATTTTGCCATAAAAGAGCAACAAACATCAAAACGTTCAAAGTACCTATCGACTTTATAACATCAGTAAAATAAGATAAGATAAAGAGTTATACATAAGTATATAGGTACAACTCGCCCTGAATGTCAATTTATAGCTCAAACTAGACCAAAACAACCCTAGTACTAAATTCTCAGGTCATTTCGAGTATAACACACACACACCTCTCCAACTAACATTTCGCTTAACTACGCTCACGAGAGTCACCAGACTATAATATAAATAACTTGGAAACCCAGAGAATATTCTAGAGGATTCCCATCTTAGAGTATTAAGCCTAATGGAGGAGACTTGCGAAAACTCCACTACGACAAATAATATTGACTCAAAAAATACCGACTACAAAGTCATCAAAATAGGACCAAATCACACAAATAGGAGACGTTTTCAATAAAGTCAGGTCAGGAGTACTTACCTGAAACCGGCGAGCAAGTTTATGATGAGATTGATGAATGTGGATGAAGCGAAAGAGGTATGTCAGGATTGTAGCAAGTGGAACAAAGTAGTCTGTGCCTATGACAATGTGTCCCCATTTTCTCATCCCTCATTTATATGTCCCCCATTTAGCTGTTTAATAATGTGACCCTAGTATAACTATTAAGGCCAATTTAGACACATGCAAGAATTGTATGGTCATTTTAGTAACATTGCGAAGATTGACAGATCGGTTGAATTCGGTTTACCCCGGTAACCCGCAATGGTAATGAAACTTGCATGCAATTCTTGCAAGTGTCGAAATGGGCCTTTATAACGGACACTATTTTCTAGATAAAAATACCTAATCAGCACTCGGCTACGACTTAAATGGAAGTTCTCTTTTGGTGTTGAGGCCCATTGATGACTCCGGTCGGTTTCATGCTCCAAGATACCCAGAGAATATCGCTTATTCCTAGTTATTACCATTTTCTGAGCGTCGCTTTATTTTTTCGCTTCCATATACCTAATCGACAACGTGACATTGTCTCCGTGTAAGGCATTTTGGAATATTCTTCTGGTCAACAAAGCATTATTTTCAATATATTGAAGTGGCTTCCTCGCTTATCAATAGGATTCTTTCTCAGAAGAATTCGCCTATTTTCAGTTTTCTACGTAACTTTATCTTTGAAAAATGTATCAAAATGTTTACGCAAAGGTACAAAGATAATATGAAAAGGATTGGCGTATAAGCAAATATGAATTTAATACAATGGAGCTGGCTGTATTTGTGGGGAGAGGACACAACAGCGAGATTTCTTTTCATTGATGTATCTCCCGGCAACCACAAGAGTGGAAGTTGTATTTACGATGCATTTGCGTTAAGAAACTTCTTTAGCGCGATGTAGAACACGATGTCACCGGCGTTAGCTCGTGTGTCGTAGTTAATGTAGTCCTTCGTTGCCTAGGGTCGCTATGAAAATAATAATATAGTTTATGAGCATTGTTAAACCATATTATATGATTGCAGTCGTAAAATTTTACACGATGCTACATTAAATTGTATTATTTAATTTCACGTCACATAAAAATTAAATAAAAAAAACCCTCACACATTAATCGAACAATCAAACGGTAATTTTTATTTTTTTTAATATTTTTCCGAAAATGCCTTACATCACTGTGGAAAACAGCTGATATTTTTCAAAGTGCTGGACCGATTTTTACTTAACACGGCTAAAAACTACCGCAAAGAAATTGGCATTTGAATAAAAAAAACCGCATCGAAATCGATCCATCGGCTAGATGCCATGGACAGACACCCACACAACACACAGAAATCACACACACACACACACACACACAATACACACAAAAATCACCACACAAACAGAAACACACACAAATCACACACACACAAATCACACACACACACACACACACACACACAACACACACACACAACACACACACACGCACACCACACACACAGAACATCCCTACCATTATCCCTACCCCTCTATACCCCTCTTTTTGTGTCATTGGTTAAAAATGTGGTTCTATGTACAAAGTTGAGTCATGTTTTGGGTTAAATCCGTCTAGCGGATTAGGCATAACCAAACAAACCTTTGAGTTGGTTCATCTTACTAATACTCTGACCAGACATTAATGCGGACAGGGTGAGTTGGAAGTCTAAGAAAGAAAGACAGAAAGAAATAAAGAAAGAAAGAAAAAGTTTATTTATGACTAACACAATTGGTTAAGAAACAAAATATAACTAAAAAAGTCATAGATCCCAGACCTTTGCCCAGCAATTTGACACTATTACTGGCTGGCAAAGAAAAAACGAATGTACATTTATCTATTTTCAAAACAGCACTGGCAACAACATGCTGAAACCTCCATGCAGGAAACTCAACGATAGTAAATAAAAGAGTAAGTTATATATCAAATGTAAACGAACCTCTATGTAGCTCCAGGGAGTTGTGAAAGGGGTCATAATGAAGATCTGTGATGTGCCAGAAGTAACCTGTGAACAAAAGCAAAATGACCTTTATACAAGATAAAAATTCTATGGTTATTTGGATGTTAAAAGTTTCCATTTAATTGAAAATAATAGTGCTTTATTTACAACGGTGAGAAAATGCATATTACACACGACACTGAGCATTTTTTGACATTAACTTGCTTTGAACCGTGGCTTCGTTCGCGTGAAACTTTAGATTTGGCAGTCGAAATTCCAGGATCTCCGTGAATTCAAATATCCCATCGTTACTTTAAAAAATAGTAGTAAAAAATAGAAAGAAAGTAAGAAAGAAATAGGTATTTGTTATACAAGGGGGGAAAGTTGCATTTTACCTGCGAGTGTTCATTTGAAACACGAGCTAGCCAAAGGAGTCTATGATCGACCACGAGCGAAGCGAGTGGTTCAAAAATAGAATCCTGAGCGTAGCGAGTGCTTCAACACACGAGGCGTAAAATAACTTTTCACCCGTGTATAACACAAAACTTTTCACCTCTTTACAGCGAGGAAAATAAGTAAAAGGGTTTGTACTATCACTCATTTTTAATAACAAAATAACTAGAAAAACATGCGAATAGTTTTGACTTAATTTTTTTTAATTATTTGAAGGAAAGAAAACATTTATTCGTGATATAAATTACAGAAAAAAAAGAAGTAACAGCATATACAATCACGAAATGGTTCCACCTCAGCATAATGCTGGCCTTACAGCCAGCGCTGGTCTTCCGTGGGACCATCAAGTGCTACTGTCAGCACAAACAGTGAACTGGCATTACAATCTTTAATATAGCTGAATGGACAATCATTCCTTTACCTCTCCTGCAAGGGATGAAGTTTATAAAAAAAAAATATTTCAGATGCGTTTTGTTCGCATATTGACTTACTTGGACTGTCAGAACATTTTATCCGTTTTTACAACAGGAATGAAGGTTAATGTTGAATGCTGATATTAATGAATCAAAATAAAGTTGTAAGACTGTATTTAGTGTTTTTTACTCGATGCAATTCATTAAATGTGATATTAAAAATTCAGAACTTTTAACGTTTTACGTTTTATTAGCTGTCAAAAATCACTAGCTTCCTTCAAATGTCTAAACCCTGTACTATATCTTTCTAATCTGTAGTCGAAACTCTTTCTCCACATGTGGATAAAAAGCGATTTTCTCAATAGGTGTCAAACAAACAAAAAGTGCTTTCCGAGCTAGTGAGGTGAAAAAATGTTTATTGCCACAAAAAAAATAGTTCTTGCAATAAATGACTACTTCAAGAACTACATACAAGAGGGATTACTATGTAGTTGAATACAATTTTTGTGGTAGTTTTAAGCCCCTTTCATAAATTGGTCATCTACTTAAGAATGTCAGAATAATATATGACACAACATTTTTCTAATAAATTGATCAACTTTTGTCACCTGCGTTACGGGACAGAATAACTACAAAAATAGTTTTGGAAACACTTACCAATTTTAGCATCGGTCAGCGTAAGCCAGAACAGGCCGGTGATGTACACGACGAAGTTAGCAGGATTCATATTACAATGTTACATGACGCCCTCCCCCCTCCGTCATCGCTTCACATGGCCTGTGGACAATACAGATTGCTTAGTATTGCATAAACTATGCCACTATCTTACTCTATAGACCAACCTCTTGCCCGCGCGGCACAGGGGCGCAGGGTAGAACGACAAAGGTAACCAAGAGCGGAGCCCGCACCTCTCTCGGCCCCTTTGTCGTCCCACCCGGCGCCTCTGTGCCGCGCGGGTGAGGAATCCGGTCTAGGTATAATTTTGCCGATAAGCTACCGCGTTTATTTAGGTACCTGCGTCTCAACTTCATACTTGAGCATTTTTAAAAGAGTAGGGGGGCTGCTGCCCCCTCTCCCCTAGAAAATCGAAAAAAAATTTTTTTTGTCAATGTTGACATTCAACCGACCGATGACCGACGAGCATGTATGAAGAGATTGATGAATGTGGACGAAGCGAAAGAGGTATGTCAGGATCGTAGTAAGTGGAACAAAGTAGTCTCTGCCTACCCCTGTGGGAAAGAGGCGTGACGATATGTATGTATGTATGTATTGACATTCAAGTGCCACCATACCGATATACTACTTATTATTATACTTCTAGCTTATTTTTCTTCTTCTTATATGTAGGTAAAGAAAACGAAGCCTTGCATAAAAACGCTTTAAGTATGTAAATATGATAAGAGCTAACTGTGTTGTTGCGGAGCCCTCAGACACCAGAGGGGTCCATGGACCCCACTCTAAAAACCCCGCTCTATTGCGTCAAAATCGACATCGTAAAAGAATCCAGCCTGTAACTGGCCACAGCTATTGCTTACCAAAATCCTTAGCCGTCTTGAACTAAAATTTATTAGAAGCTCCCTAAAACCGGGGCTCACTTTTTATAATTTACGTGAGCCCTTAAAGACATGAACACAAAGTAATTTACCGTCGGTAAACATAAATAGGCCGGTACAGACCCTTCACGGGACGTTTACCAGACAAATCCCTTTTACGCACAAGAGAGGAAAACTACAGCAGGTCGATCGAGCCTCGGATACCGATTAATTTCCAAACCGGTATTGTATACTTGACGCAAAAGCTTTTTATTTCGGTTTCATTCATGAAAGAGTTATATTAAAACCGATTTTTATCGGAACAGTTTCATTCTTGTAAGATTAACGGGTTTAAAATATTAAAGTACGGGCGGCCAGCCGTCTCTTCGCTCGTCTAAACCTTAGCGTTCTTATGATAGTCTTGAGTAAAACCGAAATAAAGCGGTATTATTCTAAACCGGTTCTGAGAAGATCAACAACTAAAAATAGGCATTATAAAAATCTGAGAGTAATTTCCCAATTCAACACTGGTTTTAGTAGGCTTATTGTCTAAGTCGCTCGCAATCGCTATCATGTTCATTTTGACAGTTCATGTCGGAATCAGCTTGCTGTCACATTCATACAAGAATGTTAAAATGAACACGATGGCGATTGCAAGCGAGTTAGACAATAAGCCTACCTACTGATCCGATGCTAAAGCCTGGGGGGCTAGTCTGAAATTCGACATTCGAAGTTAGCATCACCCCGACTTTTTCACACACACAAAATGACCATAAGTGTAAGTAGAACGGCAGCACACGGCACCAAATGAATTTGGAATTTCAGACTATAAGGTCCGTTATGTTATAGGCGTATAACCCCAATTGGAAAACTTTGCATACTGTTCTTGCTTTAACTATAGCCAGGGGATTCCATTTTGAAGTCCTGGGAAATTCACACAAGGCTACGGTTGCTAAGGCTAAACAGTTGCGAAAATGTTTATTCTAATACCTTACGCCCTAAACATAAAGTAAATGATAATGTTACGTAATTTCAGTATAAATATTAACTGTTAGGCAATGTTAACGCTTTCATTTTGACGAAGTAAAAGGCTAAACTCAACACTGATACATAAAGTTAATCACGCCTTACGGGGACACAGGGTCCCACGTAACAAGACCTAACAAGACCTAAAGGCCACGTTTAGCATGATTGTGGGCGTATAGGTGGAAAGGGTGTCACGGTGTGAGCATTTGAGGAGAGAAGGAAGGAAACTCAGGAGATGGTGGAATAGAATATAATATTTTTTTATTTGTTAGGTAAACATAAGTATGGATGGAGGTTGTTATTTATTATGATTTATATATAACAACAACATGTACTTACTGAAATTGTAGCGAATTCGGAATAATTAAAAAAAAAAAGGCTTATAAATAAAATATAAGTAAGGCACCTAAAGCAATGGGTAAAAAGGATAAGCGGATCAGGGAAAGGTAAATAAATTACAAAATGTGCCTTTAGTATTAACGAAGATCACAATATATTATGATGATAATACAGTAGTCAGTTTTTAGTTAGTGGTCACAGTACTAGCTCAGCATTAGATCAGACTATTAAGAAAAGCACTGCACAATCCTAGCACATTAAAATAAACGGCATTGTGAAAATCTTGTGATATAAATTTGGACGTGAATAGGTACTTATTGATTCTACCAGAACTCAATTGGGAATGACATCGTTATAAAGGATCGAACGAGACGATCTAGACGAATAGAGTAGAGAATAGAGAGAGACGAATAGAGAAAAACATAAAGTTGAGGATGGAGGATGAAAATAAACAAGGCTGGACACCGCACCGCCTTATTACAAGGGGAATCAAAATACTTTCAAAATAGTGATATAGCCACATAGCCTATTAGGCTCTGTCCACTCCGTAAGGGATAAAAACGTGATTTATGTATGTATGTACCTTAATTGAAATCAAAACGTTTTAAGCCCTTTTTAGTCCCTAAAGCTTTTACGTGTGAAGTGCGCCGAGTGTCACTGCGTTACTCAAACCTTTTTACCGAAAAGGTGCGATCGTTAAAAAACGGCGTTCGAATTTTAAATTGCTAAACAAAAGCTATCGAGCCCGTAATCCAATAGACTATTATGTAAATGTTTGGGGGCGCACTTGAAACCGTCTAAGTAAGCTGAATGAAGCACGTTACAGGACAGCACTCGACCGCTACTTGAAACGGTCAGTGTGACGGACAAATGGGTACTCGAGCGAGTTACTCGACTAGCCAGTACGGTCGAGGGTGCTGGAGACGAGATGTGAGCGGTTTTTAAATGTGTGTTTATTTGATTGAAGAGGCCATGTTTAGATAGGTACCTACGTAGTTATATAGCATTAGTAAATTCTTGTAAAGAGTTCATTCAAATGGATTTTTATTAGAGATGGGCCGACTACTTGCCGACTAGTCGGGGAAACCGACGATTCGGCATTATTTGTAGTCGGCGAATAGTCGGCGACTGTTCGGCAAAAAATGACGACTAGTTGGTTGTTATTTTTTTTTAAAAGGGCGCATAAATTAAACCACGTTGACCAAATCAAATGTCTTTTAAGGCAATGATTGTAAGCAAGTTAAAAAAATACTTAGAATTTTTTGCAAAAACATGGCAAGTTGAAATCAAAATGTAGCGAAATGAGTTACATTCGACCCACAAGTAAGCGCGAGTGCTGTCAATTAGCCGAAGGCGGACAATTTGATCGGAACGGCTGCAGAAATAAAGTGAGATGACGAGCACACGCAATGATCGGCAATGCCGAATAGTCGGCCGACTAGTCGGCATTTTGCAGCCGACTAGTCGGGTAGTCGGGAAGTCGGCAAAAGCCGTAGTCGGCCCATCACTAATTTTTATTCAACTTCGCTTGGTCGAGATTTTGTATAGCGATAGTCAGACCTTCTGTCATGAGATAATGTTTTACACTACTAAAAACTTTTGCAATTGAAATCTGAGCCTATAGCTAGTGCACTTAACACAAAAAACGACTCGAAAGCGTTCACATAAATGCCTCAATTACTGACAACAAGACAATATTGACAGCGCCACTTGCGGATCCAAACGGCAGCAAACTGTTATCTACTTGACAATGCAAACGCATTCAAGACGTATTTTATGACAGATAGTTCCCACGCGGGCCCAGTGCAATTAGGAATTTCACACACACCATTGAATTGCATCGCAGATGTGTGCAGGTTTCCTCACGATGTTTTCCATCACCGAAAAGCTCATGTTAAACTTCAGATGCACTGTAGTCTAAATTTACACGTGTCAATTTTTACCTTTAGAACTAGTTTAGATTTATTTTTAAGCTAACATTCGTAAGTACTGTCAGAGTTTCAAACAGCATCATTAATTTTATTTATACAAGACATTGACGAATACGACTCCCACCTTCACTTGTAGCTTGTACCACCCCCCACCCTCTTGACTAACGATCGCTGTACGAAGAGATTGACATTTGTTGTTCGCCGACCAAGTGCAAATGAGATTTTTTGTTTAGACGGCCTGTAGGTTTAGTGTTTGCTCTGTTCTATCCCCTTTTACACATGTCCAATGTTAAGATGTAGTTCTTCAAATGTTCAGTTACAAAGGGTTCAGCAAAGCGGCTGTAATGTTTAAGTTGCAGAATAAAAATCATTTAACACTTTGAAATCTAGTGTCAACAAGTCGACATTATATGTACTTAAAAGCAACAATTTTATTTGAGCACGATGTATTTTCTTCTCAGTGTACGAACGTTTTAAAAAAATGTGTTGTTTTTTTTTTAAATACCCTCAATATTCATTTTGTAAAGAAAAAAACGTCATACAGCACAGAACTGACACATAAAATATGTACCTACATGAAAAATTGGGGACACTTTTTCTGTTTACAAAAATGAGTTTAGTGATTTTGATTCAGAAAACGGCTAAATTTCTTCATTTTCAAAAAGGATTACACTTTTTTAAATCTTGTATTTCAGAAAAACCGCTGAAATCTTATAACTTGACATCATGTGACGAACGTTATTCTTTAAGCCTTATTAAACAGAATTGAATAGTGACTAAGGAAAAAATGGCTGCAAAAATATGTACCTCACGCCGTAAAGAAAATAAAAATGAGAAAGGCGGAGCAGGTACTAAAACGAGTGGCATTACTTAGAAAATAATCATAAAACAAAATGCCACGTTTTATTAGACATACTTTCACGTCTCATAAATAAATTAAGGCAAATAGGTAATCCTTGGGATTAGCGTGGTAAATTATTATTCTTGACTGATCCGCTGGAGTTCGGATGTTGAGTGGATTTTTATATAGACTTTAGTTGCCAAGTAATAAGCTCTATTTTCAAGGTGCTTGAGGTACCTCAGTATTAAGAATTCATTTGGCTTGAGCGAGAGTGCGTCTGTCATGTTATTGCGACGAGATTGAATGAGATACTGGAGGATTTGTGGAACCGAGTCGCAGTTATGATTATGGTATTTATGGTTTTAGGGTTGTTAGTTTTCACACACACAGACTTCGATGTCAATCTTATTAACACCTCTTTTTGCGTTGGGAGTTAAAGGGGCAAATAATTTCAATAACTATGTTTTTTTCATGTAAGAGGGGGCAAACGAGCAGACGGGTCACCTGATGGAAAGTGATCACCATCGTCCAGGGACACCTGCAAGACGTGAGGAATCACAGATGCGTTGCCGGCTCTTTCAAGAACAGAAGGCAGAAGGCTCGCTTTTTAAAGATTCCTAAGTTGTATCGCTTGGGGAATGTTGCAGCAGGATATGTAAAGGTAAATAATTTGAAAAACACTTTTTAAAAATAAATAACAGCTAGGTACAATTAAAAACGTCTGAAATATTGTTATAATATTTGTTTTGTGTGTTCTAGAAAATTAATCAATTATTTCTAAAAATGGTTTACCTTTTTTTTAATAAGAAAGAAACGGAGTACAGTTGCTGCCGCTATTTTGTGTTACTCTTTAAGTAGTGTTGTGTGTGTAGAATTGACCAATCACATTGAAGTCCACATTATTATTATATAATTATAGACTGACCGCCTAAATGAGTCCTCGCCCGCGCGGCACGGGGGCGCGGGGTGATGGGACGACAAAGGGGACCGAGAGAGGTGCGGGCGGGTAGTCGGTCGGTCTATAGAGGAGCTTTAGGTTGAGGATATTAGACGTGGATAAAAGTCTGTAAACAGCCTGGCGTGAAAAAAAAAAAACAAAAAGAAATGCGGCCACAAAAGTATTTTTTTTTTAATGTACCTACCTATCACCGGTCGTTAAGTTTCCAGTTTTATTTCTGAAACAGTATTTTTAACTGGATCAAATTAAACCAGAAATTACGATTGACAAAAGATTTTTTTTCACTGGATAACAAATTTAAATCAGTTATCAACCGCACAAGAATCCTCCCCATCTTAAAACGTTTTAAACTTAAATTATAAATTAAGATGAATTAGACGGATACCTTTGTCTTCCAAATTGTTTCAATTAGAAGTTTTTAACTTATTTTTGTGTACGTTTCTTTTTAAGTTCACTCGAGCAGAACGTTGATGGTGAGTATAATTACGATTTACTTATTTTTTAAAAAACAACAAGTAGGTAAACATAATAAAAAATCTTATATACCTATTATTATGATATTTTCTCTACTAAAAAAAAATTGCGAAAAAACAGTTTGAACTGTGTCTCAATGAACCAATGTATGGTTTGTCATACCTAATTTTCGATAGTCATTATAACGTTTATATTTCTGAAACAGTAAATATTTTTTTCAGAATTTGATAGTAATTTAACTAGTTAGTTTGGCGACTCCGATTTCTCTAGCAAATGTGACTTTTAGCACTTCAATTGTCTCTTTGTTCTGTATGGCAGAGTAACAACAAGTAACAGTAGATCCAACCATATTACATAATGTACTTGTACTTGCCCTATCACGGCATGCTATTCGATTGAAAAGTTAAGTGGTTCATAGTGCACGATAGGCTGAAGGAGAAATGTTAAACAATGTTACATTGTTGACCGGTAGGCAGTTTGGATCGTTCGAATTGATTTTAAAACAGTGTGAGCAATGTTTTAGTAGCCATTATAAGAATTGCGCGCGTGTTACATGGACGTAGTTGTCTTAAGTAATCACTACGTATGTACACAATTTTTAGGGCTCCGTACCTCAAAAGGAAAAAAACGGAACCCTTGTAGGATTACTTTGTTGTCCGTCCGTCCGTCCGTCTGTCAAGACCCTTTTTCTCACGACCGCGTTGAGGTATCAAGCTGAATTTTATATCAAATACTCAGGTCTACTGTCACTTGGAGCTGTGAAAAAATCAAACTTCTAAACCAACGCAATCAAAAGATACAGCTGTTTATGCCGCAAATTTTCAAAACTCGCAAGGGAATCAAAACCTACAGGGTACTTCCCATGGACTCAGAATCTTGAAATTTGGTACGAAGCAACGTCTCATAGCACAGATAAAGGGAAAATTGCGAAAACTGTAAATATGTATGTATGTAAGTATATAATTATCAGTGACCAATATAAAGTGACCCCACACTGCGTACATGTTTCTTTGGAGCAGGGCTCTGCTTACACTGGTTTATTGATATTTATAGATAATGGTACGGAACCCTTCGTGCGTGAGTCCGACTCGCACTTGGCCGGTTTTTTTTATCTTTATTGAGGCAAAAAACAGATACAGACACAGTTATAAAAAAAATATTAGGACCATAGTGCAATAAACATACCCTAAACCAATTCCCACTAAGAGTTTGTGATAGATGTAGCAACTCATTCATCGTCATTATCATCTCCAGCCTATATACCGTCCTACTGCTGGGCACAGGCATCTCAGAATGGGAGAGTTTGGGCTATAACTATACAACAACAAGTTCCAGAGTTTGAAACAAATTAATTTCAATTGATTGATTTTCGTCTTGGCGGGGCTCTACCGTGCCCCCAGATGTAACAAAAAAACGCCTCGTTAAACATATTTGTTTATCTTTCAACTCAGTCTTTCCTTTTTCTTCCATTTATTGACGAATATTAAATTAACTATCACAAATTAATTCAAAATAAACATCTATTACTACTTAAAAGCAGGAGTAATAAAACAGACTTCACCTTTACAAAATAAACTTATTAAATATCTTAAGTGCCGAGACCGTTGGCTTTAACATGGGTATTCAACTTATACCGTGAGCTAGGGAGTGGCTATTGAAGCATTTTTGACTGCCTTTGATCTTCACTTTAATACAATCTCGGGTAGATAAGACTTCATCTATTATTATAAGGGTAAAATTGGAATGTAAGGCTGTATAGAGGACTAGTTTTAGAAATGTAGGTTATTTCCTTTGACATGAAATGAAATGAATAAAAAAAAAAAGAAAAAAGCAATTTATTGCCTCAAAAACACAAATTAACAAAACGATGTAAAAATAAGCAAAAGGTTTGTGACAAAAGGTGAAATAATTTATTTTGCTTTAGGTATAAATGGAAAAAAAAATCAGAACCGTCTTCAAACGTAGCCTAATTCGACCTATAGATTTCATAAATTGTATTAAAATTACTTACGCTACTTTAGAAAAATCAAATTAAAAATATTTTTCGGTGTGCGCTACCTTACTTATAAGTTTGAAGTCGGTGTCTTCCCAGTGAAAGGCTAAAAAAGACTTAATTTAATAAAAATATTAAAGTCGTAAAATAAACATGGGTATTATGCAAAGGAGTCCAGTGTGCCAGGTGCGTTCGCGGCCGCCTGATTCATAATTTACGTCTACCCTTCCGATAAGTGCAAGTGTTAAGAGAATCCCCTTTTTCTTTGTTTTTCTTTTTTATATAGGCTTTTTATTCCGAATAAACTACAATTTTTTTTCGATACACAAAATGTCTTCACATTTTTGTGTTTTTTTACGTCTACCCTTCCGATAAGTACAAAAGTTAAGAGAATCCCCTTTTTCTTTTTTTTCTTTTTTACATTTTATAGGCTTTTTATTCCGAATTAACTACAATTTTTTTTCGTTACACATGTCTTCACATTTTTGTGTTTTTTTACGTCTACCCTTCCGATAAGTACAAATGTAAAGAGAATCCCTTTTTTCTTTTTTTTTCTTTTTATATAGCCTTTTTATTCCGAATTAACTACAATTTTTTTTTCGTTATACATGTCTTCACATTTTTGTGTTTTTTTACGTCTACCCTTCCGATAAGTACAAGTGTTAAGAGAATCCCCTTTTTCTTTTTTTTCTTTTTTATATAGGCTTTTTATTCCGAATTAACTAAATTTTTTTTTCATTACACATTTATCTTCACATTTTTGTGTTTTTTTACGTCTACCCTTCCGATAAGTACAAGTGTTAAGAGAATCCCTACTTCTAACTAATTATAAATGCGGATGTATGGATGGATGGATGCATGGATGTTTATTTGTTACTCAATCACGCCAGAACGGCCCAACGGATCTGGATGAAATTCGGCACATAGATAGAGAAAAGTCTGGAATAGCACATCTTAGGCTACTTTTTAAAAATATCCCGGAAAATTGCGTAGTTCACGCGGGATAGCGATAAACGAATTCTTTGCAGACGGAGTCGCTGGCAACAGCTAGTAATATTATAAATGCGAAAGTAACTCTTTCTGTTTGTCTGTTACGCTTTCATGCCTAAACCACTGAACCGATTTAATAAAATTTGGTACAAAGGTTGATAGTTTCAGTCCCGGGGAAGGATACCCGTAGGATAGTTTTTAACCCGGAAAATAGCGTAATTCCCGCAGGATAATTACAAAATGCGGATTAAAATTTATCATAGTTAGTTTATATAGTTTATATAGTTAGTTAGTTTAGTAGTAGTGGTAAAGTGTAAAAGTGGGAACTATAATTTTCCGTTATTCTCTAATATACTCAAGAGCACATATTATAACGGGTCACTTATCAAACAACTTTCTATGGAAAGTGACTCGGTATTTTTGCTCCTCAGTGTAATTAGTACATAGTAGGCTATGGTGTTTTCAAAATTCGAACTCCACAATGAAAGAACCACAGATTAGTTCAAACATGGTCATAACCTCGACTAAACATGCATGAGTAATCCATTTTCAAGTTCATTAAAATCCGAGTTTATAAAAACGAAATCGCCAAAAGTTTGTGCCCTAAAGTTTAGTAAGAAAAGCTCCCGCGAGGTTTTGCAGAGTAATCGTAAAAATGTGAAGTCGTTAGCAAGTGTAGAGTAGGAGAGTACAGCAGAGCATAGAATACTCACGACCGGAGTTCCCCTTTTGCCACAGAACACGCTTATTTTAATTGCGAGAAACGTCATGAACAAAAAAAAATTTACTCCGCTACCACAAAGCGGGTTGGCAGTGCTTCTTTTTCATTTTAACCGACGTATTTGGAAACTTTAGTCTCTATAAAATATCTGGAACTGAATGTACAGTGAGAGAAATATAATGTATGTGCCAACGTAGATCCCTGTCGTAATTGACAGGCTGCTGTTACTCAAACTCGAGTGATATGTCACCTTATTGCGATAGGGTTCTACGGTGGTACGTGAATACTTCTCGTACGCTTTCGTCACGTGCTTTCAATAAATGGCACAAATATATTGTAAAGAAAACTAAAGCCAACTCCTGTAATAGGTGCTCCGTGTATCACGGCAACACTCAGGTGGAAGGTGACAGGGATAAAAGATACAGCTTTAATATTTTTTGTCCGGGGTTTTGCTCCCAAGGGAGGAAAGAGAATTTCGGAAAATTCAACATTATTCCTCGTCTACGCCATAAAGATAACTGTAGCCAATATTGTTGCCACATGACCAAGGAAAAACTGGTCAAGCGTGAGACGTGATCGGACGTGAAAGATTTCGTATCAGACTTGTACACAAAAACGTTTCTTACATATTATAGGACGCAAAGGCCAGAATTACATTACGCATTATTGGTAATTACGGGCACAAGGGGCATTTCATCTAAGTCCTCTAGATTGGCAACGCATCTGCAATCCCTCCGGGGTTGTGGGTGTCTATGGGCAGTGGTGATCGCTTACCATCAGGTGACCCACTTGCTCGTTTACCTTCTTATTCACATAAAAAAAAATTACCTTACTTAACGCAACTTAAACGGTGTGTAATTTATGGCCCTCACCAAAAAAAAAAAAAAGAATTGACTACTAACTTGTCCTCTATCTGCACACATGGTAAAATGTAAAGCTTTTTAGCTCTTTAATGCAGTGATACAGAAACCTAACAAATAAAACAATATCGAAAAAGTAAAAAAAAAATACTATACAATCCATAAAAAGTACAGTTAAGTAAAAGGTTTTGGCTGTCGCCAAGATTACTAATATATGACAATTATGTGTTAAATAAATATTCTATTCTATTCTATTCTTTTCTGTCTCTTGTCAGCAAATGTCACCAGGCTTTATCGCAAAGTTTGCGACCCTCCACTACACGTTGTCGCCAATCTTATCGGTTTCCGCAAGCCTTTCCCAGCCACTGTGATCAAGCGCGGTGACGTTTCCAAAAGGAAGCATTCATAACTAGCTTTTATTTTAGGTAAGGTTAGGTAGGTAGGTGCTTAGTTTGGGACTGGGTCAATTGGTGTAATTTGTCCCATGATATTTATTTATTTATTTATTTAAGGTCGTTGCTCGTTGAACTTTTGGTGCACCAGAATTTCGTCCACAGACTTGATTTCACTGCGATTTTTGGAGGATAGTTAGTTAATGATGTAATGTATAATCTATGACTGAGAAGAGAGCCTTCCAAAATATATCGAAAAAACTCCGGGAGTGTCAGCAGAAATGAAAACTACAAACACGCGCACTCGCATAAAAAGAAAAAAACGAAAATAAAAAAAAAACCTTGCCTACATGATTTGACACTACTACAGGCTAGCAAAAAAAAACTGGGGAGCACTCCGGGAGTGCCCGCAGAAGTGAAAACTACACACACGCACACTATTTTAAAACTTTTTCTACACGAGATTCGAACTGCGGTCACTTGAGAGAACGCACTGTTATTTCACACTGTTGTTTAACGTAAATGCGTTTGGCCTAGTGATATAAGACTAGGCCAAACGCATTTACGTTAAAGCGGCGAAATCAATGTACACTTCTAAAATCGAACACGACTCTAGCTTCATTCGTATTTTAAAAATAAGCTCTTAGAGGATTCTGATATCCTGGTACTTAAACTCTTCCTCCGTCTTACGCTTGACGCGAGTTTAACATTTTTTACTGTTCCCAAGAAAGTGCTCAGCGCCGCTAAAGAAATTTTCACTTCAAAAAAAAAGGAAATGGTTTTTGTTCAAATCCAAGTAAGCACTGGCAGCAAGAGCTTGTATTAAATATAAATATTACCAAAACAATATAGAAAATGGTGATTAAACTTTAGGTACAGAAGCCTAAAACCAATTAAAAAAAAGCCGGCCAAGTGCGAGTCGAACTCGCACACTGAAGGTTCCGTACAAATTCTTCTCTTTGTCTTGACAGACAGACAGATGGCCAGAAGGGATCCTCTAAGAGTTCCTTTCTTCCTTTAGAGGTACGGAACCCTAAAAATAGTACAAGAGAAGTTCAAATAAACGCTGACCTACGATGGCGCATTTTGGCACGATGCCATAAAATACTGCCATTTTCGTTAAAAAAGCACAGATTTGTAGAAATAGCAAAATGCTAGCTTTCCGATATCCCGTAATATTAAGTAGCATTCCATTTCCCTTATAATATAAAAATGCAAGTAATTAAATACTTGTTAAATATCAAAGTTGTATCTTGAAGTCTTTCGTGTATTTCCTTAATGGACTGGGAGCAAAGAAAAAACATAGAATGTACCAGTTACTGCGTCTCACGCAGATGGTAAAAACCCTTCGCGGGAAAAGGCTAAAATCTAAGAAAACATTTTATAGGCGAATCGGCTAGCAAGCCATCACTAGTTTGATTCCCCTTTTCACCTATACGCCCACAATCATGCTAATCGTGGCCTTTTGGTCTGTCTACCCCGTATGGGATATAGACGTGATTTATGTATGTACTAAAAAACTTAAAAAAAACATGGTAGCCTAGTGGTTTGACCTGTGGCCTCTCAAGCAGAGCTTCGTGGGTTCAAATCCCGGGCTCGCACCTCTGAGTTTTTCGGAATTTATGTGAGAAAATTACATTTGAAATTTGCCATGAGCTTTTCGGGAAACCTGCACACATCTGCGAAGAAATTCAATGGGGTGTGTTAAGTTTCCAATCCGTACTGGGCGCGCGTGGGAACTATAGCCCAAACCCTCCAATAGGTACACAGAGGTGGCCTATGCCATGAGGCACGCCGAATTACGCGACAATTTAATAAAAAATAAACAAAAAAACAACATGTACCTACTCACTGAAATTGTAGCGAATTCGGAATAAAAAGGCTATATTATTATATTATGTATGTACTAGCGTATGTATGCCCGCGACATCATCCACGTAGAATTAGGCTTAATGTATTTTACATATAAACCTTTCTCTTGAAACACTCTATCTAATAAAAATAACGCATCGAAATCCGTTGTGTAGTTTTAAAGATCTAAGCATATCTACATAGAGACAGACAGCAAAAAGCGACTTTGTTTTATACTATGAAGTGGAACAGCGGGCTGCAAAAGGCAATTTTGCGGGTTACTGTATGTAGTCCGCATTAAACTACTTACTGAATGACTAACCATATACTTTTTACGGTAACCCTAACTAAGTAACACTAGGTTCTCACCTCTATAGTTTTCCCTCCAATCTTTTATGTTCGAAACTTCGAGAGCGAATATTCGACCGGTTTAAAGACCCGGGAGTTTTACGGCCAACCCGGATATGTTTTTTATGACCCCGTAAACCTATTTAAGTGTGTCACTATCAAAGTTTCATATAAAATCAGGCGACGAAATCGGATCACGAATCGTTCATGTGGATTTTTGTTATTTACGTCGTGGAGTTTGAAAAGTTTATTTAATACGGCTACGGTATTTAGGTTAATTGAAAAATGTTTTGAACCAATTTAAATGTCGCGTTTCTGTAATTTTAAGGGTTCCGTATCTTATTGCGTAACAAATTAAAATTAAAAAACCCACGCATTAATGTTGTAGTACCTAATCATAAACCAAAGATATACTCTTCAAACTACATACATACCGTCACGCCTCTTTCCCACAGGGTTAAGCAGATACTACTTTGTTCCACTTGCTACACCTGACATACCGCTTTCGCTTCATCCACATTCATCTTCAGGCCGATAATGATGATGATGATGATGATACATACGTGGACCACTTTTTTGCCGCTGAGTATGTTGATTATACATACATACATACATATCGTCACGCCTCTTTCCCACAAGGGTAGGCAGAGACTACCTTGTTCCACTTGCCACGATCCCGACATACCTCTTTCGCTTCATCCACATTCACCAATCTCTCCACCCTCCTTCCTCCTCCTTCTTCCTTCTTTTTCTTGATTATTATATTTCAATTTAACCCAAACCATCATTTAGCCCATCGAGGGAATCGGGCGAAAATCTTAGGAATCATGTTATTGTTATAGGCGATGCGGCTAGCAACCCACCACTATTTTGATTCCCTTTTCTACCTATATGCCCACAACAATCATGCTAAACGTGGCCTTTAGGTCTTGTTACCATAAAGCTCTGTCTACCCCGTAAGCCCGTAAGGGATATAATAGACGTGATTATGTATTGTGTTTGTATGTATATTTCAATTTTATAATGAACTTGGGGGTAGGTACTTGTCTGTTTACAAAAGCGTTAATGGACTGGAATACTATCTAACTAATATTATAAATGCGAAAGTATGGATGGATGGATGGATGTTTGTTTGTTACTCAATCACGCCAGAACGGCCCAACGGATCTGGATGAAATTTGGCACATGGATAAAGAAAAGTGTGGAATAGCACATAGGCCACTTACTTTTTATCCCGAAAAATTGCTTAGTTCCCGCGGGATAGGGATAAACGCAGACGAAGTCGCTGGCAACAGCTAGTAGTCATAATATAAGAGCCATTAAAAATGTGAATTGCTAATTCTACGCAGACGAAGTGTAGAAGCTAGTACATTATACTTAAGAATAGTAACGATATGGTGTAATATTGGTTGATTCAGCCACAAAAGTTTCAGCGAATGTATCCCCGAAACCCATTTCAATTCCCCGATAATAACCGGCCCTTCTGACGTTAAAAGTTCCTTGTTAAAGAATAATGCGACCGCGACTCGGGAATATTTCCGCGGAGGCTATTTCCATAACGACCCTGTAATGGTGGCAGCTGGCGCTCACTATTACAAAGAAAAATACGGCGTGGTAACCCGTCTGATACAAAACCAGCGTTTTATTCATCATCCACTTCCATTCCATCCTCAGACAAACGAGCATTGGTCACCTGCTAGCTTATTACGTAACTCGTTCGCAATCACCATCGTGTTCATTTTGACAGTTCTTGTATGAATGTGACAGCACACGGCGGCCACGAAGTACAAAATCCGCGTTCTGAAATGAACACAGGCACGACGTCGTCTGTACACGCGTCAATGTGTGCGTAAGATACACAGGGCTGTCTATCGCAAAAACCTAGTACTATAAGTACTACCAATGACATAAATATACTAAAGATATGGCTTAGATGTGTGCAAATAAATGTCGAATCGTTATCTATTTATTTAAACTTACTTAAAATGTGTCTGTCTGTGTATTTAAGCATTATTATTTTCAATTACAATAGATGTACGACAACAAACTTAAGCGAATGATTCTGTAGTTATTTCATGTATTAATCGCGATAATTTCAGAAAGCATTAATTTTCTAATGTTTTATAAAATGAAGTAGGTAGGATAGGTTCCCGAACTTGTGACGTGCGGCCGACATACATCGCGTCGCGAGCCCTACTAGTTGCCAGCAGCTTTCCGGCAGACTGCGCTCGAGGGGTGGGGTAACTCGAATAGGTGCGGGGCGGAGCGTGGCCATTCTGTACTGTACGTAAGTACTATTATATATTCTGTGCCCATACGTGAACTGTCAAAATGAAGACGATGGTGATCGCAAGCGAGTTACGTAATAAGCATGCTGGCCCCTATTTTGGACGACCGGGATCCTATTTCATAAGGCTACATGTTACATATTTTATTGAATCAGGCGTTACTTTGCGTTGGTCCATTTCAATGAACACAAAATATTTACCTTGCGCGGAGTAGTACTTACGTGCAAGATAAGCAAGCTTGTGCAAAATATATACGTTTTACATGCAAGCCCTCCCACCACTACTGCCACACAGAACGCACACAAATCCCACAAACTTAATTAATCCTAACACCACACAAACACTAACGCGCGTTTCGATCCCTCTACGGGATCATTATCAAAGTTAGAGCACAACCGATGCCTAACTTTATAAATACCATTAATACTAGGTGGACTGACGACATCGTGAAAGTTGCGGGAAACCGGTGGATGCAGGTGGCGAGAGTTGTCGTTCATTATGGTGTGCTAAAGGGGAGGCCTTTGTTCAGCAGTGGACGTCTTCAGGCTGATGTTGATGATAAAATAGAACTCTACAAATATGTGGTTGGGCCTTGTGCAATGTCCGTTCGGATCGCTACCACCATCTTATTCATTTATTCATTTATTTCATTTATTTATTCATTGTTTATGTCATGTACATTATAGTTAAAGATGTTATAATATATTCAAGTCGGTCCATGACGCCCTGTAAGGGCACACAATGGTACTTAAGATTAGATTAAAATTAAGACATATTTACAATTAAAATAAGATAAAATAACATTAAAATTACAGCCATCCATTAATTATTATTATTAATATTATTTGTTATGATTATTATGTTAAGGAGTTATTAAAAGATGTCATGTTTATAATTATATTGGATTGGAATCCAATTTAAAATATTAATTTTAAATTGACAATGTTAAATGTTAAAATTATAAATAAGTACAAAATATATTAAATTTACTAATGTCATTTTTCAATTTCATCATTCAAGAACTCGTCAACAGAATAATAACATTTATTGGTTAGGTATGTCTTAAGATTGTTTTTGAAAATATTAAATCTGGTCTCCTGTCTCATTGATTCTGGGATTTTATTATATATTTGTATACATTTACATTGGGGACCATTTTTGAACAATTTTAAATTCGATTTCGGTAGCAATAATTTATTTCTATATTGTGTTCTGGTTGTATTTATGTCTATTTTTGCTTTGAATAAATCAGGATATTTGCGCACAAACAAAGCCGATTCCAATATGTAGATTGAGGGTAGCGTTAATAGATTATGTTTTATAAAGTGCTGACGGCAGCTTTCTGGGATTCGTATATTAGCTAGAATTCGTATGCACTTTTTTTGCATGATGAATAGTTGTTGGGCATCAGTGCTGCCCCCCCACAGTACCACGCCATACCGGAGCCAGGCGAGCGCGTACGCGTAATAAGCGGATAATGCACATTCAAAATCTGTGTTTACTTTTAATACGCTTAGTGCATACACGAATTTGGACAGTTTCGTTTTAATATTTTGGATATGTGCTCTCCAATTAACACCTGAATCTATCGTTATACCTAACAATTTAAATTCGGATACCTCTTCTACGTGCGTATCGTTAACTTTTAATACTAATTCTAACGGTATTTTCTGTATCGGTTTAAATTGTATAATTTTAGTTTTCTTCAGGTTTATGTCTAAATTATTATTACCAAGCCATTCTGTCACTTTATCTAGAATATAGGTAAGTTTTAAGTTACATTCAGTGCTATTTGTGCCGTTAATCAGCAGTGATACATCATCAGCAAACATGACGCAGTCTGTCTCTGGGTCTAGTACCTTTGATAGGTCATTGATGTAGACCAGAAACAAGAAACAAGCACAGACACTTCCCTGCGGAATGGAGCATGTTATTTGGCGCATTTCAGAGGAGACTGTCTTTACTTCATGGGTGTATTTGTCGTAGTATTCGATCTGAACGTATTGCTTACGGTTTTTAAGGTAAGATTTGAACCATTCGTGTGCCGTTCCGCGTATCCCCATATTGCGTAATTTAGTTAGCAGGATATCGTGGGTTACTCTGTCGTATGCCTTTGTCATGTCTAAGAGTAACCCAACGCTATATTTCTTTAGGTTAATGTGTTCTAATGTTTTTTGTATGTATCTATATACCGCGAGGGACGTTGAATGATGCTTTCTGAATCCGTATTGATTTTTATCGTATAAATTATATTTTTCTAAAAACTGATAAACTCGATTTGACATGCTTTTTTCAAATACTTTGGTAAATGATGGCAAGAGCGAGATAGGGCGATGTTGGCTTGGGTTTGTGGCGTCACCTCCTGGCTTTAGTATTGGTTTGATTTTTGCTATTTTTAATAATTCTGGAAATGATCCTTCGGTAAAAGATTGATTTACTAATATTTTTAATGGTATTTTTAGCTCCGATGCGCATAGTTTTATTAACGTTGACGGTATTTCGTCAATGCCGAAACTTTTTTTATTTTTTAATTGCTTTACGATAGTCATTATTTCATCTTCAGTAACTGGCCGTATGTATATAGAATTTATCGTGGGGGTAGATGTTGAGCAGGAGTGGTCGCGCCGCGGGGCCGCTCCCGGCGGTGATGCTTCACCCACCGAGGCGAAATATTCATTTAGGATGTTTGCTACTTCCTGAGGTGAATCTATAGGCACAGACATGTCAGCGGTTTTAATAGTCATATTTTTGTATTGGCGATCTTTGTCTTTATTTATCGTATTGTTTATAATTCCCCACATTGTTTTCGTTTTATTTTTTGAGCTGTTCATTTTTCGCGCATAATTTATTCGTTTTGACTTTTTTATACATTTTTTTAGAATATTTTCATATTGTTTGTAATAGTTTCGTATTAATTCATTTTTACTTATATTAACTAAAGTTTTTAATTGTCTTTTATGTATACATGATTTTCTTAAACCAGTTGTTAACCATGACTTTGTGCCTTTCGTTCGTATTAGTTTTAGTCGTTTTACTGGTATGCATTTATTTAAGAGTTCTAATAATTTGGTGTTTTACTCGCTAGTCCTGCCGCTAAGCAGCAGTGCTTGCACTGCTTTGTTCCGGTGTGGAGAATAAGACAGCCGGGGAAATTACGAGCACAAGAGGCATTTCATCTTAGCCCTCTAGGTTGGCAACGCATCTGCGATCCCTCCGGGGTTGCGGGTGTCTATGGGCAGTGGTGATCGCTTACCATCAGGTGACCCACTTGCTCGTTTGCCCTCCTATTCACATAAAAAAAAAACTTCGTATTGTGACATCTATAAAAAGGTAAATATGTAAATATTTACCTAAAAAGATAATGTCAAGGCTATTTACCTTTTTAAAATGTCAAAAAACACAGTATACTGCCGGCACTCCCGGAGTGCTACTCGTCGTTTTTATTTTTGTGTGTTAATGTTTCTCCATTTTTCAATTTGTATTCAATTGGTATTGTTATTGTTACAAATAGTCTGTAATGAATTTTTAAAACAAAGTTTTGATAATTTCCGTTATTTGTTTATCAAAGCGTAACAAAGGTTCGCTGGCGCCGTATTTGTTCAAAAATTAATAAACACAAGAATTAATAAATTAAATGAGCTTCAACAAATATTTTCGGAAGATCTATTCGTCTAAATTTAGAATGCCAGTAAATGGTACAAATTAATAATGTATTGTGTTAATTAAAACATCAACAGGGTTCGTTTATCGTCTGTCTGTCAAAACCCTTTATCTAAAGAACGGATGGAAGTAGGTATCAAGCAATCTTTATCTGTACTGATTATTACAAAGAAGTAAAGTTTATGAGTTTGTTACGTTCTGACGTTTGGTCTGGATCTACTGAACCGATTTTGAAACTCGTTTTACCAATAGTAAGCCACAATATTACTTGTGAGTATCATGAGCTATACTTATTTCTGCGCGGGTGAAGATGCGGGCAACAGCTAGTAAGAAATAACCAGGGCCATGGTATCTTAAAATAATTCTAAACGACACTGAAAATTAGAACACATAGAAAAATCCGAAAAGTAAAGCTAGGCCGGGAATCGCGTGCTTCATCCTTATCCCATAGCAGGTGAGTATAAGCCTTAAAAAAAAAAAGACAAAGAAACGTATTAAAAAATACCGAAATCAGTGTGAAGTAATTTATTTAAGGAAGGCCCCTAAGTACATTCCATCCCTACCAATATTATAAGTGAAATTTAACTCTGTCTGTATGTTACGTTTTCATACATACATACATACATACATACATACATACATACATAATCGAATTCTACGCAGACGGAGTCGCGGGCACTACTAGTATAATCTAACTTCCTACTACTATTATAAAGGCGAAAGTTTGTAAGTATGGATGTATGGATGTATGGATGTTTGTTACTCAATCACGCCAGAACGGCTTAACGGATCTGGATAAAATTTGGAACAGACATAGTTTATGATTTGGAATAACACATAAGCTACTTTTTATCTAACTAATATTATAAATGCGAAAGTATGGATGGATGGATGGATGGATGGATGGATGTTTGTTTGTTTGTTACTCAATCACGCTAGAAGGGCCTAATGGACCTGGATGAAATTTGGCACATACATAGAAAAAAGTCTGGAGTAGAACATAGGCTACATTTTATCCCGGAAAATTGCGTAGTTCCCGCGGGATAGCGATAAACGAATTCTTTGCAGACGAAGTCGCTGGCAACAGCTAGTAATATTATAAATGCGAAAGTATGGATGGATGGATGTTTGTTTGTTACTCAATCACGCCAGAACGGCCCAACGGATCTGGATGAAATTCGGTACATAGATAGAGAAAAGTCTGGAATAGCACATAGGCTACTTTTCATCCCGGAAAATTGCGTAGTTCCCGCGGGATAGAGATAAATGAATTCTTCGCAGACGGAGTCGCAGGCACTACTAGTTTATTGTTGTGCATCTAACGGCAAGCCTTGTTTCTCTAAGAACTGTGCTTTACAAAATACTCCAGCTAATTAGAAAAGATACAACAAGAGTTAACAATAGGCCAGCGCTTTGTTTGTTTATTTGCCAGAGAAAAGAGCAGCACAAAGAATTGTAGCCAATGACTTTAGTGCCGTTTACTAGCTGTTGCCAGCGACTTCGTCTGCAAAGAATTTGTTTATCGCTATCCCGGGGGTACTACGCAATTTTCCGGGATAAAAAGTAGCCTATGTGCTATTCCAGACTTTTCTCTATCTATGTGCCAAATTTCATCCAGATCCGTTGGGCCGTTCTGGCGTGATTGAGTAACAAACAAACATCCATCCATCCATCCATCTATCCATCCATCCATCCATACTTTCGCATTTATAATTATATATATATATATTATAGTTAGATGGTACGGAACCCTCGGTGCACGAGTCCGACTCGCACTTGGTCGGTTTTTTTTTGCTCCCAGACCATAGAAGCTGCATATTTAATGTATGAACTTTTCTGTTATAATTTTGGTCCTCTCAGTTCTGTAAACGATTGCTATCTTGTCATGACAGAACTCGACCGAACTCGAATGCCAGGAACACTAACCGCACCATTAAAAGGGTTTCGGAGTTAAAAGATAAGCCATTTTAACATAATCCGATTAGACTGGTTTAATTCGAAAAGGTACCACACAGGAAGAGAGAGAATATAGTGTTGCCAGATGGGTTTTATGTTCCGTTACGCGTAGCTCTTAAAAATAGTACGCAAATCCAAGTTTGAGTACGCAGTGCAACATTTAGTGCAAAACTGCGCTTTACGCAGCTGGCACATAAACAAAGGCCTAAAAAAAAAAAAAAAAAAACGTCATCGCGACAGCCACAGGTAATTTATATTGTTTTTCTGTCATCTGGAATAACCTAGGCTGTCAGGTGCTAAAATATAAAAATACTACGCAAATCGACGGATGAGTACGCGAGTACGCAAGATCATAAAATAGTACGCCATGCGTACTATTGCGTACCCATCTGGCAACGCTGAATATGTTAGTTACATTTAGACAGATAAGAGTATCCGCTGGCTTGCCACTTAAAAAGAGAAAAAAAAGTGTTTTGATAAAATGTCATACATACATAAATCACGTCTTTATCCCTTACAGAGTAGACAGAGCCTAATGTAACAAGACCTAAAGGCCACGTTTAGCATGATTGTGGGCGTATAGATGGAATCAAAATAGTGTTGGGTTGCTAGCCGCATGTCCTATAAAATGATTCCTAAGATTTGCGCCCATTTCCCTCGATGGGCTTTTACCATCTGCTGGGGAACAAAAGCAATTGGTACATCCTATGTTTTTTATTTGCTCCCAGACCAATAATCGTTAAAAAAAATAATTTAGAAACGAGCTGATACTCTTAAAACTGCTAGACAGATTTTTACCAAACATAGCTAAGAACCACCGCAAGAAAACTGGCCTTTCGAATGAAAAAAACCTCATCGAAATCGGCCCATCCACTTGACAGCTACAATGCCATAGACAGACACACACACAGATGCCGTCAAACTTATTACACCCCTCTTTTCGCGACGGGGATCAAAAACTCCCTTAAATCAAGAGCCAAAGTATTTGCTACCCGATAGCACTCGAAAACCTTTCCCTTATAATTTCATTTTACCAAAACTCCGCTGGTAAAAACTGGCCAAGTCCTTAACTCGCGGCCATTTACCAACTTGGCGATAATGACAGGGCTCTCAGATACTAATTAAACTTAGTCCAAGAGTACGTTCTGTTTACAATTACCGCTGCTTTGATGTCGCTCCGGTATTGATCCAACAACACCTTGTGTTGTTTAGGGCTGGAATTAAACACACAGCAAAGGATGCTGGTCTGAGAGCAAAGAAAAAACATAGAATGTAGGTGCAGTTGTTTCTCTTCCTTGAAAATCTTAGGAATCATGTATCAATTCAAACTTTCGCGATTTTCACACATTATTAAGGCAACAAGACCCATCAAAATAATGATGTGTTGCTACCCACATTGCCTATAACATGATTCTTAAGATTATAAGAAAAACGGGACTTAATCACGCAACTAAAAAGTATTTTTGTAAATACAAACGTCGAAGTATTTACAAAAATACTTTTTATTTACGTGATTAAGTCCCGTTTTTCTTATAATCATAGGAATCATGTGTTATGGGCGATGTGGCTAGCAACCCATCATTATTTTGATTCTCCTTTCCATCCATACGCCCACAATCATATAGGTACATAGACGGACAGACATAAAATAGAATTTCAGTATTTTTTGTTATAGTGGAAACAGAAATACAACTTTACTGTGAATATTTCAATTGTCTAGCTCTCAGGGTTACATACAGCCTGGTGACAGAAAGAGACAGTTAGACAGATGGGCGGACAGACAGATAGACAGACGGACAGGGGAATCTTAGTACTGAGTCCCGTTTTTACTGGAACCCTAAAAAGCAAAAGCTAAACTAAAGATACTAAAAACGTGCGCGGAAGTTCAAAGAGTCAAGTTAAACGAAAAAAGCTGTTTACTGAAGCGCAGAAGTAAATACAGTACAGGTCCTACATTACAGCAATATGCCCGCAGTCACTTTGATTAAACTCGGTTTGCTTTAGGCGTTTTTTCAGTCTTCAGATTTCTCATTAGCAATAAATAGATCGGTGGTTATGCAAGTAAATGGAAAAGCAAGAAACGCAGGAATAGTTTTAATTGTTTAGTTAAGAGATTGCACTTTTATTTACATACACAAATCACGACTATATTTTTACGGGATAGACAAAGCTTAAGGCAATAAGACCCATCAAAATAATGATTGGTTGCTAGCTACATTGCTTATAAAATGATTTCTATGGTTTTCGCCCGTTTCCTTGTTATTTATTTTAAAAAAGTATGTACTTAATATATAAACATTGTTCAAATAGACCAAGTACTATTGTAGTACCTATTCTTCATCGTACAAGCCAATTTATATCGCATCAGATGCTATAAACCGCAACTCCGCTCTAAATCTCTACGCGTCACCAGCCACAGCACCTTAACCACGTCACGCAGAGTCCAATTTCAATGAACACCCCCATTGACATACGACGTTGTGTGAGCCAATGAAATATCCCATCTACCCTCAATAGAGTTGAAACTCTGACATGATTCCTTACAACCCCCCTGTGCGTGAGAGCCATAAAACCATAAAATACACGAGTACCAAGGGTATTCACTTTTAAATTCCCGCGTTCCAGAGGTTTCTCCCACGGGATCCCTGATTTATACGACATATTGGCAATATACTGAAACCGGGGAGCTTATTTCATTTAGTAACAGTTGTTTTTACAAGTTTGTTGAATTACTTGCACTGTTTGTATGTAGACTAATACCTATGCGATGACCCGGGTCACTTTTAGTCCCATAATTTTTATTGGTCTTATCATAACACATGTGCATTTTCAGGAATTTGGTGTAGGTTTACTTAATAACTACAAATAAAATAATAGTTTACAATGTCTGGTAGGTATAAGTAAAAAATATATATAACACCCGTCTTTTTGTGTCAGGCCATTTATATAAGACAAGTATTCATGTATTATTTGAATTACTCATCATTTCTGTCATAATTTTTAGGTCATTACCAAACCTTATCACTACTTGTTTTAAAGTACACAACATATTTAATAAGATAAGGAAACCAAAACGACCTTTCGAACCACAGTTCTAACAAATAACAGTAGGTCACTTAACGGTCAAACTGCGCGTGATAATACAGAACTGGGGCCTTACCATGACGTCTTAATGCGATTCAGTTTAGGGTCACTCGCTGTCAGATTCATACTAAAAGTGACAGCTAAAACTTGAACTGAGTCGGAATTCGGACGTCATGGTAAGGCCCCTGGGGAGTTACCATGCATGCATGCATGGGGAGTCTTAATGCGATCCCATTTCGATTCAGTTTAGATTCGCTCGCTGTCAGATCCACACTAAAAATTACAGGTAAAACCTGAACTGAGTCGGTATTGACTCGCATTATGACATCATAGTAAGGCCCCTGTCGCGATGTTTCTTGACAGTTCCTATAATTCGGTTTTTTACCATGTGAAAGAAATAAACAATCCCTTTAATCCCTTAGAGGATACATTACTCTAAGTTTAATCCCAATGAAAATCACAGGAATCTATCACAAATTCCATTGACAAAATTGTCTCAACGTGTTTGGACTTGTTTAAACGTTCTCAACTGTCTTTAATCTGTATAATGCGACGAGATGTAAAAGATTAAAAGAGCGAACGACATTATAAGCATTATCCTCATTTCGTGAAAGCGGCGATTCCCGAGGGATTACTCCAAATCCCCGGACGTTAGGGGAACGACCTTCATCATTGCGAAGGTGCCCCTAATTATTATCGAAGTCTTTATAGTCGTTGCAAACTTGGCTTAGTTTTTGAAGTGCTTAGTGAAAACGTGGTAAACGTCATGATAAACGTCAAACGGGGCCTTTAAGAGCGTGAATCCCTACTGCGCTGGCAACGTCGCATTTTTGGTGATTTTTTGCGATTATTTCAAAGAAATTGAATGAAAGTTTCAAATATCTGTCTGTAGTGCACTTCGTTTTTAGTGTATTAATGGTACAATACAATGATTGATCGTGATGGACTTTTATTTTCTTATTAAACGAGATATATTATTTTATCCCTTTAATACGAAAATAAAATTTCATCACGATTAATCATTGCATTGGACACTTAATACACTAAAAATTAAGTGCACTACAGACGGATATTTGAAACTTTCATTCAATTTCTTTGAAATAATCGCAAAAAATCACCAAAAATGCGACGTTGCCAGCTCAGTAGGGAAGCACCCTCTTAAGGTCACGTTACCTAAGGCTCTTCCATGCTGGTCTGGGAGTAAAGAAAAATATAGATCTGTATAAGAGCCGGCGCGTAAGTCTAGCGATGACCTTGTATGCGCAGAAGTATAAAATACGGTATTCGTGGCTGCGCAGATCCCCTCCACGTGACTCGTCATCGCTGGACTTAAGTGCAGACACGTATAAATAATAACAATCGTAATCGTAATCTGCATCGCCTATAACATGATACTTAAGATTTTCGCCCATTCTTTCGACGGGCCTTTACCATCTGCACGGGAAGCGAAGCAACTGGTACATTCTATGATTTTTCTTTGCTCTCAGACCAGTGCGGAAGAAACATTTCCTCAAGTAATAAAACAAGTTTCGCCCTGTTAAAATAGCAAAGTACAAATACTTTCAATTACATTAAAACCCACTAGGTATTTAGTAATGACAACAATTAGTTGAAATTACACAAAATTGCGCCCTGGCCGCTTTAAATACGCTGGCCGTACTAAAACCCTGTAACTAGCCCGTGACAAAGTTGTACAGTTTTATTGTGAACTATAAAAAGTTTATGACAGGTATTTTGTTTAGGTATTTCGAGATGAAACGGTACTCAGTAATATTGTTGGAGTTAGTAATATTATCGTAGTGTTATAAACGATTCATAATTAAACCGCCCCAAGAGAATGCCGTTAAGCATTTTATTAATTACAAGTACGTATTATACGTTTGAGCAAAAATTACAATGCTATTCATATTAATTGGGTAGTTCTGCTAAAGTTTCAACCACTAATTAGACTCCTGACTCAGGTGTTCAAAGCAATTACCCATATTAGTGCTCCATATCTTGATTGACAAAAAGGGAACATTTTGTTATTCGTCCGTCCATTTTTGTTGTTGTCCGTCCGTCTCATCAACATATCAGCCATAGGAGGGGGAGGGGTTAGGGGTAGGGTAAATAATATAAAAAAAACTGTAAATAAATATTAAACTTTAAATTAAGAAGATGAAAGATAGTTTTCGTTTGTTCACAATTCCATATCTTCTCTCAGTATTTTAAAAGCGTAGCTACTCTAAAACTGTTTATCACAAAATGCCTTTCAAATTTTCTTTTACACTATCTAAGTCTCCTTAACTTAAAAATTCCATTACCAAAAGCTTTTATAGACTAAATTAAGTTTATTTTGGTTTTTAAAATAGCGAACGTTGCTAACAACAGTACCTAACGCACTTATCGAAAACGAATACTTATAACTTAGTAATTACGCATTACCTACTAGCTGATGCCAGCGACTTCGTCTGCATAGAATTCGTTTATCGCTATCCCGCGGGAACTACACAATTTTCCGGGAAAAAAAGTAGCCTATGTGCTATTTCAGACTTTTTTCTATCTATGTGCCGAATTTCATCCAGATCCGTTGGGCCGTTCTGGCGTGATTGAGTAACAAACAAACATCCATCCACCCATCCATACTTTCGCATTTATAATATTAGTTAGATTTTACCACTCGTACTCGTACTCGTAACTATTTTGACACTCGGCATCGGATTGAAATGACAGTTCTTGTATGAATGTGACAGCTAGCTGACTCCGATGCCAATTGTCAGCCCATACGTGAACTGTCAAAATGAACACGATGGTGATCGCGAGCGAGTTACGTAATAAGCCAGCTGAACTGAATCTGAATTGAATCACACTAGAGAGTATGGCCCCTGTAAACGACATTAACACACGTGGTTGCATGTCTGCAAGTAGGTTAATACCCGCTAAATCACGTACACGGAAGGCAGATAATTAATGTCTATGTTGACGACTTCACAATCGCTTATAAATTATGAACAGAGGTTGCGTATACAATAATTAAATTTGTTAATCACAATTGATTCCGTTTGAACGCTTTGATACTAAGTCATGGACGAGGATGACTGATTAGCCTGGTGATGCGAGAACTAGATTATGAAGCTTCAGGTCTCGGGTTTGATACCCGGTCAGGACTGATAATTAAGTAGACTCAAGTACAACTAGAACTCAATATAAAAATAAATTGTTACCAAAGTCCAATTTGGCCATGTTCAAAAATGGACCACAATATATTAATGTACTCAAATAGCGAATAAAATCCCTGAATACATTAGACAAGAATCCCGAAACAATATATTTAAAAAATAATCTAAAGGCATTCCTAATAAAAAAAATGCTACTATTCTGTTAACGAGTTCTTGAATGATGATATGAAACCGTGAAGTAATTTAAATGAAATAATTATAGAAACATTGACATTTGAGTTATTTGCATTAATATTTCTTAAATTTATTATTTATTTATTTAATAAAGGTCAACCGAATGGTGTTTTTTGGCTTGTATTCCCTACTGCTCCTAAACGGTAACGACTTATGAAAATATTTAAATGTAAAAATTAAGAATGTACTTTAAACACACGTAGCATTAAAGGTGGAAACACATTGTTAACACGCGACGCGACCCGATGCAACGCAACGCGTGTTGAGTCGAATCAAATTGTATTATTTTCTATGACCAGAACCACACTATGAACATCCGACGCGACGCCATGCGCATACATTCGTTGCATCGGGTCGCGTCGCGTGTTAATAATGTGTTTCCACTTTAAATGCTACGTTGTTTTGTAAATCAATAGATTTTCTCATCATCATCACGAATAACAACAAAAACACCGAAAATTTGCAAGTGTGATTTTCTTTACTCCTCACACGTAAAGAAAAAGACAAAGACAACATTTTGAAGGCACTAGTCGCCTTAAAGACGAGGCCAAACTCCTAAAACACGGTCAGCCGATGTCGAATAAAATGGCCGTTGTCAGTTCCTAATACCCTGTCTTTTGTCTTCAAATTATTTAACAATTTGCCGCAAAAGACAGCCGTGCGATATCTAATTAAATTGCTTTTAGAAGTTCCGACACTCGAGCCCGGATGATTTATATTTACATCATAGAAACACAAATTTTCTGTAAACGTAATGTAATATAAAACTTTTGACGAGGCCCGACTTCCCTGTTATTTGTAGGAATAATTTGATTTGCAACAAAACAAACTTTGATATTGAGTTCTATACGAAATCCGGGGTAAGTTTTGTAATGTTGAGAATATGATGAATATGACAAGACGACTTACGATTTACGTATTACTCTGGAGATCATAAATCATGATATAGCTAGGTAGCTACTGACGAAAACTGATGAGATGATTTATTGCCAACAACATCATCAATTATACATAGTATAAAACAAAGTCGCTTTTCGCTTTCTGTCCCTATGTACGCTTAGACCTTTAAAAATTACACAACGGTTTTTGATGCGGTTTTTTAATAGATACAGTGATTCAAGAGGAAAGTTTATAATGTATCTACGCAGACGAAGTCGTAGGCAGAAGCTAGTGAAAATAATTAAAAGTTTTTTTTTTAGTCAAAATGAATAAAGTAGGTAACCCTAGGATATTCGCTGTTTGTCTATTAGTCTAGCCATCTGATTTAATCTAATGTAACTAATATTATAAATCCGAAAGACTAAGTATGGATGGATGGACGGATGTTTGTTCACTCAATCACGCCAGAACGGCCCAACGGATCTGGATGAAATGCGGCACATAGATAGAGAAAAGTTTGAAATAGAACATAGGCTACTTCTTATCCCGGAAAATTCCCGCGGGATAGCGATAAACGAATTCTTTGCAGACGAAGTCGAAGGCAACAGCTAGTTTTTTATTACAGCTTATTACGTTGCTGGCTAAGCATTTTGCGGTATCACTTTTAACATAACTAACAATCTTCAAACTTCAGTAACGACGTGATGAAAAAACTCTAAACAGGTTAAACAGGTGGTATTATTTACCCATTCTCCCCTCGCATACATAAATCGGGTCGTTACACTTATTGCCTGTGCCCACCCATGGCGCAGATCTTTTCGCGTTCTACCCAAATATTAAAACTATCCATTTTCTACACTACAAAAAAAAACGGGCACCCATGGTTTTTGAATATTATGTGCATAAAAGCTTACATTCTAAGCTTTACATACATACATACATATCGTCACGCCTCTTTCCCACAGGGGTAGGCAGAGACTACTTTGTTCCACTTGCTACGATCCTGACATACCTCTTTCGCTTCATCCACATTCATCATTCTCTTCTAAGCTTTAATGGCTAAAAATCTGATAAACCATCTGTGCCCGATTTTTTTTGCAAGGGGGCGTTTTATACAGGGTGTATCAGATACCCCCTAACAATAATCAAATGGGGTATATAACCATAGCTACAGAAGCTAAAAAAAATATAAAAAAAAATTAGTATTTTTTTTTATGTTTTCTATAGGAATGATTACAGTTATACTAGATCCCAAATGAACTGAGAATAACGTACAATGCCCCCGCCAGCGAACAAAAGTTCAAAAGTATGTAACTTACAAATGACCAGTTTTCGGGCAAAAAAAAAAATGAAACATCCATAACAATTTTAATACTTTATCATGTTAGAAATGTATTTGATTTGTTTTATGTCTTTGTCTGATTCTCTTTTTACCGTATTGAATGTGAAGTTTATAAAAGTCTTGTTAATCACGACCAAAAGTGTTTCATTTTATGTTTTATTACATGGTTAACTATTATTAAATCCTTTTCTATCTTTTCTACGTCGAATAAAATATATTTAAAGCATTATAACAATAACGGTGAACACCTCGCAAATTAATTCTTTAAAATAAGTGAAACGACAGGTACGTCAGTTCGCGCGCGGCCAAAAAGCACCAAGGACGGCCAGAGGCGCGTCACTTTCGGCCGCCATTTTATAATTCATTCATTCGTGTTCGGATAGCGTTCGCGCGTGTACGTTCTCGAGTAACTTAAGGTTCTTTCGGTTATTATTGTTGAGTTTTGTTGTTTTTATTGTTAAATATTGTTGTTATTGTTATTTGTTCAATAAAGAGTTGGCAAGATCGTAAACAACCGTGTTTTATTCGTGTAATTCCCTTTTTATTCCCAACTAGGTTGCCCGGGGCTTCACCCCCGTTCCAGTCCGTTTTTTTTTTTTTAAATTTTACTCTATACGAACCTTGGCCAACAGTAAGAAACACAAAAGAAAAGAATTATCCAATTCGATGCAGTCGTTTGGAAGTTATGCGCGTATATTCATTTTTATTTATATAAGTACTTAGATCGAATAAGATTCAGAACATCAATGGTAGACAATCGAAATATTATAAACGGGATGTGAACCACGATTATCTTTATTGAGCTCCCGATATTTCGAGGCAGTTGCATGCATCAATAAAGGTAATCGCGGTTCACATCCCGTTTATAATATTTCGAATGAACTTAACCGTGAATCATTAAAAACTCTTAATGGTAGACAATGTCGAAAAGCTTTAATTTTGAACTAAAAATGTTTTGTCAGTCTATGTGCAAAAAATTTAATAATATAGGTAAATAAATAATTTAATGTAATTCCAATGAAAAGGTTTGCAACCTCTGGCTGAGCGTCCGAAAGGTCAATGTCCGTTATTCTCAGATTATAACGGATGTACTTTAATACAACCATTCCTATAGAAAAAAAAAATACTCCAATTTTTTTTTATATATTTTTTTTAGCTTCTGTAGCTATGGTTATATACCCCATTTGATTATTGTTAGGGGGTGTCTGATACATCCTGTATAGAGGTAAGATTTGATTGTTTGTTTACATTGAATAGGCGCCAAAACTACTGGACCGATCAGAAAAATTCTGTTAATATTAGATTAATATTAGCCCCTGTAGCCTATATTCATCAGGGACAATGTAGGATCTACATTGTCCCTGATGAATATAGGCTACAGGGGCCTAAACTGAATCGAGTTTAGGTTCGCTCGCTGTCAGATTCATACTAAAAGTGACAGCTAAAACCTGAACTGAGTCGGAATTAGGACGTCATGGTAAGGCCCCAGGTATTTAATTCTGCGCGGACGAAGTCACGGGTAACAATTAGTTTTAAATAAGTAATTGAAAAAGTGTTTGTAAATATTAATAATCTCATGAGTTTTTCATTTAATATGTCCGTATATATATGTATAATGGTACGGTTAGCAAAAGTTTTCCTTTTAATTTTGTAGTTTTACCCCTAAAAGCAACTCCTACTTTCAAAATCCGTTTATGATACCTCCACGCTAAAGATCCAGAAATTCATTGTGATAATTTGTGTTATGGCTGTCTTTTTAATTGGTAGGTATTTAACAAGACATCTTTTTTTTTCACAATGGTCGACTAGATAATTTTGGCTTGACTCAGTTTCGGTTTAATTGGTTTAATGCGATTGAACTGATCGAGTGGCGTTCGTGTCGTCACAGTATACGCGTGTTCTAGTGTCTGAGTACGCGTACACTTCAACGTAATAGATGTATGAAAACATTTGACAGCCTCATGTAAAAAAATCGTGATAAACTAAAACAGAGATATTAAGTGAAACTAACTGAACCGTCTGATGAAATATTGCGGAAAAAAAATTAACTTTCATAAATCGTTCAGTAGAAAGCGGAACGATCCAAGTCAACTTTTCCTTATTTCCCACCTACCGAGGAAGCTGCTAATACCTTCTTTTATTAACTTTGCCAAATTAGCCGATTAAACAGCGGCCAATCAACGTATGTTTACTTTGCTAACGTCTGTTTACTAAGGAGCTTTGAGAATATTCCAGCTATATTAGGGAATATGCATTTAAAAATATATCTCATTTCTTAATAGAATATGATAATATCGTCAAAAAAGCAAAAAGTGAAATTAAAAGTAATATCGGCCAAGAATACGGAAAATATAAGGGCCGGCAATGCACCTGTGTTTCCCCACGTCTTGCAGGTGTTCCTGGGCGATGGTGATCACTTTCCAACAGGTGACCCGTTTGCTCGTTTGTATAAAAAAAATAACTTGAAATGTTTGTTTGTTTGTCCGGGTGGAATGCAACTGAATTTTGAAGCATGTGTTCCAGTCTCACTTATCTGTGTTAACTCGCCACGCCGGAACACAGATTAGAGAGTAATAATTGTATTATATATCCTACCGACTGCGCCATGTATTATATTTAATAAAAGATTGTTTGCGAGATCTTTGAGGGTTTATTTAAAAGTAATTCTTTACAAATAATATTTTAATATTATCAAGATCTCACGGAGATGTGTCACCCGTGTTCATGTATAAGCGAGAGAGGGAGAGGGGCGATGTTAGAGAGAGAGGTTACAAATAATGACAGCTTAGGCTGCGTTCCGTTACTACAATAATAACTCAAGCTTTAAACTGAGCAGCCGACTAAACTGAATTCCGTTTCAAATTTTATCCCCCCCAATAAAAATCCTATCAGAGCGTCCAATTACTAGTGGTGACCAAATTTAGTTACCGACCGTACTATAGTTGAACTGGGAAATCTAATACGCCCCCAGGCGTCCGACAAATTAAATCACGGAAAACACGAGAAATGTACCAAATAAAATATCTTTGGATCAAGGAAAATAATATTTAGGAGTGTTACTTTGAAGATTGGTTCCGAATTAGATATGAAATAGAATTTTATGGACGTTGAGTTATGTTATGACGTTTTATTAATAGAGCCGCTAAGTGCAAGTTTAAGGTCCTGTTTCTACTCTCTGTTAAGTTCCAGTTGTCTTAACTGTCAGTTATCTATGATTCCGTCTCTATTTATTACTACGAAACAGACAGTGACTAGATCACTGATGACTGACACTTAAGACAACTGAAAATTAACAGAGAGGTGAAACAGGAGCTAAATATATGGCAAAGTTACCTTAGAGGTGTAATAAGATACGCTATTACAGTATTTTCAAAAACAATCTCAAGACATACATAATTTGTAAATGTTTTCTGTCAACGTGTTCATGAATGATGAAATTGTAAAATGATGATAATTGTAAAATGTTGATAATAAAATAAATAAAATAAAATAAAATAAAATAATTTTATTTCAGACCGAGATCCATATGAAAATGTTAGTTACATACATTGCCTTAACCTATTGTTAGTTGTTTTATTTGTAATGAAATAATTTAGTTTATAAAACAATGGAATCAAAATTCATAGTAACATTAAAATAACTTCAAATAATCAATATAATAATAATAAATTAGTAAAATTAAAAATAAAATAGATAATGAAATCTTGAATTCTAAAAATAAATAAAATACCGAAATTATATTTAAAAGTGCATTTTCTTTAATATGCCGATATTTAGTCCAAAGTGCCATCTGAGCTACATCCTACAGAACACTGGTCAAAAAATAAATATGTAAATCTGACGTGATAAAACATTTAACTCATAGTCTGTCCAACGCAGCAAGTAAACAAAACGTAATAAAAATCAAAGCATGTACCCACCGGAGGTATTAAAAAGCTTCAAAGTCTAATTAGCGTTTTTAATTAAATGCTTTAACATCTTCAGCTAATCGAGAATTTAATTAAGCGCATGAGACCCTTAAATTTGGAACAACAGGTATGTACCCGCTATTTTGTTAGAGTACAGTAAAGTTTCAGTTTTAATTTGTATTTTTAGCCCCTCAAAAAGAGAGCCGTTTTCAGTTTGACGTCAATGTCTGTAAACACAAAATATTTACCTTGCTACTCCGCTACTTACGTGCAAGTTAACCAAGCCTGTGCGAAATATGTACGCTTTGCATGCAAGCCCTCCCACCACTACTACCACACAAAACGCACACAAATCCCACAAACTTCATTAATCCTAACCCCACACAAACACTGACGCGCGTTTCGATCCCTCTACGGGATCATTCTCAAAGTTAGAGCACAACCGATGCACATGCGAACCAACGTCGTACTAATTTGTAAAACTATAAATAAACTAAATGTACCCACATTCGTATATTACCAAACTACCCTCTTATTTATAATTTTAATTAGCCATCCACAACTACCTTCATAAATTTTTCCGACTACAACAAAAACAAAGAGGGTTATGTATTTAACAAAACAATTTTACTATTCATCAACATGGACACGCAACAAAGGTTGTTTTGTTAAATACATAACCCTCTTTGTTTTTGTTGTAGTCGGAAAAATTTATGAAGGTAGTTGTGGATGGCTAGTTAAAATTATAAATAAGAGGGTAGTTTGGTAATATACGAATGTGGGTACATTTAGTTTATTTATAGTTTTACAAATTAGTACGACGTTGGTTCGCATGTGCATCGGTTGTGCTCTAACTTTGAGAATGATCCCGTAGAGGGATCGAAACGCGCGTCAGTGTTTGTGTGGGGTTAGGATTAATTAAGTTTGTGGGTAGGGATTGCAATCCGGCGTCATTTTCAATCCGGTCGGATCCGGCCGGATTCCCGTCGATCCGGCCGGATCCGACCGGATCCGCCGGATCGATCAAATCATGATGATTTCAGCTTTTCGGTTCAAAATGAACTGTTAGTAAGTTAATAAAGTGTCGTTTTACTTAATACTTATAGGTGGTTTATAAAAAATAAAACATTATACTAGCTTTTACCCGCGACTTCGTCCGCGTAGACTTAATTTATCTTCAATTAAGTAAGAAATTTTTGAGTACAAATGTATCTAATAACAGGTTTTTTATAAGAGGTCTAGTGATAGAGCAACTTTAAAGGAAATGTACCGATCTCTTATTTTCTACCCCGTGAGTTTTGTATTATCAAGTCACTTGGGGAGTTGGGGCCTCATGTCGCACAACCAGTTCGTAACTGACATCTCCTACCCATAAACTTAATTCCCTGCCGAATTTCACGTATCTGGTACAAAAACCCAAGAACTTTCCTATAAATTCACGAGTCCCAAATCCACCTTAATCCAGCCCTGTGATAAACATTTTTTTTACTAACGTAGCCTACCGACATACTGCCTCCGTCCCAAATTTCGGGTAAGTATCTATAGCAGCCACATTGTTAGATGGACAACAATGAAAAAAAAAGTATTCTATTATCCCTGGTTCTCAGCAGCTACCTCCCCACCAATTTTCAGCCAAATCGGATTAGCCGTTCTCGAGTTATAAATAGTGTAACTCACGATTTTCTTTTATATATATAGATACTAGCTGTTGCCAGCGACTTCGTCTGCAAAGAATTCGTTTATCGCTATCCCGCTGGAACTACGCAATTTTCCGGGATAAAAAGTAGCCTATGTGCTATTCCAGACTTTTCTCTGTCTATGTGCCGAATTTCATCCAGATCCGTTGGGCCGTTCTGGCGTGATTGAGTAACAAACAAACATCCATCTATCCATCCATCTATCCATCCATCCATACTTTCGCATTTATAATATTAGTAAGATAAAATCAACTTTATTTTCAATCCAATGTTAAGATTGAACAACGAACAAACAAACAAAAATCTAGTAGTCTAGGTAACTAGAAACATTTTAACGGTGAAACGAAACGAGTAGCTCAGCTCAGTCTTCCTAGATTCCACTTTCACAGATAGATCAATTATTTTAGTACCTAAGTAACTTTATAATACAAAACCTAATATAATTAACCTTACGTTATACGTAATTTACTGAGATGAGATCACAATATTCACAATAGTTATTAAAGTATTTGAGAATCCTAACTATTAACTATCGGCTGAGGACCGACCGGAGTGGCGATTACTCCACCGACAAGAGCCTAGCTCTGAAATAAAATAAAAGAAACTATTGCATTGCGCATGAATGATTACCCACGCGCATTTAAAGTACCTACTCATGCAACAGATCTATTATTTTGTCAAAAATTGCTAGCACCGGATCCGGTCGTCGGATCCGGCACATTGGTACCGGATCCGGTGTACGTTGAATGATGCCGGATCCGCCGGATTACCGGATCCGGTTTTCCGGATTGCAATCCCTATTTGTGGGATTTGTGTGCGTTTTGTGTGGTAGTAGTGGTGGGAGGGCTTGCATGCAAAGCGTACATATTTCGCACAGGCTTGGTTAACTTGCACGTAAGTAGCGGAGTAGCAAGGTAAATATTTTGTGTTCATTGAAATGGACCTCCGCAAAGTAACGCCTGATTCAATAAAATGTCAATGTCTGTCTGTGTGTGTGTGGCAACGTGTCTCTTGATAATGATTTTGATGCGGTTTTTTCATTCGAAACTGGTTCCTAAAATATGAAAGAAAATAATGTGAAAAAACCCGCAACGAAAGCGGACACGCCGTGAGTTCGTTTGAAACAAATTTACGCAACAAAGAATAATTAATTTTTCATAAGCACCCATTCACTGTTGACGCAATCGTTAAACCTACAAAGCCTTAGTTATTGTGCTTCTCAATAATACTCGCAATAATTGCTTTCAATATTGACTTATATCCCTAGGTACGTTATAGTATATTGTGTTGTCACAATACCAAATCACCAGGGCGGTATTTACGTCATAACTTCACGACGTAACAGTAGGACGTATGCACATTCCAACTGTCTTCTAATTTAGACTTTACTGTGAACTGTATTGAGTGTAAATTTCAATGGGAATAAAGTGTTAGGGAAGCCTTTTTGGAAGGAAAGTTACATTGTAAGGACTGTAATTTGACTTGCCCCTGTATTGAACAACAATGGAGAGATAAGAATCGTTAATTGTTTTTGTAACAGCGTGTTGATATTCGACCTTTTCGGTACAATGTTTCTGTACAATAATAGGATATTATAACATTGACGTTGGAAATTATTAAAAACAACCTGTATAGGGTTCACATGGGATGATTTTGAATTACAGAATACAAAACGAAAAGAGTTTACTTTGTGACTTTGGTTGTTTGGATGTTTGTTGCTCTTTCATGGCAAAACGGTTAAATCGATTTTATTGAAATTTGGTATAGTTACAATTAAAAACACGGGAAAGGACATAGGATAGTTTTTATCTCAGAATATTGTATAGTTCCCGCGGGATAGCGATAAGCGAATTTATCGCAGACGGAGTCGCGGGCAACAGCTAGTGATAATAATATAGCCCTTTTATTCCGAATTTAATACAATTTTTAGTACATGTTGCAGTCATTTTTTTTATCGTGTAATTCGACGTGCCTCTTGGCACAGGGCCTCCTCCAGTATAATTGGAGGGCTTGGGCTATAGTTCCCACGCGGGCCCAGTGCGGATTGGGAACATCACACACACCATTGAATTTCTTTGGAGATGTGTGCATGGTTTCCTCACGATGTTTTCCTTTATCGAAAGCTAATGGCAAATTTCGAATGTAATTTCGCACGATGATTCTAAAAACTCATAGGTGCGAACTCGGGATTCAAACCCACGACCCTCTGCTTAGGCCACAGGTCAAACCACTAGACTACCACGGCTTACTGTTAATGGGAAGAGTTATACCTACACTAAGTACCAATGAAACTTGTTTTAATGATTTGTTTATTTTAGGATCCTTGTTAAAACGGATATTAAATGACTTCAAAGTAATGGTCTACTTTACACCCTAAAGTATAAAATTGACACGAGGCCGAGACAAAGCGAGTTAACAGCTACTTAAATATTTTCCCGGTCGTCCAGGTACTAAAATAATAACATAAGAACTAAATTAATATAATTGCGAAGAGTGAACGTACTTAAGCACATTTATTTATACGCACAAAATAATTTTAGTAAATATTTACAAGTACCACTGTCGAAATGAGTCAATTTCTTGATGAAAAACAACTCTATTTTTATTAAGAACACGGCGAATTTTCCCTGCTTAGAAAAACATCGACTTATTTTTCATTAATCAGTTAAAACACGGTCCTTTGGAGTAAACAAGCAGTTTCTTCCCTCATTAGTTTTTATACGAAACACGTGCAAGAAGAGGTTCTTACGTCTAAAGTTATTTAGAGACTGTACTAAAAAAATGGAACGTATTATTTGGAGAAAGTTCTGGAAAGGTTTGAGTGTAATTAATATAGGCGTTATTTTGTGGGGTAAACAAAAACACCTTACCTTACCTTAGTATTTGACAGTTCAACGCAAACGCGTTCGAGGAGTTTATTGCGACTAAACCTAAAACTAAGCGCTCTAATAGATTCAAAGTGTACCGCGAAGTTGTGATTCTACTTATATTATAAATGCGAAAGTTTGTGAGGATGGTTGGATGTGACGATGTGAGTATGTATGTTTGTTCCTTCTTCACGCTAGAACGACTGGAGGGATTTGGATTAAATTTGGAACGGAGATAGCTGGTACCTTAGATTAAAATATAGGCTACTTTTTATCCCGGAAAATTGCATAGTTTCCGGGGGATAGCCATAAACATGTCAATTGCTAATGCTACGCAGACGAAGTCGCGGGCAGAAGCTAGTTGTTAGATAAGTTATGTTTATGTCTATGAGATACTGCGACATGTGGCTCGCATCTTTTTATTTATTTTATGAGATTTTATGTGTTAATTTTATTGATTACTAGCTTCTGCTCGCGACCTCGTCCGCGTAGAATTAGCAATTGACATTTTCATCGCTATCCCTCGGGATCTGTCCAATTTTCCGAAATAAAAAGTAGCCCATCTTTCAATCTAGGGTACCAGCTATCTTCGTTCCAAATTTTATCCAAATCCGTCCAGTCGTTTTAGCGTGAAGAAGGAACAAACATACACATTCACTCACTCACATCGTCACATCATCACATCGTCACATCATCACATCGTCACATCGTCACAAAACTTTCGCATTTATAATTATATTAGTAGAATATATTATAGGTTGTATAAAGTAGTTTATTTTTTGGTACCTAGGTCTTCCGTTATAAAATATGAGTTGTATATACAGTGCATATTCGGTAAAGTTATGTTTTGTGGCTCTTAGTACATGTAATTTTTAAACTCATTCGTTGTCCGTTCTTAATGTAATACCTACTCCTCTCATCAACTGAATGATTGACGGCAAGAGATCCCCTAAAGGAATAAGTCCGTCTTTGTGCATGTATTTCTGTCTGTCAATTTTATTTGTTTTATGTTTGTTTTGCACAAGTTTTTTGGTAATGTGTAATATATATTTATGCCCTTGACTGCACATAAAATCTGACCCATTTTTATGCGTCTCGAGTGAAGTAAATAACAACTTTACAACTCTGACAATTAATCTGACAAATAAAAATAATTACAGTCAGGTTCAAAAATTAAACCAACATAATAACCTTACTTGATTACCCTTTACGACGTAATACAGGGTGAACTTAAACTTGTCTCTCACTTTACTTTTCACTTTACAACAAAAAGATGAAACTTCTCCCGTTCGCGAGGGGATAGTGGTTTTTACCTCTTTGAAGTTCCCGCAACCGCTGCAACATTGTTTTGGGGGCGGAAAATTTAAATTTGTTAAACGGGGTTTAACATTCTATTTTAACTATTTTCGTTATGCTTTTTTTTATAACTCAAAATGAGGTAAACTAGCCGGTTACTGGCACAAATAACACGAATTCATAACACAAATACATACTTTGTAGTCGATAACAAAGTACTATTTCTGTACTATCTTTAGCGTGATCAAAAAGAATATTATTATGGCATCCCTTCTATCTGAACGCGATTTGAGCGTACAGATAAAGCACAAAGCGGTTTCTAAGAACCGAAGAATCCCAACCAAGCATTATTCTGGTTTTACCCAAACAAAGGAATGATTACTCCAAAATATCAGATACAATATTTCCTTTATCAAACAATATCGATAATTGGTTCTTCTAAATTTAGTTCAGATACTCTTGATAGCAGTATTATATTGAAGTGCGCCTTTTTTCGTTACTTTGTGTAATTCATGAGACGCAAAATGTGAAGTTTCGTCATTTTTAATTTTCTTTTCTAGTTGAATATCTTCTACTTAGACATTAAAAAAACTTACTTGATTGATAAAAGAGAGATTGAGAAATTGAGATTGATAAAAGTTTCTGAACATTATACGTTAGTGTACATTTTCGTCACAATAAACTCAAACGCGTTAGATTTGAAGTGTCAAGTACTACGTGAATATGATGTTAATCAAAATGCGCGGTGAAATGGCGTTGTCAATATCCCCACACTAACTGAGATATATAATATGCGTTAGGTTAGTTGAAACAAATAAATACCTCTAACGCAACTGTGTGTAAGAGTCTCAATTAATATGGACAAATCGGTAGCGTTACTAACGCGTTATAGCAAACTGCTTTGACATTTTAACGCAAACGCGTTAGAGGCGTTCGTGACGACAGAAAATTCAAGGAAAAGTGTAGGTTTTGTTACAAAGTCTCAATTGACAAAGGAAAATAACGTAACGGCATTAAACTACGCTTATAGTATTTGACACTTCAGCGCAAACGCGTTCGAGGAGTTTATTGTGGCTAAACCTAAAACTAAGCGCTCTGATTGATTAAAGTGTACCGCGAAGTTGTGATTCTACTAATATTATAAATGCGGAAGTTTGTGAGGATGGATGGATGGATGTGACGATGTGAGTGTGTATGTTTGTTCCTTCTTCACGCTGAAACGACTGGACGGATTAGGATCAAATTTGGAACAGAGATAACTGGTACCCTAGATTAACACATAAGCTACTTTTTATCCCGGAAAATTGCACAGTTTTCGCGAGATGGTGATAAACAAGTCAAAGGTCGTAGCTGACTAATGTAAGTCTAATTTTACGCGGACGAAGTCGCGGGCAGAAGCTAGTCTAACTATAATATTATAAATGCGAAAGTATGGATGGATGGATGGATGGATGGATGTTTGTTTGTTACTCAATCACGCCAGAACGGCCCAACGGATCTGGATGAAATTCGGCACATAGATAGAGAAAAGTCTGGAATAGCACATAGGCTACTTTTTATCCCCGAAAATTGCGTAGTTCCCGCGGGATAGCGATATAAACGAATTCTTTGCAGACGAAGTCGCTGGCAACAGCTAGTGTCTAATAAAAATTAAAATTTCCGCCGAACTTTTACGTTGATGTTTGGTCGGAGTAATCTACCACTTGCTTGAATATCCTAAATTAATTTTATAACACCCTGTGTAGGACCTTTTCTAGTTGAGAGCAAAATTATACTAAGAAAAAAAAAATTATACTTAGAATAATTTACAATAGACTTTGGAAACATACTCGCCGACGAATTTAAATAAACATACGTCAATACCTACACATATAATTGTTTTATCCCTTACGGGGTAGACAAGGCCTAGGGTAATAAGACCTAAAGGCCACGTAGGTGTATAGGTGGAAAAAGGGAATCAAAATTAGTAATGGGTTGCTAGCCGCATTGTCTATATCAGGATTCCTACATTTTCACCCATTTTCTTGATGGGCTTTTACCATCTGCATGGGTAGAGAAGCAACTGGTAAATTATTTGTTAAAAAATTTGATTCATATTCAAAGGAGAACTTTATCACTGTATGGGATCTGTACGCAAAAATTCAAAAACGTCAAAACAGTTTCACCAATTTCAATACGTTTAGCCACATTGACTGATAATTTTATTACAACAGAAAAAAATATTTTTTAGATTTCAATTGACATCGTTACCTACAATAATCCGATTGACATCACAAAAGCCTCTTAAACACTCAAAAGTCAAACCTAAATAAAAATCTCAACGCCAAAAATATTACTCACGTATACAGTACTCGTATTCCATCAGCGTAAATCTCACCAAAATATAACCAAACACGTTATTGATACTGTTTCACGTTACTGCGGCACTCGCGATCGCGACCTCTCCGCGCGACGGCCGGCGGGCGAATGGAGCAGGTAAAGCGCGACCCTGTATGCTTATACAAGGTTATACATGGCTGGTGTGTCTTGACACAGCGTAAGTGTCTTTATTATCTGTACATAATAAAAAAGTAACGTGACTGACAGAATACGCACAGCCTTAACCGCTAGGCTACAGATTAGGAAATGCTGACATATTAAATTGTACTTTTCAAAATTTAACTCTTAACCACACAATGAAAGTGTTTTTTTGGCGTTCTTTGATCTTAATAACTGTATAACGGAATCTTTAATGAGTATATCTGAAATCGTAGGAATCATTGTTATAGGCGATTTTGCCTATAAGCTCATAATCATGTTAAACGTAAGCCATTGTGGTGGTAGGGCCTTGTGCAAGGTCCGTCCGGATAGCTACCACCATCTTACTCGCTAATCCTGCCGCTAAACAGCAGTGCTTGCACTGCTGTGTTCCGATGTGGAGAGTAAGACAGCCGGGGAAATTACGGGCACAAGATTAGAGGCATGTCATCTTAGCCCTCTAGGTTGGCAACGCATCTGCAATCCCTCCGGGGTTGCGGGTGTCTATGGGCAGTGGTGATTGCTTACCATCAGGTGACCCACTTGCTCGTTTGCCTTCCTATTAACATTAAAAAAAAAAAGTTAAGTCTTGTTAACCTTATACGCTGTCTACCCTGTAAGGGATGAAGACGAGAAGTGAGTGTGTGCGTGTAAGAATCTGATTATTTGACATAATTATTACTAAAATAAAGTGTCGATTTATTTTAAACAGTGACAGAAAGCTGAATGAAACCCTTGGTTTTCTGATCATACATCTCGTATCGTAACGTTGGATTAACATGTAAAATAATAGGTACTTTAGGTTTTCAAAATTTATATAATCCAGAATATTTTAAAAATGCCTCTTAAGTCGGTAGAGGGTACAGTAGATTGATAACTATGATAATATATACCTAAACAAATAAAAAAAAACTGTGTATGTCAGGTTTGTATCCGTGTCATTCATTCTTATAACTTTGTCGTAGAACAAGCTACGTGCTACGCGGCGTAGCGCTACGGGTTAGCGTAGCATTCAATTATTCATCGTAAGAACCTATAATTAAAAAAATAATTGCCGCGGCCGGTTTTAGAATCGGAGTCAAATAAATAGAGAAATAATAACTAATTGGTTGTTGATTGAGAAAGGACAGTAATAATTAACACATTTATTTTACTATTACGCATTACTCGTCAGTCGTCACACAATCGTTATCATTTGCCGTCTGCAGATACAAAGGCTTCAGATACCGGTTATAATTCGATCCGTTATCATAAATTTGGCACATAATCTTTTCATTTCGCTATCGTTCATTGAACCGTTATTTTAAAACCGGTTTTAAGGGAACATTTCCATAAGGTTCATGTATGATTAACCGGTTTAGAATACTGAAAACCGGTTTATTTCGGCGCACTATAAACAAACGCTTAGGTAGTAGAGTAAAAGTGAAATAAACCGGTATTTACTGCTATGCTCTAAACCGGTTCTGACAGCAGTAAAATGCCAAAACATTATTCACGCAAATGATAATTCGAGACAAAAAACTGAGAAGTGATAATTTGGCGAACAGCTATCGTATAAACTTCGGTAACCAATCAAGATTACAAATTCTTATTCTTAAAATATCCAATAAAAAAAAACAGTTTCTTTATGGCTGGTCTGGGAGCAAAGAAAACATAGAGTGTGTACCAGTCGCTCCTCTTCCCGCGGAAATGGTAAAAAGCCCATCGAGGGAACGGGCAAAAATCGTAGAAATCATGTAATAGGCGATGCTGCTAGCAAACCATCACTATTTTGGTTCCCTTTTCCACCGATACACCCACAATCATGCTAAACGTGGCCTTTAGGTCTTGTATATGTCTTGTATAGGTCTTGTATAGGCTCTTATCCCGTAAGCGATAAAAACTTAATATACGTATACGTAAGAAAGCAGGTCCGTCCGGATCGCTACCATCAACTTACTTACTAATCCCACTGCCAAGCAGTGCTTGCACTGCTGTGTTCCGGTGTGGAGAGTAAGACAGCCGGGGAAATTACGGGCACAAGAGGCATTTCATCTAAGTCCTCTAGGTTGGTAACTCATCTGTAATTCTTCGGTGTTGCGGGTATCCATGGGCAGTGGTGATCACTTACGATCAGGTGATCCAGTTCCTCGTTTACCTTCCTTTTGGTATTAAAAAAGGGAGCGGATCAGATTTTATAAAGTTTAAAATGTATAATGGGTTAAAATGTATAATGTTCAAAATATAATAATGCCATTTTCTGCGAAACTATTAGGTATATGATTTTTTTTATAGGGTAATCTATAGATTGGTTTAGGTTAGGTTTAGTTTATAGCAATTCTGTTAATTTGCAATTTTCTGAGAAAATCGCATCATATGTTTTGAACCATTATGTATATTAACCCATTATACATTTTAAACTTTATGGATTTTAATACGTACCCATTAAAAAAGTCAACTCTCCGACACAGTTGTCTTCACAGTTTTTCGATAGCAAATGGCAATCGATACCAGAACTATCCATGTTCCACAATCACCATAACGTTAAGGGTTTGATGGAAACCATTCAATTGGATCTTGGGTTCAATCTGTGGACATTAAATCTTGTTTATAGGTGATAGAAAGTTTTTATTGTGGCCTATACCTGCTTATTTCCTCTGTAATGGTGGCGGGGGCAATTTCAATCATTCTTTGTAATTTCTTATAGGTGGCCTCTGTGTCCAGTGTTAGAACAGCCCTGTTGTTAAGTAAATTGTGGGCAATATGAGGTTATTTTATATTTGTATGCGAAGCGTTATAATTTAATTTTTTTTTTTGACTTCTTATTGGTTGTGCTTTAGGAACTCACTTTATATTAAATTTTAAGTAAAATTTAGTAAAATAGAGGACAAGTTTTATTCTCACGGCAGTTTGTACGGAAACACCTTTTTTTAGGGTTCCGTACCCTAAGGGTAAAAACGAAAACCCTGGCTCCGCTGTTCGTCCGTCCTTCTGTCACCAGGCTGTATCTCATGAACCGTGATACCTAGACAGTTGAAATTTTCACAGATGTTGTATTTCTGTTGCTGCTATAATAACAAATACTAAAAACCATAGGAAATAATGTATGTATGTCCGTATAATATCAATGCCCAATATAAAGTTACCCCACACTGCGTACATTTTATTTAATTTCATGTCTAAACAACTTATAAAACTGTGGTAATTAATGTCTTCCACGTGTATCGAGATAAATTTGATATAGTTTAATAATCAATTTCTGGAAGTAAAAATTAAGTACCTACCTACTCAATAACATTGAATAAAAATTTTAAAAACTCCCCACGCGTTAATCGAGTAAACATACGTAAATAAAAAGTATTCAATTTTATGCCAAAAATGCCTTACATCCTTTTGGAAAAGAGCTGATAGTCTTCAAACTACTAGTTTATTTTTTACCAAACATAGCTAAGAACCACTACAAGAAAACTGGCCTTTGAATGAAAAAAACCGCATCCATATCGGTCCATACGCTTGAGCACTACGATACCACAAACAAACACACACATCGACGTAAACCTTACCCATAACACCCGTCTTTTGGCGTCGTGTAAACCATCACAGTCATAATTTCGTACGAGCGCAGACGTAAGTTCAAGAAGGGTAAGAAGTACGTAGTAGTTTCCTGGGTATTCGATTGGAGCAATAAGGCGATAAAAAATGGCACTAAAAAAGTTACACCCACCGATCGACTTTCAACCACATTAACCCAATTATAACTTTGCATTTGAATAAAAATAAACGCGTAACTCCTAAACGGTCCCTCGGAGCGATTTTATTGAAGTTTCATTTCAATTTGTTTTTAACTTGTGTGCTGAGTCGGCACGTTCGGCCATTATTAAAAAACAGCTCACGTAGAATTAAACAGAAATAAATTACTTTCCCCCCTCAAATTCGCGAGACTTCAAAGTATTGTGATTGCGTAATGAAATTTTGACGGAATATAATTTTTTGGCCGTTCCTCCTTTGTTTGTTAATGCGAAACAAGCACCGAGTTCGACGAAACTTAGCAGGAAAAAGATTATTCACGGTGCCAGATGGTTTCGTTTTATTTCTGGCTTGGACACCGGGTTTCTTTCAGAAACTACAAATACGCGTCGGCACAAAATTTGGCTTAATCGCCATACGAAATTTTCTTTATCTACATCCATATCATAACTTCCCTGCAATAATAATACAATACATAATAACCGGAAACGATTATCAAAGGGCCTACATTAAGAAACCTGTATCAAATGTATCAATTTAAACTTTCGCGATTTTTACACATTATTATAAAAAAACGGGACTTAATCACGGAAATAAAAGACCCCGTGCAGCTAGAAGATGTTGATACCCGACTCTTCAGTCCTTTCGAAACCATGGATACAAAGTCGCGTTCGAAACGTCGAGGTATTTACAAAAATACATGTTATTTACGTGATTTAAGTCCCGTTTTCTTATAATAATAAACCTGTATGTAAACCTAATTACCACAAATAATTATCCTGAGGTCATCGATAATATAGCAAAGTTGGTAATACGTCAACTGGGGTGACTTTGGTAATTTTGGTGCTACTTTGATCGTTTAAAATTGACAACATTTCATTTTTATAACACCTGAAAATGTATATATGGTTCGAAAGCATTTTGCCTCCTGATCACTGCAATATGTTTATATAATTTTAATATCGCTTATTATAAAAAATAAAAAATAATTAAAAATATGTCCTAATTTTACCAAAACTACCACATGATAGGTGAAACGCCTTTGCTTTTTTCACGAGAAAAAATAAGGGATCAAAATTTTGTATTTTTGACAACTTCAAAGTACAAGGGAGGCAACTCTGAAATTCTATTTACGAAGTTCGTTGCATACCTTCTCTCTCACTCTCAAGATAATGACTATTAGTATGAGCGGAACAGCACGAAGCAAACCTCGAAAATCGAATATTGGAGAATAGGGCCTGACGTTGACAATTTGAAATTAACGTCAGTTTTTTTTCTATAGAGAAAAGACAAAGGGATAAGTGTGTATTCTGTGATAGTATCGGAGTTACGCCCTTTTAGAATAAGCACAAATTAATAAATTAACTATAAATTAAATACAAGCCCTAGCGAAAAAATTACACTGTCAGCATGTTCATCTTTTCAAACAAAATACAGAGAACCGTTAAAATTATAGGCTCAGAAATATGAAATGTTGTCAATTGCTATAAAATCGATATTATCCATATCCGGTAAATGTTTGGCATGTAGACGCAAAGGCAATCGACGAAGACATTGATTGGAAGCAATAAACGCAAATAAAAAAAAATGGTTTTGTCATTAAAACTACTTTTTAAAGTCACCCCGTAAATCAAAGTCACCCCAGTTGACTGTACAAAAAAAAACATTTAACAAATCTCAGAAAATTGCACGAGAGTCAGTTCAGAAATGCAACCTGTGGAGGAAAATTCACAGCCTGACAACTGGACATAATGAAAGCATTTTTGCACACAATACATACACACTAACATAGGTCACGTCTTTATCCCTTACGGGGTAGACAGGGCCTAAGGTAACAAGACCTAAAGTCCACGTTTAGCATGATTGTGGGCGAATAGGTGAAAAGAGGAATCAGGATGGGGAAGGGTTGCTAGCCGCTTCGCCAATGACATGAATCCTAAGATTTTTTCCCATTCTCTCGATAGGCTTTTACCATCCTGCGCGGGAAGAGAAGCAACTGGTACATTCTTTTTTTGTTTATTCCCCAGCATGGAAGCTATTTTGGCCAAACCGAAATGGAGGTACGGAGAAAAAGCATGTTTACTTTTTTAACTTATTATGTCCGAAGTCTAAAAGTAGCGGTCTTTTTCCAGGTAACATTCATACGACGGAGTGGAACACGATTTGATGTGAATTTCATATTCAAAACCTTCACGGTAAGCAAGGTTCCGATATCAATGGATTTAGGAAAAGGTTTCAGGTGTTGCCATGGTCGATACTGCAACTAAATGTACATGCTGTTACATACATACACGAATCACGTTTGCGAGTAGTATCCAATCACTTGCTAAACAACTTTTCATGAATGTATCATTTGACAAACGTTTTATTTGACAACCCTTTAATGTGATAAGCCGTTATTTAAAAAAAAATGGATAACCTTTAGGCGCGGCTCACATTAGGTTAGGTTAAGTTTGCTTTATAAACCCTACGAGTATATTTACGGGGTCAACAGAATTTAAAGTAACAAGATCTAAATACCACGTTTAGCATGATTGTGGGCGTAAAGGTGGAAAGGGCATAGAATAAGTAAGAACATAGTAGAACGGAATCTCCCGCTCCGGCCGGACTCAAGGTCACGATATTACAGTACTCGCTAAGCGAGCGACTCAGTCAGGCTGCCACGGCCGGTGTCGCCGCACGCGCGTTTGGCACTTAAACTACTACTAGTTTTACGTGAGTTTGTATGTATTTTATTTTATATTTGTCGGTAAGTAATACTTACTTAAATCCTCTTAAATGGCTTCATTTGGTATGGCACTTGTAATAACTTCTTACTTAGAAGTACCTATCTATAATATGTAGGTACGTACCTAATGATTTATAAATTTTATATTTTGTAAAACTAGAATAAAATAATGATTTCAAAGTAAATAAAAACATATATTTTAGCGATATTATCTTTAGACGTAAGTATTATTTTAACGGTAAGCAACCCTAGCAATACGCCTGGATGACAGAGGGGTGTAACGACGTGAAGGGGGAAGTAGGTATATAAATGGCGGCGTTTTGGACGCAGTCAAAAGACATTCCGTTCTACCCTGTTATTATCTATTCTATGGAAAGGGAAATCAAAACCCCGGATCAACACATTGTTCCAATGTGTAAATATATTTCGCTATGTACCTAAGAGTCACGACGTTAATGATAATGTGCGTAGAAAAAAGCGAAAACCTTATATCAAAAAAAAATCGGCTTCTATTTCATATCACGGAAACCTCCCAACCGTTTATTGTCACCTTAAATGATTAACAACTGAATAGCTTCGGAGGCATAAAACAAAAACCACTTTAACTAAAAAGGTCGTTAATCGGCTTACTGCTTGAGCAATAATCAATTCGGTCACGCGACACACACTGCACGGTACCGACACAATATATTATTAAGTATAGATTAACCACGAATGATAGAGACGTTGTAAAAATGCAGTTAAAATACACAAACATAGTCGAAATATCGGGTGTTCAATAAAGGTAATCGCGGTTCATATCCCGTTTTTATTAGGGTTCCGTACCCAAGGGGTAAAAAAGGGACCCTATTACTAAGACTTCGCTGTCCGTCCGTCCGTCCGTCTGTCACGTCCAGGCTGTATCTCAAGAACAGTAATAGCTAGACAGTTGAAATTTTCACAGATTGTGTATTTCTGTTGCCGCTATAACAACAAATACTAAAAACAAAATAATAATAATAATTAAGGGGGGCTCCCATACAAAAAACGTGATGTTTTAGCCCTTTTACGTGGCTACCACTCGCCGAGCTAGATTTCAAGAACCGTAATAGCAAATTTCAACTGTCTAGACAGTTGAAATTTGCACAGGTTACTAAAATCAAAATAATAATAATAATTAAGGGGGGCTCCCATCCAACAGAGTATTTCTGGAACGGAACCCTTCGTGCGCGAGTCCGACTCGCACTTGGCCGGTTTTAATATTTGGAATGAACTTAATCGTGAATCATTGAAGAATCTTATTGAAATACACATATATTTTTCGTTACAATTGAAATAGTCATGGTACGGTTGGTCTGCAAATGTTACATACATCACGTCTTTATCTTTTACGGGGTAGACAGAGCCTAAACCTAAGGTAATTAGACGTAACGGTCACGTTAAGCGAGATTGTGGGATTACCAAGAAATCAAATCCACAAGCTAAACGAAAAAAACGACGGGGAGCACCCCGGGAGTGCCGGCAGAAGCGAAAACTACACACTCGCATAGTCGCGCAAAAAGAAAGAAAAAGAAAAAAAAAACACGACATTTGAACTGTCACGTGAGAGAACATACTGTGATTCCACACCTTGTAACACTAGGCCAAACGCACTTACGTTATTTTTTTTTCTTTTATATGAATGCGACGAAATTAACGTAGACTTCAAAAATCGAACGCGGCTTAGCTTCATTCGTATTTCAAAATAAGCTCTGAGAGGGTTCTGATATCCTGGTACTTAAACTTTCCCTCCGTCTGACGCCTGACGCGAGTTTAACATTTTTTATCCATCCCAAAACGCTCAAAGCGCTAAAGAAGTTTTCACTTCACAAACACAAATCAGTTCCTAATTGAATTTTAAATGAGAACTTACACAAAAAAAGAGGAGGTCAGGGAAATAACGGCCTCGCACTAATTTTTTTTTCTTACTTGTCATCAAATATGGCGTCATAATCAAATGGTCGCCGTAACAATGCCCACACCTGCGCGAGGAACCGGATGCGGGCCGAACCGGAAGCGCTGAATGTGCGGCACGTTCGTAACGTTGGCACACATGACGTCGGATTAAATTTATATATAGTGAAAACGAGACCTGCATGCCTTATTTAAGTGGACGTTTGTATTGCAGCTTAGAGACTCGTGACCGCGTACGATATGCAAATGCAATTTTTCGCAAGCTTCCATTTAATTTAATTTAACTTGGCAAGCCGAATTTTACCCACTTGCGGTGTAAATTTGATGAAAATGCAATAAAAATCGTTATGTTAATTACTGAACGTGCAATTCGCGCAGTAAAAAAGGCATGTGACGGCTGCTGGTACAAAAATGAAAAGTTTATTTTGCAAATAGGCCGCCAAGGGTTCTTTTGCATTGTATTTTTTTGAAACTACCATTTCAGTTTTGATACATTCATTTTCATTTTAAGCATTTCTTATAGAGTTAGTTATTGTATCTTGGCTTTTTATTATTCGAATGCACTACGCAACACATTATAATGAATTAGGTCACATTATATTCCATAAATTTCCTGCCCGAACGACCCACCGACGCTTTCCGTATGAACGTCATAGTAATTTAGTCATATAATATTATTATTGTGCAATAAATTTCGCCATATAAGCCGTGCCTAAATGAGGGAGTAGGGGAGGACACGCAGGGTCGTTTTGAAAAGAGAATTATGGAATAAAAGGCGGTGAGCTGGAAGTAAAAGATGTAATGTGCCCCCTTCTCCCCTTTAGCACGTGTTTATTTATTATAGGCGACGACTTTATAGGTTAACCGATTTGCGATAAAGAGGTTGAATGGAGATTGTTAACACCTTATTGGACAGGCGGTGAAATAAATTGGAATTTCTTTTTCCAAATTTTCCTTCAAACTATTAAATCTCCTGATGATGATGATTGTGATTTATTTATTTATTTATTAATTTGTGATGTGAAGATGTGAATGTGAAATCTCCTATAATAATTTATGGAGAACGAAAATATTACGTATGACATCAAATAAATTATGTTTAAAAATTATGCCAAAACATAATTGACAACATTTCATTTTTATAACACCTGAAAACGTATATATATGGTTCGAAAGCATTTTGCCTCCTGATCACTAAAATATGTTTATATAATTTTAATATCGCTTATTATAAAAAATAAAAATTAACTAAAAATATGTCCTAATTTTACCAAAACTACCACAGGATAGGTGAAACGCCTTTGCCTTTTTCACGAGAAAAAATAAGCGATCATAATTTTGTATTTTTGACAACTTCAACAACAAGTCTGAAACAACTCTGAAATTCTATTTTAGAAGTTTGTTGCATACCTTCTCTCTCACTCTCAAGATAATGACTATTTGTATGACCTGAACAGCACGAAGCGAACCTCGAAAGTCGAATATTGGATAATAGGGCCTGACATTGACAATTTGAAATTAACGTCAGTTTTTTTTCTATAAAGAAAAGACAAAGGGATAAGTGTGTATTCTGTGATAGTATCGGAGTTACACCCTTTTAGAATAAGCACAAATTAATAAATTAATAATAAATTAAATACAAGCCCTAGCGAAAAAATTAAACTGTCAGCATGTTCATCTTTTCAAACAAAATACAGAGAACCATTAATATTATAGGCTCAGAAATATGAAATGTTGTCAATTATACATCAAGTCTTTCAAACGGTACAACGAAAAAAATAGTGAATGCGATTGTGATTACAAATGGCCGCAGGTGGCATGATTTTTAGGTATTTAAAGTGCAGGCGAAACGATTATTAGTCAAAAAAAAATATTTGGACAAATTTATATCCCACCACTCAATAAACTGATCTTTATACGTATTATTAATTTGACTGTCGGCGATATAATGCATTCTTGTGTGTTCTTCTTGAAATTGTCTTGAGAATTTCAATCAAAAAACAATTTGTTGTTTATTATTCGGTAGCACAAAAACCGGGACGGAGAATAACGAACCCTTACAATAGGAAATCGTCGATGGTGTTCTCCGGCTGGCATTTCCTTGCATTGTTCAATAGGGCCCTTTTTATTCGATATACGTCTTGATAAAATGTTATTTAATTATGTCTTACATCATTAAAACACAAAACCTCTACTTTTAAGGGTTCCGTACCTCAAAAGGAAAAAACGGAACGTCAAGACCCTTTTTCTCAGAAACGCGTGGAGGTATCAAGCTGAAATTTATATCTACTGCCCCTTCGGGCTTGGAGCTGTGAAAAAATCAAACTTCTAAGCCAACGCAATCAAAAGATACAACCGTTTATGCCACAAATTTCCGCAACTCTCAAGGGAATCAAAACCTACAGGGTACTTCCCGTGAACGCATAATCTTGAAATTTGGTATGAAGGTAGGTCTTATAGCACAGATTAAGGAATAATTGCGAAAACCGTAAATATGTATGTATGTCTGTATATATCAGTGACCAATATAAAGTGACCCCACACTGCGTACATTTTGCTTTGGAGAGGGCTCTGCTTGCACTGGTTTATAGATATTTATAGATAATGATACGGAACCCTCGGTGCGCGAGTCCGACTCGCACTTGGCCGGTTTTTTAAAAGTTACAGGCTTTTTATTAACTTGCAATGTATGAAGTATGTAAGTTTGTTTGCCCGCGTGGAATCTTGCGACTCAATTTTGAATAATGATGGGTTGCTAGCTTCGCCTATAACATGATTCGTAAGATTTTCTACGATGTAACGGTAACCAATCACAAAAGTATGTTATAAAGTTGTGTTGGCTAAATACTATAAAAAATTCTATGAAATGAAAGAAAAATAACCACGGAAACCTGAGCAATGAGTACAAGTTTAAATAAAAAAGGCCTGAAGTCCTGAAATTAGTTTCACAACTCGTTACCGTCTGAGGCAGGGACATTGCTCACAAAAACACAGGCTAACTAATCATAATATTTCTTACGAAAGAGCATTCAAGAAACGAAATAGCGCTGGAAAAACCTAGTGCTATTCGAGAAAAGAAAAGCAATGAATTTTTCACATAGGTAGCAAAACAAAAGAAATTAGCTCAAAGCTACATACATACATACAGTCACGCCTCTTTCCCATAGGGGTAGGCAGAGACTACTTTGTTCCACTTGCTAAGATTCTGATATACTACTTCTTCCGCTTTCCACATTCATCAATCTCTTCATACACGCTCGTCGGTTTCGGGTACTCCTGACCTGACCTTTTTCCAAAACGTCTACGAATTCGTCTACAAAACAAGTCTAGAATATAGAATAACCTCATACTGCCTACATTTTGCTTAAAAGAGGTCTCTGTTAACATTGGATTTAAGTCACTTGCCGAATTTTTGTACGGCAGTTACCATCAGCCAAATATGTGGTCTACCACCCTAAGGTAAAAATTCCTTTGCACGTCACAATATAATAGTGTCGATAAGACAGGCTGTCAACTTGAAAGTTCGACTTTAGCGACATTTTCTTTTGATAGGAAATTGGATGAAAAGTGGTAGACCACTTATTTGGGCGACTGTACCTATCGGTGCGGGATCGCAACTCGTGCTTGGCCAGTTTTTCAACTCATTATAAACGAAGTCGTGAACAAAAGCTTACGTCCACATAAAAAGACTAGGCAAAATTTCCGAGTAAAATCTTGTATTTGAAACTTTCCAAGCAAGTAGTTGCGAACTTTTGCTTTATGAGTTTTCCCTTTGTAATATTTTGTGCAAAAATCTTGTTAATTAAGATGAACATTACAGATTTCAACCGCACTGTGAATAACAATAAGCTTAACAAAAAGCGAATGGAAACTTTGTTAAACTAAACAACTTTGCTCCTCATAAAACAAATTTTCTCGGGTCTACCCCATTTCCTTTAAAATTAAACGATAAAATTTCAAGCTGGTCTAGGAGCAAAGAAAAAACACAGTATGTACCAGTTGCTTCTTTTCTCGCGAAGACGGTAACAGCCGATTGAGGGAATAGGCGAAAATCTTAGGAATCATAAATAAGCGATGCGACCAGCAATCCCTATCATCTATATTGATTTCCTTTTCCGCCTACACGTCTACAGTCATGTTAAACGTGGCCTTTAGGTCTTTACCTTAAGGCTCTGTCTACCCTAAACTATTTGTCAAAATGATACCTATATTCGATGAAAACGTTTGTCGGTGAAACGACACAGTCGACCACACAAGACGCTAACGAGTTTTAATTTCTATACGACTTCTAACATCCAACTATAAGAAAAACATTAAATGAGAGTTTCTAAAAAAGTTTGTACATTTGGCGGACAGCATAGGCTAATTTGAAATTAATACTTTTCGATATTATTTTAAGCGCATATTATTACCTGGTTCTTAAAGATTCTAGATAATGTATTTTTTTAGAGATTCAAACTACAAAATAAGCTGTAAAGTTAAATCTACTGAGTCGGGGCAGTCGATAATTCCTATTTTGTTACTAAGATTCTATTAAGTAAATAGAAACCACACACATTATTTAGTTGGTTTTATTGAAGAAATAAGGTAGCAATAATAAAATTGTGTCCGTTTTTAATGCTAATTCTTTACTCTTTTCAGGTAATCACAAAATAATAAAGATATTCACTCCTTTTTGTTACCATTCGGTCAAACGTACCCTGAAAATTTACAATATAATGCTTATTTATAAAGTTAGGTTAATATTTTTTGGAAATTATCATAATTAAATTGCTAAATATTCGTCTGGAATATTTAAAATATATATATTTTAACAAATATAAACAAAAATAAACAAAACTTCGTATTTTTTTACGGGACAGTAACAATAAGAGGAACATTGGTAACAAATTAGGAACTCTTAGGCACAGTATTCATTAGTCAGGTTTCAATATTATAATCACTACATACATTTTTTAAAAGATAGAGTGATTAAATACCATAAATTTTTGATATCTACGTTTATATTAAATATCTACGTTAAATAAAATACACAAATACTGTCAAATAAAAATAAAAATACCTCTCATGTATATAAATAAAGTCATTTTCAAATAGTCTACACACTGCCTTAGGAATTCTTTTTTGTTACTCCCATTTCCTAGCCATACGTTACCATTAAAAAGTAACAAAAAAGGAAGTAACCAATGGTGGAAAATATGGTGCCCGGCACATTCAAAAAATTCGTGAAACCAAATATAACGTACTATTTGAACGAAGAATTTAAGAATATGAATCTTGATAAAGTGTTTATAAATAGAATTTAGTTCAAAGTAGTAAAAAAACAAAATTTACCCAGGTTTTTCCAGTAACAAAGGAGGACTTTTATTTCAGGTTTGACCATCGACGCACTTTATCAACTCGCAGTTTTGATTTTTGAAAGGTGACTGTTTATTATTAAGGTGGCTATATGATGCTAGTGTTACCAGCATCCTATAAAGAATCTACAAATTTTTGTAAGAAATACCTTTTGGGACGAAAATGCGGTAACAAAAACTGGAATCAAAATTGGAACTTTTTCTGGGTCAAACTTTAATCGTTAATTTTAAATATTATTTCTTAGACAAGGATATGAAAACAATGTATAAAGCAATTGCTTGAGCCTATAATAAGTTAATAAAACACACCACGGAATCGAGAACGTAAAACTGACTTCAAAAATCGATATTTTAGGTTCGAAATTTACAATGGGACATTTACCTTTTCATACAAACTTTACTGAACGATTATTTTAAAAAAATATTTTTTAAATGATCAAATACATATACATTTAAGACAGTTAATTTATATTTAAGATAATGAAACGAAGTTTATGCTCAATAACTCAAATAAAATACACAGTGGCCTGGTGATTAAAGAAAATAATAAATCTGCACAGGACACCTACAAACGACAAATGTACAAACTTTTTTAGAAACGCTCAACTAACCCCTAAGTTAGACACAAAAACACATTTTTGAAACTCTGGCAATTTTTTGACATTAAAAAAAGATAAACAATTGAATGTTGACGTGTCTTTTTATTGAAAAACATCTTTTTAAAATAAATAACAGCAAGAAGCTTGATATGTTTTATTATGGTATTACATGTTTCAGTTTGGTATCAGTTACTGATTTTTAAAAAGTGTTTACAGTAAAACGACATGTCATGTCGAGTTTGTTTACATTTTAAAAATGTCAATAGAAACGAAACATAAACACAAGCATCGCGTGCAAACAATTAAGCAGTACCTAAAATTACCGGGGCTGAAACTTCGCAAAAATAGACGTAAACCTATTAAACCAAACTTGATTAACCGGGCTTATAAAGTAAAACCGAGTTTCATCGTTTCATTACCAACCTTATTTGGTATGTAAATCTGTTTAGGGCCAATGAAACACCTTGTACATTTTAAGTTTGACAATAGAAGTAATTCCAGGTGTATTGGGCTCGGTGATTTGGCATAAAGTTTCCGGTTGAGGACAGAGTGTTGGTAGGAAGCGGATTGAAGTGCCTCCTACTAAATCTTGCGTGTTTGTTTAAGATTTAAAAATATATATACCTAGATGACGGGTTTCCGTTATGTTTCTGCGTATATAAGCTCGTTTTTGGCAAATGCGCTTACACTCGCGCCATATTCGCTCGAAACATGAAATAGGACGTGTTCTCGCTCGCACTTATACGAGCTTTATATGCACGTCAACGCTCCAAGGAAACAAAACCGCCCAGTTTCAAGTGTAGACGATACCAAAAACAATCTAATACGCGCGTATAAAACGCTGCCCTTCCAGGTTGGGCTGGGATTAAAGAAAAAACATAGAAAGTACCAGTTGCTTCTCTTCCCGCGCTGATAAGCCAATCGAGGGATTGGACAAAAATCTTAAAAATCATGGTGTAGCAATGCGGCTAGCAACCCTTTACTATTTTGTTTCCTTTTCCACCTATGCGCTCACAATCATGCTAAATAATGTAATAGGTAATTAATACTAAACTGAATTCATCCACTTTATTTATCCAATAAAATATTAGCTGTCTGAGCTGGAGAAGAATTTGGCGAAAGGATAACTTGGCCAAAATTACGTCAGGACAAACAATTTTATGCAAAACAAACTTTGTAAAAACGACCCAAAGGCCGCGCTTAGCAAGATTATGACCATCCAGATGGAAAGGGGAATCAAAATAGTGCTGGGTTGCTAGCCGCATCGCCTATATAACATGATAACATGATTCCAAAGCTTTTCGCCCATTCCGACGATGGGCTTTTACCATGTGCGCGGAAAGAGATGCAACTGGTACAATCTATGTTTTTTCTTAGCTCCCAGATCAGCATGGAAGTGACGAGAAACGACATCATCATCATCATCTTAAACTTGAGCCTGGCTCTTGTCGGTGGAGCAATTTCCATGTGGCCCTTTCCAGGACCTTTCCTTTGACTTCCTGATACGACACACAGTAAAAAATAATCCATTTATTCAGCAACAATATACAATATACAATCAACAATTTCAAATCCATTACAAATAAAATTACAAAAAAAACATATCCGCACTAGGCTTCATCAAAATAAACAAGTGTTATCTGCCACAAGCTTCGTCATAATTTCCCAAAGTTAAATCCGCAACAAGCTTCGTCATATCAATTTAACAACTACACCCCGGAATGATGAGTACCCGGACCAAACGTTCCAAAAATGCTAGCGGCATTGCCCCGCTGAATGGCCAGCGATAAACACACATACACACAGCACAGTAAACGACATACACTAGTCATGTACGTATTCCCAATCGACTTATTCCCAACATCCTTAGAACCAATCTGTGGTTCTTTCCCAAGTTCTTTCCATTCGAGGTAATATTGTTATTTAATGCTAATGATGTTAACTTTGTTGTTATTACATCAAAGCTTGAAGCGTCACTTATAATATTACAACGTAACATTTTAAACACGACATAAAATCTTAAGTACTTCATAGTTCACTATCGATCGTCGTTTTGATTGGCACACACGCAGTAGTTTATCGGTGAGCTGTCTGACCGAGGCGTCTATAAATTATTACTCCGAAACACCCTTACGTAGTTCTATAATAGGTTAGCAATGACTGTTATAAATGGACAAGGTTGCCTGATTTAATGGTGTGTTGTTTTAGGAGTACGTGCTTCATAACAAATGTGATTCCAAGTCTGGCTTTGCGCGAATTGATACAAGCTTTCGATCGTGGTTTATCAGTTTCATAGAAAAAGGTTTGGACAAATTAACGTTTCACAAACTCATTATTTGGCAGATGTTTATTATCAATAATGATTTCTTTGTGTTTCTTTTCTTATGTTGCATACACAGGTACATATATAAATCATGTCTATATCTCTTACTGGATAGACAGAGCTTAAAGTAAAAACCTAAAGACTAAGTTTAGCATAAATGTGGGCGTATGAAAAGGGAATCAAAATAGTGATGGGTTGCCAGCCGCATTGCCTATAACATCATTCCTATGAACGTCTTATAAATCGATCAAATCAAATCAAATCAAAATATTTTATTCGCAGTAATGAACACTGGCTGCATGCACAAAAAAGTGTCACGTTCCGCGTGACGTCAGAGGTTTTCATCAATCCCTAATTCCTAATTTCCTAATTTTATTTTAAGGTGGTGGGACTTTTGGTACTTAACTAAATGAAATATTTTTCTTTATTCTTTCTTTCTGATGTTATCTTGTAAAACTATCTGTAAATCGACTTTATAGACAATCTTTCTACTACTGGCAGCATGAGTCAGGTGTTACCATGCTCCGGCCCGTAGCCGCAAGGGCACCCATAAACTTTGATTAGCCCAACGCCTCCTCACATTAGAATGCTCGAATCGCGGCCGCCCCATAATTGAATTCTCTAGGTCATTGCACAGGATTCCGTGTTATTTTTTTAAAATTTATGCATTACTTCCCCGGCGGGATTCCCTTTGTCTTCAGCAATTTTATACCAGGTAATAGAAGTTTTACGGGCGCGTGTATCACTGTGCAAAATTGAGTTCTGTAATTGTTGCTTCCTTGTACAAGTGTTGGATTTTTATATTTTGCGGTTTTTGGGCTCCGTAGCTTTGACAGAAAAAATGGACTTTAGGGGTCACTTCGTTGTCCGTCCGTCCGTCAAGGCCGTTTTTCTCAGGAACGCGAAGGGGTAGGTATAATTTTTTATTTTCTTTATTGGGGAAAATAGCATGATTGTCGACGTATAGATGGCAAGGAGAATCAAAATAGTGACGGGTTGCTATAACATGATTCCTAAGATTTGACAATAAATGAATATGAATATGAATATGAATATATGAATACTTTCGCCCAGTAATTTGATATTTGGCGTGAAGATAGCTCATAGCACAACTAATGAAATAAGTTTAAAAATTATGTTTTGTGTCTGCCTATGTAGGTAATTAACCAATATAAAATGACCTCACACTATTAACACTGGATTTTACCATATTTACTTTTTGAATAATTTATAATTATACCTACGGAACTCTTGTTCGTGTTTGTTGTTTTGAAAACGGGTCCCTATTACTAAGGGTTCACTAACGTTTGACCTAAAAATTATTGACAAAATGATCATTTAACAAACTTTGAATATCTGTTAATCCGTAAACTTTTTTAAAAACTTATAAAACAAATCTAACCTAACCTAATGTGAGCCACGCATATGTTTTTAGATTTTAAAAAAAAGTTCACGGTTTATAAGATAGGTACCTATTAAAATTTTGTCAATTGATCATTTTGTAAAATACTAAGACTTCGCTGTCCGTCCGTCCGTCCGTCACCAGGCTGTATCTCAAGAACCGTAATAGCTAGACAGTTGAAATTTTCACAGATTGTGTATTTCTGTTGCCGCTATAACAACAAATACTAAAAACAAAATAATTATAATAATTAAGGGTTGCTCCTATACAACAGAGTATTTCAGGTACGGAACCCTTAGTGCGTGAGTTCGACTCGCACTTGGCCGGTTTTTTTATATTTCGCGGTGTTTTATACATGCATTTTATGATATTTCTGCAGGGCGCCGCGGTCGCGCTCTCAGAATATTAAATAAAGCACGGAAATATGATATACAGTGAGTTAATTTCATCTCATAGTTTTAGCTTTTGTATTATCACGAGTTATCACCCGTTTCTAACTTTCTGCACTAGTTGTTAAAATTGAATTTACATCAGTGGGAGCAAAGAAAAAACAGAATTTACCAACATAACTTGCTTCTTTTCCCGCGCATATGGTAAAAGCCCATCGAGGGAACGGATAAAAATCTTAGGACATGATAAAGGCGATATGGCTAGCAACAATATAATCGATATTAACAGCACTAGCACAACCGTGGCAGCATTCGCGTGTAACTGTCAAGTTGGTTCGCCTAATTATTATGGTCTACTTTAGACCCCACAAAAGCTTCAATGACGTATCCTACGTACGTAGACGTAAGCATTCTCCCCATGGCCCCAATAGAAGACCAGCGTTGGCTGTAAGGACAGCAAACGCTGAGTTGGGACCATTTTGTGACAATTTATTTATATGTAATTATTATTTTTTTTGTTTTTAACAACTTTCATAAATAAACTTTTTCTTTCTTTCTTTCCTATCTCACGGCGCTTTCATATCAAAAATCTTAACTTACAACTAGCACCCTCGAAACCTCGTATTGCAAATCCCCGAAACGACGCACCCATAAAACGATATACCTTATCATATAGTATGTTTGCATGCGTGTCACGCCCCACCCTTTATAAATATGGCTGGTCGCACTTATTGCGGTGCCTGCAATTCGTTTCACCTGTAATTTGATGTATGGCTTGTAAAAGAAAATAAAAGAATGGAGGCGTATTTCACCAGATATTGGGTATTATTGCTGGTTTATTTCTTTCTTCCGTGGTGCTATTGATTCTAAGCTGGTCTGGGGGCCATCCTCTACTAATCTAACTAATATTATAAATGCGAAAGTATGGATGGATGGATGGATGGATGGATGTATGTTTGTTTGTTACTCAATCACGCCAGAACGGCCCAACGGATCTGAATGAAATTCGCCACGTAGATAGAGAAAAGTCTGGAATAGCACATAGGCTACTTTTTATCCCGGAAAATTGCGTGGTTCCCGCGGGATAGCGATAAACGAATTCTTTGCAGACGAATTCGCTGGCAACAGCTAGTATTGTATATGCGGAAGTAACTATTGTGTGTCCTAAACAGCTGAACCGATTTTAACGAAATTTGGTTCAGAAATAATTTTAGTCCCGGGCCTTCCCCGATCCTTGTCCTTACATAGGATATTTTTGCAGTGAAAACTTCTTTACCGGTGCTGAGCGCTTTTTGGGATGGGTAAAAAATGCTAAACTCGCGTCAGGCGTAAGATGGAGGGAGATTTTAAGTACCAGGATATCGGATCCTCTAAGAGCTTATTTTGAAATACGAATGAATCGCGTTCGATTTTTGAAGTGTTCAGCATCAATACATTGTTAGAGGTCTGTTAATATACATAAATATTTAATACGTACGTTTTCTTTGTTAGCGGCCAGTACGGTACGCGTCTTGAGCGTCATGGAGATTACAACATTGAAATCTAATCTAAGCTGCTGTTTTCACTTCTGTCGGCAGTTTTTATCCCGAGAAATTGCATTGCATGATTAATTAAGGGCGTATATAGGTGGAAAGGGGAATCAAAATAGTGATTGGTTGCTAGCCGCATCGCTTATAACATCATTCCTAAGAAGAAAGAACTACATACTTATAATGGAGAACTAAATACTTACTCCCTTATTCATAAAACACTCTATAGACTTCTGCTAACTTAGTAGGTATTCGTTTGTCCTTATCTGTCACTTTGACATTTACCTTTCACTGATAAGGACAAACGATTGTTAAGTTAGCAGAAGCCTAGATAGAGCGTTTAGGAATAATGGGGTTAGACAGATAGAAGAAACAGCCATGACTCAGGTACCAGTATACGTGTTAATCACGCAAATAAATGTGCACAGGATTCGAACCCGGGACGCTTGCTTCGCAGGCAGGGTGACTACCAACTCGGAGCCCCACATTTGCCCGAATTTCAAATGCCATAATGTAATGTTTGCCATAATGATCATTTGCCATAATCCTTTTTTCTCTGAAACTGTAATTTTTTCAGGAGCATTGTAATGGCAATCCTGTAGAACTCTATAGGTTAGGTTAGGTTTGTTTCATAACAATCCTGAATAATTAACAAATAAAGAGAAAAAAGGGTTATGGCAAATGATCATTATGGCAAACAATACATTTATGGCATATGAAATTCGGGCAAACGATAGAGATCCCTACCAACTAAGTCAACACTACATACATACCAGTGGCGTGGCGTCAAGTATATCAGAAGGCAAGCCGAAGGGAACTTAACTAGTCTTTTCCTCTAATTCTGCACAATAAATTGCCCAACTGCCTTAAAATAGGCAAGCCAGTGGGAATCGAGTTCTATGGACGCCACTGATACATACATACATACATAAATCACGTCTTTCTCCCTTAGGGGGTAGACAGAGCCTAAGGTAAGTTAACCGTGTCGTAATTAATTGAAAGGTAGTTAAAATTAAATTAATTTTGCTTCCCACTCATGTTCCGAAATGTGTCAGTCCATTGTGAGTGTAGGACAATCGGCTGAAAGTCAAACTTTCCTATTACAAACTTTGGGCAGCATTGGGCCGAAAGGGATTAAAGTTTTATCATAATCCTATGGGAACGCAAACGTATTAAATGGGCTGGGCTACTCAAATCTACACCCGAAGTTCGCATCGCACCTTCTCTCTCACTCTTTTATTAATAGCTGTAAGTGTGACGAGGACAGCATGAAACGGATTTCAAATTTCGAATTTTGCAGCAAAAGGCTTTCAGATTGGCTGCGAGGGAAGGATTGCTGGTGTTGACTTTAGATTGACAATTATTGAAGACTAGCGGTTGCTCGCGACTCCGTCTGCGCAGATCGTCTGTAACTAGTAGAAACGCAGGGCTTCGTTACCTGTAAATTATCTGGCTGAAATGAAAGTAGCAACATTGTATATGAAATGATTGACACTGCAATGACTATTATATTCAAAAAGCCTTTCTTAGATCTGTATACAAAGAAATCTATGGGTTTATCCTTTTTTATACCCAACAAAATTTTTACTGGGTTCTCTTGGGTATAACTCTTTAGAGGTAAGGCGTAACAACAATTTGCTCCTCACGGTTTGTAAAATATTGCGCGGGGAGTCGGATTGTCCTGAGCTTGTGGGTAGAGTCGTGAGATTGTTCGTCCCGGAAGTTCCACGGATACCTTTGCGACCACGGCTGCGGCCGCTACTGGCGGTGCCGGCAGCGCGCACGCTGTCACGTAGGAACTCACTGCTGCCTCGCGCGTTGACGCTGCTCAATACGCTACTGACAGCAGCACCTGAGTGTGACCAGTAGGCTTATTGTCTAACTCGCTCGCAATCGCCATCGTGTTCATTTTGACAGTTCTTGTATGAATGTGACAGCTAGCTGATTCCGATGCCAATTGTCAGCCCATACATGAACTGTCAAAATGAACGCGATGGCGATTGCGAGCGAGCTACCCCCTTATTCATAAACGCACTATAGGCCTCTGCTAAGTTAGTAATCGTTTGTCCTTATCTGTGAAAGGTAAATGTCAAAGTGACAGATAAGGACAAACGATTACTAAGTTAACAGAGGCCTATAGTGCGTTTATGAATAAGGGGGCAAGACAATAAGCCTACTGTTTGCTTGTCGCTGGCTGTCTGTGCAGCGTGAATGTCAAAGGTTTTGTGAGTTGATGGATGATAGGCAATCCAGTGTTTTTTCTTAAGTTATTATTACATATTTTTTCCTGTTTCCTATTTCGGTGTTGTTTTACCTATGTACAATTTTAATTTCGCGGTGTATTGGTGAACACTGTAATGCCGTGTAAATTTATTTAAATAAATAAATAAATATTAAATAATTAATATTATATAAAAAACACGAAAACCTTTATAAAGGCCCTGTCGTCCCGGTTGGTCGACGCCTCAGGGGACCCAAGAGCTGGCGTGTATTTATCCCAGCGGATCGCACTTGCGGTCCAAAGGGGTAATGCCGCTAGCGTCCTGGGAACCCTGCCACAGCCAGCAGGGCTGGACGGGGTGTTCTTTTTATAACTTATAGCTTTTTATAGTTAGTTTAAGTTTAGTTTTTAATTTTATCTTAATTTAATTTGTTTTTGTAAATATTTTTTGGTTGAAATATTATTATAAAGAATGAATAATAATTATTTGATTTCATTCTACCATGTAAGAATAATAATAAAAAATGGTTTTAAAATTAATGAATTCAGATTATATGAAAATAGCTTCTGCCCGCGACTTCGTCTGCGTATTATACATATTATAAACATTCCTCTCGAATCACTCTATCTATAAAAAAAAACCGCATCAAAATCCTTTGCGTAGTTTTAAAGATCTAAGCATACAGGAACATAATATATAGGGACAGACAAACAGAAAGCGGAAAGCGACTTTGTTTTATACTATGTAGTGATGAGTTTATAATGAATTTTATAAAATGAGAATATGTGAAACAAAAACAACTTCTCTGAAACAAAGATCTATAAAAATATTGTCTACAATATAACTAGTGTACAGCCACCGAAAGCAAACCTTCGGTCGGTCACTAAATGCCTTTTCTCCCATATTATATCTAGAGCATTTATAAAGCCAATTCAATATACTGTTCGAAACAATAACGCTCGGTGGCCCACTAATGAAACCACGTGAGTTGCAATTTTGTAGTGACTAAGCGGGTTGCCTAAATTATTAATACCTACCTGTACCTTTGGCATTGGGAATATGTTATTCCACTTCAAATATTGCTGGCAACGCTGTTATATTAGATTTCTTTGTTTGTCTTAAAGAATAATAAAAGGTTGCCATTTTCTTACCCATTTTTATATATTATGTATACAGAAATGTTTGTTTCATTTTACGAAATTTTTGTTTTTGTATCTTTTTGTTTGAAATTTAGTTTTTGACCGTTGTTGACGTTCTTGACATTTTGTAACCAAATTTTTTGTTACTTTTATTAGTAGGTAATTTGTTTTTAAGTTTATGATTTTTGTTTTGTTCATGATTGAATGTTGTAGATAGAAATATTTCAATTTAATTCATAGTCGATTAAGCGTAGCATGTTAGGGGTGAAACACCACGCTGCGCTCAAAACACGCATAGTTGACATCGGGGAAAAAATTGCTAAGCTCAAATGGGACTGGGCTGGCCCTGTCTGCCGCATGCACCCACAGAGGTGGGCCCTCTCAGCCACTTGGTGGGTGCCAGAGAATGGCCAACGACAACGAGGCAGACCTAGAAGATGACAGCGGGACGACTGGCCTGACATTGCGCGGAGTTATGGAGGTCAAGAGGAGAGGCTTTTGCCCAGCAGTGGGACACCACAATATAGGCTTATTAAAAAAATGTACTACTAATTGAGTCTTGTTAGTTGTCTGTATCCTTGAATCTGATGAAAAGAGACGCAACAAAATAAATGTTCAGCTCAGTTTCATTAGGTACTTACCAGGAGTACGGAGGTGAGTTTAAATAGTGTGTACAGTCCGTGAGCTAATATAATGCCATCAGGGTTTGTCTTGTTGTCTCCCTCACTCTTATGGGTTTAAACACGTTTTGCGGGTGGTAGGGCCTTGTGCAAGGTCCGTCCGGATCGCTACCACCATCTTACTCGCTAATCCTGCCGCAAAGCAGCAGTGCTTGCACTGCTGTGTTCCGGTGTGGAGAGTAAGACAGCCGGGGAAATTACGGGCACAAGAGGCATTTCATCTAAGTCCTCTAGGTTGGCAACGCATCTGCAATCCTTCCGGGGTTGCGGGTGTCTATGGGCAGTGGTGATCGCTTACCATCAGGTGATCCACTTGCTCGTTTGCCTTCCTATTCACATAAAAAAAAAAAAAAAACAAACCCGAATAGCATTCTAAGAGCTCAAAGACTGGGGCCTTACCATGGCGATTCAATTCCGATTTAGTTAAGGTTCGTTCGCTGTCAGATCCATACTAAAAATGACGGCTAAAACCTGAACTGAGTCTGAATTTTAGCATTAAGACGTCATGGTAAAGCCGTACGCTATTTTTATCGTAAACTCCCGTATCAAGCTCGGATAGAAAAACAAATGAAAGCCGTGCAACATACCGGCGGGGCTAATATATTTCTTTTATTAATTCCAACCCAAGGTCGACATGATTCGATTGGAAACAGTGGATAAAGGTGGAAACCACCAATACTAACTTTGATTAGATTTGTTGCGACCCTACTTCAGCCTGTCCATTAGAATACGCCCAGGACAGCCGTGTAATTGAATTTTTTCAGGTCATCGAACCGCCTCTTTTTTTACGCTTCCAATTTCTACGTTTCGTTTTTTAAACGCTGTCTGAATGCATGACGTATGGCCCGCGAACGACTAGTGACTTTGCGTATAATGGAACACAATTTAACAGATTAGCCCGGTGATGTATTACCTTTTTTTAACCCCCGACGGAAAAGGAGGGGAGTTATAAGTTTGACGTCGATGTCTGTGTATGTGGCTTCGTAGCTCTCAAGCGGATGAACTGATTTGGATGTGGTTTTTTTAAATTAGAAAGCCGGTTTTCTTGCGGTGGTTTTTGTTTATGTTTGGTAAAAATCAGTCTAGTAGTTTGAAGAGTATCAGCTTCTTTCAAAAATGATGTAAGGCGTTTTTGACATAAATATGTTTTCTTTTTATTTACGTTATTATGAGTATCTACTCGATCGGCTTTTTTTTTATTTACCTAATGTTAATTGAGATAGTAAAGTAAAATAAAAAAAATTGTTTACGTAAAAAAGTCACTTTATGTCCGTTTAATTCCCAAAGGCTCATTCCTTAGTTGTATTATTTTGAACGCTCTTCAAAAATAACCGAATCAAGTCGCGAAAGTATCAAGATTCCACGTAACTTGGCAAAGAGCCTTGCAGCTAGCCAAATATCAAAAAAGGTTTTACAATGACCTAAAAATTTTTTTTAAGCTTTCATTTTAACATTATTATGTTTGTCCGGGTACTGTAAGCAGAAAACTGTTTGTTTTCAAAACGGAATTTAACTTATTTATTCTACTATGGTCAACTTAACGCGGCAAAAGCTCTATCTTAAACGTACATTATTTCCGCACAGCGTAATCCCTTCAAAGTCCACGTAACTAGATAAAGGTAAAACTTTATTTGCTTATTCCTTACTAACAAGCACTTAATTCAAGCCGTTTAATCTCCATAAAAAAGTTATATAAAAAGACGGCCAAGTTCTAACGCTTTTACAAAGGGATTACTTTTCAAACGTACGGTGTGTAAGCGGCTTTGCCTACCTGAAGATTAGGTGAAATAAAAAAAAATAAGCACGTGGAAAATACTCTGTTCCGGGTTAAGTAATCGTGATTTTAAAAAGATAGATATTGTGTTTACGTTTGCACGTATCTTTAATGCATACATACATAGATATACATACATAAATAACTTCTATATCCCTTCCGGGGTAGACGGAGCCTAAGTTACAGGCCTAGAGGCCCTAGAGCAGTGATGGGCAAACTACGGCCCGCGGGCCAGCTCCGGCCCGCAAAGGAATTTAATGCGGCCCGCCGGCGTTCCTTCAAAATGGAGTGTTACGGCACAGGATGACGATATTAAGACGGTGCTGCTGTATAAAATAGAATAATAGATGCAAAAGCAAAGGAGCCAGCTGGACTAGCCACGTAGTTCATGCGTCATGTGTCAAAAAAATTGCATTTTGTTATAATTTTGGCCCTTCTCTGAAATATCTGTCATTTTCTGGCCCGCCATGAAAAAAGTTTGCCCACCACTGCCCTAGAGGCCACATTTAACATGATTGCGTTTAGATAAAAATTGTACCAGTTGCTTCTCTTCCGCAGATAGTAAAAGCCCATCGAGGGAATGGGCGAAAATATTAAGAATCATGTTATAGGTGATGCGGCTAGCAACCTATCACTATTTTGATTCCATTTGCCATCTATGCGCGTACAATCTTGCTAAACGTCTGTAAGTATTGTTACCTTACGCACTGTCTACCCCATAAGGGATAAAGACGTGATTTGTGTATGTATGTTAAAGAGCTAAGTGCTATGCGCGCGTTATGGGTAACCTTTGTAGATATACAGGCTTCATTGTGTTCACGGGCTTCTCAGCCACTCGGTTCACGGTCACTTAATGTCGCAAGCGAAAAGGTCGACAACGGATATAGAGAAGTCACACATTAGAGTGGAAACATTAGTGACCAAACGCGAAGCACGAGCGAAGCGCCGCCATATAGGGAACAATGCTTTTAATTTGTAGGCACGTCCAGCTGATATTTATTATTTATTTATTTGATATTTTTTATTTTTTTATTTAGAATCCTACTACTATTATAAAGGCGAAAGTTTGTAAGTATGGATGGATGGATGTATGGATGTTTGTTACTCTTTCACGCCAGTACGGCTTAACGGATCTGGATAAAATTCGGCACATAGGTAGAGAAAAGTCTGGAATAGCACATAGGCTACTTTTTATCCCGGAAAATTGCGTAGTTCCCGCGGGATAGCGATAAACGAATTCTTTGCTGACGAAGTCGCTGGCAACAGCTAGTTATACATACATACATATATTGTTTCTTCAGTATCTACAAGTTGCATTTCTCAACCGATTCTCCTGACATTTTGTGAGCAAATTCGATAATTTGTTGTGAAGGCATGAGTGTTGAAAAATTATCAGAAATGTCACCAAACTTTTCTTATCCTTTTTGATTTAAAAGACCTGATGTGCTGGACATTAATGGAAGTAAGGGCAATGACCTTCATATTCTGAAAGCGTCATCCACACTACACTAATCTGCACTGCAGATATTCAAATGGAAAAAAAACCTTTTTGTCCAAACAACGGTTTTTTTCGAACTTGGCTATGTTCACGGCTAACAGAGCTACAAGTTCATGTTTGTTTGTAAAAATAAAAACACCATAACACTGTGGTTATTACTGTACCTATTCAGATAGGCTGGCATTAGGCCAACTAAAGCAGATAATTATGATGGGTCCATAATTTGTCCCATAAAATTTTTGGTCATAATTTTGAAATCCATAACGTTTTTTGTCATAAATTTTGTTGGTCATAATATTGATAGTCATAAAATATTACGTCATAAAGTGAAGTTACTATTGTCATTGGTCATAATTATTCTGAGTCATAATGTTTATTAACATAACAATCGATGTATTACTTGTATCACTTTTCATAATAATTAATGTCATATTATCACTTATAATAATTGTTGGTAAGGCTTTTATCGCAGTGTATAATTATTATTAGTCACAACATTTGTTGGTAATAACATTCAATGACGTGATTGTATTACATATCATAATGTTACTGGTAATAAAATCGCATATTATAATTGTTGAACGTCATAAATTATTGTTAGTCATAAAATTAGTTCGTAATAACATACTATCGTAACACTAACATATTTAACATTTTGCATTTCTAAAAGTCAAGGAGTAGTAGGAGGGTAGTTGTCTTTATTTATTTAGTGAAAAAATATGCATAGGGATGTTTAAAAAAAAACCTAACATCGAAGGCTAAGGCGGTAGCTACGCTTCGCTTCGCTCCCGCCTTAGCCTTCTGAACCTAACCTATCCGACTCGCTTTTTTTGTGGTCCATCTTGCTCGCTCGCTTCGCTCGCTCACTAAAATACTAAGAAAATGAAATTAGTTATGCTGTTACAAATTATGAACATCGAAGATTATTACGTCACAATATATGTCTAAAAATATTTCTGAACATGTATCGATATGCCTTCAGATGTTATGAATATTAATTCAAAGTACCCATTAAACGTTATTCAATGGATAAATATTACTAAAAACAGTTATGACTTTAAGATATATGCCCTAAAGTATTTCTGAATATCTATCGATATGTATTTTAATATTATAGATGTCAATTTTATGACTTTTGTCGTGTATGATATTTCAAATTATACACCACAATTATTAGAATTAATGAGCGGTATGAACTTCAACTTTTATGACTATTGATACTTATGTGCATAAATAATATGACCATCAAATTCTGACTTGCGAAATTCGGAGTAAAAAAATTATGGGACAAAAAGGGACCCCAATTATGATCAATATCAATAGCAAATTTGTAGTGTGTCAATGCATGACAGTGAATATCGCGAATTACTACGACACAGTGCGATAACATTTAAAAAGACTCCCGTGTCTGTCTTGTTGTTTCACTCACTCTTATGGCTTGCACAGATCGGCCGACCGTAGGGGCAAGTGTTGTACCTGTGGACGAGTGTACCTAAGGACACTAGCAGTAACAAAAAAACTACAAACCATAGACTGTTATTTTGAACACACCCGAATAGCATTTTTCTCGTATGGCAACATTAACTATCTGTCATTTTCGTATTTGTCAGTTAGTAGTGTTTTTAAGGCTGCGGAAAGTTTTCGTCGCCAAAAGTAATTTTTTATTCGTATTTTGAGTGTGTTTTCTAAAGTTTTAGGCATAATGCTTCGAGTATCTTCGTAGTTAATGAGTGATTTCTTGATTTGTTTGTTATTTTATGTAGTTATTGCTGTTCTCTGGCGACCTCTAACGGACTGACATCAGTTTAAATTGTAAAGGGTCGAATTTGTACCTGTGGATAAGCATTTTTTTGTACCTGTGGACAGTCAAAAGATACAACATCAAAGGCTTGTACCTGTGGACAGTTAAATTTGGATTTATTTTTCTCTTTAATTTCGGTGCCTTGTAGTAAAACTGGCCAAACGCAAAAAAATAATGTCCTGAAAGTCTAAAAGGCCGTTAAAGAAGTAAAAAAAATGGATGTTCTCTAAGAAAAGCTGCTGAAAAATTCAATGTGCCTAAGTCGACTTACAAATTTACTTACATGCAGCATTTGTACTGCAAGATATCATCATGACATGACATGTGTTTTAAAAGCTCAAAAGGTTACTGTTGAATCTGACGATGAATCTAGCTTTATATGTCAAAAATGTTATGTGTTAAATGATGACTCAGATGATTCTATTAAAGACGCAGGCTATTGTAACTCCGACGATTCTGCTGAAGAGATATCGAGAATACTGTAATTCTAAAAAATAAAAATATTATTTAGGAGTTGCTGAATGTGTTGCCAAATACTTTGCTATTTGTTTTCTTTAATATTATTAAGATTTTGATGTTTAAGTATTTCTTTTTATTTTTTTGTCCATAGGTACGGTGCCGTCCACAGGTACAATTATGTCGTCCTTAGGTACAAACTGTAATTGTACCTATGGACAAAATGAGCATTTTTTTAAATATGCTTAGATCTCCGTAGTTTTAGTAGATAATTAAAAACAAAGCGGTGATTATGAAAGGCTATTTAATTAAGATACTAAAATAATAAATAGTTTTACAGATTTATTGTCAGTTTTTTTTTAAATATTCAAAATAGTCTAAAAACTGGAAAGTGTCCACAGGTTGAGCACTTGCCCCTACCCTAAACCCGAATGTCATACCATACTTCATTTAATTTAGAATGAGAAACCACAACAACATTATATTGCGCCCCGTGATCTCTTTACAATTTGTACTAGAGCAACAATTGACGACACGCAAATAAAATGACATTATTATAATTTTATGCGGCTGCCAAACTATTGCACTATACTATTTACTAGGTAATAAATAGTTGACCAGACGCAATATATATACAATGTTATCGTGGTTTCTCATTCTAAATTAAATGAAGTACAGCAGCGCACGAACTGTGTGTGACAGGATACAAAATACGTGTTGCAGAATTTTAACTCACTTAGTTTACGTAGTGGAAATCCTAACTCGGTTTGCGTGGTGAAAAATTGGTAATTCATCCATGTCAACGGATTTCGGTCCAAGAGCGCTTAGCGAATTCGCAACAGCATAAAATTCAACATTGTTTACTAGAATTTAATATGCAAGGTGTTCGGAATATTCTGCAAGTATAAAAGCATTTGCTGGACGCTATTTTAGTTCAAGTAAGATTTTGTTAAGCAACGTTTCAGTGATTTGCATTTCAGCTCTACGTTTATTTAGATAAGTTTGCAACTTGAAATAATATACATGTATGCATAAATCACGTCTTTGTAGACATAGACATATTATGAATTTCATCATCTGCTAAAAAACTTTTCACAAACTCATCATTTGACAACCCTTTAATCTAACTAATATTATAAAATGCGAAAGTATGGATGGATCCCAAGATACATATTTATTTATTTATTTACTGCTGGACGTAGGCCTCCTTCATATTGCACCAACTTTCGCGATCCTCATCCGCATCCCCTCATCCAGCCACTGCCAGCTGTCCTCCTAAGGTCATCCGTCCAACGCGTCGCTGGGTGTCCCACACTACGTTTTCCCAAACATGGTCTCCACTCTAGGATACGTTTGCTCCAACGGTTGTCAGTTCTACGGCAAACGTGACCAGCCCATTGCCATTTCAAGGTACTAATCCTTCGGGCTATGTCGACGACATTCGTCTTTTGTCTGATATGCTCGTTACGGACCCTATCTCTCAACGAGATACCGAGCATAGCCCTCTCCATAGCACGCTGAGCAAATCTGAACTTATGGACTAGTTCCCCTGTGAGTGTCCACGTCTCTGCTGCGTAAGTCATTACTGGTAGAACGCACGGGTTGAACACCCTAGTTTTAAGGCATTGTGGCAGTGATGACGTCAAGATGTGACGAAGCTTCCCAAACGCTGCCCAGCCCAATCGAATCCTCCTATCGGCTTCTTTCTCGAAGTTATTTCTACCAAGCTGCATGATTTGTCCTAGGTAGACATACTCCTGAACAACTTCAAGGGCCGAATTTCCAACGAACAGGGGCTCCGGAATGATATGATCGTTGAACATGACTTTTGTCTTGTCCAAGTTCATCCCAAGCCCCACTCGTCGCGAAGCATCATTAAGGTTATTCAGCATTTCCGCCAAATCCTGCACTGATTCCGCCATTATGACTATGTCATCGGCAAACCTGAGGTGAGAGGTGTACTCGCCGTTTTATGCCACGTCTTTTCCACTCCAGGGTCTTAAAGACATCCTCCAGTGCGTAAGTAAATAGCTTAGGGGACGCAATTGGATGGGTTTTGTCTCCTGGTCCTGTATTTGGACGGACATCGTGGCGGCATCATAGAGACACCTCAGAACCTCAATGTTAGTTTTTGGCGGTAAGATATTTTCTTCTTCAGAGCTACTGCCGCTGTCAGAAGAAGGTGCGCTTAAAGGCGGTATTAGTGCCATAATTTTCTCGATGCAACCCCATTTTATGTTACCCTGAAGCAAGCAAACGAAAAAAAACATGCAGTAAACACACCACACCCATCAACACAAATGTTAGTGAAAAAAAACGACAATAAGCACGTAAAAAAGAATATAGGACAGGAAGTGTAGAAAATAGGCAATAACTTGTTCATAACCTTAACTTCGCACTGTTGAGAATGCTCAACATACACCTGAGCAGGTTAACGCTCGAATGTCCCGTACTGTTGAGAATACTCAACATGCATCTCAGCGGGTGAACGCTCGAAAGTTTCGTACTGTTGAGAATACTCAACATGCATATTTGTAACCTTATTATATGTTTACTTTAAGTCAATTAGACAAGAAATACACAGAATTATGATGCACCACCTTTAAAAAACTTTCTGCAATGTTAGTTTACTTCATTTTAGAAAGAAAAACATTTTTAAATATTTTTTACTTACATTGCGTCTTACGGACGAGTGTTGCTTCGGCGCCATCTTGCCTCTAGCTGTCAAAATACGTGCGCCCATATTTTGACAGCTAGAGGAAAAATAGCAATTTATGTAACGGTAAAACAAACCGTGGAGCAATCAACTCAACACGCGAGTACAAACTCCATCATTCTAGCCAGCCTAGCCTATTATCACGTTATAGCAAGAACAATTATAATAATTATTTGATTAAGAACAAAACTTAACTTGAGTTAGGTTTAGTCTAGTCTAAAGTATTACCTGTCGGGACTTAACCGCGTAAAAATTGTTTTTAATTACCTCGCCGTTTCGACAACGCAGCGGCCGTGGTCACGAGAAGACTGCCATGTAACCCATGTGCCGTGCCCCGACAGTACTGTAATACTTTAAATATGAGTGAAAATCGCGGAAGTTTAAAATATTATTATTATTCGATCCTTCACAGGAAGTCCAAGTATAGCTCTTTCCAGGTCCTTTTACTGCTTTAATATTATCCTGGATACTTATATTAAGACCGTCTAAGACCCTCGCTGTATAACACTTCAACAATTTTATACAGCAAATTCAAGTGGCAAGTGAACTTGAGCTGGAAATTATAGCGTCAGACGTCTGAGCGTGAAGCATTCAAAGTACGCGAATAGTTGTCTTGCTTTAAACAAAACTTAAGCGGGCTTGTACGGCTTCTACCCAAGTTCAAATACATTAATTTTCAACAAGTTTTAATAAAATTACATATTAAAATCAAACACTGCATTGATAATTTTTTTTTATGAATTTGATGTACCCATTGTCACTCTCACGGCTAGTGTCTAATGATATTCGTATAAATATACCTCGGCTCAAATCTGACCAGCCATTTAGGATCTAGAGCGTGCCCAAGAAATATACGTACGTATGTGTATAGGGTTATTTTCGTGTGTATGTATATACACACGAAAATAACCCTCCTTCTGGCGCAGCCGGGTAAAAAGCAGGTTGGTATTTCTGGTTTTTTAGTGTGATAAGGGAAAAACGAGCATACGGGTTGCCTGTTACCATAGGTACAAAGCGGTAACATACCCCTACGGTTACGGTTATGATGCCAGCCCATTGAGAAAAGAGTAAACTCGATTTTTGTCGACTGTCAAATTGTACGGCATGTAAGAATATGCAACTTAATCGATAAGTGTTCTATAAACTAACACGTGCCAGACACCATGTTCAACGGTGACCTAACATTTTGCACACTATCCCCCTTATTCATAAACGCTCTATAGGCCTCTGCTGACTTAGCAATCGATTGTCCTTATCTGTCACTTGATTTTGACATTTACCTTTCACAGATAAGGACAAACGATTACTAGGTTAGCAGAAGCCTATAGAGCATTTATGCATAAGGGGGTAACACGCTACCTACCTAAATATTTTGCGCCGAGACAGGAATAACCCAGTTTACTTTGTATCTCCATAAACCTTTTAGTTCAGGATTGAAAGAGAGTTCGTGTTCTATCTCAATTTTGTACGTGCAATTGAAAAACAAATACCTAACTTCATCGTGCCCCGACTGCACAATACATAAAACAATACTATGCACCATTTTGCGAAAATGGGAGCAAAAGCACAAAAGATTTATTGAGTCAATTATTTATTGTAAACTGTTATAGAATAAAGTGATATTGGTCCGCATCCAATGGGTGGCAAGACACCGTTTTTTAACTGACTTCAAAAAAAGAGGAGGTTATCAATTCGATTGTGTTTTTTTTTATGTTTGTTACCTCAGAACTCCGTCATTATTTTGTAGACTGATTTGGAATTATTTTTTTGTTGAAAAAGGCATACTTTCAGTTAGATCTCATTAGTATAACACCAAAATCAGAATCTGATGACGATATTGTGTCGTATATGCATAGCGATAGCGATTTAGGTATATTTCAATGTAACTTTTGCATTTCGGAAACACTATTTGGTGAATTGTAACTGATTATTGCGATTCGTCTATTATAATGTAATGTGTTCTGAGCACGGCATATATACTCTTAAAATGTATACATTTTCACATGACCATAATAAATTATTTATGGTAAAGTGGACCTAATGAAGGAAGTACCTACTAAGAGTTCTTGCATCGGGAAAAATAATATTTAGTAAAAAGCGATGAAAAGTCGGCATTACTCGTCGTCCCACTGTTATCTAACTAATATTATAAATGCGAAAGTATGGATGGATGGATGGATGGATGGATGGATGGATGGATGGATGTTTGTTTGTTTGTTACTCAATCACGCCAGAACGGCCCAACGGATCTGGATGAAATTCGGCACATAGATAGAGAAAAGTCTGGAATAGCACATAGGCTACTTTTAATCCCGGAAAATTGCGTAGTCCGCGGGATATCGATAAACGAATTATTTGCAGACGAAGTCGCTGGCAACAGCTAGTATCCCATAAAAGGAAAAATGAAACAAAATAACCATAGACAACTACATCACAGACAATAGAAGAAGAAGAAGTGAAGTGAAATGACAGCCAAGCAAAGTAGGTAACTTTAGGTTAGAATATTTGTTGGCGACTGGCTGGGTTACAGCCTCCTTCTAGCATATATTTATCTTTTACTCGTATTCTTGTTCGATTCTTAAAAATACCTTGACTGACAACGACATGGACTTTTACAGCAGTTGCGTTGTCAGTTTGGAACGGTTCACTAGGCTCCTAGTTGTATATTTATTAATGTGTTTAGTTTATGTGATTGATTAAACCCTTGTAATCCACCACCGTGTTTTTAAGTTCGCTCGTCAACATTTTGGTCCTTTTCGAACCGTAAGTAAAAAATTCTAAATCTTTTCCCCTTTAGTTTGACGTTTTCTCCACTATGGTACTAACTAGGAGCCAAAGTTCAGCCAATCTGACAGCCGGAGAAGTCGAGCGGACGCAGCGTGAGCGCGACCTACCGTCCTCGCGCGGCGTCCGGCCGATTTCCGCAGCAACTCAAGGAAGTGTTTTAGCACTGCCAACTAGCTCGGGCACACGACCTGTGGGCGACAACTCTAGCGAAGTACTACCGTGCTCCGCCACCCGTCCTAGTGCCCGTGCTTACCCGCCTCAAGAAGGCGGCGCAAAAACACCCCTTCTAAGTGTTTGCAGCACACAATCCTCGCGTTCGTCTGCAACCGTCCGTGCACAGAAGTTGGCCGCTGAAGCGGACGCCCTGCGGCGCCGCGTGCAGCGTGAGCAGCAGCAAGCGGAGCGCGAGCGCGAACTCGCTCAGCAGCAAGCCGAGCGCGAGCGCGAACTCGCTCAGCAGCAAGCCGAGCGCGAGCGCGAACTAGCTCAGCAGCAGTTAGAACGCGAGCGTGAACTCGCTCGGCTGGAGGCGGAAGCAGAGCAAGCGGAGCTTCAGGCTACACTCGCCGCTTTAGAAGCTAAGTCAAATTCATGTCATAGTTATAAATGTTACTCCGACAAACGAACTGCGTCGTGGGTTTGCGCACAAAATGCGAACATGCCCTCGGGGGCACTCGCGAACATACCTGATGGAGCACCGACTGTCACTTTGGGTAACTACACCCAAGGACACTCTCTACAGCCGGCCGTCCCCATCAACACGGTCAAGTTTGCAGCACCCAATGACAACCATGCTAACTGTGCTAAACCTACGCATGTCGGTAGTAAAAACGTCACCTCGACACAACGCTTATTAACTAATGAACATCAAACAGACCCGATAGCTCAACTAGCTCAAGCAATCACTTCCCTATCCGACCGCCCGAAGAAACCCGAACTAATTTCTTTCACAGGCGACGTAAGTCAATGGATAGCATTCAAATCGGTTTACGATCGGACTAAAGCAATGTTTTCCCCAGCAGATAACTTAACGCGATTGAATAACGCTATTCGTGGTCCGGCGTACCAGTCCGTGGCGTCACTACTGTGGTCGGCGCGTGATCCCCAGGACGTCATCGACGCGCTGGAGCAAACCTACGGCCGCCCCGAAGTCCTGGTGGCCCGGGAGGTCGCCGAGTTGCGCAACAGCGCCAAGTTAAGTTCCCCTGAACTTTTAAATGCCCTTGCGAATAAATTACGTAACTTTGTTACAACTATAAAACTACTTAATCAGAACGATTACTTATATTCTCCGGAGCTTTTTCGCTGCATTTTGCTTAAGCTTAGCGAACATACAAGAGCCCGTTTTACGGATTTTGCCGCGACTCACATGCCCATAGAACAAAACGTTCCAAAACTAGAAATATTGTCACGTTTTCTACTCATTGAGGCCGACAAACAACTTAAATACAGTTTCGTATCTGACGGTACAGTGAAGCCGCAAAGTCCTTCTTATTTTTTGAAGCCTTTTACAAAAAAGGAAAGCGTTCATGCTACTATTTCTAATAAATCGCCTGAATGCATTTACTGCAAACAAGGGACTCACAACATTAAAACATGTAAAACTTTCTTAGGTCTTAGCGTGGACGATAGATGGCGTTGGATTCGAGAAAATAAAGCGTGTTATCGCTGCCTAAAGTCGAACCCACATACGTGGAGCAAATGTCGAAGTAAAAATTGCGGAGTTAACGGATGCACTAGACGTCACAACTCGCTTTTACACGGGATGTCAGCAACCGAAACTAACGTAAACTCCACTTTCGCAACCCAGTGTAACGACAACGCTCAAACATCGTCAAACTGCGCGACCACTTCTTCCAACGGCATTAATAGTATGAACGAAACCTCTGTAAAAGTCGCTAACACTGCTGACATCTCATTAAATCTAACAGGATCGTCAAAGTCAACTTCACAACTACGTGGCTTACTAAAAGTACTCCCGATAGTGCTCGAGGGTCCAGATGGCGAGTTCGAAACCACGGCGTTACTCGACGAGGGCAGCACGGCGACATTGATCGACGGCGAGGTCGCGGCGCGCATCGGCGCTAAGCCCATACGTCAAGAGCGTCTTCGAATTGAAGGCGTAGGTGGTATGAACAAAGTAGTCGACGTAAGTTACGTAAATTTCCACATACGAGGACGTAATCGAGTGGACCGCCACTTAGTGGAAAACGCGAGAGCGATCGCACCGCTGGGCCTGCGCGTTCAAAACCCGGACGCATATGATCTCACGGAATACAGACACCTGTCAGATTTAGCCGAGGAACTGTCACACAACAATACGCCGCCCACCGTCCTTATCGGAGCCCCCGACTGGCATTTGTCTTTGAGCCGCGAAACACGCTGCGGAAAGAAGAACGAGCCTGTCGCGTCTAACACACCGTTGGGATGGGTTCTGCATGGAGCGTATTCGGTTTCATCTAAAAAACTCGAATTTGTAAACCACGTTTGCGACGACTTAGACGCTCTTATAAAACGTCAATACGACATTGATTCATTAGGAATTACAAAGAGCGTACCGAACCCTAACGAAAATGATAAGAGGGCAATAGACATCATCGACACTTCTGCTCGAAGGTTGAACGATGGCCGTTTCAAAGTCGGTCTCCCTTGGAAGAAAAATTTGCCTCAGTTAATACCCGACAGCTACCCGCAGGCGCTTTCACGCTTGAGAGCACTCGAAAGACAGATGTCTAAAGATGCATCGTTTGCCGCAGCCTACGAAAAGTTTATTAACGATATTGTAAGCAAAGGCTACGCGGAAGAATGCAATCCCGAGACATACCACAAACGCCTGCCATCGTACGTTTCTTGCGTTGACCCAGACGGTGCCATTCGCTGGTACTTGCCAACGTTCGGTGTTTTTCACCCACAAAAAAAGAAGCTTCGCGTGGTACACAATGCAGCCGCAGTAACAAAGGGTGTGAGCCTTAATAGTTTACTTTTACAAGGACCCGACCTACTTTGCTCACTACTAGACATCCTGTTTCGTTTCAGAGAAGGTGCTGTAGCCTTAAATGCAGACATAAGGGAAATGTTTCCGCAAGTGAAAATTGCCGAGAAGGACAGAGATGCCCAACGATTCCTTTGGCGTAACAAAGATGGCGCTGTTATAGAATACCGCATGGCTTCTATGATTTTTGGCGCGATATCTAGCCCTTTCATTGCGTTGCACATAAAAAATAAAAATGCGGAGACATTCAAGACTAGCCACCCTATGGCCTATAAGGCAATACTTGAAGACCACTATATGGACGATTATTTGGGTAGTCATTCCAGCCAGGCGGACGCCGCAAAGATAGCCGCCGACATAGCGACAGTACATAAGGCGTGCTGCTTCGAGATGCGTGCATGGACGTCAAACAACCCAGCGGCACTCTCTCTTGTTCCAAAGGAACTAAGAAGCGATGCCAGCTCTGACGTCTACCTGCCACCCAACAACGAAGTCGGCGTTCTGGGAGTCAAGTGGAACCCGTGTCAAGATTCACTTACTTTTCGTTCCGTACCTCGTCTGGCAACCGAAGTTTTAACGAAACGTAGCTTGTTATCAAGCGTTATGAAAGTTTACGATCCGCTTGGTTTGCTGATGCCCGTCGTTATCTGGGGCCGCATCTTAATTCAAAAGTTGTGGCGAGCAGGGATCGATTGGGACACACCAATACCAGAAAAATACCTTGTCGAATGCCAAGATTGGTTTATTCAGTTGCAGAGTACAGTCAGCATCAAAATTCCACGTTGGTACATGTCCAAGTCGGATCCAGCGGACATCCAACTCCATGTAGTAGCCGATGGCGGCGAACAGGCGTACGCATGCGTCGCATATTGGCGTTTCAGTTATGATGACGGCTCCGTGTCTACAGCTCTCATTGGCAGCAAAGCGCGAGTAACTCCACTGAAACCACTCTCTATTCCCCGTTTAGAGTTACAAGCGGCACTTATTGCTTCCCGATTTGCTCAGACTATAATTCACGCTCATCGTTTGAAACCCTCCGCAACCACTTTCTGGACCGATTCAATCACCGTCTTAAAGTGGATCCGGAGCGACGCTCGAACTTTTAAACCATTCGTAGCTCACAGGTTGGGAGAGATACTGGAATCCACCAACCCGTCAAATTGGAGGTGGATTCCTACCTCTCTCAACGTTGCGGACGACGCCACTAAACCGAAAAAACTTAACCTTACTTGTTCTCACCGGTGGTTTAGTGGCCCGTCGTTCCTTGTAGACCCGCCGTGTACTTGGCCAACCGAAGTACAAGTCCCAGACGTAGACGAGACTTCAACTGATTCCGAACTTAGGTCGGATTCCGTGGGGTTGCTCGTCGACGTCCCTTTAATTGAACCACCTGTTCCTAAACCGACGCGTTTTAGTTCGTGGCTACGCTTAGTACGCACTACCGCCCGCGTTTTACAGGGCGCGCGCTTATTTCGTTTAAAACTGTCGCGAACAATAACTACAGAATCTAAATTGTACACAGATGGCGCCACATCTCCCTTCCGTCTTCGAGCATCGGACATCGCGCAAGCCGAGAAGATACTACTTCAACGAGCGCAAGTTGACAACTTCCCCGAGGAGCTGAAAGCCCTCACAGCCTCGCAGCCCGTGCCCAAAAACAGTCGTATCGCCTCACTCGCACCGGTACTAGATGAAGATTGCTTGCTAAGACTGGATACCCGCATAAGCTCTGCCCCAGGAATACCTGAACACACAAAAGCACCTGTCATCCTGGACGGCCGCCATCACATCGTACGACTTTTGATTCTTGACCGTCACATACAAGCATCGCACGCCTTCAACGAGCTTGTTCTAAATGAACTTAGACAGAGATATTGGATACTTAAAGCAAGGAATGCTATTCGCAGCGTAGCAAAAGCCTGCTCACAGTGCCGAAGATGGAAAGGTCAAGCAATAAAGCCTCAGACTGGTAACTTACCTGCGGAAAGACTCAATCATCACAAGAGGCCGTTTACTCACGTGGGTCTCGACTATTTCGGCCCGTTAACGATAAATATTTATCGACGTCAAGAGAAGCGCTACGTGGCTCTTTATACATGCTTAGTAACCAGAGCTATCCACCTAGAAATTGTTACTTCGCTATCTTCGGACGCTGCCATCATGAGCCTGAGGCGGTTCATAGCTCGTCGCGGCTCCCCGTGTACTATTTTCTCCGACAACGGAACCAATTTCATCGGCGCTTCTCGTGAACTTCGGTCGTTACACAACGAGTCAGTTGAAGAGTTCGCTACAAATCATCAAATTGAATGGCGCTTTATCCCTCCTGCGTCTCCATTCATGGGCGGGGCCTGAGAAAGGCTAGTACGTTCCGTGAAGACAGCTCTAAGATCCTGCCTCCACGACAGATCCCTCAAGGAAGACGTCCTGACGACACTGCTACTCGAAGCGGAAGCGATCGTCAACTCCAGGCCGCTCACATACGTACCATCCTCACCCGACGCACCTAAAGCGATAACGCCCTTCCACTTTTTACTGGGCACGTCCTCAGTCGTTCGATGGACCTGCTCACTGACTGATGCCGACATGCTACGGAGATGTGACTGGCGAAGAGTACTACGCCTCGCCGATCACTTTTGGGCACGCTGGCTGCGGGAATACTTGCCAACTCTGCGATCAAGAGGCCCAGCCAGCAACGCACCAACGATACGTGAGGGAGATGTGGTGCTCATCGCGGACGCCGCCCTCCCTCGCGGTCTCTGGCCCCTAGGAAGGGTCGTGAAGGCCTACCGTGGCCCAGACGGAGTGGTCCGCGTAGTTGACGTACGCACAAGAGGCGGAACGCTACGCCGACCAGTCCGCAAGCTCATTTTATTAGAGGCTGAGCCACAGCCAGTTGCCACCAGCTCTTAGTGATCCACTGGGGGTCCGGTATGTTGGCGACTGGCTGGGTTACAGCCTCCTTCTAGCATATATTTATCTTTTACTCGTATTCTTGTTCGATTCTTAAAAATACCTTGATTGACAACGACATGGACTTTTACAGCAGTTGCGTTGTCAGTTTGGAACGGTTCACTAGGCTCCTAGTTGTATATTTATTAATGTGTTTAGTTTATGTGATTGATTAAACCCTTGTAATCCACCACCGTGTTTTTAAGTTCGCTCGTCAACAATATTATTGTCAAAATTAAAAATGAAATTAATTAATTTACAAAACAAAAAGATGAATGCTTCACTAGAGTTAAATAGACAAAGAAAAAACATACAATATTGCACGTAGTTTAAAAAGTGTGACTATTATAGTGACTATAATAATATTTAGTGTTGTTACCAACTTAAAATAACTCATGTACCTTGTCATCGATGAATTCATAAAGGGACTCAATTGCCGTGTTAATAACTAACTCGATATTACAAAAGTTTTAACGGCGAATTCACAAAGTTCCCATTAAAAAGTTTCAATTGATTATTTCATAATTAAAGCGCTCCGAAATTGGGGAAAATATAACTTCGTTCAGTTTTTAACAATATAATATTATTAAATACTTTTGGAGTACTTCAGTAATTTTTTAGAGAATTTTTGGTTAAGAATACACAAGGATACAAATATTTTTCAAAGGCAGTGAATGATTTATTAGTCTACCTTGTGATTGTATACAACATTTTTTTTCAATGCAAAGTAACAAAACTGACCTAAGGACACATTTCTTCTCATATAAAAATCAGCAGCGTTGTAGATTTTGAGTACCTATAAATAACCCAAATTTTTGCAAAATCCGAAAAAAAAACCATTTCGTTTCCTTAAAGTAGCGTAGGTACTCTCAGTCAACCCAACATTTTGCAAAATCCGAAAAAAAAACTTTTTTAGTTTATTTAAAGTTGAATACTCTCAGTCAATACTTTACCCAACGTCATTAAACTGCCACAATTTTCCAAGAACAAACCTGCGGTCATCACAATCATGGAATGTACCTAAGAACCACCTGTGAGGCCATCGATCAAGGCAGCCATCATCAATCATCTGTTGACTGTTGGCCATGGCGTTCGATTTGCTATGTTGTGGTATCATTAAAGAAATAGGGTAACGTCCCAATGGTTGACGGTCTTGGCCGAAAGCTTGTACCAGTGCTTGACGTGGGGTCTATATTTATTTTTGTCCCATAAAATTGAAGTTCCGGATGTACGGTGTGTCATAATTTTCGTTAGTCATAAAGAGTTTTATTTCTGAAACAGTAAATATTTTTTTCAGAATTGATAGTAAACTACCCTAACCTAACCAACGACATTATGATGGATTGTCAAAAATTTCAGAAAAATGCATAGTTTCATGTGTTATAACCAAAAAAATTATGACTAACGATTACTATTAATTATTATTGTTCCGTCTTCGCTTAAGTAATTCGTTTATTCATATAGCAACATTTAGAAATGTCATAACTGTCAAAACTTTAGTTTCGTCTCTTCTCGATTAGTAGTCGTGTCGCTGTCATCGTATCGTAAAGTTCGCGCCGTACATATTTCGTCGAAGCACGGTTAAGTTCAAATCAAAAGATTTATTGTTATAATATTGTCGTATGAGTGTAAAATCATCGTCATCGAGTGTCTTGCGAATTCAGGAGGATACTTCAGCCGCTTCTTGTATAGTCGGGTAGCAGATAACCCAGGACTGGAAGGTAAGACTGGCCAGCTCGAGGAAGTCCAGTGGCCCTGTACCTGACTGCTGTAAAGCTCCCACACAGCGCCAAGCGAGGTAAGTGTCTTCTTGACTCTCACAAGGCTACTTTATCGTTAATTTATGTGTTTTGTTTTCTCGTATCGTATTCGTCGTCAGATACAGTCCATTTAATTAAACTCCCCAAACCTGAGCGTTAACAATTATTGTTATTATTATGTTGTTTGTGTTTGTTCATTGTTATTGTTTATTATTTATTATTATTAAGAGTATTTGTATTGTATTGTATTATTCGCAACGAAAATTATGGGACAAAATGGGACCCGATTTGATTGAGTTGTTTGAAAATAAAAATAATCGAGGTTTTTTAATTATACCACTTTAAAAAAATAGTCTGTGCAGTTGGCTACCTACTGGTTTTTACTAAAACAAAGGTACCAATTAAACCTCGTTTCCAGCGAACTCAATGTAAACTGCACAAACTTCTTACAGCTAAGTAAATACGTAAAGAAACTGACGTATGTTCGTGTTCAAATCACCTATTAGCCAGAACTGCCTCTATTTTAAAAAGTAGTAAGTTAATAATTATTGTTTCAAAATGAAAATTATAAATGTTACTAAATATAATACAATTTCAACGTCATAAATATCGATGTTAGTTTTAAAAAAATCCTCAGAAATGTCAAGCATTGTAGCATTGGGACATTTACCTTAATATTGATTTCTTAAGGGTTATTTTTACATAAGTACATACATACAAACATACCTACATATATACATAAAATAACATCTTTATCCCTTACGGGGTAGACAGAACCTAAGGTAACAAGACCTAAAGACCACGTTCAGCATGATTGTGGGTGTATGCATGGAAAGGAGAATCAAAATAGTGATGGGTTGCTAGCCACAACGAGAAATTTCTCTATTGTGGTGAAACTCGACGAATGTAATGACCAAAGAAAACATTTTCCTCGCTTCAACATAAAATAATACAACATAGCGCATGCAACTGCCACCAGGGCCGACAACGCGCAGGGCTGGCATCGCGTAAAGCGCTGCCAGTGTCTATGGACAGTGGTGATCATTTTTAACATCAAGTGACCCACAAGACAAGAGGCATTTCATCTATATTGGCAACGCATCTGCAATCCCTCCGGGGTTGCGGGTGTCTACGGGCAGTGGTGATCGCTTACCATCAGGTGACCCACTTGCTCGTTTGCCTTCCTATTCACATAAAAAAAAACTAGTTCGTTTGTCTGGCCTCTCTAACATAAAAAAAAGCAGTCGAAATTTCGGGATCACAATAAAGGTAATCGCGGTTCACGATCCGTCTATATTTCGAATGAACGTAACCGTGAATCATTAAAAACTCTCAGTAAGTGTAATTGTTAAATATCAGCTCCAGTTTCTTCACTTATAGCCGTGAGTAGTCTGGTTTTGATCTGTGGCCTCTCAAGCAGAGGGTCGCGAGTTCGACTCCCGGGCTTGCACCTCTGAGTTTTTCGAAATTTATGAGCGAAATTACATTTGAAATTTACTATGAGCTTTTCGGTGAAGGAAAACATCGTGAGGAAACCTAAAATCCCAATAAGGCTAGTTACCCTTCTGGGTTGGAAGGTCAGATGGCAGTCGCTTCTGTAAAAACTAGTGCCTACGCCAAATCTTGGGATTAGTTTGTCAAAGCAGACCCCAGGCTCACTGAGCCGTGGCAAATGCCGGGAAAAAACGCTATGAAGATGATGAAGGTGATGAGCTTCAGTTTTTTCACTAATCTAAGGTTGATTACATTTTGAGCCCGGTTTGATCCAGGATTACATAAATCGCTCCATGGACAACAAACCCCTATTTTTAAGCCTTATCCACACCATGGTTATTAAATCCCTAACATCCGAATGGCTTGGCTACCATGGCCAGATAAAAAAAACGGCCAAGTGCGAGGCGGACGAAGGATTCCGTACATTAATCTATAGATATCTATAAACCAGTGTATGCAGAGCCCTGCTTCAAAGCAAAATGTACGCAGTGTGGGGTTACTTTATATTGGTCACTGATATAATACAGGCATACATTATTCGGTTTTTAGGGTTCCGTACCCAAAGGGTAAAAACGGGACCCTATTACTAAGACTTCGCTGTCCGTCCGTCAGTCCGTCTGTCACCAAGCTGTATCTCAAGAACCGTGATAGCTAGACAGTTGAAATTTTCACAGATTGTGTATTTCTGTTGCCGCTATAACAACAAATACTAAAAACAAAATAATAATAATAATTAAGGGGGGCTCCCATACAACAGAGTTTTCAAAATGTTGACGACGGAATTTAATTTCAATTTCAATAAAACAAGTGTTTAATGGCACCAGCTTTTAGCCTTTTTCTGGTACGGAACCCTTCGTGGGTGAGTCCAACTCGCACTTGGCCGGTTTTAGTTTTTGCTGTTATAGCGGCAACAGAAATACATCACCTGTGAAAATTTCAACTGTCTAGCTATCACGGTTCATGAGATACAGCCTGGTGACAGACTGAAGGACGGACGGACAGCGAAGTCTTAGTAATAGGGTCCCGTTTTAACCCTTCTGGTACGGAACCCTAAAAAATAATTGCTTTTTAAAGCGCTTTTGAATGGAGGATTGATAGATTTAAAAAATGTGTTTTATTTTACGGTTGTTGTTATTCGCTTACTTGTCAGGCCAAAAGTTGTGGAGAAAAAGAGAGAGAAAGAGAGATTTACGCCAATTCGATACTTAGGTATACATCACTAACTTCACTAACTAATATTATAAATGCGAAAGTATGGATGGATGGATGGATGGATGTTTGTTTGTTACTCAATCACGCCAGAACGGCCCAACGGATCTGAATGAAATTCGGCACATAGATAGAGAAAAGTCTGGAATAGCACATGGGCTACTTTTTATCCCGGAAAATTGCGTAGTTCCCGCGGGATAGCGATAAACGAGTTCTTTGCAGACGAAGTCGCTGGCAACAGCTAGTATACAATATAAAAGAGATACAATACATTAAAGAGAAAAAAAGCAAACAGTCAATGAGTTTATACTAAACTAATTAAGATTTGTAATCGCAACGCTGTTTTTCAATGAGATGGGAATGGCGATGAGTTTTGCACAAAAATATCAAACAATAACGTACTTATACATAAGAAGCGAAAAAAAATACAGAATGTTTTCGAAGTTTAGGATATGACACGAAAAGATAAAAAAATACAATCCCCAATATAAAAACAGAATTGGATAAAGTGCATCAAATTATTCTCTTACAAAAATAAATTCAGTTCAAAGTGGAATGCAAATAAAGGTCCGAATTATTGAGCAAATATTTATTGACGTTATAAAGTCACTGCTGGCATTTTATCGAACGCTTTGATGAATACGTCCCGCGTAAGCACTGTCAACATTTTATTAAAATGAAAATATGCGAGTGCTTCTACGTGTTCACTTAGTCGTCGGGCCTTACCATGACGTCGTAATGTGATTCAATTCCGATTCAGTTTATGTTCGCTCGCTGTCAGATCCATACTAAAAATGACAGCTAAATCGTGAACTGACTCGGAATTGACAACATTTCATATTTCTGAGCCTATAATTTTAATGGTTCTCTGTATTTTCATTCGAAATATTATAAACGGGATGTGAACCGCGATTACCTTTAAATATTGAGCTCCCGATATTTCAAGAATGAGGGTAGACAGAGCTCGGTCTACCCAACAATAACATCCACCCGCAATTTCTTCAGTCTACCCGTGATCATGATACATGCAACTGTATCGAAATATCGGGAGCTCAATAAAGGTAATCGCGGTTCACATCCCGTTTATAATATTTCGAATGAACTTAACCGTGAATCATTAAAAACTCTCTGTATTTTGTTTGAAAAGATGAACATGCTGACAGTTTAATTTTTTCGCTAGGGCTTGTATTTAATTTATAATTAATTTATTAATTTGTGCTTATTCTAAAAGGGCGTAACTCCGGTACTATCACAGAATACACACTTATCCCTTTGTCTTTTCCCTATAGAAAAAAAAACTGACGTTAATTTCAAATTGACAATATTCGATTTTCGAGGTTCGCTTCGTGCTGTTCTGCTCATACTAATAGTCATTATTTTGAGAGTGAGAGAGAAGGTATGCAACGAACTTCGAAAATAGAATTTCAGAATTGCCCCCCTTGTACTTTGAAGTTGTCAAAAATACTAAACTATGATCGCTTATTTTTTCTCGTGAAAAAAACAAAGGCGTTTCACCTATCCTGTGGTAGTTTTGGTAAAATTAGGACATATTTTTAATTAATTTTTATTTTTTATAATAAGCGATATTAAAATTATATAAACATATTGTAGTGATCAGGAGGCAAAATGCTTTCGAACCATATATATACGTTTTCAGGTGTTATAAAAATGAAATGTTGTCAATTGAATTCCATTAAGACGTTAAGAATCCCGCGAGATGGCTATCGAAGCAGAGGCGGACCAAGGAGGAGATGGCGGGGCGATTTGGATGCGTATCGAAAAGGGTGGCGGGAGCATGGTCTTGACAAGGACGAGTGGCAGAAAGAAGGGGAGGCCTTTGCCCAGCAGTGGACTATGATAGGCTATTAAAAAAAAAAAAAAAGACGGTAAGACCCCTGTTTATTGGACCGTCGGCTAAACCCAAAAATTAAAAAATCCAAAACCCTCCACGCATTAACCGAGTAATACGTTAATAAACAACCAGCCAAGTGCGAGTCAGAGTCGCGCACCGAGGGTTTCGTACAAAGTCGCCAAGTTATTATAAAATCCAGTGTTAGCAGTGCCTAGACAGTGTGAGCTCATTTTGTGTTGGTAACTTACATAAACAGATAAACATAAAAAAGTGATACATGGTACAATTATATTAAATTACCGCCTATTGTATACTTTGTTCTTTGTTTTTGTATTGTTTTGTACTGATTTGTGGTGTTCAATAAAGAGTATTTGTATTGTATTGTAAATTTGAAATTTCTAGGACAACTGAAAGTATTCCCATTGGTTTTTCAAGCTCGGTAATTTGTATGGAAACACCTTTTCTAAATGACTATTTCTTCTGATTTAGTTAACTAACTAGGGTAAAATTTTTCACAGCCCCAAGGGATGGCAAACCTCAGTAGGTATTTCTTATTTTAATTCTATATCTCTATGCGTTCAATGGACAGATAAACCGATGGACAACGAAGCGATCTTTTTGGGCTTCTACTAGAGCCTCGACCGTAATTCCTTACTTGCCGCCCATAATACACAATGTACTATAACGTCATAAAATTCTTTAAAAATACCTACCAAATAATCCTTTTAAAGCACGCTTGATGGACTCGCATGCATGAAAACTTAATTCACCCACTCACGCCACTGTGATTGTATGTTGCTCAATGATTCAGGGTATTCGGGGTAGTAGGTAGTAAAGGTGGGCGTATAAAGGGGGTAGTTCGTCGATAGCTACGCAGGTGTTACAGTTATGGAATAGTAAATTGGTGGCGTGAGCAATTTTCATACGCTAACTGCAGTTGACAGTGCTTGGTGAAAGGTTTGATGTGAGTTTTTTACGAGTACATACATACCGTCACGCCTCTGTCCCATAGGGGTAGGCATAGGCAGAGACTATTTTGTTCCACTTGCTACGATCCTGACATACCTCTTTCGCGTCATCCACATTCATCTCGCTGGTTTCGGATACTCCTGACTTGATCTCTTTTCAGAAGTTTCTTTACGATGTTTTATTTGAATAGTCTTGGTATAATCCGACCGTCTGTCTATAGTATAGCTCTTAGAAATCTATTCGGCTGTCTTGCTGTCTCATTTTCACTTTTATGGGTTTGATAATTGATTCAGCCGTGTGAGGGAGAGAGCAAGATAAACCCGAATCGCATTCTAATGGTTCACGGACTGTATGGATCAATTCTGGCCCCTATTTCACCAACGCGACAATTGTCAGCGACATTTTGACAATTCTGTTCACATTACAAACTCGACGGGAGTCTACGCTGGATCCGGAAGGCTTTCTCACCCTGCTATGTGGTGTAGCGGTATAGCACGCATCACGGAATGATGAGGATTCGAGGGTTCGATTCCCGGCCATAGCGTTACATTTCGGATTTTTCTGTGCCGTTTAGGAATTTAATTTGTAACGGGTAAAGCCGTAAAGATAAATATAAAAAGAAGAAGTAAAATTCTTGATTCATTTAATGAATATACTTATATACACAAACGCAGCCAGGAAATTCTTCTCCACAGCAATCCAGAAGTTTTGTTTAATTTCTCATTTACATCATCATCACTACATAGTATAAAACAAAATCGCTTTCCGCTGTCTGTCCGTCCCTATGTATGCTTATATCTTTAAAACTACGCAACGGATTTTGATGCGGCTTTTTTAATAGATAGAGTGATTCAAGAGGAAGGTTTATTATGTATAATTCTACGCAGACGAAGTCGCCGGCAGAAGTTAGTAATATAAAGCCTTTCATTCTGAGAGGAGGAATAGTGGGACGTAGAAGTACTGAAAACGAAATGACGACGATATAAAGCCAATTGGGTGGATAATTGGTAAAAATAATACCTAGCTAAATTTTATTCAAACTCAACATCCTTCCAAAATCCTACCTCCATTCGTGCCTTCCAAATTAAACATCATCGATTTTAATTTGAAATTAACTAACGCCCATAGGCGCATTCGGTTAGAATAAATTATAATTTAGACGTCAGTTTACGAAGCATGAGATAATGACGCAATAATTCTTGCTTGATTAACTTTATATTTATAGCGAGTTAATTTAAAAGTATAGGTATTCTCGGAGGCGTTAATTTTAATTTTGTTTGATAGCCTCCTAGCTGGGTTTATTACTTTTTTGTTGTTGTATTTTTCGTGTACCCCCGACGCAAAAAGAGGGGTGTTGTAAGTTTGACGTCGATGCCTCTCTCTGTCTGTGTGTGTGTCTATCTGTTATCGTAGCTGTCAAAGGGATGGACCAATTTAGATGCGATTTTTTTCATTCAAAAGCCCCAGTTTCATTGCAGTGGTTCTTATATAGCTATATATATATTTGTAAAAATCGGTCCAGTAATTTAAGACTATCACAACATGCCTGTATTTAGGGATCCGTACACAAATAACTCTATACATTCCTTAACAGAATAGAAGCATTGTTTCTGAAAATTAGAAGAATTTATTTCTGAACTCTGTATTAGGTCACGACGTCACGATTTTTAATTACAGTCCAAAAATTTATTGCCTGGCTTGTGATAATCAAAACCACATGTAATTATTTTTGTCCGTCCGACAACGGGACAGAACTAATATTTACTTTATCCGAAACAGCACACATTTAAACATGGCAAGTCAAATATAACTTTCCTAAAAAATACTCATGTGCGTTTGTCCTTTTCGGTAAAAACAGTCCTGTCCTGTGAAAACAGAACGCGTGGCCACACAGCCAGTGCGCGTGACGGAAACATGAAATTGGTGGGACCGTCCCATTGTACCATATCGTGTGGCTTTAACACTCACCATAATAAAATTATAACGGTTGAGGATTATTTTGAAAGAAAGTTATTTTTGGGACGAATTCCGTAATAAGTGTTTTATAGGACGGATCTACTCTTCCCGCGGGTTTATTGTTAGGTTCAAACTCTGGACTCCAGCACTGCAGTGTAGAATACACAAATCACATCTGATACTTTGGGGTAGACAGAGTCTAGGGAAACAAGAAAAAAAGGCTACATTTAGCATAATTTATTGTAGGTGGAAAGGGAAATCAAAATAGGTGGTGGGTTGCTAGCCTAATAACATACATACATACATACGTATTGTCACGCCTCTTTCCCACAGGGGTAGGCAGAGACTACTTTGTTCCACTTGCTACGACCCTGACATACCTCTTTCGCCTAATAACATGATTCCTATTTTCGTCCATTTTCTTGCTGGGCTTTTATCATTTGCGCGGGAAGAGAAGCAACTGGTGTATTCTGTGTTTTTCTTTGCTCCCAGACCAGCATGGATAATCGAGAGACCAGAAGTCCAGAGGATACTCAACTGATTAGGACATCTGGTCTGGACAACATTCTGGTCTCTCGATTTTTGTACGAAAACTTTTCTGACAAAAATGACATTTTAATACAAGCTTTTTTTTGCTCACTGTTATTATCTGTACTTGTGTTGTCATCCATTTTACATTATATGTACTTACCAAATGGGCGCGCGTGGGAACTATAGCCCAAACCCTCCAATACACGGAGGAGGCCTATGCCATGAGGCACGCCGAATTACGCGACAATTTAATAAATAAACGACAATATAATACAACATGTCCTTACTGAAATTATAGCGAATTCGGAATAAAAAGGCTTAAATAAATAAATAAATAAAAATAAATACCAAATTTCAGTTTTTCCCCATCGGTCAGTTAATTAAAAAATATTTGCAATTACCTTTATCAACGCTTCTAAGCCTAAAATAACTTTAACACGAAAATGTGCACTTTGCACCACTGCGGCAAAAACCGTTAAGCCTTAGTTTGAAGCTTGTTTGACTGCAAGCGGCCATTACACATGCCTATTATTTAGTACATCGCCCGGGCCGTAATTAACAACTTACCGCCCGCTTCGCGAGCGGAAATTTCCACTACTAAAGTCGTCGCAAAATAAAAGGCCCGTTTTGACATTTGTCTTCCCGACGTAACTAGTGATGTAACCATATGACTCGGTACTCGATACTCACGATAAATCGATTCAAGTTTGCATGAGTTTTTGATCGATTTGAATATGTATTGTAAAGTGCATTGGATTAAAGTTCTGATTAGAAAATTTAACTTAAATTGATATTATAGGTATTTTGTAATGATACAATGTTACGAAAAGTCAATTTTCTTTCATTTAATATTTTGATTACAATAACATTCGCTCAATCACAAAAAAAAAACGAGAAAAAAGTGAATCATCAGTCAATCATTTTCTTCAGAAATGATGAAGACGAGCCATTCTATAGAAATCAGTGCTGCCATTGTTTACGGCTTTGAGCTCCAAGGTCATAATTTTCAGTAAATATCACTACACAGCTGGTGAAATTCAGTAGTTAATTGGTCTAAATAAAATAAATAAAAGGGGCCAAGTGCGAGTCGGCCTTAAAAAAAATTATCTTGATCGATTTATTTTTTCCTTAACCGATTATTAATAGTCTGTGGACAATATGAAAAAATCGTTATGCACAGCACTTCGCTGAGTGAGCGATACCCATCAATGAAAAATGCAATTACCTTCAGAACATTTCGATTGGTAAAACATTTATAACTTCATGGGCGTGAACTGTCAAAACGGGCCTTTTAAATTGCGACGACTTTACCAGTGGAAGACGTAAAATTGTGCACACACCTCGGGCGATGATAAAGTAAGCCTCTGGTCGCATGTTCATGTCGCCTTCGCTTTTGGTTCGAGCGACAAATTCCTTCGATCTGAGACATAATTTTAACATGTCCGTCAGATGTGAAACAAAACTTTGCACAGAGTAAATTTTAAAAACAAAACTCAGACACCCAACTTGTTCCAACGCAGTCAAACTGTCAGACAGTATCTAACTTTACCCGTTAAAATCAACCGCGAGGTTCTGTAAAAATATCCCTTTGCAAGGTGTTATGGCTGGAGTTTTGACACATGTCAGATGGGGGCCCCCAATATTTTCCTTTGGCCCAAACTTTTGACAGGTAATTACTAGCCACCACTCGGAAAACTTTCCAGTAAGACAAGCGAATACCTGCGTTATTCCGCCATTATAAGGACTAGTATCTTTGTTTTGGACAGCTATGTTTGCGTGACTATGATTTTTAGTGGCAGCATAGAAAACATTATCTTTATTAGATTTTAATTGCTCTACTTCAGCGTATAAAGTACTTGACAGGGAGGTAACGCTTAATTTTCCGCTTTAGAGCAAAAAAACTAATTCGCATTTTGTAAATTTGCAAACTAACCATAATTATATCTTTAAAATACCACACTATGGGGGAGACAAAAAAAAAATACTAACCCCTTATTCATAAATGCTCTATAGGCTTCTGCTAACTTAGCAATCGTTTGTCCTTTGTGAAAGGTAAATGTCAAAGTGACAGAAAAGGACAAGCGATTGCTAAGTTAGCAGAAGCCTATAGAGCGTTTATGAATAAAGGGGGTAATTATTATAAATTATAATTAACTCCACGCAAAATTAAGACTTTTTCAGGACTTCTCTCGGCCCCCGCGATCGCCCCACCCCGCGCCGCTGCACCGCGCGGACGAGGACTCCACTAATCGGTCGGTCTAAAACTTTTAGCCGTCGGGGGATCTTTTAAACTTATTTATCATATCCATCCGTTCCCTTTTATCTCGCTGATCCCAACTGACCTTCCCTAAAGAGTCCCCGAGCGCTCATTAACAATTTCAACAATTGTCGTTTACCAACTCTAATACTTTCAAAGTAATAATGTTATGCTTATTATTATGAATAGCTTTATTCGCGTCTTGCAATCATTAATTCCGAGTTGAATTCGCAAATTTCTCAATTATTTCGCAAAGTTGGCGGCACATTTTGCTAATTCGTCGACGATGTGCTATGTTTACGAACGGTATTGGAACGATATGATGGAAAATGTTTATCATTTTTCATCATTTTGTCATGTTGCAGAATGAATAACACAATAGTTGTTGATGGTGTTCGGTAATTTATTTAATTTAGAAATGAAGGCACCTAAAACAATAAGTACATGTTAAAATAGAAAGGTACATTATTTTATAAAACTAACAACAATGATAAATTTAGAAAGAATACTCACAAAATGTGCCTTCAGCAAACACAATTCACAAAACGTTAGAGTTATACACAGAAATGAAACTTTAAACTTTAAACTTGAATCAGTAGTTATTATAAATAAGTAGGTAAGAACAAGTCAGGCGACAACGCGCTAGTAGATCAGGAGAGCGAATGAATCGAAAACTGATGGATCGAAAAGACAGGAAATCACTTTGAATTTAAAATAAGTGCCGAATACATATGTGTTCTTAAAAAAAGTTAAGCCATAATGGAAAAAGTTTGTAATGAGTAAAGACAGCTTCGTTACAATTTGCTTCTCTTATGTTATGATAAAAGTCCATCCAGAGAATGAGTGAAAATCTTAGGAATCATGTTATTATGCGATGCGGCTAGCAACATCACCATTTTGATTCCCATTTCCACCTAGCCCACAATCACGCTAAATGTGGCCTTGATGTCTTGCTAGGCTCTGTCTACTTCGTAAATGATAAATACCTGCGTGATTTATGTATTTGTTTTCTGTATTTCTTGTTCTTCTTCTTCTTCTGCCTCGCCTTATCCCATTACGCGGGGTCGGCTTTCCCAATCATGTGACGCCATTTGCTTCTCTCTTGAACGTCTTGCTCATGGAGTCCCAACACCTTCATGTCCCTTTGGACATTTGTCATCCAAGTTGTTTGGGGCCTTCCTCTGCCCCTCTTTTTTGTAGCGATGGAAATTTGTTTTCTGTATTTCGTTTTCTCTAATTTTTCTTCGTTTCTTCTAATTCAAATGTAGTCTGTTCTGTCCGGTTTTGTACAAAATACTCCTTTGAATAAGCAAAATAGTTTTGTTCTATTTTTTATCGCGGCAAAGTCGGCTGTTGTAATTAAAGTCGAGCACAGATGTGAATGAGGGAGCGCCGCTAAGGAAGCCAGTTTAGGGCAATAGTTAGACGGAGCAGTATGGAAAGCATTAGAAACTGTCGTCTTCGAGGAAAAATTTTGAAGCTAAAATTTTAGCGGCGTTAAACACTTTTTGGGATGGGTAAAAGACTTTTGGACTCGCGTCAGGCGTAAGACGGAAGGAGAGCTTTTTTGTATCGGCCCACATCCACCCACTGCTGAGTAAAGGCCTCATCATTTTCACGCCACTTTGCCCGGTCCTGTGCCAGTCTCATCCACAGTTTTCCAGCTGAATTCCAGATGTCATCTGACCAACGGGCTGGTGGTGGGAGAGTTTAAGTACCAGGATATCAGGATACTCTAAGAGCTTATTTTGAAATACGAATGAATCTAGAGTCGCGTTTGATTTTTGAAGTGTACATTGATTTCGTCGCTTTAACGTATGTACGTTTGGGCTAGTGTTACCTATAAGGTGTGGAATAACAGTGCGTTCTCTCAGGTGACCGCAGTTCAAATCTCAAATCGTGTAACAGGCGATGCGGCTAGCAACGCATCACTATTTTGATTCCCCTTTCCATTTACATTATACGCCAACCATACTAAACGTGGCCAGCTCTTGTTACCCTGCTGTCTACCCCGTGAGGGATAAAAACGCGATTTACGTATACACCTTTCCGTCGACAATACACGGTCATGAATATACAACTCGTATACGTAACTCGTTGCCGTCTTAAGAGGGTGCATCCGTGCTGAGCTCGCAACGTCACATTTTTGGTGATTTTTTGCGATTATTTCACAGAAATTGAATGAAAGTATCAAATATCCGTCTGTAGTGCACTTCGTTTTTAGTGTATTAATGTGTCCAATGCAATGGTTAATGGTGATGGACTTTTATTTTCGTATTAAAGGGATAAAATACTATATCTCGTTTAATAAGAAAACAAAAGTCCATCACAATGAATTATGGCATTAGACACATTAATACTCTAAAAACGAAGTGCACTACAGACGGATATTTGATACTTTCATTCAATTTCTGTGAAATAATCACAAAAAATCACCAAAAATGCGACGTTGCGAGCTCAGCACGGATGCACCCCCTTAAATAGAAACTTGCAAGTTAAACTCGTAGGATAGGTTCAGGATAGATAGTTGAATTAATTCTGATACTCTAGTGTAAGTTATCGCATAAAAAACGTCTCGAACGCGTTCACATCCGTCTCAATTACTATGGAAGAATTAGCAGCGCCACTTGCGGATCGAAACGGCAACAAATTGTTCTCATAGTATTTGACGTTTTAACGCAAATGCGTTCGAGGCGTATTTTGTGACCAAAAACCTACACTAAAGGCCTTCACCACTCCTTAACTGTCAGTTAACTAAGATTCCGTCTCTATTTATTACTACAAAACAGACAGAGACGTCATCATAGATAAAAAGAGTGGTGAACCAGGCCCTAAGCATACTGCGTGTTTTAACCTGTGTAGTGCCGTTGCAGACGTACAACTGAATTATCTAAAACTTTTAATTGTCCCGCTCGCCTTACCTTCATTAAAATTCGCGACTCTGTGAGGTGTTTTGTTTGAACACAAAAACTTAGTCGCTCTCGGACTAAAATATGAAATGTTTCAGGATAGAATAGCAAGAAAATGCAGTTAGCATTTACTTGCAAAAAGTTCATACAAATGGAAATTTGAGACTATTCTTTAACTATGAACTTATTTTAAACTAGCAGCCCGTCCCGGCTTCGCACGGGGTAGACAATTATTTATTTTTGGAAATTTGGATATAACGTTCTTCAATGTTGTTGTACATTATTTTGTTCTATCGCTATTAGTTTCGGCAGCGCATTCGACGAAAGACATTTTAAGACTTATTTTTCTACACCTTCGGTTACATTGTTCAAATTTTACCACGGATCCCTAATTTTTTTCAAAATGAAATGTAGCCTATGTCAAATTGGAAGAATGTAGCATTCTATTGGTGAAAGAATTTTTTCAATCGGCCCAGTACTTTTTGAGCCTATTCATTACAAACATACAAACATACAAAAATAGGTACAAATCTTTCCTCTTTATAATATTAGTGTAGATGTAGATTGGAAGAATGTAGCATTCTATTGGTGAAAGAATTTTTTAAATCGGCCCAGTACTTTTTGAGCCTATTCATTACAAACATACAAACATACAAAAATAGGTACAAATAAAGATTTGTACCTACCTATTTTTGTCTCTTTATAATATTAGTGTAGATGTAGATTATGTATTAGGAATTGAACCTCGGACTTCAAGCGTCAATAAAATTGTCAGGGGCTTTAATTAACGTCTTAATGTGATTCAATTTAGACTCAGTTCAGGTTTTAGCTGTCATTTTTAGCATGGATTTGACAGCGGGCGAACCGAAACTGAATCTGAATTGAATCGCAAGACGTCATGGTAAGGCCCCAGGTTAACTACTGGCGTATACAGTCAACAAATAAGAACGGCAAGGTAAAACGCAAAAGGAATAAAGGGAAACGTTTAATGGACGCTATTTATTTTATTTCTCAGAATTTGGAAATATTTAGTTATTTTATTGAATCAGGCGTTACTTTGCGGAGGTCCATTTCAATGAACACAATTTATAACAAGCAAGCAAGCAAAAAAGTAAAAAAACAAATGCAAAGGAGTAGCAATGTAAATATTTTGTGTTCATTGATAGATAGATAGATAGATAGATGCCATTTATTGTCAAAAACTGTGTACATAAGATGTCATACATTGAAAAGCATCAACAGTTTGCCCATTTCGGGCGTACAATAAATATTATTGAACTTAAAATTAACAAATTATTAGAAGACCTACTATATATTGTATATAGGGCTATATTGATATATTTAGTTACTTGAAATCGACAACGGCACTGATATTTTACGAGAAAAAATGCGGTCGCGTGCCAGTTTCGTTATTTTGCTTGTATAATGTAGGTAGAAAAATCCTTAGGCCAAAACAGCCGAACAGATCTAAAAATAGTTTATTTACGAAGGCAGCAAAATCTACAGCAAAAACTACTGTGTGAAACTGGAGTCTGATTTTATTCTCGCGCGACAAACGGTCACATTTTAGGTTCCGGACATAAATAACCCAAAAATGACATTAATTAAATTATTGCAACATTTTTTATTTCCTCTATTTTGGAACCACATTTTTCCATACGCGCAGGATGAGGATGAGACAACTGGTGCATTCTATGTTTTCCTTCACCAGACCAGCATGGAAGGAATTTTTAATCCTTTTAATTAACTTTGGTTTGTGATGCCCCGAAAATTAACAATTACAAAGAAACAGTTTTAATTATTCCTCGTTGTACAGCAGCAGCCATTGCATTTGCCTTTATGCATCTGTAATGAAATGAACAAAGTGCACTTTGCACTATCATTTCGCTTAATACGACTGCAAACGATTTTAAGTGTTTCAAGCAAGATGTTACTATTAGAGATAATGGAGTATAATGGTTACATAGGAATTAATGTATTGTGCGCCGTAAAGGATGACACTTTAACCCCCGACGCCAAAAGAGGGGTGTGATAAACTTGACGTCAATGTTTGTATGTGTGTGTTTTAATGTCTGTCTGTCTGCGGCATATTAACTCTCAAGCGGATGTACCGATTTCGACGCACGATGCACGATTTCGATGTTTTCAGCATTCAATAGCCAGTTTCTTTGCAGTGGTTTTTAGCCATGTTTTGTAAAAATTTATCCAGCAGTTTGAAACATTGCAAGTTAAATAAAGACTTGTAAAAAAGGCGTCAATCTGAGCCCTATTTTATACAATTTTTACAATTTACAAGCGGAAGTCTCTATCTAACACATAGGGTCAGAAAGAGACTTCCGCTTGTAAATTTTAACTTGTAGCATTAAAAAATAAAGCCCTGACCTTCATCGTCTTGATAACTCACCTGTCCCTTTAGTGTCTCCGTGCCATTTATTCCGATTGATAAAAATGTCAACATACATTTTATTGACACAGGTCACATGTTAAAATGTCAGCGCTCCCCTCGCGGGATTTTAATGTGAGCGCAGTAATTCATTTGTTACTGAATTATTGAATAAATCTCCGGTAATGGACCTTTTTTTGTCAAATGGATTTGTTGCGGGGCTTCCTGCCAGCCCATTAATGGGTTGGGCCATGGAAAGTGCGGGGACATGGCGTGTCGTTATATTATGTACCTACCTACGGTTTTGGCTGAAAATCAGTGCTGCAGGTGTCTAACACCTCAGCGTAATGCTGGGCCAGCGACCGTTTCACCTTTTTGAAGACACGCACAACGCTGATGATCTAATTTTCATATCTGTGTTTTTTGGTGTCCTTCCATTTGACCTAAAAATTATTGACAAAAGCATCATTTTACAAAATGATCATTTGACAAAATTTAAATATCTGATAAACCGTGAACTTTTATAAAAATGGAAAGACCTTTGCGTGATCCACATTAGGTTAGGTTAGGTTTGTTTTATAAGTTTTTAAAAAAGTTTACTTTTTATCAGATATTTAAAGTTTGTCAAATGATCATTTTGTCAATAATTCTTAGGTCAAACTTTAGTGAACCGTGTTTTTTTGTTGTTGTTTCTTCTCTATAAAGTTGTGTGTAATGCCCTTATATTGTGTGTCTTGTAAAATGAATAAATGTCTTCTTTATTTCTTTTTTTCTATTGGTTGTTAATTGTGGCACCTTGTCCACGCATATATTTAATCTTTGTTTCCTTCTGGTTTCCTTCCTTGCTGGTCTGGAGCAAAGAAAAAACATAGAATGTACCAGTTACTTCTCTTCCCGCGCAGGTAAAAGCCCATCGAGGGAATGATCAAAAATCTTAGGAATCATGTTATAGGTGGCTAGCAACACAGCATTATTTTTAATCCCCTTTCTACCTATACGCCCATAATCATGCGGTCGAAAGGCCTTAACTTTCGCATTTATAATAATAGTAGGGATAAAAAATTGTCCAGATAATTCAGAGAAAAAAGGATTCAATTACAACACAACGGATAACTCACGTATAAAAGCCGAAGAAACAGCAGCAGCGAAACGAACACTGTTCGTTTCGCTGCCGCCGGGGCGAGCTCTCCCTGATGAAGGGCTTCGAAATAGTCCGAAACAATTGTCCGAGCAATTCTTCGGCTTTTATACGTGAGTTATCCGTTGTGTTGTAATTATTTGTGAGTTTCACGGTAGTTTCATGTTGAAAAAAGGATTCTATAATTGAAAAAAAATACCCAAACGCTATTTTCCGAGCTCAACTTTTATTTCAGTCTGAATTTTATTATAATTCAGGTTTCCTTTCTTTTCTTAGTTCTTAATAAGGTTTGGTGGATAATGACGCCGCTGAAATTGACGTTTGAGAAGTTATTTCCGAGTTATCTTTGTGGAGTTCAAGATAGGACAATAGGAGTTTACGAGAAAGGTAATTTTTGAGAAAATAAGTTAAAAGATTGAAAAAAAGCGAATAAGTTCTGCGGGTCAATGACCAAGATGAACGGGTATTATTATACCTAATATTACACCGTAGCGTTCCTAAATGACACTCAAACTAAAAAATAACCTCGTTAGCTTGCATATAGGTACCAATTGATTAGTAGCGTACAGTACCATCTATAGAAATTATTACAATTCCCAAATACAACTTAGGTTCTGGCAGAAAATCAGTGCTGCAGGTGTTTAACTCCTAAAAAATACAAAATACAAAATAACTAAACAATCTTGACATGTCTTTTTAATTTAAAAAAAGTAAAAAAAAAAAACAGCAAAAGTTACAATGTAAAAGGCCTGGAATATCGTGGTTTGTTTCGTTACGGTATTATATTTTCCAGTTACCGATTTTTAAAAAGTGTTTTTCGATATAAACAGTCATTATGTCATAGTATAAAAATGGCGAATATAAGCGATTAAGTATTTTGGCGAGTTAGTCGGGAGTCTCGTTGGTCCAATTTGTAGGATGCTTGGCGCGTATCTATCCCAAAACTATAGTTTCAAATCGCGTCTGACACACTCAAATTTATCTTCGTTTATAATAAAAAAAAAAAAAAAAACCTTACTTTTGCAACGGCTGATTTAATCTATCACTATATTTAAGCTATATCTTTGTATCGATCTAAGTGATGCTGATACCTCTCATAGTCATTTATTGCCCACTTTAACACTAACGCGAAGGTCCTTAACAACACTGTAAAGCATGTGAAGCACACTGATGAAGATAAGCTCAATAATGGCCACCATTAAGGGCCATACTCCGAAGTAGCTATAGATATTTTCTTAACAGACACCTTCGTAATAAGCAATCGAGAAAACAATCTCCAGGCGATAGCGATCTCTTTATGAACTCTCGAGATATAAATTAAGAAGGGAATTATGTCAGAGGGTGCCAGCTTGCAGCGTACAAGCTATCTTACTTTAATAAAAACAAGACAAAATAATTTTTTATTAAAAATTTTAGGTCCTCCTATCACAATGAGAGGGCTTGGGTTATAGTTCCCACGCGGGCCCAGTGCGGATTCGGAGCTTCACTCACACCATTGAATTGCTTCGCAGGTGTGTGCTGATTTCCTTGCGATGATTTCCTTCACTGAAAAGCTAATGGTAAATTTTAAATGTTAATGTCTCACATAAATTCCTGAAACTCCCCGAGCCAGGGATTCGAACCCACGACCCTCTGCTTGAGAGGCTACAGGTAAACCACTAGGCTACCACGGCAAAACCACTACCGCTACAATACGTCTCAGGAGTCTGTCAATTGTTACAGTTCAAAATCTCAGTTCTTCATCTGTATCCACCACGACATTTTTTGCAAATAAATATTCTTATTCCTATTCTTATTCTTAAAAAGCTGTTATTAATCTGGACATTCCATCCTAACCATTTGAACCGAACGTTGAACCCTTTCACAATTATATCATGATCACATCGCACTACCAGACTAGGAAAAACATTACAAAATTTATTGCGAGAACGTCCTCTTTGAGTAACTATTTCAATGGTTTTACTATCCGTAAACGGCATGTGATTCGTCTGAATTATCTGTGCACCTTGCTTGATACGATCAGTTTAATTAATGCTACTCTACACCCTAAATTTAGGAATTTAATACATAATTCAAGTAAATATCAAATGAATCAAGAAATTTTTGATTTTTAATGTTTACTTTTTACGTTTTACCGTTAGAAATTTAATTTCTAAACGACAGTGAAAATTAGAACACAGAAAAATCCGAAAAGTGCCTGACCTGTAAAGGACCTGGGTTCGATTCCCGGCCATAGCTTTACTTTTCGGATTTTTGTGTGTTCTAATTTTCAGTGTCGTTTAGAAATTGCATAATTCAAGTCGCAATGCAAACGTTGACAATGTTTAATACTTATTTTTTGTAATAATATTGTTTGCTGATGCAAAATAGTCTGTGACGTTAAATAGTCAAGTGCACATATATTCCCGACGCTATGTTTTATTATCCAGTGGCTCCTCTGTCCCATAGTACGTACAGGGTATTAATATTATCTCGTAGTGTCGGTATAAATTAATCCGACGCCAGAACAGGGCCCGACAATAACTGGATGGAGTTAAACTTGACTGTTTTGTGCTGTAATCATCGACAGACTAACGGGGATACGCTCAGAATAAACAGTGAAAAGATAAAGATCATAGAACAACTTGGACTAAAATTTTAAGTGTCAGGTATAATCATTATCAAATATTACATCTCTTGAAGAATCTTTTTTTTTTTTTATGTAAAATGGAAGGCAAACGAGCAAGTGGGTCACCTGACGGTAAGCGATCACCACTTCCCATAGACACCCGCAACCCCGGAGGGATTGCAGATGCGTTGCCAACCTAGAGGACTTAGATGAAATGCCTCTTGTGCCCGTAATTTCTCCGGCTGTCTTACTCTCCACACCGGAACACAGCAGTGCAAGCACTGCTGCTTAGCGGCAGGATTAGCGAGTAAAATGGTGGTAGCGATCCGGACGGACCTTGCACAAGGCCCTACCACCCGCAAACCTTTCTTTGTCTAAAAGTTTCATAATCATTATAATTATTATGTATTTAATAGATTATTCATTTTTTACACCTTTTGTTATTCATCTCGGAATCGGGTTGCGTATTTTGTTGAGGTCCTATTTTGAATGTCAAATTCGATCATTTTCTAGAGATTAAATATTTAGTAAATATTGATTTATAAAAGACTAAGGTAATAAACATAAAAAACGCCGAATAATTAAGCACCGTCAGCAAAAAACCGTGTATGCTTTTTAATAATAGCCTGGTCCACATTAATCTAGCGCGAACCGTAACCCAAGGTATCCTGTTAATTTGTTGACCGTCTCTGCTAATACCGGGCATAAACATCAAATATCTAAGGGCCTATGGGCCGTGAAATTAAGCCATAACTCCGCCATAACTATACACAGGGCCCGTTAGGTTTGAACTGCCTCAGGTTCTCAATTGAGTTTTGGTTACGATTTTGAGATGATTAAAAAATATAATCGTTGGTATATTTTGTTTAATCGTGGTGTGATAAAAGAAGGCGCGGTTTTAGCTATCAAAAATACCAATTACATTGAAAATTTGTTCTTAGATAACTTAGAATAAAAAATTACAAGACTAAGGCGTAAATAAAAAAATAATTTAAAATCATACAAAAAAGTGCTTTACATAATTTTGGAAAAGAGCTGATAGTCTTCAAACTGCTGGACCGATTTTTAACAATCGCAAGGAAACTGGCTTTCGAATGAAAAAAAACCGCATACAAATCGGCCCACCCCTTTGAGAGCTACGATGCCATAGACAGTCACGAACACACACAGACATTGACATCAAACTGGCGAGTACAAACACAATAAAAAATTGTATTGTTTATGAATAAATAAATGAATGAATGAATGAATGTATAACACCCCTTTGCGACGGGGGTAAAAAAAATAAAGTCCAATGCTCTAAAAAATCCAATCGTCACGTAAAACGTGCGAGCCAGACCTTTAAAAATATCTGCAGGTACGAAATTTACAAAATACACTTCCAAGAAAACATTTTACATCCAATGTTAAAATGAAAAGCAATCAAGTCATTGGAGGAACTTTCCCCGTTCCAGTACTAAGTTTCTTCTGAACCTTTCGGCTTTTTTTGAATATTTGATGATTTCATATTCAAATTCTCGCCTTCGATTTCTCAAGTTCGTACCATGGATACTCACGCGAGTTATCGAAAGTCGGCAATTATTTTGTTTCATATGTAAAATGTTGAGAATTTTGGTTGAATTGAGTATTTGAAAAAGCAATGTTGTATAGAAATTGTAATAAGCTGGCGCTACAATACAGTACAATACAAAAAATCTTTATTGAACACCACATGCAACAACCAAAACAGAAAAAAAGGTATACAGAAGTAATAAGGCAACAATAGGCGGCCTTATCGCTACAGAGCGATCTATAGGTACTGTTAGATAGATTTTTTTGTGAATAATTCGACAAGAAACTAATTTTATTTTAATCTTATCTAAATAAAATTCAAATTAAAATTTACAATGCTTCAAAAACGAAAAAAATAAACAAACAGATCAATTTCGACGCTTGTTCAAAACATTTTCCCGAAACGTTCTATTTCTTTTTACACTAAAAATTATTGACTTAATTTCGTAGTAATATTGTGTTCCTGACGAAGCGTAAGCCTTATTTAAAAAAAAAATCAATGCTAAACCATAACTCGAAACGCAAAACTTCGAGAGCTTCGCTAACCCGACCGTTCGTAGTTCTCCGGCGATAAAAAAAACAGCTCTCAAACTGGTCCAAACATTTTCATAGTGAGTAAAGCGAATTTCTAAAGTTACAAAACTGGACTTGGAATTAAATTAAAATGTTACAATTTATGGGTGGGCGGGCGTCATAAATTTTCGACTCTAATTGGCTCTGCCGAGTTCGCGCGCCGTAAACTCTTTTACGGCTCGATCGTACACTTTATTAAATACTAGCCTTCTTCAGCGGGTACGCAGCTTATAGCCAAGAACATGGGTCACGGGACAAGTTTAGTGTAGACCACCCCATTCACCCGCGACCCCATAATAGGCCAGTATGCTTAGTGTAAGTTTTCGGTCACAAAATACGTCTCGAACGCGTTTGCGTCAAAATGTCAAATACTATGAGAACAGTTTGTTGCCGTTTCGATCCGCAGGTGGCGTTGCCAATTTTTCCATAGTAATTGAGACTCTCATAGTATTTGGAATTTTAACGTAAATGCATAGACTACTGAGAGAAAAAGAGAGAGAAAGAGAAAACTTACACTAAGCATACAAAGGCCCGATTTTTAATAGCACATCACTCGAAAGTCTTTTTATATAATACAACAACTAGATGACTGAAGATGCGTTATTAGTAGGTACTTGAAATTACATTTAAATATTTTTTCAGAAATTGGGACGTTTTTCTAAAATAACTTCGTCTGAAGTGATAGCTGTGATCGGCAGACAATCATTATTTGACCCTTTCGTTCGTAAGCATTATACGGAGTTGGGTGTCTTGTTATCAACGCATTGACTTACAATAAACAACTAGACTCCCAATCGCAAACAAAAATGACCCATGAAACGTCCAAGCGGCGTTATCTATGTGTTGTATGTGTCAACACATCAAGTTACACAGATATAACATTAACATGTGTTCCGGTGTGGAGAGTAAGACAGCCGGGGAAATTACGGGCACAAGAGGCATTTCATCTAAGTCCTCTAGGTTGGCAACGCATTTGCAATCCCTCCGGGGTTGCGGGTGTCTATGGGCAGTGGTGATCGCTTACCATCAGGTGACCCACTTGCTCTTTTGCCTTCCTATTCACAAAAAAAAAAAAAAAAAACATATTCGTTCAAATTAACACCTTATTTCGTGGCTGTAATGTTTAATGTCAATTGCATATGATCGTGCGAAGTAATGACACGACGCCACGCGCTTTAAACCTGTCTGTCCCTTGTTCTCAAGCGTTTGAGATTACGGTGCGGAAGAGATGTACATTGTTATCGAAGCGCGGTCGAAACACGACTGAACCAAAACTCTGCACAATAGACGCGTCGTGCAGACTTTTGCTTCGGACAGTTTTTGAGCGTGATTGGGAGTCTAGTTGTTTATTATACGTCAATGTATCAACGTCATTACTTACATCAAAACACCTGACTCAATATAATGGCTGCTATCAGGCCCCTATTTCAGTAACTCTACAATTGTCGGTGCCCATTGACAATTTGAAATGCAATGCGTATTCAATATGAAGCCAACCGACGTATAGTCTCGACGATTTTGTAATGTAAACTAAATTGTCACAATGACACCGAGTCGCGTTGGCGGAATAGGGGCCTGGCGGGTCAACTTATGCTGGTCTTCTGAGCGCAGCGATCGCTTTGCGGAAGAGGTTTGTTTCAAGGGCCTCAATTATGAAAAGAGCTCTAAATATCTTAATTTGTGAAGTTAAATGTGATCCAATTTTGTTTTCATCCTAATATTAAAGTTCTTTCAAAATGGTTTCGTAATGTTTCAGCAGGTTGGCATAGTGTGATTAAACACATACCTATTATTTCAGGTTCTCTATTGTTTGCCCGAATTTCATATAAACTAATTTCACATGCCCGAATTTCATTTGCCATAATTTTAATTTCCATAACGATATGTATGCCATAATGATCATTTGCCATAATTTTCAGGTGCCATATCGATACGTTTGCCATAAATTTCATTTTTCCTATTATCAATTGTCCTAAAGTCATTTGCCATAAAAAACTCAGAATTTTGATTCTTGTAATAATAATAATAACTAATATTAAAATGTTATTTTTCGTGTTAATTATCTACGTTTAACAGAAAACAAACATAAATATGAACTGATGAATGACCCTGAGGCGAAGTCGACGGAGCTCCTATTCCACCTTGACACCATTCTAACCTAACCTAACCTATATATTAATTGACCAGTCATGTGGCTATTGAGGGGGGCTTCGCCTCCCGAGCCCCCGAAGCCCTTAGAGATGCTTCCATTTCAGCTCTGAGGGTCGCAAGAAACCTAACGAACCTACTGTGTTTCGTTCGGTAGCAGTAAATTTCAACAGTCTGGATCTGTTTTTTCCTTAATTATGGCATGAAATATTAGTGATTTTGAAAGTTATGGAAAGTAACAATTATGGAAAGTGATATTATTGTATCTAATATTAGGGATGTTGAACATTATGACGTTTGAGTATTATGGCATTCAAAAATTATGGCATGTGATATTAGAGCAATTGAAGGATAATAGCCAGTGACCATTATGGCAAATGAAATTAGTACAACTACAAATGTAATTATGGGAAATGGAGGGATACTATTATTTCATCGTAGTTTTGGATTCAAAATTAGTCACCTCTTTGACGCCGTACACACAGTATACAGTCGAGGGCATAAATTAACACATACATACATACATAAATCACGTCTATATCCCTTACGGGGTAGACAGAGCTAGGTAACAAGACCTAAAGACCACGTTTAGCATAATTGTGGGCGTATGGATGGAAAAGGGGAATCAACACAAAGCGTAATAAAACTCTAAAGTGGAGCTAACAAATAAAATTTGCTATCAGAAACTAACAGACGCCAGGTCAGCCGTGTCGTAACATTTACGAAACGGTCCTTTTATGGTGTAATATATGTACGTCTCTATTTATATTGCGTTCTAGGTTACGACACTACGATATTGACAACTCCATAAATAAAATCATTAACTTTATAGACAGTTTTACCTTAGTTAGTAAACCAACAAAGGTAGCTTCGTGGTTTGACAAAAAGAACTTTTCAAAAAGAAGTTATATTCACGGGTTTATGTTTTTGACCCCTGATACGAAAAAAGGGGAGTTCTTTATAAGATTGACTACGAAAAGTGTGTGTGTGTGTGTGTCTGGGACTGATTACGACGCGGGTTTTTTCATTCGAAAGCCGGTTTCCTTGCGGTGGTTCTTAGTCATGTTTAGTAAAAATCGGTCTAGCAGATTGAGCTTTTTTCCAAAATTTTGTAAGGCATTTTTGGAATAAAATAGAATAATGTTTTGATTTACACACACCATACACTATACGACCAATGTCGTTTAATGCATGCGGGGTTTTTTTTTTTTTTAATTAATGTTATTAGCCTAGGGCCTGTCTCGCAACTCTTTAACTGTCAGAGTTATCTATGATTCCGTCTCTATTTATTACTACGAAACAGACAGAGACGTCATCATAGTTAACTGACAGTTAAGGAGTGGTGAAACAGGCCCTAAGAGTCTGTTTCATCCCTATCTGTTAAGTTCCAGTTATCTTAAGTGACAGTTATGTATTATACCGTCTCTATTTATTAGTACGAAACAGATAGAGACGTCATTATAGATAACTGACACTTAAGGTAACTGGAACTTAACTGAAAGTCGTGGGCAAACTTCCCATTCATCAAAATAATTACTAGATTGTCAAAATTGACAAATGAAGTACACTGAGAAGTAATTTAATTACAGACTGTAGCTTATATTAAAGTTTCTCCATTAAACTAGGTACTCAAGGTTTATGAGACGTCTGTTGGTGATGTAGCCATTTCAGTATTGATCGTAGTATTAAATTTATTGGAGCACGCATTTCAAAATATCAACTCCCGATCAGTTGCTAGTTCAATTTCTGTTTACTTAAATCTTTTGGTACCGAATGAATTATCTCTGTAATAAAATTAAAATAATATTAAAATAATAATTAAAATAATATTTTAATTTTATATTATTTAGGAAACTGTAAGTCTAGATTTATCAAATTTTAATTGTAATACATATAGCTATAAGAGACCGTTTGTTTCTAAATAAATAAATAAAAAATATAAATATAAATAATATTTTAAAACCCCCCGCACGCATCAATCGAGTAGGTAATCATATTATGTTATTCTCAATCAATACATACAGACATACATAAATGAATCACACATAAATCACGCTTTATTCCTTACGGGGTAGCGAACGAATGATTGTAGGCGTATAGTTGAAAAATGGAATCAAGAATTATGATGGGTTGCTAGCCGCATCGCCTGATGATTCCTAAGATTTTCGCCCATTTCCCTCGATGGGCTTTTACCGCGCGGAGAAGCAACAGAACTGCTAGCCTATTACGTAACTCGCTCGCAATCGCCATCGTGTTCATTTTGACAGTTCTTGTATGAATGTGACAGCTAGCTGATCCCGATGCCAATTGTCAGCCCATACATGAATTGTCAAAATGAAGACGATTGTGATCGCGAGCGAGTTACGTAATAAGCTTGCAGGTAAGTACATTCCATGTCATTTCTTATTTTAAGTAAATAAAATGCAATCATTGCCTGACTATTGGATCCGGACTTACTGCACACAATAACCCATAGGACCAAGGACTTAAAAGATATAAAACATAAGATAAACATCAAAATTGAGCATGCCATAAAGAACGCCCTATAAAAGATCTTTACATGTTTCCCGGTCTGGAAATCACGCCACATTTCGTTAGCCAGATGAGAATTTTCCTACACGGGGAACTTTAGCTGGAATAATTTTCAATAAAACATGTGATGCGTACTCTACTCTCCTTCGTAAACAGTAGGCCCTACTAATGGGCTTGAAATCGGAGGTGAGATCGCAAAACTCGAAAACGACTGTCATGAGATACGATTATAGGAAATTTTGGCCTATTTGAAGTATTTTGAAGACTCGTTTTCAGATTTGTCTCTTTCTCTCTTGCGGCGCTACAACTCTTTGTGGATCGTGGCGTAATCAACTATGTTCTGCCATTTGGCTTCCCTTCTCTAAGACTATTAGGCTGTGTTGCAGCTCCTCCAACAGTCCTTCATCGCTTCTTGGGTCTTCCTCTGAGTCTTTTCTGTTGCAGGATCCAAGCGGAAATAGTTCATTTGAGCCTGGTTAAATCAGAAGGTCGTGAATGTTTGACTGTTTCATTAATTAGTACAAGACTAAGCATTTTAAGCGCTGTACTTTCTTACGCTATCAAAATCCACGGATATGTTCATGCAATAACTGGGTTTCCTAACCAAAATCCGATTGCTTGCATGACTCTCCTTAGCGTCCAAAGTCCGAGGTCGGCTCAATAGGAGCACCCTTTGGCAGCTAAGTAAAACTACCCTTTGCTGAGCTGTCCGTCTGGAAGCTCGCCCTCTCTCCGGTAAGCGTAAAAGCCGTCTGAGTTTAACAGCAAAGACAGTTCGAAAAAAAAAAAAAAAAGTTTCCTAACCTTCAACAGGTTGTCGTCTCCATACAAAGGCGCGGAAAAACCAGTTTTAAAATTTACAGCATATTCAATAGCAATCTCATTTTTTTTTAATATCACCGTACAGAACTAGCTCAAGTAAGTCCCTTCCTACTTTCACCATCGATGTGAGTGCTCGCGCTCACTCCTATGCGTGTGGTGCTCCTCCTTTAAGGTCCGACCACACCGCCGCGTATACGCAGTAACGTGTCGTATGCGTCACGTTTTCTCACCGTTTCTTCATACATTTTGTTGCGATTCCGTAACGTCATCGTTTTTTAAGCGGCGGTGTGGTCGCACCTTTAAACTGTAACGTGACTTGCAATAAACGATTCTATTAAGTATATTCTATTCTATTCAAGTTTAGAACCAATTCGTTGCGTTTCATTATCAAGCTTAGCCCGACCGGGCAGCCCATGGGCTCAAAAATTAATCGCTTCCCCGGGCCGCTACGCGAGCGGAAATTTCCACTGCCTAGCCAGGACAAGACGTTAAATTGTGTACCTACACACCTCGGGCGACAAACAAAGCTTCAGATCGCATGTTTATCGCCATCGCCTTGAGCTCGAGCGACAAGTTCCTTCAAGATTCTACATTTCACCACTCTCGGGGTGTAATGTTATTTCAGCAAAATTAAACGATCCGAGAAACGTTTCACAAAGATGACAAACCCTGGTACCGTATTGGAGATCGAATGAAACATGGTCGTAAAACGAAACGCATCTTTTACGATAACACTGGTAACTCGGTACGTGTGGCTCCAGTCGTTCTAAGGCACCTTTACTGGCCGGGGTTCAGGCTTTATTTATAGCTTATTCACAACAGCGAATAAGACAGGTGCATTTCCTTAACAAAACTTTGACTAGGCGGTAAATAGTTAGTGCCTGGCGTTACGTCCAAAAAAGGTCAGAACATTTCGCTTCCGGAAACCAGGACCAAATTTTTATTGTTACTAGGCAAGTTATCTGGACTCCAAAACTACCGGGAGATAGTATCTGAAGTGTCAAGGCTAACATTAATACAATTACATTTTCAAGCATAAATATAGTATATTTAACTAGCTTTCATTTTATACCCCACGTGTATACGTGCGTTGCATAAATTGGGTGTAAATTTAATTTTTCAAAACTCGGCGGCGGCCGTTTGTGTGACTTCATAACTGGTGACCTTGACACCTCAGAAACTGTCTCCCGGCAGTTGATATGCCTAGTAACATATAAAAATTTGGTGCTGGTTTCCGGAAGTGAACTATGTTTTCTATAATTCCAGGCACTAAGTATAGTATAGCCTGACATATTACGACAAAAGATGATGGTTTATTTAGTGCACCTACTGTATAATAAAACCTTCGATGGATGGATAGTGGCTGTAGTTTAGTTGTCCCTTTTAGCTGGCATTTTTACTATAGATTTGACAGCGAGCGAACCTAAACTGATTCGGAATTGAATCGCATTAAGAGGCTGACAACACCTAATTTTGTTGAAATTGATGTTATTTAAACACTTTTTTAAGAAAAACTGCACACAAAAAAAATACAAAAAAAATATAATGTTAATTTTCATCATATTTCAAACACGCTAGATGGGCTCGATACATAATTGAACAAAATCGGCTCGATAGAAAATAATTGCAAAGATTGGTCTTAAAATCATCATTAAACGGTTCTATGTCTTTATTTTTTCGACGTATGGGTCAGCAATTAAAAACATAAAGTCAACATATTCATACCTAAACGGCTAACGAGTCATATTTCACAAATAATCCATACTTTTGTTTATTTCTTATGATTTGTGTCATATTTGCAAGATTTTAGACGCGCGCCAAGCTGCCGGAATAGTTTCTTCTCTTTCACTAACAGGCACGTGAACCGTATGTGTGAAGAGTGGCGCTGCTCCAGGTCATTTGCTGTTGACAGCGCCTTAATACGACTTGGTAACCCCCTGTTGATGTTCTGTATAATTATTACCGACGTCCTTATAATGGTACTAAATTAACGTTGACAGCCTGACAACGATCGTGTTCGGTGGGCTATGTAATTGGTGTGTCAATTAATGACGTACTATAGAACAAATTGATTCCTAACCCACCCTAGAACGCTCTCACGATAAATTACACAATATTGGGAATATTCATGATGATTCTTTCATTAAAGTTCATTTATGTAATAAACAATACAAAAAAAGCGACGGGTAGCACTCCGGGAGTGCCGGCAGAAGTAAAACAGCAGCTTAGATTAAATTTTAATGTTGTAACCTCCATGACGCTCAAGACGCGTACCGTACTGGCCGCTTACAAAAAAAAACGTACGTATTCTCTATATTGACAGACCTCTAACAATTTATTCCCTAGTACTTTTGCTTCACGACTCAACACAAAAAACGCTTCAAAAATCGAACGCGATTCATTCGTATTTCAAAATAAGCTATTAGAAGGTTCTGATATCGTGGTACTTAAACTCTTCTTGCTCTCATGCCTGACGCGAATTTAAATTTTTTTACCCATTCCAAAAAGCGCTCAACGCCGCTATTTAAAGAAGTTTTCACTTCAATAATATTATTCAAGTAACCACACTGCCTTCCCAATTCATTAGGACGAAATTTCATAACTTACTCACAAATTAAACACCATGACGTCACTTTGAAATCGAATGCATCGATATCTATTTCATTTTCGCCGCATCAGAACATTTTTTTCGACTTTTGTTTCGCAGTTTTGCGACGGCGGTTTTTTTATTATTGTATTTTTTTGCTACATTTTATGCCTACTACATACCCCGCAGTCATTCACTCGGTTCACGCTTCGTTCAATTACACATTGAGCTAGGAATATTTCTCTCTATAAAGACTCCGACTACATTTTGAAAGTGACAACTAATATGGAATTCCCGAAACCACTAGTCCTAACAGATTGCCTTAGCGATTTTTGTGATACCTAAAGTGTATTTTTTGGCCCGTAGAATTCTGACAGCTGTCAGAATTAGACGTTTCAGGGGACACCAACATTTTTTCCTGCTGAACAAATAAATTGTCACACTAAGCTTTCGTTATTTTAACTAGCAAATAAAAATAATAAAATACGGTGACGTTCTAACATTAGGTACTCAAATAATGGATCTAAAAATTAATAGCAGCTTTTATTTTAACGACAATTGGCCAATTAGAGTACAGAAGATCTAAGTTGAAAACTTTAAAGTCATCCTTATTATCACATACATAAATCACGTCTTAATTTTAGCAAGGCATATTTTGCCATGTCGACGTAGTGACCTAGTGACATAACATTACACACGTGAGGAGATTGTTCGGTTTAATTTAATTTTGATATTGGGGGAGGAGCAATTAAAATATTTTCCTATACTTTGCCGGAAGAATGACAGTTGACTGCTGAAGTTTTACGTTCTGTTCATTCTTTTTTCTTTTTATTAAATACATATTACGAAATAAATCAATATATTATAATCGTAGACCGAACGTTTGTAATATATGACAATACTCAAAGTGATACCCCAAACAATTTATATTCTCCCAAAAAAAAAAAAAATTAATTATGTCTAAATTATGCAATTTAAAATTAAACCAAATATCTGATAATTACTAATATGTAAAAATTATTGTTAGTTTAAGTATTTCAACTTCAACATAATGTTCTACATTTTATTTTATTTTATTTTTTCTTACCACGGATTTAAAGAACGTTTTTATGACTGGTAATACCGAGAAATGTCAGAATTCTACGGTCCAAAAAAATACAGTATAATGCTTTTAGTTTCAATGAACACAAAATATTTACCTTGCTACTCCGCTACTTACGTGCAAGTTAACCAAGCCTGTGCGAAATATGTACGTTTTGCATGCAAGCCCTCCCACCACTACTACCACACAAAACGCACACAAATCCCACAAACTTAATTAATCCTAACACCACACAAACACTGACGCGCGTTTCGATCCCTCTACGGGATCATTCTCAAAGTTAGAGCACAACCGATGCACATGCGAACCAACGTTGTACTAATTTGTAAAACTATAAATAAACCAAATGTACCCACATTCGTATATTACCAAACTACCCTCTTATTTATAATTTTAATTAGCCATCAACAACTACCTTCTTAAATTTTTCCGACTACAACAAAAACAAAGAGGGTTATGTATTTAACAAAACAATTTTACTATTCATCAAAATGGACACGCAACAAAGGTGACGACACCAAGTTCACCTGTTCGTTAATTATTGAAGCACTATTGTTATACCTAATTATTTCCAACTGCTCTAAAACATCCAACCGTAAACCCTTTTCACAAAAATGCAAAACATCAAATGCTGGTGAATCTGACAATGAATGATTTGATTCTAATAAGTGTTTTGCAAAATTTGATCTATCTGGATGATTAAGCCTAAACGAGGCAACATGTTCCTTAAATCTTGTACTAAAACTACGACCCGTTTGCCCCAACCGTTTGCCCAAACGTTTGGCCGTTTGCCGTTTGCTTTTAGTTTCTCAACGTGTCAGCCGTTTCATTTTTCCAGAATTTTTAAGCAGGTCACTCTGGATAGCCCGTAAGGGATAAAAACGTAATATATGTATTATTAGAGATGTAGACCATTAAGTGATAAACAAGTGACGTCACGCGACTGGTCTTTAAATACGGCGGGTACTCAGCATGGGACCTCTTTCCTCCACGACCGCCTGGAAGCATCTTCTTAGTCACCGTCTTTTGTGAGCTATCTGGTGTTGTATGTTCTTTCTAATTATTGCGTCATTTACCGTGCTGAAGACTTGTTTAGAATTATTACAGCCTTTGTTCCCTGTTTGTGAGATATTTGTTAAACCGTTTAAATAAAATCTGTGTTTTTAATAAAATATCAGTATACTTCCAAAAGTATTGTATCTATGTATGTCACTCTGAAATCAGTTAGCGGCATCAATTTTCCCGGACCGGTAAGACTTAGGGATCTTCACAAAACAAGCCTATTCTTTTCTTAAAAGGCCGGCAACACGCTCTCAACGCCTTATGTTATGAGTGTCTATGGGCAGCGGTGATTACTTTCCACCAGATGACCCGCTCGCTCATTTTCGTTGACAGTGGTGGACAGAGCCTAAAGTAACAGACCTACAGGCCACGTTCAGCAAGTATGTGGGCATATAGGTGGAAAGTGAAATCAAAATAGTGATGGATTGCCAGCCGCATCGCCTATAACATGATTTCTATATGATTTACGCCGATTCCCTCGATGTGCTTTTTTGCGCGGGAAGAGAAGCAACTGGTACCTACATTCTTTGTTTTTTCTTTACATACATAATTTGAAAATAGAACCCTTGTCCACATTTCATAGATCCTAGTGCGGACTCAATGCTATTCGAATGTGCGTTCCATTCGGCCATTTTGTGAACGCAAACGAGAAAAATGCACCAACGGCAAAAAACGGTATCACCCGAGCAATCGCGAGTACCTGGTACTGGTACGTCCCACTGCCTGATTGAGTACGTATGAAACGGCCAAGTATTTTTACCTGCAATTTTACCTAGTATTTTCAATGGTTTCATTTTCAAATCTGGAATTACAAAGTACTTTAGACAGGAGATAGCACCCCGCAATTTCCTCTGCTATGAATATGACAGACAAATGATCATGGGGTGTGAATGAATGAATGAATGAATGTATATTCACAGAATATAATGGTACAAAAAGATGTTACTTGTAGTACAATTAGTTCCGCAATACATTCAGTCTATACGACATGTGAAAATTTACATGATTGTTTAATATTGTAATCCTAGGCTATCTTTACACACCAATTTATAATGGCATCAGTTGTCTTACTTAAATATAAACGCATGTTATTAAAACTTATAAGTCACAAGTACATACAATGGCAAACAAGATCACGGCTAATATAAAGTCATGATCGAAATAAAAACTATGTCAAATTAAAGTTATTAAGGTCAATTCATTATCCTACTAATTATTATAAATGCGAAAGTTTGTGACGATGTGACGATGTCGTGATTATGTGACGATGTGAGTGAGTGAGTGTGTATGTTTGTTCCTTCTTCACGCTAAAACAACTGGACGGATTTGGATAAAAATTGGAACGAAGATAGCTGGTACCCTAGATTAAAACAAAAGCTACTTTTTATCCCGGAAAATTGCATAATTCCTGCGGGATACCGATAAACATATCGAAGGCCGTAGCTGCCTAATGTAATAAAAACTAACTGAAATAGGTAACTATAATATGCCCGTATGAAATTTACACACTGAACTCTACAAGTAACCGAATAAAATATTAGGTACTGAAAATTTAAATAATTTTATTATACTAATTTCAACTCCTGTTGTAATTGTTCTTCGTCTGGAATCGAAGGTTTAATTAAGTTTCTACCGTGCTGATCGCATTTTCGGTTCGGTGGACAGGCGAGCACGTTTTCAAAGTATTCGGTGCAAGATTTTAAATTGAACTGTCGTATTCATAACGTGGTAGTTATAAAAAAATCTTAAAATTTAGGTTAATTCAGCTCAGGATCAAGAATACTATCGTCTTTCATACAAGAAAAATAATGTCTCCATTTTTACATCTAATCTAACTAATATTTTAAATGCGAATTGTTTGTTACTCAATCACGCCAGAACGGCCCAACGGATCTGGATGAAATTCGGCGAATAGATAGAGGAAAGTCTGGAATAGCACAAAGGCTATTTTTTATCCCGGAAAATTGCGTAATTCCCGCGGGATAACGATAGAAAGAAGAAAGAAAGAAAGAAAGTTGATTCCAAGTAGATGATAACCAATTTCCTAAATAATGTGAAAAAAAATATACACAACAATTTATATTTTTATTCCCAAGTAACAAAAGTGCTGATAACTTTGAAATGGCTGCATCAATTTTGAGAACTAGTCTAAAAACCTTTGGTGGAAAATCTGCTTTTATATATAAAAAACCGATTCCGAATCGGTTAACCCTTTTATAAGCCGCACACACAGACACCTAGCGGTCAAACTCATAACACCCTTTTTTTCGCGTCGCCGGTTAAAAATGTCATAAAATAACATAAAAAACCGGCCAAGTGCGAGTCGGACTCGCGCACTGAGGGTTCCGTACAAATTCGCCAAGTTATTATAAAATCCAGTCTTAGCAGAGCCCTGCTCTTAAGCAAAATGTAGGCAGTGTGAGGTCATTTTATATTGGTTATTATTATAGACAAACAAAATATTAAATAAAAAAAAACTACTTACTAGATCTCGTTCAAACCAATTTTGGGTGGAAGTTTGCATAGTAATGTATATAATATAAATATTTTTTAGTTTTATCATTCTCTTATTTTAGAAGTTACGGGGGGGGGACACACATTTTACCACTTTGGAAGTGTCTCTCGCGCAAACTATGCAGTTTAGAAAAAAAATGATAATGAGATACCTCAATATCATTTTTGAAGGCCTATCCATAGATACCACACACGTTTAGGTTTGATGAAAAAAAAATTTTTTGAGTTTCAGTTCTAAGTATGGGGAACCCCAAAAATTAATAGTTTTTTTTTTCTATTTTTGTGGGAAAATCTTAATGCGGTTCACAGAATACATCTACATACCAAGTTTCAACAGTATAGCTTTTATAGTTTCGGAGAAAAGTGGCTGTGACATACGGACGGACAGACAGACAGACAGACAGACATGACGAATCTATAAGGGTTCCGTTTTTGCCATTTGGCTACGGAACCCTAAAAATGGAGACTTTTCCCTTTCTCTACTTTCTTACTTGGACTTAAGTTTACGAAATACTTTTTATAAAAAGAAATTTGTGCGCATTCAATCTTTAATCAGATTATAAGCGGCTTACCTCCTTGCTCTCAGCTTTTATCTCAAACTATTTCAATTCAGCTTTGAAAATATCAAGCATTTGAAAATATAAGCCGCTTATTTAATTTATCCTTCAAAATATGTCACCGTTCACCTTGAGCACGAAATAACAAACTGTCTTGAGACGTATTATTTGGAATTAAATAAAAACCGCTAAGGTACTATCATCCACCTCAATCTCTAGCATATAAAAGTCCCACTTTAGGTCCATGGACAGCAGCTTTGTTTGGTTTAACCTTCGATTAACCTTCCTTTTTATTGATTTTTCATTGTAAACTACTTATTTAATTAATTTATGTATTTTTTAGTTACACAGAAGTCGGGTTCTATCAATTTATTACTTTACTAGCTGTTGCCAACGACTTCGTCAGCAAAGAATTTGTTTATCGCTATCCCGCGGGAATTACGCAATTTTCCGGGATAAAGAGTACCTTATGTGCTATTCCAGACTTTTATCTATCTATGAGCCGAATTTCGTCCAGATCCGTTGGGCCGTTCAGGCGTGATTGAGTAACAAACAAACATCTATCCATCCATCCATCCATACTTTTCGCGTTTATAATATTAGTTAGATTTACGTATAGGTTTATGGTTTAAAGTACCTATATTTCATCTGTGTATCGTTTCGTGAACAGACGGTTCTGGCTGAAAATCTGAAGAATGCTTAGCACAGGTGGGACGAATATAGACTGAAGATGAAGAGAAGTAAAATTAGCATTCCAACGCGAATACCAACGCTAATGATTGGAATCACAGATGACTGGCTAAATAAGAGTTTTTAATGATTCACGGTTAAGTTCATTCGAAATATTATCATTATAAACGGGATGTGATCATGATGCATGCAACTGCGTCGAAATATCGGATGCTCAATAAAGGTAATCGCGGTTCAAATCCCGTTTATAATATTTTGGACTGACTACATTTTTGTACAAGCCGGTGCCACATGGGGCCATTTGCGGCCACATTTGGCCATAAATGGCTAATCGTTGGCACGGTTGGCGGCATCGGCGATCAATTTAAAGACGACCCGGTAATGGATAGCCGATAATCGAACGCGTCACGTGGCGCTGGACGCATCTACATCAATTAATGACTGTTAAAATGACCCTTTTTATGACAGGAAATTACATACGTATTAAAATTAAAACATATACAAAGCAAGTTTTGAAGTGAAAAGGCGTAAGACGGAGGGACAGTTTAACCCCCTTATTCATAAACGCTCTATAGGCCTCTGCTAACTTAGTAATTGTTTGTCCTTATCAGTGAAAGGTAAATGTCAAAGTGACAGATAAGGACAAATGATTGCTAAGTTAGGAGAATCCTATTGAGCGTTTATGAATAGGGGGGTGAGTATGTACTAGGATAATTGTTGAGTCGTGAAGCAACTAGGGCATCAGCACATTGTTAGAGGTCTGTCAATGTCAATATAGATAATACCTACGTACTTTTTTTTTGTAAATGGCCAGTACGGTACGCGTATTGAGCATCATGAAGATGACTTTAAAATCTAATCTAAACTGTTGTTTTGTTACTTCTGCGGGCACTCCCGGAGTGCTACCCGTCGCTTTTTCCTTACGGGGTAGGCAGAGTCTAAGAAAACAAGATCTAATGGCCACGTTTAGCATGATTGCCTCATCGCCTGTAACATGATTATCGCCGATTCCCTCGATGGGCTTTTGCCATCTGCGTTGGAAGAGAAGCAACTTGGTACATTCTATGTTTTTCTTTGCTCCCAGATGAGCTTCTGCTTGTATGACCCGTATAAATTATACCTAATGTAATTTTCTAAGCGATACTGAAAATTAGAGCACTGTAACAAAATCAAGAAGTAAAATATTCTTGATTCATTTGATACTCGTAATAGACGTAATAGGTATCTAACGTAATTAACCTAATCAGACTGTTAGTAAAAATTACGCCGCACATGCGTCTCTCTTGGGTATAACAGCAGCCTCTGACCAGTCCCTAATCACAAAGCAACATTAATAATAATTATCCAATCCGCAACAGAACCAATTATTCCCTATGCGTCACAAACAAAATTCCTCGCCATATTGTGAGTACGTTCTAATTTCCAATTTCAAATACGGAACTAACATCGGTCCCCGAGAGACCGTTGAATAGTTGAACGTAACGGATGATTAATATCTAGATATTAATCAAAGCATTAAACAGGATTAAATTCCAAAATGGGATAGAAGCAGGCGACGCTAGGGACCTACATGCTTTCTGCGTAATAGGAGGTGATTATTCGCTTTGAAATTCAGCTTTTAGTATTGATACGCTGTGTCGGAGTGACGTATGGCTGGTGAAATGTAGAGAGATTTCAAAGGGTAGTATTTGGAAGGCATGTTCACATACGCTGGAATAACTAAATAGGCTACCTTTGTGATGCGAGTAACGCGAATGTCACCTATACTGAGGTCTAATGGTAGAATTTTGTTTGCGTCTGCCCCTTGGACTCCGCAAAAGTAAACCAGCCAATAAATATTTTTTGTATTGTTTGCATACATTCGGACAACCTTTAACGCTTTCAATAGTAACACGAAATTGATGTGATGAGTGATGATGATTATAAATTATTGACCTTAAATTTAATAACATTCAACAGTTAATTCATGATTATTATGTCAGGAAGGGTTGATCTATTCGAAAAAACCTTTATCAGGGATGAAGAAACAACACAATATTAAAATATTATAGACAGGATATAAACCAACGGTCACTAAAAAGGTAATCGCGGTTCATATTCCGTCTATAATATTTCGAATGAACGTAACCTGAATCAGTGAAAACTTTATTAGTTAACACAATTATTGGCCCTGACTGTGAATTGAAACCCGGATTCCAAGCGTAGTCAAGTTCTCTAACCGCTAGGCTATTCGCTCGTCAACTGTCATATCAATTTGAACAAATATCTTCGGTTGACTGAATAGAAATCATCCCTACTAACCATAACCTTTGCCTCGACACGTACGAAAGAGTAATCTTACGCTGCATCGAATAAATATAAGCTGTTGCGAGTAATATTTATTATGGCTATATATGAGACACGCACGCACCCCATTGGTATTCTGTGAGCAAGTCTCTACGGTCAAAACGTTTGGTAACGTAACCTGAACGTAACGCAGCGCGTTAACGTGCTTTATCATCATCTGAGTGAAAATATTGTCGTGTATGTAATGGAATATTGACCGTGGGATTCGGCCGATGGTGTGGAAGACTAGCTATTACCCGCGACTTCGTAACTATGTAATTTTCCGGGATAAAAGTAGCCTGTGTTATTCCAGACTCCATAGCCTATAATTGAGCCTAATTTTGACCCGATCTGTTCAGTCGTTCTGACGTGAAAGACTAACAAACATCCCAACTTATAAATGCGAATATTAGTAGGATGGCTTTGTACACATGAACTATATAATTCAATAAAACAAGCGTCATCATGCAATTTAGTATATAGGCAAGCAAGTATGCAAGCATACAAGTGCCAAAAACTTACCAGTAATTTCTTGAATCAAGCGTTTACTTTACAGAGGTTAATTTCATAAACAATAACCATTTACCTTGCTACTCCTCTACCACACCGCTGTCTCCAACTTATTTCTTTATCTTATTAGTTGTCTGGTTGAGATCGCTATTAAGCGATAAGACCGCCTACCTTGCTCTTTATTTCTGTGTAAAGTTATTGTACCATTCCAAACTGTAGGCTTATTGTCTAACTCGCTCGCAATCGCCATCGTGTTCATGTTGACAGTTCATGTATGGGCTGACAATTGGCATCGGAATCAGCTAGCTGTCACATTCATACAATAACTGTCAAAATGAACACGATGGCGATTGCGAGCGAGTTAGACAATAAGCCTGCTGGTCTGGGAGCAAATAAAAAACCTGACTGTACCAGTTGCTTCTCTTCCCGCACGGGTTCAACCCAAGGAGGGAACGGGCAAAAATCTTAAGAAACATGCTGTATACGACTAGCTTCTGCCCGCGACTTCGTCCGTAAAATTAGACTTAGATTAGGCAGCTGCGACCTTTGCCATGTTTATCGCTATCCCGCGGGAACTTTGCAATTTTCCGGGATAAAAAGTAGCCTATATGTTAATCTAGGGTACCAGCTCTCTCTGTTCTAACTTTTATCCAAATCCGTCTAGTCATATCAGCGTGAAGAAGCAACAAACATACACAATCACATCGTCACATTCATCCATCCATCTTCACAAACTTTCGCATTTATAATATTAGTAGGATGCGGCCAGTAACCCTTCACTATTTTGATTCCCCTTTCCACCTATAAGCCCACAATCATGCTCGATGTAATAATGTAGTTCTTGTTACCTTAGACTAGACTCTGTCTATCCCATATGTGTCATAAAACTAAATGGCGGTGATCTAACACGCAACTTTGCTCATCTGGCCTCACTCAAGCGCAGACCGTCTAACAATACTGGAGCAAACTTTTAATACTCATGCTTACTTTTTAAAAGCAAACATTTTGTTTCCGTTTCATTTTTTAACCACCGATGCATAATTTTTACGTCCATGTCTGTGTGTATGTATGTGTGTATCTGTGTCATCGTAGCTCTAAAGCGATTGGACCGATTTGGATGCGGTTTTTTTCTTCAAAAACCGGTTTTCTTGCTGTGGTTCTTAGCTATGTTTGGTAAAAATCAGTCCGTCAGTTTGAAGAGTAGGTATCAGCTCTTTTCCAAAATGATGTGACGCATCTTTGGCGTAAAATTGAACTATTTTACTTTTAAAGGATTGTTTCTTTAAACTATTGCAAGTATTTTTGCGCCAGTTTTTTTTTATTTTTCATACACATACATACATGGACAAATTACGTCTTTATCCCTTGCGGGGTAGACAGAGCCTATTTGTGGGTGTATAGGGGAAAGGGGAATCAAAACATATTATTATAATAATCTGTATGTATGCATGTAAACTCTTTATTGCACATAAAAATTTAAAAATACAGAATTACACAGAAAATAGTACAAAGGCGAATTTATCCCTAAGAAGGGGTCTCTTCCAGCTAACCTGATACAGAAAGGAATAGTTTACAAAAAAAAGGCAAGCAGTCATTATATGCAAATAAGTAAAAGTAGGTATTAATACTTAATAAATTAACAACTAAAAGTACATTATAATATGGGTTGCTAGCCGCATCGCCTATAACATGATTCCTAAGATTTTCGCCCATTCCCTTGGGCTCTTACCATCTACACGGGAAGATAAGCAACTGGTACATTCTATGTTTTTTTTTTCGTTTCAGACCAGCAAAAAATGTGAAAATAAAATGCCAAAGCAAAATCGTAAAACTCACCGTTATTCCTTAATGATAGTCGAAATTCTAGCTTCAGTGTCTAAACTAAGTCTGAAAACGTCCGCAGACTTACAAAATACTATTCAGCGGATCAACTTTCGCTGGCCTCAGCCAATTCTGAATATAAAGTAACCTATACGTAACCTTTCTGCAAATCAAAGTCATAAATCCAATGCGAACACAACACAATTTCTCCTATGAAGCGGGAACTGCCATCAAAACTGCACTAGCTGAGAGGGAACTTTTCTCTTTTCGGTTTCATTGCTCTAAGATGAAATAAGTTCTTTCACGGGCAGAAAACTTTCGCTGTCCTTTTCTGACTTCACTGGAATAATAGAGACGCATGTGCGGCGAACGAGGACCGCTGTCATCGTTGTTTAAGATGTTGACTACGCTTCGATGGCTTGCTTTGTTGGTAATTAATATATTCGGAATGGTTTCATGTTTTAGTTCAGAGGTTCTGAACCTTTTATGGACTAGGGACCACTTGTTACCCTCGGCTCCGTTAACCCTGTAAAGCTAGACTTCTGAGGAAAGCGGCTCTGGCGTCACTGACGCAGCGACACTGACGCTATGACAGTGCGATAGTATTATGCAGCGTCACTGTCGCAGCGGCAAGTCAGCTACGTCAGTGACGCCAGAGCTGCTTTGCTCGGAAGTCCAGCTTAAAAAGGATAAAGATGTGATTTATGTAATGTACTTTAATTTCTCACACTGTGAAGTATTTAGTTTCAGGTGTGTCTAGACGAGAGGTTTTAAATAGAGTTTCATACAAAATTGGAGGCCTAGGATTGCGTGATAGTCTTTTTAGGGTTCCGTACCTCAAAAGGAAAAACGGAACCCTTATAGGATCACTTTGTTGTCCGTCCGTCCGTCCGTCTGTCAAGACCCTTTTTCTCAAGAACGCGCAAAAGCTTCAAGCTGAAATTTATATCCAAATACTCAAGTCCACTGTCCCTTAAGGGTGTGAAAAAATCAAACTTCTAAGCCAACGCAATCAAAATATACAGCCGTTTTCCGCAAATTTTCGAAACTCGCTAGGGAATCAAAACCTACAAGGTACTACCCCTGAACTCAGAATCTTGAAATTTGGTATGACGCAACGTCTCATAGCACAACAGATAAAGGAAAAATTTCGAAAACCGTAAGTATGTATGTATATGTCTGTATATATCAGTGACTAATATAAAATGACCCCACACTGCGAACATTTTGCATTTATCTGGATGTTTAACGTGTTTATTTATTGAATATGTTGTGATTGTCATAAATAAACTTTTTTTCTTTCTTTCTTTAACTATGATTCAAAAATTCTGAAAATCCTTTACAGGGCTATTTCGAACTAACCCAACCACATGCTGTTGCTGCTTGTATTATATATTTAATAATACAATAGCTTTTAGCCATTAAAAATAATATTTAGAAAATAAAATTTTACTAACTAAACTCAGAGGGATCAAACCCACCCACTGCTTTAGAAGCCGTAGGTCAAGCCTATTAAGTCTACTAAACAACGAATCTGTATGACAATGATAAAGGGTTTTTTTTATTGTTTCTATTCATTTTGTAGCTGTTAACAATTAAAAACTTTACTGTACCGGAAAACATAGAAACACTTTTGTACAGCCGCACATTGAATTTTCTAAAAGAAAGGCTTATTGTGCCTTAGTCTCGCAACTCCAGCAAATAGAATAATAAAGCTGCAGCAATGTTTTATTTTGCCACATCGAGCATTTAACCAAAAGAGTGGAAACGTTACGCAATTTATTAAACGCTAGCTTCTGCTCGCGACTTCGTCTGTGTAGTATTAGGGCCTGTCTCACCACTCCCTGTCATTTATCTATGATGACGTCTCTATTTATTACTACGAAACAGACAGAGACGTCATCATAGGTAACTGACAGTTAAGGAGTAGTGAGACAGGCCCTTATACTCGTACCATATAACCCTGCCACTTTTTATTGTTATCTTTTTTAATTTATTATAATTTATAACTTAACGAGAAATGGTTTACAATCAATGATTTTAGTCTAACGTTATCCTAGATGGAGTATAGTTTAGTTTTACTGTTACTTTGCATCTGCATTTTGTTACAAAGTGTCTCACGGCACGTTGCTGGCTTCTAACATCAGTATAACGACATGCAATGCAACAGTGACGTGCTCACATTTATGTTTGCCCATTTTTGGCACCTCATGTTTTATTCAGTGTTTGAGTTTCTATACTGGCGCCCAACATGGGGCTGTTACAAATGGTTTTCTATCGTTTGCCCGAATTTTATTTGCCATAAATGTATTGTTTGCCATAATGATCATTTGCCATAACTCTTTTTTCTCTTTATTTGTTAATTTTTCAGGATTGTTATGAAACAAACCTAACCTAACCTATAGAATTCTACAGGATTGCCATGTAAAAACCGGTTAAGTGCGAGTCGGACTCGCGCACGAAGGGTTCCCTACCATTATCTATAAATATCTGTGAACCAGTGTAAACAGAGTCCTGCTTCAACGCAAAATGTACGCAGTGTGGGGTCACTTTATATTGGTCACTGGTATATACAGACATACATACAAATTTACGGTTTTCGCAATTTTACCTTTGTTTGTGCTATGAGACGTTGCTTTGTACCAAATTTCAAGATTCTGAGTTCACGGGAAGTACCCTGTAGGTTTCGATTCCCTTGCGAGTTTCGAAAATTTGCGGAAATTTGCGGCACAAACGGCTGTATCTTTTGTTTGCGTTGGCTTAGAAGTTTGATTTTTCACAGCTCCAAGGGACAGTAGTCTTGAGTATTTGATATAAATTTCAGCTTGGTACCTATAGATGGACGGACGGATGGACGGACAACAAAGTGATCCTATAAGGGTTCCGTTTTTTCCTTTTGAGGTGAAACCCTAAAAGTGACATTATAATAACTATAATTATTATGAATAAAAATTGTTATGAAATAATTTAATTTTGGTGCCAGGCGCCATCTCTTTGAAATAATGAATAGTTCATAGGTTACTAAAAACTTTTTCTAAAGATAATTTTGGAATTTGAGAAATTGTTTTATCCTAGTGAATAATCGCTCGGCGCGTTTGTTATACCCCTGTATCTCGTTTTAAGCTTACATTATTAGAAATACGCACACAGGGTGTTCAAACACTGACGAAGACAAATTATGTTTATTGGTACAACTCCGACCGATGTTCACATAGAATTATATTACGTAACGCGTCATACCGTAATATAGTTAGCGCGGCGTGATTAGACATTAATTTGGTGTGAGAACTGTTACTAATTGTCGTAACTAGCGCGTGACATGTTTCTTGAAGTGTTTAAGCATCGTCGGATATCATTATTTAAGAAAAAAATGCTATTCCTAACTAATACAGGTTGATTCAGAAGACGTTAAGCAGAATCAACACTACCCACACAGTAAGGGTGCGACCACACCGCCGCTTAAAAAACGGTGACCGTACGGAATCGCTACAAAATGTATGAAGAAACGGTGATAAAACGTGACGCCTACGACACGTCACTGCGTATACGCGGCGGTTTGGTCGCACCCTAAATCGTAAATGGATCGTACATACATACATACCGTCACGCCTCTTTCCCACAGGGGTAGGCAGAGACTACTTTCTTCCACTTGCTACGATCCTGACATACCTCTGTCGCTTCATCCACATTCATCAATCTCTACATACATGCTCAAATGAAATGAAATGGATCGTTCGTCATCATAATCACTTTTTTTAGTTATTAGCTCTTCTTTTTCTTCTTTTTTAATGTGGCCCCATCGATTGATGCGATGATTTCGCCAATGTCAAAGTAATAAATATAGTATTCAAAAGTTTTATGACAAAGATGTCAGCAACGTTGTACATTAGAACACGGTTAAAAGACCCCTGTCGGGCTCTTAGCCGACGGATAATGATATCCCTCGGAGACTGCCAGGAAATCATTAACCGATGCCCAGGGTGCACCGGACCTAGCACTGCTCTTCCCCTCGGACGAATCCAAAAACGAACCGCAGCTCTTGACCACCCGTGGAGGTAACCCGACCCCCTACCCCTCGCAACCCTACCTATCAGCTCGTATTTCTTTGACAAAAAGTACACTCGTTTATTAGTGACACTAGGCATGTCAAAAGACAACATGAAAAAAAAATAAGTATAGCAAATGTAGAAGGAGAGCGGCTCAAGGAGTCTGTAATAAATAAAATACACGTTAAAAAGAAACACAAAGAAATTATTAATAGTTTTGTTTTTACAAGAAATGGTCCAAACCAAACTCGGCAATATGCAGGTCTTCCGTTGAGACCATAACTATGTGACACAACAGAAAAAGCGAAGAGGTACTACTAATCTCAGCCCTAGGCTGGCAACTCATCTGCAATCCTTTAGTATCGCGGATGTTGAGGGGCTATGGTCACTTACCATCAGGTAACCGCTCGCCAGTTTTCCTCCTTATTTCATAAAAAACGGAACCTCTATAGTTACGGCGTCATGCCTTCCCAATCTCTTTCTGTACCGCCGATCTAAATTCCCTTTTGATAGTGTTTGCGATACATTACGCGTAAGCGATAATCCTCTTACGTCGTGATTCGGCATTACAGTAGACAATACGCGGCAGCTATTAGTTATACGAAGAGCTCCATATTGCGGCGACGTCAAGCCGGTTATGCCATTCTTCGCGGGTGCTATGGAGTAAGAAATAGGCGCGGTTTTATACGCCCAATTCGCAAGCAACAAAAATAAATGCAAGTTTCATTACATGGCATTAGTAAAAACTTACACAAATTACGTCTAGTCACATTTGGCATGATTGTGGGCGTTGTGGTAAGTAGATTCAAAATATTGATGGGTTGCTAGCCCATTCTATATTTTTTTCTTTGCTCCCAGACTAGCATTACAGCAGACAACGCGAGGCAGCTATTACTTATAAGAAGAGCTCCATATTGCGGCGACGTCAAGGCGGTTATGCCATTCTTAACGAGTGCTTTGAAGTAAAAAATAGGCGCGGTTTTATATGCAAGCAAGAAAGAATATGTAAAAGTCCTTATATTGTTAGTTCTATTGAAATATTTCCAGAATATACCTCTTCCCTAATGGTCTGGAAGCAAAGAAAAAACATAGTACGAGTATGTACCATTTGCTTCTCTTCCCGAGCAGATGACGCCCATCGAGGAAATCGGCGACAATCATGTTATAGGCGATACGGCTTGCAACCCATCACTATTTTGACTACCCATACGCCTTCAGACCTTGTTACCTTAGGGTCTGTTAATTTCGACGACGTGATTTATGTATGCGTGTATAGTAGGTAACATAATATCAAATTAAATATACCTATCTCCATCGCATTATGTTGAATAATTTCAACTTTTACGCAACCGAGCGATAATATCCACATAATTCGGCGAACCGAATCACTCCAGCCGCATACCACACGGGCCCTCGCAATAAATTCTGGTGTCGCGGACAGGAAGAGCCGAGGACACACAGTAATAATGGATTTATTAATATCCAGACCTTATTGCGAACTGTTTAACGTGGCTTTGATTAACGGGACAAGGTCAATGTGAAGGTTTCATTTTATTTCGGAGGCTCGCGTACTTTATAAAGTGCAAAAAATATCGAGTACTTTATCCTACTAATAAAATTATAAATGCGAAAGTTTGTGACGATGTGAGTGAGCGAGTATGTATGTTTGTTCCTTCTTCACGCTAAAACGATTGGACGGATTTGGATTAAATTTGGAAAGAAGATAGGTGTTACCCTAGATTAAAACATAGGCTACTTTTTATCCTAGAAAATTGCATAGGGAGCCTGGCGTAATTTATAAAGTACAAATCATAGTCTCGTTACTCTCGGCGTACTTTATTTAGTAAAAAGTCATACCCTCTTAGTCACTGAGTACTTTATAAAGTACAAAATCATAGCTGCGACTGAAATTTCGATTTAATTGTTTTCACATGCAGTTGAATTCAATTTTATCTTTACAATTGAAAAATAAAAGTAAAACTATACTCACGAGCAAAAATAATTAATCGCATTTCATAAAACTTAGTATGAAAAGTGACCTGTTATTTTTGCTTGTCAGTGTATTTAATTTTAATGGCAGTATATTGTTATGTTTTTAGGGGTCCGTACCTCAAAAGGAAAAAAAGAACCCTTATAGGATCACTTTGTTGTCCGTCCGTCCGTCCGTCCGTCCGACCGTCTGTCAAGACCCTTTTTCTCAAGAATGCGTGGAGGTATCAAGCTGAAATTTATATCAAATATTCAAGTCTACTGTCCCTTGAAGCTATGATAAAATCAAACTTCCAAGCCAACGCAATCAAAAGATATAGCCGTTTTCCGAAAATTTTCGAAACTCGCAGGGGAATCAAAACCTACAGGGTACTTCCCGTGAACTCAGAATCTTGAAAATTGGTACAAAGCAACGTCTCATAGCACAGATAAAGGAAAAATTGCGAAAACGGTATATATGTATGCATGTCTGTATATATCAGTGACCAATATAAAGTGACCCCACACTGCGTACATTTTGCGTTGGAGCAGGGCTCTGCTTACACTGGTTTTAGATATTTATAGATAATGGTACGGAACCCTCAGTGCGCGAGTCCGACTCGCACTTGGCCGGTTTTTTAATCAAATTATGACGTCGAGCACATGATTTCAGTGACTATCCTTAATTTAATAACAAATTGAAACGATTCAATTAACTTTTGCAGCTTATTTAATCTAACAGATGCTTCACATTCATTTACAAAATATTGCTAAAGCAGATAGCCAATAGTAATTACGATTATTCACAACAATCCGGCCAAATTTCATGTGTGGCAAATTTTAATGTATTTACCGTCATTACCGTTTCAACCGCAAATGCCTGCAATCCGGTAACGTGTTCTGGTTAGTATTGCATACGGGAAATGGGTTTACGAGCTTGGCAGTTTTTCTAACAAACTAGTATTTTGTTGGAGTTTTTAAAATCACTGAAATAGGATCAAAATCAGCCAAGAAAATGGCGATGATCTAACAAATCGAATACTTATACAAATGAAGAAAGGCAAAAAAGAAAAACAGTCAAGTGCGAGTTGGACTCACGGACTATTGCAGAGTAGGTATTGCAAAAAGCCAAAAATCACACGAATAATAAAAAGGTGAAAGTTTGTGAGTGAGTGAGTGAGTGAGTGAGTGTGTGTGTGTGTGTGTGTGTGCGTGTGCGTGTGTGTGTGTGTGTGTGTGTGTGTGTGTGTGTGTGTGTGTGTGTGTGTGTGTGTGTGTGTTTGCTACTTCTTCACGCGCAAACGGCTGGACGGATTTGCATTCGGTCGTAGCTGCCAAGAGTCGCAACGTAAATTATTATTGCAGAATACAACAACATCTTCTACGCGGATGAAGTCGCGGGCGGAAGCTAGTTGTCTATACTTCTCAACTTTGTTTTTACTCTAGCGGTAGACAAAATAACCAAGCAACGGCTTCTGCAGTGACAACTAGACATATTAAATTCCATTGCTTGCAGCCGGATCAGGTTTGCAAACAGCGGCCGAGGGCGCTCGAACTAATGGCCGTGGTAATTGCCAACAGTGACGCGACGAGTATTTTCCGGTGCTTGCCCGTTGCTGGTCCCATAGACAGATGGATCAGTAGCTTAAATAGAGTTACAGCTCAAGATTTTATGATGACTCGCTTGCGCTCGGCCTTTTAATGCATACTCGTCCGGCAGTAAATGTATCACGGACGTTTTGACACCTATAGACCTAATCACAAACTGATCATACCGGACTCGTACCTCTGATTTTTTTGGAATTTGTCTACGAAATTACATTTGAAATTTACCATGAGCTTTTTGGTGAAGAAATACATCGAACCTGCATACGCCTGTGAACACTTCAAAGGTGTGTGAAGTTCCAAATCCGCACTGAACCCGCGTGGAAACTATAGCCTAATTTTTTTTATTCCGAGGCCTGTGCCTAGCAGTGGGACGTAGGCTGGAGATGATAGTCATAAATGGACCCTTGCCCTACTGCGGCTTATCTGTCCTGTGCAGTGCTACTGCGGGCTGTCATTAACTCCACTCGTCCACCATTGTGTTCCGTTCACTTCCACGTTTTTAAGCAGCTCCCAACCGTGGTGGGTGAAGCTGTAATTAGTATCATTATGCCTATTTATGGGGTTAGTTCTGGAAAATGCCATCAACAAACTGTTGGGAAATTGCAGTCTATTTCTTTGCTACAATAAAGACTGGGTACAAACGCGCTTAGTAGCCGCACTGTCCGTCTGTCTGTCACCAGAGCCTCTAGTGAATGTTTTCGCATATAAAAAGGTCTCGAACGCGTTCACGTAAACGTCTCAATTACTATGGAAAAATAGGTAGCGTCACTTGCGGATCGAAACTGTAGTGGCTGGCACTACGAAGCTAACCTCAATATTCTTGTCAATTTTGACTTGCTATTATTTCCGTAAAAAACATGTTTTGGTGTAAAACAAAGGCACTCACATGTAGCTGGTTTCATGAACTAGCGAGTGGCAGGCATATTTCAGGCCCGCGGTAGCCACAAGGGCTGTATTTACAGCATAAACACCATGTGTTATTGTCAAACTTTGCACTCAAATTACCACCGATACACAATGCGCCCACGCACGTGTTAGGTATCGAACTGACCGCGCAAGTCTAGGCTATCGACCTGCAGCTCACGTTTTACACAACTAAACATATTTCAGCAACTTTCAGAACCTCAAATGTCACTAATTAAATCATACATGCGCCGGGTAGATTTCACGAATAAAAACAATATTGACATTTATCAAGCGTTTCGTTTCACGAGCGTCGCGATCCGTTCCGACACACATTAACAACGATATGCCGCGCGAATTTGGGATTACGTCGTACCGTTTACTGCTTGAAAAGTCTGCCGTTTACCCAAACATATATTACGTTTGATCACGCGCGAATTGCCATAGTTTCGATAAATTCGGAAGTTACTAAACTAAGTAGACATGTACGACACGCCGCGCATCGGAACTCACCACGAAAATCTGAGAGTTTTATGTCTATGCCAGCTGTCATCTGGGGCAGTCCGGCGACGCAACCCACGCAGATTAGACGTGCGCCGCTATCACGCTTGTGACAGTTACGTTCGGCGCGCGCGCCGCGCGCGAACTCGGGTGTTGTCCGCGAATGATTAACTAACCGTCGGTCCCTACGTCTTGGCAGGCCGCCGTCGTCATTGTACAGTGATGAGGGTATACAGTGCCGTGTTATGTGCCCATTAGTGTCGCGTATGTGTTAAGCGCCGCCGCGCTCGTGATCCCGCAGGCCCAGACCAGGAGGCGGTCTGGTGCATTCGTGCTGATGCCAAGGGACTTCAAAGCCTCTCTTCGCCTTGTCATCTGCGTCGTACCGCGCTAGAATAGCGCGCGCCCCCTCCCGCAGGCCCAGGTCAGGAGGCGACCTGGTGCATTCGTGCTGATGCCAAGGGACTTCAGAGCCTCCCTTCACCTCGTCATCTGCGCCGCACCGCGCTAGAATAGCGTGCGCCCTCTCCCGCAGGCCCGGACCAGGAGGCGGTCCGGTGCATTCGTGCTGATGCCAAGGGGCTTCAACGCCTCTCTTCAATTGCGCTGCGCCACGCCGGAATAGCGCGCGCGCTGCTGATCCCGTAGGCTCAGGGCTCTGGCGGGCGGACCCTGCAGCAGTTCTGCGATGCCAAGGGCTTCACGCCCGCCCGCGCGTCCCACGTCTTGCCACGCTCGGGTCTGGACCCGCCTCTGATTTTCCCCCGGGCCTCACCTTGCTGCTAAGCCAGCGGGGTTCGACGGCCTGAGGGTCTCCGAACCTCTCCGCGCGGACTACGCCTTGCGTAGCCTCGCGCGTACCACCATCGCGGAGGCTGCCCAAACGGTTCCGTAAGTGCACAGACATTTTTTTCTTACCGCTGGCCAGCGTGTGAACGCGCGTTCGAGTCGCGTTGTACATTCAGTGCGCGTCTCTCTTATTATAACGGTCGCGTCTAGACGTATAAGGTAGCTTTAAGGCTCAAGCGTGCCGGCTTGATTTCTGATGGAATAAACGTGTGTAAGTTTAAACTGGCCTTTGTATCACTCAGCTGTCTCCCATCAATTACACCCAAAGCGGCATATTCGGCTACGGCCCTTGAAATAATAGTTCTTTAGGAAGCCGCTGAACCCATCCGAGCAACACTGGTTTAATTAAAGCTTTAAGAAAACTTTCTGTCGTGGAACGCAGGGTGAGCACTAGATTGATTCCACACCCTTGCCCCGCAGCGCCTCTTTAAACCTGTTATTCGCCACTTTACCACACGACAGAAATGGCGCCCGACCATAATTAATAACACCTACGCCATAACAATACTGGTGCCATAACTTTAAAATTAAAAATTTATTCTGAATAAAGAAAAAATTCATTAATTAAAATAATTCCTTGTTTTTCCAGTAACAGTAACAGGTGAACTCCATAAACTAAACCATAACACAAATGAATGTCACCAGTAATTTTTAAATGAAATACTGACAAATCTGTAGAATATAACATTTAAATTGATTTAATTAAAAAAAAAAAAAAAAAAAAAATGTAATTGGTGTAATTGATGAACAGCGGTTTATCAGAATATGTTATCTGTGACAAAGCCATATTCTTAAAACAATTTGAATGTTTTTGGTACAAACCTAATCTGCCTATAAGAGGGAATAAATGTGTACATCTGTGCGTACCCGAACAAGCAACAATTAATTATACCTATTATTTTAGTTGTACTATGAATGCTTAGCATAGTAACAACAAACTATTATTAAAATTATTTTCTTTCTATTAATTATTATACTGCGCACTATAACAAGTGCTTCGCAGTCAATTGAATTTATATTGGAACTTCTCCGTTGAGAAGAATTATTATTATAATACTTGTTCGGGACCACACAGATATTATTAGCGAGCTGCCAACATGTCGGACCAAGAAGACGCCTATCATGAAACCGAATTTACACACACCTTCGACCTAAAAGCAGGACCTAGTTTCGTTAATACGCGACCGCGCGGAAATCAAGACACATCCGAACCGACCCCCGGCCCATCTAACCAACCTCCACCGCCGCCGACCACCACGGCCGGACAGTATCGCCCCATAACAAAATTAGAGGCCCCGGGGCTAGTGTCCAGGATCGCAGATCAAACATCATTTAGGCGCGAACCTCACCACCAGCCGATAGCAGATCGTGACGAGCGTGTAGTACACGTGTTACGCGAAGACAGCTTGCGCTCTTGGAACTTAAAATTTACAGGCGATTCGGACGTCGTGGACTTCTTTCTTAGGTTGGATGATTACATGCGCAGTCGCGACACATCGGAGCGTAAAATACTTAAATGCTTTCCTGATTTGTTAGGCGGCAAGGCTCTAGATTACTATAGGCAGATTCGCGATGACGTCGTCTCCTTGTCGGAGTTACAAACAAAATTTAAAACTTTTTTCACATCCATTGATAGCGATTACGCGCTGGAAAAGAAGGTTAGAGACCACCGGCAACTACCAGGTCAGCCATTACACTTATACATTTTGGAAATGCAAACCATGAATTCGAGGTTAGTATCCCCACTAGCGGAGACTAGCCTTATCGAGATCATTAAGCATAACATCCTACCAACGTATGCACACCTGTTAGCTGTTGGTGATACTAACAGTATCCTAAATTTAATTAATCTGGGCAAGCGATTCGAAGCTTATGCCGGCCCCTCCACTAATAGTTCAGGATCCAAATCGTCTAAACAACAACACGTGACTGTGGTAAACACACAGTACACCAGAAAATTCACTTCGAACAATACAGTGACCTGTAAAAAATGTAAGAAAACAGGCCACTCCTATAGACAATGTCGAACGGTGCCCGGCATTGTTTGCTTCCAGTGCGGTGAAAGAGGGGTCCTGTCTAGTACCTGCCCAAAATGCAGCCCCCCTAAGTGCAGGCCACACCAGGAGGCAAGCAATAGCCCAAAAAACTAGACACCCCAGGGTCTACCAAAGCAGATCATAAATCACCCCATCTGGGAACGGTAACCCCTGGTATTTCAGTCATTGAAGGTGACAATAGACTGTATATTAACTTTCACATTGGATCCGGAACTTATAGGGGATTGTTGGATACAGGCGCAAATTTGAGCATCATAGGTAATAACTATCACAAACATTTTACAAAACCAGATTACAAGTTAACACCTTTACGCTCCAGCGCAACTTGCGCGAACGGCTCTAAAGTTAAAATCATAGGAACTTTAGTTTTCCCAGTTAATTACAGAAACCGAACTTATGACATTACGTTTATGGTTACACCAACCATAACCGACAACTTTATAATGGGGATGGATTTTATGCACAAATTCGGTTTGATTAATTTCATTGACTGTGACAACAAACGCGATGAAATAGTGACGCAAACACAAAGTGACACTAACGTTTGCGCTATAATTTCAAAGCAACAACTTTCTCCTTTAGAAGCAATAGAAATAAATAAAGTTATAGCTAAGTTTAAAACCATAAGTACAGAGGAGAAAGGTTTAGGCAAGACATCCATAGTCGAGCACAGGATCCTGACAACCGGACCACCAATCAAGCAGCGGTACTATCCGCTCTCTCCGGTCAAACTGAAAGCCTTAAACGACGAAGTAGACCGGATGCTCGAGTTAGGCGTGATAGCACCGTCCAAGTCACCTTGGTCAAACCCGGTTGTCATGACCCCGAAAAAAGACGGCTCGCTCAGGTTTTGCTTGGATGCCAGAAAATTAAACGACGTTACAGTCAAAGACTCGTATCCACTCCCATACATAAGTTCGATTTTGGATAATTTGCGCGGCTCTCGCTATCTAACTTCAATAGATTTGTCAGCTGCTTACTGGCAAATATCTTTGTGTAACTCCGACAACGTGGACGACTCCGGAACTTCTTGTCAAAAAACCGCTTTTGTAGTACCAAACAGAGGACTTTTCGAATTTCGCCGGCTCCCATTCGGGATTTCAAACGCTGGTTGCGAGTTGCAACGTCTGATAGACTCTTTGTTTCGTCACAAATACGGTGAAAAAATTTTCGGCTATTGCGACGACTTACTAATAGCCACAAGTACTTTCCAAGAGCACCTTGAAATCTTGAACGACGTCTTTGACGCTTTGAGCAAAGCAGGTTTAACGATTAATTTCAAAAAATGCGAGTTTTGCAAAGACGAGCTGAAATATCTGGGTTACGTTATTGGCTCCCAGGGCCTACAGACAGATCCCCAAAAATTAGACTGCATCAAAAATTTCCCACGGCCAACAACAGCTAGACAATTACGCGCGTTCATAGGTCTGTGCTCGTACTACCGCAGGTTCGTAGATAAATTTTCAACCATAGTCGCACCGATGACCGCATTAGTGGGGAAAAAGAAGGGTAAAGAAGCCATAGCCTGGGGAGAACAAGCAGAGAGGTCATTCCTAGCGCTCAAGGAGGCTCTCACCACGGCTCCAGTATTGGCTTGCCCCGACTTTTCCTTACCGTTCCAAATTCACACCGACGCTTCTTCGGTAGGCATCGGGAGCGCCCTTATCCAGGAAATAGACGGCATAGAGCACCCCGTTGCGTTCCACTCGCGACTACTCTCCAAGACCGAGCGGAATTACAGCACCACCGAGCGCGAGTTATTGGCCGTGGTAGACTCTATAAATCATTTTCGCCCTTATATAGATGGCAGTCAGTTCGTGGTCGTTACAGACCATATGTGCCTCAAATGGCTGAAGTCGCTGAACAACCCTTCCGGTCGTTTAGCACGCTGGGCGATGCAGCTGTCATGCTTCAACGTCGAGATAAGACACAGAAAGGGCTCAAACCACATAGTCCCAGACATACTATCTCGAGTTGAACTCAAGGCAGTTGCTTTCACTGGTGGTTGCACTTCTAATGACGATTGGTATAATAAATTGTTCAAACACGTAGAGTCAAATCCAATATTCTACAAAAATTATCAAATAAAAAATGGAATATTACTACGATATAGCAAGCCATCGTCACGGTTGCTTAGCGGAACTGAGTGGAAAATAGTAATTCCACGCGAACTAATACCAGAATGCTTGAAGGAAAACCACGAAGAAAAAACGGTGCATCCCGGTACTTTCAAAACATTTTCAAAAACTAAAGAAAATTATTATTGGAAAGGCATGTATGCGGACGTGAAAAATTATGTGTCCGCGTGTGACAAGTGTAAAGCATATAAACACTCTAACAATTTACCGCACGGACACATGACCAACCAGAAGAAGGTGGACAGGCCGATGCACACTTTATCGATTGATATCATCGGTCCTATAGCCAAATCTTATTCTGGTCACGTCTACATACTGTCAATCGTAGATGTCTTTACAAAATATTGTTGGTTACATCCGCTTAGAACTGCAACAACCAAAACTGTTACTTCATTTATAGAGTCTGAGATCTTGGCCAAAGAGGGCGTACCATGCGTCTTAATATGCGATAACGCTACAATATTTCAAAGTCGAGAATTTAAAAATTTTTGCTCGAAACACTCCATACCCAGGATATTTTACGGAGCATACTACGCCCCACACTCGAACACAGTTGAACGTTATAACCAAACCGTCCAAACCTGCTTAGCAATTTTGGTGGACGAAGACCACAGAAACTGGTCCAGGTACCTACCACATATTCAGTCGTCACTAAACAGCACCGTCAATGTAGCTACAGGATATACACCATTTTTCTTGGCAAAGGGCCGTGAGTTCGTCGCGGACGGCGCGCTGCACTGCCTACGTGGCAACGCACCAGATTCGCCCAACGACCTCCAGCTCGCCACTCGGCCTGAAAAAGCTAACACGCTAAATGACTTGGCAGATATTTTCCTCCGTGTAACAAACGCCCTGACCAAAGCGTACAAACAGAACGCCCACCGGTATAACCTACGCCGCCGAGAGCTCCGGCTCAGCGTGGGCGACACCGTCTGGAGGCGTAACTTTGTACAGTCAAGTGCGGCACACTTCTTTTCAGCGAAACTCGCCCCGCGATTCATTAAGTGCAAAGTTACGAAGAAGTACTCAGATGTCGTTTACGATCTCCAGGACATCGACACGGGAAAAACAGGAAAGTATCACGCCAAGGACATCATAAAAGTGCCGCAAGGTGTATCCTAACAAGCAATATTGACTTTGCCTTTTTATTTGTACACATTACACTATTTCTGACAAAATATATACCTGTGCTACCCTAGGATCCAGGGGGCGCAATCCGGATCGAAATCGGTCCGTTACCTTCTGAGAAAAAATGAAAATTAAGTTTTTCTCCCATAAATCTGATAGCTATCAACATTGTTGAACTTTGAAACTTGGTGTGAAGTTGAAAGTGACCTCACACACCCAGGACGATATAATAGCCACCACCTCAAGGTGTGCTAATGTAAATAGTGAAAGCCTGACAGAGTGCACGCTGTCATGCTTTTCCCCTAATATAAAAATGTATAGTATTATTTAATCATATAATATACTTATACACATAGAACTCAATTAGGGTTAACTATACTCATCATAACATAGTCTACTATAACATAGTTTAGAAGACATTAAATAGGTAACCTCAGAATGCTTAATTTAAACTTTATAACATAGCCCAGGAGCCCGACTCACGTAGCCCGAGATCCAACTGGTATTAGTTAAGTCATAGAATATCATATGCATGCTGCTTGATCTGTAGGGCAGGACGCCCGATAAGTAATCCTTTCTAACACTAAGCTGTTATAGAGAGAATTAAGATGCATGCACGTTCGATTACTAGGGTACCTACATATAGTTTTTTTTTCCGGCTACTCCGGCTGTTCCGGTTAAGCCCGGCTTAACCTTTTTCCTCACAAGGGGGGTATTGTAGTGGCTGGCACCACGAAGCTAACCTCAATATTCTTGTCAATTTTGACTTGCTATTATTTCCGTAAAAAACATGTTTTGGTGTAAAACAAAGGCACTCACATGTAGCTGGTTTCATGAACTAGCGAGTGGCAGGCATATTTCAGGCCCGCGGTAGCCACAAGGGCTGTATTTACAGCATAAACACCATGTGTTATTGTCAAACTTTGCACTCAAATTACCACCGATACACAATGCGCCCACGCACGTGTTAGGTATCGAACTGACCGCGCAAGTCTAGGCTATCGACCTGCAGCTCACGTTTTACACAACTAAACATATTTCAGCAACTTTCAGAACCTCAAATGTCACTAATTAAATCATACATGCGCCGGGTAGATTTCACGAATAAAAACAATATTGACATTTATCAAGCGTTTCGTTTCACGAGCGTCGCGATCCGTTCCGACACACATTAACAACGATATGCCGCGCGAATTTGGGATTACGTCGTACCGTTTACTGCTTGAAAAGTCTGCCGTTTACCCAAACATATATTACGTTTGATCACGCGCGAATTGCCATAGTTTCGATAAATTCGGAAGTTACTAAACTAAGTAGACATGTACGACACGCCGCGCATCGGAACTCACCACGAAAATCTGAGAGTTTTATGTCTATGCCAGCTGTCATCTGGGGCAGTCCGGCGACGCAACCCACGCAGATTAGACGTGCGCCGCTATCACGCTTGTGACAGTTACGTTCGGCGCGCGCGCCGCGCGCGAACTCGGGTGTTGTCCGCGAATGATTAACTAACCGTCGGTCCCTACGTCTTGGCAGGCCGCCGTCGTCATTGTACAGTGATGAGGGTATACAGTGCCGTGTTATGTGCCCATTAGTGTCGCGTATGTGTTAAGCGCCGCCGCGCTCGTGATCCCGCAGGCCCAGACCAGGAGGCGGTCTGGTGCATTCGTGCTGATGCCAAGGGACTTCAAAGCCTCTCTTCGCCTTGTCATCTGCGTCGTACCGCGCTAGAATAGCGCGCGCCCCCTCCCGCAGGCCCAGGTCAGGAGGCGACCTGGTGCATTCGTGCTGATGCCAAGGGACTTCAGAGCCTCCCTTCACCTCGTCATCTGCGCCGCACCGCGCTAGAATAGCGTGCGCCCTCTCCCGCAGGCCCGGACCAGGAGGCGGTCCGGTGCATTCGTGCTGATGCCAAGGGGCTTCAACGCCTCTCTTCAATTGCGCTGCGCCACGCCGGAATAGCGCGCGCGCTGCTGATCCCGTAGGCTCAGGGCTCTGGCGGGCGGACCCTGCAGCAGTTCTGCGATGCCAAGGGCTTCACGCCCGCCCGCGCGTCCCACGTCTTGCCACGCTCGGGTCTGGACCCGCCTCTGATTTTCCCCCGGGCCTCACCTTGCTGCTAAGCCAGCGGGGTTCGACGGCCTGAGGGTCTCCGAACCTCTCCGCGCGGACTACGCCTTGCGTAGCCTCGCGCGTACCACCATCGCGGAGGCTGCCCAAACGGTTCCGTAAGTGCACAGACATTTTTTCTTACCGCTGGCCAGCGTGTGAACGCGCGTTCGAGTCGCGTTGTACATTCAGTGCGCGTCTCTCTTATTATAACGGTCGCGTCTAGACGTATAAGGTAGCTTTAAGGCTCAAGCGTGCCGGCTTGATTTCTGATGGAATAAACGTGTGTAAGTTTAAACTGGCCTTTGTATCACTCAGCTGTCTCCCATCAATTACACCCAAAGCGGCATATTCGGCTACGGCCCTTGAAATAATAGTTCTTTAGGAAGCCGCTGAACCCATCCGAGCAACACTGGTTTAATTAAAGCTTTAAGAAAACTTTCTGTCGTGGAACGCAGGGTGAGCACTAGATTGATTCCACACCCTTGCCCCGCAGCGCCTCTTTAAACCTGTTATTCGCCACTTTACCACACGACAAAACGGCAACAAACTGTACGTCTAGTGTAAGATGTCGCATACAAAAACGTCTCGAACGCGTTCACGTAAACGTCTCAAATACTATGGAATAACTAGCTTTTGCCCGCGACTTCGTCCGCGTAAACATCATTTATTTTCAAATAGCTTTTGCCCGCGGCTTCTCTCCCGTGTACCAGGAGTATTTCAATCCCGGTTTTTTTCCCGTTCCCGTAAGAATTTTGGAAAACTCTCTCTTAATACTCCCCTATACTCCCCAAGGAACCCACTTGCCAAATTTCAGCTTTCTACAACCAGTAAAACGAAAAGCCCCTTTTTCCCGTTCCCGTGGGAATTTTGGGAGATTATCTCTTATAGCGTCCCTACACTCCCCAAGAAACCTACTTGCCAAATTTCAGCTTTCAACGACCAGTAAAACGAAAATTCCCGTTTTTCCCGTTCCCGTGAGAATTTTGGAAAGTCCTATCTTAATGTTTTTCGTAGACTCATTTATTGACAAATAGCTTTTGCCCGCGGCTTTGCTCGCGTGTACCAGGAGTATTTCAATCCCGTTTTTTCCCGTTCCCGTAAGAATTTCGGAAAATACTTTCTTAATACTCCCACATACTCCCCAAGGAACCCACTTGCCAAATTGCAGCTTTCCACGAACAGTAAAACGAAAAATCCCGTTTTTTCCCGTTCCCGTGGGAATTTTGGAAAGTTCTTTCTTAATGTTCCTCTACACTTTTCAAGCAACCTACACGCCGAATTTCAGCTTTCTACAACCAGTAAAACGAAAAGCCCCTTTTTCCCGTTCCCGTGGGAATTTTAGGAAATTATCTCTTATAGCTTCCCTACACTCTTCAAGCAACCTACATGTCGAATTTCAGCTTTCTACAACCAGTAAAACGAAGTCTCGTTTTTCCCGTTCCGTGGGAATATTGAAAAATTGTCTTTTAATATTTCCTTACACTTATCAAGCAACCTACATGCCAAATTTCAACTTTCTACGGCCAATGTATAGCAAAAAATCCCGTTTTTCCCGTTTGTTTCCGTCAGAAATTCGGGAAATCCTTTTGTACTGCTCCCCTATACTCCCCAAGGAACCTGAAGGCCAAGTTTCAGTTTTCTACGACCAGTAAAACAAAAAATCGATCCCGTAGAACTTAATATAAATTCCATTTTTTGCTCATCCCGTGGGAATTTCCTAAAATCCTTAAAACAGTTTTTATAATTATAGTTCATAGGATTTCGTTGACCTGAATATATTAATCCCGTTTTTTCCTTATCCCGTAGGAATTTCCAAAAATCCTGAAATATTTTTCTTAATGTTGTCATCACCTACTTGAGTACGAAATTTGAAGAGTTTAGTTATTACTTGTTACTTGTTGTTACTGAGATAGGGTCACTCGGAATCGAATAAGTACATAAATCCCGTTTTTCCCGTTCCCGTGGAAATTTGTGTGTGTGTGTGTGTGTGTGTCAGGTAGGTATGTGTGTTGTTGTTTTCGTAATCAGCGACCCGATAAACCGTACAAACAATACTACCCACTAATAATAATAATATAATAATACCCACGTTGATTTTCAGACTTTGTCACCACATATCCAACTTTTAGCAGTTAAATTTTCAAAAAACCTGAAACACGTGTTTACTCATTTATCGTTGGGAGTACTCCTGTGAAGTATCGAATAAAATAGTCTAACTAATCTTCTTTCCCCATACAAACTTTGGACCCCCATTTAACCCCTTTAAGGGTCGAATTTCCAAAAATCCTTCCTTAGTGGATGCCTACATTGTATAAGGTATCTGTGTGCAAAATTTCAAGTCTCTAGGTCCAGTGGTTTGGGCTGTGCGTTGATATATCAACAGTCAGTCAGTCAGTCAGTCAGTCAGTCAGTCAGTCAGTTTAGAATTTTATATATATAGATTGGCAGCGCCACTCGCGGATCGAAACGGCAACAAACAGTTTTCATTATTTGACATTTTGACGCAAACGCGTTCGAGACGTATTTTGCTACCGAAAACCTACACTAAGCATACAGAGCCTCTAGTGTAAGTTTTAGGCACGACAAACGTCTCGAACATGTTCGCGTTAACGTATTAATTTCTATGGGAAAATGAACAGCGCCACAAGCGGGACGAAACGACAGCTAAAATTTCTCATAGTAATTGACATTATAACGCAAACACGGTCGAGACGTATTTTGTAACCGAAAACTTACACTAAGCATACTGTCTAATAGTATTTGACATTTTAACGCAAACACATTCGAGACGTATTTTGTGACGGAATACTTGCACTAAACATACAGGCTGTCTCATGAACTGTGATAGCTAGACAGTTGAAGTTTTCATAGATGATGTATTTCTGTTGCTACCATAATAACAAATACTAAAAGCAGAATATTTTTACGTCTGTATGTAATTAACCAATACAAAATGACCTCACATGAATACATTTTGCTTAAGAGGCCGGGCTCAGCTAACATTGGATTTTATATTCACTTGAGAATACGGAACCCTCAGCCCGCGAGTCCATCTCGCACTTGGCCGTTTTCTTCTTTCTTTTGTGAATAAAACTGTACCAATTTCAACACTCATTCACGTTATTATCCTACAAGAACTCCAAATAAGGAAACGGTTTTATTTTGTTTAATTTATTTCGTAAAGGTCGGGGTTGTCGCCGTACGACGTAAAGACCTCATTACCAACGCGACTTCATCAAAGAGACGACAAAGTATACTTGCTTTGAATATACTGTTTCCAATTGGGAAGTATACATATATACAGGTTATCCCTAGACTATGGGACATGAAGGTAAAGTATGTTACTTAAGAAGAATTATAATTTTTTGTTCGTTCTTTCGATTGGCATCATAAAATACGGGTGATTTTTTTCACATTTAAGTCGGTTCGATTCCCAGGCAAAGTAAGTAAACCCACGTATAAAAGCCGAAGAATTGCTCTGACAATTGTTTCGGACTATTTCGAAGCCCTTCATCAGGGAGCGCTCGCCCCGGCGGCAGCGAAACGAACACTGCGCACCAACGCTCTGCTCGCGCGGCTACTCGGCGCAGCATATTTTAAAAGATGATTGGGTTAATTTGACTGAACACTTTTAAAGATTTTTCATATAAATCGATTCAAAATTTAGTCCCGCTCCCGCTCTTGACGCAGTTCACTTTGAACCTCGATCAATGTAAGAAAAATGTAGATTATGATTAAAACCTTTTTAGCGTGTGATTTCATTGTTATTTTTGTACGGTTTTTAGGGTTCCGTACCTCAAAAGGAAAAAACGGAACCATTATAGGATCACTTTGTTGTCCGTCCGTCCGTCCGTCCGTCTGTCAAAACCCTTTTTCTCAGGAACGCGTGGAGGTGTCAAGCTGAAATTTATATCAAATACTCAAGTCTACTGCCCCCTAGAGCTGTGAAAAAAATCAAACTTCTAAGTTAACGAAATCAAAAGATACAGCCGTTTATGTCGCAAATTTTTGACTCTCAAGGGAATCGAAACCTACTGGGTAAATCCCGTGAACGCAGAATCTTGAAATTTGGTATGAAGGTAGGTCTTATAGCACAGATTAAGGAATAATTGCGAAAACCGTAAATATGTATGTATGCCTGTATACATCAGTAGTGACCAATATAAAGTGACCCCACACTGCGTACATTTTGCTTTGGAGCAGGGCTTTGCTTACACTGGTTTAAGGATATTTATAGATAATGATACGGAACCCTCGGTGCGCGAGTCCGACTCGCACTTGGCCGGTTTTTTATTACGGTTTTTGTTTCTATAGCACCAAATAAACCTTTTTCTTTCTTTCTTTCTAAAAAAATCCCGAAAAACATTAACGGTTATTTAGTCAAACTCCCAGAAACCCTTAGCTGGAATATTAATCCAGATCAATTTTTAAAGACCCTGTGGGTATCTTCTTTCTCTTCTTCTTCAACCTTGATCTACCCAATGCTTGTAAAGGTTTCTTCCATTTTCATTCTCTGCGGTCCTGAGTTTTCGGCAGCCAGTCCTTCCCAGCCGCTCGCACCAAATCTTCCGTCCATCTTCCTGTGGGTATAGAGCAGTTTTTTCAAAGTCTATACTCAATCACCGACCATCTGTTTTGATTGTGTTTTATTTGACTAATAATTTATTAAATAATTCTATGACATGGATGTAAAAAAAAAAATATTGTATAATTATTTTTATTTGATTTGATTTTATGTATGCTTTACCTACTGAAATGTTAAAATTCTGTCCGTTATGTCGTGTTGTTGTGTCTGTGTGTGTGTGTTAAAGTTCTGTCTGTTATTGTGTTATGTCTGTGTGTTCTGTGTGTGTGTTCTGTTTCGTCTGTCTTTCCGGATAAGTATAACCTTGGACTATTCAAATCCAGAGTGAACAGGCTGTTACTGAACCAGTGAGCTACATCTTCGGCCTTACCATCAGGTGAGATAGAGTTCAATCGCTGGTCAGTTAATAAAAAAAAAAAAAAAAAAAAATTGTAGGTATGCCTTTTTGTGAAATAGTGCACTGTTATGTTATGTATGTAAGATCTTCTGTAACATTATTTCAAGGAATAAATGATCATGATATGAAGAAAGGCATACGAGAAAATTGTATCATCAGATGATGATAATTGTTTAGTATGCAAATAAAAGACAAAGTGGTAATTATAGTATATTTCTAATTTCAATGTTTTACCTATTTATTTCACTAAACAGTACACATTACAATCTTTACAATGTTCCCCTGACAAACCATGTAATTGAAGATACGGTATTTTACGTAGGAGGGGTCGATCTAATGATAAGTGAAGAAGCTATGAGCGTCCGTAAAATTAAATTATTCCTGATGCGTTGTCAGCCTAAAGGACTAAATAATGGTAATTTTAGCGGTTGTCTTACACTTCACGCCGAACAGCTTAAGGCGCTGTCAACAGCAAATGACCTGGAGCAGCGCCACTCTTCACACATACGGTTCACGTGCCTGTTAGTGAAAGAGAAGAAACTATTCCGGCAGCTTGGCGCGCGTCTAAAGTCTTGCAAATAAGACACAAATCATAAGAAATAAACAAAAGTATGGATTATTTGTGAAATATAACTCGTTAGCCGTTTAGGTATGAATATGTTGACTTTATGTTTTTAATTGCAGACTCATACGTCGAAAAAATAAAGACATAGAACCGTTTAATGATGATTTTAAGACAAATTTTTGCAATTATTTTCTATCGAGCCGATTTTATTCAATTATGTATCGAGCCCGTCTATCGTGTTTGAAATATGATGAAAATTAACATTGTATTTTTTTTGTATTTTTTTTGTGTGCAATTTTTCTTAAAAAAGTGTTTATATAACATCAATTTCATCAAAATTAGGTGTTGTCAGCCTCTTAAGCACTGCTGCTTGGTGACATGATTATCGAGTAATATAGTGGTAAAGATATAGATGTAGTTTGAAAGTATAAGCTCCTGTCTCGCCAATCTCGAAATTTGGGTAACACTCGGTATTATTCAAAGTTGTAGCTACGATCTCGTAGCACTGCTACGAGTAGCTACAGCGTAGAGATGCTACGGTAACGTGTTTCTTTAAAAAAATATTTTCCACCATCACACCTACCAGATAAATGGGTACTTCTCGGTGTTCGCTGTTTAAACTTCATTATCATACAAATTACAATTTGTTGACTTTCGTTCGCTCCCATTTCAAAATGGCGGACTTATTTTGTAGAATGTGTTCGGAGTTTATTAGCATATTTTTAGAGATCAACGGTAATTTTTTTAAAAGGGTCCTTAATGGAACGGTCACAGCATCCCAAGCTTTGGCCTTGGGTAGCTTTCAGTAGCTTTGAAAGCTTTTTTGTTATTTTATTTGTGCATTTGATGTTGCACGCAACTTTGGTTACATTTCGCAAAATCTTTTAAATTTCCTGAAATAAAATGTACCCTTTGCTGATCAGATAACGTGTTTCAAGATATGCCGAAAGTACTTACTCGTAGCTGTTCATGGTTTCCCGGGACCAGGTTATTTGAATGTGGAATTTGGGTCATTTTGTTTAATTTTTGATAGAATATTTTTTGGCTGACTATACTTTCGAGATTTTTGTTAAATATAGGTACTGTAATGCCCTTATTTTGACAGGCTCGTTTGGTCGTTTTTTATTTATTTTTCTTTCGAACACGCGGTGTCAACGCTTTTAAACGCACCTTGAATAGCTTTCAATGGAGGCAGACAATAATATACTCTGTGGAGTATTCGAGCCTCGAGTGGTGCTGTCCCGCTCGCACTTGTAGGGTTTATGATTGGAGTGAAGGAGAAGGAAGGTGCAGACTGCTAGTCTCGAGTTATGATAGCCCCGTGACCGTCTATTTCGGCATAAGAGATTTGCAGTTCGTTCTTGCGCCGCGCCGCTCGTACCTATTGACATATTGATGTGTATGAGAGGGACGGTATGATTCGAGATTCGAATTCCGTGGTTCTGTGTCAGTGTCGATTTCGCGACAGCCATTTTATTTTGACGCGTGTCTGCTGTGGAGATTTTTCCTGTTTTTGTGTGGAAATCGGTAAGTTTCAGGCTATAGTCTATTTCAAAAGCTTAATCTAGCATTTTGACGTCATCCAGCGTCCGAGATTGATGCTATTATGTCGGTTTCCTCTTTCCCAGATCTGTTGTTGTGGAGTGTAGTGTGCTCGCGGTGTTACGGCATCCGAAATAAGCCTTTATTGAAGCCTGTGGAAGCAGAACACCTCTTCGGAGTCGACAGCGGGTCACCAAAACATTGCAGGACTCACCTTCCTCCGAGGTTCGTCTAACTTCTGTCCTCGCCGGACACCTGAGTCACGCTGGATTCTCAGAATTCCGTAAGATGCCTTTGAATGTCCTTTTAATGTAGTGATCTTTTGCCGTAGGAGGTGTTTTATGGTGGATGCAAGTTTCCTTCAAATCAGTTCCCAGTAAGGAAGAGAGTAGTCCTGTGGCCGTGTGCTTCCTGGTTCACCCTCCTAGAGGACTCGGAGAGCTTTGCGGATCCCTTCCAAGAGGGTTGGGCACGAGACGGCATTCTTCGGAGGCGTCCCGGGTATCCGTTTCCCATATAAGGGTCGGCAGCGGAGGTACTCTAGATATTTCATTATTAATAATTCAATCTTGGGCCACCAGTTTCCTGGCCGTGGAGTAGGTCCTGTAGACCGGGAACCTAGTAAGCTTAAATTTGTCTGACCAAACGCGACTGCGACCCTGGGTTAGTTGTAAGTTTGTTGTGTGCGCATGTAGGTGAAGTTTTGATATTTTTTGTAAAATAAACTGCTCAAATAATTTCGAGTTGTTTTTATTTGTAATGAGACCCAAAATCTCATTACAATACTTCTATAATATCATAAATATTATCATCACACACGCACGCACGCACGCACAAGAAACGTACTTTTGGGTAAGACTTAAAAATAATTTCGTATGTTCGCTCGTTGAGATAAAATGTCCGGTAATTTACCTAAAGGCCGCGCAAAATACTATATACTATATATTATTCGATCATACAACCCTAAACTTCGGTATCGGTTTTAATCGTGCCCAAAAATATCAAATATCGCGTCTTCCATTCAAGCCAAACCCAATTTGGCCTTGGACGATAATATTTTACCTTTCGCATACCTCCATCACACTCACAATACGTTTGGGCTATTTGGCAAATTGGCGTCATTTACATCCCTCTATAACACTTCTCGTAATCTCTAGTGCTGTAATCGGAGTCATTATAGCTCACCTGTTGCTATCAAAATAAAGATCAGAAGGCTGATTTCTGAAAGCGCATATTATGGGAAAATACTAAACGAAAGTGGTGAATTTGAAAATTAAATGTTTGTATTTGTACCCGTGTCATGGATGTTGTTATGTATTAGTAATTGACCTAGTCCTAGCAAAGTTTCTACTATAGGTATCAGGCAATAGATAAAATAAATAATAAATAAATATCTTGGGACAAATTACACCAATTGACCCAGTCCTAAACTAAGCAGAGCTTGTGCTATGGGTACCAGACAACGGATAAACATGCTTATAATGTAGGTAAATACATACTTAAATACATACAACATCCATGACTCGAGCATAAACATTCGTATTCATCATACAAAATGTCTGCCTCTACCGGGGTTTGAACCCGGGACCTAGCTTCATAGTCAGGGGCACTAACCACTGGGCTATCCGGTCGTCAACATAAACATACTTGTATAATGTAGTTATCTAATTGATCATCATATCAGCCATAGGACGTCCACTGTTGGACATAGGCTTCCCCCATAGACCTCCAGTGGCCTCGGTTGGAAGCTGCTTGCATCCACCGTGAACCCGCGACTATAACCAAGTCATCCTTCCATTTCAAAGACAGTGCAGAATTGTACAGAAATAATTTTGATAAATGTCGGACGATCAAATCTTACGACTATTTCCAACATTTACTTTCCTCGTAAACTTTATAGAAAGAACTATTTGACCGATGAAGTCCTTTATAACAGTTTTATTATTCAGATCACTATTCTCATAAGATTAAAGTATTTATCCATATGACTAACTTGTAACTTATGTCTGTGTATAACTAAACTTGTAGAAAATTGGACATCTACATAATGGGTGTTGGTGACAGAAATTTCTTTTATAATTTCAAGATTGAGTTAAATTTCTAAAACAGGACGACTTGTTTTTGCTACCATTAAATTTTTAGGTTGCAGTCTACTTTTTAATTGAAAATGTGGCCCTTTATTTTTCACATTACCATTTACCATAAAAGTTTTAATATTCAATAATAATATAGTCGTAATATAAAAGGTCGACAAAAACCGAAAGTCTAGCATATTTTTTATTTTACACATTATAATAATTTATTTGGCGGCAATGTTTATTTGTATGTTAGCTTCTATGGGTCAGATCTTAAAAGTAAAATGTCACCTACTTTTAGTATTAGGAGTAACTTGAAATCTCGGATCAGTAAATAAACACAACATTTTTTGGTTAACGTACTGGTTCTTAAGAAAGACGCAGCGAGAAGCTAGTGTTAAAATATTATAATAAAGTACTTTCGTCATAAAATGTGACTGTGTCCGTAAAGTTTGGCTCTCGAGTGCTTTGCCATTATTATAGCCGTGATAAAAATAAGAGGCAGAGATCAAAAACCCCGACCATCGGATTTTCTTGAGTATGCACTTTTCGAGACCCCATAACCATAACCAGGTATAGGTCCAATATGTCCAATCCTCCAGATGTCTCTTTCCGCGAATGTCTACTTCCCCAAATGTCTAATTCAGTGAATTTAGGTTAGGTTCGTTAGGTATCTTTAAATGCCCGAAGGGCAAACCGAATGGAAATAGGATGGTGCAGTGTCGACATTTTTATACTTTGACTACACGATTCAAGAATGGATGTATTCCGACTAGACATTCAGGGAAATAGGCTTGCGGACTAGACGTTCAGAGAATGGATGTATGGCGACTAGACATTCGGGGAATAAGACGTCATGGACCAAAGCGTCCATAACTACGTTGTGGTTACTTTACAGTTTGACCATCGACCAATGGTTTGGAAACATTTGTCAATCACACTTGGAAAATTCAGGGGTGTTCTGTTAAATTAAACCAACTATTTGCAGATTTAATTTTCAGACAGTGTGTATAACGTGGTAAAAGTCCATCGAGGGAATGGGTGAAAATCTTAGGGATCTTTGTTTGCTTAACGCGACCTTTAAGTCTCAACTCCGTAAGGGATAAAATACGAGATTTATGTACGAACAAGCTGTTGCCTGCGACTTCGTCTGCAAAGAATTCGTTTATCGCTATCCCGCGGGTACTTTTCGGTATAAAAAGTAGCCTATGTGCTATTCCAGACATTTCTCTATCTATGTGCCGAATTCCATCCAGATTCGTTGGGCCGTTCTGGCGTGATTGAGTAACAAACAAACATCCATTCATACTTTCGCATTCATAATATTAGTTAAATTAGTTAGATGATAATCAAAGTAGCCTCCAATCGATTGCAAGTCCGATTTATTTCCGAAAATAACCAGCCGAATCGCATCAGCTCAGGAATGAAGCTAATCACACATTCAACAGATTTTAAACTAGGCATCCAATATAGAAACCGAAATACCCGGTGGCAATATACCGTGGCCACGTATAAAGAATCGATAACGGTGGAGTGCTTTCTGCAATAAATATGATGTTATTTTCGCAAGATATTCCCTGTGAGTGCCTCGCTTCGATGTCGGGCTGAGTTAGGGCGCTGTGTGGTTTATTATGTTTAAGTTGATTGTTGTGCTATATGGCCTGCTCATTGCCACTACCGTATCTTCCTATGCTATCCTATGTCCAATCCTATCCTTATCCGTATCCGATGTCCTATCTGTCTCTGTCGTTGAAAAACTAATCGGAAGAGTCATTTTTATGGGATGAATCCGGTTTTGTACGTACCAACAGCATCGTTTGTTTCGTGCCCTAATCCCATTAATCTAACTAATATTATAAATGCGAAAGTATAGTTAAATGGATGTTTGTTTGTTAGGTACTCAATCACGCCAGAACGGCCCAACGGATCTGGATGAAATTCGGCACATAGATAGAGAAAAGTTTGGAATAGCGCATAGGCTACTTTTTATACCGTAAAATTGCGTAGTTCCCGCGGGATAGCGATAAGCGAATTCTTTGCAGACGAAGTCGCTGGCAACAGCTAGTATTATAAATGCGAAAGTTTGTGAGTGACGATGTGACGATGTGACGATGTGAGTGAGTGTGTATGTTTGTTCCTTCTTCACTCTGAAACGACTGAACGGATTTGGATAAAATTTGGAACGGAGATAGCTGGTACCCTAGATTGGAACATAGGCTACTTTTTATCCCGAAAAATTGCATAGTTCCCGCGGGCTAGCGATAAAAATTCAAATAAAACTACACGTTCAGTGGCAAAAACAGGAAGTAGATTTTTATTTAAAAAAAACAGTTAGTTAGATATAGCGCCACAGATGGCAGCACTGGTACATTGTTGATATAACTTCAACACCCCCACTATATTCAACAATGTGACCACACACAACATAATATATTTAAGCTAAACCTAAATGTAAAACACCCAACTTATTTAAAAAATAATAATGTTTAGCAGAACATAAACTCTTAGTTAACAGGTCAGCTGGCATTTCAGCTGTAGGCAAATACTTAATATTTACAATTTTGTTAGTTACACAATCTCTACAAAAATGATATTTGATATCTATGTGTTTGGTTCTTTTATGATAAACCGGGTTTGCAGACATCTTCAGTGCACTCTGATTATCATTAAAGAGATTAATAGTGTACATTTTATTTGTTATTTCACATTGCAAATTCCTCAAGTAAATCGATTCTTTGCAGGCCTCAGCCAACCCCATGTACTCTGCTTCACTGCTGGATAGAGCCACGGTTTGCTGTTTCTTCACCTCCCAAGAAATTACACAACCAGATAAAGAAAAACAGAAGCCAGTATATGACCTTCTGTCAATAACATTAGCTCCCCAGTCAGCGTCAACAAACCCCTCTAAAACTGAACTCCCATCAGCAGTATATTTTAAGCCATAATATTTTGTATGTTTCAAATATCTCAATATACGTTTAACATATAAACAGTGTTCCTTTGTGTAACATTTATTGAACTGACTCAAAAAACCTACTGAAAATGCTATGTCAGGCCTAGTAAGCACTGCCAAATACATGAGACAGCCTATTATTTGTTGATAGGGAAATTTGCCAACATAACTTTCACCTTTTAATAGCTGTAACTTTGTTTCCATAGGAGTTTGAACAGTTTTACACTGACTCATATTGAATTTGTACAATAACTGATCAATATAATCTTTTTGACTTAATGTTACAGTTTTGTTACATTTATTAACAGTTACATTAACACCTAGACATTTTTTAACCTGCCCTAGATCTTTTATTTTGAAGTGACTAGCTAAAATGCCCTTCAAACATTCGGTCTCTCTACAATCATTTGAAAAAATAAAAAAATCATCGACATACAGTGTGACAATCGTTTTCAATTTATCTTGATTTTTTAAATACATACATGGCTCTATTTTAGAACGAACATAGCCAACTTTTGATAAACATTCATCTACTTTCTTGTACCATGCCCTTGAGGACTGCTTAAGGCCATATATAGCCTTTTTTAATTTAAGAACTGTACCATTCTCCTTAATTTCAGAAAAACCTTCTGGTATCTCCATATAAATTTCTTCCTCAAGGTTTCCGTTCCAGAAAGCAGTTGTCACATCAAGATGTGTTACATCTAGACCCAGTTGTACTGACAATGCAAATAGTAATCTTAAAGTAGTATATCTCACTACTGGAGAAAATGTGTCCGTATAGTCAACACCTTCGACCTGAGAAAAACCTTTGGCCACTAGACGCGCACGAAATCGCACATTATTATCACTATCATATTTTTTACACAACACCCACTTGCATCGCACAACTCTACCATCTTGTGGAGCATTACTCAACTCCCACGCATCATTGTCCTTAAAACTTTGCAACTCTTCACTCATAGCCATCTTCCACTGCTCCTTCTCTGGTCCATTTAGAGCTTCCTTCAGAGACATGCCAGCTGCATTTTCATATATAGCATTGTTTATGCAAAGATTTGAAAAACCATATCTATCTGGTCTCTTCCTTTCACGTTTATTTCTGGTCATATAGTTCACTTCAGTCATTTCTGTGTTCTCCAGAATGCTGCTAGCATCTTCATAATCACTGGGAACATATGTGTCATCAATGTCGAGAAGTGTGTTCCCTGATGACAAATTAGTATTATCCAAGACTTCTGTATCATCCTGACTAGAACTTGCTTCTATTGTTTTCTTGTCGATTTCTTCTGGCTTGGATTCTTCCCCCACTGAATCAAAACCTTGATTTTGTACTTCAATTTGACAGTTAGGTTTTGATTCCAGCTCAGTTATAATGACATCTCTGCTAGCCAACACAGTCTTCGTTTGTGGGTTAAAAAGTCTATATCCTTTAATGTTATCTGGATATCCAATCAGAATACATTTTTCTGATTTTTTATCCCACTTTTTTCGTTTCTCTTTGGCAATATGAGCCATCACGATGCTCCCAAAAATTCTAATATGGCTTATATCTGGTTTAGAACCTGTCCATATTTCATAAGGTGTTCTGTAGTCTAGAGCCGCTGCCACAATCCGGTTTTGGAGATACACTGCAGTATTAGTGGCTTCTCCCCAGAACTCCTTGCCTAGGTTCGCATCGAAGAGCAGACATCTCGCCTTCTCAACTATTGTGCGATTAAATCTTTCACTCAAACCATTTTGTTGAGGCGTATATGGGTTACTCTTTTGATGAATCACACCAGCAGTACTCAAATAGTTATCAAATTCTTTGTTGCAGTATTCCAGCCCGTTATCGCTTCGTAATATTTTTATTGTTCTCTTTGTTTGATTTTCCACTTGAGCTTTAAATTGTTTAAAATACTTCAAAGCTTCATTCTTGTGTTTCAGAAAATAAACAAATATCATACGGCTATGGTCATCAATGAATAACAAAAAATATCTGGAGCCTCCTAGAGAAATTTGTTCCATAGGCCCACAGATATCTGTATGCACTATATCGAGCAGATTGCCACTTCTTTGACCAGTATTCTTGAATGGTAAGCGACTCTGCTTACCTTCACAGCATGTAGGACAAGATGACTTGGTTACATCCACCTTGTCAGCACATGACATACCAAGTACAGCATTCTTCATCTGGTTCAAATAGTCTTTATTGATATGTCCCAATCTGCGATGCCACACAATTCCTGGTACAACTGATGCAGCCAAGTGTACTTGGTTAGATAAGTTTACCTTGTACACTCCATTTGTCAATGATGCCGTAGCCACCAACACATTCTTTCTGTTGTACACTGAACAGCCATTTTCAGAAAACGATATCTTATTTCCTTTCCTAATTAATTCGCTAACGGAAAGTAAATTTGTTGTTAGTGTTGGAACACAATATACATCTTCTACCACAATATCGTATTCAAAATTATCAGTCGTGGTCTTAATTTTCACATCGCCGGAACATAAAACTGACACCTTTTCACTGTTTGCTACAACAATTTCTTTTTCTTGTTCATACGAAGCATTCATCACCCAACTTTCGTGTGCCGTTAGGTGTATACTTGCACCAGAATCAATATACCATTCGTTGACGTTAAACTTTCCACTCAGGAAAACGGCGCTAAACGCATTTGTTTGCATTGTATTTTTATTCTTGGAATTTGATGAGTTCTTGTCGTTATTCGGACATTTGTTTCTATAATGGCCATTTTGTTTGCATCGATAACATTTCACCACTTTGACATTGACATTTGAGTTTGACGTTGACGCGTCAAAGTTACCAACATTTTTCTTCTTTGCCATAGACCAATGATATTTTTTATTATGAGCAGCAAATGCACCGCTAACTTCACTCTCATCCTGTTCCGTTGCTAATTCCATGTCTAACAATTTTGTTTTGATGGTATCTGTCGTTATCGAAATACCTGAATGCTCAATAGCCATGATCATTGGTGAAAAACGATCTGGCAAACCTGCTAACAGCAACGATCCTGTCCACTGATCATTAATTTCAAAGCCTGTACCGCTTAATTTCTGTGCTGTATCGATAATCTGAGTCACGTAGGACGTCATCGAACTGCAGTTATCCCGTCGAATTGAAATTAAATTCCGCAGCAAGCTGATTTTTCGCGTGAAACCATTATCATCGAATAATTGTTTCAATTTATCCCACAATTCTTTCGAAGATTTCACATTCTTTACGTGTACGTATAAAGACGGATCGATTGTCATAATCAATTTAGCTTTGGTTTTCTCGTCATCTGCAGGTTTTATGGTCGTTCCTTCTATTGGCTGCACACAATGCTTCATGCCTTCGAGGATTATAAAATTCTCTGCTGCGAAACACCATTCGCTGTAATTTTCACGTCCTTTTAATTTCGGCACATTAACTAGGTAGGTCGCCGCCATTACTACAACGGCCGGTTTCTTAGTTAGATTAGACCTTCTTGGACTGCGAAAAAACTTTTGACAACTTTTCACGTTTACGATCACGGTTCAAGGTAGTTTATAACACTCGTTAAAGTCCGAAATTCTTGTTAAAAACTCGTAATTTTATTAATTGCAGAGGCCCATAACCTCAAATAAAACTACACGTTCAGTGGCAAAAACAGGAAGTAGATTTTTATTTAAAAAAAAACAGTTAGTTAGATATAGCGCCACAGATGGCAGCACTGGTACATTGTTGATATAACTTCAACAAAAATGTAAATTGCTGATTTTACGCGGATGAAGTCGCGGGCAGAAGCTAGTACTTTATAAAAGCATTTTTTAATACAATTGAAAATAGTATCGTATACCTAGTTATGGAGCAGGTAAAAGAGAGAGTAGAAGTCGTGTCGTATCAAGAAGTCAAAGAAAAGGCCCTGGAAAGGACCACATGGAAATTGCTCCGCCGACGAGAGTTAAGTTATGATGATGATGATGATAATCTATATTCATTAGTTCATGAACGTTTTAATCAGCTAATTAAAATGCAAGTTCGAAAAAGAAGTACCTATTCGTTCACCCAACGCTCTGCGCGCGGTATCCAATCATTTTCTCGCCAGATATACATTCTAAACACACTGTTCTTACAAATAGCAAACATTATTCATCACAGCATTTATAAATAAGTAACATTAAATTAAAGGAGTTCTGAGGTAACAAGGTAAACAAAAAAAAACTTACAGCCGAATTGAGAACCTCTCTCCTTTTTTTGAAGTCGGTTAAAAAATTAAAACCCCCTCATACCTACATTAATCAATTCTCTTCTTCTTCTTCTTCAGCCTGTGGTCACCCACTGTTGGGCATAGGCCTCATAATAATCAATTATACGTAAATAAAAAAAAAGAAATTTTATGTCAAAAATGCCTTAAATCTGTTTGGAAAAGAGCTTCTCCAAACTGCTTGACCGATTTTTACTAAACATGGCTAAGAACCACCGCAAAAAAACTGGCTTTCGCATGAAAAAAACGGTAACGAAATCGGCCCGTCCGTTTGAGCTATCTTTTCCGTGTCTACTCCGACGGCAGTGTGTATAAATTAATTCTGATATTAAAAGTGGAGTGATCAGCAACGCCCAGTGTTTAGAACTCCCGATGGTATCAATTCACTCAATCTATTTTTACTATTAGCTATTGCATATCGAAGTTTTCTGAAGGATTCTGTTCGTAAAATACCGTTATACTTTTCTACTTATACATATTTTTATACACATACACAAATTACGTCTATATCCCTTACGGGGTAGACAGAGCCTAAAATAACAAGACCTAAAGGCCACGTCTAGCATGATTGTGGACGTTGAGTGTTGTTTCACTCTAATTTACGTGATGCCAATTGTTTCTTTCTAAAGACCGAAGTGCAGTCTTTATAAATAAACTAGCTGTTGCCAGCGACTTCGTCTGCAAAGAATTCGTTTATCGCTATCCCGCGGGAACTACGCAAATTTCCGGGATAAAAAGTAGCCTATGTGCTATTCCAGACTTTTCTCTATCTATGTGCCGAATTTCATCCAGATCCGTTGGGCCGTTCTGGCGTGATTGAGTAACAAACAAACATCCATCCATCCATCCATCCATCCATCCATCCATCCATCCATCTATCCATCCATCCATACTTTCGCATTTATAATATTAGTTAGATAAATAAAATAAAAGAATTTTTTATTTACCAATGCACAAAGAAAAACTTACACTTTCAAAGCATTATGTACAAAGTATTAGGTAAATAGGAGAGGAGACTCAGCAGGCATGCTGATGTTCAGGCTCCAACCTGATTAAAGACTAACTTAAAATCTAACTAAGTTAAGGTAAAGAAGGAAGAAGCGACAGATGACAAAATAACTTCTTTCTGGTTCTCATATACATAATTCGGTAAGGGTTTTATTTATTTACATATTTAGGGGCAGATATACATTATAGATAGGATTTCGAACTATTTCTTTCTTAAGAGTAAAGGCGATAACTTAATGCGGTAACATGATTTTACCTTATCAGGAACAGGGGCCGTACCATGACGTCCCAATGCGTGTCAGTTTAGGTCCGCTCGCTGTCAGTTTCATACTAAAAGTGACAGCTTGGTGACAGCTAATACTTTATATGGCCGGGTACCTACTGTATAAATCTGTTATACGAAACGCTTGCACGATTCACTGTGTCTCACATTGAGATAATGCCAATTCGGACGATAATATGACACTGATTCCGTAAAGTATGGGACGTGTTCTGGTGTGGGATGCAACGTGCTAAGACACACTAGCCTCTCTAAAATTATTTACTTTTCAATATTTTATTGAATCAGGCGTTACTTTGCGGAGGTCCATTTCAATGAACACAAAATATTTACCTTGCTACTCCGCTACTTTCGTACAAGATAACCAAGCCTGTGCGAAATATATACGTTTTGCATGCAACCCCTCTCACCACTACTGCCACACAAAACGCACACAAATCCCACAAACTAACACTACTAACTTTGAGAATGATCCCGTAGAGGGATCGAAACGCGCGTCAGTGTTTGTGTGGTGATAGGATTAATTAAGGTTGTGGGATTTGTGTGCGTTTTGTGTGGCAGTAGTGGTGGGAGGGCTTGCATGCAAAACGTATATATTTCGCACAGGCTTGGTTATCTTGCACGAAAGTAGCGGAGTAGCAAGGTAAATATTTTGTGTTCATTTTTATTTACTTTTCATAAAATTCATTCCTTATGGGTATAGGTAGGTAAAGGAATTATTGTCCATTCAGCCATATTAAAGGTTGCCGTTTCACTGTTTTTTTTATATGTGCCTACAGTAGCACTTGATGGACCCAACGGAAGACCAGCGCTGGCTGTAAGGCCAGCACTATGCTGAGGTGCGACCATTTCGTGATGTATGTTCTTACTTCTTTTTTTGTAATTTATCCTATAATGTCACGAATAAATGTTTTCTTTCTGTCTTTCTTTCCTCTGCTCACCTTTGCGGAATCAGCAGCAGAGCTGGAGCGGCCGAATATATGGGGGTTTCGGCGCTGAATACAACTTTGTTCCTTTCGATGTTGACTCTTGGTACGTGGGGTCCTAGCGCTTAGCCTCTTCAAAGATATTTCGCAGGGGCTAATACGCTATGGGTACGGGTGACCGAAGAGCTGGCAGCTTCCTTGGACAACGTATTAGTATCGCTGTCCAAAAGGGAAATGGTGCGTCTGCATCTTCATTTTTAATTGTTTTTTTTTTAAGATTAGTTTTAATTTTTTATCCATAACCTTATGTCTATTCCAATACAGTATTTATTTACGTTAAGGGGGTTGCTCTTCCATACAAATCTTCCGTGCAGCTGCATTTCGTCCACAGGCTTAATTTTAATGCGGTTTTTTGAGGATAGTTAGATATGGATAAATTGTGTGCGCAAATTACAAAAAGGTGTGCATTTATCATACCTAAATTGCAGTACGATGCAGTAAATTTCGATGCATTTGAGTAGCTAGTGTCAAATAAAAATAGTTGTAAAAACCAATCGACTATTTCGAACAGTCACGTGACCACTAATGTGGCTCAGTGGTTATGACTCAAAGAACTGAATAGTAAGTGACCAAGTTCAAATCCCGAGGCCGCATTTCATTTTTTTATATTTTATAATCATTTTTTTAATAATTTACAAATTTAAAGTGAGTAAGACCATCTCATTAAGATGTAGGAAACTTTAAGTTAAATTCAATATTTTTCTTGTCAAACCAAATCAAAGAAGCTAGGTACTACCTAAGTGGTTTTAAAACAACCACAAACTTAGCAGGTTGATTTAGGGCAATTTATGCCCATTATCAAACCTAAACTTGGCAAAGCTTTCATACCTAGTAAGTGTACTAGTACTTTAGTATTAGGATCACACGTGCTTATTACTTTGGCATAGATGGTGGCGCCTCGCAGTCATATTGCCACCTTATAACATGTTTTGCCTTATGTACTAAGAAAAGGTACTCAACTACAGAAATTACACCTATTAAAATAAAAAAGTTCTTCTAGTTAATTACACGAATGCTTCTCACGAGAATCGAACCCTAAACCTCTGCATCAAAACACAGCCATACACCACGGCAATGATTTTAAAATCCGACAGGTGCTAAATACAAAAGAGGCCGAGTAAATAGGTTTTCTCAATTATAGAACATTAAAAAAAAACTTGCGAGTCAAAAACCTGGCTAGACGGGTAATTAAAAAAACAATGACATGAAATTGTCATAAACTGATGATTGAACGTGGTGTCTCAAAATAAAAATAATCATTTTATTCGGAATAAATTGAAGTCAATTGGAAGTAAAAGATGTTACGAGCTACGATATTTTACGCAGCGAAGGCATTTATTCGGACGTACAGGTATGTACTTATCAATTAATCATAATATTTTTTTAAGATACAATACTTCAACGTTTGTGTCAGATTGGCACAAAATATTTTGTAAACGCAATTGAAGTGCACAGTCCCAGTGTCTGCATGTAATCAAATCTTGGAAGTGAATTTTGACCCACTTCTTATTGATCAGATTGATGTGAAATCTGGCATAAGTACTTGTAAGTCAGACTTGTAAGAAGTACTACAGTAATCTTGAAGTGAAATTCTGGTATCGTTCCCGCTGTTGGAAACTCATCAACAGAAAGAGTAACAACCATCCATGCATGATGCATCACGTTTACGTCTAATTATAATTTTTAGAACTCAGAGGAATCTGTAGTGCGAGTAATCGAACTTGCTATTGACCAGGTTTTTTAGGGTTCCGTACCCAAAGGGTGAAAACGGGACTCTAATTACCTACTAAGATTCCACTGTCCGTCTGTCTGTCTGTATGTACCGTCTGTCTGTCACCAGGCTGTATAGTATCTCATGAACCGTGATAGATGAAATTTTCACAGATGATGTATTTCTGTGGCAGCTATAACAACAAATACTAAAACAATATATTTTTGTCCATCTGTCTATGTAAGTAAAGTAACCAATGTAAAATAAATAAATAAATATCATGGGACAAATTACACCAATTGACCCAGTCCCAAACTAAGCACAAGGCTTGTACTATGGGTACCAGGCAACGGATAAACATACTTGTATAATGTAGGTAAATACATACTTAAATACATACAACCCAAATGACCTCACACTGCTTACATTTTGCTTAGAAGCCACTGTCCGTCTGTCTGTTTGTCTGTCGTGTCTGTCTGTGTCACCATGCTGTATCTCATGATCCGTGATATGGCTGTCAGCTATTGTGATATTCAAAGATTTTCAAAAATTACGTTTCTCTGTTGCCGCTCTAACATCAAATACTAAAAACAGAATATTTTTGTGAGTCTAAGTATGTAAATAACAAATATAAAATTACCTCATAAAGAGTACATCTTGCTTAGGAGGCAGGGCTCTGCTAACACTGGATTTTATATTTACTTGCCGAATTTGTACGAATCCCTCGGTGCGAGAGTCCGACCCACACTTGTCCAGTCTTTGGTGTTCGGAACACAAAGGAGCTTAACTATTACCAAGTTCATGCTGTACCATGGTTTATTTTATGGCCACATTGTTCAAATTCGTCCGTCTATGGCTGTCTATCTGTCCGTCTGTCCTAACTTTATAGTTTTTTTACCCATATTAGGTAGTTATTTTTTACTCATTTTCATGCTGGTCTGGAATGTATGTATGTATAACTCTTTATTGTACATAAAACACATGAAAAAGGTAAATACAGGACAACACAAATACACACGTATTTTAGTTGTTTCGCTTCTCGCGCAGATGGTAAATGCAAGAATCTTAGGAATCATATTATAGGCGATACGGCAATCCATCACTAGTTTGATTCCGCTTTCCACCTATACGCCCACAATCATGCTTGTTCTTGATGGACTTAAGGTTTTGTAACCTTAGGCTCTGTCTACCTCGTAAGGGATAGACGTGATTTGTGTATGTATGTACATATTTTACAGAGTATCCGACCGGCGTCCGAATACCGAATTTGCCGTCAAAATGATAATTAAAAACTATACGTATGTATGTATGCATTATAGAAAGGTATAAGAAAGGTAAGTAAAATAAACAAATAGAAAAAAAGGAACCATTGTAGAAGCACTTATTTTGTCTGTCTGTCTTTCCGTCTGTCAATTCTTCTGGACCATTTTGTGACAATTTATTTATCTGTAGGTTTTATTTTTAGCTTTGTATGTTTATATAGGTACTTACTTTTGTTTTTTTAACTACTTTTGTAATTGTCATAAATTAACTTTTTCTTTATTTCTTTCTGTCTGCCTGTCTATCTATCTGTTCGTCTGTTTGTCTGTATGTATGTCTGTCTGTCTGTCTGTTCGTTTGTCTGTTTGTCTATTCGTCTGTCTATGCGTCCGACGATCCATCCGGCTGTCTGTTTGTCTGTGCATCCGAACAACCATCCGTCCATCCGTCCATCTGCTTGTTAATCTGTGCGTCTAATCATCCGTCCGTCCGTCCGTCTGTCCATCTGTCTGTTTGTATGTGCATCTGACCGACTGTCCGTCCGTCCGTTTGTCTTTCTGTTTGTCCGTCTGTCCGTGCATCCGTCTGTCTGTCTGTTTGTCTGTGCGTCCAATCATCCGTCCGTCCGTCCGTTCATATGTCTGTCTGTGCGTCCGACCCTCTATCCGTTCGTCACTGTCCATCTGTTTGTATGTAAATCTGTCTGTCTGTTTGTCTGTCATTATAAATATTATTCATCCATTCGTCCGCCCATCCATCTATATCCTTTTGTAGTACTGACTGTAGAATAATTTTTCAGATTCACATTGGATTGGAAGGTACTTAATTTTTGTCTCCAGTAACAGGAAATAAGTGAAGCAAACATCCACTGGACGCGAGCGTATCTTACTTGCTATTATTGTGCAAGAAGGGCAAAAAGTTTACTGCTGGTGTGATGATAAAAAAAAATTGTTGTTTCTAAATCACATGAAACATTCTGTAGATTTTTATTACCGTAATTTGTAATAACATAACATAATGAAATAAAAATAACTAGAGAAAATTCAAGACCGTGAATTGCCAGATGTCCAACAGCGGAGTTTTGTCAACCCTGTTCTAAAGACTTGAAGTCTTTTCGTCCGTCTTTCATGTTCTCATTACCTATGACCAGTAAAGCAAAAGGAAACTGTATGATACAGGGTGATATTAATATCACCGTCCAAGTTTTTACGTAGTTTTTTACGTAGGTATCATACGCAATCGTATAGGTACCTACCGTAAGTCGCAGGTTCACGGTGGATGTAAGCCGCTTCCAACCGAGGCAACTGGAGCTGTATGAAGGAGGCCTATGGCCAACAGTGGACGTCCTACAGCTGATATGATGATGATGATGATGATAATGATGACAGGTATCATTTAATGATACTATTTGCAATATTTTAATACCAAACCGAAAAATAATAAATAAATAAATAATGCCAAGTAGGAAAATAAGTTATGATTGTTTTTTGTATGCATATAAAAAATATTATTTTGTGAACAATAAATAATAAGTGGCAAATTTCCATTAAATTATGAAACTTATGAATAATCACTCGTGTAAAATTTTATTTATTGAATATGTTACGTGATCTACAGTCACCAGCATAAATAAGTGATCACTTTTGTACCTTGTCACTTTAAAGTCATGTTTGAAAAACCATACGAAATCATGTAACGACTGAAAGGGACAAGGTACAAAAATGATCATTTATTTATGCTGGTGACTGTACAAACTACAATTTCGTGACATCTTTTAATAAATTATTAAATATTTTGAATTTCGTATTGAGAGACTCGTGTATTTGGAAATGCTTGAATTTTTTGTCTTATTTCCCTAGGTATTGACTATACGTGGGACTGCCTATACAACGGGTCCCATTTCGTACCTTCTAACAATAGTTTGATCATTTGTTCATAGGTATATGTATATACTATCAATCAACAGGCTAGCAACCCATCGCTCATTTTGATTCTCCTTTCCACCTATACGCCCACAATCATACTAAACGTGGCCTTTAGGTCTTGTTACCTTAGGCTTTGTCTACACCGTAAGGGTTAAAGACGTGTTTTAAGTATGTATGTACTATCAATAAAAGAGCCCTGCAGGAAAACTTGAGGAAAAAGTAGTTTCAGGAGGTAGTTACTTCTCACAAAATTTTAGTATGAATTTTCAGTATCTTGGTATGGTTTTTGTATGAGCATAACTCTCTCAGAATTATAATTAGTTAGGCATAGTTATCAATAACTAGTCAGTGTGTGTTATTTCAAAGAACTTATCGCATTTAGAAAACATAATAGAAATAGAAAAATATAAATTTGATCATTACTGGAAGCATTTAATTCTGAGGGAATTATGCCCAAATGAAAAAATAGGTATCAAGAGACTTGAATCTCCATCAAACTAAAATTTCGTGAAATTTGACTGAAAACGCTTTTACTCCGAGTTTGCTCCGGGTCGGGTTCCTATATTTCTAACCTACAGTAGAACGTTTTCACGATCAACGCGGTCAACAGCACAGTGAATTTTCTTGTCAGTTCAATCAAAATGAAACTTCACTAAGACATTTGCTGTGATAAAGTTCAACAATGTGTCAGGACTTGATTTGTCACTACCACTACCCAGGAATAAGTACATAGTACGAATAAAACTATTCGTATTCCTGTTACAGCGTGTCAAATGTTTATGAATACTGAATAGAATAGTGATACAAATTATTTCAAAAGTGACATCTCACTGGTATTTGGTTTCAAATCAAATTGAAAGTTTTATTTGAAAAATATATCTTTTTTTTAACTACCAGCGCTTTGATAAATTAGCCCTTGTGTGCGCATACCACATGTTGCGTGGCGCATTTACTTATGAGTCGAATGATTTCGTTCGTAGTAGCCATTACGCCATAGGTACTATGGCAGCGTGCACGTTTTTTCGACTTTAGATATCAAACACAAAGTCGAATATCTACCTACTATACCAATTAGAAAAATATAGGGACTTACCCGTGGCCCACCTAATTTGTCCACCCGGAAAACCAATACCCAGCTTCCAATACCCAGAAAAAAGGAGCTCCGCCCAAGAGCGGAGCTCCATCAAAAACCAGGTGGACAACCTGTAGGTAGATCACGAGAAAGATCGAAAAAAATATGGTTCTGGTTCACTGGTCGACACGCAGTACAGACGCAATAGCTGCACGACGCTAACAAAGTTTTATCTCATTTTTATGCACACGATTTCTGACTAAATGTATGACGCTTTCCTCATGGGCCTTACTCTATATTATGCACAACTAGTTGTGCTTTTAGGAATTTCACTCCTCCGTAAGGTCCGACAGCGGGGTTCCTATTTCTATTCAGTTTGCCCTTCGGGTATTTGAAAATACCTAATGAACCTAACCTAATTTTACTATCTCAAATGAGAATTCTTATTTTTATTGACCCGAAATTCCTAATAGCACAACTAGTTGCGCATAATATATATATGTAGAGTAGGCTCATGAGGAAAGCGCTGATATAATACGCGTCGAGCTGCAATTTTATTTTTTCGCGTGTGGACTAGACACCGTAGTACTCTGCTTTATCCCACTCTAGGCAACGCTAATCAAAACCATCGACGGATGAAGTTGGACTTTTGTGGAAGTAAGTATTATAGTAAGTAAAAGCGAGTTCAGATGGATTAGATTTGTTTTGGAGTTGTCATTATTTTATTTGACGTACCTACCTATTGCAAAGTCATCATAATTATCTAATATTATTTTTTCCTTTTATGCGCTATACGATGAATTATTATAAATATGAATTATGATGACATAAGGACATAACTTAAAAAAGGCAGCTCACAACTCTGGAACAAAATTATCTAACCAAACCCCTAACTAAACCCTTAGGCCTAGAAGCATTCAGACGTAGTCCCTACCCGCTATGCGTAATTATTTCCTTTGTCTGAACCTATACTGCAATGCATTTTGGTGAAAGGATCCGAATGGCTAGCACGAGTGACTTCGTCTCATCGCTGCAACTAGGCTCATTCTCAAGTTACCTATTTACGAAAGGCGCGCCTGACTCGAAACGACAATACCTACCTTACGGCGCTAGCTGTTTAGATGCCCCAGACGAAACGCTTTTATAAGTTATAATGCATAAGAGTATTAATAAATGTCAGACGATGGTGATGATGATGTCTCTACGTATGAACGAATATCAAATATGAATAGGTTCCTACATACTGATAGGTACTTTGAAGATACTAGCAATGACGGCATATGAATTTGCCGCTAGAGGCGCTATTTTAACGTGAGGTATTATACAGAAACGTAAAATTAGTAGTACCTACAAGTTGATAATCCGGCTTTACATAACGGATTTTTAGTGTTATTAAGATTGTTTCCTTCCGATTATTATCGCAGACATACCTACGACAGGTTTATTAAAAGAGAAAAGAAGAGTTATGAAAATTAGGAGCCAAATTAAGCAGGCAAATAAAATGGCTGCTAATTTAGAAGATAAGATAGGACTGTGCAACTGTGGGTAATAAATAGCTTGCTATTAAATATTAATTAAAAGAAATCCTGAATAATGTGATATACCTTACTCTACAGTGGCGCCAACTAGTGAGTACAAATACGATAGCCCTCATTCTAACAAAGTACAAAAAAATGGACTCCCTGGTATTCAAAAAGGGTTAAAGGTGGCATTGATTCACATATTTGCATCTGCTAGACTCATATGTAATATTTATAACTAGCTGAGCTAGTAAAAAATATTTCGCCTTAAAGTCAGTTTTTGTCTGAGATGGCGCTGCATACGAAAAATTAAAGTTATTTTGTGCATTTTTCATATTTTTGATTAGATATTCAGCTATTCGTGGAAGAGAGAAAGCCAACAAATCAATAATCATAAAAATCCGTGCAGCTATTCCAAAGTTATCAATAGTTAAAATAACACGACTTACTTTTGTACGTATAGATTTGTAAAATTTCTGGTAAAAGTAAAGTTGATATAAAAACGTAAATATAACGTGAAAAGTTACGCTAACAGCTTAGCAAGGTGTTGCAATATTTTTCCACCCGCTAGTGCCTCCTATTTGCATGTGTGTGTTAGACCTAGTATCTGTATAAGGCCGTTAATGACACCAGCGTTTGTGCAGCTATTCTCCGAATTGGTGCATAATTACCATTTGAGTGTAGTCTCAAAAAATCGGCCGTATTGAATTGTGTGCGCAAATTAATTGATAATCTATAAATGTATTAAGAATCTTCTAAAAACTACAAAAAACCAACAAAATTGATTATAGCGCCATCTAACGGGACTTTTACAATGAGCTAACGCGAGCATCCGCCTTAACCTGTTAATTAATACGTTATTATAGCCTAAGCAACACGTCGATACTGTAATAACGGTATGTACCTAATTATAGTTTCAGTCTGGATATTGGATTTGCGATTACTGGGACGTCGAGTTGTTGACAACCTATAATAGACGTAACACGTACGGCAAGTAGGTTTGTGGAGACGTATTTTGAATTTGTTTCTGACTCGCCATATTCCTTAATCCATACGTCTTAATGCGATTCAATTCCAACTCAATAAAATCCAGGTTATACATACATACATACTGTCACGCCTCTTTCCCACAGGGGTAGGCAGAGACTACTTTGTTCCATTTGCTACGACCCTGACATACCTCTTTCGCTTCATCCACATTCATCAATCTCTTCATACATTTTTAACGACGCGGTTGGCCTAGTTGGTAGTGACCCTGCCTGCGAAGCAAGCGTCCTGGGTTCCAATCCTGGTAAGGGCATATTATATTTGTGTGATGAGCATGAATATTTGTTCCTGAGTTATGGATGTTTTCTATCTATATAAGTATGTATATCGTTGCCTAGTACCCATAACACAAGCCTTACTTGCGCTTACTTTGGGACTAGGTCAATTTGTGTGAATTTGTTCCCTAATATTTATTTTATTTATTTATTTATCTAATATTTACACATGCTCGTCGGTTTCGGGTACTCTTGCCTCAGGTTTATAGCTGTCATTTTTAAATAGTGTGGATCTGACAACGAGCTAATCTAAAATACTGGCCTCCTCTAACGAGAAGGCTTGGGCTAGCTCCCGCGTTGGCCCAGTGCTTTTACTTTTTTTTTTAAATGGGATCCATTGAAATTTTGAACACGGAACCCTGAAAAAATTAGGTCGGCTCACAGACGGCTAAAACGTGTACACTTTTTGTAACCTTAAAAAACCCGTTCCATTTTCGAACGGCGATACACTTCGTTACAATCGAAACGGGCATCGACAAACTGAATCCAGCCATCCCGAATAACCGCACACTCGACAGCCGGAAGTTGTCAGAACCATGAAGCAGCCAATATCCGGTTCCGGCTAGATTCTGACGGAGGTTCAACTTTAAGTTGATACAATACGCGGCCTGAGTTCAGTCGAGGGGGTTAATTATTATATTATTTCATACTTAAATCACGTTTTTATCCCTTACGGGGTAGACAGAGCGTATGGTAACAAGACCCAAAGACCACGTTTAGCATGATTGTGAGCACATAAGGTGGAAAGGGCCTTCTCTCGATGGTTCTCTTACGATCTGCACGGGTAGGGAAGTCTATGTTTTTTCTCAGCTCCCAAACCAGCATGTAGGTAAGTTTTATTATTTTATATTGTTATCTATATTTGTTTTGAAAAAGTTACTTTCTGTCAATTTTTTTGCGGCGCAGTCCTTTTGATCTTTCCGAATGCATGTAGGTAGTTAAAGAAACTGGTCGAACTGTGTTCTGTATTATTTTATTATTCATAAAAATTAAAATTCACAAATTACTTTTACAACCCATTCATTTTGCTTCCATCGTCTACATCTACAAAGACTTTAAGAAAGAGCACTGGGCAGCCTATTTAATTGCAAAATACCGTTTTTTTAAACAAAGGAAATTAAAAATAAAAGCTCTTAGAGGGTCTTATATCCTGGTACCTACTACGCATAGGCTACTTTTTATCCCGGAAAATTGCATAGTTCCCGCGGGATAGCGATAAATATGTCAAAGGTAGCTGCCTAATGTAAGTGATTCTACGCGGACGAAGTCGCGGGCAGAAGCTAGTTATACATATAAACCTTCATCTTGCATCACTATCTATCTATTCTATCTGTTATCTATTAAAAAAAAACTCTTCCTCCGTCTTACGTCTGACGTGAGTTTAACATTTTTTACCCATCCCAAAAAGTGCTCAGCACTGCTAAAGAAGTTTTCACTTCAAACAATTAGCCATCTATTATATTATAATCTTGTGAGCAACTGAGCACCGGCGTTACGTGGTAACATATTCCAATCTCGGTTCCCAATTTACACTCACTACACAAAAGTCACAGTAATATTTGCTGTGGAACCAATGGTCAGCGATATGAGTTTCCCTTCATAAACCAGGATTAGTGCGCCTCAATGTCTATGTTTGACTTCCTTTCACTTCTTTAGTACATACCTATTGATAATATTTATATCAGCTAATCGTTTCGTCATTTTCGAATAGATTCTAGTTTTATTTATAAAAAAAAACTAGCTTCTGCCCGCGACTTCGTAATAATTATAAACCTTCCTCTCAAATCACTCTATTAAAAAAATCCGCAATATCCTTATCGTAGTTTTAAAGATCTAAGCATACATAGGGACACATAATGTATCTTCGTTCACGTTTTAAAAGCACGCACGAGGCATTCCAAAATTTATTCTCAGCTCCAAATCCTATCGCCTATGACATTTAATACAATTCAATTTCATCTTGAAACTTGCCACACGTAATTCGCTCGGCCATGATCGCTGGATGGCGTGTTCGCGTGCCGGAGTCGCGTGCGCTTTCGCTCGCAGTCGGCGCTTTCTTGAGTGCTCAATAAGCCACGCGAAACTGGTGAAATAGGACGCTGGATGTGACAAGACTTATTTATCGAGACGTACAGTTAAATTTATAAGCTTTTGTTCTGTTTTCTTGATTTGGTCAGCATGTGGCCTTTGTCACATCTTCATTGTTGAGACAGTTTATACTGTGATTGGGTAAGGTCAAGAGTTATCTTGCGCTTTAAACGTCGTGCTTTGTTGTGGATTGCCATTAAGGCGCTGTCAACAGCAAATGACCTTGAGCAGCGCCACTCTTCACACATACGGTTCGCATGCCTGTGAGTGAAAGAGAAGAAACTATTCCGGCAGCTTGGCGCGCGTCTAAAATCTTGCAAATAAGACACAAATAAGAAGAAATAAAAAAAAGTATGGATTATTTGTGAAATATGACTCGTTAGCCGTGTAGGTATGAATATGTTGACTTCATGTTTTTAATTGCAGACCCATACGTCGAAAAAATAAAGACATAGAACCGTTTAATGATGATTTTAAGACCAATCTTTGCAAATATTTTCTATCGAGCCGATTTTGTTCAATTATGTATCGAGTCCGTCTAGCGTGTTTGAAATATGCTGAAAATTAACATTATATTTTTTTTGTATTTATTTTGCGTGTAGTTTTTCTTAAAAAAAGTGCTTAAATAACATCAATTTCAACAATATTAGGTGTTGTCAGCCTCTTAATGTTGCTCGATGCGTATGACGTACAATTTCTTGCTTCACAGTAGGTATGCGTAGGTTGTGGTTGATTAGTTAAATAAGTGACTGAAAAAATAGGCCTTCCATGTCTGGGAGCATATTATAAAAAACATATCGCACACAATCACAATCGGTAAAAGCTCATCTAAAGAATGGGCGAAAATCTTAGGAATCATGTTATAGGCGATGTGGCTAGCAACCCATCACTATTTTGATTCCCATTTCCACCTAGCCCACAATCATTCTAGGTGGATTATTGACGTTGTAATTTGTGTGCAATGCGTTTAGCATGGCACACAAATTACAACGTCAAAAATCCACCCTCTAAACGTGTCGTAAAATAAATCCATAATACTTCTTCAGCAGGCGGCTGGATAAGTTTAATTGCTTGTCTTTTTCTTACTGTTCGTTCTAGAAAGAGTCTTGCGCTCTCATCGACTTTAAGACCAAACCTATACGAGTGAGTGAGACAGCAAGGCTGACCGGAGGTGTTTTTAAAAACGAACGCACTGTTTGTAAATTTGTTCCCTTCCCCCTAGTTCCATTATCAGTTCCATTGGTGGTACTACTTTGTATAGTGATAATGGAACTAATAAATTTGCCTCTTCTAGTACGCAGATATCCCAATTAGTAGACACAGTTAAGCCCCGTTTTACATAAATGATTTGAGAGATGGCTCCAACCTTTTTCTTGGTCTGTTTGCCTTCCACAACGCCACGACGATTCAACTTGGCTACGTTCATAATTCACTTGTGCTATCTTACGCTTATTTTGAATACTCACGCTACGGTTACTTTCAATTTTATTCAGAAAGTTTTGAGTTTGGGTTTGATTACGTAATTCGTAATTTTAACATTCTATCTCAGTTATCCATATACGCCTGGTAAGCTTATAACTGGAATTTAACAATATCTGGTTGTTTTTATTAGAAAGAAAGAAGACATTTTATTCGTTTGTATTACAAGCTTTACCTATATTATCTTGCAACAACTTATATATTTAGGTATGTAAGTATGTTTGCCCGGGTGAGATCTTGTGACTCAATTTTGAAGCAGATATCTTCATTCGATTGAGATGAAACATACTGATTATGTCACCTTATTGCGATAGGGTACTACGGTGGTTTGTCAATACCATTTTTCTCCGTAGGTACTCTTTATAATTAATGCCAAATAAAAATATAATTAACGCGAGATGAAAAATGTGTGTGTGTGTAATTAATACTATTATTTAATGGCTACATTTTTAGTAAATACAAGTTGGTGAAAAAAGCCTGATTATAATATTTTATTGAATCAGGCGTTACTTTGCGGAGGTCCATTTCAATGAACACAAAATATTTACCTTGCTACTCCGCTACTTACGTGCAAGTTAACCAAGCCTGTGCGAAATATGTACGTTTTGCATGCAAGCCCTCCCACCACTACTACCACACAAAACGCACACAAATCCCACAAACTTAATTAATCCTAACCCCACACAAACACTGACGCGCGTTTCGATCCCTCTACGGGATCATTCTCAAAGTTAGAGCACAACCGATGCACATGCGCATAACATGCATGTGCATATGCATATGCATATGCACATGCATGTGTTATGCATATGCATGCATGTGCATAACTTTGAGAATGATCCCGTAGAGGGATCAAAACGCGCGTCAGTGTTTGTGTGGGGTTAGGATTAATTAAGTTTGTGGGATTTGTGTGCGTTTTGTGTGGTAGTAGCGGTGGGAGGGCTTGCATGCAAAACGTACATATTTCGCACAGGCTTGGTTAACTTGCACGTAAGTAGCGGAGTAGCAAGGTAAATATTTTGTGTTCCTGATTATAATGATTACCCATGTTACAACTCGTACTGTCAACGCCATTTTCTTTTCTCATGTCGACATTGAAGTTACTGCGACCTTGGAGGAAAATACGACCCTTACACTTCATAAATTTAATGCGGTCTTGTTGTTAGGGTTCTGTACGAAACTTCAGATACCCTTTTGTTTTTTAGCCTAAGCTGTGTCTGTTTGCTGGTGATTTTTAACTCTAGAAGACTCTTGAATTGTCAAAATTATAGTTAATTACAACACACCGGATAACTCACGTATAAAAGCCGAATTATTGCTCCGACAATTGTTTCGGACTATTCCGTAGCCCTTCATCAGAGAGCGCTCGCCCCGGCGGCAGCGAAACGAACACGCCGTTCGTTCGTGTTCGTTTCGCTGCCGCCGGGGCGAGCGCTCTCTGATGAAGGGCTACAGAATAGTCCGAAACAATTGTCGGAGCAATCCTTCGGCTTTTATACGTGAGTTATCCGGTGTGTTGTAATTATGTGTGAGTCTCACGGTAGTTTCATGTTAAAATTATAGTTGTTAATATATAATTCATGTAACTGCATAATGAAAGGCATTAAAAACAAGTTGGTTTTATAAAACGAATCGAAGATGAGTGCAGCGTACATAGGAACGAATTAAAAGTGTAACCTGAGCCTCTAGTGTAAGTTTTCGCATATTATAAAAACGTCTCGAACGCGTTCACGTAAACGTCACAATTACTATGGAATACCTAATTAGCAGCGCCACTTGCGGATCGAAACGGCAACAAACTGTTTTCATAGTATTTGACATTTTAACGCAAACGCGGTCGAGACGTATTTTGTGACCGAAAACCTACACTAAGCATACTGTTATGCTATATCATAATATTTAACTGTGTAACGCGTCATCACATCACATCACAGTACACTAATCTAACTAATATTATAAATGCGAAAGTATGGATGGATGGATGGATGGATGTTTGTTTGTTACTCAATCACGCCAGAACGGCCCAACGAATCTGGATGAAATTTGGCACATAGATAGAGAAAAGTCTGGAATAGCACATAGGCTGCTTTTTATCCCGGAAAATTGCGTAGTTCCCGCGGGATAGCGATAAACGAATTCTTTGCAGACGAAGTCTCTGGCAACAGCTAGTAGGTATTATAAAAGCGAAAGTTTGTGTGTGTGTGTGTGTATGTATGTGTGTTACTTCTTCACGCTGAAACCACTGGACGGATACGGATAAAATTTGGAACGTGGATGGTAGGTACCCTAAATTAACACATAGGTACTTTTACCCCGGAAAATTGCATAGTTCACGCGGGATAGTCATAATCTAATATAGCCTTTTATATCAGAGCTTCTAGTGTAAGTTTTTGCATATAAAAACGTCTCGAACCCGTTTACGTAAACGTTTCAATTACTATGAGAAAATGAACAGCGCCACAAGCGGAACGAAACGATAACTAAAATTTCTCATAGTATTTGACATTTTAACGCAAACGTATTTTGTGACCGAAAACTTACACTAAGCATACAGTTAGCCTCTATCACAGACAGACGACAGCAGAGCTGACATTGACGTGTCAGTATACATCTCGTATTTAATGTAAAACCCGTTTCAAAGTCGAACTTCTCAAGGCCGCAATGTATTCCGAATTGTCAAAGTCACTTGTCACTAGCGTTGAAAATGTCGAAAAAAAAACAATAAGCGTAATGACACAACTGTGACAACTAAACTAAAACTGACACCGATGTCAATGGCAAAGTAAGTCTATAATCATTCATCAGTATTAAGAAAAATAACCGATTGAAACCTGTTTAAATTGTTTCTTTGTTTTCGGGAAAATTGAAGCGGAAAATGTCATAGTTTCTTTTTTTAAAATCCGAAAAAAACAACCCGTTTGGAAAGAAACGGGATTTTTTCCGGAAATTTTCAACGCTACTTGTCACTTTAATGAAAAAGGAGCCTGGTATGAATAATCCACAATAGTTACTTAGGTACAATAAAATTGGCTCCTTCCTGTGAAAATGTAAATGGAGTTTTGATTTATTTTTAACAAGGTTACCGCTAATGTGTGAAGTTTCTGAAGAAATGTATATATAAACTTACAGTGACCAGTAGAGACTTTATACATCTCTACTATAGACCAATGTAATTTAAGGTACGGACTTAACTTAGGGACCTTTTACATCCCTTTTATAAAATGTAGTAATTGTATTATAGGTAAGTTAAGTAGAATTTAAGTACTATTGTAAATCTATTTTATTTTGAAAAAATGACTTTCTGCCAAGTTTCTTGCGGCGCATTCTTCTTGGCAATGATGGTCTTTCCGAATGCGCTGGTATATAGATTCAAAAAAAGACATGTAAAAGAGCCCTCGGCGGCCTATTTGCAAAATAAACTTTTGACTTTTACTTTGACTTTACACATTCAAAGAAAGTTAAAGCCCAGTTATAAGTAGATTATGTTTTGTCTTCGTCTAAAACACGCACATGACAAAGTGGCAGAGAGAGACGAAGGAACGTTTATATAACAAGTTAAACGAGCATTTTTGAATAAGGAAGTGATACATGCCTTTGGATAAAATAAATAGTAAAGCTATAGAGTTATAGAAACCGGAAACGTTTTTGCTGAATAGCAGGACAGGGGGGCGGTACCGAAAAGAAGACATTAAGAAATATAGTACCTGCTTACTCTATTAAATTTCTAAACGACACTAAAAATTACAACACATAGAAAAATCCGAAAAGTAAAGGTATGGCCGGGAATCGAACCCGGGTCCTCGTCATTCCGTGACGCGTGCTATACCCCTACACCACCCATAGCAGGTGAGTAAGCCTTCGATTCTTCTATCTGTTACCAACTGTCACGTGACCTTGTTACTACGCGAATATTTGTCGCTAAGCGTTATCTGTTTGAATGTTGTGTCTGTACGACACAATTACAAACTCCCGTGGAACATCTGCTGCTCACCAGACGAGAGGAAGGCGTTGTTTATCAAGTGATAGGAAATATCTATTAAAGCTTGGTATGGTATAGGTATAACGTGGCCTTTAGATTTGTTACCGTAGGCTCTGTCTACTCCGTATCTAAGGGATAAAGTCGTAATAAACACAAATGTGTGTATGTAGTTTATTACATACAATACAAGTATCGAAAACTGGAACTTTCATTTTTCCTTTAGCTACTCTCTAGTTAACAAAAACTAAGTTGAATTTTATTAATACTACTGACTACTCAAACAGAAGTCCGTTTGTCATCTGATCTTAAGAGTTTTATTGCATGCCACTTATCGCCACTTTACCGGTTTATTTCTCCATACCCAAACACGAGCTACGACCGAAACGTGTTATTTGTCTAACAGCCGGATATTAATAGCAGTGCATGTCCCTGATTTGAATAGTTCCGTATTGGTACTGTTTGCTTATTTCAGAGGTCTATCCTGTAGCGCTCGACATCCAATTAAGGTCAGTGGTAAGCGCGATGTGTTTTTACTATATATACCTAACAGTGGCGTGGCGTCAAGTATATCAGAAAGCAAGCCGAAGGGAACTTAACTAGCCTTTTCCTCTAATTCTGGACAATAATTTGCCCAACTGCCTTAAAATAGGCAAGCCGGTGGGAATCGAGTTCTATGGACGCCACGCCACTGATACCTAAGTATGCTAAGTATGCTAGTCGTCTTCTTGTATACTTTCCACTGCTGGGCGCCCTCGCAGAATGAAAGGGCTTAGGCTATACTTCCCATGAGCCTAGTGCGGATTAGGAACTTCATACTTACACTTAAACATACTCACGATGTTTTCCTGCACCGAAAAGCTCATGGTAAATTTGAAATGTTATTTTTGCACATGAATTACGATTATACTCAAAAAATAAATGCCCGGATTTGAACTGCGCTTGAGAGGCCGTGGTATGTATGTATGTATAACTCTTTATTGTACATAAAACACACGAAAAAGATGAATACAGGACAACACAAATGCATAAAGGCGAACTTATCCCTAAAAGGGATTTCTTCCAGTTAACCTTAGAACGATTGACAGGACATAGGTATCAAGCAAGAGTAGACACACAGAAAAAAGTAAAAGAACTGATCGAAACCTAAAATAATCCTAAACGCCTAAATACATAATGATATCACGCCTATAACCCTTACGAGGTAAGCTGAACGTAACGAGATTCAAAGGTCAAGCTTGCTGTCATACACCTGATTGAGTAACCTAGTTACCGTTTGTTTACATGTTTGAATGACATTCGTAATATAATGTTTTCTTGATGAAGATTTGCATTAGTATCCTGCATAAAATCCACATAGTTAAACGTACACTTCGATCCACACCACTTACTTCAGGCGACTCCCCGTATATGCTTATGTTCGGGAGAGAAATACGGACGAGATTGGCAGTTCCTAAAGCACCGCATCGACAACCTGAGCACCCGACAGAAGTTAGAGAAATAGCTCCCGGAGCCAGGGTACAAGCCAGGAACTACTCTGTATCGAAGACGAAGTGGGAGTTCGTTACTATAACCCGCCGTCTAGGGCAGACCTGTCTCGTAGTGCAGTTCTGCACTACGAGATCAGAACAGACGGCGGACTTCTGTGGATCCGACACCTCTAGCTGCTCCCTGCTCCTCTGATCCATGGAATCGTGGCGGAGGCGTGTCATACACCTGATTGAGTAACCTAGTTACCGTTTGTTTACATGTTTGAATGACATTCGTAATATAATGTTTTCTTGATGAAGATTTGCATAATTAAATTATTTAATACTTGGCATAATTGTGGGCGTATAGATGAAAGGGGAATCGAAATAGTGATGGGTTAACATTATTACTAAGAGTTGCGCCCAGTCCCTCGATAGAGAACTGCAGGCTTATTACGTAACTCGCTCGCAATCGCCATCGTGTTCATTTTCACAGTTCTTGTATGAATGTGACAGCTAGCTGATTCCGATGCCAATTGTCAGCCCATACACGAACTGTCAAAATGAAGGCGATGGTGATCGCGAGCGAGTTACGAAATAAGCCTGCAGTTCTCTATATCCCAATTAGTAGACACAGTTAAGCCCCGTTTTACATAAATGATTTGAGAGATGGCTCCAACCTTTTTCTTGGTCTGTTTGCCTTCCACAACGCCACGACGATTCAACTTGGCTACGTTCATAATTCACTTGTGCTATCTTACGCTTATTTTGAATACTCACGCTACGGTTACTTTCAATTTTATTCAGAAAGTTTTGAGTTTGGGTTTGATTACGTAATTCGTAATTTTAACATTCTATCTCAGTTATCCATATACGCCTGGTAAGCTTATAACTGGAATTTAACAATATCTGGTTGTTTTTATTAGAAAGAAAGAAGACATTTTATTGGTTTGTATTACAAGCTTTACCTATATTATCTTGCAACAACTTATATATTTAGGTATGTAAGTATGTTTGCCCGGGTGAGATCTTGTGACTCAATTTTGAAGCAGATATCTTCATTCGATTGAGATGAAACATACTGATTATGTCACCTTATTGCGATAGGGTACTACGGTGGTTTGTCAATACCATTTTTCTCCGTAGGTACTCTTTATAATTAATGCCAAATAAAAATATAATTAACGCGAGATGAAAAATGTGTGTGTGTTTAATTAATACTATTATTTAATGGCTACATTTTTAGTAAATACAAGTTGGTGAAAAAAGCCTGATTATAATATTTTATTGAATCAGGCGTTACTTTGCGGAGGTCCATTTCAATGAACACAAAATATTTACCTTGCTACTCCGCTACTTACGTGCAAGTTAACCAAGCCTGTGCGAAATATGTACGTTTTGCATGCAAGCCCTCCCACCACTACTACCACACAAAACGCACACAAATCCCACAAACTTAATTAATCCTAACCCCACACAAACACTGACGCGCGTTTCGATCCCTCTACGGGATCATTCTCAAAGTTAGAGCACAACCGATGCACATGCGCATAACATGCATGTGCATATGCATCTATGTGCCAAATTTCATCCAGATTCGTTGGGCCGTTCTGGCGTGATTGAGTAACAAACAAACATCCATCCATCCATCCATCCATACTTTCGCATTTATAATATTAGTTAGATTAGTGTACTGTGATGTGATGTGATGACGCGTTACACAGTTAAATATTATGATATAGCATAACAGTATGCTTAGTGTAGGTTTTCGGTCACAAAATACGTCTCGACCGCGTTTGCGTTAAAATGTCAAATACTATGAAAACAGTTTGTTGCCGTTTCGATCCGCAAGTGGCGCTGCTAATTAGGTATTCCATAGTAATTGTGACGTTTACGTGAACGCGTTCGAGACGTTTTTATAATATGCGAAAACTTACACTAGAGGCTCAGGTTACACTTTTAATTCGTTCCTATGTACGCTGCACTCATCTTCGATTCGTTTTATAAAACCAACTTGTTTTTAATGCCTTTCATTATGCAGTTACATGAATTATATATTAACAACTATAATTTTAACATGAAACTACCGTGAGACTCACACATAATTACAACACACCGGATAACTCACGTATAAAAGCCGAAGGATTGCTCCGACAATTGTTTCGGACTATTCTGTAGCCCTTCATCAGAGAGCGCTCGCCCCGGCGGCAGCGAAACGAACACGAACGAACGGCGTGTTCGTTTCGCTGCCGCCGGGGCGAGCGCTCTCTGATGAAGGGCTACGGAATAGTCCGAAACAATTGTCGGAGCAATAATTCGGCTTTTATACGTGAGTTATCCGGTGTGTTGTAATTAACTATAATTTTGACAATTCAAGAGTCTTCTAGAGTTAAAAATCACCAGCAAACAGACACAGCTTAGGCTAAAAAACAAAAGGGTATGAAGTTTCGTACAGAACCCTAACAACAAGACCGCATTAAATTTATGAAGTGTAAGGGTCGTATTTTCCTCCAAGGTCGCAGTAACTTCAATGTCGACATGAGAAAAGAAAATGGCGTTGACAGTACGAGTTGTAACATGGGTAATCATTATAATCAGGAACACAAAATATTTACCTTGCTACTCCGCTACTTACGTGCAAGTTAACCAAGCCTGTGCGAAATATGTACGTTTTGCATGCAAGCCCTCCCACCACTACTACCACACAAAACGCACACAAATCCCACAAACTTAATTAATCCTAACCCCACACAAACACTGACGCGCGTTTCGATCCCTCTACGGGATCATTCTCAAAGTTAGAGCACAACCGATGCACATGCGCATAACATGCATGTGCATATGCATATGCATATGCACATGCATGTGTTATGCATATGCATGCATGTGCATAACTTTGAGAATGATCCCGTAGAGGGATCAAAACGCGCGTCAGTGTTTGTGTGGGGTTAGGATTAATTAAGTTTGTGGGATTTGTGTGCGTTTTGTGTGGTAGTAGCGGTGGGAGGGCTTGCATGCAAAACGTACATATTTCGCACAGGCTTGGTTAACTTGCACGTAAGTAGCGGAGTAGCAAGGTAAATATTTTGTGTTCCTGATTATAATGATTACCCATGTTACAACTCGTACTGTCAACGCCATTTTCTTTTCTCATGTCGACATTGAAGTTACTGCGACCTTGGAGGAAAATACGACCCTTACACTTCATAAATTTAATGCGGTCTTGTTGTTAGGGTTCTGTACGAAACTTCAGATACCCTTTTGTTTTTTAGCCTAAGCTGTGTCTGTTTGCTGGTGATTTTTAACTCTAGAAGACTCTTGAATTGTCAAAATTATAGTTAATTACAACACACCGGATAACTCACGTATAAAAGCCGAAGGATTGCTCCGACAATTGTTTCGGACTATTCCGTAGCCCTTCATCAGAGAGCGCTCGCCCCGGCGGCAGCGAAACGAACACGCCGTTCGTTCGTGTTCGTTTCGCTGCCGCCGGGGCGAGCGCTCTCTGATGAAGGGCTACAGAATAGTCCGAAACAATTGTCGGAGCAATCCTTCGGCTTTTATACGTGAGTTATCCGGTGTGTTGTAATTATGTGTGAGTCTCACGGTAGTTTCATGTTAAAATTATAGTTGTTAATATATAATTCATGTAACTGCATAATGAAAGGCATTAAAAACAAGTTGGTTTTATAAAACGAATCGAAGATGAGTGCAGCGTACATAGGAACGAATTAAAAGTGTAACCTGAGCCTCTAGTGTAAGTTTTCGCATATTATAAAAACGTCTCGAACGCGTTCACGTAAACGTCACAATTACTATGGAATACCTAATTAGCAGCGCCACTTGCGGATCGAAACGGCAACAAACTGTTTTCATAGTATTTGACATTTTAACGCAAACGCGGTCGAGACGTATTTTGTGACCGAAAACCTACACTAAGCATACTGTTATGCTATATCATAATATTTAACTGTGTAACGCGTCATCACATCACATCACAGTACACTAATCTAACTAATATTATAAATGCGAAAGTATGGATGGATGGATGGATGGATGTTTGTTTGTTACTCAATCACGCCAGAACGGCCCAACGAATCTGGATGAAATTTGGCACATAGATAGAGAAAAGTCTGGAATAGCACATAGGCTGCTTTTTATCCCGGAAAATTGCGTAGTTCCCGCGGGATAGCGATAAACGAATTCTTTGCAGACGAAGTCTCTGGCAACAGCTAGTAGGTATTATAAAAGCGAAAGTTTGTGTGTGTGTGTGTGTATGTATGTGTGTTACTTCTTCACGCTGAAACCACTGGACGGATACGGATAAAATTTGGAACGTGGATGGTAGGTACCCTGAATTAACACATAGGTACTTTTACCCCGGAAAATTGCATAGTTCACGCGGGATAGTCATAATCTAATATAGCCTTTTATATCAGAGCTTCTAGTGTAAGTTTTTGCATATAAAAACGTCTCGAACCCGTTTACGTAAACGTTTCAATTACTATGAGAAAATGAACAGCGCCACAAGCGGAACGAAACGATAACTAAAATTTCTCATAGTATTTGACATTTTAACGCAAACGTATTTTGTGACCGAAAACTTACACTAAGCATACAGTTAGCCTCTATCACAGACAGACGACAGCAGAGCTGACATTGACGTGTCAGTATACATCTCGTATTTAATGTAAAACCCGTTTCAAAGTCGAACTTCTCAAGGCCGCAATGTATTCCGAATTGTCAAAGTCACTTGTCACTAGCGTTGAAAATGTCGAAAAAAAAACAATAAGCGTAATGACACAACTGTGACAACTAAACTAAAACTGACACCGATGTCAATGGCAAAGTAAGTCTATAATCATTCATCAGTATTAAGAAAAATAACCGATTGAAACCTGTTTAAATCGTTTCTTTGTTTTCGGGAAAATTGAAGCGGAAAATGTCATAGTTTCTTTTTTTTTAAATCCGAAAAAAACAACCCGTTTGGAAAGAAACGGGATTTTTTCCGGAAATTTTCAACGCTACTTGTCACTTTAATGAAAAAGGAGCCTGGTATGAATAATCCACAATAGTTACTTAGGTACAATAAAATTGGCTCCTTCCTGTGAAAATGTAAATGGAGTTTTGATTTATTTTTAACAAGGTTACCGCTAATGTGTGAAGTTTCTGAAGAAATGTATATATAAACTTACAGTGACCAGTAGAGACTTTATACATCTCTACTATAGACCAATGTAATTTAAGGTACGGACTTAACTTAGGGACCTTTTACATCCCTTTTATAAAATGTAGTAATTGTATTATAGGTAAGTTAAGTAGAATTTAAGTACTATTGTAAATCTATTTTATTTTGAAAAAATGACTTTCTGCCAAGTTTCTTGCGGCGCATTCTTCTTGGCAATGATGGTCTTTCCGAATGCGCTGGTATATAGATTCAAAAAAAGACATGTAAAAGAGCCCTCGGCGGCCTATTTGCAAAATAAACTTTTGACTTTTACTTTGACTTTACACATTCAAAGAAAGTTAAAGCCCAGTTATAAGTAGATTATGTTTTGTCTTCGTCTAAAACACGCACATGACAAAGTGGCAGAGAGAGACGAAGGAACGTTTATATAACAAGTTAAACGAGCATTTTTGAATAAGGAAGTGATACATGCCTTTGGATAAAATAAATAGTAAAGCTATAGAGTTATAGAAACCGGAAACGTTTTTGCTGAATAGCAGGACAGGGGGGCGGTACCGAAAAGAAGACATTAAGAAATATAGTACCTGCTTACTCTATTAAATTTCTAAACGACACTAAAAATTACAACACATAGAAAAATCCGAAAAGTAAAGGTATGGCCGGGAATCGAACCCGGGTCCTCGTCATTCCGTGACGCGTGCTATACCCCTACACCACCCATAGCAGGTGAGTAAGCCTTCGATTCTTCTATCTGTTACCAACTGTCACGTGACCTTGTTACTACGCGAATATTTGTCGCTAAGCGTTATCTGTTTGAATGTTGTGTCTGTACGACACAATTACAAACTCCCGTGGAACATCTGCTGCTCACCAGACGAGAGGAAGGCGTTGTTTATCAAGTGATAGGAAATATCTATTAAAGCTTGGTATGGTATAGGTATAACGTGGCCTTTAGATTTGTTACCGTAGGCTCTGTCTACTCCGTATCTAAGGGATAAAGTCGTAATAAACACAAATGTGTGTATGTAGTTTATTACATACAATACAAGTATCGAAAACTGGAACTTTCATTTTTCCTTTAGCTACTCTCTAGTTAACAAAAACTAAGTTGAATTTTATTAATACTACTGACTACTCAAACAGAAGTCCGTTTGTCATCTGATCTTAAGAGTTTTATTGCATGCCACTTATCGCCACTTTACCGGTTTATTTCTCCATACCCAAACACGAGCTACGACCGAAACGTGTTATTTGTCTAACAGCCGGATATTAATAGCAGTGCATGTCCCTGATTTGAATAGTTCCGTATTGGTACTGTTTGCTTATTTCAGAGGTCTATCCTGTAGCGCTCGACATCCAATTAAGGTCAGTGGTAAGCGCGATGTGTTTTTACTATATATACCTAACAGTGGCGTGGCGTCAAGTATATCAGAAAGCAAGCCGAAGGGAACTTAACTAGCCTTTTCCTCTAATTCTGGACAATAATTTGCCCAACTGCCTTAAAATAGGCAAGCCGGTGGGAATCGAGTTCTATGGACGCCACGCCACTGATACCTAAGTATGCTAAGTATGCTAGTCGTCTTCTTGTATACTTTCCACTGCTGGGCGCCCTCGCAGAATGAAAGGGCTTAGGCTATACTTCCCATGAGCCTAGTGCGGATTAGGAACTTCATACTTACACTTAAACATACTCACGATGTTTTCCTGCACCGAAAAGCTCATGGTAAATTTGAAATGTTATTTTTGCACATGAATTACGATTATACTCAAAAAATAAATGCCCGGATTTGAACTGCGCTTGAGAGGCCGTGGTATGTATGTATGTATAACTCTTTATTGTACATAAAACACACGAAAAAGATGAATACAGGACAACACAAATGCATAAAGGCGAACTTATCCCTAAAAGGGATTTCTTCCAGTTAACCTTAGAACGATTGACAGGACATAGGTATCAAGCAAGAGTAGACACACAGAAAAAAGTAAAAGAACTGATCGAAACCTAAAATAATCCTAAACGCCTAAATACATAATGATATCACGCCTATAACCCTTACGAGGTAAGCTGAACGTAACGAGATTCAAAGGTCAAGCTTGCTGTCATACACCTGATTGAGTAACCTAGTTACCGTTTGTTTACATGTTTGAATGACATTCGTAATATAATGTTTTCTTGATGAAGATTTGCATTAGTATCCTGCATAAAATCCACATAGTTAAACGTACACTTCGATCCACACCACTTACTTCAGGCGACTCCCCGTATATGCTTATGTTCGGGAGAGAAATACGGACGAGATTGGCAGTTCCTAAAGCACCGCATCGACAACCTGAGCACCCGACAGAAGTTAGAGAAATAGCTCCCGGAGCCAGGGTACAAGCCAGGAACTACTCTGTATCGAAGACGAAGTGGGAGTTCGTTACTATAACCCGCCGTCTAGGGCAGACCTGTCTCGTAGTGCAGTTCTGCACTACGAGATCAGAACAGACGGCGGACTTCTGTGGATCCGACACCTCTAGCTGCTCCCTGCTCCTCTGATCCATGGAATCGTGGCGGAGGCGTGTCATACACCTGATTGAGTAACCTAGTTACCGTTTGTTTACATGTTTGAATGACATTCGTAATATAATGTTTTCTTGATGAAGATTTGCATAATTAAATTATTTAATACTTGGCATAATTGTGGGCGTATAGATGAAAGGGGAATCGAAATAGTGATGGGTTAACATTATTATTAAGAGTTGCGCCCAGTCCCTCGATAGAGAACTGCAGGCTTATTACGTAACTCGCTCGCAATCGCCATCGTGTTCATTTTGACAGTTCTTGTATGAATGTGACAGCTAGCTGATTCCGATGCCAATTATCAGCCTATACACGAACTGTCAAAATGAAGGCGATGGTGATCGCGAGCGAGTTACGAAATAAGCTTGCTGGTCTGCGTGGGAAGAGAAGCAACTGCTCCCTCTGTGGAAGTTGTAATAGTATCCTCCAGAAATGCATGAGCAAATCATGCTGGAACATCTCATTTAATATGCGCATGCGATCTCTCCCTGTCTGTAGCTTTTAATTTAACCGCATCATTAATTTTCAGGGCAACTTTACGCAGCTCGCATCCCAATTAGTGATATTCATATCGCTTGATTGCAGAATAGTCCGTCTGTATGCGTTATGTTTGTGCTAGGGCTGCCACGTAGCCGTCTATATACCTACATAATGTCCAATAAAATATAGACTATTAATGTAGCTGGCCGTTTTCAGCATAACTTATTCAAATTTCTAAACGACACTGAAAAATAGAACACAGAAAAATCCGAAAAGTAAAGCTATGGCCGGGAATCGAACCCGAATCTTCCATTCCGTGATACGTGCCTACGCTACACCACCCCTATCATGTGAGTAAGCCTTTGATTTTTTTCTATCTGTACCAGCCTGTCACGTGACCAGCACTTTTATTTATTTTTACGACAATGAAAATGAAAACAGAAAAATCCGAACAGGGAATCAAACCCGCATCCTCATCATCCCGTGATGTGTGCTACACCTCTACACCACCCATAGAAGGTCCGTAGGAAGGTAAAACCGTAAAAATAAACAAAAAATTTAGAAGTAAAATAAATTATGGTAAATTCTATTGTTTCTCTTTACTCCCAGCATGGAGGGAGAGGAGAAAGACTACCACTCCTTAACTGTAAATTATCTATGATGACGTCTCTGTCTGTTCCGTAGTAATAAATAGAGACGGAATCATATATGACTGACAGTTAAGCAGTGGTGAAACAGGCCCTAAGCCATTCATAAACGCTCTATAGGCTTCTACTAACTTAGCAATGTTTGTCCCACGTTTGTCCTTATCTGTGAAAGGAAAATGTCAAAGTGACAGATAAAGACAAACGATTACTAAGTTAGGAGAAGCCAGATCGTTTATGAATAAGGGGGTAAAATACTACCATTTATAATGATATTTTTTTTTAAAGCCGAGGTAGCCTAGTGGTTTGACCTGTGGCCTCTCAAGCAGAGCGTCGTGGGTTCAAATCCCGGGCTCGCACCTCTGAGTTTTTCGGAATTTATGTGCGAAAATTACATTTGAAATTTGCCATGAGCTTTTCGGTCAAGGAAAACATCGTGAGGAAACCTGCACACATCTGCGAAAAAATTCAATGATGTGTGTTAAGTTCCCAACACTGGGCGCGCGTGGGGATTATAGCCCAAACCCTCCCATACACGGAGGTGGCCCATGCCATGAGGCACGCCGAATTACGCGACAATTTAATACAACAACAACAACATGTTCGCCTTTCGCCTTTGTACATCTATTTGTCTCATTATCTGTAAAATTAATGTGTTTTATGTACAATAAAGAGTTATACATACATACATACATGTACTTACTGAAATTGTAGCGAATTCGGAATAAAAAAAGCTATAAAAAAAATGATTTCAGTGGACCACGTAAGTGACAGCCCTGTCGGCTTCACGTGCTTAGAATCCGGATGCAGTGTAACCGCATCTGATGCAAGCAAGAGAGCAGCTTTGTTTTATTTAACTAGTGGAATTTATGGCAGAATTTACTGTCTTTTTTGATGTTGATTTACGTTTAACAGGGTTGGAATGCTAACAGTACGATTTAGTAAAGTTGCTGTTCAATTAATGATGCTTTTAGTGCTTGCGTTTTAACGGATTGTATTACTTTAGTAATGAGCGTTATAAAAGCAGCCAAGTGGAAATAGTGATGTAATTGATCACATTAAATTGGTTGACAATCGCTGAGTCACAGAGAGCAGGGCTTGAACGGTATTTTTCGGAACCGTTATCGTGGCCTAGAACCAGGAACCGGTATTTGATAAGAACTGTCGCACGTTTATCGTCCTCGCCTTTGGCTCGTGCGACAAGTTCCTGCGATCTGAGACATTCGTTATTTCATCACACTTGAGGTGTAAGTATATCAGAGCCTCTAGTGTAAGTTTTAGACACGACAAACGTCTCGAACACGTTCGCGTTAACGATTCAATTACTATGGGAAAATGAACAGCGCCACAAGTGGAATAAAACGACAACTAAAATTTCTCATAGTTTTGGCATATTAACGCAAACGCGGTCGAGACGTATTTTGTGACCGAAAACCTACTTTTAACTAATTTGCTCTTATTTTATTAAAACACACGATTTTAGTAACGAATTTATTTGAACGGTTGTACAAAAATAACTCACAAACAGGGAACAAAGGCTGTAATCATTCTAAACAAGTCTTTAGCACGATGAAGTACACAATTCGCTTAGAATCACGCAATAATAGAAAGAAGAAGCAGCAAAAGATAGCTCACAAAACACGGTGACAAAGGATATGCTTCCAGGCCGACGGTCGAGAGAATAAGCGCCCGGCACAGCAAGAGGCGGGTATTTAAAGACCAGTCGCGCGACGTCATCCGCCTACCACCCAATAAATTAAGTTTGTAACACTACACTAAGCATACAGATGCCTTTTCTAACGCGCGGGCGTTCGCTATAGGGATGGGTTATACTTGCTAAATCGCGTACCAGGGCTTAAAAGTACGTCCACCTTCTCATACCAGGTGCAGAAACCAGGTATCAAAATACTTTCAAAGTATTTTCTATCCGACGCAACGAGTCAAATACTTGCTTCCATGCAAGTTTAAACCTTGTTATTATACCGATAAGATTCAAAATATTCCAGTCAAGACGTAAAATACTTTGAAAGTATTTTATTTCACGTATTCAATCTGATCGTTCGACGTAGTAGTAGTAGTAGTACATACTTTGAAGGGACAGTATACTTTAATGGAGAAATACTTTCAAGTCTTGCAAGTATCTTGGGTCGGTACCTGGTTGGTATACTTGCAAGGAAATACCTGGTATCAAAACCTGGTAACGTAAATACGCACCATCTCTAGTTCGCTATCGCCATCTCTTTTTACCTTTATCCTTTGCTGTTTGACAGAAAATAATGGTAAATAAGCGACTCCTGACCTGGGCTCCTGGCCTGATGATTATCAAGCAATCGCAGACTGTTGCTACTCTGCGCAGTCGCTTGAAGGCGTATTCGCCCGATTACTCCTCTTCACTTTAAATGAATCTGACATGCTTTGTAACTTGTGTGTGTTTATAATACGGTGAAACCTGGATAACTGGGACTTCAAGGGACCTGCGAATTAGTCTCACTTAAAGAGGTATTCCACTTACCCAGTGTCTCAGATAGCCAGGTATAAATAAATATCTGTCTCATTTACAGAGGCTCCCATTAATAGAGGGGAAAATAAAGGTTATTTCAGTTATAGAGGTGCGATTATTAAATAAAATAAATAATGCATCGTGGAAACATATACATAACTACATGAGTAATTAAAAAAGGAATAAACAATAATAATCAAAGTACGTTTTTAAATATAAACAATGCAAAAATGCAAGTAAAGATTTGAGCCTTAATTTTGTCATTTATCAAACAGACGCCGATAATTAGCAAAACAAAACTAAAACGAGAGGACATTGAGGCACAAAATTAGCCAAGGACGGAAATAGCGGGTAAATTTAACAAAAAATTTAATACGTACTTAGTGCCAGTTACAGAAGTGATAAAAATTTGTCTCAGTTACAGAGGTCATTGCCAGTGAAATTCAAAGGAAAACAATTTAGATATATTGTACCTTAAAATATAATCTCAGTAAAAGAGGTAAAATACACCCGATGTCTCAGTTATACAGGTAAATATGAGGATAAAATCGAAAGAACGAATCCCAGATATAGAGGTTGTTTTGTCCCACTAATAGAGATAATTCAGTGCTAAGGTGCTGGGACCACAGCACGAGTCCCAGCTATGGAGGTTTCTCACTTATCCAGGTCCCACTTAACCAGGTTTCACTGTATATATGTGTATTATGATGTATTTGCAAAATAAACTTTTGACTTTGACTTTGACTAAGATAGCTGAAGCCTAGAAAGCGTTTATGAATAAGTGGGTTAGAGAACAGATCCCTTGCAGTTGCGTAACAAACCCTGAAACAAAATTAAGTTACTTAACCTTCCGGGGAAATTAAATAAATATTTGTCCCAACTTTCGTAGGGGCCAATGGGGCATTCATGGGGTTGCCATAAGCCACTGAGTGTATACAGTCCCGGGCAAACAAACATGTTGTATTATGCTATTTGTTTGAAAGCGGGCGGCGGAAATAGCCCTTTGTCTCGAACAGAGCAGACGGGCGGGTTGAACGAGCGGTTATTACCAGCTTTTATTTAAATTCTTCCATGCTCCATAAATTCCACCATTCGCGGGTGGTAGGGCCTTGTGCGAAGTCCGTCCGGATCACTACCACCATCTTACTTGCTAATCCTGCCGCTAAGCAGTAGTGCTTGCACTGCTGTGTTCCGTTGTGGAGAGTAAGACAGCCGGGGAAATAAGAATAATAAGAATAAGGCATTTTATCTAAGTCCTCTAGGTTGGCAACGCATTTGCAATGCCTCCGGGGTTGCGAGTGTCTATCAAGTGACCCACTTGCTCATTTCCTTCCTATTCATATATAAAAAAAAAAAGCTGGTCTGGTAATAAAGAAAAAACCGTAGAATGTACCAGTAGCTTCTCTTCCCGCGCGGTAAAAGCCCATTGAGGGAATGAGCGAAAATCTTAGGAACCATGTTATAGGCGTTGCCAACCCATCACTATTTTGATTCTCCTTTCCACCTACAATCATGCTAATCGTGGCCTTCAGGTTTTGTTACCTTAGGCTCTGTCCGTAGGGTAAAGATATGTGATTTATGTATGTTTATTTAGCGTAAGTTGCACAAGCCATGGTAGCCTCTTTGATGCCGCTTATTTTTCGCCTCTTTTTCTTAATTCCGCCTTCAAAGCGTTCACATTCATAGCCGAATAATCCATATTTGCGATGATTTCACGAAAAAGATCACTTTTCGACAGGTAAATGAAAGAAATTATAATTTATGTTACAATGCCCGCCAAAACCGGTAAAAAGTGAATGTTATTGGAGCTCACGCGACACTAGCGCCTCTAGTGGCAAATTCACACGCGATAGCCCCCATTACAGTAGACAGAGGTAGAACTTAAAAAACGTTACGTTGAAACGTTAAATACTGATTGGCTGATACGGCAAGAAGTTCAGAGTAAAGTTTAGCTTGGTGGTGTAGCTCGCTCTGGCGCTTTTTTTTAAACGTGGCTTTTTAAACGCTCGTCTGTCGTGCTGTTAGCGTAAACCTCAGTACACACTAGTAATCAAACAACGGGCTAGAGGCTTGTAGTCACTCAGTCTGAGCCACCGCACTTTCGCCTTTGTTGCCCAAATCTGAAGGTCAACCTTCAAATGTTCTCTGTTTGCACAAAGATTTAATTTTTTCCGTTTCGTAAAACGGTTGGTTCTTACGCATCTTGTTCATTGAAAGTTGATGTTAAATAAACACCAAGCTCCTATATCACCAACGAGACTTGTCGGTGATATGTGACAATTTGCCTCACTTTATAAACTCGGCAACGATCTAAGCCATTTGGCTTCATATTGACGACGCATTGAATTTCGAAGGGTTAGGTTCGTAAGGACTAGATTGCATAACGACTCTATAAGCAAAACGTCTTAGTTGCATAAGGTCTTGGTAGCTAAATGTCTAATTATACAAACGTCTTAATAGTAGAATGCCCGGGTTTAAGATTGGACTTAGTTCTATTACGTCTTGTTTGTATAACGCCCTAATATCAAAATGTTGTAATAGCAAAACGACTAGGTAGGCATATCGTCAAACGTTAATAACGTCTAAATGGCATGATGTCCTCCTTGACGTATCCGTCAACGGCGAATCCTGCTAGCTCCGGAGGTGAGAGTGAGAATGGCTGGCAAAACCAAATTTGGTTTCTTGAACGTCAAGTTCTTGAACGGACAAAAATGACCGGCATAGAAGCTATGCTCATCAAGGGTCAATTAAGATGGTGTGGACATATTGTGCGTATGGCTGACACGAGGCTTCCTAAAGCTGTCTTCTTCTCAGAGTTGAAAGAAGGGAAGCGTACGAGTGGTGGTCAGTTTTTGCGCTATAAGGACGTCCTAAAGAGGCACTTAACGGCCTGTAGCATACCCCAGGATGGTTGGGAGGAGCTTGCGCGACAAAGATCACAATGGCGCAACTCTGTTCATAAGGCAGTCAACAATTTTGAAGGGCTCCGTGTTGAAGACCTCGAAGCCAAACGCCTTCACAAAAAGATACGCCCCAAGCCTTCCTATACGTACACCTACAACTCCGCGGGTCAGTTGTACTGTGCGCCGTGCAATCGCACCTTTAAATGGCATAACGACTAGATGGTTGAATGACAAGAAAAACTCAAACGTAGTTTGTGAAGGAACTTTTCGATAAAGAAACTTCAAAGTCGAGTTGCTGGCCACTTAAAATCAACGACGTTTTGCTACCAAGACCATATGCTATCCAGACACTTTTCCTTATGCGTCGTTTTACAATCAAGACTTATTAATAACTTGGACGTAAACTCTATTAGTCATTTTGCAACTGTCGATCGAACAACTAAGACATTCTACTCACTAGGGCATTCTGCAAAAAAGACATTGCGCTTACCAAGACCTTATGCAACTAAGACGTTTTGCTTATAGAGTCGTTATGCAATCTAGTCCTTACGAACCTAACCCATTTCGAATTGTCACTTGTGAGCTTGTCACCGACAATATTGTAGAGTTGCTGAAATAGGGACTTGCAGGTATCCTGTACACAAGCCCCCTTATTCATAAACGGTCTATAGGCTTCTGCTAACTTAGTTATCGTTTGTCCTTATCTGTGAAAGGTAAATGTCAAAGTGACAGATAAGGACAAACGATTGCTAATTTAGCAGAAGCCTTATAGAGCGTCTATGAAAAAGGGGAAAGGTATCTCAGAATTATTAATGTTGGTCTGGCAGTAAAGACAAAAATATGATGTACCAGTTGCTTCGCTTCCCGCGCAGATGGTAAAATTCCATCGAGGGAATGGGCACAGGAATCTGGTTATAAGCGATGCTAGCAACCCATCACTATTTTGATTCCCTTTTCCATACGCCCACAATCATGCTAAACGTGGCCTTTAGGTCTTGTTACCTGAAGCTCTGTCTACCCCGTAAGGGATAAAGACGTGATTTATGACACGGAACAATTTTATAACACCCTGTATTTTATCATGAAAGTACCTGTTCAGAGATACTTAGGGCCACTTGCACGGACCAGGGTTAACGACTTAACCCCGTGTTAGATGCTAACCCGGAGCTAAGTAGTGCCTAAATGTATGGAACTGTCAAACCTAACCCCGAGTTAGCGATTTAATTTTTTAACTCTGGACTGCGCAAGTGGGCCTTAGTTTTCAACAAAAGAAAAAAGCATAACAATACAATAATCATTCCATTCCGTATGGGAAGCAACAGCTTCCATGTAACGGCAATTTGTCGCGCGTGCGGCCTTCACCCAGTCGTTTGTCAAAGCTGCCGATACGTCTTCCGAGTTCATTCGTCAGACGTGCTCTAAAGATCGACGCACACACAACTGGTAATAAAAGTCACTTTTTATACTAGAGAAGCCAATAGACCGACCGCTTGAGTCCTCGCCCGCGCGGTACAGGGGGGGTGCGGGGTAGGCGACAAAGGGGACGAATTGCGGGTTCACCTTACCACCCCTCTCAAGTCGGATATTAGCCAACAGTAGCTAACTTACTAAATAAATTAATTAACCGTAGTTGCCCGGGGTGTACCGGCCTAAGCGTTACACTTCCCCCCGTGAGACCATGAGCTCTGTTAGAAGGGAACTGTAACGCTAGAGCTCTCGAGGTTTCTGACGTCTCACCCAGGGTAGATAGCCTAAAGTAACAAGCCCTACAGGCGACTTTTAGCAATACTGTGTGCGTATTGAGGAAAAGGGAATGAAAATAGTGATGAGTTGCTAGCCGCATAGCATGATACCTAAGATTTTTGCCCATGCGCAGAAAGAGACGCAACTGGTACATTCAATGCTTTTCTTTGCTCCCAGACCAGCATGGTAATGCAAATGATACACGGGTGGAAAGAGAAAGGTGAGGCTGTACAACAGCAGGACACGAGATCATTTTGGATACTCTTGAAACTTAGCGCAGGCAAACGTAGCGTAGGACGTCCTCAGACTCGGTGGAGCGAGGATCTTCGCAAGGCGGCTGGCAAGAGCTGGATGAGAGTGGCCGAGGATCGTGCTCAGTGGCGTGCCATGGGAGAGGCCTATGTCCAGCAGTGGACGAACATAGGCTGCTGGACCGATTTTTACCAAACATAGAGCTTAACTACCGCAAGGAAACCGGCTTTCGAATGAAAATCGCATCCAAATAGATCCATCCGCTTGAGAGCGACGATGCCACACACACAGATATCGACGTCAAACTCATAACACCCCTCTTTTTGCGTTGGGGGTTGAAACACATACCGAGGAGCACATGCTCGAATAGTTGTAAATGCTACACGATCACCCGGGGCCTTACCATGACGTCTTAGTGCGATTCAGTTTGGGTTCGCTCGCTGTCAGATTCATACTAAAAGTGACAGCTAAAACTTGAACTGAGTCGGAATTAGGACGTCATGGTAAGGCCCCTGATGCGAGCTATGGGCGCCATCATATTGGCTTGGCTGCTCTGCCGAGCGCCTGTCATTTTATCCCCACTCGGCGGCCGGCTGTAATGCGGCACCCGATAGATGAACGAAAAATTTTGAGGTGATGAAAAAAAGTATTACTACCGGGACTTAAACGAAAATTGTTTTTAACTACCTCGACGTTTCAGCCGCAATGCAGTGGCCGTAGTAGTAATACTTTAAGAGGCTGACAACACCAAATTTTGTTTAAATTGATGTTATTTAAGCACTTTTTTTATGAAAAACTACACACAATAAAAAACAAAAAAAATATGTATGTCAATTTTCATCATATTTGAAACACTCTGGACGGACTCGATACATAATTGAACAAAATCGGCTCGATAGAAAATAATTGCAAAGATTGGTCTTAAAATCATCATTAAACGGTTCTATGTCTTTATTTTTTTGACGTATGGGTCTGCAATTAAAAACATGAAGTCAACATTTTCATACCTACACGGCTAACGAGTCATATTTCACAAATAATCTATACTTTTTTTATTTCTTATTATTTGTGTCTTATTTGCAAGATTTTAGACGCGCGCCAAGCTGCCGAAATAGTTTCTTCTCTTTCACTAACAGGCATGCGATCCGTATGTGTGAAGAGTGGCGTTGCTCAAGGTCATTTGCTGTTGACAGCGCCTTAAATAAAATATGAGTGAAAATTGCGGTAGTTTAAAACATTATTGAAAAAAAGTTGGACTTTAAATTCGGTACCATTTTTTTCCTGCCACTGTACGCACACTACCCAGGGACTATTGCCGCTCTTATAACGCACGTGTGTTCCGAATACGAAGCCCGGCGCCCGCGCCGTCTGTCTGTCAGAGCCACCATCAATTCCTCTCACTCAGAATAATCAAAAATTGTTGGGCGCCCTTTGAGCTGAATACGTTATTTTAAGAACCCCCTGCACTTAAAGCACTAAGCACGAGAGTTGCCTTTAGTGTGTCTACTTTAGTATTAGGACTGGACTAAAATTTCAACACACACATAAATCACGTATTATTCTTTGCTATCCTAAGATAAAAATGATGATAAAAATGACATATAATAACTATAATTATTATGAATAAATGAGTATGAGTAAGGAAACAGCAAAAAGGCACGATTGTGGGCGTGTGGGTAGGCAAGGGCATTTTTACAAGCTTATAATTAACTTCCGATGTAACTATTTTTGTTCTGGTGGGATCTAGCAACTCAATTTTGAAGCAGATATTAAATTTAATCTCCAGTCGATTGAGCTGAAAAGTTAATCCTGCTATTGCTTATTTGCAAGGGGCGAGGTATATGCGTTACCTTATGGAGTTCCAAGTTAAACTTAAACACACTGCCAGACCGCCACTTGACACCATTTTGTACTCATTATAGTTTTAGATTGTGCTTTTGATTGCGTTTGTGCTGACTATTTAATTTGCACTTCATAAAATTATTTGTTACTACTTATCTACCCGTGACTTCGTCCGCGTAGGATTACACTTAAGAACTGATGTTGAAACTATATTTTGGAATAATTATTTACGATGCGAATCTAGGCAGACCTTTCAAGGGTTTTATCGCTATCCCGCGTGAAGAACAAACATACACACTCACTCATTCACATCGTCACGTCGTCACAAACTTTCGCATTTGTTATGTTAGTAGGATAGAATAAGCGCAGTTATTTTGCATGACTTGACCTCACTGTTGTGTTTAATATAATATTTACCTCGTCGAGCTTCATTTTTTTTCATATTATTTTGACATTTTTCGGGATTAGATTGATTGCAAAGCTTGATATCGACCGCGCATATAAAAAAAGAAATGCGATAAAATTTGACTTTTGTTCTTTACTATTGGAATTTTAATTCAATTGAAAACATAACAAAGTCTGCTAATTGTCGCGAGATATTAAGAAATAGATGTGAAACCAAGCGTTTTCAAGGCCAAAGTGGTCGTCGCACGTAATATCTAGTTGTGAGATCCTGTAATTGGCTTTATTGATACTACAGAAGTAATCCATTTTGAAATGTATAGCTGTTGGTTCTCCGAAAATAAATAAATAAATAAATAAATAAATAAATAAATATTTTTGACACACACAATACCATCTCCTGTGGTAAGTGCTATATCTGCTTTTTCGGTACAATTTTGGTAGTTACGTAAAAACTTCTGTGGAAAAAGAGGGGTATGATAAAATTGATGGTCATCAAAGTAAGCAACGATGCAATATGAATTTGAACGCAAGATTCGACGATTGTTGTATTAGACATTTATTAAAGCAATTTTTAGGGTTCCGTGAATCCGTAGTACCTAAAAAGAAAGAAAGGAACCCTTATAAGATCAGACCCCTTTCATGCTGGTTTGAAAAGCAAATAAAAACATAGAATGTACCAGTTACTTCTCTTCTCCGTGCAGATGGTAAAACTAGTGATGGGCTGACTACGGGTTTTGCCGACTTACCGACTACCCGACTAGTCGATTCCAAAAATGCCGAATAGTCGGCCGACTATTCGGCATTGCCGATTTGTGTGAGCGCTCGTCAACTCGCTTTATTTCTGGAGCCGTTCCGATAAAACTGATCGCCTTCGGCTAATAGACAGCACACGCGCATACTTGTGGGTCAAATGTAATTTATTCGGCTACATTTTGATTTCAAGTTACCGTGTTTTTGCAAAAAATTCTAAGTCATTTTTTACCTTGCTTACAATCATTGCTTTAGAAGCTCGGTTTAGAAGACTTTATAATTTAGTCATCGTGGTTTTATTTATGCCCCGTTATTTAAAAATAAATAACTACCGACTAGTCGTCAGTTTTTGCCGAATAGTCGCCGACTAGTCGCCGACTACAAATAATGCCGAATAATCGGTTTCCCCGACTAGTCGGCAAGTAGTCGGCCCATCTCTAGGAAAGGGGAATCATAATTAGTGATAGGTTGCTAGCATCGCCTATAACGTGATTCCTTAGAATTTTGCCTAGGGCTTTTAGTAAACATGCTCAATGTGGCCTTCAAGTGTTACCATGATTCCTACGAATTTCACCCGTTCCCTCGACGGGCTTACCATCTGCGCAGGACGAGAAGCAATTCGTACATTCTATGTTTTTTCTTTGCTCCTCAGTGTGGAATGGAACTTCCAAGTTAACCTAAACCAATAAACCAATGTTGCAAGTGAAATAAAAGCTCGTATTTTTTTTTTATTTGCAACATAAAGCATAGAAATCTCATATATATTCCAGCCATTGTCTCCGTCTCGACACGGCACCTTACTTTATCAAAGCTCCCGTTGCATCCCGGGCAAAAGCTTTTTAGTATAGCCGGTGACCCAAGGGGCGCGTATAGCTTTACACCCTTTGTGAGTAAGACGGCGTGACCAGGGGTAGAATAAAGCGTGACACACACGCTCCGACCATGTCTGGGCGAACAAAAGATGTGGTTGAATATAGAGACGACCAATTAATTTATTAATAAGCAATAGGTATAACCGTGACAATGTGATGTAAAAAAACTACATCGATAAAAATTGTAGGATTGCCAAATGATAATTTTTGAGCGTTTCTAAAAAAGTTTGTACATTTGTCGTTTGTAGGTGTCCTGTGCAGATTTATTATTTTCTTTAATCACCAGGCCACTGTGTATTTTATTTGAGTTATTGAGCATAAAATTCGTTTCCTTATCTTAAATATAAATTAACTGTCTTAAATGTATATGTATTTGATCATTTAAAAAATATTTTTTTAAAATAATCGTTCAGTAAAGTTTGTATGAAAAGGTAAATGTCCCATTGTAAATTTAGAACCTAAAATATCGATTTTTGAAATCAGTTTTACGTTCTCGATTCCGTGGTGTGTTTTATTAACTTATTATAGGCTCAAGCAATTACTTTCTACATTGTTTTCATATCCTTGTCTAAGAAATAATATTTAAAATTAACGATTAAAGTTTGTCCCAGAAAAAGTTCCAATTTTGATTCCAGTTTTTGTTACCGCATTTTCGTCCCAAAAGGTATTTCTTACAAAAATTTGTAGATTCTTTATAGGATTCTGGCAACACTAGCATCATATAGCCACCTTAATAATAAACAATCACCTTTCAAAAATCAAAACTGCGAGTTGGTAAAGTGCGTCGATGGTCAAACCTGAAAAAAAAGTCCTCTTTTGTTACTGGAAAAACCTGGGTAAATTTTGTTTTTTTATTACTTTGAACTAAATTCTATTTATAAACACTTTATCAAGATTTATATTCTTAAATTCTTTGTTCAAATAGTACGTTATATTTGGTTTTACGAATTATTTAAATGTGCCGGGCACCATATTTTCCACCATTGGTTACTTCCTTTTTTGTTACTTTTTAATGGTAACGTATGGCTAGGAAATGGGAGTAACAAAAAAGAATTCCTAAGGCAGTGTGTAGCCTATTTGAAAATGACTTTATTTATATACATGAGAGGTATTTTTATTTTTATTTGACAGTATTTGTGTATTTTATTTAACGTAGATATTTATTATAAACGTAGATATCAAAAATTTATGGTATTTAATCACTCTATCTTTTAAAAAATGTATGTAGTGATTATAATATTGAAACCTGACTAATGAATACTGTGCCTAAGAGTTCCTAATTTGTTACCAATGTTCCTCTTATTGTTACTGTCCCGTAAAAAAAATACGAAGTTTTGTTCATTTTTGTTTATATTTGTTAAAATATATATATTTTAAATATTCCAGACGAATAGTTAGCAATTTAATTATGATAATTTCCAAAAAATATTAACCTAACTTTATAAATAAGCATTATATTGTAAATTTTCAGGGTACGTTTGACCAAATGGTAACAAAAAGGAGTGAATATCTTTATTATTTTGTGATTAGCATTAAAAACGTACACAATTTTATTATTGCTACCTTATTTCTTCAATAAAACCAACTCAATAATGTGTGTGGTTTCTATTTACTTAATAGAATCTTAGTAACAAAATAGGAATTATCGACTGCCCCGACTCAGTAGATTTAACTTTACAACTTATTTTGTAGTTCGAATCTCTAAAAAAATACATTATCTAGAATCTTTAAGAACCAGGTAATAATATGCGCTTAAAATAATATCGAAAAGTATTAATTTCAAATTAGCCTATGCTGTCCGCCAAATGTACAAACTTTTTTAGAAACGCTCTTTTGATAAAAATAGGGTGAATAGTTATGGAAATGATCAAATGACATGTTTTTGAAGTTGTCAAATTTCTAAATGACACTCAAAGTTAGAACACAATACATAAAATCCGAAAAGTAAAGCTATGGCCGGATATCAAACTCGGATCCTCATCATTCTGTGATGCGTGCTATACCACTACACCACTCATAGCAGGTGAGTAAGCCTGCGAATTGTTCTATCTGTACCAGCTGTTAAGTGATCTTGTTGCTCAACTGTGCGAATTTTGTCGCCAAGCGTCTGATGAATTAAATGATGTGTCTGATAATGTACGACACTATTATAAACTCCCGTGGAACATCTACAGCTCACCAGAGACGAGAGACGGCGCTTGAAATTTACTTCTTGATTTTTATAATAATAATAATAATAAATCTTTATTTCGGACCAATAATCATCCATAGAAATGGTTAGTAATTTACAATAAAACTTAAAAATGTAAGGTTAGTAAATAAAAGACAGCATTATAAAAACTTAAGTACCTACTATTTAACAGCGAATTGAGCCGCACTTCTTATCATCCCATTCCAATGTTTAAGGATCGGGCAATCAAATCCGCCGGCTATCACTTGTAGAATGCTGTTGTGGCTTGACCTCACTCGCCCCAGCAGCGAGACAATCTTTTTCCGCATTATGGCATGGAAACCGTCCGTCCTGGCTTCAGCGAACATACCAGAGGCGCTACACCGGCTAGGTAGCCCCAACAACATTCTAAAAGCGTTATTGTACTGCACGCGGAGGGCGCTGTAGGCTCGCTTCGTATACCGAACCCACAGGCTGCTCGAGTAAAAAGATTGACAGTATGCTTTGAATAGCGTTATTTTCACTTCAGATGAACATCGAGCAAACCTGCGAGCTAGCATATTTGACCTTACCGCCAACGCCCTACGCTCCCTTTCTATATCTATTTTTATACTTATTTGCGGTTTTATCCGTTAGAAATTAAACTTTACAGCTACTTTTGACGCTACGGATGTCACCGTCCGCCGGACCAGCGGACGCGGTCGGGCCGTGTGTGTCGCGCTTATATTCAAGTCACGTGACCGCGTATTACCGTGACCGGACAGCCGCGGCGCGCAACGAATTCACGCGCTCCACAGACAATAGGAAACTTTTATTTGACACAATCTCAACATTTTCAATGTTAGTGGGTAAATAGAAGTTTCCAGATCATTGTAGAAAGTACAGTCCGTGAGCTCTTAAATTGCCAAATCATTCGGATTTGTCCTGCTGTCTCGCTCAATCTTATGTATACTACTAGGTAAGGTAGGTATTCTCATTTTTAACTGTCCTATTTGGTAAACAAAATTCTAACCTCAATGTACACATTTTTGTAAAGAATAAGGTGTATTATGTTATTAAATAAATCTGAGGCAATATTTTGTACGTAATCTTGCTGATATTATTTTATCTCCAGTTCTTTTATTTACAATGAAATAATTTAAGAAATTAAAGAAATGAGACGTTTTGAGGTTATTTATTATTTTGTTTACCAAATGGGATATTTAAAAATGAAAAGACTACTTATAACAACTTTCTTATAATACTTATATACCTACTCTCACGGTCTGTATGTCTGTGATATCCCACTATTTAGCCTCGTGACCACAGCAGTCTCGAGGTAATTTTTATACGAGACAAACTTCTGCTTGCGACTTCGTCCGCGTAGAATAAGACTTAAGAAGTGATTGATGTTGATAATATATTCTGCAATAATTATTAACGTCGCGACTATAGGCAGCTACGACCTTTGACATGTTTATCGCCCGCGGGAACTATGCAATTGTCCGGGATAAAAAGTAGCCTATGTGTTAATCTAGCTAGGGTATCAGCTATCTCCCTTCCAAATTTTATGCAAATCCGTCTAGTCGTTTCAGCGTGAAGATGAACAAACACACACACTCACCTTGTCACATCCATCCATCCTCACAAACTTTCGCATCCTACTAATATTTATAAATGCGAAAGTTTGTGACGATGGATGGATGTGACGATGTGAATGAGTGAGTGTGTGTGTTTGTTCCTTCTTCACGCTAAAACAACTGAACGGATTTGCATAAAACTTGGAACGAAGGAAGCCGGTACCCTAGATTTAAACATAAACTACTTTTTATCCCGGAAAATTGCACATTTTCCGCGGGATAGCGATAAACATGTCAAAGTTCGTAGCTGCCTAGAGTCGCAACGTAAATACCTACTAATTGCAGAACATACTACCAACATCAGTTTTTTTTTTATGTGAATAGGAAAGCAAACGAGCAAGTGGGTCACCTGATGGTAAGCGATCACCACTGCCCATAGACACCCGCAACCCCGGAGGGATTGCAGATGCGTTGCCAACCTAGAGGACTGAGATGAAATGCCTCTTGTGCCCGTAATTTCTCCGGTTGTCTTACTCTCCACACCGGAACACAGCAGTGCAAGCACTGCTGCTTAGCGGCAGGATTAGCGAGTAAGATGGTGGTAGCGATCCGGACGGACCTTGCACAAGGCCCTACCACCCGCAAACGTTCTTAATTCTAATAAAATGCCCCGAAGTCGCGGGCAGAAGCTAATTTATAATATTAGTAGGATAAGGAAACACGAGCTGCAGAGGCAACTCGACACGGTTAGTTTGCTATTGTTTACGGTTGATGGGATTGAGGCTGGTTGTTTGTTCGGCGAAGCTGTGTCGGGCTGTAAACCTATTTGCACATCGACTGAGACGTCGGGAATTCGATTTCTGGAAGACGTTGGTACCGCAGACAAGATACTCAACAGATGTTTTGGTTGTAAAAAGATTTCCGCTACTACAATCCTTTATTCACAGGTCTAAACAGCTACATAAATAAATAAATATCTTGGGACAAATTACACCAATTGACTTAGCCCCAAACTAAGCAAAGCTTGTACTATGGATAAATACTAGGCAACGGATAAACATACTTATATAATGGAGGTAAATACATACTTAAATACTTACAACATTCGGACTGGGGCACAAACATTCGCACATTCATCATACAACTGTCTGCCTCTACCTAACATTACATACCTACATACCTAAACATTTTTTAGTATTATTTCATTTCAATTTTGTACTACGCGTTCCTGAGTAAAAGGGTCTTGGCAGACGAGAAAACAGACGGACAACAAAGTTATCCCTTAAAGGTTTTGTTTCCTCTTTTAATATACAGCATCATTATCATTATCTCCAGCCTATATACGTCCCACCGCTGGGCACCGGCATCCCACAATGAGAGGGCTTGCGCTATAGATCCCGCGCAGGCTTGATGCGGATTGTTAACTTCACACATACCATGGTATTACGTCGCAGTTGTGTGCAGGTTTTCCTTCACTGAAAAGCTCATGGTAAATTTATAACGTGATTATCGCACATAAATTTCGAAAAACTCAGAGATGCGAGCCCACGACCCACTGCTTGAGAGGCCATAAACAATACGTAATACAAAGCATTTTTGCGGTTCAATGAAGAAAGTCAGAAAAATCAGCCTGCTGTAATTTCACTCCGACGTAAAAGGAAGTAACCACCAATAGTGTCTTCTCTCCGCGAATGGAACATCTGATCGTCTACACTCCCTGTGGCAAACGTAAATGCGTCTCCCGCCGGAGTATTTGATCCTTAGGTTGACTTTGTTTCATAGTCAATCCTAGATTAGCAAGTGATTGTATCTAGAATAGCAATGCGTGGGCGTCGCAAACTGTAATCTTGCTCCAATTACACTGTAATCATGCTTTATACGAAATTTGGAGCACAAACGTCGCGTATGAGAAAAGGAATTTCATTAGGCATTCTTGAAAATTACGTTTCACGCAATTTAGTAACAGACGCACAGAATATTGTACACGTTGCGCTGAGATTAGTTTTTAAAACGTCATTTCTCGTGTTTTGTTTGAGTATTCGAAAGTTAGTTTCAATATTGAATGATCATTTACTAAGCCAGTTTTACGCCATCCATGCATTTAAAAGTTAGACTCACTCCCTTATTCATAAACGGTCTCTAGGCTTCTGCTAACTTAGCAATCGTTTGTCCTTATCTGTGAAAGGTAAATGTCAAAGTGACAGATAAGGACAAACGATTGCTGAGTTAGCAGAAGCCAACAGAGCGTTTATGAATAAGGGGAATAATTACCACTTCTCTCGTTCCCCTGCCAGTCTTTTGACCTCTCTCAACGACTGGGCGTAAACAATGTTCTCTAATTTGGTGGAGATACCTACTCTAATCGAGGTCTTACCACTCCTATTCCTTCAATATTTCCTTCCGAAATATTACTAATATTAATAAAAAAATAAAAAAATAAAAATATTTTCGGCTATCTCAGACCCATACATTGTTAGTTAGTTAGTTACAGGATTACTTATAAACTATATTAGTAATGTTGGTCTGTTCGCGATAAACTCAAAAATCACTGAACGCATTTTTATAACGGTCTTCAGTAAATAAATAATGATTCACAAGTAAGGTTTTGGTATATAATTTAACAATGTTTTGTGTAAATTGGTTGAGATATAACATTCATTGTTGGTAGTGTCAGGAAAAGTCAAGTTGCCTAGGATACAAATTTTAATTTTGCACGGGCAAATTCAAGGATTTATAATTTTTCAATTAATTTGTGCAAATATGCGTTGGTTTTGTTTCTCTGTATGGTTTTCTTTTGTTGCGTCACTTCACCTTTTTCCCTTGCCAATGCTTTGTATGTATTCTTTTCACAACCGCTAGCCAATAAAATACCTTTATTTCATTACCCTTTGTCTGATTATTACAATTCTGTTATAACATGGCATTTCATTTGCTATTTTATGGCTGCTGTCTTCCGGAGTGGAGAGTAAAAGTCGGTGAAATTACTGGCACATGATATTATATCTTACCCCTGTAGGCTGGCAACATGTCTGGATTTTTGTTATAATAATATTATGTTGGGTGTACATACATAGTGGTGTGGGTGGTGCTCAATTACCATGGGATGACCCACTTGCCCGTTTCTCTCTCCAGCCTATATACGTCCCACTGCTGGGCACAGGCCTCCTCTCAGAATGAGAGGGCTTGGGCTATACCTAGTTTCCCACGCGGGCCCAGTGCGGATTGGGAACTTCACACACACCATTGAATTGCTTCGCAGTTGTGTGCAGGTTTCCTCACGATGTTTTCCTTCACCGAAAAGCTCATGGTATATTTCAAATGAGATATCGCACATAAATTCCGAAAAACTCAGAGGTGCGAGCACGGGATTCGAACCCACGACCCTCTGCTTGAGACGCCACAGGTGAAACCACTAGGCTACCATGGCTTTTATGGCTTGCACGTTTATGAAAAATAAAAATTTATTCCCAACTAGCGGTTGCCCGTAACTTCGTCTGTGGAGAATCCGTTGCCTAGAGTAGCAACGTAATTATTGCAGAATATACTGTCGTTCTACGCGGAAGTCGCAGGCAGAAGCTAGTCGACAATAAGATACAACTTACGCAAAAGGGATTAAAATTTCCCCCCAAACAAGAAACAATGAAGCCAGCGAACAAGGCACGCATACAAGTTTGCTACATTTAAAAGTCAATCCATTTTCCGTAGTCACTTCTGTCACAATGATTGATTACGCCATGTTCTAAACAAGAGCTGCTGTTTACTTATTAACTTGTCTTGTCGTGAAATGAAATGAGAATGTGTTTTCGAATATACTTAAGTATACATTGTGCCTCATGTGGAGTGACGTTGTTTTAAGGGCTTAGAATATTAACGTTATTTTAGTTTCAGTTTTGAGTGTAAGTATGTATAACTTTAATACGAGTGCTCAACAAACTGACGACGATGATGACGACCGAATGGCCTAGTGGTTAGAGATCCTGACTATGAAGCTGGAGGTCCCGGGTTCGATCCCCGGTCGGGGTAAATATTTGTATGAAAAATACGAATGTTTGTTCTCGAGTCTTGGATGTTTAATATGTATTTAAGTATGTTTATCCGTTGTCTAGTGCCCATATCACAAGCTTTGCTTAGTTTGGGACTAGGTCAATTGGTGTCAATTGTCCCAAGATATTTATTTATTTTATTATTATTTAAACATTTACTACAATTTGGGTATTACAAATAGCTCTCTCGTCGGTCGGCTTGGTTAGGGCCGAAAGTTTCTCGAGTAGAGACTGCGGATCGGCAAGCGCAGCGTAGGACGTCCACCAACGAAGTGAACAGAGATGACCTGGTTACAGGCGCGGATTCACGGTATGCAAGCTTCCAACCAAGGCAACTGGATGACTATGGGGGCCTATGTTCAACAGTGAACGTCCTATGGCTGATATGATAATGATGAGACAGTCCACTGCGGAGACGAAACGGCCACACACATCTTATTGGAATACCTACTCCAGAGTGCCGAGCTACAGAGCACACCTCGGGTCACCGAAGTCGCTCCGGGAACTCGTCGGGAATGTCAGAACTATACAGTACCGGCCATTAAAGATTGCACTTCGGTCTTCGGAAAGAGACAATTGGCTTCGCAGTTAGAGCAGGACAACGCTCTACGAAACCGAAATTAGCCGAAAAGACCGATGTTGCCAATCTTTATGGCGGGGTACTGTAACCGACACTAAGCTTTGCGGGTGGTAGGACCTTGTGCAAGGTCCGTCCAGATCGCTACCACCATCTTACTCGCTAATCCTGCCGCTAAGCAGCAGTGCTTGCACTGCTGTGTTCCGGTGTGGAAAGTAAGACAGCCAGGGAAATTACGAGCACAAGAGGCATTTCATCTTAGCCCTCTAGGTTGCGATCCCTCCGGGGTTGCGAGTGTCTATGGGCAGTGGTGATCACTTACCATCAGGTGGCCCACTTGCTCGTTTTCCTTTCTATTCATATAAATAAAAAATTGTATACTTACCACACGAAAATAACAATTGCATTATTATTATCCTGGTCTAGTCACTTAGACACCGAGTATGCTACCGTCCACCGGTAGTCAATTCTTGCAAGTCCAACTTGAAAGAAATTTTCTTCCCAGATAACTAGTTTTTTAACGGGAAAGATTTTTTCCTGCACGATAACCAACTTACATAACCGGCACTGGTAAAACCAATGTAGGATGATTAATGTGCATTAATTTAGGTTTCGGATGGTTTAGATGCGTCGGGGGTACCCCTGGGCCACCCCAAGCCGCGAACATGTTTGTTTTAATTTAGAAATAGTCTTTATTTTATCTTAATAGTTATGTACGGGGAACAAATCTTTCCCGTTAAAGAACCAGTTATCTGGGAAGAAAATTTCTTCCTTCTTGGTTGCTGGTCAGCTAACTTGGTTATCTGCGATGAACAAAAGGATGTGAAGATGTTTAGGTCTAACGTCAATGAGAATATAAACTACAACAGACAACCAACAAAAACAACCGAATCAATCATGGTAATGAAACAATATCCACCGATTAATTAATCACGTGTACCTTGCACCTTAATAATTAATTATACATTGCATCAAGGCAATCTGAATCACAGATTACTCCGCCAGTAATAGTGTCGCCTGAGATATGGAATCAAATTAGTGGTCGTTGCCGGAATACAGGAAATTAGAGAGCGTTGAAGTGAAATTATCGTTAGTAATAAAAACAGCAGTACGGGGTAGACAGAGCCTAAGGAAACAAGACTTAAAGATCACGTTTAGCATTACTGTAGGTGTATGGGTGGAAATGGGAATCAAAATAGTGATGGGTTGCTAGCCAAATCGCCTGAAACATTTTCTAAGATTTTACAACAGCATTACTGGATTTTTAGATTTTTGGTCTCTGCCTACCCCTGTGGGAAAGAGGCGTGACGATATGTATGTATGTATGTATTACTGGATTAAAATAAAGCAAATATACTCGTAATTCGTATGTAAGGTGAGAAGCCACATCGGGATCTGTAATTAATTGAATAAATTTATATTATTTTAGACTTAAGAGAAACATTTAAAACGATAACACTACTAATCCTTCCAAGCTGGTGTGGGAGCAAATAAAAAACATAGAATGTACCAGTTGCTTCTCTTCCCACGCAGATGGTAAAAGCCTATCGAGGGTGCACGCGAAGACAGGAAACATGTTATAAATAAGCGATGCGGCTAGCAACCCATCACTATTCTGATTACCGTTTCCACGTATACTTCTACAGTCATGCTAAGCGTGGCTTTTAGGTCTTGTTACCCTAAGCTCTGTCTAGCCCGTAAAAAATAAAGACCTAATTTATGTATGTTTGTACTAAAACTGAACTCTTTATGAAAGCTGTGAAGTGGAACAGTCAATCTCTGCCAACCCCTATGGGAAAGAGGTGCAATGAATAGAATAGAAGAATAAGAATAGAATAAACTTTTAAAACCACAAATAGAATTATGCATACATTAATATAAGTAGCTTAATATCTAAAACAAACTCAAACTAAGCGTGTCAATGGGATTGGGCTCAGCGTGTGCTGCGGGTGCGCACCGCGGGGGCGCGCACGCACACAGCGCTGGTTTTCAGCCCAACCCTATAAATACCCTATAAATAAAGGTAAATAAATAATAAAGGAATAACTAAGCCACCAAACAAAATAGATTTGAAATAGGACACGAAATAACCAATCCAAAACTCCACTCTGTTTAAAACGAGTCCCTAACTATACCTAGCTCCCAAACCGGACAAACGGTAGTATGCACTATTTTATTAGCGCTCGGTCTCAAATCAACACTGGGACGGAATTTTCCGTTGCAAGCGTAACGAGGAAAGTTCAACCGCACGCGCAGGGTTAATGACTTGGTGATGAGCGGGAGCGGGAGTGGGAGCGGGAGCGGTAACTGATACAATAGCCATCCAGCACTTGCACATCACCTCAGCCTCACCTCACACCTCAGCGTAATGCTGAGCCAGCGACCGTTTCACTTTTGCGAAGACACACACAACGCTGATTATCTATTTTTCATGTCTGTGTTTTTTGTTTCTTTTCTATAAAATTGTGTATAATTATGCTCTTATATTTGTGTCATGCAAAAAGGAATAAATGCCTTCTTTCTTTAATTCCTTCTTTCTCATTGATATGCCAGCCTGTTGTTTTTAAACAATTTAGTTTTAATTTCAACAAACCGGATAACTCACGTATAAAAGCCGAAGGAATGCTCCGACAATTGTTTCGGACTATTCCGTAGTCCTCCATCAGAGAGCACTCGCCCCGGGGCAGCCGCGAATTTTTTGTTTACTGTAAACTATATAATTAATTTATGTATTCTGTAGTTATACATAAGTCGGGTTTTATTTATTACTTTATTTACGTATAGGTTTATGGTTTACGTAGTATATTTTGTCTGTATATTCTTTCGAGAGTCACAGACGGTTTCGGCTGAAAATTACTACTGCAGGTGTCTAACACCTCAGCGTAATGAGCCAGCGACCGTTTCACTTTTGCGAAGACACACACAACACTGATGATCTATTTTTCATGTCTGTGTTTTTGTTTCTTTTCTATAAAATTGTGTGTATAGTTTGACATAAAAGAGTAGAAATTGAAAAGTGTCAATACAGTACGGTCGGTTTCAATAAGGAAGGGTTGTGTGACAGATCCATAGAATGTAACTGTTAGCGTTCACGAAAGTTTTGACAGCAAAATAAATACTAAATTGAATTACTTAGAAATAAATCAATACTTGGTACTGTACATTAATTACGTTCTAAAAAGAATCACGGCGATGTTTTTTGCGTTTACATAATTTTCACGTACAAATTTTCAATATTATGTCACTATTGACGTGACGTTGCTAGGTTACGTTCTATGGTCATTAAAACTAGAGAGGTGACTATGTATAATTGGGTAATCGGTTAAAATCGCGTATAATCGAAAGTCCAAAGACAGCCTACAAAAATTATGAAGTGAGTATTTTACATACCACACAATACCAATCGATTTTATTGGTAATAAACAGATTCCTCAGAACTTCAATTACATAATGAAGTTAAATAATATTTTATTCAACCTATTTTGTTGAAAAAACACAACTTGGCAATAAGCGTAAAATAGGAATTATAATTATTAAATCTTAGGATATTGACTTGAATATTATTTTATCGAAATAGCATTTATTTATGAATTAAATATGCAGTCGTTATTTTTATGGAATCGATTGTTACTAGTACTAAGATATAATCGATAATCGTTTCATGTGAATGGTGTCACAAGGAAGCCTCACCTCTAGATTTGTCAATGTTAATGTCACATACAACCTTTCCTTATTGAAACCGAGTGTAGTGTCGTCCCGTTTTCTTATACTTACAGATTAGAAAGGAACGACACTACAGTATTGCCACTTTTTAATTTCTACTCTTTTTTGCCAAACTGTATGCTCTTGTGTGTCTTGCAAAAAGTAATAAATGTCTTCTTTCTTTCTTTCCATTATTACTATGACCGCAACCGAAGCTCAACCGAAGGCGTGGCAAGCGACACGTCACTATTTTTTAGCAGCAATGTTAAACGATATTTCCCAGCAGAAGGTTTTTAAATTCTCGTTCCATTTGAGCACCTTGCCGTCTCGTTTAATAATGTACTATTATATTGGTATAATAAAGTGTCACTTTAAGCAACGAAAGTGTTAACTTGTAATTGCGGAAAGTCAGCTTTTTTTTTCAAGCCATGGCGTGATTTTACGTTTCGGTGAGGATTTTTTTTATTTAAGACTAGCTTTTGCCTGCGTCTTCGCTCAAACTAAATATTTATAAAGCCTGTTATTTATGGATAATGCATTTTAATGGTGAAAGAATCGGATCAGAAGTTTTTGAGTTTATTTGTTACAAACAAAAATATATCTCTGTATTCTTTACATACACACACACACACACACACACACATACACAGATAACGTCTTTATGCCTTATATATATAGACCACGTTTAGCATGATTATGAGCGTTTTGATAGAAATGGGAATCAATATAGTTACTACCCCATAACAATCTTAAAAATATTAATGTAGGTATATACAAAATTACTTATATTAATAATAAGCATTAGTCAGATAAATAATTAAATAAATAAATAAATATTAGTGAACAATTCACACAAATTGACCTAGTCCCAAAGTAAGCGCTAGTAAGGCTTGTGTTATGGGTACTAGACAACGATATACAATACTTATATAGAGAAATAATACATACTTATATAGATAGAAAACATCCATGACTCAGGAACAAATATTAGTGCTCATCACACAAATATATATGCCCTTACCAGGATTCGAACCCGGGACGCTTGCTTCGCAGGCAGGGTCACTTCCAACTAGGCCAACCGCGTCGTCAAAATAAACAGATATAAACTAGCTGTTATCTACGTTCCGTTAAAACTTCGATATTTCCCGGGACTAAAGTTAACTTTTTTCAGCCTGTGACAAAATGTAACTTTTTATCATTTGATTCAGAAGTTCCACAAACAACCCCTTTCATGCCAAAAAGTTTACCAATTAATTGTTTTACGGCATAAGTAGAAAGTTATTATGTACATGAAATAAGCTCATATATAAATGTGGTAATTCATCAAAATATACAAATGGAATGCGCCAATTTATCCACGAACTTTCCAGACAATGCGCTTTTAGAGGCGACTGTACACATAACGACGCCACCCACGAGGCTGGGTTGTTCGGTTCGCTTTACAGTGTCAAGGGTCCTTAACAAATGGACTCCTGCTGTCGTTGCTTTGCAACTTGCTGTACTGTCGTTAAGGACGCCGCATTAGATACCAACAATGTCGCAATTTTATCTAACTAATATTTATTATAAATGCGAAAGTATGGATGGATGGATGGATGGATGGATGGATGTTTGTTTGTTACTCAATCACGCGAAAACGGCCCAACGGATCTGGATGAAATTCGGCACATAGATGGAGAAAAGTCTGGAATAGCACATAGGCTACTGTTTATCCCGGAAAATTGCGTAGTTCCCGGGGGATAGCAATAAACGAATTCTTTGCAGACGAAGTCGCTGGCAACAGCTAGTCAACTATAATTCAAAACTCTTCCACTCCTCCCGGTTTGCTGCGGTAAGTGTCTAGTCTTTCAAGAAGGCGTCTTACTCGTCCCGCCATCGCCGTCTAGGTCTGCCGGGCCGCCGCTTTGAGTTAGTGGGACTCCACTTGGTGGTTGCCTTGGCCCATAACTCTTCCGGCATACGGCAAACATTACCAGCCCAGTAAAACTTCTATATAAGTAGGCTCAGCGTAGCTCAGCGAACTATGGAGAGAGCGCTATGCTTGGGGTTTCTCTACGGGATCGTATCAGAAATGAGGAGATACGTAGAAGAACAATGGTCACCGACATAGCCAAGCGAAATTAGCTCGTTGAAGTGGCAATGGGCAGGCCATATAGCAAGGAGAACAGATGGTCGCTGGGGGCGAAAAGTTCTTGAGCGGAGACCGCGGATCGGCAAACGCGGCGTAGGACGTCCACCAACGTGGTGGATGGATGACCTGGTTGAAGTCACAGGTTCACGGTGGATGCAAGCCGCTTCCAACTGAGGCAACTGGAGGTTTATGGGGGAGGTTTATGTTCAACAGTGGACGTCATATGGCTGATATGATGAAACCAAGCACCTGAAATTTTCTGGAACAATTTTAAGTGACCCTGTATTAAAGCCAACAAATTAAAGAATACCTTAGGTACTCAATGCATAGCTTTTACCATTGCCTTTTAAGCATTCGTTCAGCCATCAAGTAAGAAGAAGGATGATGTCGAACTCAGAGTCCATACTGTAACTACCAGTCCGTTGTACATTAAAGTTGTACATAATCGCGGTATGAGACTGCGCCGCAAACACCGCAAAGCGAGAGAGATGCTTGAGAGAGCTATAATGGATTTATTTCTTACAGTCAGAAACAATGAAAAACGGTCGGGATCCTTGGGATACTCTTCTACGAAACAGATAAAATCAACCAAAAACTACGACTCTAAGCTATAGATTACGACTAACTGAGCAGAAAACCAAAAACCAAACGTCGAGGTTTGAAATTTCGAAGAGGAAGGGGGAAAGGCTCCGGTATTTTCGTCTTGGTTTGCACCTCCCGTCACTAAATTTCGGCTAAAATTGATTATGAGCAAAAATAAAATTAGTTACGGTCTTAAAACATCTTTTTATCTCTGTATCTCTCTATATTTTTAACAAAAAGGTGTTATAAGTTTGACTTTGACTAGTGTGTGTGCTTGAAAATATCAGTCAAATAGTTTGAAAAGTATCAGTAGGCTTATTGTCTAACTCGCTCGCAATCGCCATCGTGTTCATTTTGACAGTTCATGTATGGGCTGACAATTGGCATCGGAATCAGCTAGCTGTCACATTCATACAACAACTGTCAAAATGAACACGATGGCGATTGCGAGCGAGTTAGACAATAAGCCTACAGCTCTTTTCCATAATTGTTTCCATAATGTATTTGAGGCATTTTTGGCAAAAAAAAAAAATTACCTACGTAGGTATGTTTATAAATTCAATGAATGCGTGGGTTTTACAAGTTTCTAATTTAATGTTATGTCTGATGTAGCTGTCATAAAAATTGGAAAATCACTTACTTTAGTCGACTATTATCTGTTTCTGTTTTGTACTATTATATTCTGTGTACTTTTGTATTTTTTTTTTTTATTACTTATGCATTAAGAGTTTACGTACATACATAATATACCCTAACCAAGAATATAATTTCCTTACCGCCTATAAAGCATCGCAGTTCGCAGTAACCATATCCCTTGCCAATTATCTAACTAGCACCAACATCTGTCTCCGCCCATAAACGTTACGTGCCAATTACGCCAATACAAATTTACACCTTAATTCCTTACCGACATTATGAAATTTAATCAAAATTTGCCTGGACGCGTCAGTGTTCGTAATTGAATTCCTTTCCACTGTTATTTTAATGTACGGCTGACTTCTTATTTTTAATGGGTTTTATTCTTCTTAGATTTTCCGTCGGGACTCTTCGTTTTCAGTTTGTTACAGCAATATAACTCGTCTTGTACTTTTACTTATGCTATTGCTCCTATTATTAGTGAAAAGGTTTTATGTTTCAGATACTTGAAAGTTAACATTTAAGTTCTTTAAAATCGTATTATTTCTAACAAGCTTCTGCCTGCATCTTCGTCCGCGTAGAAGACTTAAAAACTGATGTTGATAGTATTCTGCACTAGTAAAATTATTGCTTTGCTACTCTAGGCAGCTATGACCTTTGACATGTTTGTCGCTATCCCGCGGGAACTACGCAGTTTTTCAGGACAAAAATTAGCGTATGTTTTACTCTTGGGTACCACCACCTACATTACCAAGACGTGAAAAATATCTATACACCTTTAGGGTGCGACCAAACCGCCGCGTTTACGCAGTGACGTGTCGTATGCGTCACGTTTTCTCACTGTTTCTTCATACATTTTGTTGCGATTCCGTACCGTCACCGTTTTTTAAGCGGCGGTGTGGTCGCACCATTATGTCACAAACAATATGGCCGGTGACACCATATTTGACATGATGGCTGTATCGATATTTTTTGCCCTCGACTGAACAAAGTGCCCGCGTCTGTTTCATCTAAGGCTCAATTTACATTAAACAATAGGCCTATTTCCAAAACGTCTCGATTCCGAAAAATCTTCATTACCTTGTAATCCAATTTTAATTAAACTGAACTCCGGGGAAGTTCCCTAAAAACATTGCTTTTTACAAGTAACGCCTTGAAAAGTTGAAACTTTTTACAAAAACACATTTAATTACGGAATCCTGAGATCAAAGGGAAGGACGCGGGGTAACTTTACACCAACTACAAAAGGAAGACAAATTACAGATACCTACTGTGAGATTTACTATGAGTTTTCCATCAAACCCTGGCATCGTGCTTTGAAATTCGATTTTCAAATTTCGTATCGTAGGTACTGTCCCTTAAATTCACTGTCAATTATGAAATTGCAAACAATGAAAACAAACCTTGTCTTTAATTTCCATTTTCCCTCATCAAATACTGCTAAATCCGTGTGCTATTTAATCAATACTTACGACAGCATTATCCTAAAACATTAAAACAATAAACAAAAGCTAGAATAATGTATATTTCAATAAATGGTATATTTACATTGTTCGCAATTTCAATTTACAGCGACTTTAATTGAAAATAATTATATCGAAAGGTGCCATGAAATCTATGGCCGTCGTTTCCAGACAGTCATTTGTATATTGTATTAAAATTGCAGTACCCACTTTGGAAATAGACAATTGGCGTCACGTAAGTTAGAGCGAGACAGCGCTCTACGAAGCCGAAATTAGCCGAGAAGTCCGATGTGCAATGTTTCTGGCCGGGTACAGTAACAACCTTTTCAGCTCCAGTCTTTTTATTGTAGGTTTTATTTGTGTTAAATAAGTTGTTTTTGAGTTAGTTTTAGTTTAGAATTGTGATAAAACTTTTGTAATTATTTACATCACCTACTTACCTACTTGATCACATAGTGTTAAAATTAAATCTACCAACTTCTTTCATGACGAGACTTCCATGACCAGGGGCCTTACCATGACGTCTTAATGCGATTCAGATTAGGTCTGCTCGCTGTCAGATTCATACTAAAAGTGACAGCTAAAACTTGAACTAAGTCGGAATTAGGACGTCATGGTACGGCCCCAGTAGGCTTATTGTCTAACTCGCTCGCAATCGCCATCGTGTTCATTGTGACAGTTCTTGTATGCATGTGACAGCTAGCTGATTCCGTTGCCAATTGTCAGCCCATACATGAACTGTCAAAATGAACACGATGGCGATTGCGAGCGAGTTAGACAATAAGCCTACTGGGGCCGTACCATGACGTCCTAATTCCGACTCAGTTCAAGTTTTAGCTGTCACTTTTAGTATGAATCTGACAGCGAGCGAACCTACACTGAATCGCATCAAGACGTCATGGTAAGGCCTCTGGCCGGTACCTTCAAAAGCTCATCTGACTCGATAACGAGTTCTTTCGCGGCACTCTCTTGTCTTGTTTGTACAGTAGTAACGCCTTAAAATAGAGTTCCTTTGTAACAGTATACATTAGGTTATTCACTTAGTTGAAAGTTTATTTCACGTTGTCTTTCTGATGCTTGCTCCTTTGGCGTCGTGTTCACTTCACCTTGTTTATTCATCTCCTAAGGAACGGCCTGCAAGTCGGTTTTGTTGTCTTTTAACTGAGTTCATGAAAGGAAGTCCAATTTACTGTATTTAGTTTATTTTGTTCACTGCTAACTTCGTATCGTGATTCGATTTTTTTTTGCTAAGGGTCAGGTTCTGCGGGATTTTTTTACTTGTACGTTAAATTAAGCAAGTCCTGTTTTATTCTAGTATGCATGTTTGCAATAAACATTCGAAGTAAGTATTGTTTATTACTGATTTTGGAAGTCTTTTTGTATTTAATTTCAACTGTTTATAAGGAAGCACTTTAGATATATCCCAATATACTAAAGCTACATAGAAATTGTGAATTATGTAAAAAATAAATAAGACAACCGGTGAAATTACTGGCAACGCATCTGTAATCCTCTTGTGTTCCGGGTGTCAATGGGCGGTGCGCTTGCCATCAGGTAATCTACTTGATCATTTGGCTTCCATGTCGTATATAAAAAAAAACTAAAAAAAAACACATTTTCAAATTTCACATTTTAATTATATTTGATTGTATCCTACCAGATTTAACTAATTATCCACAAATAATTTAATTTCTATTTGAACACACTGAAAACAATCCCAGAGCAAGATAAGGGAACACATTAGGCCCGTCATACCCCGGATATCGAATTCCACCACCGGATGTATAAATCCTGGGTACCCCATCGTAGATTACCCTTAGCCATACGCTAGAGTGTATTACCTTTTTACTGTGTCGTTAAACGCGAGTTTTTCTGCGCAGAAGAATCATTGCCAAAGGCTGAGAACCCAGTATAATGCCAACAGATAATTTACTTTCCTTGAAAGAGTGGTACTTAATTTACATAATTATTTAATTATGAATGTTTTTGTTATTCAAACTCATTTTGTTTATCAGAAATAGTTAGATAAATGTGTTCAAATTAGTCATAATTATTAACTTATTATGTTTTAACCTTTTGAAAAATGATTTTCATACAAAGGCATAAGAATCAAACTAGCTTTACTATTTTGCTAAGCTTGTTGTTCAAAGGGTTAAAATACTATTATGGTCCAATGTACAAGAGGCGTGATCCTAGGCAAACCTGTTGCTTACAATTTTGTACATACCTAATTCCTCAAAACCAAAAATTAAAATCACCCGGTTTCAAAGAAAATTGGGCTGGAAATTACCAATAGGGTAAAAATTTGTAGATTGCTGATCTTTGGCTGATTAAATACTAATAATAGCTTCTTCTGTCTCTAAATTGTCAGAATCATTGATAGTCTTTTTTTAAAGACTTGGAAAAAAAATCGTACAACGTTTGCATTTCTTGTTGTGACAGAATAATCAAGGTTCAATGGAAAATGTTGGATGGTTCAGGCTAGAAATGATGATGATGATGATGCCTGTGGTAAGCAGTAGGACCGATAGGTGTACCTACCTTACCACAGGCTTCCTCCCAGAACGATAGAGTAAACTTTAAAATCCCTGATGTTTTCAAACTAGTGCAAGAGCTACCTGTAAAATGGCCTCTAAATATCTTTCTTGCTCGTTTTTCAAACAGTGAAAAGGCTGTCGTTCCTGTAGTCTGCTTGGTTCACATAAATTCCAGTGTAAATAATATTAGTTATTAGCCAGCTCCGTGGGAGGATTTACGCCTTGGACGGGAGTGTTTAAACGATAACCTTTATTAGTCTTTATGACTGTAAAACATTCAGAACGGAAATGAAGCAAATTGAAAATGATGTTATATGTTTTCTTGAAAGGTTGTGCCAGTCGCGGAAGTTTGAGTGCGAAAAGACGCATTTATTTAAATCGAGGTTTCATCTATGCTTCTGATTAAACAGAGATTTTGAAACAATGGGTCCTCGAAAGATTTATCAATTGCGTTCAGTTGGCCACAGGTGATCCTAGGGCTGGCGCTTATTTACCTCTCTGAAAAGCTAGGAATAGCTGGGGCCTTACCTTGACGCCTTAATGTGATTCAGTTTAGGTTCGCTCGCTGTCAGATTCATACTAAAAGTGACAGCTAAAACTTGAACCGAGTAGGAATTAGGACGTCATGGTAAGGCCTCAGTTCTGCGGAATATCTTGACGACGTATTTACTTTGTACTTTCAGGTTGTTACGAATTTTTAATTTGGTCGTTAAATACTTCCCTTTCACTGTGTTTTATGTATTTCAACATTAAATAAATAGTAGCTACTGTAGTTGTAGCTTAATGATTGAAGACATACAGGTGGATAAGGGCACCAAAAAATAGTGATGGGTTGCTAGCCGCATCGCCTATAACAATGATTACTAAGATTTTCCCTCATTCCCTCGATGGGCTTTTACTATCTGCACGGGAAGAGAAGCAACTGCTACATTCCATGTTATTTATTTGCTCCTAGACCAGCACGTAAGTGAAATGATCTTGTTTCTAAAAAATACAAGATTAAATTAAACAAAATATAATATTTGTACGCAAGAAGCAACGTGAACGCCGCATATCATTTCTAGCTCAGTTCACAAAATGTAGTTTCAGCAAATTTGTACGAAGTACACAAATTTATGAGAAAATAGCTCAATGAACTGAAAATCGTTCTGAACGAAATAATCCTATTCTATCTTAATAATAATATTATAAATGCGACAGTCTGTGAGTATTTATATCTGTATTTTCTTAAACAGGTCTATATTTTGTCCCATAAAATTGAAGTTCCGAATGTATGGTTTGTCATAATTTTCGTTAGTCATGAAGCATTTCCGAAATATTATAAACGGGATGTGAACCGCGATTACCTTTATTGAGCTCCCGATATTTCGATACAGTTGCATGCATCATGATCACGGGTAGACTGAAGAAATTATGGGTGGTTTTTATAATATTTGGAATGAACTTAACCGTGAATCATTAAAAACTCTTATGAAGAATCTTCTTTAAATTCTAAAACAGTATGTTTTTTTTTTCATATAATAGTTAACTAACCTAACCTAATCTGCTACATCATGTATTTTAGTATAGCAGGGAAATTGTGGGGAAGAACAGCTCGAAATAGAAGAGAATGGCGTGCATTAGAGGAGGCATATGTCCTGCAGTGGACGTAAAAGGGCTGAAAAAGAAGAAGAAGAAGAAGTTAACTAACCTAACCTAACCTGCTACGTCATGTATTTTCCAAAATTCCTGAAAAAATACGACTTCATGTGTGTCAAGGGTGGTGTGTAAAAAATTTATGACTAACGTTTATTATGACCAATGAAAATCATGGGAAAAAAAGGGACCCGGTCTTACACTCACTGACACATTTTGAATTCTTTCAGATTATGTACAGTACTACATCATACCGTACTACAGCGCGGGACAAATTTTGGAAAATATAATGGTAAACGAGATTTCTCAGAAAAATTCCAAAAAACTGAGATGCGCAAGCCCAGTATTTGAACCCTCTGCTTGATAGGCCATAATATAACGCTGATGATCTATTTTTCATGTCTGTATTTTTCGTTTCTTTTCTATATTTTGTGTGTATAAGTCAACGCACGTAAAAAGAGCTCTGGGTGGCTAGTGGAGGGGATACGTTTGCGTATCTGGTATAGTAGCGTCCCCCACCGCTCCCGTCGCATTTTTTTTGTGTCTTGCAAAAATGAATAAATGTCTTCTTGTTAATAATTATTTAATTAATAATATTAGCAGTGCCCTTACAGGGTTTAATCTTGTATCCTGGTATCTTGTATCAAAGCTAAAAAATGTCTTGTCTTGTCTTGTCTTATTTCTTTCTTACCTCGGTTCTTTACATACATTTGAGTAAAATCGGCCAAGCTGTCAGAACATCTATTTCTATCTAGCAAAGTGATGCTCAAACAGTTGTATCCCCTATATTTGCACGTTCCTCCCAAACCGACGGCACATATCTAGAGGCATAATTTCCGATAGAGTGCGTCCAAACACGAACTTTTTCCAACATTTCGGTACCCGTAAGCTGCGACAGCTCTTTTATTGATAGACGGAATCTGTTATGTCGGATATAGATTTTGTTTAGTCTTTTTATTGTGCGTTTGGAAGAATGTCACGTGGCGCTCGCTATTTTGCGTTGTTTTGCAAGTAAACCCCTTTCAAAGAAATAAGACATTTTATTATCTTTTGAAAGACAAGCAAATAGAGCACTCGCAATACTCGCAATTTTATAAAAAAAGAAACTACTCGGTTTACGGGTGGTTTTCTTCATCTACCCGGTGATCATGATGCACGCAACTGCGTCGAAATATCGGGAAGTCCATATTCCGTCTATAATATTTCGAATGTCTCTGTCGTCGTCAAGATGATTGATACCTACCTATTGTGAGTGAAAAGAACATAGTAGCATCATGAAACAACATTTGAAATTAATAACCGCTCCTAAATCCATCAACGAACACCGGCAACATAATTCCCAGTTACGCATAAAGGTCCACAGGGATCCGAATTACTTTATCCGTATATCATGGTCGCGGATATAATGTAATTTCATAAAAATATGTAATGGATCCAACCCTTTCTCTTGGTAAATTAAATTATCCGTCGGGCGGGTGCGGGATAGATTCGTGGGCCTAAAGATTACTGGATTACAGGATGCGGTGGAAGAGGTGGCTTAGCGATTCGGGAACACTTGGCGTTGGCTAAGTTGGGTAGTTATACCGGCCAAGTGTGTCGGACCTCGCTTAAGGAATAATTCCGTACCGTATCGACATCTGAGCCTCTTGTGTAAGTTTTCACACAAAAAAACGTTTTTTTTCTGACTGCTACTTGAATTGTCATCCTACATTATGTGTACCAAATTTCAAGTCAATCGGACCAACGTTAAAGAGTTCTCTCCTGCGGAGACGATCCTAGCTGGGTCACTAGAACTGCAATACCAGATTAATGTATTGTCATCTGACTTACTCAAGTAAGCAAAATTTCCGTTCAATCGGTCGGAGATATCTGCTTTAAAATTGAGTCGCATTAAGATTCCACCCGGACAAACAAACATAACTACGTACATTATGTAGTACATTATTACATAATGTACCATACACTGGAAGTTAAATAAAAGCTTGTAATAAAATTGGAAGCGCCCCTTGCAGATCGAAACGGCAACAAACAGTTCTCATAGTATTTGACATTTTGACGCGTTTTGTATACGAAAACTGAACATGTTCACTAGCTCTTTCCCACAATCCGTTGCCCCATCTCGCATCGTCACTGTTCAAATTTATGTTTAAAGGGACACCAATCAGGATGACATATACCTCGCCGCCATATTGAATTCCTTTATCAGGGATTTCCTTTTTTGCCTAAATTGCCTTTTTGTGATCTCGAATTGGGGCGGTTCAATCAGCAAAGAGGTGGGCCGTTTTAATAGTAATCATAGTTTCGTAGCTTGCGATTTTTTTGTAAAGCAAATCTCGATAGGAATTTCTGCGAATGGAATTACGAAGACTTAAAATCAAACGTAGACTTGGCTAAGAATCAAGTTATTTAAAAGGGATTTTTTAGAGATTCACATTTCCATTTGTCATTAATTTTAAAGAACATGTTTTTATAGAAATGTTGATACCGTAAAACGATGTGAGTAGGGATAAAATTGAAGTTCAAACCTCGATAAAAAGTATTTTGATATGTGGCATATTTTATAGATAAAAAACGTTCCAGTTTCCAGTGCTACGAATTTTGGTTTAATAATGATTATCTGTCGTACAGTTTCAAAGTTTAAACAATAAATACTAAAATATAGGCAAATCCCAGCTCGCCCAGTATTGGCGTCAGAATGGATAGGAATAAATAAAAAATGACGATAGCAAATTACCAGAAAAAAGGAGATAATAATTGTCAAAAAATATAACTAAACTGCTTTTAGAGCAAGCTGAGCCAGAAATTTTAAATAGCAAGCGAAAACATAAAAATATTAGTTATATCCCTTCTCCCCCCGCAATCCCTTTTCATCCCGTTTTATGGTACTTACAGAACCGACCTAGAGCTATCCAGAAGTGCAAGGTCTGTCCGGATCGCTAGCACCGTCTTACCGCTAATCCTGCCGCGAAACAGCAGTGCTTGCCTTGGGAGAGTAAGACAGACGGTGAAATTACTGGCACAAGAGGTATTATTCTATGCCAGTCTTACAGGCTAGTGCTTGCTTACCAGTGACCCACTTAATCTTTCGCGTCTTTAACGGAATATCAATCCCGTTTTAGTTTTTTTAGCAATACATAGATTTACCACTCTCAAAATAATGGAGCTTTCGAAAGAAATGTTTTCAGTAATCGGATCCGTGGTCTACGGCATACCAAATACCACAGCACCTGCAGCCTGAATTACTATGGGAATATTGTAATTACTATGAATAAATTGAATAGTATCCGCTTCAGGGCTATTTCGGATCATGTTGTATTCATTATAATGTGTATAAATTATATCCCGTTGCAATATGAATACTAAATTTTGTTATTACCTTGTGATGTCAGATTAACATGCATTTCGGAGTATTCTAGAGGAATATAGTCAACTCGTTGTATGTCCTATGCTGAAGACAGGCTTCTGCTAAGAATTAGATAATTTTTCAGGTTTTAGCTATCATTATTAATATGGATCTTACAGCGAGCGAACCTAAACTGAATCGGAATTGAATCGCATTAAGACGTCATGGCAAGGCCCCTGTTCTCACAGTATTTGACATTTTAACGCGAACGCGTTTTACATGAATTTCGTGACCGAAAACTTGCACTGAGCGTTGAACAAAACAACTCCAAACAGTTCCACCAACCAGGAACGATTATTTGTGAACAAAACACGTACGGTTCTAACGATAGACGTCCAGTGGCTAACAGAGGGTGAATAACGATCGGCTGCTCCGCTGGGATCTGGTTTATACCGGTTTGCCTCGGAGACTAAACGTTACACCATTTCTCGATACGTATCAATTTTAATTAATATTGCTACGTTTAAAACGGTATCGGTTAGACAGCTTGTTGCTTATTTATCTCGTAAATTTTCTAATTTATACTAATGAATAGGTATTATTACAAACTAGCTTCTGCCCGCGACTTCGTCTGCGTAGAATTAGCTATTGTCATTTTTATGGCTATCGCCCGGGAGCTACGCAATTTTCCGGGATAAAAAGTAGCCTATGTTTTAATCTACCTATCTTCGTTCCAAATTTTATCCAAATACGTCCAGTCGTTTTAGCGTGAAGAAGGAACAAACATACACACTCACTCACTTACATCATCACATCGTCACAAACTTTCGCATTTATAATATTAGTAGGCTTCAATTCCGATTAAATTTTACGTTGTAGCTGTCATTTTTGACAATAATTCTAGTATGGTTCTGACAGCGAGCAATCCAACTTTGGTTCGGAATGTAATCGTACCCTGTATTTAGTGACAATTAACAATATGTAGGGGTGCGAGTCAGGTTACCTCCACGTGTGCTCAAGAGCTGTGGTGCGTTTTTGGGTCCGTCCGGGGGGAAGAGCAGTGCTTGGGCCGGTGTAGCATAGGCATCGGCTAATAATTTCCTGGCAGTTTCTGAGGGATATCATTGACCGTTGGCTAAGAGCCCGACAGGGAGGAGGGGTCTTTTGACCGTGTTACTGTACAATGTTGCCGACGTTTTGTCACAAAATTTTGAATATATCTTTTTACTTTGACATTGGCGAAGTTGTCATCTCATCACTATATATAACGACTTGAGACGCCAGAAACAAAAAAGAAGAAGAAGAAGAATGGAATCGCACCCTGTATTTTAGTGACAAACAACAGTCTATTCGCATAGTCACGTGACAGTTGGTAACAGATAGAAAAAATATAAATAAAAAATTCGAAGGCTTACCCACCTAAAAATGAACACAAAATATTTACCTTGCTACTCCACTACTTACGTGCAAGATAACCAAGCTTGTGCTTGTGCTTGTGTTGTGTTTGTTAAGTTTGTGGGATTTGTTTGCGTTTTGTGTGGCAGTAGTGGAGGGAGCGATTGCATGCAAAACGTATATATTTCGCACAAGTTTGGTTATCTTGCACGTAAGTAGCGGAGTAGCAAGGTAAATATTTTGTGTTCATTGAAATGGACCTCCGCAAAGTAACGCCTGATTCAATAAAATACTTACTTACCTGCTATGGGTGGTGTAGTAGGGGTAGCACGCATCACGGAATGACGAGGATGTGGGTTCGATTCACGGTCATAGCTATACTTTTCGGATTTTTCTATGTGTTCTAATTTTCAGTGTCGTTTAGAAATGAACAGTCTATTGTTTAATTTGTCTATGGGTGTCTGTAGTGAGCAGATGTGAGCCACGACTGTCTACACGACAAATGAGCAGAGTTAAGCAGGGTAAACTATGAGCCCTTTCTAAGCCGTCCCCATTTCAAGCTAACTCAAGGGAGTGCAAAAAGTATGTTAATAATGTCCTATTACGACCCCGGGGGTCTTACCATGACGTCTTAATGCGATTCAATTCCCACTCAGTTCAAGTTTTAGCTGTAATTTTGGATCTGACGTCATGGGCCCCTGAAAACTAACAACTATGAACCGAAAAGATCTTGTTAAGCAAACTGATTACCGACCCATTGTGAAACCTTTTAGCAGTAAACAAATAATGAGGATTATATTGATGGGAAGGAAATTCGTCGGGACACTTACTGTGAGAACGTTCTACGGTTAGGAATCAATTCGTTCCATACTCTTTAGTACACTAGAGATTCATTGAAAATAAAAACATGATGATCATAACAAAGATTTCAATAAAACTGGGTCAGTACCACTTGCAGAACGAACGTAATAGTCATAATTAGCTACACCTCCTGTGATCTTGCCATTGTTTATACTGGGCAATATCTTGAACCCCTACAACTCTCAATCCAAATATGCCCCAAAACTAAATACAGTCCGCAAAACATCTTGAGCTAAAAATGAAAAATTTAAACTTACTTGAGCGTTTACCCCCGGGTTTTGTTACCGTAGTGTTCGCTCGCTCAAAACCTCACGACCTCAGTCAACCTCAGTGCGCTGTCCTAGTTCGCTGTTTATTCTTAAGCTTCTTTCCCGCAGCTCGCGGCTTGTTTGCTCAGCGGTGTTTGCCCGCACTACGCGCTAGTGATGGCGGCGTTGAGTATGAAGACGAAGATTTGGAGAGTACCACGGTAGAGAGATCTCTCTTCAGGCAGATGTTATGCCTGGGGCAAAGATTGGCTACATAAGCCACATACGAGCACACGATCGTACCCTGGGAAGGAGTTGAAGCGGTCGCCACGGTCGAAAACGGCCGGGAGCACATCATCATCATCATCATCATGCCTGGGGACCGAAGTCCGAAGGAAGAGAGTTGGAAGTTGTATTTATGCATCCGTGTTGAGAAACTTCGTTAGCGCGATGTAGTATGATGTGACGTCACTAGAGCTGTCATTAGAACTGGCCCTGCCTACTCGTGCATCGTAGTTCTTTTGAGGTCAATTAGGTGGCGCTAGTGTCGCTACAAAGATTATCGGGGGTTTTTAGGTTGAAGCAACATTGATCACCGACTCACATTATCCGACTACCTATTATGTTGAGGTCTTAGATTTAGATTCGGCTTTGTCTTGCTACAAGTATATCCCTCTCTCGGCCGATTCAAGTATCATGCCCATAAATGTGTGAGACGGCCAGACAAACCCAAATAGAATTAAGAGCGATGAAACATGTAGACATTGTACGGTAGGTACAACGTAAAAACTAAATTCAAGAGGCAGATATAAACTGACATCGTATAAACTGACGTGTGGTTATGGGCCATGTTTAATGCTTTCTAACTTTTTGCAGCAACATGGTTGTTATCCTCTCACGTTAATTGGAAATTAATCTTATTGAAATGATTATTATGTACATCAAATCTCGTCTTTATCCCTTACGGGTTAGACAGAGCCTAGAGGCAACAAGACCTAAATGCCACGTTTAGCAAAATAGTGATAAGTTGCTAGCATCGCCTATAACATGATTCCTATTTTCGTCTCGATGGGCTTTTACCATGTGCGCAGGAAGAGGCAACTGGTAGACATTAATCTACGTAATTTCTTTGCTCCCAGACCAGCATGGAAGATGATTATGAGGATACAAATACGTAGGATGGCACATCACTATTTGACCTGGTATGTAGGATGTACTACATTATGTGGATCGAGGCCCGAAATTATTTGATGTTGACTCCAGGCCGTCTTTTCTTGTCTGTGATTTTTGCATGTTACGCCGGGCAAGGGAGTAATGGTTGGGTATTTGTTCTGCCAACTGAATGAAACGTCGCCATGTTTGTCTGCTATATGGTAACTGAACGTTTTTGATACTTTATGCACTTTTTTAAAAAGGCTAGCGGTTCTTTTGCGATATTGTTTGCGAGTACTGCGGTATCCAGTTTATTGAGATATTAAAAAGTATATTATGGGTTAATTCAGAGTCATTTTAGTGTGAATGAGTCGAACGCACAGTGCTTCTATTTTCTGAATACCTAATATCTCTGCAGTCTCTTGGTTTTCCAAATGAATGAAGGTTTGAACTGAATAAACACGTAGTTTGTCCAGAAATTTAGAAACTAGAGAAGCACTGTACACAGAATGATACCCGCACGCAAACTGTCGTATTACTTTTGCCATTTTTCGACGCCATCTTTCATCATTATTTAGAACTAAAGCCTGGTCATATGAAGCTGCGCTGAAAGTTACATTTTCTATTGTCTTGGCGAGCTCGTTATTGTAGAACGCCCAGAGATGTCGCTGTAATCAATGTACCGTCTGCGACGAGAGAAATGTCGTGTAAAAATTGCAATAAAAGACCCCTTCTGACCCACGGCACAACTACGCCGCCCAACTGTTTGAGCCGTTGGTAATTTAAACTCCCCATGGCACACCTAGTTGTTCCGTGGAGAACCTCTCTGACCCACGGCACAACTACACCCGCTCAACTGGTTCCAAGGTGAGGCTCCGCCATAACTCAATTTTCTCTTAAACTATTGATTGTTCAGGATTGTTATAAAACTAATCTAACCTAAGTTGAAAAAATTACGATTTCAGTGAAAAAAACCTCTGTGATACATACAATTTCCCCAAGGAACAACAACTAGTGTGCCATGGGGAATTTAAAAATTCCCAACGCCTCAACTAATTGAGCAGCGTAGTTGTGCAGTGGGTCAGAGGTTTAAAATACAATAAGTAGAACGGTCAAAAGATATTGTTGGCAGTTTTTGCAGATCTTTTGCTATAATTGGAGTTTTGCTTGGTGCTGTATTCTTGAAAGTGGATATGATGTCTTCTAATCTTTCTATTCTGTATTCTTATTGCGCCTCAAAACATTTCGTAGGGTTCGAAAGTGACATGAAAAATAGCTCCTTTGCTTCACTTAGTCTGAATAAGCTTTCGTCGTCCATAACTTCAATTTTATTTTAAATAATATTAGTAGGATGAAGCATAACAAACAACTTGTTAATCACTGCATGTTGCACTTTGTTATTTTGATAGGCATTTCGAACTGCACCCGACCGCTGAGATGCTCGCGCTGTCACTGTGTGATTCAATTCTGACTCAGTTCAGGTTTTAGCTACCATTTAATTTTTAGTATGGATCTGGCAGTGAGCGAACCTAAATTGAATCAGATTTAAATCGCATTAAGACGTTTTGGTAAGGCTCTAGCTCGCATGAATACCCGCCTTTGGGTTGTCAGAACAAACAAAAATTGAAAATCAAATTCGGAAGTATAGGTTTTAATAAAAGTTTATATATTTAAATTACAGCATAGTATCAGTAGTATATAACTAGAACAGTGTTCGAAATATTACTTTCATGATGTGAGCACATTTTATTAGATACGATAGCTTACTTTAGTTTATTTGCAATACCAAAAACATGAAGAAATTACATATCATATATGGAAATTCTATATCAATTTTTCCCCTTAATTGAAATAGATTCCATATTATTTATGTGAACAATGAGTTTACGTTAGTTTTGAATTTCTTGAAACACGCATTAGTGAATAATACGAGATGAGAACGTCTTATATGTTTATTAGGACGTTTGTGCGTTTGCATTACCTATGTTTGGTCAAAGCTTTAAAGTGCATTTAATATACTAAAAATGTGTAAATTTCCCCATTTTACACATTCTATAAGTAAGATACAAGAAGAAAAATTAACCGAGACTAACTTAATTTCGATTCACAACTCTCTTTCTCTCTAGATCGAAAAAAAGCAACATTCATATTCGAAATAATAATTATTAGAGCTAGGTATTATCTTACAGTAGTTATAGATGTAGAAAGCAATCAGAAGCTTCCGTCTCTACGCTAAATCCATCCTAATTCGAAATTCAGATCATTCCTTTCCAGGAGATGGTCCCCGTAAATAAATATATGTTTCTACGTCACCTACGGTATCTTATTACAGTAAGCTATAACCCTATGGCATAGAATCACAAAATCTAGCATTCACTTACGAGAAATCCAAAAGAAGACAAGTTTGAAATTATCGATAGAATTTGCTTATGTACTAATAATAGACTAGTTTAACTATGACACTACAAACGTTGGCAAAAAGCGATCATTCTAACGCTAAAAAAGCTAAAATTTAAAACTAAACTTATTACTAGTAATATTGTTGGATTGTGCCATAAATCTAAGGTGACTTAACTGGAGCGTGAAATCAAATTGTTTAATTGATTGTGTTTATGCTTTTATCTAGACTTTAGTGAACTGATTACATATAAATCTGCGTTTTATAATTTAGCTTAATTTGTAACTTTATTCTTTATGAGACAAACCTTTATGCTTTCGATTTAGAGGCACTTTTTAAGTGGCTGTCATATAGATACAATTTTAGTGCACGATTATTATATTATTGCTAATAGTAAAGTCTTTATTTTGATGAGTGTAAGCCTAATTAAATGTTAAACGATCGGTAAATATTATCACAAATATTGTAAACATTTGGACTGATTCACATTACATTTTTAGCATGTGCTATAGAATTTGCTGTATTAAAAAATACATTAAAAGCATCTCAATTCTGTAATACGTTACATTCCATTTTTTTATCGTTTGATACCGTTTTGTTTATCTTACTTTTACTTTTCACTTTATTAGGTACTTAAGATTGGTTAACTTTAACCTTTTTACGCGTCTGGTGGTCTAATTTCAACGGTCACTGATGTTGGCCCGGGTGTGGTGGGAGACCTTAGAGTGGCGGACCGGAGAGAGGTCGCCGAGTGCCCGCTGCTCGCTCTCGATCCACGACGGGACCCTGTAAGCAAATTTCGAAAATATTATCAACAGTAAGTCTCATTGGTCCCGGAACTCCAAAATCCCACAAATTGGATCCAAAATTTCAGAAACTAATGAAGAAAATGCGGCTGGCATTTTTCATTGTTTTTAAAGGACCTGAAATTAGTTTGAAGCGGTCATGATAATCGATCCAAGTAATAGGAGTAGGTATGTTCTAGGCCTTTTGTGTCTATTGCAGTCAGCCAAGGCATGCTTTGAGCCAAACTCAACGCATGTTTCCAAAGTAACTAACATGCTGTGGTTCTCTTTAACTTACTTATTCAAATTAATGGTTCTATAGAACAGTTTTTGAAAAACAAAGTTTTGTAAATAGACAGTTTGAGGCAGAAATCGAAATTCTATTAACTAATAGGTAGTTGTATCTTTGTCATTCCAAAGTGAAGAAGTTTGTATAAATTGATTTTTTATTTAAATTACTTAATTTGACGCCTTATCACGGACTACCAAGTTTTCATGCATCTTTTCATTTAAGAAGGTTTTGGTACAAAATGAAAGCTAAAATTGTTTTATAGAAATTACAAAATTGAATTCCGTACACTGTTCTCAAGTACCTATTGAACTATAATTTCGTGCTGTGGTTCGTGTTCTAATGTGATGAGATAGAGATAGACGATATCATGTTGTCTCAGCTTGGCCTGGCAAGCATTCTCAAAGCAAGGCTTTATTTGCTAGCACATGCTTATTATTAGCAATAGCGCTTTAAACATTACGTTTTTTTTTTTAATTTTGCACATACTAAAGCCTGGTCTTATTAAAGCTTTCTATTTCCATCTTGTAAAAGCTGATTCAACAAGGAAGTATCTTAAAAATTTCAAACTACGTCAGTTGAAAGTTTTTTATGATACTAAGTAAGTTTTTCCCTGATTTAACTTTCAGAATTTATGATCAGTTTCAATGAGACAGTTCTAGAAATAGCTATATGATGTTTTGTGGACTGTAACTACGTTATTTAAGATTAATTACATCTAGTTAAACAATCCATTTATATTCAAAGTAATATTGCATTATTTCAACATCACATTAACTTGGAACCAACTATGCAGGTCTTAGCGCTCGTTCCGTATACTCAAGTTAAGGTTCTTCCAGTAGCAGTAAGGTCATTAAGCGGTCACTTTAAGGCGTCGAATGACGTCACTAAAGTCTACGAAACGGGTTGATGAGTTTTCCTACAGAGCGTTTTATGACACAGTAAAGTCAAATAGCGGTGCTGCCTTTAGGATACCAATTCTATTTCCATAGACGTTTCAGTGATATCATTTGACGCTTTATTTTTCTCTCTAAATTGCTACAGTCTCGAAAAAGTGTTTGTGGTTGTTCTCGAGGATCTGAGCCAGTTTGACCACTTTTTTGTGAAAATAGTGTAGTGGTTTCCCGGTGCCTTCCGCAATGCTCTACTGCAATTCAGAATTCACAGTTGGCAATGGAAAGAGCTGGAGAGCACTCTCACATCAGGTACAGCAAAAGAAACTGAATCGCGTATCACTAAGGAACCTTATTACTGCATATTTCATAACGACTTACCATACACCTATCAAAGAAATCATTGTGAAATAGTATGAGAAAAGATTCCACGGAGGTAGGTACGTGATTGAGTTTCTTCGACCGTACCTTAGTGATCTTTTCGACTCTTGGCTACTGGAAGAGATGGATCCATCCTATTCTAATATCAGACACAACACAGTTGATGGACCGCTAAATGACGGCAGTGCTTCTGGGGTAACCTTAACTTTCCCTACAGCAGAAGACCGTCTTTTCAAATTGCAAGGTTTCAAAGGGTGACAACTTCTACGGTGAAGGTTCTGGTTGGATATAAAGCAAAATGTAATATACTCAAAATAACCTGAGGGTTTTCGGTGAAGCTGATGGCTTTGGTGATGGCGTGCTGTTGGTAGATGAAATAAACCATGAATGTTAGCATTGTTATGATAGGAAAGAGGTAAGTGTAGTTACAGGAGTGAAGGATCATCCAAAAACGAATATGGTTAATTTGTTTAGTTTAAAGAAAAAAATTGTAGCGTTACTTGATAAACTAGTTGGCTTCACATTAAAAAAAAAGTTAGGTCTGATAAATCGGAGTATAATTTTGGATTGTTAGATTTGCGGATGACGAATTATGATTACCAACAAAATGTAAATAAATAAATGGTATAATTAATAGTTTATTTGTTTTTGGATGACGTTGTTAATAATGTGTCAGGTATGATTGAGATTTTTGCAGAAATCGTTGCATAGAAAGGCGGACTTACCAACGAAAGCCGCTTTGCTTCTGATTTATAGACAGTAAGTTTATTAATTGTTTTGGTAATAATGCTTGTGGCGGATATCAAAAACTTTATTTTGACTGGATTAATTTTAAAAGTAGCCAAATACAAAAAGCGTATTGCATTAAAGAAACATTAATAGTTTCAAAAATCTGAGTCAATTTTGTAAAAAGTTTACACGAAATGATTCTGTACCATAATCCAATATGCTTTTTTAATTAAAAATTTAAATTCACATTGCAAAAACTTTTTGTCATCTTTATCCGAATAAATTTCAAATCTAAATTATAGTCAACATGTTATAATGACAAAATACTTGTTGCAATACGATCAGTTTGATCCAAAAGTTTCTGACTGGTTAAAATGTACAATACTCTTCTCCTCGAAACTTTTGCAACAGTATCATCAGCTCTAAGTAATTTTATAGCAATAATAAAGGATAAAACAGTATTACCTACGAGCTTAAGTACCTGGACTAGGTGAGTGGGGTCTAAGCTCCTGTTGGCTGGCTTGCCTTGAAGGTGGACGAACACTCACACGCGATCCACGACGATCCTGCGGACAAAAAAACAACGACTCTTAAGGTTCCAATCCATAGGGTAAAACAGGACCCTATTACTAAGACTGTACAGGCTGTCTCATGAACTGTGATAGATAGACAGATGATGTATTTCTGTTGCTGTTATAAGTACTAAAACTTTTTGGCTTTCTGTCTAAAGCTAAAAATAAAATGACTTATGACTTATAATAGAAGCTTGGCAACTTTAAAAGGATCTGGAGTTATGCTACAAGTTAGAATTTTAAACTTTAACGACGTTTTGCGGCCTTGTTGCTGTTGTTAGCGTCGGGGAATTCAATTTTCACTTTACTTACTTACTTAAACTTTTTCAATATTCTTTTGGCACATAAATAATTTTAGCTTCTAGTCACTTTTTGAGGATAAATAACTTAGGTACATGATACTCTTTCTTCGGCCTGTCTAAAGTATAGCCGACCGGTTGAAATGGTTTGACATTTTGATATTAGGATTTCAGTTAGCATACCTGAGAATGCAACAGCTTGGAGTCTCGGAGCAGAGATACGTTCATCAGTCGAGGGTTGGGTGTGTTAAAGATTGTTCGATTCTCCCTCCATCGAGCCCTGAAATCGTTAAAATATATATTTATATTTTTATAACTACATTAAAACGTATGGCCTAATATGATACCTTGTGCGACTCCAACAAAAAAAATACAGAGACGCAGTTCTTAATTTCATTTTAGTTTTAAATACCCAAATACGGGAAAAAAAAGAAAAAACTAAGTTTGTTCGAGTTAATAGCCTAGGTAGTACTTAGAATAAACATACCACTGAACTAAAGACTGACTGTGAAAGTAGTGATTTAAAAGATCATTTTCATAATATCCAGTGTTTTATCCCGTTTGTACATCATCAGTTTTTCAATCAAAGCGTTTAGGTACCTTGATAACATTTATTTTAATATTGATACAGATCAATAAGAAATTAAAATTATTTTACCTGCTAAAAAGCCGGAGAACAACGCAAATGATGACAAACATGAGAGCCATGCCAACGAGCACTCCAATCATCGCCGGGTCCAAAGTCTTTGTCGACAACTCGATCTGCTTCTCCGCTTCAATCAGAAAGAGGAAAGTTAATACCCTGGTCATTACCTACATAAACTTTTTCATTCGACATTGGAACCTAGCTTATACACCTAACCAAGTATAAGCTTGCATGCTTCGTTTCATTTAGTATCTATTACATAATTTCGTTTTCTTTTATTTAAGTATCCAAAATCTAAGCACGTGACCTGCCCACCGCCACTTGAGTGTAACAATTCTTGGGACTATGTTCTGAATGCGATCGAAATTTCACCATTGCTCTTTGAATGACTTTGAGCCTCTTGATAAGATCCATAGTGAAGTAATTAATAACGTCTTAGTTCGATTGTCGACGTCTATCGGATGATCAAATGACGACCATGATAATGCCTTTTATACTTACGTAGACACACGACGCCACCGTCGACTGTCACCTCCGCCACCAGCTCGTACCGGCAGGCGCAGCGCTCGTTCCTGCATTCCGTCTTTATCACCGCATCCTCGCATTGCTCGTTGAAAGCGCATGTCTCGTTGATGCCAGCAGCTGAAGATAACAAAACATTTGTGTTAAATTACGAGGTGGCTCTAAATTCTTCCAAAATATTTGAGCAAGTTGTTGGGTTATTTCGGCTTAATGGCCCTGTAAACTTTTTCAGTATGTTTAATCCCCGACAAGGATACAACAACAGAACTAACTGCGTGCGCTAGTGTCTAATATAACTATTGGCGTGGCGCACTGTTTTTTTTGGCAAGTTTCTAAAAATGACACCTAGCTAGATCGATTTATCGCCCCCGAAACCCCCTGCGTACTAAATTTCATGAAGATCATTGGAGCCGTTTCCGAGGTTCAGATTATTATATAGTATTCAAGAATTATTATTGCTCGTTCAAGGGTATTAGATGGATAGATAGATTAGATAAACCGTTTCTGGCTCGACACAAACCAAAGTATTTTAAGCTTAGGCGATGAATAGTCATTTTAGGTTAATTAAAAAAGTTCGTGACACAGTGATTGGGAAAGTTTGAACGTAGATAAAATTGTAATTACCTAACGCTGCACTTTCAGTCGAAACGTCGAAAAAGTATTTCGATTGAATACGTACCTACTCGTCATTTTCATTTGAATACTAGCGTAGAATTAACAATCGACATGTTTATAGCTATCCCGGGGGAATTATGCAATTTTCCGATAAAAAGTAGCCTAAAATCTGGCCGGTAATTTTCTCAACAGATTAGTAAAGTTTGCATCAAAATCTGTTCAGCCGTTTTCACGTAAAAATCGCAAATATTATAGGTATACAAAAAAATAAACAGACAAAAATCCTAAAAACTGTTGGAACGTGTTCTGTTATCGATTTTAAGTATCACCCGCCATTTTTTTAAATGCCTTTCATGTACAGACTTTCGACCCTCTTCAGCTTTATTATTATTGTATAGATTTTGACTTTCAACCTCGGTTACCTATATCCAATTCTGATTTTTTATATTAGTAGAACCTATCTTAAAAATGTTTGTTCAAATGCTTCATTCAAATCATAAGCACTTCCGAATTGAATTTATCCGAATTCGAAGTTAAAAGACTCATTTTGTAACAGATTTGAACGTTTGAGACATTTTTGAGGCTCAGACTTATTTTCACTTAGTTACTAATAATGTCAAAGAACTAAGGAATAAAAACTGTTTACGAATCAAGTCTAGAAATTATTCGCTTTTGATTCTTAGACATTATGGAACAGTAGGTATTATTAATAATATATTTGTATTAACTCTGCAAAACCTCTAAACGACTCACAATAATGGTACAAAGTATACTATATCATGATCCATTCATCAGTATTTCACAGCTCAGCCACCATAAATCACTTGGAAAAAGAAATAACGCAGTTTGGCGAAACGCCCTAGACGAAATAAAGTCTGGATCGTCACGGAACGTCGTAAAATACGATAGGTAGTTTATTCAAAAACTAATCGTAACATGACTGCACATGAAATTCAATTTTGCATTGTTTCTTCTTATTTTTTAAGTTTCATATTGTTTTATTTGCATAACAAACAGAAATAGATGTATATACAACAGTGGCGTGGCGTCAAGTATATCAGAAGGCAAGCCGAAGGGAACTTAACTAGCCTTTTCCTCTAATTCTGCACAATAAATTGCCCAACAGCCTTAAAATAGGCAAGCCAGTGGGAATCGAGTTCTATGGACGCCACGCCACTGGTATACTACAATAACTTCCATGCTCTTAACTTAACTATTCCTAATAAACATGCACCTACCTCCTCAACAGTTCTCACTAAGAACTTTAAATAATTAATGCTAGTCGGCACTGTGTGTGCCCCAAACCGAACAAACGAAAGTAAAACTTAAACCTAAACTAACTATTTCCATGTTAAAGAAACTCACCTAACACTGATCATGATCAATGTGATCTTAACAAATATAGAAAATCAAATGACTTCTTCTATTGGCGGAAACATGATTTTTAGGCCGAAACTGAAACTTAGGTTGGACACTGAATATGTTATTTTTAATTATGATACTGCAAACTTTCATTCCAGCAACACGCTGACTAAGAGCCTTGTAAAATAATAATTCCCTGCATGCATTTTATCGCTAAAGCCAAGCCATAACAGCACGCGACTCGCAACTCGTGCATCGATCCTTTGTCTCTTTTCTATGCTTATAAATTGTTAGAATTGTATTCTGAAAGTTAAAGGAGCTGTATAAATACAGTGTCTAGTGTAAATAAAAAGTATTTTTGTAAATACTACCTCGACTTTGCATCCATGGTCTCGAGAGGACTTACAAAAAAATACTTTTTCTGTACGTGATTATGTCCCGTTTTCTTATTCTAACAATATTCTGATTTAATAAAAAAAAATATTGTACCTAAATACATGAATTTAGTGTAACCACCAACGAGGTAGACGGATGACCTGGTTAAAATCTCGGGTTCACGGTGAATGCAAGCCGCTTCCAATCGAGTTAACTGGAGGTCTATGATGGGGAGGCCTATGTCCAACAGTTGCAGCTGCAGCGTTCGGGAAGCTAAATGCAAAGCTCTTCAGCTCACATGACTTAAAGCTGGATACAAAAACTGGGATTTACATGGCGGAAGTATTGCCTAACATACTGTACTCTGCCAAAACATGGACTCCTTACCGACACCACATTCGAGCGCTTGACAAATTCCACCTCAAATGTCTGCGCAAGATCTTTAATATTAAATGGACTGATCGCGTACGGAACACCGAAGTACTGCGAAGAGCAAATGTGGGTGACATCGAGGCCAATCTAATGCGCAGACAGCTTCGGTGGTGTGGACATATGTCGCGGATGGAGGACGTGCGAGTGGCAAAGCGCATCTTCTACAGTGAACTTGAGCAGGGCAAGCAAGGCGGACAAATCCTCAGGTATAAGGATGTGCTAAAGCGAAATATGAAGAAGTGCAACATTGAGTCCACGCAATGAGAACAGCAGGCCTCAAAGCGGCCGGAATGGAGAACTTTGGTGGCAAACAGAATCCAAGGTTTCGAAACTCATCGTTGCTCTGAGCTGGATGCCAAGCGCGATGAATTGAAAGCCCGACTACCTGCGACAATCAATTATAATTATATTGCTGTGCTGTGGGACGGATATAGGCTGAAGATGATGATGATGATGATAGTTAAGATAATAGATCGTAACAATAAACCATTGTATTATGTCGATTACCAGTAGTAATTGACAATATTTCAATTTTTTAAGAACTACTTTTTATTGTCTGGCTGGAAAGAGCGCACAAATTTAAGACACCCATATTTTTTTATATTCGTGAAAATCTTGTATTTTCGTGGAAAAATCCATTTAAATCGTTGCTCAAGCAGAATGGACGTAAGTAACAAACGTCAAGTATTAGCGAAATGACGTCACTGCTTTGTTTCGTACACTTAAAAAAACGTTGAAATAATTACATTAATTGACCGCCAAAACCTGTGCTTAAATACTTTGACAGTGAATGCAGTTGTCACTGTCGATGAACGTCAAAACGAGCTGACAAACTCAAACAGAATACTTCACAAAAAATATGATTTTAAATGAAAACTTGCAAAAATATTATCATTATTGCCCGGCAAACAGTTATCTAGTGTTCCCGATGGCAACAAAGCCGAGCGGTGTGCGAATGAATTAACCGTCAGCTGTCAGTAGTGTTTGTGTTGTGAAAGTTGTAAATGTCAAAGGGAAATCCGGAAGACAAGGTTTTTTATAATGGCAGTATTGGACCGGCCGCTGGACGTCATTTCCTGTTTTACATATTTTGCTCATTTTTCCAAAAAATACTGTACGAAAAAATCCAAAAATATTTTTTTTGTGTTCTACAAGTGTTTCTCTCGAAATGGTTTTTGATTTATGAATATAAAGAAATTTGAAATATTGTCAATTATCTATGTTTTCGTTTATTATTTTATTCAACCTTGAAATCACTATGTACGATTTATATAACATGATTTTCTAAAATAAGCTTGGATAGGTATTTTTCACATCAAATTTTTCATATTAATATCCACCATTAGTTATAGTAACTTAGCTCCATTTTATTTGCCGCATTAATAGAAACATGAACGTAGATCTCTCGATTAGATACAAACTCTATCACGGCATATTTCCGCTGTTTATTTTCAGTCTTATAGGTATACTAGCTGTTGCCTGCGACTTCGTCTGCAAAGAATTCGTTTCTCACTATCCCGCGGGAATTTTCCGGGATAAAAAGTAGCTTATGTGCTATTCCAGAGTTTTCTTTTCTCTATCTACGTGCCGAATTTCATCCAGATTCGTTGGGCCGTTCTGGCGTGATTGAGTAACAAACATCCATCAATCCATCCATACTTTCGCATCCTACTAATATTATACCTAAAATGCGAAAGTTTGTGACGATGTGAGCGACGATGTATGTGAGTGTGTATGTTTGTTCCTTCTTCACCCTAAAACGACTTGACGGATTTGGATAAAATTTGGAACAAAGATAGCTGATACTCTAAATTAAAACTTAGGCTACTTTTTATCCCGGAAAACTGCATAATTCCCGCGGGATAGCGATAAGCATATCAAAACATTGCTAATTCTACGCGGATGAAGTCGCGGGCAGAAGCTAGTTTATAATATTAGTTAGATGACTAGCTGTTGCCCGCGACTTTGGAAAGAATTCGTTTATCGCTATCCCGCGGGAACTATGCAATTTTTTGACAGGAACGTACCTGCTTTCCATGACTTGACTTCACTAAATTTATCGCGGAGAAAATTGCTATAAAAAGTAGCCCATGTGTCCACACTATAATCTTTCTATCCTACTAATATTATAAATCCTCTCAGTATTGATGGATGGATGGATGTAACGATGTGTGTAGGTATGTTTGTTCCTTCTTCACGCTGAAACGACTGGCCGATTTGGATAAAATTGGGATAGGACATAGCTGGCACCCTAGATTAACGCATAGGCTACTTTTTATCCCGGGAAATTCCGTAGTTCCTGCGGTATAGGAATAAGTGATTTTTGCGCAGACGGAGTCGCGGGAAACTGCTAGTAATATTATAAATGTGAAAGTTTGTGAGCAAGGATGTATATCCAAATTTTTATATATTTCTATAACTAAACTTTAATAAATAACCTTTACACAATTTTATCTAAAACCTGTAGGAATTCCATTCATGAAGAAATCCAAAGTTTTATACGTGATCATCTCACCGAGTTTAGTATATTGAAAAGTCCTCATTAAAATTACTCCATATTTGAAAGCGATATTGTAGCGACACTAGCGCCACCTAGTTGACAGCTACATAATTACTGCGACGCACGGGTAGCTAGCGCCAACTCTAGTGACAGCTGTCACATTGTTCTACATCGCGCTAACGAAGTTTCTCAACACGGATGCATAAATACAACTTCCAACTATCTTCCTTCGGACTTCGGTCCCCAGGCATAACATCTGCCTGGAGAGAGATCTCTCTCTATTGTGGCTCCTCCCCCCAAACTGGTGACCCCAAGCATGAACGTCAGCGCAGCCTTAACATCTACATCATCGTGACGTCATCATCACTTCCACAAGCATTCGAGCAGCGAGTCATACAGCCAGCCAGCATCCACGGCTACTACGGGTATCCTGACCACCAGCATGCAGCAGACGCGCATTCCTGGTCATCACCCCACAGCCTTCTCAGCGACCTTGGCACAGCACACTGCACTTCGGCCGGTCAGTAAGCAGAGACGCACTTCTCTCCTGGTCGACGCAGCAGCCAGCCACGACGCACACTGCACCACTCCGACTCACTGGAGCATGCAGCATCACCCCGACTCACTGGGGCATCACCGCAGACAGTTCCGACTCACCGTGAACTATGCGGCATCAGGTTCCGACTCACTGGAACATTCCACTGGCCCGGCAAGCATCACAAGATGTATGGACGACTCAACCTGCTATCGACCTCCGGTCTCGGAGGGGAGTGATGTAGCGACACTAGCGCCACCTAGTTGACAGCTACATAATTACTGCGACGCACGGGTAGCTAGCGCCAACTCTAGTGACAGCTGTCACATTGTTCTACATCGCGCTAACGAAGTTTCTCAACACGGATGCATAAATACAACTTCCAACTATCTTCCTTCGGACTTCGGTCCCCAGGCATAACATCTGCCTGGAGAGAGATCTCTCTCGATTGTGTCTCCTCCCCCCAAAATATCAATTAAGCGGAAGATAATTAAGGGCCTGCTATTAATTAAGACACGCAAAATCCGTAATTAAAATTTGCGAAAGACATTTCATTAGGTACATCGTAATTAATGGAATATTTCATGTCTTGTTCAGACATTGTAATTCTTATTTCTCAGCGACATTGTCAGAGGCGAAATTAAAATGTGTAGGTACCTATTGTGAGCAAGAAACATTAAAAGAAAACTTTATGTAAACAGAATTTTGGTAAACAAAGCAAAACAATTTGCTTCAAATTAATTACTGCAAATAATTTAATGACAAAAACTGTGGCAATACAGACACAAAAATAATTCCAACAAAATGCGTTATTCGGAGATTCATTAATTTGACACAAACGATTAAATGATTCATAAAGTTAATTGCGTTCTGAAACGGAAAAATCCATTTAAAGTTAGCCAATAAACGCTTGCCTTTAGTTAAATTACTTTATGTTTGAAACTTTTCGATCATTACCAAAAACTCTCTTCCGTTATCGGTGTACTGGTATATTGAAAGAAAAACATCTCAGAGTCGACATCCATAATTCATGTTTCAATCCAATCTTGTGTCTGAAGCCTCCGCAATTTCGTCAGCCTATCTTACAAGGCTCAAAACGTATTATGTCGTGTCTGAAACACGTTACAGTGTAAACGGTAAGCGAAAACCTATCCCGGATTACGTCGCAAAAGCTTCGGACGGCGAATAAAATTCAATAAAAGCGGTTATTTCGGGAGTTTTAAAATTGGAAGGGAATGGGTGCTGAAGTCGGATTGGACGAGGCTTTGCCGTTATAAATTTGTTACGATGCATCGCCTCAAATGGGAACTGAGGACATGTGACGTGATAAATGTTCACCACATTAATTCGGGCTGTGATGAATGAGCACTGATCCTCCCGCTTTTTATAGCGAATACAATCACGTACGAGTTCCATTGACTGATGGCACTAAATTATCTCTGTGCGACGCAGAATGAAGGGAAAATGTTGGCTTTTTGCGACGTTACTTTGCGGCAATCCGGTCTTATCGTATTACGGTTACGATCGTACGGAAGCTTTGTAAAATAAGTTTTTGAAACCACCTACTTTGCGAGATTAGGTTAGTTTTTTTAATAAAGTTCCTGAGGTTTCTAAAACAGAATTGCTTTGAAAGGTTAGGTATGTTATGACATACAAGGGGCCTTACCATGACGTCTTAGGCGATTCAATTCTGATTCAGTTCAGGTTGTACTTGTCATTTTTAGTATGGATCAGATAATTTTTAGCTGTGGCTGACGAATGTTTCCATACATTCGAAATATTATAAACGGGATGTGAACCGCGATTACTATTGAGCACCCGATATTTCTATACAGTTGCATGCATCATGATCACGGATAGACAACTGTAATCGCAACTGTATCGAAATATCGGGTGCTCAATAAAGGTTATCGCGGTTCACATCCCGTTTATAATATTTCGAATGAACCTAACCGTGAATCATTAAAAACTCTTATTGTTTCCATACCTAATGTTGAAGTTGAATCCAAAATTATGATGAAACATTTTTACAGGTTTATTCAGTCCGGCTAACCCAACCACCCGCTGTATTATTCTAGAATAATTTTAAAAGACCCTGTATGTATTTAAGAACCTAACGACACACGTAGGTTAGGTACGAACTGTGTTGGATTTCGTATAGCTTTACTTTCTTCTAGATTCTTGTGATTACTAATCCTTAGGTACTGGATTCGGTTATGAGTTGAGACTAACGGCTGTGTTCATCTAACTAATATTATAAATGCGAAAGTATAGATGGATGGATGGATGGATGTTTGTTTGTTACAAAAATCACGCCAGAACGGCCCAACGAATCTGGATGAAATTCGGCACATAGGAGAAAAGTCTGGAATAGCTTATAGGCTACTTTTTATCCCGGAAAATTCCCGCGGGATAGCGATAAACAAATTCTTTGCAGACGAAGTCGCGGGCAACAGCTAGTACAAAATAAAATAGACACAATCTGGCCTTGATAGCAGTGCTCACAACTGGTAAGCTTCGAAATAGGAAATGTATACGATATTTCTATCTCATGTCTTGTTACTGAATCCGGTTATGAGTTGAGAATAACTAAAGGCTGAGTTCGCGCAAAACAAATTGGACAAAATCTGGCCTTGATGACAGTGCTCAGAAAATTCTCAACTGAAAAATCTTCCGTAAATCTCGAGCCGCTGTTTCACAAGAATGATTACAGTTTAATCTCGAGGGCGGCTTCGTTAGGTCCCGGTCGGGCTATTATCTGTCCCTGAGGAACAATAGTGCTCTCTTGGAATATTATTTTTAGTTTTTTCTGTGAACTCGAAAATATTTTTGGTTTTAATGCTGCACGGGGTATTGTTGGTAAATCTTTAATATAAAACTACCGTGGGGCTCAGACATATTAATGTAAATAAACGGATAACTCACGTTTTATTACGTCGAAAAAGGTCCGACAGTATCGAATCTTTCGAGATTCTTAATCGTGGTGCGACGGGGGCCAAGGCGCGACGGTGAGTTAAGGTGCGACCACACCGCCGCTTAAAAAACGGTGACGTTACGGAATCGCAACAAAATGTATGAAGAAACGGTGAGAAAACGTGACGCATACGACACGTCACTGCGTATACGCGGCGGTGTGGTCGCACCTTTATCCGTTTCATCTCCAGCCTATATACGTCCCACTGCTGGGCACAGGCCTCCTCTCAGAATGAGAGGGCTTGGGCTATAGTTCCCACGCGGGCCCAGTGCGGATTGGGAACTTCATACACACCATTGAATTGCTTCGCAGTTGTGTGCAGGTTTCCTCACGATGTTTTTCCTTCACCGAAAAGCTCATGGTAAATTTCAAATGAGATATCGCACATAAATTCCGAAAATCTCAGAGGTGCGAGCCCGGGATTCGAACCCACGACCCTCTGCTTGAGAGGCCACAGATCAAACCAACCACGGCTTTTTTTTATCCGTTTATTTACATTAATAATGTTGGTAAATCCACACCAGTCGACGTGTATTTGTTAATGTATGACCAGATGCCTCGCTCTCACTAATTTATCTAATGTATAACAAGAATTTACTACCCCAATTAATTTTAGACAGCTTGTTTTTAATAACATCTGAGGGGTTACCATGACGTCTTAGTGCGATTCAATTACGATTCAGTTTCGGTTCGCTCGCTGTCAGATACTAAAAATTACAGCTAAAACCTGCTAGCTTATTACGTAACTCGCTCGCAATCGCCATCGTGTTCATTTTGACAGTTCTTGTATGAATGTGACAGCTAGCTGATTCCGATGCCAATTGTCAGCCCATACATGAACTGTCAAAATGAAAACGATGGTGATCGCGAGTGAGTTACGTAATAAGCGTGCAGAACTTAGTCTGAATTGAACCGCATTAAGACATCATGGTAAGACCCCTGGAATTATTTGAGACACTTACGGCCACTTACTGTATTAATAATAAATACATCTCGATTTACTGACACAACTAAATCGAGATTTACCTGACGAGATTTAGATGGTAACTTTAACATATCTCACTATCTCACTGAGATGAAGACGCCCGTCGAGCCACTTGTGTAAGCTAATCTCCGTTTCCAGTACAAGAGACGCGAATGCATCTCGGCCGAGATTCTTTTGACACAGCTTAAACGGTTCGCGGAGATGACTGCAGCGAACGTGTTTGGAATATCTTCAATTTTATGCCAACCTTTCATCATTTTGGAAAAGACCGGATAAGTACTCTTCAAACTGCTGAATCGATTTTGGATAAATATGGCTAAGAACCACCGCAAGAAAACTGGCTTTCGAATGATAAAAATCACAAATCAGTCATCGATTTGAAAGTCGGGTCATTCTCTTAAAAGTTGTACCCCTAACTTTTTCCTGGGATTTTGTTTCTTTTTTAGAACTCCTACTCAGAATCACGAGCACTATCTATCCTGCTAGGAGAAAAAAAACAACCCAAAATTGCCTTTTTCATTCCGTTACTTCATTCATACAAATTTGTATGACGGTTACGTAATGGAACGAAATTTTAGGCCAGAAAATGTATGAAATTTCGGGACTTTTTTTTCTCATATCAGGATCGATAGTGCTCGTGATTCTGAGTAGGAATCCGAAAAAAGAAACAAAATCCCAGAAAAAAGTTGGGGGTACAACTTTTAAGAGTATGACCCAGTTAAGAGATAGAGAGAAAAGACGTGTTTTTTTTTCAATTCCCCCATTTATAAAATAGGCACGGTACTCACGCTTGCCGCACTTGTCCACGTAGTTGGTGACCGGCTTCTGGGGGTCGCACTGGCATGTCTTCAGGTTCTCGTCGCAGATGGAGTCCGCGAATCCACAGTCGATCGTCAGGGAGCACGGGTCGCCGTATATCGACGTGCCTCGTACGGATGGATCTGCGGAAAAAAATTATACCTATGGTACAATAGGGAATGGATGATTATTTTAAAAGTGCTTGGTGATTTTTCTATTGATAGGAATAACTATCCTTAGCTACGGAAAAAAGTTTCAGATTTTTCCGTCGAGACATAATATTTTATAAAAATAAAAACATTTTACTCAGTCACTCGGCGGCTCTTATACAGCAGTTAAGCAGTACGCCAACGCATATTAAATTTAAAAAAAAATGCTGCTTGAATCTGTGGTACACGATGACATTTGTAGCTAAAAGAAGCAACGGCTAAGTGGCGCCGTCTGTAGATTGTTCGTGTTACTAAGCCATACATGGGGATTTTCATTAAAATTACCATTAATTTCTCATAATAACATTCAGTAGTGTTGTTGATTCGGAGTAGAAATAACCCAATAATTCCAAAATCTGAGAAAAAAATATATATTATGTTAATTTTTATTGCAATTCCCCATGTATGGTTTAGTAACACGAACAATCTACAGACGGAGCCACTTAGCCATTGCTTCTTTTAGCTACAAATGTCATCGTGTCGTGTACCACAGATTCAAGCAGCATTTTTTTTAATTTGATATGCGTTGGCGTACTGCTTAACTGCCGTATAAGGGCCGCCGAGTGACGGAGTAAATTGTTTTTATTGTTATAAAATAATTATGGCTCGACAGAAAAATCTGAAACTTTTTTCAGTAGCTAAGGATGGTTATTCCTATCAATAAAAAAATCACCAAGCACTTTTAAAATAATCATCCATTCCCTATTGACACCAATTGACCTTCCCAAACTAAGCAAAGTGCTTGAGAGGCCACAGGACACACCACTAGGCTACCACATACTACATACACAGACATAAATCACGTCTTTATCTCTTACGGGGTAGACAGAGCCTAAGGCAACAATGACCTAAAGTCCACGTAGGTACGACCAGAGGCGGCGTAAGGCGTGGGCGACGTGGGCCACCGCCTACGGCCTCGCGGCACAAGGGGCCTCGCGCCTCAATTTTTTTTATGTTTTGCTTCAAAGCGAAAAAAAAAAAATTCATTTTGTTGGGAAATATGTTTTTTTAGTTTGGCAACATTAAGGCGTTTTTCTGACGCGATGCCAGTGTGTGAATCGCCTAACTATCGCGAGCAAATCCTTGCCGCCAACGACCAGTGCGGGGAATCCCCTGTTTTATTGGTTTAGGTACTTTCTTTACTAGGAAGCCAACGTAACGCACTATCACGCACGCAACGCAGTTGCTACGCGCATAACAATAGAAACGTAATTGTGTTATTCAATATTGTTTGTTTTTATGACCGTACGTACCAATTTTGATAAGAATAGTGTGTTCAGTGTTTTAATAATATTTAGTGAATAAATAGATAGTGCGCAGGTATATTGATTGCTCCTGTAAACTGACCCAAAATAAAAGAAACAGTGACTTAATAAATGGTTTTTGTTTTTTTGTGATGTGTAACACACAGGTACCGGACCTGTACTTGTCTATTTTACATAAGGTAAGAAATAATTTATTAAATAAATTTAATAAGAAGTAATGGAGCCGTGTCGGTGACGGCAGAAGAGAAAACAAAATGTCACCACCCCTTCTCATCCCGCGGGTGTCGTAAGAGCCGACTAAGGGAATACATATAGGTATTAAACGAAGAACGGGCAGCAGCGTTCTTTCTAAACAACTACCACCTTCGGTACTGCGATCACCAACCCGCCTGCCCAGCGTGGTGATTATGGACAAATCTTCCCACTTTTGGGAAAGGCCTCTAGTCCAGCGGTGGACTGTTATAGGCTGTTAAGAAGAAGAAATAATTAAGTGGTAATAAATAATCAAGGCAGTAATTACTTTTTCTCCTATTTGCTCGTAAACAGTGCTATTATTTCAAAAAAGGAAGCCGGCAATCACTTCATTCCGGTTCTCAATTCAAATAGGCGACAACAATGTAAAACACTACAATAATATTTATTATTGTCGTGTAATTAACTTTTTAATTTTTGCATAAGGTATTTAAAGTATTCACATCTATAAATTGGGTCTTTCAACTACCCGATTCCTTTGGCTTTTTAAGCAATAATACCTTGAAATTTGAAAAAAAAGATCGCGCGCTATGTATTGGCGCAAAAGTACGTAACATAAAAAAGTTTGCAACAAATTTTACAGATATTTTTTTTTAAACTTTGTTTTCTGTTTCCTCGAAATAGGAGAAAAGTATTGTACAAGCTTTGGCCGAAATAGCAATTATCGTCCTTGTGTTGGTCCAGTATCACTCGGCCGGTAATTGCTTTATTTCCGGCCTCAACAGTAATGTACTATTATATACAATTATACGCTTTATAATATCTTTTGGAGGATACCAAAGCTTTAACAGTAAAAAAACGTAATATTGTCTTTTGTTAACGCGATTACTCATTATGCAATATGATAGTTTAAACGGACTTACATCGCGAGTTTTAATTATTATTTATAACCTAACGTTTCGAAGCCTTTACAGAATTCGTGGTCTTTTTTATTTTTATTTATTTTATATTTCATAGTAAAAAACGTATCGACTTTTTAAGTTTTAAAAACTAGTAGGTAGTAAGAGATTTCTTAAAGATTTTTATTTGTGTAGATTGAACTGCAAAAAAATATTAAATCTATTGCTTTTGTTTACAGGTTACAGATACGATATTATCGACATGTCCGGCCGAGATAGAGATATTGGAAGAAAATGGGAGTCTGGATCAGCAAAAAGAAAAAGAAAAGCTGAAAGAACTGCATCCAACCAAGCTTTGAGTTCAAATATGATGAAGTTCCTCAACCAAACTGCATCTAGTAGTACAGAACCATCGAATTCTTCACAACAAACGTCCGAGATACCGTTGGGAAATGCTCCAGATGCACTGAGTTCTGAGAGCGAACGTCAGTTAGACGTAGAGTTTGGATCATCCTCTAGCCAATCAAAATTTCACGCTGAAACTCTTGTTCTCTCATCAAGCAATCAAGAAGAACAGATTGACATAGATTCACCAAGTCGCAGCGACGACGCCAGTGCCATAGTTCAGCAAGTACTTGTTAATTCGGATCCGGGGCTTTGGACGTTTCCCATAACGGACTTACAGCGTCGTGACATAGTTCAAAGCGGCCCCACACATCAATTCAATAGTGATGAATATTATCCCAAAGGTGATGATCACAGACACTTTTCCAATTTCTATTTCTCAAGAAAACTAAATAATGGTGAAACTCAACATCGTCGCTGGTTAGTTTATTCCAATTCCCAAAATAAAGTTTACTGTTTTCCATGCAGACTATTTGGCAATTCACAAACTCAGCTGGTGCAAGGAGGGTGTTGTGACTGGAAACATTTAAGTAGCATTTTACATAGACATGAGAATACCAAAGAACATATGGCACATATGTTCCAATGGTTAACTTTAGAGAAAGGAATAAATCAAGGCAAAACAATAGACCAAGAAAACGAAAGGCTAATAAGTGAATCTCAAAAACATTGGCACAACTTGTTAGAGAGAATTATTGACATAATTAATTTTTTGGCCTCTCATAATCTTGCATTTAGAGGTCACAGAGAATCTCTCAAGACAGGTGACGTTATTAAGAATTCCGGTAATTTCATAGATTTATTTAAACTAATATCAAAATTTGATCCTACTTTACGAGAACACATGAAACGCATTAGTGATAAACAACTTTCACACCATTATTTAAGTCACGATATTCAAAATGAATTGATCATATTGATGTCAAAAACAGTTGTCGATGAAATTGTTCGTAAGGTTAAAGAAGCAAAGTATTATTCTTTTTTGCTCGACTGCACTAGAGACTGTAGTAAGGTTGAACAAATGTCAGTTATCATAAGGTTTTGTGATACGTCAACAGGCACAATAGTCGAACATTTTATGGGATTTCTAGCTGTTACTGAGACAACTGGAGAATATTTAGCCAATGCTATACTGGAACACCTAGAAAAATGCGACTTAAATGTTCAAGACTGCCGTGGCCAGGGATACGACAATGGTGCAAATATGGTTGGTGTAAATAGTGGAGTTAAAACTCGAATATTAAATATTAACCCTAGGGCATTTTTCACACCTTGTGGCTGTCATAGTTGGAATCTACTGTTGGTAGATGCAGCGAACTCATCTACGGCAGCAAAAACTTTTTTTGGATTCATACAAAAAATTTATTTGCTATTTTCAAGTTCAAGCAAACGATGGGATTTTATAAAAGGCAAATTAAAACTTACTATGAAACCTTTATCAGACACGAGATGGGAAAGTAGAGTCGAAGCAGTAAAGGCCGTATTATTTCAATTCGATGAAGTGATTGAATGCATCGAAAGCTTAAAAAATCAAACGGAGCAATCAGACACTCTCAGTGATTGTGATTCGGTACTAAACGAAATGTTAAGTTTAGAATTTATCGTATCTTTACATGTCTGGTATGAGATATTATCGCGTGTTAATATGATAAGTAAATTATGGCAATCAGTACAAATTCATTTAAGCATTTACACACATTTTGCGAATGGATAAAAGAGTATCGGGAAATTGGATTTGAAAAATCCCTGTCTGATGTTCGGAAATTTACTGAGCGAAGCTGTTATGACCTGCCAAAAGAGTTTAGGAATAAAAGAGTAGCCAAAAAGAAAAGGATGTTCGATTATGAAAGCAGAGATCAACCTATACAGTCTCCTCAAATACGGTATCAAACAGTTTTTTTTTACGCCATGATTGATTCTATAATAACCAATATGGAATTAAGATTTACGTCTTTAAATCAACATTTTGAAGATTTCGGTTTTCTCTATGATTTAAGCAAGCTAAAAAATATGCCAGAGGAGCAAATATTAAAACACTGTAACGATTTACATAACGTCCTGCGTGTGGGTGAGAGTAGTGACTTCCAACCTTTCGAATTATATGAAGAATTAAATACAATGCTCCCAAATTTACCCAACTTCATTACAGATGTGAAACAGCGGCTGTCATATATAACAGAAAATAGCTTGAAAGAAATTTACCCAAATATTTACATTGTCATCCGAATTTTATTAACAATTCCGGTAAGTACAGCCTCTGCTGAAAGGAGTTTTTCAAAATTAAAATTAATAAAAATTATTTAAGAAACAAAATGGGCCAGGATAGACTTTCAGCTTTGGCTGTTTTATCCATTGAATCAGATATGGCATCTAGGCTGAATTACGATACAATAATTAAGGAATTTAGTCAAGTTAAAAGCAGGAAATTTCTGTTTCTTTAATAAAATTATAAATATACACTGAAATATATACAAGGTAGAGATGACAATACGACAATAAATGCAAACGTTGACTACACTATTAAATATAAGTTCTTTATTGTTAACTAGCTTTTGCCCGCAACTCCATCCGCGTGGACTTTAGTTATCGCGATAAAAAGTAGCCTATGTCCTTTCTCAGGCTCTAGACTATCTGTGTACCAAATTTCATTTAAATCGGTTCAGTAGTTTTAGCGTGAAAGCCGGACAGACAGACAGACAGACAGAAAGACAGACAGAGTTACTTTCGCATTTATAATATAAAATAATATAATATAAAATAATATTATTATATTATTAAGGAAATAGTAAAAATAAATAAATTTCCAAACAAATTCAGCCATAATCAGATACAAGATTATTTAAAATAATAAATTATGTCCTGATTGCATAAATATCACTGGCAGAATCATCGTCAGTACTAATGGTGCCATAATTTAATAAAAAATGGAATTGAATTGATTGTTTTTGGACTGGAAGAATCCCTTGAAAGGAGATATTTAATTTATTGGTATTGTCATTTCCACCTATATATTTACGATTTGTAATTATTCTTTAATTTTAATCTAATTTGTATTTTTATAAATAAAAACTTGGCAGTGTTAATTTTTTTTTTTTATTATTTTATAAAATCCGTCTCCAGGTCGCCACAGAACAGGGCCTCGCGAAATCTGTCTTGCCCACATAAAATTTAGGTCTTGCCCCGCCACTGGGTACGACATACTTAGATATATTATGCCGGGTACAGATTGGTGAAACGTAACATGCAATGCAACAAGTTTCCCGTCCACACTGCTGCAATGTATCTTGCAAGGTAAAAAAATTCTCATGGTTTGGACGTCTCGCGCGTTACATTACATGTTACCTTGCACCAATCTTTACCCGGCATTAAATATCCAAGACTAGAACATACATGCGTATTTTTCATACACTTATTAGCTGCCCCGACCGGGAATCGAACCCGGTACCTCAAGCTCATACCCAGCAGGTTCTCTAAACACAAGGCAATCCGGTCGTCTAAACCGGTTCCATTGTATTTTATTTACATTTGAAATCGGTTAACGTTCCTATTTTATGTTTTTTATTTCAACTAGTTACTTGTTTCATTTCTTAATTTTATTACATCACTTAATTGCAAACATGGCCAGACATTTAGCAATCAAACTCTTTTGGTGAGCACTTAAGCTTGAAACTACCAAAACTTATTTCATGCTCTCGTTGGCAACCCCTCTGTCCATTAACATACATTTACCGGGTAATTAACAAACCCTAATGACTGTAGGTACCTAGTACAGTCCACAACTTTAATTGTTGAGCATACATGGAACGTTGTCATAGTGATATGGCTTGTTAGTGTTTAAACGTTGCTAAAGTTTGGCAATGTCAATATGACAGCATTCCATAGTGGCCCAACAATTAAAGTTGTAGTATGTACTGGCAGCATAGGATAATTGTATTAGAATTTCTTGTAATTAAATATAATAGCAATAACCTTCAAAACTAATAACCCTTTATTAGTTGTAAAGGTTTGCGGCTCGGTTTTTGTCGTGTTTCGGATTTCATCGTGTTTTTTTAACCTCAATGTCTGTGTGTACGTGTCTGTCTGTCTGTGGCATCGTACCTCTCAAACAGATGGACTGATTTCGAAGCAGTTTTATTTATTTAGATGTTTTCTGTGCCTACAAATTGTAAATAACTATCCTTTTACTATTTATTTCACCAAACAAAATACGATAATAACCGAGCAGCAACCTAAAGACGACTTCGGGTGTAGTGTTTGACCCAATTTAAAAATTTAAAACTATTGCTAGCGTTTTAACATGCGATATAGCAACGAGAGTTTCTTTTTTTATGTCGGTAAGTCTCTGTTATTAAGGTCATAGTCCAAATATACAACGAAGAAGAAGTGAAGAAGTTAATTTAACACTTATTAAACCTTCAACCAAATTTAATCCTAAATCAAGCAAGATCCCGTCTTGGTCTTTACTGTTTGAACGCTTACCATACGGAGCGGCGGTAATGGTGATGGTAGCATCATCAGCGATACAGAGCGGCGATAACAACAGAAGATCAAGCGTGAGTAATAAAGCCTCGCTTAGTTAGCTTTGAACGCTTACCGTGCGGAGCGGCGGTAGTGGTGGTGGTAGCATCATCAGCGATACAGAGCGGCGATAACAACAGAAGATCAAGCGTGAGTAACAAAGCCTCGCTTAGTTAGCTTTGAACGCTTACCGTACGGAGCGGTGGTAGTGGTAGTGGTAGCATCATCAGCGATACAGAGCGGCGATAACAACAGAAGATCAAGCGTGAGTAACAAAGCCTCGCTTAGTTAGCTTTGAACGTTTACCGTACGGAGCGGCGGTAGTGGTGGTGGTAGCATCATCAGCGATACAGAGCGGCGATAACAACAGAAGATCAAGCGTGAGTAACAAAGACTCGCTTAGTTAGCTTTGAACGCTTACCGTACGGAGCGGCGGTAGTGGTGGTGGTAGCATCATCAGCGATACAGAGCGGCGATAACAACAGAAGATCAAGCGTGAGTAACAAAGACTCGCTTAGTTAGCTTTGAACGCTTACCGTACGGAGCGGCGGTAGTGGTGGTGGTAGCATCATCAGCGATACAGAGCGGCGATAACAACAGAAGATCAAGCGTGAGTAACAAAGCCTCGCTTAGTTAGCTTTGAACGCTTACCGTACGGAGCGGCGGTAGTGGTGGTGGTAGCATCATCAGCGATACAGAGCGGCGATAACAATAGAAGATCAAGCGTGAGTAATAAAGGCTCGCTTAGTTAGCTTTGAACGCTTACCGTACGGAGCGGCGGTAGTGGTGGTGGTAGCATCATCAGCGATACAGAGCGGCGATAACAACAGTAGAGCGAGCGTAACAAAGTCTCGCTTAGTTAGCTTTGAACGTTTACCGTACGGAGCGGCGGTAGTGGTGGTGGTAGCATCATCAGCGATACAGAGCGGCGATAACAACAGTAGAGAGAGCGTAACAAAGTCTCGCTTAGTTAGCTTTGAACGCTTACCGTACGGAGCGGCGGTAGTGGTGGTGGTAGCATCATCAGCGATACAGAGCGGCGATAACAACAGTAGAGCGAGCGTAACAAAGTCTCGCTTAGTTAGCTTTGAACGCTTACCGTACGGAGCGGCGGTAGTGGTGGTGGTAGCATCATCAGCGATACAGAGCGGCGATAACAACAGAAGATCAAGCGTGAGTAACAAAGACTCGCTTAGTTAGCTTTGAACGTTTACCGTACGGAGCGGCGGTAGTGGTGGTGGTAGCATCATCAGCGATACAGAGCGGCGATAACAACAGAAGATCAAGCGTGAGTAACAAAGCCTCGCTTAGTTAGCTTTGTACGCTTACCGTACGGAGCGGCGGTAGTGGTGGTGGTAGCATCATCAGCGATACAGAGCGGCGATAACAACAGAAGATCAAGCGTGAGTAACAAAGCCTCGCTTAGTTAGCTTTGAACGCTTACCGTACGGAGCGGCGGTAGTGGTGGTGGTAGCATCATCAGCGATACAGAGCGGCGATAACAACAGTAGAGAGAGCGTAACAAAGTCTCGCTTAGTTAGCTTTGAACGCTTACCGTACGGAGCGGCGGTAGTGGTGGTGGTAGCATCATCAGCGATACAGAGCGGCGATAACAACAGTAGAGCGAGCGTAACAAAGTCTCGCTTAGTTAGCTTTGAACGCTTACCGTACGGAGCGGCGGTAGTGGTGGTGGTAGCATCATCAGCGATACAGAGCGGCGATAACAACAGAAGATCAAGCGTGAGTAACAAAGACTCGCTTAGTTAGCTTTGAACGTTTACCGTACGGAGCGGCGGTAGTGGTGGTGGTAGCATCATCAGCGATACAGAGCGGCGATAACAACAGAAGATCAAGCGTGAGTAACAAAGCCTCGCTTAGTTAGCTTTGTACGCTTACCGTACGGAGCGGCGGTAGTGGTGGTGGTAGCATCATCAGCGATACAGAGCGGCGATAACAATAGAAGATCAAGCGTGAGTAATAAAGGCTCGCTTAGTTAGCTTTGAACGCTTACCGTACGGAGCGGCGGTAGTGGTGGTGGTAGCATCATCAGCGATACAGAGCGGCGATAACAACAGTAGAGCGAGCGTAACAAAGTCTCGCTTAGTTAGCTTTGAACGCTTACCGTACGGAGCGGCGGTAGTGGTGGTGGTAGCATCATCAGCGATACAGAGCGGCGATAACAACAGTAGAGCGAGCGTAACAAAGTCTCGCTTAGTTAGCTTTGAACGCTTACCGTACGGAGCGGCGGTAGTGGTGGTGGTAGCATCATCAGCGATACAGAGCGGCGATAACAACAGAAGATCAAGCGCAAGTAACAAAGGCACGCTTAGTTACCATTGAACGCTTACCGTACAGAGCGGCAGTAGTGGTGGTGGTGGCATCATCAGCGATACAGAGCGGCGATAACAATAGAAGATCAAGAGTGAGTAACAAATTCTCGCTTCGTTAGCTTTGAACGCTTACCGTACGGAGCGGCGGTAGTGGTGGTGGTAGCATCATCAGCGATACAGAGCGGCGATAACAACAGTAGATCAAGCGCAAGTAACAAAGGCACGCTTAGTTACCATTGAACGCTTACCGTACAGAGCGGCAGTAGTGGTGGTGGTGGCATCATCAGCGATACAGAGCGGCGATAACAATAGAAGATCAAGAGTGAGTAACAAATTCTCGCTTCGTTAGCTTTGAACGCTTACCGTACGGAGCGGCGGTAGTGGTGGTGGTAGCATCATCACCGATACAGAGCGGCGATAACAACAGAAGATCAAGCGTGAGTAATAAAGGCTCGCTTAGTTAGCTTTGAACGCTTACCATACGGAGCGACGGTAGTGGTGGTGGTAGCATCATCTGCGATACAGAGCGACGATAACAACAGTAGAGCAAGCGTAACAAAGTCTCGCTTAGTTAGCTTTGAACGCTTACCATACGGAGCGGCGGTAGTGGTGGTGGTAGCATCATCAGCGATACAGAGCGGCGATAACAACAGTAGAGCGAGCGCGGCCAGTGAGGGCTCGGCCCGCTTAGAGCGCTCGACCCGCATGCCGCTTGCAGCGCCCGCGTCACATGTCACGAAACCACCTGCGGGAGAATAAAAAAGTTACGTTTACATACATACATCAAACACGTCTTTTATCCCTTACGAGGTAGAGCCTAAGGTAACAAGACCTAAAGGATACGTTTAGCATAGCGTATAAGTGGAAAGGAGAATCAAAAGTGATGGGCTGCTAGCCGCATCACCTATAACATGATTCCTAAGATGTTCGCCCGTTCCCTCGATGGGCTTTTACCATACGCGGGAAGAGAAGCAACTGGTACATTGTATGTTTTTTTCTTTGCTCCCAGACCGGTATTGAAGTAAATTACGTTTAGTTCTATCATAATCAGTAATTAGTACAGGTGCTTCTCTTCCTGCGCATAATGGTAAAAAGCCATCGACATTTCTAAATCACAATATAAGATAGCTGTGGCCCGGCGATTTCGTCCGTGCAGAATTAAACATAGCCTATGTTCATCGGGAATAATTGTAGGATTCTAAGGATCAAAAAAAAATCTAATCGTCTAGTAAACGCAGCCTATTCAAAGCAAACAATCAAATATTTCCTCTTAGATAGCTACGAATAGATCAAACAGCAGTTTCGAGCGAGTTTGTTGAACTTTGAAGTTATCCTATTTCTGCAGCAAACGGTATGCATTTTGAATGAGTTATTATACCGCTCAGCGAGCAATTTATACCTACTGCAATACATTCTGAAGCAGATGTGACATCTATTCTTCATTCCAATTTATTTGAAAGCCTGTTCGACAAACCAATTTCATCTGAATTCCCACACAACTAAAGACAGACAAAAATATTAAAAATTGTTTTTTTTTATGTTAGTTACTAACATACTGCCGTCATAGTATAGAAGGCGGCAAAGGGACTTTTGCGGCTTTTTTACTTTTTGATACATGCATACTAAGCAAAAAATTCTGCGTCGAACGGTATTGACTTTTTTTTTCTAGCACTGTTAGTTCTCAAGATAGCCAGCAGTTAAACGACATGTCTTTTGCTTTTTGTTGCGGTATTATAATCTAAAAAGCCATGAATGGTATTTAATAAGCTAAAAAGACGTTATATCACATTAGCGGCTTTATATCTTACTTTAAATGTGATACCTATCTAAGCTAAAAAGCGTTTTTTGATCATTCATAGACTAAAAAGTGGTTAAAGTCATGTAACTAGGTTTTAACGTATTACCATGGCCGAAGTTAAATACTCATTTATAGATTTAAAGGCGGTATACTTTAAATTATACTCTATAATTACGTTATGGGAGCTTAGCCGCATTTTTAGATATAACCCAAAAATGTATTATGTAGCGCATAATAGTCAATACAGCGGTGACCGCTTTTTTACTTCAGTGACAAAGGGTTAATTTTTTGTGCAATATTGTCAATAATGCGGTTATATAACAATAATAAGCTAAAAAGCGGCTAGGTTTTTGTCACTCACGTAGCCCCTTACCTCCCCACCGCCCGTAAGTCGGAGGACGACGGCGCCCAAAGGACATTTTATTATAATTAGTGCGCGCGAAGCCTTTGCGTTGGGTTGGGTTAGGTTAGGTTAGGTTAATGTGCGCAAGCTGCGCAGGAGCTTACGCGCACTGATTGTTCTCAGCGCCCGTATCAACATCAAGGTAACTGTAGACACAACAGTATAATACTTATAATTATTTCGATATTAACGAACTGAAATTAGTAATGAACTTACTCGTAAGTAATAAAAGTGGCCGTATAATGTTTTCTGTGTATTTGAGTATGTGTTTCTCTATAACGTTGTCTCGTAAGTATCTACAAACTAGAGTTTAAGTTTATGGCAGGCGTCCACACGTCCGTATCGTAGGCATCGGACGCAAGGCATCCAGCGTATCGTAGTATTATTTGTATAGAAAGTCATACAAGTGCGTCCACGGATCTGCATTGTACGGATTGCTGGACAGTGTACGGCTCTTGTTGGACTGGCATAATGCTTACTATACGGACACGTAGCGAGGCCTGCCTTTGGAATAGGATATTATTGTGTGTAGGATTATCTTTTAATATTTCTGTGCCTTCAGTAAATACTAATTCAACTCAAAAAGTGCAACTTTACAGGAGAGCGATTTTACTTTTGAAAAAAAAATACCCTTCTGCGTTAAAGGCATACAAACAAATTCAAACCTGTTAAAAAATAAGTAAAAAAATCAATCTTTCTTTCAAATAATATTTTACTGAATCAGGCGTTACCTTTGCGTTCATTAAAATCAAATAATCTTTAAGATAATCAAGAATTTCGATCAGATGAATCAGGTGCCACGAAATATTAAAACTAGGTTTAAAGTAAGTGATGATGTATGTCCAGATGTATTTAATTACACAAAAATGAGGCTAAGTGGGCAATGTCATGCAACAATCCAAAATTTCAATAATTAATTCTTGAACTTGTTGAATTAAAATTTTTGTATTTGAATTTCTTGAAATTCAGTTATTTTATGAATACATTACGACGTAAAGGTCACACATTTCGTTGCTGAAATTGACGTGTTTATTGATTAGTTTAGAGTTGTATTTTCCCACACATAAGACAAATTTGGATTAGACTAGTGATACTTTTTAACATGTATTTTTATACACTAGTTTTAAGAGTAGAACTGCGTAAATAATTGAAATATATTTGATCTTGAATCATTAAAACTAATGTACGGTAGCGAAAGTTGGGTTTGGCAAAAGAAGCATGAAAGTAGAATCAATGCAGTAGAAATGAGAGCGTTAAGAAGTATGGAAGGCGTATCACTGGTAAGGAATAGTGTGATAAGGGAACGTGCTGGTGTGAAAGAGGATATAGTGACTAGGATAGAAAAAGGTATGCTTAGTTGGTTTGGTCACGTAGAGAGGATGGATGAAAGAAGATTAACTAAACAGATTTATATTGGGAGTGTGAATGGGTGCTTTGGGAGGGGAAAGCCTAGACGGACGTTCCGTGATAATTGGGGACGTTTTGGAAAAAGGTCAAGTCAAGAGTACCCGAAACCGACGAGCATGTATGAAGAGATGAATGTGGGTGAAGCGAAAGAGGTATGTCAGGATCGTAGCAAGTGGAACAAAGTAGTCTCTGTTTACCCCTGTAGGAAAGAGGCGTGACGGTATGATGTATGTATGTATGTATGTATTATTTAACAAAAATAACTTTGACGAAGTGGATCACCAATTTTGCTTCATGACAGATGCTTTCCCAAAAAAGTCGGCGCAGTTTGTTGTTGTTTACGATTCTTATTTTTAATTTTTATTTTGATTACCTACATGTATAAAATTGAAAGTGGCAATTATAAAAATGTTAAAATTTGAAGAAATGTCTTTTGATTTCTTGTGATTACCGCTTCTCAGACCGCATAACTCTCAATAATTGTAGTCCTATCATAAACTATAATGCCGTAACGTACAGATTAATGGCCACATTGCGGCTTTTTAATGTATTAAAAGTAAACAATTCTGTTGCTTAATAAATTGGTGTAAAAAGTTAAAGGAATAACTAAGTTTTAAAACGGCTATGACACTTTAACTTCATTTTAATTTCCAACGCAACATGCATATGCCATTAGCAAAAATAGACTATAATGCGGCTATCCGTAATAACGATTTTCTAGTGTATAACTCGCACCTAACTTTTATTTAAAATAATAGGACTAAAAAAGTAATGTGCAAAACTAAGCTTAAAAGGCGTTGGTGTTCAGCCAACGGCTTTTTAGTTTATTAATCCTTGTATAATAATATTCCCTTATCCTAAGCTATAACATAAAATGCTGTAAAATTAATACTATTTATAATTATTCTACGATCGAATTAGATCAATAAAAAAACGTGATTTTTTGTCTAAATTTGTGTGTAAACAGAATTTTGGTAAACCATTTTTTGCCTAAAATACAAGCAATTGAAATATTTAAAAGTTTTTGCCGTTTATCTCGAAAGTTCGTTTTGTCAGTTTGCCGCCTTCTGTACTATGACGGCAGAGTAGGTACTATACCTTCATATATACGAATTTTTAGTCACACTTCCAATTTTATAAATTTGTATAGATTTAACACAAGCCGCTTGTGTAAATAATATGGTTTAATACAAGCACTTTGAAACACGAACGCTTTCAAGACAACCAATGATGGACTTATCTTCGATCGACTACAACAATACAATAGACGTCAAACGAGATTACAGTCGCTTGGGACGACCGGACAAAACAAGGAAGGACAGCAAAACACTGAAGTCTGCAGTCCTATAAAGCTGTGAAAAAATGAAATCTCTTTAATCTACGCAATCAAAAGATATGGCCGGTTTATGTCGCATTTTCAATAAAATTTATAGGTTACTTCCCGCTGACCTAGACTCATGAAATTTAGTATGAAGGTAGCTCTTATAGCACAACTAATGAAAGAAATCTATAAATCTGATTTTTTAATGTCTGTTTGTAAGTAAATAGGTAACCGATATAAAATGAATTCTACGAACAAATTATTTTTAATTATAAATCAAATTACTAGGGAAAAACGTGTCATGACTTTCGAAGAGAAATCTGGGCCCTTACCATGACGTCCTAATTCCGACATAGTTCAAGTTTTAGCTGTCACTTTTAGTATGAATCTGACAGCGAGCGGACCTAAACTGAAACGCATTAAGACGTCATGGTACGGCTCCTGTTTTGAGTTTCGCATTGTAAATTTGTTTACTTTCTAAAAGGGGGAGGAAATTGGGTATTATTTTATGTTATTTACAATAATGACAAACCAAATTACTGGGTGTCCCTTTAATGCATTTCAAATAAGTCGAATTCAACTTCTTATTTCTAATCCAAGAGTCGCGTCGCGCCCGAAATAGATTGCCCGTCTTTTTCTCACTGTTCGCTTTAGAAAGAGACGGGTACTCTATCTCGCGCGCGACGCGACTCTCGCTCAATTCATAGCTTATGTATTAACTAGCGACCCGCCCCGGCTTCGCACGGTATATTATGCATGTATTATACGTATAAACCTTCCTCTTGATTCACTCTATCTATTAAAAAAATCGCATCAAAACCCGTTGCGTAGTTTTAAAGATTTAAGCATACAAAGGGACATAAGGAATAGATATAGGGACATAGGGATAGAGAAAGCGACTTTGTTTTATACTATGTAGTGATGATTACACGTATAAACCTTCCTCTTGATTCACTCTATCTATTAAAAAAACCGCATCAAAATCCATTGCGTAGTTTTAAAGATTTAAGCATACAAAGGGACATAAGTAATTAGGGATATAGGGACATAGGGACAGAGAAAGCGACTTTGTTTTATACTAGGCAATAATGCTAACCGAATAGCGCGCAATTCTAAGCTTTCGCATATTCTTTGATAAGTCTGAGGAGTGGTATGCGCGCGGGTTTAGCGCCTATGTCCCGCCCAGATGGCCAAGATCATTGATAGCTCTAGTCGCCTTAAGTTTCGTGTTTGATCCGTTTGTATTGCACAATATAGTAAAACTATTGCAATAGACTCACCCAAAAATCCGCACTGTCCACCCAAAGAAATCACTTAAAATAGTTTTTCAATGATAATTAAATTATGATCACACGCGGCGGCCGCCTTAAACTCAAATCGACTGTCAAATAATAACGTAAGTATTCGTAAATGACTTATATCAATTTAGTATTGTCTTCTATATATCATCTTGCGAAATTATTTATTCACCGATAACAGAGTTCAAGGTGCGAACAACGTTTCACGTTCTTACATCAGAAGGCAATGCACTTAGCTATATTAAGATACGCCCCGATTGTATTGAGCAAATTCGGCCTTCTTGGTATATTCTGTTTTAATAATGCAGATTCATTTACCTAATAATATTTTACTGTATCGATATTTAAGCTTGTTCCCCGTACAACATAACTAAGTTACATAACCGCCACTGGTAAAAGGATGATTAATTTGGATTTAGGTTTAGGTGCAGCGAGAATAAGAATAAGAATAAGAATAATTTATTTGTTTAAAGCGAGGTTGCCTAAGCCGCGAATATGTTTGTTTTAATTTAGAAATAGTAATTTCTAAACGACACTGAAAATTAGAACACATAGAAAAATCCGAATAGTAAAGCTATGGCCGGGAATCGAACCCGGGTCCTCGTTCCGTGACGCGTGCTATACCCCTACACCACTCATAGCAGGTGAGTAGGCCTCCGAATTTTTCTATCTGCTACCAACTGTCACGTGACCTTGTTACTATGCGAATATTTGTCGCTAAGCGTCATCTGTTTGAATGATGTGTCTGTACGACACAATTACAAACTCCCGTGGAACAAGTACTGCTCACCAGGGACGAGAGAAGGCGCTGTTTTTCAAATGATAGGAAAAATCAAAAAATAAAAAATAATAATTTGTTTTATTTTGAAATAGTCTTTATTTTACCTTACAATGTCCTGGTAATGTAAAATAGTTATGTACGGGGAACAAGCGGATATTTATATACAGTACAAATTGTGTTTCTCACGCTGTCATAAAATTGCTGCACAGCTGGTAAATATTGCCAAAGCATCCCCTTTTTGCCCGGTTACCATTACCAGGGTACATTTGGAGTTTTTTTTTATGATCACTGCAATGCGGCGCCTTTTACAATCGTGAATGTCGGACCTTTGAGGCATAAGTAAGAGTAATGTTTAGTGACTTTTAAGTAATTTACAGTAAAAAAGTAGAGTTCCTTCCAAGCTGGTCTAGAAGCAAAGAAAACCGGCCAAGTGCGAGTCGGACTCGCGCACGAAGGGTTCCGTACCAGAAATACTTTGCTGTATGGGAGCCCCCCTTAATTATTATTATTATTTTGATTTTAGTATTTGTTGTTGTAGCCACAATAAAAATACATAATCTGTGCAAATTTCAATTGTCTAGCTATTACGGTTCTTGAGATCTAGCTCGGCGAGTGGTAGCCATGAAAAAGGGCTAAAATATCACGTTTTTTGTATAGGAGCCCCCCTTAATTATTAATATTATTTTGTTTTTAGTATTTGTTGTTATAGCGGCAACAGAAATACACAATCTGTGAAAATTTCAACTGTCTAGCTATTACGGTTCTTGAGATACAGCCTGGTGACAGACGGACGGACGGACGGACAGCGAAGTCTTAGTAACAGGGTCCCGTTTTTACCCTTTGGGTACGGAACCCTAAAAAAGCAGACAGAGCACGTGTACCAGTTACTTCTCTTCCCGCGCAGATGGTAAGATCCCATCGAGGGAACCAGCGAAAATCGTGTTATAGATCATGAAGCTAGCAACCGATCACTATTTTGATTCCCCTTTCCATTTTTACGCCCACAACAAGCTAAACGTAGCCTTTAGGTCTTGTTACCTTTAGCTCTGTCTACCCGATAAGGGATATAGACGTAATTTGATGATGATGATGATGATGATCCTTCCGACCGATTTTGGCCATGGCGACCACCTCGACTCCTAGTCAGTATGACGCTCATGCGCCCGAAGATGCATGATGGTGTGAGATGTGATTTATGATGTACTAGCTGTTGCCAGCGACTTCGTCTGCAAAGAATTCGTTTATCGGTATCCCGCGGGAACTACGTAATTTTCCGGGATAAAAAGTAGCCTATGTGCTATTCCAGACTTTTTTCTATCTATTTGCCGAATTTCATCCAGATCCGTTAGGCCGTTCTGGCGTGTTTTTTTTTTTTTTTATGTGAATAGGAAGGCAAACGAGCAAGTGGGTCACCTGATGGTAAGCGATCACCACTGCCCATAGACACCCACAACCCCAGAGGGATTGCAGATGCGTTGCCAACCTAGAGGACTTAGATGAAATGCCTCTTGTACCCGTAATTTCCCCGGCTGTCTTACATCTTATATGTCTTGATTGAGTAACAAAGAAACATCCATCCATCCATCCATACTTTCGCATTTATAATATTAGTTATATTAGATGTATTGATCATTATAAAATACACAAATGTTATCCAAGGAACCCGACTTGCACTTGGCCGCTTTTTGTATGTAAATTAAATCAAATACACGATTATAACTTCTTTGTTCCGTCAAACGATGATGACGTCAATGCTGAAGTCATGATTCATGCACACCACCGTTTACAACATTTTAAAGCCTTATTAAAATCTGGGGCAAAATGTCACGCGACATGTCCATAGCGACATAAAATGACAGTAAGTTCGTGTAATCAAATTTTAACTGTCTTCACTGTATACTTCATTCCATATAACATTACACAAAGATAGTATTCATTAAAGATTAAACGGCTGACTCGTGATTGTAAGGCACGTGTCCTAATGTAACAAAATTTCAGAAAAGGGGTAATTATGTTCTTTTATACCTCCAATGTATATATATATTTTATGTCTGTCGATATCTTGGCCAGCTGCGAATTAATCTTGACTATTTTTCCTTTATTAGCTAGATATTAGATATATTTCAGTCCCTAGAAAATTTTATCAGAATCATTTTATTGGCAAAAAAAATTGGTTGCCTGTAAAGTCGGTATACGGGCGAAAGTTTTACGTGACAACGACTTTGAGTGGTAAAATAATTTTAATGTGAATATTCATTCGTATAGTAGGAAGAAGGACGTGTAAACTTGTATGCAGGCGCCTAAGCGAAATAGAAGCGCAAGACATGAACCGGTGTGTATGCCTATCTCTCTCACTCTCTCTCTCTCGCTCTGTCTCTCTCGCTCTTAGGCGGGCTAACTGTGCTCGAGAGGAAGGGACGCGTGCCTTTCACTTTTTATGTCTGTCTCTCTCGCTCTTAGGCGGGCTAACCATGCCCGCGTGCCTCTCACTCGCTCTCATTGTGAGCGCATAACGTGAGCGGAGCGTAACGCAGTTTCTTGAAGTGTCACCCGGCAAACCAATTTATAAGACGTTGTCACGTCAAAAAGTTAGGTATATTAAATTTGCGTATGCCTCTATAATTTGCGCGCGTCTTATGTTGTTTACAGTAAAAGTCCTAATCTAAGCAACAGTTTTTTATAACAACAGATGTAGTGCTTAGGAGCGAGACATCGAATTCCAGTTTTGTGTTTTTAGTAATAATTTAAGCATTTATAGTTCTTCTTTTAGGGAATATTTGTACTCCATAAAGTACATACAGCAGTTATCCTTACCATTATTTTTGTAATTAATGAAGCACGAAGACTTACGACGTTGAGTACTCGTGCCAAATCTGTCTGGAATTAGTTATATCACTTACAAAATTAACATTTTCATTCGTGTAGCTTGCCATAAGCAGTAGAAACGTTAAACTTATTACAAAGGCTCACGGGTACACTCCAATTGACTGGCTGTCTGTTCGACTACCCATTTGGTATGCCCTTGAGGTTTCGCTTGCCTTCGTGGCATTTGGTGTCAGTTTAGGTACCTATAGATTTAATTTTAATTAAAGACTAGAACAGATGTGTGATATAATCTGAAACAGAGTATAGAGGGAGGAATTAGTTGAATGTCATTTGTGTAACGTCAAGAACTAGGTCCAGTTTTAATGTTGTCTAGTGAAGTTATAACTGCTATAATACTTAAGTAGAGTATATTGAACTTCAGGGGCCTTACCATTTCAGTTTAGGTTCGCTAGCTGTCAGATTCATACTAAAAGTGACAGCTAAAACTTGAACTGAGTCGGAATTAGGACGTCATGGTATGGCCCCAGTATAAGATCATCTCCTATAATACTATCATTATATTGAAAAATAATTCAAACACAACAACCTAGTAACTGAACGAGACCAACTTAGCCTTCCACGTAATCATTATCATGATAAGTTTTTTTTCATTAAACTTTATTTCATTATGTATTTTGTCAGAATGCGAAAGAGGTACATTGACGGTTCTGGCTGAAAATCAGTGCTGCAGGTGTCTAACATCTCAGCGTAATGCTGAGCCAGCGCTGCGACCGTTTCACTTTTGCGAAGACACACTCAACACTAAATGATGTATTTTTTATGTTTTTTTTTCTATAAAATTGTGTGTATGCTCTTATATTTGTGTATCTTGCAGAAAGGAGTATGTCTTATTTCTTTCTTTCTAACGTGGCTTCTTTCTACCACACACTACCAGATTTATGTTCCTTACTTTAAATTACAGGGTTCAAGTTCTTTGGTGATTACTAAAATACTGATCGATTTTTAATACCATCCCTAAGTATAATTTGCGACGCTATTTTCTCCGTTTTATTCCATCAATCATTTCTCGCAGAAAATACGAAGCGTTGAATTATTTCGCCAGCCGTAAAAGACTCAGAAATGACGAATGTTATTGTTTTAACCGAGATATTAATATTACGAGTAACAAAGAGGCTTGTAAAATCAAGCAATTGCTTTACAATTTTGAGGTTAAATGTCATTTGCATGAGTTGAAACGTAACAGACTATATTCACTTCAAAGTCTAAGCGACAAGCAACAACAACCCCCTACACATTTATGACAAAGAAAATATAGATGGTCGGACGTTCGCTCCCCTTCCTTTAAAAATATGACAAGCAATTACCATTAGTTCAGTGCGTTTTCCGCATTTACGTGACGTTTTTGCTTTGGTATTTGGCTTATAGAAATGTAAAAAAATCCGTTCCACATTTCTCGACAAACGACATGAAACTTACTAGGTACACTACTTGAATGCGGAGTGAGTATTTATCTATACGTTTGCATTGTATCGCGTACTTATGTTCGCGTTCCGTTTCATGTTGTTTTTCCACGATTCAATTCCGATTCAGTTTAGATTCGCTCGCTGTCAGATCCGTACTAAAATTGACAGCTAAAACCTGAACTGAGTTAAAATTGAATCGCATTAAGACTTCATGGTAAGGCCCCAGGTAAGGCACATTTTTAAGTCGATTTAACCCAGTTTAAAAGAATCTGAGTTAGCTGAAATGGTTTAAGGAAAGGTGAAAGATGAGATAGAAGATTGCAATCAAGGAATAATCAAGTTCAAACGCTTTGCATGTCAATCAGGTTTGAGTTGGCTTCGAAAAAGGGGGTTTTTATTTCTTCCGATGTCTTACTTAATGAACCTTCGAGCGCTTTCGTGTTCTTTCATATTTTACTTTGGTCGTCTAATTTGAAATTTAATGACGCGCTCTTGGTATTCAAAACAATTTCTTTAGTTATATTTTTTCCGTTACACACAATAATTATTTAAGTAGTTAGCTACACTTTTACAAAAAAATAAGGAAAATTAATGTTTCTGAAATTTACGGGTGTATATTTTGCGGGTGGTAGGGCCTTGTGCAAGGTCCATCCGGATCGCTACCACCATCTTACTCGCTAATCCTGCCGCTAAGCAGCAGTGCTTGCACTGCTGTGTTCCGGTGTGGAGAGTAAGACAGCCGGGGAAATTACGGGCACAAGAGGCATTTCATCTAAGTCCTCTAGGTTGGCAACGCATCTGCAATCCCTTCGGGGTTGTGGGTGTCTATGGGCAGTGGTGATCGCTTACCATCAGGTGACCCACTTGCTCGTTTGCCTTCCTATTCACATAAAAAAAAAATATATATACGATTGAACGTAAAAGAAAAGCCAATTCTGTTTTTATGTTCTGATGTTACAAGTTTGACGTCCATGTCAGTGTATCTGTCTGTGGTATTGTAGCTCTTTGTGTATGTTTGTGTGTGTCATTCGAAATCCAGTTTCCTTACGATGGTAGGTTCTTAGCTATGTTTGGTGAAAATCGATCTAGCAGTTGAAGAGTTCAGCTTTTTTCCAAAACGACTTAAGGCATTTTTAGCACAAAATTATTTTTTAATTGCGTATGATTAATATTTTTGTTTTAATGTCATATCAGTGATCAGATGACGTGTGAAGTAGCCAAACAAGTAATTACCTATATTTTACTAACACTTGATCAGATATATAAAATCCTAAAGTACGTACTTTCATACTCATATATTTTATTATTTCAACATAATACCACAAGCACACTTAACGATGCCATTAATTTTGTAGCCAATAAAAATAATTCCCGGTTATGACTCAAATTTTTGGTTTCGCACGAATATAATGTTGCCAGGGTACAGGAACTAATTAAACGGCGTGCGTGTGTCACGCATAATGTTGCCATGTTGAAAAAACTAATCAATGCACTGGCTGGCATACTTTGTGGTTTTTAAGATTAAGAAAAATAAATTGGGCTGATTTTTATGATTAGCTACTGTTACTGTATTAGGTGAGACTTAAAATTATATTTTAATAACGGTTGCCCGCGACACTTGGTCTGCTAAGAATTTTGTTTATCGCTCTACTGCAGGATTTATGAAACTTTGTATTCAATTTCAAATGTTAACAGCTTACATAAACAAATCACAAACAATGTGACCTAACGGCGTGCCATTTTGACAATTAATAGATCAACTCCAAATATTTACAACTTCAGTTCCAAGTACGGATTTTCCGAAAGGACCCTCCTATTTCTTGTAATAATTCAAAACAAGACTTAAAGGGAAGGGTACCTAACACTAAAAGAAAATACGTGATCATTCTAGTCTTATACTTCCAAGTTCGAATTCGAATCGTGCCATCTCTTTTACACGAATAGTAATATTAGTCATCATCATCACGTCAGCCGTCCACCGCTGGACATAGGCCTCCCCCAAGGCTCTCCACTCAGACCGGTCTTGTGCTTTCCGTATCCACAGCGATCCCGCGATCTTAATCAGGTCGTCGCTCCATCTTGTTGGAGGCCTACTGACAGCTCGTCTCCCGGCCCGGTTAATATTTTAATTTAATGTTATAATTAGGTATGGAATCGCAAGATCTCTGCATATTAGAGGTTTAGTAGTAGAAATCCTGACTATCTGATCCATTTAAGAAAAAAAAACCGGCCAAGTGCGAGTCAGACTCTCGCACCGAGGGTTCCGTACAAACCTGTAGAAAATTTATTGTTTTCGCAATTTTTCCTTTATCTGTGCTATAAAATGTTGCTTCGTACCAAATTTCAAGATTATAAGTTAACGGGAAGTACCCTGTAGGTTCTGATTCCCTTGCGAGGTTCGAAAATTTTGCGGAAATTTGCGGCATAAACGGTTGTATCTTTTTATTGCGTTGGTTTAGAAGTTTGATTTTTTCACAGCTCTAAGCGATAGTAAATTTGAGTATTTGATATAAATTTCAGCTTGATACCTCCACGCGTTTCTGAGAAAAAGGGTCTTGACAGACGGGCGGATGGACGGACGGACAACAAAGTAAAACGGGATCCTATAAGGGTTCCGCTTTTCCCTTTCGAGGTGCAGAACCCTAAAAAAGAGCTACAGAAATAAAATACATCTATTTGATATAGGTAGATGTGAAGTCCCTAATCTTACTACCTTAGGATAAGCCAAGGGTCGTGACGTAAAGGGTATACGTAGACAGATCATGATGGAATTCCATAAAAGATTCCAGTTTTCTTTTTGAGGTACGACTTGGTGACTTGGAATAAGGGGCAAAATACGAATTGTACCCGTAAGCAGAGTGAGAGAGAGAGAGTAAATAAAAAAAAATGCCAAAAATGCCTTACACTTTGTAAAGAAGCTGATATTCTTCAAATTGCTAAACCGATTTTTACCAAACATGGCTAAGAACCACCGCAAGGAAACTGGCTTCCGAATGAAAAAAACCGCATCGAAATCGGTCCATCGGCTCGAGAGCTATGATGCCATCAGACACATACACATCGACGTCAAACTTATAAAACCCCTCTTTATACGTCGGGGGTTAAAAAAAGAATTGAGTTTATTATGCTAACTACTATTAGTGGAGTGCTTGTTAGTTAAGAATAGGATGACGTCTCTCAGCCTTATTCATAAAAAATCCTTAATTGAGGTTTGATCAGTCGATTAGTTAACAGACTGATTAAGCATATTTGACAGTTATTAAAAAGTATGATTCATAAACGCTTGCTAGCAGTCTGTTAACTAATGAGCTGCTGATGGATGGATTAGACGCGTTATGTTGTCACCTTGACAAATCATAGACCATAAATGGCCTTTTAGTGAATTAAAAAAAATAAATTGACAGCAGTGCCAGCGAATTAGCGGGAAACCAGCGAATTAACACGACAGACTAGGCAGTGTGGATCTAGTTTCCTTTACCTTTCCCGGAGGGAATAAAAACTTAAAACAAAAAAAACTGTCTTGCGTATGGTTTTGCTCTTGCCAAAATCAGCTGTTCACATGCGTGGCAGCCATTTTGTGAGTTAGCAGAGAGATAAAGTAGGGTCTACGGTCCGCTAACTTTAGGAAGACTTAACAGACCCTTGATGGACTGATTAGCGCTAATTGACGTTTATGAATCATGTTTTTTTGCATCGGTCCTATAGCGAGCTTATAGCGAGCCTCTAACTTTTTATGAATAAGGCTGTCTGTCTGTTTTGTAGTAATAAATAGAGACGGAATCATAGATAAGTGACACATAAGATAACTGGAACTTAACAGAGAGTGGTAAAACAGTGTTCCGGGTATCGGCTTAGATTTCATCCTGCAGATTGAATCAGGGTAAATAACCATTACCGAAATCCCTTAGGACAGGGAAACCCAATATCATCATCAACGTATAACGTTACGTTTCCAAACAGAACTAATACGCATGTTCGCAACTATAGGGTCTGTAACACGTAAGTACTTACGACTGGAGTTGACCTTAGCTTGTCTAATCTATACTTATACTTTATTTACTATAGTTTGTTTGGTTGGTTTTAAAAGTTCTTTCACCAAGAAAGCCACATTATTTGCGAGTGTCATAGGCTATATTTTATTCTGCGCGGACGAAATCGCGGGCAACAGCTAGTAAAAATTAAAGACGGCTTTCTTCACTAACCCATATTTTAGTGAGGATCTCCTGTCATAGATACTTCATGTCACTGTCATTAGCGAAGTTAGCGAGTTCGACAAGTATGTCGAAGCTTGATACAACTCTGGCAAGATTTAATGGTAGGTACTCCAAACTCTGGATAACTTAAAGCATTTGCTGCATTGAGGAAATAACTACGAGTAAGTATGAATATTAGAACCAGAAAGAAGTTATTTTGTTATCTGTCGCTTTGGCAGCGAACCTTCTTTCTTTACCTTAGCTTAGTAAAACCAGCATGCCTGCTGAGTCTCCTCTCCTATTTACCTAATACTTTGTACTGAATGCTGTGAAAATGTAAATTTTTGTTTGTGTATTGGTAAATAAAAAAATATTTTATTATTTATTTTATTTTATTAGAGTGGTGGAGGCTATCCAATTGTGGGTAAATTAACAATTTATTTTTGCAAATTGGACGCAACAAGGGCTCTTTTACATGTATTTTTTTTTAAATACCAGCGCACAAACACTAAATATTCTTTAGGGCTTGTTATCCACTCTGTCTACCACGTAAGCCACGTGAGGGATAAAGTCGTGATTATGTATGTCGGAGTTACGAGGTAGCTGTAGGTGAGTCTGTATATGCCTGGCGCTCGGTTAAAGGCCAGAATAGTCAACCACTACATATGAGGACGTAACTCGTTTTATTGCTATAGTGGAAACGCATGATTATAGATCTGATTCGCAATAGTTCGTCTAACACAGTGCAAGTAGGGCATTATCGGGTAATTAGATAGATTCTCCTTAACCTAGTTTTGGCTACACAACTGTACCGGTTGCACATAAGAAAGCCGGGGACCAACGGACCCCGGGAGGTCCACCGTATCCTTCCCCACGACCTCTCCTCACGCCACCTTTGCTAATACGAACCTTCGTGGAGGCAAGTATTGTAGTATTCACTACGCGCTAACAACGGCGCTTACAAAAGACAGTGCATTAGTACAATTCTGTATCAGTGCTAGAAAATACACAGTAAGAGTAAGACAGCTAGTTATTAAGGAACGAACTCGCAGGTTTCTTCTTAGGACCATACCATTCAGGCCCACCCACTTACTAGACAATTAGACGGACGGGCGGCCCGGTAGTCCTTCGTGGTTGAGGCTCGAACGTGGGCCAACCCACTCACCAGCCTAGATAGAGGTTAAGCACACAAAGGACAATAAGAATAGCTCAACATGGTAAAAGTGGTTCAGGTGGATACGCTCACCAAGTTCGACGACTGCGCGGCTCGGCGGTCCAACCAAAAGTAACCCAGTCAGGCTATCGTGAGAACCCCCCTACCACGGTCGCCCAACGTCTCCCATCCACAGAGTGAATTCCAATCGTAATTACAGCAACCATCGCTAGATGGCGTCACAAGAAAGGTACTGAGAGAAAGCTTGCTGTTACGATTTAAACACCGAACGTTTATAGCGCCACCAGTAGATGGCGTTAATATCAATCGCGCCGACACGGCCGTCCTGCAACATGTCGCGCTCGACAGGCACTACAAAAACAAATCATTTCACAAAATCAATAATTAGCCACTCGGCCAATCCGACAGCAAGATCGCAAAGAAAGAGGCCCCTGTCCTCAACCGGTCTCAAGCATTGGCGTTCATAGAGGGAGGCCCCTGTCCTCAACGACCTCAAGCATTCATGTTCCAACCAACAGCGTGGAGGCCCCTGTCCTCGACACGTGTTACAGTAAGACTTACACAGATAAATTTCAAAAAAGAAACGACCAGTAGGTAATTTGTTACTTCCTTAACTTTCAATGATCTGTTTGTATCGTACGTTCCTCCACAATGATACGGTAATAACGTAATTGAATTTAATAAAGCAAAATTAAAACACTTGTTTAATTCAACCAATCATTCTTTTAACACAGTTTAACCCTAAGCTTTTAACAAATCACACACAACCGACTACGAGTTTCACTGGAAGCAAAGCAATCGACATCCTGAAATTAGTGTATGAATCTGATAATTATTCTATTCATTACATTACTAATCTGGTCACGAATCTATACCAACTTTTCCACCATACTAGCATATTGAATAACAATTAGATATTTCGAATATCTATTCACGGTATAAATTTTTAATCCCTTAACAATACACAATTGATACACCGATAAGTTTATTTCTCTCATCTGTAATCTGAAAATTTGAATCTTGGAAAATCATAAATCGAAAACCAAACATTCTATTAGCTTGTTTCAATAATATCGACTCCTTTTTGCCATGTTGCTAAACAATGAACAATCGCGTAAATGTTAATGTTAATCAGGTATCGCAAAACTAATAGGTAACAAAAGAACGTTCTTTTCAAAACACTTGGAACTACCTACATGTGTAATTTTTTAGGACAGTTCACTCTTATCAACATTTTCTACACTTTCACTTGAACTACCTACATGTGTAATTTTTTTAGGACAGTTCACTCGTATCAAAATTTTCTACACTGGGTATTTGACTCGCCGACGCGGTTATTTTTGTTTTTTTTTTTTCTAATGTTTATTCGGTCACTAACGGTACAATACAACTTATACACAGTTGCCACAGGTTACTGATTCACATAATAAAACAGCAAAAGGGTATTATAAAGGATCATACATGAAATGAATCCGCGACAATTCGAGAAAGTGTTTTTAACCTATTTTCACTAAACAAAGAAACAAAACAAACAAAAGTAAGAACTACAGACAATCAAATTGTAATCCAACAAACAAATCACATTATTACTAATGATAGCCTTATGTCTGGCTAAAGAGATGTTAAAAAGGTCAATTTCAGAGATTATTTGGCCATCACAAATTCCCGGCCTCGGTGCGAGGCGGAGCCGGTCACGAGCAACCTTTTTCGGTTTCCCCTTGTAACTCACCAGAACTCACCCTTTTAATCCGGTAGTGGTCTTTGGGAGACATTTTCCAAACTTTGTAAGTTTCTGGGTATTTTAAATCTAGCCCGATTTGAGTTCTTGGGTTAGTTTAAGCAATACAATTTCACCTTTCTGAAATCTATGATACCCGTGCTTTGCTTTCTTCGAATCTATGCTTGTCTTCTAAGCCTTGCTTATCTTTTTCTTGCGAACGTAGGTATCCAACTAAAGAGAAAGAATGAGACTCTGAAATATCTAGGGCGTAGGTAAGGCTTAATCTCGGAGCAACAGGAAATGCCGAACAGAATCCATATTAAAGGCGCCAGGTGCTCTCGTTGACAAACGAATGATGTGGTTAAAAGAAACTATAAAATGGATTAACAGCTGTTTAGTTCAGTTGCAGAATTAAACAACAAAGCGATTTAAAAGTAAATTTAAACAAAACTACATATTATGTTCAATTTCGGAACAGAAGTGCAAATGTCGAAAACATTGTAGTCTCATACGAAAACCAGGTATTTTTATGTTTAATCATAGATAATCAGTGTTCTTGGAAACATCATATCAAGAGTATATCGCTTTGCTTATGCACTAGGTACTGTGATGATTTTTTATAATAAATTAGTTTTAAGATCACCTATGAGCATTAAAAATCACTATTTTGAACTATATTGGTTTACCCTGATTTCTCATACCTTAATAAACTAGCAACATTCAAGAAAAAAAAACCTAAATGTTGGAGGGGGTAAGTTTATAAAACGGCTTGTCCCTCATTCTTAAGGGCTTTTTGTTCCGGTGAGCTGAAGACCAACCAGGTTCCGTTGAGTTTGGAGTAATATCTTTTTATTTCGGAAGTGAGATTTATCCACAATATCCCACAGTGAGACATACAACGTGAGTAACTAATTTATTTTTCCAAGTGTGATCATTTCTTATGTTTTTCCATCCATGCGATTTTGGCCACGTATTGAAAATAATCCCTTGATTAACATTTGACAAATATATTACAAAATCCTCTAGAAGTCTAGAGCATTCTCCAAATTTACCTACATTTGAAAACGTACTTAGAAACAATAATGTGGGTATGCTTACCCACTTCTATACATACGAAGTATAAACTAATGTATACGAAACCGTTGAATTTATTTCACTAACTTGACTTTTGTTTTCAATGAGTGGCCTAGCTTGTGTTATTCAATGTATTACAACGCCATCCAACCTAGACAGTATCTATTATATTGCAAACTCTCATACTGCAACAAAACGAATATTGCAGGGTAGATCGCGACTAGCCCGGTTGTTTTTTTTATAACGCCTCGCAGCCCGTAGCTGCTTTACGATCGTACCTATCATGACTTCATGGCTTAAACGCCGCTTAAGATCAACTAGCCTTGTTAGCTTATAAATTGTTAACAATCAAAGCATTGTATGATGATAAATTTTATGAGTTTTTGATCTTATCTACCCTCTGATATTTCCAGGTAAAATGAATTGTCTGATCGTAATTAACAACGAAAATTAGTATGCTACGTGATAACAGTAATTGTATAATATAATAATTTTCTTTTCATGTTTTAAATACGACAAAGGTTTTTTTATTTTTATTTTTAGCATTTTTTAGATTATATCAGCGCCTACGTTGTACTAGGTACGGCACGAGTGCATGGTATTTACTTTCTATTACAATTAAGAAGTATGTTTTCTTATTGTACGACTGACAACGAGTACGTACCTACGGCTTGCGATTGTTATGGCTTTTTCTTATACTTACGTAGGTACTATACCCTGCACGTACTATTCCTATTAATGATTGTTTCAGTTTTGATATTTTTAAACTTGATAAGCCTAGGAATAGAACCAATGTTTATTATTCAAGACTGAGTACGTCTTACATGGTGACTATGTGCGTCTTCGCAAATAATTACGATTTTCAGTGTAGAAATAAATAGGGGTAGTTTACCCGGCCAAGTAAGTACCTACGCGAGCATAGGCTTAGCGCTATAAGATTAGTGTGGTGTTGGATCAAACGGCTATGTACGCCTAGTTTTTGATTTTGCTGTGGCCATGTGTGCCTTATAAATGACGGCTATGTACGCCTAGTTTTTGATTTTGCTATGGCCATGTGTGCCTTATAAGTGACGGCTATGTACGCCTAGTTTTTGATTTTGCTATGGCCATGTGTGCCTTATAAATGACGGCTATGTACGCCTAGTTTTTGATTTTGCTATGGCTATGTGTGCCTTATAAGTGACGGCTATGTACGCCTAGTTTTTGATCTCGTTATGGCCATGTGTGCCTTATAAGTGACGGCTATGTACGCCTAGTTTTTGATTTTGCTATGGCCATTGTGTGCCTTATAAGTGACGGCTATGTACGCCTAGTTTTTGATTTTGCTATGGCCATTGTGTGCCTTATAAGTGACGGCTATGTACGCCTAGTTTTTGATTTTGCTATGGCCATTGTGTGCCTTATAACTGACGGCTATGTACGCCTAGTTTTTGATTTTGCTATGGCCATGTGTGCCTTATAAGTGACGGCCATGTACGCCTAGTTTTTGATTTTGCTATGGCCATGTGTGCCTTATAAGTGACGGCTACGTACGCCCAGTTTTTGATTTTGCTATGGCCATGTGTGCCTTATAAGTGACGGCTATGAACGCCTAGTTTTTGATTTTGCGATGGCCATGTGTGCCTTATAAGTGACGGCTATGTAGGCCTAGTTTTTGATTTTGCTTAAGTCGATTGCGCCTACTGAGATTGCTATGGATGCCACCATAAGACAAGTTTGAAAATTAAGGTTCAACGCGCGTTATTCGTGGTTACATTTTTAGGGCCAAAGTGCGCCTTTTCGTTGTCTCGTGTACCGCATGCATGTGACGTGCTTAAGGCCACGATCGCAGCATTGGACGGGAAATCGCTGACGCGATACGTACGTACACGTACCTATTTGACAAAGTCTTGAAAGGTTAGAACGAGAAACAATAATGTCAAGTGTTAAAGAATAATATGTCAAGTACTAATGCGGTTACTCTACCCTATATACGCTCCTAATGACAATGAATAAGTACTTTACTATTATACCTACAATAAGGTAGAAATTAACCAGTTATTTGTCAGTATTAATAAAAGGCGGTACGTGTTCACTGTTGGAATGAAAATGTCACTTACCTACCCCCGCAATTATGTTATGCGTACCTAGTTAGGTACTGCATTCAACTGTTTATGGTAATCATGAGTCTAGCAATTTGTACTAAGTAAATGATTTTCGATTTTTCTAGGTCTTAATGAGATTAGATAACCTAGGTACCTGTGCTTTTGATACTACGTATGCTTAGGTACAATGGCAATACTAACGCCACTGCTTATCCAGGTCATACTTATACCAGGTGACAACACATTATTCTACTTAGAGTGACAGACAACGCATTTTACATTTTGAGATGTTTCATTCAATAAGAGTTTCCAATGATTCACGGTTAAGTTCATTCGAGATAAAGTAATCGCGGTTCATATCCCGTCTATATAATATTGCGAATGAGGTTTCATACAGACCCATTACCTACGTCTGATATGATTTGGCAACAAAATCGGCTTAAGTAGATGCTGAACGCTTATTTCGTTATTACAGTGGCCGCTGAGCGAAAATGGACGAAAGCGGCAGTAGTGGAAGGTCACGAAAAATTAGAAAAAGGATTAGGCAAATATCTTCTTCATCAGATGAAGAATCTTCACTACCTAGCCCCAAGCGGGTGAAAGAAACTGAATCAAACGACTGCATGTCGGCGACTGAAGTCCTCAAGTTTTTCAGTAGCATGAAAGAGAGCGCTAGGAATTCGTCAGCGTTAGGGAGTAACCAATTTAACAATGTGGTACCAGAGTTCAACCCAAATAATAAAGGGCAAGACATCGAGACGTGGATCAAGAAAGTGAATGAATGTGCGTTTATATACGGATGGGATGAAAGGCAAACGATCCATTTTTGCTTGTTAAAACTCGTGGGGTTGGCAAAAAAATGGTACGAGAGTCTTCCCTCAGTTGTTTACACTTGGACTGAATGGCAGAGTAGGCTAAGAAAAGCCTTTCCATGTGAGGACGACTACGCTCGTCTACTTAAGGAGATGTTAGCTCGTACTACTCGTCCTAACGAAAGTTTTCGTGAATACTTTTATGATAAGGTTGCACTTATTAATAGATGCGAATTAGTAGGTAGGAAAGCCGTGCATTGTGTTATCGACGGCATTAATGATCGGACTATACAAAATGGAGCTCAAGCTTTAAACTGTCAAGATCCAGAGGAATTACTAGGGTTCCTTAGTACCCAACGAATCTATGAGCGTGAACGTGCGGGTAGTGACAATAGGCGTAGGGATCGTAATAATTGGAGTAGAGCTAAGTATGATAACAAGTCAGTGTCATCGTCATCTACGCCATCGACATCTTCTGAGAGTGGTGTGACTTGTTTTAACTGCCGAACAAAGGGGCATTCGTTTAGTAAGTGCCCGAAGCCTATAACTCAGTGTCAAAAATGTAAACGAGTAGGGCATGACAATGATGCATGTAAATTGGCACCTTTGAATCTAAAAGTCGAAAGCAAGTCCAACACTGCGCAGAGAGATGAGTCGAAAGTTTTAAAGATTTCGACATCTAACTTACGCAACGACAAGTATTTCAAGCATGTTACCGTAAACGACGAGAACATGGTAGCGTTTGTAGATTTCGGTAGCGAATGCAGCCTGATGCGTAGCTCTGAAGCTAGTCGCTTGAGCCTCGACAAAGACTTTCACATGCTTCCCGTCATAAAGGGTTTCGGTAATGCCATTATTACCCCATTGTATAAGTCTAACATTAGGATGAAGTTAGATGATATTGACACAACTTTAGAAGTTTTGGTGATTAACGACGAGTATATGCAAACTTCCTTGTTAGTTGGGCAAGATTTTACCGAATTACCATTCGTATCGGTCTTAAAAGACAGCAACAGGCTGATTTTTTATTCAAGTCCCGGGTACCAAAGTAATGAGCAAAGTAGTCCCCTGCGTTTACTTACAAAAGATGACGTAACCATAAGTATGGAAATTAGTTCTATCAATGTTTACGCGGAAAACTCTTCTTTTAGCGGGGACGTATATGTAGAGGGACATGATTGCAGCGAAACTGGTAAGGAATATCATTTGCACCAAGGGGTGTATCGAATTACAGACGGCGAAGGGTTTCTAATAATAACTAATTTGTCACATGTGCCCATCCAACTAAAAGCGAATACTCTAGTTACCAGACCAATTTCGTTTCTAGAAAGGGAAGTTAAACAGGTAAACAAAGTGGGCAAGGAGGCCACATTACTAAAGCCCCTTGATAAAGCTGACGCTAAGGTGGGTCAAGCTATAAATAACAAGGACTTTGATAAATTATATAACCTTTTGCAGTCTTACCGTGATTGTTTCGCGACGGACTTGACCGAAATAGGATGTGTATCGGAATTTGAAATGCAGATTGACCTGACAGACGACAAGCCGGTCATATATCGCCCGTACCGGTTGTCGTACTCAGAAAGAGAACAAGTACGGGAGATAGTAGACGATCTTTTACGAAATGACATTATACAGGAATCGACGTCCAACTTTGCTAGTCCCATTTTGATGGTGAGAAAGAAGAGCGGGGAACAGAGACTCTGCGTCGACTTTAGGGCTCTAAATCAAAAGACGGTTAAGGACAAATTTCCACTTCCTTTGATAGAGGATCAGCTAACAAACCTCAGTGGAAACTCACTTTTTACGACCTTAGATTTAGCCTCTGGCTACTACCAGGTCCCCGTAGCCGACAAAAGCCGTCATCTGACCGGTTTTGTAACGCCCGACGGGCATTACGAGTTCAAACGGATGCCGTTTGGACTCGCAAATGCCCCGGCGGTATTTCAAAGAATGATCAACAGGATTTTAGGCGCTAGGAGATTTAATTCGGCATTGGCTTACCTGGATGATCTTTTAATCCCTTCAACAACGATAGAGGAGGGGTTTAGCCGTTTAGAGGACATATTACAATTACTGAGACAATTTGGACTCACACTTAACTTGACAAAGTGTAGATTCTTTGACACGAGTATAAATTATTTAGGGCATCAAATTTCTGCGGAGGGTATTAGACCTGGTGATTCCAAAACATTAGCTGTAGAACAATTTCCCCAGCCATCAAATATACATCAAGTGCGTCAATTTCTGGGATTGGCAGGTTATTTCAGGAAATTTATTAAGGGTTTTGGGGAGATAGCTAAACCACTAACAAATTTGTTGCGGAAGGATGTACCCTGGCAGTGGACTAATGAAGAGACAAAAGCGTTCTCTACGCTGAAAGAGAAACTATCCGATAGACCCATTTTGGCATTATACGACCCAAAGTTACAGACCGAACTTCACACCGACGCCAGTTCCCACGGCATTGGTGGGATCCTCTTACAGTGGCAGGTTAGTCCTCGAGTGCTGAAACCAGTCGCTTATTTTAGTCGTCAGACGGCGCCCGAGGAGAAGCACTTACACTCGTACGAGTTAGAAACGCTGGCGGTTGTTTGTTCCCTTAAGAAGTTTCGTACCTATCTCTTGGGTCTCGATTTTAAAGTTGTCACCGACTGTGCCGCACTGAGAACGACACTGACTAAACGCGACCTCGTGCCGCGGATTGCCAGGTGGTGGCTGCAAATAAGTGAGTTCACTTTTACTATAGAGCACCGCCCTGGCGCCCGTATGGCCCACGTGGACGCATTAACCCTTAACCACCTAAGCAAGGTCTCTCAGACCTTTGCAAATACAAAATAGTGAATAACTCCTTGCGGGTTCATTGCACGGACCTCTGTGGCCTTGTACCTTCCCCCCCAGCCCTCGCAGTGCCGGCCATGCGATCGACGCGTTCGGACGTGTGTCTCTGTGAATTTGGTGAGCATAAAACTATCGTCAATGGTCTCAGCGACCTTGCCTAGGTGGTTACAAACTATAACTTGCTGGTCTGCGAGACCTTGCCTAGGTGGTTGTGTTTATTTTTATGAGCATGTAATTTTTAATACTCTAACGCATTTCGTGTTTTTTTGTTTTTTTTTTAATGTTTTTAGGGTTCCGTACCTCAAAAGGAAAAACCGGAACCCTTATAGGATCACTTTATTGTCCGTCCGTCCGTCCGTCCGTCCGTCCATCTGTCAAGACCCTTTTTCTCAAGAACGCGTGGAGGTATTAAGCTGAAATTTATATCAAATACTCAAGTCTACTGTTCCTTGAAGCTGTGAAAAAATTAAACTTCTAAGCCAACGCAATCAAAAGATACAGCCGTTTTCCGCAAATTTTCGAAACTCGCAAGGGAATCAAAACAGTGTAGGTACTTCCCGTGAGCTCAGAATCTTGAAATTTGATACGAAGCAACGTCTCATAGCACAGAAAAAGGAAAAATTGCGAAAACCGTAAATATGTATGCAGGCCTGTATTTATCAGTAACCAATATAAAATAACCCCACACTGCTTACATTTTGCGTTGGAGGAGGGCTCTGCTTACCACTGGTTTTATATATTTATAGATATTGTCACGGAACCCTTAGTGCGCGAGTCCGACTCGCACTTGGCCGGTTTTTTTTTTAAGTAGGTTCAAGTTCATGAAGAAACTGGCTGAACAATTGGTAAGACCATATCTCGAACGTCGATCCAAAAACATTAATCTAACGCGGGACCTATTAATAAGTATCAACCATATCCTCATCAAAGACACCAACTTACCAGCACTGCCAGGTCCCAGTAATACTGAAGAACGATTGCAAGTTCGGAAATGTTGCCTAACTTGTGACCCCAAAAAGCAACAGAAGACGCAGTACGTACCTAGTACCTATGTATTGAATGTAAGAAACCAATCTGCATTCAATGCTCGAATAAACTGTGTATTGGCTGCCGCGAAAAATGGCTCTTTTAGTAGTTCGCAATTTTATATTTTTTACGACTTTTTATAAAAAAAAAATAGGTGATTATCTTGACTGATTATTATTCTTTAAGATTTAATAATAATAAGATATTATAATGTATGAATATTTTCTGATCTCATGTTCCAAAGGGTTTAAAGTGTTTTTGTTTGTTAAACGATAGAATAATGTGAAATGTTAAGTTTAAATAACATGTTGTTGTTTAATGTTGAATCTGTATTAATTAATAAATGCTTAAAACCATTAAAAAGGTAAATTTTATTTAAATATACCTCTAACATACATTCTTATAACTATTATGGACCCATTTCAAGTAGTGGTCTCCATGACCGTTTGTAGGTGGTTATGCTATAGAAATTGGACGTAGGTAGTCAAGGGTTAAGTCGCAATACTTCACTAATATCACATGACGTCGACAATTCTACCATGACCGTCTATAACATAGGCACGGAAAATTGGTTACTGACATTACAAATAGGGGACCCAGATGTATCACGTATCTACAATGCCTTAAAACCTGAAAATAATGACGAGGTAAAACAGATTAAAGAAAATTATGTTGTAAAAAATCATGCCGTGTACAGGAAAGTTGACAGCGACTTACGTTTAGTCGTCCCGCGTAGTGCCAGATGGCAAATTTGCCGTTCCAACCATGACGATTTGGGTCACTTGGGATTCGCAAAGACAGTTGAAAAGATTAAGAGTCAATTCTGGTTTCCAAAACTACGACGTTATGTCAAAAAGTATGTTGAAGCCTGCATAGATTGTGCCTATAATAAGGACAGCGCCCCAAGAACCAAGTCTGGCCAGTTGTTCCCAATAGAGAAGGTCGAAATCCCTTTCCATACGATACATGTTGACCATTTGGGACCATTCGTAAAAAGCCGAAACGGTAATTCATATATCCTCACGATTGTCGATGGTTTCACAAAATACGTGTTCGTCAAAGCCGTAAAAGATACCAAAACCAAAAGTTCTATTAAGGTTTTAGAGAACATATTCCAAGATTTCGGGTTGCCTGCTAGGATCATTTCAGACCGGGGAACGTCATTCACATCAGCTGCTTTTCAAGGGTTCTGCAAAGAGCGTGGCATCAAACATGTCCTTAATGCAGTGGCATGTCCCAGGGCAAACGGACAAGCTGAGAGGTTTAATCAAACTATATTAAACTCCTTATCGGCTCAGAATGCCAGTAATGATGACCGTGACTGGGACAAGTCTCTGCCAAAAGTACCGTGGGGCATTAACAACACCGTTAATGCTACCACCCAAAAGACTGCAACGGAAGCTTTATTTGGCGTAAAGTCGCGTGACGAAATGACAAACAAACTTAATTTACACGAAAGCTCTCCTAGCACTAGATCTCCGATCAATGAAGTTCGTAAGCAGATTGGAGATAATATTAGAAAAAGTCAGGAAAAACAAAAACGAAATCATGACTCGCAGCACGTTCCCGCTCGTAAATATCAGACAGGAGATTTAGTTAAAGTAGCTCGCAATAATTACAATAATGATGGACGCAGTACAAAGCTTTTGTCAAAATTTATCGGCCCATACAAAGTGATTGGTGTCCTTGGAAATGATAGATATAAAGTAGCAGACATACCTGGTTTCCAGGTCAAGAATAAGAAGAAGTATAAAACAGTTATTGCGGCAGATCGCTTAAGACCATGGATTAACACAAAAGCTTTGGAATTGCAGAGCTCTAGTGAGGATGATAGCGATGATAATATTCCATTGTCTGAATTGAGTTTAAATAGAAGGAATACTTAGGGCAAATTTTGATTATTACCTATGTATGTTCTGGAAGCTATATAATTATGTCAAGCTTTGAAACAATTTGTTTGTATCGACAATAACCGTCTTACCTCGCACAATTCTAGCAAATCTTATTTGTTTTCAAGCCGAATGTGATGATGATTATATAATTATTTTCTTTTGTTAGAGTAAGCTACCATTTTTGATAATTAAGATAAGTACGTTTAAGTTTATTTAGGTGAAAGAAAAGAGTAATCGATATTGACTATAGGCACCTGGCTCAAAGGTCCCAAAATACTGGAAGGAGTTGCATCACTCTCGCTGTAGGTGCCTGAATTTACCTTTAAGCCAAGTACCCACTAAAGCTGTACTCGTACGTACTAGCTGACTAAAATTTAATTAACCGTGCACCAGGAGGTTGCACTTGTCGGATGGCCGAATGTGATGATTTTTTATAATAAATTAGTTTTAAGATCACCTATGAGCATTAAAAATCACTATTTTGAACTATATTGGTTTACCCTGATTTCTCATACCTTAATAAACTAGCAACATTCAAGAAAAAAAAACCTAAATGTTGGAGGGGGTAAGTTTATAAAACGGCTTGTCCCTCATTCTTAAGGGCTTTTTGTTCCGGTGAGCTGAAGACCAACCAGGTTCCGTTGAGTTTGGAGTAATATCTTTTTAGTACGGAGTCTAACGAAAATTGGGGACGAACAAACAGCACTAAAAGCCTATCATGGTTATGTTGGTTCTATACCAAGACATTGTATTGTATACTGTTGTGGGGAAATTCCTCAGATCATAGAAAGGAAATCTGAGGGAAATTCAGTAGATATAAACAGAATATTTATAGGGCAAAAGCAATGATATTACATATAAACAGGGAGTAGATATGTCACTACCGCGCCCGAGTTGAATAATAATAATAATAATAAATTCTTTATTTGTTAAACAAAGTTAAACTACATACGAGTACAAACACAAACAGCAAAATACAAACTAATACAAGTTTAAATCTTATGCTGTTCCTTCACAATAAAATTAAGTAGGTACTAAATACCATCAATACACCAAGCAGGCAAATCTACCGCCCGGCTGACCGCGCGCAGCGCAGCTAACGGGGGTAAGGCGAACAAATTGAATTGATTGAAGATTCATAAAGGACCCAATTGTCTCATTTATCTCAAACAAGCCACAGTATGAGTAGTCCGTGACAGTCAATGTGACAGTTGACAGAGGGAACGTTTTTCAAACGCAATTTACTAGGAACGTTTTATAATCTATACTATGAAATATCATTGGGGCAAAAGCAATGTAAACGTGGCCTATGTGATGCCCCCTCTAGCATCTTGTAAACCACTATTTAAAAGACTACTAAATTTATTGACAGTCACTTGTTTAAATATGTAAAATCTCATCCAGAATATTTTTAAAAGGTAGGACCAGGTTTGTCATTTTAATACCAGATACCCAAATAAGTTAATTTATCCTAAAACGAACACGCTTTTGTATCGCAGAAACTGTTTTCCAATGGCAATACGGATATTTAACAAGCTGCTTAAAAACATAGCTGAGTTGCCTCTAAGTAAATTCAGATTTAAATTATTTCAATGGCTTAAAGACAGAGCATTGTATTCAATCAAAGAATACTTAAGATAAATACTTGTAATACTGCTAACTTATAGTAACATTCATATTTTAATTTATTTCAATTTATTGTTTAATAATAATGAAAACTCTGTAAAATGTGCTATTTCAAACTACAAAATCCACTTTAGAAAATAAGATAGATAATGTTTGCATGCCAATTTATTTGATTATACGTGTCGCTGGACATTTAACACTAAATAGATCACTTTTTTACCATTCTAAAGCAAAGCAAATTAGTTCATTTCATTTCAATTTTATATCTTAGGAATTAGGGAGACTAAATTAGAGGGTAGATCCACGATATCAAAATCTCGGTAAAGTAACACAACGCGTCCGGTCTGTTGTTCAGCTGTTAAAATAATTATTTAGAAGGATATAGTTACATTCCGAAGACTCGGTATCAAATATCGGGTCTCGATATCGGGTCGAAATTGATGATAAAAAGGTCTTTATATAGTTTAAATTAGGTTAGACTAATTCGATATAATAACAGTACGTTACACAGCAACACTTTGGTCAAAAATCGGTTCTGAATATCGGGTTGAGAATAATTTCAAAAGTCAAAAGCACAATACTGACGGCTAAAAGAGTTGAAATGGACAGGGCATGACTGTGTCAAGGTACCTCTCCTAGTACCTATTGACAACAAAGAAATCAAGGTGACAGTATGATAATTTAGAGAACGTAAACAGAAAGTTTATCTTCAAAGTTCCAAGTAGATACAATCCAAAATAGTAAGTGGTGTGAGGGCTCGGGCAGTGGCGAATCTCTAACTCTTAAGAGTAATAGTGACTTTCAGGTTCCGTCGTTCTCATAATCAGTGAGATCCCAATGCTCTTTAGCTCGATCTACGTGCTTACACCAGTCTCGCACGGGCACGTCGCCATCGGGATTAAGTTGTGCAATGTAAACGCCACCTTGATCATTGTTTCGAAGTCGCTACTTTTGATGAAAAGCTCGTTATTCGCGTTTAAATTCACTTGCTGTTGATTTGTAAATTTTTCTAAAATAACGGCCAACGACGACAAAATGCAACCGGACACAGGGTTATTCGTTAGGTCAGATACTGGCGGGGTCATATTAGCGGGCGATTATAGTTGCTGATCCCACTTCTGATGTCGGAGTTACGAGGTAGCTGTAGGTGAGTCTGTATATGCCTGGCGCTCGGTTAAAGGCCAGAATAGTCAACCACTACATATGAGGACGTAACTCGTTTTATTGCTATAGTGGAAACGCATGATTATAGATCTGATTCGGAATAGTTCGTCTAACACAGTGCAAGTAGGGCATTATCGGGTAATTAGATAGATTCTCCTTAACCTAGTTTTGGCTACACAACTGTACCGGTTGCACATAAGAAAGCCGGGGTCCAACGGACCCCGGGAGGTCCACCGTATCCTTCCCCACGACCTCTCCTCACGCCACCTTTGCTAATACGAACCTTCGTGGAGGCAAGTATTGTAGTATTCACTACGCGCTAACAACGGCGCTTACAAAAGACAGTGCATTAGTACAATTCTGTATCAGTGCTAGAAAATACACAGTAAGAGTAAGACAGCTAGTTATTAAGGAACGAACTCGCAGGTTTCTTCTTAGGACCATACCATTCAGGCCCACCCACTTACTAGACAATTAGACGGACGGGCGGCCCGGTAGTCCTTCGTGGTTGAGGCTCGAACGTGGGCCAACCCACTCACCAGCCTAGATAGAGGTTAAGCACACAAAGGACAATAAGAATAGCTCAACATGGTAAAAGTGGTTCAGGTGGATACGCTCACCAAGTTCGACGACTGCGCGGCTCGGCGGTCCAACCAAAAGTAACCCAGTCAGGCTATCGTGAGAACCCCCCTACCACGGTCGCCCAACGTCTCCCATCCACAGAGTGAATTCCAATCGTAATTACAGCAACCATCGCTAGATGGCGTCACAAGAAAGGTACTGAGAGAAAGCTTGCTGTTACGATTTAAACACCGAACGTTTATAGCGCCACCAGTAGATGGCGTTAATATCAATCGCGCCGACATGTACATATAACTATGTCATATATATACAGAGTAAATTTACTTTAAAAAATAATTTCTACCAAATTGTGTAGATACGTCCTGTCGTATTTGTTTATCGGTGTTTGCCGAAGCGTCGATGCGTGAACAAACTTTCACAATGCACATTAATCAAAAACTAAAGTCATCTAGTTGGCTCTACATTAACTTTATTAATGATGGACATTGATTTATCATACGTACGTATCGTATTATTATTTATATTACTAATCCAATATTATGGTCGCTATGATGAATTACACGACAAATTATTACGTGCGTGTACAACAAAATCAATAAAGCTATTACCTAGAACAAAAACATACGCCGTGATTTCTTTTAAAAACATTCAATAATTAGTACTATACAAAAGCCGTGGTAGCCTAGTGGTTTGACTTGTGGCCTCTCAAGCAGAGCGTCGTGGGTTCAAATCCCGGGTTCGCACCTCTGAGTTTTTCGGAATTTATGTGCGAAAATTACATTTGTAATTTGCCATGAGCTTTTCGGTGAAGGAAAACATCGTGAGGAAACCTGCACACATCTGCGAAGAAATTCAATGGTGTGTGATAAGTTCCCAATCCGCACTGGGCGCGCGTGGGAACTATAGCCCAAACCCTCCAATACACGGAGGAGGCCTATGCCATGAGGCACGCCGAATTACGCGACAATTTAATAAATAAACGACAATAACAACAACATGTACTTACTGAAATTATAGCGAATTCGGAATAAAAAGGCTTAAATAAAAAACTATACATGATATAAAAAAAGGTTGCTTCCCGCTGTCTGTCTGTACCTAGTATGCTTAGATCTTAACAACTACGCAACGGATTTTGATGCGGTTTTAATTAATAGAGTGATTCAAGAGTAAGGTTTATAATGTATAAATCTACGCAGACGAAGTCGCGGGCAGAAGCTAGTTTATAATATAAGTATGCATACATACATACATACATATCGTCACGCCTCTTTCCCACAGGGGTTGGCTGAGACTACTTTGTACCACTTGCTACGATCCTGACATACCTCTTTCGCTTCATCCACATTCATCAATCTCTTCATACATGCTCGCCGGTTTCGGGTACTCTTGACCTGACCTTTTAAACCTTGACCTTTTTGACCTTTTGAAGTATGGATGGAAAATAACTAAATTACAAAAGTAAGGTTCTTACAAAATGTGGAAATCATAATGGAAACAACATTGATAAGCTAAGGCTTGTCATAACAAACATGAATGATATTAGTGTTAAATGTTCGAAAAGTTACATGGAAAAATATGAAATGCTGTTGTCGAATCTCGTAATAACCGCAGCAGTCCCGTCCTGACTAATCAGCGGTATGTTTCCACGTATCAACCCGTAACCTAGTCATTTTACTATGATATCAAAATTAATGGCGCGTTCGTATTACATGGCATCATTTTATGACCATCACGAAGGTCATTTCTACTATTTAAGCCTTAAAAGCAAAGTAATATTATTTCGCTGAGTTAGTTTATCATCATCAGCCTGAAGACGTCCACTGTTGAACAAATGCCTCCCCCTTAGCACACCACCTGCATCCACCGGTTTCCCGCAACTTTGAGTCAGTAACTTCTGGTATATTATTAAGGCAGCTTCAACAGCCATCTACTCGTATAATTTAGACTTGGGGACTTTTAAGGTATTTCCGCAAAAATATTTAGGTATAAATTTAATGTTCCCATTATAAAGTAAGAATTAACAACAATGGACTCGATTCTACAGCGGCCGCTAAAAATTTTAGAATACAGATAAATCCGCCTAAATTAAGTTAGCTTGACATTCTGGAATAGCACACTTGTTAAATCCGCCGTCTAAATTTTTAACTAAAAATTAGAAAATCTAGTTTTAGGCTATTTAGGCGATGTGCACGTAGAATCGCATCCAATTATATTATTTATTTCGTCATGGTTTTAGGTTAAAAAAAGTATTATTACTTACAACCACGCTGGTCTGGGAGCAAAGGAAAAATAGAATGTACCAGGAGCAACCCATCACTACCTATTTTGATTCTTCTTTCCACCTATACTGCTGACTAATTACTACGATTACCTCTAGTGCTCCGTGTTAATCTTGGGCAGCTTTATCGGAAAAATGAGGTTTCTGTTTCCGACTTAGCCTGACCTTAGTCACCATGTATAGTATAGAAGCAATATTCATTATCCTTATCATCCTCGCAGATAACCAAGAGCACCAGCAGCCAAGAAGGAAGAAATTTTCTTCCCAGATAACTGGTTTTTTAACGGGAAAGATTTTTTCCTGCACGATAACCAAGCTACATAACCGGCACTGGTAAAACCAATGTAGGATGATTAATTTGGATTAAGGTTAAGCTACGAACATTTGTTTGTTTTAATTTAGAAACAGTCTTTATTTTACCTTATAGTTATGTACGGGGAACAAATCTTTCCCGTTAAAAAACCAGTTATCTGGGAAGAAAATTTCTTCCTTCTTGGCTGCTGGTTAGCTAACGTGGTTATCTGCGAGGAACAAAGGTTCATATCAGTATTAAATCTATAAACCAATTTACGAACGAATAAAAAACAAGGCATTTTTCTAAGTTAAGTTTAATAAAGCTCTATTTCAGTAAGTAATAGGTAGTAGAACTGAACATAATGACTTAACAATAAAAGTCTTCCATTCAGAACATGTCATTATAATGAGACTGCATTTCTTTCAATTACCCCATTCGATCTAGATTACTGTTAGTGACAAGTAATTTTCATGGCTGTCTTCATGTGTTCTATGGCTTCTGGACAAGGTTTATATTAGCTTGTATAACACGCATGCGTGGTTTAGGTACCGCAGTGCGCGGCGCCCGTATGCCGACCGAAAGCGTGCGGTTTTCCCATTATAAAGAAATACTTCGTCAAACATTTGAACCAATACTTGTGCCAAGAATGCCTGCTAAGTTAGAAGTAATGTTGACATTTCGTGTCCCTTTTCGATCATTAGTGCATGACGAATGCGGTATTTTGTTGCGAATTTGTTGGTACTTTGTGTTTAGTCCTTTCTCAATACTGTGACATTGCTTTTGAAATACATCATTAAGTTAAGAAGAAATTCAATAAATCATACAGCAAACAACCTTATAAGGAATTCATAATATGAGACAAAATTGAGCCAAGTCAAAATTGGTGATTTGAGCGATTCCTGTATCATAAAGGGATCAGGGGCCTTACCATGACGTCTTAATGCGATTCAATTTTAACTCAGTTCAGGTTTTAGCTGCCATTTTTAGTATGGTTCTGACAGCGAGCGAAACTAAACTGAATCGCACTAAGACGTCATGGTAACACCTTTTGATCATGATGGATTATCGCCTGAAGTCTTGTCAACGCAATAAACTCGAAAGGATCACCAATCACCAACGTTTGAACAAACATTGGCTATAGTCAGCGATGTATGAAATTGTTGGGAACCTATCGACTAGCGATAATTACGTAGCTAAAAGAGGGTGTATATTTATATTCTGTAGCTTCTTTCACTTCTTTTACATCAGGGAAGTACTTATTTTACGGTCGATGACGACGTTAACTTTTATTCGAGTTCGGAGGTCCTCGTGTTTACGACGGTACTTGAGACATTTTCTTCGCTCTTATTGACTGGATTTTGTTCGTGGCTTTGCTTGCTTGAATAATCAGATGGTTGTTTAAAATTACACAGTTTTGTATTTAGAATGTTTCGTAGATTGTTAAGGTTTATACAAGGTATCTAAGAGTTATTCCGGAATTAAAGTAAATTGATAAGAAATTGATTAAGTATTTTAATTAACTGTCGTATAAAAAAACAACAACATTTTCATCGTATTTTTGGATTCAAAATTAAGTGACTCCTTTGACTCCATATACTTTAAACATCTATACATATAAAATGCTGAATGACTACCTACTGACTGACTGACGGATCAACGCACAGCCTAAACCGCTAATTGTAGAGACCTGAAACTTGGAAGGTGTATTTTCTGTATGACGTAGGCATCCTGTAAGAAAGGATTTTCCGAAATTCAACCCCTAAGCGTATGAAAAAGGGGGCAAAGTTTGTGTGGTACAACGAGATTCCTTAGAACAATCTACTTCAAATTTTGCTTAAACAGAATTTATGGAACCTGTGTTTTGTATTTTCTTGAAATTCATCCCCTAGCGGGGTTTAAAAGGGGTAGAAAGCAATCTAACTAATATTATAAATGCGAAAGTAAGGATGGATGGATGTTTGTTTGTCACTCAATCACGCCAGAACGGCCCAACGAATCTGGATGAAATTCGACACATAGATACAGAAAAGTCTGGAGTAGCACATAGGCTACTTTTTAAAGCTAATTAGGTACCTATTAATTATTTTTAAAGCTAATTTAGTTTAAGATAGCGATAAACGATTTTTTTGCAGACGAAGTCGCGAGCAACAGCTAGTGGGAAATAAATGGGCTGCAAAGGCTATCTCCGTAACTATAATTACCAGAGTCTTGAAATTTGGCACACAAGCAGAAAATCATAACTGCAAAAAAAATTTAGGACTTTTCGAATTCCACCATTTCATTATTTTCATGTGATTTACGTACAATTAAGTTTTAAATACGTATATACAAAAACAGAAACAACAAAAAATTCAACACTTAATTATATCAGACAGAGTTTCGAAGTCATGAAGCTGAAGAAAAAAATGGCGACGAGTCAGAAAAACCCCGGACCTCCATTTATCAATTATATCGGGAGCAGAAATACTGTATGCGTTCATATTTTGTCCTTGGCATTGCTTTGATCGCACAATTAAACACACCCTCCATCAAGGTCCATTATAAGGCACCCGGGATCCGTAACACGGAAAGTTACTCCATTCTGGCACTGTTGACACCTTTGTACGATAGTAAAATAATGTATTGTATATTTAAATAATTTATTCACTATGCAATTTTCCGGGATAAAAATTGTAAATATGTGTTAATCTTGGGTACCAGCTATCTCTGTTCCAAATTTTAACCAATACCGTCTAGCCGTTTTGCGCGTGAAGAAGTAACAAACATACACACACACACCTTACAAAATTTGGCTTTTATAGTCTTGCTAAACGTGGCCTGTAGGTCTTGTCACCTTAGGCTCTGTCTACCCCGTAAGGGATAAAGACGTGATTTGTGTGTGTGTGTGTGTGTTTAATTTAATACTCACTAAACGATTATAAAATGTCCAAGAAGTAAATTTCTCAATTTACCCTTAATAATTCCTGGATCGGTTTGCCGAATATTGTGTTGCCTAAAATTATTTGTCCTAATACAACGTTTGGCCGAACGATCGTTTCGCATAATTTTTCTTTAGTTTATATTGCTTAAAATACGTTTAGATTTTTATTTTGATTAATCGTTTAATTTACTTTTAAATTGAATGGTTTCTGTCTACATAATACGAGTAGGTACCACTAAGAATTATGCGATGCGATTATAATAATTGCGTCCATATTCAAAGCTCCGTCATTTTTACTGTAGGTATCTATGCTTTTCAATAAAAAAACGTAATGAAAATAATAATAATAATAATACCCTTTCATTGACTAGACTATTGAAATCTGATATGCACGTAAAGCTTCAAATGATTTATGAACCGCTATTCATAGAAACCGATGACTAAGAGATATATTCTAGGGAAATATATTTGTAACCTACCTTTGCAAATAACCGTGGTAGCCTAAGAAAAAGCCGTGGTAGCCTAGTGGTTTGACCTGTGGCCTCTCAAGCAGAGCGTCGTGGGTTCAAATCCCGGGCTCGCACCTCTGAGTTTTTCGGAATTTATGTGCGAAAATTACATTTGTAATTTGCCATGAGCTTTTCGGTGAAGGAAAAACATCGTGAGGAAACCTGCACACATCTGCGAAGGAATTCAATGGTGTGTGTTAAGTTCCCAATCCGCACTGGGCGCGCGTGGGAACTATAGCCCAAACCCTCCAATACACGGAGGAGGCCTATGCCATGAGGCACGCCGAATTACGCGACAATTTAATATTAAATTAAAAAAAAAAAAAAAAAAAAACGGCAATAACAACAACAACATGTACTTACTGAAATTGTAGCGAATTCGGAATAAAAAGGCTTATAAATAAATAAATAAAATAAATTTGCAAATAACCAGTGCTATAGTGAAATTAAATAAGGCAATAAGTAATTGTCAAAAATTTCCTTTTTAATACAAACTTTTTTTCTAGCTGTACTCGCATTATTTGGAAAAGAACTGATACTCTTCAAACTACTGGACCGATTTTTACCAAACATAGCTAAGAACCACCACAAGGAAACTGGCTTTTGAATAAAAAAAACCGCATTGAAATCGGTCCAACCTTGAGAGCTACGCTGCCATAGACAGACACACACACACACAGAGAGACATTGACGTCAAATTTTTGTGTCGGTGGTTGAAAACGCAATAAACTCAGAAAAGTTTAATCTTAGCTTCTCTCAAACGGTTTTCTTCTGTATTTAGTGCCATATTTATTTTTCTCCAACGAACTGGCTAGCAATAACGAGTGTTTACTCTCTCGGAACCATCCATCATCTAATATTCGCAAACTTGAGCAACATTTATATTTCCCATGAATCAATAACACCAAATATAATTTTAGTTGGCAAAATATTCACCGGTGGTAGTGTTGTCGCTTAATAGTCCACTATCGATAGTATTTTGATAGACTACCGAAAGTTTGAGCAGACAATAGTATCGACAGTTATCGATATCGATATTTTTGGTAGACTTAACAATACTATGATCCTAGACCCGAATAAACTGTCGATAGTTTCCATAGTATCAATAGGCTTTTCAATATTACGTCTTTATCCCTTAAATGGTAGACATAGCCTAAGGTAACAAGACCTAAAGGCGTTATCATGATTATGGGCGTAAAGATGGGATCAGGGAATCAAAATAATTTATTCAGGATTCAATTATATTTATAAAAAAAAAAAAAAACCTAAACTTCTTACTAAAATGCTACTACACTCATCCATGTAAAGCCACTTCCAGTTTATCTTACTCAAGTCTTGTTATGCTCAGTACAAAAATTCTACCCACTAAGAAAATATTATTGTGTATCGGCGAGATGTTGTCAAGCAAACAAGTAACTATAGTGATGTAGATTCTACCTGCTTCTGTTTTGTTATTGCGCGCAGCGCTCATTGCATGTTATATATTTTTACGATTTTAGTATTAAGTTCTCATTATAAGTGAATGTAAATTCTTAATGGGAATAAAGATCTTTAAACCTAAACCTAAAAATAGTAAATGGGTTGCTAACCGCATCGCCTAAACGAGATTCCAAAGATTTTCACCCATTCCCTCGATGGACTATTACCATTTGCGCGGGAAGAAAAGCAACTGGTACATTCTGTTTTTCTATTCTCCCAGACCAGCTTGGAAGCTTAGTTTCAATAGTTTTCGTAATTTTGTGACAATACTATTAGTAATGCTTTAAATAAGTGATCTATAATTATCAATGGTATCGATAGGCCTACCTATCGATATTAATTTTGCGACAACACTAACCGATTGAAAACTCTTTGAACTAATTTAGAATTTCAGAGTGGCCCTGATTCTCAAAGGCAAAAGTAAGAGAGATAGAGAGAGAAAGAGAGAAAAATTGTTAAGAACTGACTTTAAATTTAGTGCGATTCCCTGTTTCTAATCTGCTTAAGGATTCAGGTCGAACAAATTAACAGTCTGACTGCATAATGAATGTATCTGTTAGTCTAATACGGTTGGAGTAAAGGATTTATCCGGGGACTTGGATCGGTTGATAAGTTTAACTCATTTATCTGTAGCAGAAGCGTTTTAGTTGGTAAATACAGACCACCTTATTCATAAACTCTCTATAGACTTCTGCTAACTTAGCAATCGTTTGTCCTTATCTGTGAGAGGTAAGTGTCAAAGTGACAGACAAAGACAAACGATTACTAAATTAGCAGAAGCCTATAGAGCATTTATGAATAAGGGGGAGTGTCTCTTGAATTTTTTCCGGAATATTTCGGCAATATTTTTTCCATGCTGGTCTGGGAGTAAAGAAAAAAACATAAAATGTACCAGTAACTTCTCTTCCCGCGCAGATGGTGAAAGCCCATCGAGGGATGGGCTAAAATCATCCATCTTACTCGCTAACCCTGCCGCTAAGCAGCAGTGCTTGCACTGCTGTGTTCCGGTGTGGAGAGTAAGACAGCCGGGGAAATTACGGGCACAAGAGGCATTTCATATAAGTCCTCTAGGTTGGCAACGCATCTGCAATCCCTCCGGGGTTGCGGGTGTCTATGGGCAGTGGTGATTGCTACCATCAAGTGACCCGCTTGCTCGTTTGCCTTCCTATTCACATTAAAAAAAAACTTAGGAATCATGTTATAGGCCATGCTAGCAACCCATCGCTATTTTGATTCTCCTTCCTACCTGCCCACAATCATGCTAAACGTAGCCTTTAAGGCTTGTTATTTATATATTAATGTAAATAAACGGATAAACGTGCGACAAAACCGCCGCGTAAACGCAGTGACGTGTCGTATGCGTCACGTTTTCTCACCGTTTCTTCATACATTTTGTTGCGATTCCGTAACGTCACCGTTTTTTAAGCGGCGGTGTGGTCGCACCCTAACTCACGTTTTATTTCGTCGGATAAGGTCCGTCAGTTAGTTGGGTTAGGTTTAGGTCTTGTTATTTATACTTGTGATTTATGTTGGTTTGTTTTTGCTCCCCTCGAAGTGACGCCAATTAGTTTATACCAAAGCTCCTTCATGGGTCTTATGGGTGTGTTACTTGAATTGGCCGAGTAAAGGAGACAGCAAACAAACCCGAATGCCATTCGTGCTCACGCTCTGTACGTTCCATTTCCCAGCGTAGCCACTTGAGTTCCGTTCTAACAGCCACCGGTTCTACGAGCTATTAGCCTCGCCCATTGACCCTCAGTATTGATAACTAATACATCGAAAATGTTGGTACTATCAAATGAATCAAGAAGTTTTACTTTTTGATGTTTCGTTTACTTTTACGGTTTTACCGTTAGAAATTATCCCGATTCATAAAGGCTCTTATAGGCTTCTATTAACTTAGCAATCTTTGGCTTTCACGTCACGGATAAGGACAAACGATTGCTCAGTTAGCAGGATCCTACAAAGTAAGTAAGTAATGCTTTATTGTACAAATATAAAGAAACAGATACAATTCACAAAATAATACAAATAACAATAATAAATGCACAAAGGCGAACTTATCCCTATAAGGGATCTCTACCAGTTAACCTTTGAGTAGATGAGAGGAGCATTAAACGAGGGACCGACAAAGAGTGAGTTTAAAATTCTATAAAGTGAAAGCCACAATAGAGCGTACTATATCTAATAAAACATCATAAAATAAACTACTAAATATCATTACACACATGCATACATACAAAATACAATTAAAGTACACATATACAATATCTAAGGAGATGGTGTGAGCCACATCTTCCTCAAGCCCTCCCTGAACGACACCACGGAGACAGACTGCCTGATGGAGGTCGGTAACCGATTCCACAGCCTAGCAGAGTGAACTGTGAAGGATTTGGAGTAAGTTTTGGAAGATGAAGGAGGACATGCTAAAAGGAGATTAGCATTCGACCTTAGCCGATGCTGGCTACCGGCAGCCAAGTAGCTGAAACGCTCGAAATGATACATAGGAGCAGAAGGATTAAAAAGAATTTTGTAAAGTAATGACAGAATGTGAATGTTCCTGCGATCTCTGACTGGCAACCACTTGAGCTGCGTGCGGAAGTGAGAAACGTGGTCATACTTTCGGAGTCCAAAAATATATCGGATACAAACATTTTGAAGACGATCAAGCTTGTCAAGTTGCCCCTCAGTGAGGTCTAGATAGGCAATATCGCCGTAGTCTAGAAGTGGGAGCAAAAGAGATTGAGCTTAGTGTTATTTTTGTTTGGGCAAAGCGTTTATGAATAAGGGGATATATCTAAACGCTGAAAATTAGAACAGAAAAACCCGAAAAGTAAGGCTATGGCCGGGAATCGAACCCGGATCCTCATCTATCCGTGCTAATACACACACACACACACACACATAGCAGGTGCCTGGACTGCATCCAAATCGGCCACAGACCCACACATACACACACACACACACACGCGCTCGCGCATATTGGCGTCAAATTTATAAAACCTTGCTTAACGAATTCTTATACCAGGGCCTGCTCTAAATCTTCCTACTAACAATCCAATTCTTATAGGTATTTATGAATAGCTATATGTACATAGATATAGTAAATTCAATCAATGGCTAATGTATCTGGCAGTCCCAAGCGGAATCAATAATACTATAGAATCATGAATTAGATTATTTGACGGTCACAAGACTAATATTGTGAATGGGAAAGCTTATGAATAATGTTTCTTTGTTTGTTACTCTCACGCTAAAACGGCTAGGTGAATTTCGGTTTTAAGTTTTCGTTGTAAAGTCGCTATAAAAGCAAAAAGCAACATAACTTATACTTTTTACAAATAAAGTAAGAAAGTTTAAAACTTTAGGATCCGGCTCGAAGGACCACTCGATTGGGATCAGTTCGTGTCGACCGGACAAGGTCGCCCAAAGTTTACCAAGTGGTTTTAGCACGGAAATACCGTTCTTATTTATTAACAAAGTTTGAGGTATGTCGCGCCTTTGTTATGAACGTGGAGTAAATCGTTAATAGTCGTACCTACTAGATGTAAAGTATATTTTTTTAGGTACAATTTTATCGGCTGTAGGCTAATTTGTGTTTCGATTTTTTTTCCTATAAACAGTAAAGTTTTAAAAACCTTTAGATGTCCCACTATTGGGCACAGCACAGGGCTCCTCTGATAATAAGAGGGCTAGAGTTCTCACGCGAGCCCAATGCGGATTAGGAACTTCACGCGCACCATTGAATCACAGTGTTTACAAGTTTCCTCACGACGTTTTCCTTCACCGAAAAGCTCATGGTAAATTTCAAATGTAATTGAAATGAAAAAAACTACAACTACTGATAGTCAAGTTCATTGTTCCTTTACAGGTTAGAATAGAATAGAATAGAATAACGTTTATTGTTTAAAAGTGTACAGAAAATGTCGACAAAGATAATAATTAGAACCAACAGTTTATCCATCACGGACGCACAATATTTATATGAGACACTTAATACTAAACAAAATTAATACAGGCACGATCTATTGTCATAATTATAATACTCATTCATTACTGTAGAAGACTCTATCAGTGAGCCAACCTTTTAAAGAGGTTTCAAATGGTTCACATTCGAAAGAAACTTTAAAAATGTCATCTCAAAATTCAAAATCCATATTTTTTTTCTTTTTAGTTTTCCATTGATAGTGAACCTCCGCTCAGTAGCGCGTGTTCCAATAAATCATATTTAATACTCATATCGCAGTTTTATAGCTTCACGAGGCAGTTACAAAATGGCTTTAACTCTCTTTATTTTTGCTACATATTTCAAACCATATTTTTAAAGCTGGCACGCTTTCCACTACAAAATGGCTCACTATCGTAAAGATGTGCTGAACCGCCAAAAGTTACCAGAGGATACGGATACGGCAACGGATTAGAGTCTGGATCCGAGGATACCGCTACGGATCAACTTTACTTAGCGTACAAACGTACGACATCAGAACATCGCCAGCATTAGTCCAATTGATTCCCGTCACAATTGGCGATTATCAAATACACTACCTTTGTAGTTTGATGTAACAAATATGTAGCAAATAAATATCTTGGGACAATTCATACCAATTAACCTATAGTCCCAAACTAAGCAAAGCTTGTAATTATGGGCACTAGACAACGAATAAACATACTTATATAGATAAATACATACTTAAATACATATTAAACATACAAGACTCGAGAACAAACATACGTATTTTTCATACAAATATCTGCCCCGACCCGGGATCGAACCAGAGACCTCAATCTTCGTAGTCAGTAGGCGTAATGTCTAACTCGCTCGCAATCGCCATCCTGTTCATTTTGACAGTTCTATATGGGCTGACAATTGGCATCGGAATCAGCTAGCCGTCACATTCGTACAAGAACTGTCAAAATGAACACGATGGCGATTACGAGCGAGTTAGACAATAAGCTTACTGGTTCTCTAACCAATAGGCTATCTACAAAGTTTTAGATAAACAATAATATCCATCCATCTTTGTCTTATTGGTTGTCTGGCAGAGATCGCTATTAAGCAATAAGACCGCCTATTATCTACTTTGTTCTCTGTTTCTGTAGGTATTGTGTTGTACTGATTTGTGGTGTTCAATAAAGAGTATTTGTATTGTATTGTAATATCCGTTGCGATATCCGCGCAAAAGATACAAACATGGATACGAAGACGGATATATGCTCTTATGGAAATCCGTGGATACATAAACGGATATTCATCCGACAAATTGCTGCATTTTCAAAATGTGCTCCATGTGGGAGCTAGAATGGAACGCTCCAAATCTGCAGACCTGGCACTCCCTCGGGACTATGTTCGTGTAATGAGGTGGAAACCTCCCCAGTATGTTAATTTGGAGAAGCGAAAGAAGTTATGCGCCCTTGGGACCAGGATAACTCGCAGTTTTAAGGCTTTGCAATGCGTTAGCTTTTCGTAGTAGCAATTTTAACGCAACAAAAATAAATCAAGTTATAAATTATATTTTTTCGGGATTTCCAAATGGTGCAATTAAATCGGTTGATATAATTCCTGCATGTAAGTAAATCTAACTAATATTATAAATGCTAAAGTATGGATGGATGAATGTTTGTTTGTTACTCAATCACGCCAGAACGTCCCAACGGATCTGGATGAAATTCGGCACACAGATAGAGAAAAGTCTGGAATAGCACATAGGCTACATTTTATTCCGGAAAATTGTGTAGTTCCCGCGGAATAGCGATAAACGATTTTTTTGCAGACGAAGTCGCTGGCAACATTACAGCTAGTCATTTATCTTTTTAAATGGTTTCATTTCATCATTTTGCCTTTGATATAACTGGATAAAATGAAATTACTAACTACTTACTCTTTTCATCGCCTTTTCCCTTTTCCACCTGCAATTAGATTATGCTAAATTAACAATTATGCTAAACGTGGCCTTTAGGTCTTGTTACCTTTGATTCTATCTACCCCGTCATTACCTACCTGCATTGCACGGTCTCATCGTCTAAGGGAATACGGGGCCCAGCGTACGGGCCCTCCCCTTGGCGCGGTCCTGGCGGAAGCCGGGGCCACCGGGGGGGGGGGCGTTTGTGGTGAAACCCTAGGCATCCCACTGCATCCCCATCACACCGGATTGAGGCAACGCCGGAGAGAGGCTCTGTCAACCCCGTAAGGGTAATCAGCACCCTTACTATTTATGTACATATGTATGTATGAACACAAAATATTTACCTTGCTACTCCGCTACTTAAATATTTTGTGTTCATTGAAATGGACCTCCGCAAAGTAACGCCTGATTCAAAAAAATATTTAAAATCGGCATGCGTAGCCGTACAGGCACGATTATATAACAAATTAATGAAACAGCACCGTTTAGCTGTTCAGAATATCTGGTTTAATCAACGTTGTAAAAGTTTGAATGTTGTACCGAGTTATATTCAATTGCGATGTAATAACACTAGTAGGGCGGCTAGAATTGCGACAAATAGGGCTAAACGTATTTGGCTATGTGAGGAATCCCGTTATTGGTTTTGGGTGAGAGACAATTTAAAATTACATTTAAGAGTTTTACAATCAGAGTTGTCGTATAAAAAAAAAAAAAAAAATATTTTGTGTTCATTGAAATGGACCTCCGCAAAGTAACGCCTGATTCAATAAAATATATGTATGTATAGTAGATAGATTGATTTTAGTTTTCGAGCCCTAAACCTAAGCCCGTACGTGCACGCGTCAAGCCTGCGTGATCCGGTCAAATTAAATGACCTACGAGTACAAATTCGGTCCCAATCCTTTCTCTAACATAAGGTAAATACGTGGATCGACTGCCTAAAAATTGTCGTTGGTATTATCAAGATCAGGCAAGTGCTCCAAATTTTGTGATATTTAGAAAGCTTCTTTTTTATGTGAATAGGAAGCCAAACGAGCAAGTGGGTCATCTGATGGTAAGCGATCACCACTGCCAATAGACACCCGTTGCCAACCTAGAGGACTTAGATGAAATGCCTCTTGTGCCCGTAATTTCCCCGGCTGTCTTACTCTCCACACCGGAACACAGCAGTGCAAGCACTGCTGCTTAGCGGCAGCATTAGCGAGTAAGATGGTGGTAACGATACGGACGGACCTTGCACAAGGTTCTACCACCCGCGACCTATCTTGTAAATGCTTGTAAATCTTTCGTGCTGGTCTGGGAAGAAAAAACGAAGACTGTACCAGTTGCTTTCTCTTCGCGCAAGTCCATCGAGGCAATCGACGCATATCTTATAAGCGATGCGTCTTGAAATATGCGACAAGCTGTTTAGGTTCTAGAGCGTGCCAAAGAAATCCACATACATACACTCGAAAAACATGACCCTCCTCCTGGCGCAATCGGGTAAAAACAGCATGAATATTCAACGATCAATATCCGTAATACTACAAAAATGATACTCGAAGGGTAATATAACTTGTACTCTAATTGAATGTTTGCTAATAATATCCAACCCAAAATGCTGATTCCACGCAGATAAAGTCGCGTGCAAAAGCTAGTCCGTAATATAGACGTAACGCGATGACTCCACGGTTTTCCGAAGCGATGAGCACGTATCATGTTAATCGCTCTTCGCTGTCCACATCCGCACGATAAACCCAATATCCGTCCAATGCACGGATTCCCCGTCCAGGGACCTTAGCATGACGTCCTAATTCCGACTCAGTTCAAGTTTTAACTGTCACTTTTAGTATGAATCTGACAGCGAGCGACCCTAAACTGAATCGCACTAAAATGGCATGATGGCACGAATGGTAAGGCCCCAGTAAGTAGCGTTGACAAAAAATAGATAACTAGTAGTTGCCCTATCGACAATTTTAAGGGAAAAATGCCATAATAAGCCTATCTTTTATTTATTCTCTTAAGTTACAGTGTGAGCTAAGCTTACGGCACAAAATAACACCAAAAAAAAAAGCCGGCGTAGCCTAGTGCTTTGACCTGTGACCTCTCAAGCAGAGGGTCGCGGGTTCGAATTCCGGGCTCGCACTTCTGTGTTTGTCGGAATTTATGTGAGAAATTACATTTGAAATTTACCATGTGCTTTTCGATAAAGGAAAAGATCGTGAGAAAACCGGACCAATCCCAATAACCAATAAGGCTTAGTTTGGAAAGTCAGATGGCAGTCGCTTCTGTAAAAAGTAGTGCCTACGCCAAATCTTGGGATTAGGTTGTCAAAGCGGACCCCAGGCTCGCGAAGCCGTGGCAAATGCCGGGAAAAACGCTAGGAAGATGATGATGACAGTGTAAGCAAAGCACAAAATAACACCAAAGCACCTACACGATAAATTATTACACATTGGAAATTATAAGATACATTTTATCAATAATTTATAAAATATACTACAATCCTACTAATAATTTTAATTGCGAAAGTTTGTGAGGATGGATGGATGGGTGTGACTGAACGGCCTTGGATCAAATTTGGAACGGAGATAGCTGGTGCTCTACATTAAAACATAGACTACTTTTTATCCCAGAAAATTGCATAGTTCCCGCGTTTTGCATACTTCATCTGTATGGCCGGTTACTGTACTACTTTAGACGTGAACTTTGAGATTACCATAACAAGTACGTTGTTTAGAACTTGGTACAAGAAATTACGAACGTAATATTAAGTGGAAGGTCTAATTAACAAGTCTAATTTACAGAAAACACAAAACTGGACTTTACAGTAATAAAACTAGACTAAAATAAACTGCTGACTTTAAAATTCAAAGTATCGTCCTTGGTGGAGGACTAAGATAAAAGAAGAACGAGAGAACTTTGAAACACGAAACGGACGCAGTAGCCTTGTTCGTATACCCTGACAAAGTTAAACAATTGCATGGAAAAGTCACGTACCTACTGAAACTCCCCCAAACTCTAATATTTACACTGCCAACGGAACGAAGACAGCAGAATATCGAATTACAAACGAAATGATATTCACGTTTCGAGGCACTGACTAAGGCATTGAATCAATATTAAAAACAAAGGGCCTCTTGTGTTGTGCTTGGTGAAATCGAATTTCAAAATATTAAGAAGTTGTAGTGACAGCTATAATATTGTAAGAAACGGAAAGAGAAATAAACAAGAGTTATTAATAAAACGTCGTTTCAATGTTGACTAATGCAGACTGATATAGCTGGTAAGGTAACTTAGATTAGCACATAGGCTACTTTTTATCTCGGAAAATTGCATAGTTTCGGCGGTATAGCGATAAACATGTCAAAGGTCGTAGCTGCCTAGAGTTGCGACGTTAAAATGATTGAAGAATATACTATCAACATCAGTTCTTCAATCTAATGCTACGCGGACGAAGTCGCGGGCAGAAGCTAGTTGTTCATAAAGACGAGAAAGTTAAAGCGGAACATTTGGATATCAATGATAATGGTTTTTAGGGTGCCAAATAGGATTATGAAATCAACAGTGGTCATTTAACAGATTTGGCGTGAAAGCGATATGGAATTTAGTATGCAAGAGTGCTTCGGGGGCGATAAATCGATCTAGCTTGGTTTCATTTTTAGAAAACGTCCCAAAAATACCGGTTATCAAGGTAATGTGGCATTATTATATAGGGTTGATTCTTAAAACACACGGAAATAAAAAAAATCTGCTAAGCAGCAAGCAGTAACCGTTCTTTTCGTTCAAATAATCTAAAAACAAAAAAGCCGACTGTAAAATCAATTGACTGAAAAGAAGATACTCGTAAACAATCCCAGAGACTCCACCAACACACTTGTCGTTGAATTAAATACAGCAGGCGGGGACAAGCCTAAATTAACAAATCACGCTACAAAGTTACGGCAAACGCAAAACGCTCCGTTTGGGCTTCACTGCAGTTGGTAAAAAACGACCCTAGATATCAAAATTGCTAAAGTACCGCTAAAACAACGCCTTGCACACACAAATCACGTCTATGTCCCATACGGGGTAGACAGAGCCAAAGGTAACCTACAGGCCACGTTCGGCATTATTGTAGGTTTATAGGTGAAAAGGGGAATCAAAATAGTGATGGGTTGCTAGTAGCTAGCCGCATTAAGCAAACTTCCTAAGATTTTTGCCTTGTATTCTTTTAAAAAGGTGGAAAAACCTACAATTTTATTTTAACAACAAGCCAAAGGTTTGTCTAGAAATTTACGCGTGAAACTTGGGAACGTAATAGCCCGCAATTTTGTTGGTGTCTAAATTAAGGCACGCCGCCAGGAGTCAATTTGGTGTTATTAAAATTTAAGCCTGTCTGGGCGAAATGTCTGAGCCTGTTTCTATGTTGTTCTAGTTTTTTGGGCAGTCGTGCTAATAAATGCGAAAGTTTGTGACGATGTGAGTGAGTATGTTTGTTCCTTCTTCGCGATGAAACGACTTGACGGATTTGAAAAAAATTTGGAACGAAGATAGCTGTTATCCTAGATTAAAACATATGCTACTTTTATCCCGAAGAATTATATAATTCCCGCGGGATAGCGATAAACATTTCACAGCTCGAAGCTGCCTAGAGTCGCGTCATATGAAATAAAAATCACCTAATCACAAACCATGAGTTTTAACGCGAAGAAAAATCTCCATAAAACCGTACCGAAAAAGCACTTCAGGAAAGCAGCACCGTATTCCCAAGACATTAATGAATATAAAAGTGGAAAAACGGGCGACATATGAAGGGTACACATAAATATTGAAGATAGCAAAGTGAAGAAGAAACACTTTTTGGGACTCCGTTTACAGTAATGACCAGCTTCTGCCCGCGATTTCGTCTGCGTAGAATTAGTAAGATGACATTCTATCGCTATCCCGCGGGAACTATGCTTTTCTGGGATAAACAGTGGCTATGATTTAATCTAGGGTACCAGCCTAGATGTGAGTAAGCGAGCTTGTAAGTATGTTCCTGCCTCACGCTGAAACAACTGGACGAATTTTGACCAAATTTGGAACATACATAGCTGGTATCCTAGATTAAAACATAGGCTACTTTTTATCCCAGGAAATGGCATAGTTCCCGCGGTATAGCGATATAGATTATTAGCAGACGAAGTCGCGGCCAACAGATAAGTAGTTAAATATTATATACTAGCTGTTGCCAGCGACTTCGTCTGCAAAGAATTCGTTTATCGCTATCCCGCGGGAACTACGCAATTTTCCGGGATAAAAATTAGCCTATGTGCTATTCCAGACTTTTCTCTATCTATGTGCCGAATTTCATCCAGATCCTTTGGGCCGTTCTGGCGTGATTGAGTAACAAACAAACATCCATCCATCCATACATTTATCCATACTTTCGCATTTATAATATTAGTTAGATTCTTATTCTTATTAATTCTAAGTCATCTTGCATAATTTGTAAGCAGCTGTTCTGTGAAATACAGAGTCCAGTAACAATGTTTTGGAGCAATCTATTTTCTGCAGTGGTTGCAGAAGTGGCGCAGAAGTAAATCACCCGTCCACCGCTATTTATATTGTATAACGCCCCATCGCACGCGTTCTGTTCGCAAGTTGTTTCTACTAGGGATGGGTTATACTTGCTAAATCGCGTACCAGGGCTTAAAATTACGTCCACCTTCTCATACCAGGTGCAGAAACTACGTATCAAAATACTTTTAAAGTATTTTCTATCCAACGCAACGAGTCGAATACTTGCTTCCTTGCAAGTTTTAACCTTGTTATTATACCGATAAGATTCAAAATATTCCAGTCAAGACGTAAAATACTTTGAAAGTATTTTATTTCACGTATTCAATCTGATCGTTCGTCGTAGTAGTAGTAGTACTTACTTTGAAGGGACAGTATACTTTAATGGAGAAATACCTTGCAAGTATCTCGGGTCGGTACCTGGTTGGTATACTTGCAAGGAAATACCTGGTATCAAAACCTGGTAACGTAAATACGCACCATCTCTAGTTTCTACTTCTTATAATTCGGTCCCCGGCGTGTAGAACAGAAACATTGTAGTATCGATTAGTTTTGGATTCTTTTTGTGTGGATTCGAATAGTTAGTGCCGATATGGTGAGTAATGAGATTAATTTAGTTAAGCGAGACAAAACGAACAACATTAACGTAGGTATTTGGTTTTTAGTTTAGTAATACTAAGAATTTCTTAATTTCACAAAAGCAGTTTCCTTTGGTGTCAATTGTTCCAAGATATTTATTTATTTTTATTTTATTTAATGCTAAAACAAAAGTAATAGCAAATGAATGATTGAAATCTTTTGAAAGGTTTACGTTTAGTCTAAATACGATGTAGGTAACATTTAATTTTCCGAATTAAAACAAGATTCAGCATTAATTCCTAATCTTATCTACCAGAGGATGAAACGTAAACAAATCATGATATTTTAGATTTTCGTGTTTTGAACCTCGTATATATTGAAGCACCCTTTAGGCTTCGTCGAGTGTTGAGACGAGAATTGAATAGTGAATGAGGTTGTCTTACCCTCGTTAGATTTTAAGCTGGATTAAGACTAAACGATTTTGTGATCTTTCGTAAATCACGAAGCATTGACAATACCTTTGCATATGAAAGGCTCCTCGAAACACACACACACACACACACACACAAATTAAGTTAATACCCCTTATAGGGTAAACAGATTCTAAAGTAACAAGATCTAAAGGCAACGTTTAACATGATTGTGCACGTATAGGAAAGGGGAAGCAAAATAGTGATGGGTTGCTAGCCGCGTCGCCTATAACATGATTTTCACTCATTTCCTCGATGGACTTTTATTTACCTACGCAGGAAGAGAAGCAACTTTTAGATTCTTACCCCCTTATTCATAAACGCTCTATAGGTATCTACTAACTTAACAATTGTTTGTCCTTATCTGTGAAAGGTAAATGTTAAAGTGACAGATAAGGACAAACGATTGCTAAATTAGCAGAAGGCAAGCGAGCGTTTATAAATAAGGGGTACGTTTTTTCTTTGCTCCCAAACCGGCATGGAAGCAAAACCCCAAACCAACCAACGTAATTTTTCGATTTAATGAACAAATAAACCAAAATTTCCAGGACCAGTTTGAAAAACAGCCGATTGTCTTCATACTACTAAGCTGATTACCAAACATGGCAGTTTAATTTTTATCTTTTCTTTTCTTTGCGCTGAAAAACACACAGTTGTATATCTCCATGTCGTTATTCTACTTGCTGGCATTAAAATTACTGTTTTACACTCAAGGTGGGTGACTTTATTACTGATTACGAAACATCCATTTATGTTGCATGAACTTTGGTGTCGTAAAATTGTGCTGTTTCACAAAATGTTTTCTGTTAGATACTGTTTCACTCAATCGTTTAAGTTCCTACACAATATTATACCAGCTGCTAGTAAGTGATTTCGAAGTATTTTTGAGATCTGTCTTCAGACCACCGATGCGAAACGATGTGTCAAAATACTCTTGAAGGTAGCAAAATTTTATAGGAAGAATGGAATAGGAAGAATTGAATGTCGAAACAAGTTGAATCGTCTTAAAGAGCAACGGATTTTGATGCGTTTTTTTAAATAGATAGTAATTCAAGAGGAAAGTTTTATGTATAATTCTACGCAGACGAAGTCGCGGGTAGAAGCTAGTTATAATCTAATCTAACTAAGATAATGGATGGATGGATGGATGGATGGATGTTTGTTTGTTACTCAATCACGCCAGAACGGCCCAACGGATCTGGATGAAATTCAGCACTTAGATAGAGAAAAGTCTGGAATAGCACATAGGCTACTTTTTATCCCGGAAAATTGCGTAGTTCCCGCGGGATAGCGATAAACGAATTCTTTGCAGACGAAGTCGCTGGCAACAACTAGTATAATATAATTATTAAAACGGACTGAACATCAGAAACTGATTGCCATTAAATAAACACAACGCGATAATTATTTTTTCATCTTAATAGCGGCACAAAACTTGTTCTAGGCGTTCTAGCTGAATTTAATTTAGATAAACGGTTTTTATCGGTCAATTTAATTTCCTTACTCAGAAATATTAAAATTGGCATAGGTACCTACGTCATTTTAGTTTTATTATCGACTCGTCCCCATAGGTTTTTGGATAAATGCCACGGGAAACTGGCACGGAAGTAATTCATGTTGTAAACAGCTGAGAAACTTTTCCCCTTGACTTTTAAATTGGTTTTGTTTAAAAAAAAGACCAAAGTCAAGGACTCTTTTAATTCAAAAATAGCTTTATTGAATACAGTTTGAAACAAATGATTGGGGAGACCAGAGCGTACATACTCTGATGACTTGGACATGCGGTTGGGCAACTGGTTGGCCTACCTAGGTAGCGCTGAAGCTATTACGGTTCAAAAGGATCTTTCGGATCTCGGGGCCGATGGATGAAAAAGATGGCTCAAGAACGTAAGACATGGAGGTGGTGTCGGAAGCCAAGATCCACTTGGGAGTCATGCGCCCAGCCAGCAGGTAGAAAGTATAAAACCAGAATAGCCAGAAAACATCTGAGCGTAGTGAATTTTGTGAATAAAGAACGAAATACATTAACTTTGTAATATTCCACATAAAATGTTTTAACAAAATGTTTTCGTTTGAATTCATCAGCTGAGTATTAAAGTATTTCCTCAGGCGTCTCTTTGTTGTGCAAAATATATCAGAATATTCTTACGTCTTATTTGTAATATTTTTGCGTTACTTTCACCCTCATAACGTGGGAATTGGGAAACTGTTGTGAAATGTATAAAAAAAGCTTTCTTTACCTGAACATCCAAACGTTCCGAGGAAATTTATTACGTATAAGGGTTGAGATAAACTCTTTTATGATGCCATAAAACTAACATTATAGATTTCCTAATTCAATTTGTAGAAAAGCATTAATATAATGAATATGATATCAATGTTGGAAAATTACTTACCTACATGATGGTCTTATTTATATGCCCACAAATAAGTATCAGAAATAGCGTTAGGATCAAAAATAGCCAATCAACCTTTCATCAGTGCAGTAAAGAATGTTTTTGAAAACTTTTCATGCTAAACTCATTTCCAGCGGTTACCTAGTCAATTTTCACACAAACGGCTCTCCATGCACGATGAAAATTATAATAGCCTCATCAGCGCGTACACACAAGCGATCTGACATAATGCCCCAATCATCGTTTAGCGGAATTCACCACATGCCTGTGTAGATTGGGGCTTGTCCGCCGTACAAAAAGTAAGCCTACATAATTCAGGTTCGGCGTTTGATGGCTCTGCATATTTTTGTACAGAAGATTTAGGGGATGCCTTTTATGCTACGTGGTTTCTTGGCAGCGGCTTTTTATAGACAACAAGGAAGGAAAAGCAAGTGGCTAGTCAAATAAGAACAAAGTAGCTAGCAGAGGAAAGCAATTGTTTTTTGTTCATTAATAAATTAAATTAGTACGACCGGATGGCCTATTGGTCAGAGAACCTGACTATGAAGCGCGAGGTCCCGGGTTCGATTCCCGATCGGGGCGGATATTTGTAAGAAAACATGAATCTTTGTCTTGGATGTTTACTATGCATTTAAGCATGTATTTATCTATATAAGTATGTTTATACGTTGTCTAGTACCTACCCATTTCACAAGCTTTGTTTTAGCTTGGGACTAAAGCAATTTTATGCTAATTTTCCAAAGATATTTTTTATTATTATTAATTATGCACTACCAAAAAGTAACCAAAGTGCACTAGTAACTTCACCAACTCTCTTACTCTCCCCGCCGGAACACAGCAGTGCAAGCACTGCTACTAACTAGCAGGATCGGCGAGTAAAAATAGCGGTAGTGACCCGAAAGAACATTTCACAAGGCCACCAGTAAAATGGCAATATTTTAAGGATTTTCTGCAAACAACGTGGTTTCTTAGTAGGCGTTTGTTTAATTTCTAAGGAATGAACTGAATAAAATGGGGACGTTTTGGAAAAAGGCCAGTAGGCTTATTGCCTAACTTGCTCGCAATCGCTATCATCTTCATTTTGACAGTTCATGTATGGGCTGACAATTGGTATCGGAATCAGCTAGCTGTCACATTCATACAAGAACTGTCAAAATGAACACGATGGTGATTGCGAGCAAGTTAGACAATAAGCCTACAGGTCAAGAGTACCCGAAACCGACGAGCATGTATGAAGAGATTCATGAATGTGGATGAAGCGAAAATGGTATGTCAGGATCGTAGCAAGTGGAACAAAGTAGTATCTGCCTACCCCTGTGGGAAAGAGGCGTGACGGTATATATGTATGTATGAACTGAACGATTAGTATCAAACACGGAAGTGTCACGTTTAGGTATCTAAGTAATCAATCACGATATACCTAGAAACGCCTGCATTGGGAAATCGCAAGCGAAACAGAGCGGTGTGATAAAAAGAGAGGGAAGATAATCTTCCAATTACCGAGCATTTTAGCTACCCGTAGTAGAAGCACTTCGAAAGGACTTTTCTTGGGAATGAAAGACTCATTCAAATTAATGTCGTTATCGTTATATGTGAAGGCCATTAAATGACGGTTAATGATTCTTAAATGACGTTACTTGCCTTAATCGCCACGTTATCCTTTTCATAATAAATATGGCCACAAAACGATAGATAAAATCAAGGTCAAAAATATGTACTCGCGCAACGTTTGCAAAAATATGTAGGTATACGTCAAATTTATCGCCAGAGTAATAAGGCGTTTTAACATATTTTTGACACTGTGTTATGTAGGTACATATTGGTGACATTAACAGTACCTAGCTACTTCAATGTATAGTTTTCGTAGGTACTGTAAAAAAAATAACTACCGGAAAATACGAGTCGCCCAATAAAACACGTTTCTTGTACAAAGGACCACGATTTTCTCTTTCGGCGACTAATTGTAATACACGCTTTCTTAAAGTTTCAAACCATTATTATAAGAAAATCGGGACTTAATCACGTAAATAAAATGTACTTTTGTAAATACCTCGAAGTTCCGGACGCGACTTGCATCCATGGTCTCGAGAGGACCCCCAAAGAAAGAAAGAAAACCCCAGGAGGTAGTCCCGTTTTTTTTTATATAATAATTTGTGAAAATCTTCTTCTTATAGTGCCTCTCCAACTAGTGAAGGTTGGCAGTCAGCTCCGCATATTTCCTCCGATCCTTCGCGAGGTTGAAAAGTTTGGCAGCACTTGCGACTCCGGTCCACTCCCGGATATTGTGAAAATCGCGAAAGTTTAAATCGATAATCAAACCACTTGGCTATTTATTTTATTATTATTTCAAAGTACATAATTTTTGCTATTGTATCAAATTGAGACAGTATTTAGTAATTTATTGATAAAATTTCGGCGACCAAACAATACATGTGACCCGAACAATCTCACTCAAAGCACTCCTACTGGCAAATAGAAACACAATCCAAATCACGATTGTTCCGGGAAAGCAAACAACAGTAGTGTATCCAACCGCTTACTATAGTGAGGGTGTGTTCGAGCTATTGTTTTAAAAGCGGCACGGAAATAAAACGTTATTCGTGCCAATGTTGCTTTTTTAAAGTTTGTCGCACTGCTGTTACATCGGAATCTATTTCATGGTAGTTCTTATTATGAAATGTTCATTGCATTTTTTGTTTTTTGGTTTGCCGTGAAAAAAATTTACTAATTGTAAGCATGATATTCAGGAAAGATTTTAAGAGATGTTGTATTTTTTTCTTACTTTAAATTGTCTGATTTAAGGTCTTCTAATGTCCACAGTTCAACAAAAAAAACTTAAACTTCGTTGAATCATTTAAGGGTGCGACCACAGCGCTGCTTAAAAAACGGTGACGTTACGGAATCGCAACAAAATGTATGAAAAAACGGTGAGAAAATGTGACGCATACGACACGTCACTGCGTATACGCGTGGTGTGGTCGCACCCTAAGTCTAAGTTCGAAAAATGTTGTTAAGACATCCATGGAGAAATTAATATTTCGTCACTAAGCATAGATACACAAATAAAACAAAATTATCGTGTTTTTGCACAATAAAGAGTTATACAAACATACATAAAATCCAAAAAAGATGTGTTTTTACCGGATGTTTGTGAGGAACATTACTTTTTAAAGCACTTTCGTGACTGAATTATGAAATCTCAGAGGCAGCACAGCTGTTAAACACGTAACATTAACTTTTGACGAGGATAGCTCAAGTCCACATTAAAATATTTATTATAACGTTGCCAGCTCTCACGTAGAGAAAGAAAAAAATACCTATATAAAATAGTTCATTTTGTAACTAGGCCGGAAAGGCCTATTAAAGCTAAAGGGTTAATTCTACCAGCGCTTTTAGGTAGACCGTCATTAAAAAAACAATGTGTCGCAAGGAAATTAATAAATAATACAAATAAAGATATTATAAAGGAGTACTGTGAGTACAAACCCAAATAAATTATCTAAATATGCAGGCAGTCTCTGCGGAATATGAGTACCTATAAATACTAACTACCTACCTATATCTACAAAGTATAAAACAAAGTCGCTTTCCCAGCTGTTTGTCTCTATGTATGCTTAGATCTTTAAAACTACGCAACGGATTTCGATGAGTTTTTTTTTAATGGATAGAGTGATTCAAGAGGAATGTTTAAATGTTTTCTACGCAGACGAAATCGCGGTCAGAAGCTTGTTTAGATATTAAAAATAAATCAGAACTTTTTCAAGATGATGACAGATCCCAGCCAAGGCACTACGAATGAGTAGAAGCATGTAAACATGTTTAAAATGTCCGAAATTATATTGATAAAAAACATTACACGGCTAACGATTTTTTATAAAATAGAAGAGAAATATAAGCTAATGACTTACCTTACATAATCAGACAAAACTAAGAGAAATACAACAAAATGATTTACCAAACATCAGAAAGACTGAGTTGCCAATAAAATCAAATCTAAACAACCTGCAGTCAATTCTAATAATAAATAGTAGATAAAGTTAAAAACCTTCAAACTCAATCAACAAGGCATTTCCTGCTGCGGTTGATAATAAGTCATTTTCCACCCACGTAATCTAATATCAACATTACATGCAATATGATCACACCACTGTGATAATCACTACCATTGCACCATTTTCGACCCAACACCGCAGTATAAAATCGTGGAACGTTTGAAAAATAACACATAATATCGTAGCTATTATTGACAAGTAGATATAAATATGGATAGGGGACAAAAAACACTGATAAGCTATTCTAACTTTTCTCAGACGAAACAAATTATACCTAGAGGCGATCGACTAAACTGTAGAAATAGGTCAGACCAACAACGCCATACTGTCTAGATTTTGTCAATGCGTATTTAATCAGAATCTACTTACACTTTTTATTAGTAACGTACACCATTTCAGTCTTACTGCTCATTTAGTAGCTTACGTTTGTAATAAATAGGTTAAGTAAGGGGTAAGTAAGGTGTAAGGTAGGTGTATGTCTAAGTATTTTTCGAGGTTTTTGAATACGTGCACGGAAAAGTCACATTTTACTCCCTAGAGAAACAAAGGAGCTTAGAGCGTGCGATGTTGTTTTGTACAGTCACCAGCATAAATAAATGATCACTTTTGTACCTTGTCACTTTAAAGTCATGTTTGAAAAACCATACGAAATCATGTACCAACTGAAAGGGACAAGGTACAAAAATGATCACTTATTTATGCTGGTGACTGTACCTACGTCGCCGCGCATCGTAATAAAGTTAGTAACAAAACTTTGAAGTGGAATTTAAAACCTTGAGTAGTAACAGCGGGTGGGAACAAAACCTTTACATTCAGGTAGCAATGAGCTTTAAAGCTAATATTAAACTCACCGTATCATTCCGAAGCACAAAGAGGTTCTAAACACCGAACTAACCAGGCTTGTGCCACGCGGTATCGAACCTTATGCCCTTTTGCCACATGTGTTAGAATCTCCACGGCTTTGACACTGACAATTTGCACTTAGCACTTTTTGGTTGTGGGGCGCATTTTTTTTAAATAGTTTGTGCTATGCGGTGGACACGGGCGCGGCCTGGCAGCTATGCCTGCGGACTAGGGTTGCTGAAAGATAGGGATGGGATAATACGGCACGAGGGTAACTTATCGATAAAAACAAAGAAATGCGCTGCTGCGCGGAAATGTTGAAGTGCGTAGTTGTAAAGTTGTGGGTCAATCTAATTCGCGCTCGAATTTAAAAAAAAACGTGTCGCGTTAAAAGCAAAACCAACATAGTATCTCGAAAAGTTCATTCAATATTAAAGCTCATTTTGTTTTTAAGATTAGGTATTACTATATTGACTTTTTTGAGCTAGTCTAGTTAGTTTTACTTCTAATACGGCGATTATAATATTTAATGCAGCGATAGACGAAGCTCCTCCCGATAATAAAATGCAATTTAACGTATCAGCATCTCCACTAGCTTTTTCATTTTGCAAGGAAATAGCTGAACCACTACTCATGGTCATAAAATATAAAGCTAAGATTAACATATGACGTTTTAAGTGTAAAATCGTAATGTTTTTAACGTAAAAGAAGAATCAATGTGTGTACTGCGTAAGCCATTGTGTCACAATGTTTTAATGCTTGTATTATTTTCTATTCAATCACTAAATTATTCCTTAAGCACTAGGTATTATAAACAGAAAGCGAATAATACGATCAATCTGATTTGATTAGGGAACACGCAGTATGTTTTGACAGTTGTATGTTTTGACGATTGAAATTCAATTCAATTTTTTTTAAATAGCGCCATCGATACTATAAATGATTCCGTCAATGTCGAGGTTGAAGAAGACAGTGTCGTTATTTTATTTTACTGTTGATTGGTGGCTTGGATGTACGGTGACGTTTGAAATAAACATTTAAGAAAAGAAAAAAAAAGAAAAAAAACTTTTATTACCACACTAAAGATAAATTCGTTATGAAAAAAACAAAGGTGTTTAGGGGTGGCAAAAGGAGCGGACTCAGCATTTGCTGCGAGTGCAAGGATAAGCTTGCATCTGCGCAGCGCTGGTTTTCAGTCCGCCCCTCCTCCCCGCACTCCGTACCTACCACTTCAACAAAGGCAGATAGACTTACTTACAACTAGCATGCACACAAGACCCAAAAAAAAAGAAAAACATTTTTTTTTGGAAGAGAAAATAAAAATAAATAAATTGTATTATTATAATAATGAAAAGTGTGAATAAATTATATTTGTATCGTTTTGTACGGATTTGTGGTGTTCAATACAGAGCATTAGTAGGCATTGTAATAATTAAATAAAGGTCAAGAACGTAAGAACGTAAAGGCACCGAGCAGCAACCTGATTGTCTTGAGAGTTATTTTTCTAATTTTTCTAATTTTTGTCGACAAAGCTATCGATATCGATAAAAACTATCACGTCACTATAACTGTACTGCACTTGCGCAGTAGCTGTCAGTAGGAACACACCGCGCTACCGACGTTTACTTGTAAATATTACATTTGAAATAAACTGTGGGGTTTTTGTGTCACGAATACTGATATTTCTATAGTTTCTGACTTGAACAATTTTAGTTCGAATCAAACGTTCAACGTGGACTGTTTCATGTCTGAAAGTAAAATTTGAACGCCCTTGAAACAATATGTAAGTGAAACTTTAATTACATACAAGATGTCTAAGTAGTGGGTTAAATATATTATCAACTAGCCAATTTTAAAAATGGTATTTTTGGCTTCTATGGCGCTTATAGAGGCTCCATAATTTTTATTTCTTTAATATCTCTCATGTACAGACATCGACCTGTATGACCTGTAAGACCTGTTACAGTTTTATTATATGTATAGATTGCCATTGCATTTTAATACATTGCTGATCTATTTTCATGTTTGTGTTTTATGTTTCATTTTTGTACAAATTGTGTGTAACATGCTCTATATTTGTGTGTCTTTCAAAAGAGAATAAAATGTCTTCTTTCTTTTTTTCAATTCGTGGTAACATTATTTTTGGCGTAGAAGTGAGCATAACAGTCAAAAGTTTCAGTCAAAAAATTCATTTATCTCTCTGATCTGCTTCAAAATTCAGTCGCAAGATTCTACCCGGACAAACATACATACAAACATTGGAAGTCAAATAAAAGCTTGTAATATAATATCCATTTCCAATTTTCAGGGAGCGAGCGCTTTCACTAACTTTACCATCTCTTTCTATCCTTATCTTATACCGTTTGACAGAAACAAATGGAGAATGCGATTATGATTTCGAGCTCATTACAAAATATCGTGTCCTCTGGTTGACTTGGCAGGAAAACAATTAACCCAGTAATAATCAGATTAGAAAATTTCGCGGTCCAAAAACTTACCCTTTCACTTCCATCAAATTTGGGGGAGCTATCGAAAAAGCTATGACAAATTTGAAGGATGTGATCAACGTAGAATGGGACGGAAAAGACTTGACCCAACGAACGACACATATATACACACTAGCTTCTGCCCGCGACTTCGTCCGCGTAGAATTAGCAATTGATATGTTTATCGCTATCCCGCGGTAACTGTACAATTTTCCGGGATAAAAAGTAGCCTATGTTTCAATTTAGGATACCAGCTATCTCCGTTCCAAATTTTATTCAAATCCGTCCAATCGTTTTAGCCTGAAGAAGGAACAAACATACACACTCACTCACATCGTCACATCGTCACTCACAAACTTTCGCATTTATAATATGAGTAGGATTTACATAATCAATCATACGTGATGTTTCTGAAACCCTTCACAAACTAAGCTCGCAAATGTAAGTTACAGTACCGCATGTATACTCAAGAGCAATAATAACGGGTCACTTTTCATAGAATCTTATATGAAAAGTGTCTCTATATTTTTGCTCGTCAGTGTAACATGTCTGCTTTTACTCTCATCCTATTGTGTTGTCAACGCTCCCTTCTTTCCTTTCCTTCGCTCCCTAGAGTCCCATTGAAAGGACCGACAAATACCTCTCTGAATACCTCACAACTAGTTTCGTACTGTGTATTTGTTTACAAAATATATGACTTGTAAACAGGATTTTGACCCGCCACACTGTGGAACATAGAAAGAAAGAAAGAAAGAAAGAAAACATTTATTCATGATAACATTACAGACAAAAGAAGAAAAGGAGCAAAAAAACATAAAAACATGCATCATGAAATGGTCCCATCTCAGCATAATGCTGGCCTTGCAGCCAGCACAGTCATGTACAGTGGATTTAAAGTGGGCTACTTAAAAAAGAAAAGAAAGAAGAAAAGCCGTGGTAGCCTAGTGGTTTGACCTATGGCCTCTCAAGCAGAGGGTCGTGGGTTCAAATCCCGGGCTCGCACCTCTTAGTTTTTCGGAATTTATGTGCGAAAATTACATTTGTAATTTGCCATGAGCTTTTCGGTGAAGGAAAACATCGTGAGGAAACCTGCACACATCTGCGAAGAAATTCAATGGTGTGTGTTAAGTTCCCAATCCGCACTGGGCGCGCGTGGGAACTAAAGCCCAAACCCTCCAATACACGGAGGAGGCCTATGCCATGAGTCACGCCGAATTACGCGACAATTTAATAAATAAACGACAATAATAACAACAACAACAACAATCATTTAAACAGAAATTGTAGCGAATACGGAATAAAAAGGCTTATAAATAAAGTAAATAAATAACTTATAAGTGAAATAAGGGTGAAGACCAAAAAGTTGCACATCGTTAGAGTTGCGTTAGTAGGTTTAAAATTACATACATACATACATACATATCGTCACGCCTCTTTCCCACAGGGGTAGGCAGAGACTACTTTGTTCCACTTGCTACGATCCTTGCTTGCTTGATCTTGGTTTAAAATTACCACTAACTTTTTTCATTGTGACACGAAAGTTAACCATACAAAATGTATGACTAATTCCGGACAAGACGTATAGACAAAAGACTGTCAAAGGCACTTGTCCCACCGCCGGCGAATAGCGAGAAGCGAGTGTTTTTTATTATGGAACTTTTATCGCCCGGCGACAAAAGCGACAAAATTTCCATACTAAAAACACTCGCTTCTCGCTACTCGCCGGCGGTGGGACAAGTGCCTAAAAACCAATAGCTGCTCGTAGGACCGCACCTCCAGATATTTCAGATTAAAACATTCCATTCCTTTCAACGAAATGCTTCTGTCGTTTCGTCAAATTACAGACTAAACGTACAATAAAAAGATTCTTGATCTTTCTTTAAGTAACATCTTTTAAGTCGCTAGCTAGCTAGTTGTTGCCTGCGACTCCGTAGCAGAATTCGTTTATAGCTATCCCGCGGGAATTATACGATTTTCCCGGGACTCAAACTATATCTGTACCAAATTTGTTTAAAATTGGTTCAGTTTAGACGTGAAAGCGTAACAAAAAGACTTCACATTTTATAAAAGCAATAGGGATTATTGTGTAGGGATGTTTGTAGGTATTTCAAAAAGTATTAATTAATGTTATTTTAAGCTGAATCCTGGCATCGTCATTTCTGCCGTTCCGCGTGTCACAAACATTTCAATAAAAACCTATAAGGGCTACAGGAATGGAATTTGGTTACAATGAAATACTAACGTTTAACAGTTCTTGTAGATATTATGTTACACTAGCATCTGCCCGCGACTTCGTCTGCGTAGAATTAGATTGAAGAAGTGATGTTGACAGTTATGTTCTGCAATAAGTGTTTACGTCGCGACTTTAGGCAGCTACGACCTTTGAAATGTTTATCGCTATCCCACGGGAATTCTGCAATTTGTCGGGATAAAAAGTAGCCTATGTTGTAATCTAGGGTACCAGCTATATTCGTTCCAAATTTTATTCAAATCCGTCCAGTCGTTTTAGCATAAAGACGGAACAAACATACACACTCTCACACATCGCATCATCACAAACATTCGCATTTACAATTTAGTAGGATTTACTAGGGACTTACCTTTTGTCCAAAGGTTCTCGACCAAAACAGCCTCTAACGCCTATTAGCCGATGCTTAGACCCAAAATTGCGGTATCCAGTATGTAGGCAGATGGCCTTTGATGCGGTTATTACTACAAAAAGTTGAGGTTAGCGTTAGTTGAGTTTTTGATATGAATAACTAGCTTCTGCCCGCTACTTCGTCTGCGTAGAGTTAGCAATTGACATGTTTATGGCTATCCCCCGGGAACTATGCTATTTTCCGGGATAAAAAGTAGCCTATGTTTTAATCTAGGGTACCAGCTATCTTCGTTCCAAATTTTATCCAAATCCGTTCAGTCGTTTTAGCGTGAAGAAGGAACAAACATACACACTCACTCACTCACATCGTCACATCATCACATCGTCACAAACTTTCGCATTTATAATATTAGTAGGAAGGATAATACTGTATACACTCGTATACAGTATTATTATTTCGGTCCGCGGATCGGGAGACGAGCTGTTTGTCGGCCTCCAATAAGATGGAGCGACGACCTGATTAAGATCGCGGGATCGCGGTGGATGTGGAAGGCACACCGGTCTGAGTGAAGAGGCTTGGCGGAGGCCTATGTCCAGTAGTCGACGTCCTTCGGCTGACATGATGATGATGATACTCGTATTAATCCGGACAGCTTCAGTAGGTGTTAGGTGGATGGGTTAGCTAGACTGGCAGACTTACATATTAACCACGACTGTGACGACGGAGCCTGGATAGCAAGATCTTTTAAAGTTAGGGCATGGACTCAAACCATACAAAAACCACGTCTTTATCCTTTACGGAGTAGACAGCAGGTAACAAGACCAAGAGGCCACGCGTATCTTGATTGTAGACGTGTAGGTGGAATGAGGAATCGAAATAGGGTTAGTTCGAAATATTATAAACAGGATGTGAACCGCGATTACGTTTATTGAGCACCCGAAATTTCGAATGAACTTAACCGTGAATCATTAAAAACTCTTATTGAAATAGGGTTAGGTTGCTAACCGCGTCGCCTGTGTGTAAGATTTTCGCCTATTCCTTCGATAAACTTTTGCGATCTACACGGGAAGAGAAGAGCTGGTTATTTGTTTGCTCCCAGCATGGAAGATTAATGATATAAGTATAGAAATTGATAGAATAGGTTATTAAGCTTTAAAAATAAAAATGCCAACACCTACACTACTTTTTCCCTAATTACAAAATGCCGTGGTAGTACTTTATATTAGTTGAATCACTTACTACGAACATTATAAAAGTATGATTCATGAAAGAGAAATGGAAGCTAGAGCTGGGAACAAAGAAAAACTAACAAAGCTAGGTTTTATCAACAGCAATTCGTAATTGAAAAACTTGAGTCAACTTGCACACGTAAAATTTATCGCACCACGAAAGCAAACCAACTTCTGAGTCTGTATTAGTAAACATAATGAAATAATATGAAACAAAAGAAAAAAGACGAATTAGATCGCAGCGTGAAGCTTTATCCACCATCGCAAAAGTAAAGAGTGGCGAGAGGTGTGTTTTGCGCAGGATTGATTGCCCGTTCTTTCTCGCTCGCGACATAGCTCTCACGTACACTTTGTGGTAGCCATGCTAATCCGAGAACACTTGCAGGATACAGTTGGTGCTGCCGCGGAGCGTCTTTCCAATGCTTACACGCCTTTCACTAACGATGTGTTATAATTATAGCAAAAGAACAATGAAATCATCCAAAGAGTTGCGGCAAAAATGAAGTGGGAATTGGCTGGTCATGTTTGCCGTATGCTGTACGAGTTATGGGCAAAGACAACCACCAAATGGAGAACCAGAACTCAAAGCGGCGACCCGGCAGACCTAGACGGTGATGGTGGGACGAATTGGACGCCTTCTAGAAGGCTACTCTCCGTAGTAGACCGAGGGCAGCCGAAACGTTGGAAGGCTTTAGCTCAGCAGTGGTACATACATACGTCACGCCTCTTTCCCATAAGGGTAGGCAAAGACTTTGTTCCACTTGCTCCGATCCTGACATACCTCTTTCGCTTCATCAACATTCATCAATCTCTTCATACAATACATGCTCGTCGGTTTCGGGTACTCCTAACTTTTTCAAAACGTCTCTTTGGTCCCGGAACGTCCGCCTACGCCTTGCCCTCCCAACGCATCCATTCACACAATAGGCATTTAATAATATAATAATATACAAATAAAGAGTTGGTTGATGGAAAGTCGGTGCAGCGATGATCTTCACAGGGCGGCTGGCAAGAGCTGGATGAGAGTGGCCGAAGATCGTGCTCAGTGGCGTGCCATGGGAGAGGCCTATGTCCAGCAGTGGACGAACGTAGGCTGTTGATGATGATAATGATGATGATGATGATGAATAAAGAGTTATTCTCCGTTCAGGCCAGACACTACTTTCTGCAATGAAGATACCGACAAAGATTGAATGGGCTAATCACCGGGAGTTATTTGAGGAATCGATCCTCTGGAAAGGGGTTAGCTAACATAGCAAGACGCCTTCTCCAGTACTGAGTGCTCTGAGCTACGCACTCATGGCTCGGCAAGCGGCCAACTGGCACCTCCTTACATTTTAAAGTAAGCAATTGTTAAAACTCGAATGCGGCCTAAATGCGGCTAGTTTTTTCTGAAATACCGACTTTATTCCGATCCGTTATGGTTTGAAGCAAATTTTTGTTACTGCATCATCAACCTCATGTCATCATCAACCTATAGAGAGCTCTTGTCGGTGGAGTAATCGCCATTCACTTATTTTTCTGCCACTGTTTTGAGCTCTTGATTCGATGACATTAACCTTTTCCTTTGCTTGATCCATAAACGCATGGGTTGACCTTCCTCTGTCTCTTCTTCCTTCTTATTTTCCCTCTTATCAATTTTATATAATCGTCGTTGTATCAGCCCCAGCATAATTTTCTCTTCTATTTTTAATCATTGCACGCCTTAGAACCATTCAGGGGACCCGCTTGCTCATTTTCGTTCCTTGTCATATGATACTAATATAATGAAGAGGTAAAGTTTCGGAGTTTGTGAGGTTGTAGGGGGTAATATCTGGATCTACTGAACTGATTTTGGAAATTATTTTACCAATTAACCATTGTTTGCGAGTGTCCCTAATCCTGCCCGGATAAGAAATACATACCAAAGGACCTGGAACGTTTTTCATAGGTTTTTCCATGAATTAATAATAGTTAATGCAAGTGCAGGCGACTACATTCTGCGCAGGCAAATTGACTGGTAATTTTAGAATGAATGCAATTCCTCAGAGCGATGACCTCCCTACGATCAATAATGTGTTAATACGACTGTGTGCGGGACATTTTATTTGCCATAATGGGTTCGATTCCCGGCCATAGCTTTACTTTCCGGATTTTTCTAAGTGTTTTAGTTTTTTAACCGACTTAAAAAAAAAAAAAGGAGGAGGTTCTCAATTCGGTTGTATTTTTTTTTTTTTTTTTTTTATGTTTGTTACTTCAGAACTCCGTCAATTGTGGACCGATTTGGAAAATTCTTTTTTTGTTGGAAAAAAAAGTTTGGTCCCATTGCCACCAAATCAAGATCTGATAATGGGATCCTGGAGAAATCGAGGGCAACCTTCAAATTTTATAAGCACACCTATAGCGATTTCAACATTTTTGACTCCAAATCAAGTATTTTGTTGAATATTGTGACTATTGAATCAAACTTCTTCTTTTGACCATTATTTTTATTCGTCAAATAAACATTACTTTGTATCGTACATAAACAAGATCACGGGAGATGACAATCATAATGAGGAGTAGTTGCCACAAATAATGCTATAGGTTATAGCTAGTGATGACACATTTCAACAGTTTTCAGTGTCGTTTAGAAAATTTAAACAGACACACATAAAACTTAGTTGTGTACGTAAACAAATCTTACAAAGTTTTCTAGTCATTTGGAAAGCCAAGTCATTCGTAACTTGATACTGTTTCTAAACCAAGAGTAACATAAGCCAATAGTAAGGAAATACTTTCCACCACAACACAGCAACATGGCTCCAGAAAGTTTATATAATGTGAACAGTTGTCTAGAAAGATAGTATAACGGGAGAGCCGGAGACGGGCACAAGTCCCAAAGTAAACTCCAAAGTGTCAGTTTTGTGTTTTAACGTCATTAATTCTTTAGAAAAGCATTCCATTATCATTTTACAAACTCGTCAAAATCGAAAGTTTATTTTGTAAAAATAGGCCGCAAAACCATAATTACAAAAACGGATAACTCACGTATAAAAGCCGAGTAATGCTCGTATGAGCAGAGCGTTGGCGCGCAGTTACTGCGCGCCAAAGTATTCGTTTCGCTGCCGCCGGGCGAGCGCTCCATGAGGAAGGACTACGGATTAGTCCGGAACAATGTCAAGCATTACTCGGCTTTTATGCGTGAGTTATCCGTTTTAGTAATTATGATTGAGTCTCACGGTAGTTTCATGGTGAAAGTAGGCCGCAAAAGACTCTTTTATATATATTTTTTCTTAGAATAAGGGAACGTACTGGTGTGAAAGAAAATATAGTGACTAGGATAGGAAAAATTATGCTTAGTGTTGGTCACGTAGAGGATGGTTGGAAGATCTAAACAGATTTTTAATAGCGAGTGTGAGGGTAAAGGGGAAGGCCTAGACGGACGTTCCGAGACCAAATTAGGGACGTTTTGAAAAAAGGTCCAGGTCAAGAGTACACTAAACCGAGGAGCTTGTATGAAGAGATTGATGAATGAGGATGAAGCGAAAGAGGTATGCCAGGATCGTAGCAAGTGGAACAAAGTAATGGGAAAGATAGTTAATTATATATATTTCCCATAGGGGTAAGCATAAGCAGAGACTATTTCTTCCATATGTGTATAATTATGTGTTGTATGTGTAATTATGGAAATAAGAAGAGTTTGCCAAGATCATTTGTTTGGTATTATGTATTATGCTATGTTGTATAATTTGTAATTTAGGTTCGTCCCTGCTGTATTTAATTGAAAGGAAACTCTGTTGCTGTAGTTTCAGGGCTTGTCTTTCTTTTCTTGCAGCCAGCTTCTTTGTTTTCAAATAATTATTATCCACGGAAATTTCAGCCGCTATTAAATAGTAGAGCCATGAAAATTTGCACCCGACTGATGTAAGCAGTATAAATGAAGGTCACGACAGGATTTTTGGCCCTTAAAAAAACCTTCGGAATTCACTAAAATTTGTAGGTACCCACCCCGATCTTGGTCGCGCATGTGAAGCTTCCAAAAAAAAACCTCATTTATTGCGTATACCTATCTCTTTTTCTTTTCCAACCGGTACGGTGTAACCAGCTCGCCAATAATTTTAGCTCTAGAGTTAACTCTACAGCTCTTACGACAAGGTTCTATTTGAAATACCCTGGCTAGGTGTTATATTACTTTGTCGTTATGGATTACAGACCCCTGATTATCTCAGCTGAGCAACCAAGTGTCCAATTCTGCTCCAGTTATCCACTATTTATATATAAGTAAGTGTTTATAACACACTAGCTTTGTCCACGTAGAATTAGCAATTGTCATTTTTATCGTTACCTACCTATCCCGCGGGAACTATGCAATTTTCCGGGATAAATAGTAGCCTATGTTTTAATCTAGCGTGGCCTTTAGGTCTTATTACCCTAGGCTCTGTCTACCCCTCAAGGGGTACATTGTAAATATCACGCTTGTGACAGTTTAATTTCTTAATTACTCAATCCGTTTGCCTAATAACGTTTGTACTTTTTATTTTTGGTATGAAATTAGGCATTTTTTTTTTCTTTGCCCGAAAGGCAGGGTTTAACGAAAGCGCCATCTGGGCCCGCACGTCGAAACCACCAAGCGAAGGCTTTGAAGCTAATGCCGCTGGAAGTTTTAGGTTGATACGTTGGCGAGAAAATATCACGTCGACACGATAGAGGGCGCTAGTAGTTCTACAAGTTATGAAGTATGATAAAAACGGTTTTATTATCCAACTAGCTTATTCTGCCAGTCTGCGTAGAATTATACATATATATATATATATAATATCTTCCTCTTCAATCTCTAACTATTAAAAAAAAACCGCATCAAAATCCGTTGTGTAGTTTTAAAGATCTAAGCATACATAGGGACAGACGGACAGACAGAGGAAAGCTACTTTGTTTTATACTATGTAAGCCTTACATAGTAGGTATAAAACAAAGTAGCTCTCCGCTTGCTACCTTACATTGTAAGGTATTTTCATTCTTACCTGTCCTATTTGGTAAACAAAATTCTAACCTCAAAACGTCTCATTTTTGTTATTTTTTAACTATTTCATCGTAAATAAAGGAACTGGAGATAAATTATCAGCAAAGTTATGTACAAAATATTGCCTCAGGTTTATTTGATAACATAATAAGTACACCTTATTCTTTACAAAAATTTGCACATTGAGGTTAGAATTTTGTTTACCAAATAGGACAGGTAAGAATTACCTTAGTGATGATAATGATACTTAGTGATGATTATGAAGCAAAATTGATTTAAAAAAAAACTTTTTTTGTGACTAGGCCGCGAACTTTTCAATCAGCCCGATACTTTTTTTTCTGATTGCATTTTAAATTGCTTCATAATAAAATTATGAGAAATATAGGCAAGAATTAATGTCTATTACCAAATTCTAACTAACAATATTAATTCTATCTACTAATACTATAAATGCGAAAGTTTGTGACGATGTGACGATGTGAGTGAGTGAGTGTGTATGTTTGTTCCTTCTTCACGCTGAAACAACTGAACGGATTTGGATAAAGTTTTGGAAGGGAGATAGCATGTACCCTAGATTGAAACATAGGCTACTTTTATCCCGGAAAATTGCATAGTTTCCGCGGGATAGCGATAAACATGTCAGAATAGAGACGCAACGTAAATTTATTGCAGAATATACTCTCAACGTCAGTTCTTAAGTCCAATTAAACGCGGACGAAGTCGTGGACAGAAACTAGTTGAATAATAAATAGCGCGATTCTATTGAGAACTAGCTGTTGCCAAAGACTTCGTCTGCAAAGAATTTTGTTTATCGCTATCCCGCGGGAACTACGCAATTTTCCGGGATAAAAAGTAGCCTATGTGCTATTCCAGACTTTTCTCCATCTATGTGCCGAATTTCATCCAGATCCGTTGGGCCGTTATGGCGTGATTGAGTAACAAACAAACATCTATCCATCCATCCATCCATCCATACTTTCGCATTTATAATATTAGTTAGATTAATCATAATCACTAAGACAATTTAAATTAGTTCGTAACGTTTCGTAAAATTTTATTGTTATTGCCTAGGTATATTATTAAATACTAAATAACGTATTTATATTGAGAATTAATCACTAAAACAGTTTAAATTAGTTCGAAGCAATTATAGTAAAATGTTTCTTGCTTTTTCCTAGTTATATTATTAAAAAATAAATAGCGGCTTTTTATTGAGAATTAATCACTAAGACAGTTTAAAATTAGTTTAAGATTAGTAGTTAGGAAAATTTTATTGTTATCGCTTATATCATTACTAACTATTATTTATTCGAGAAGGGTTACATAACTATTGCATCAAACCCTTTATTTCGCAATGTTAATTATAACCAGCATACTTTAAGGCCGTATTTTTGTATTTTTTGAAGTGTAAACTTCTTTAGCACTTTTTGGGATGGGTAAAAAATGTTTTAACACTCACGTCAGGCGTAAGACGGAGACTTAAGACAGAGACCCTTTTTTATCTTTATTTACAAGCTTAGATCATTTAAATGAACTGGCCAGCTCCAAAGGCCTATTACAAGACGGAGATCCTCTAAGAGCTTATTTTTGAAATACGAATGAATCGCGTTCGGTTTTTGAAGTGTTTTTTTGTTGAGTCGTGGAGCAAGTGTAGAACTTTTGCTCCACGACTCAACAAAAAAAACACTTCAAAAATCGAACAGCACATTGTTAGAGGTATGTCAATATAGACAATACGTACGTTTTTTTTGTAAGCGGCCAGTGCGGTACGCGTCTTGAGAGTCATGGAGGTTACAACATTAAAATCTAATCTATGCTGCTGTTATCACTTCTGCCGGCACTTCCGGGGTGCTACCCGTCGCTTTTTTATGTGAACCCGAGCATGCGGGTCACCAGGCCCCTTTTTCACCAATATGACAATGTCGGTGACAGTGGCAATTCGCATTGCAATGCGTGGTCAATATGAAGCCAACCGGCGAAGATCTCGTCGAGTTTGTAACGTAAACAGAATGGTCACATAATTACAACAAAACGGATAACTCACGTATAAAAAGCCGGAAGAATGCTCCGACAATTGAATTGATGAAGGACTACGGATTAGTCCGAAACAATTGTCGGAGCATTCTTCCGGCTTATTATACGTGAGTTAGGTACCCGTTTCGTTGTAATTATGTTTGAGTCTGACGGTAGTTTCATGTTGAAAGTATTGTCACATGTCACTAGTGGTGGTCGTTATTACAACAGCTGATAACGTAATGCATTATTTGCACGCAACGAACAACACATTATCGAATCGTCAACTATCCTGTTATCATTATTCGTTCTCTGCTGTCAACGTTGTTCATACGCGCACTGTTGCCGCACTTGGCATAGAAGCGCAAGCGAGTGCACAACAAATCAAGTAGGTGTGTGCGAGAGATAGCGCTATACGCGCGAGCTCGCATCGCAATCGCAATTCAAATAACTGACTTTTGGTATCATTATAAGCTGTAAACAAGGTAACAGAGCGTTTTTTTTGCTTTTGTTCCCGTACGTTTTTATAACGCTGCGATCGCGACGAAATAAGTATAACAATTATTTAATAACAAATTCATTATCGTTTTGTAAAACAGCAATATAACAGGATAACAGACAACAGTTTACAATGACAGCTATTTAAGAATAACACAACACTGTTATTCATTATTGCAAAACAGCCGTTATTGCCACCACTACATGTCACCGACAATTGTCGCTTTGAGGAAATAGTATTAAGACAGAATACCTACCTCACGTACCTACCGGTGAAATTACTGAGGTTATGAGGTTATATAACATAAATCCTACTAATAGTAATTAGTAGGAACTAATCCTAATAAATCCTACTAAATATATACCTAAATGCGAAAGTTTGTGGGGATGGATAGATGGATGGACGTGACGATGTGAATGTGTACCTACCTACGTTTGTTCTTTTTTCACGTTGAAACGACTTTTTTTTTATATGAATAGGAAGGCAAACGAGCAAGTGGGTCACCTGGTGGTAAGCGATCACCACTGCCCATAGACACCCGCAACGCCGGAGGGATTGCAGATGCGTTGCCAACCTAGAGGACTTAGATGAAATGCCTCTTGTGCCCGTAATTTCTCCGGCTGTCTTACTCTCCACACCGGAACACAGCAGTGCAAGCACTGCTGCTTAGCGGCAGGATTAGCGAGTAAGACGGTGGTAGCGATCCGGACGAACCTTGCACAAGGCCCTACCACCCGCAAAACGACTGGACGGATTTGGATAAAATTTGGAACGAAGATAGCTGGCTCCCTAGATTAACACATAGAATATATATAATATACATAATAATTATGGATTATGGAATTGGAGACACTTTGTCACAGTATACGAATTTAATATTGTTGCACTTTACATTTACTAAAAACCCTAGCGAGGTTGTAATTTTGGTTACTGTAACGTGCAAAAGTTACTGATAAACCTAGCAGATGAGTACGTGGCTTAACGCGGCTTTTAGATCATCTAACTAATAAAATATTATAAATGCGAAAGTATGGATGGATGGATGGATGGATGTATGTTTGTTTGTTACTCAATCACGCCAGAACGGCCCAACAGATCTGGATGAAATTCGGCACATAGATAGAGAAAAGTCTGGAATAGCACATAGGCTACTTTTTATCCCGGAAAATTGCGTAGTTCCCGCGGGATAGCGATAAACGAATTCTTTGCAGACGAAGTCGCTGGCAACAGCTAGTTATACATATAAATACTAACCAATAAAACTACAATACAATACAAAATACTCTTTATTTCTTTGTATGAAGAGATTGATGAATGTTGGATGAAGCGAAAGAGGTATGTCAGAATCGTAGCAAGTGGAACAAAGTAGTTCCTGCCTACCCCAATGGGAAAGAGACGCGACTATTATATATGTACAAATCAGTACAAAACAATTCAGAAACTAAGAACAAAGTATACAAATAGGCGGTCTCTTTGATTTAATTTCAATAAGTAATTGCGTAATATATTTAAATCATTTCACAACGTTTATCTTAAAACGAATTGATCGTTTAATCGATTAAAATGACTTCGTTTTTAATTTAGATCATACCTATATAAAGAGTATATTCATGCGGCATTTTCATTTGTCTCCAGAGATCTCTAAGAAAAGCAAGTGTCCTAATGCAATAACTGGCAGTTAATAAAAAACAAAAAAAGGACTGGCAATCAATAATCGTTGCCGGTAAGTGTTGAAAAAACAAAAGTTACCATGGAGGTCGGTTACTATGGTAACGAGACTCTTTTCGCCCCAAAGCCGTTCGTCGAAGGCTTAGGGCGTATGTTCTACATAATCAATCCGAAAAATAGTGCTATAGAAGACGTGGAAGATGTGCCAAATTTCTATGTGCAGGTTGGTATTTTTTATTTTATTTTCACACATTATTTTCATTGTTATATTTTACCAGATTACCTAATTAAGTATATGAGCTTATTGTGTCGCCACTTTTGAAGAGATGGCTCTTACTGAACATGATTGCCGTATTGTCAAAAAAATTATTTCGATGTCACTATACTAGTATTAAATAGTTTTATGTCTACCCCGTAAGTGATATAGACGTGATGATGATTTGTGTGTTATGAAAGTATGTGTAGATGCCGCACTTTATTTGTGACGAGCAGGGGCCTTATCATGACGTCCTAATTCCGACTCAGTTCAAGTTTTACCTGTCACTTTTAGTATGAATCTGACAGCGAGCGAACCTAAACTGAATCGCATTAAGACGTCAAGACCCCTGGCCTTATATTCGGCAGATCTTTTTGACCTCGATATTTTAGTGAATCGATTTTTGGGCAACGATTCATCCCTACCACAAAGTGTAAGTGCCGGCACGTAAGTCTAGCGATGACCTTGTATGCGCAGAAGTATTATAATACGGTATCCGTGGGTGCGCAGATCCCTTCCACGTGACTCGTCATCGCTAGACTTACGTGCCGGCACGTCTAGTAGTCTAGTAGGTGTGCTCGGGAGACTCAGTTATTGATAAATAATTACTATTTTCCAGTCGTGGCCGTACTTCTTTATGTTCATGGTGCTTGAACATATAGTTTTGAAACTGGAAGGGAAAAAAGGGATCCGACTGAACGACGGCATCACCAGCTTGTCCAATGGAATGTTCCTGGAAGGTGGAAGGTAATGACATAGATAGACAGATAAAAACTTTAATCACCTCAAAACATACATGGCCCAAAACAACATAGTAATTAACAAAAGTAAAAACAATTTAAAAAATAACATGCAACACGGTTTCAAAAGATATCTAAAATTAACGTTAACATCACTAAAAAAAGGAGGGCAAATGATTTTGAATAGGTATAAGAGAGCCATGTGATGTTGTGGGGAATAGGCGCTGACTCAGCATGGACTGCAACTACGAGTAGCTGCCGAGCTGGTATTCTGTCAGAGACCTGAAAAAGTGTTTCTTAACAAAAAATTTGATTGTGCCATTATGCCAAACACTTTTTTCAACTTTACTGACTGAAGTAGTGGCCAAAATTTAAAATTAATTTAGAATTTATGCCGAAATGCCAACATAATCATACCTTAATTAATTTAACTACAAGACTGAGCTTTGTTCGGCTGTAGTTTAGCTACTCTAGGAAGCCTGTAGGAAGTGGAAGAGGGCGCTATATTTGCCGTAGTTCTGATGCAAGATGGGTTGGAGTGGAGACCACGGGGTTCAGGGATATGGGGAGACAGCCAGCAAGATGGGCGGACGATTTGGTGCGAGCGGCTGGGAAGAGACCTTTACTCAGCATTGGGTAGATCAAGGTTGGAGGAGAGAAGAGAGAGTTTAGCTTCTTGGCAATAGATGGAGCCATGAAAACATTAACATTAATTCGAGTCAATCGAACAAACCTTAGAAGAATTCCGTTTAGCGGAGACGGTCTTGGCTAGGTCACCAGAATTTCACTTCAAAATTATTTTATTGTCACCGGACTTAATAAGATGTAATTCGGTATTCCTCAAATCACCAAATCAGTCATATTACGTCGTAATAAAAGTTCCGTTTTGGAAGTAATCGAGTACTCAATAGAAATGGGACTCATTATATAACGGAATATGCTTAATTTTATTGATTTTCGAAATCATCAAATTTTCGGAATTACCCGAACACACCTAATTCCGGAAATCGGATAATTCCGAAAATCATTCTCAAATCAATCATTCAAAATCTGTCATATATTCCGTTATAACAAGAGTCCCATTTCGGTAGTAATCGATTACCGAAATGGGACCCATGAAAATTCAAGATGTTCGGTTTAAGAAGCCATTGGTGTTATCCAGGAACAATCAATTTGCAGGTTGATATGGCGCGGTGCAGAAGCATACCTCTACACCTGGGTGTTCACCAACTACAGGCTGGTGGACCTACCCTGGGACAGCGTATGGACCTGGCTTATAGCCGCCCTTGGTGTCGACTTTGGATACTATTGGATGCACAGAGCTTGTCATGGTAAGTGTACAATACAATACAATACAAAATACTCTTTATAAAAGTCTTTTATGTAAAAATTCTTCTTCTTATTTGTGGCGTATCAGGTCGTTGTTACAAAGACAATTTAGCTAATGTCAAAGTAATAAAAATATTATATTCAAAAATTTTGTGACAAATTGTCGGCACGTTGTACGGTAACACGGTCAAAAGACTCGGGCTCTTAGCCAACGGTCAATGATATCCTTTTATAGCCCTTATAATCACTCTCATTGGTTATTTCCTCTATGCATTGAACTGACAAAGAATTCGAAACACGTCAGGTATTTTTAAAAAGTATTTCCAGATTTCCCAAAGGTTTAGATAACGCACCCAGACAGCCTTTCATGGGCAAGATTATCTCTGTCCTATGTCAATGTCACTCTGGCCACATAATTTAGTCTCAAAAGCTCTGCGCTAAACAAACATAAATCACTGGCATAATTTACCATTTATAATTTCGTTTTAAGCATCTGGATTGTATAAACGTAGATTTTTAAACTCGATTTTGCCACAATAGCTGTGAGCTAACTTCGCAGACGCTAACTCCATTTTAATTAGATTGCGTTCTGTCCCTAATTAGACCTCAATTAAGTCGGCACGTTCGTTTGTTTATTTAGAGTTCTTAAAACAAAAGCCAAATTAGAATATCAAAGGCTCGGTTTTTTTTAAGTACCGCAAATGCGCACACACACCGTACTTATACGTACGTAAGTATTTACGGTTGCGACTCTAGGCAGCTACGACGATTTTGTTTATCGCTGTCCCGTGGAAACTATGCAATTTTCCGGGATTAAAAGTATCCTATGCTTTAATCTAGGGTACCAGCTATCCTCTTTCCAAATTTTATCCAAATACGTCTAGCGTTTCAGCGTGAAAAAGGAACAAACATACACACTCACTCACTGACATCGTTACAAAATTTCGCATTTATAATAATAGGATACCTTTTTTTTTTTGTTGACATCACGTTAAAGTCACGCCTCTTTCCCACAGGGGTACGCAGAGACCCACTTGCTGCGATCCTGACATACCTCTTTCTCTTCATCCACATTTATCTCTTCATACAATAAAATCGTGCTCGTTGGTTTCTGGTACTCTTGACCAGGGGCCTTACCATAACGTCTGAATGCGATTGAGTTTAGGTTTGCTCGCTGTCAGATTCATACTAAAAGCGACAGCTAACACTTGAACTCAGTCGGAATTAGGACGTCATGGTAAGGCCCCAGGCCTTTTTCCAAAACGCCAGTCATGCCTTACTCTTTTCTCTCTTGCTTGCAGAGGTCCACGTGCTCTGGGCGCAGCACCAGGTCCACCATACATCTGAAGACTTCAACATGGGAGTCGGCATCAGACAATCAATTTTGCAAGGATGGTGTGGGTTTGTGAGTATAAATTATTTTGTCATTATATTTCAAAGTTCAAGCTATTAGTCTGTTGTATTGTGTTGTGTCGTAAAAGTTTCGAGAAACCGGTGGATGCAGGTGGCGACTTGTCGTTCAGTATGGTGTACTAAGGGGGAGGCCTTTGTTCAACAGTGGACGTCTTCAGGCTGATGGTGATGATGATGATGATTGTGTTGTATTGTCTGTTGTGTTCCAAGCTGGTCTGGGAGCAAAGAAAAAACATAGGATGTTGCTTCTCTTCCCGCTCAGATGGAAAATCTTACAAATCATGTTTTAGGCGATGCGGCTAGCAACCCATCACAATTTTGACTCCCCTGTTCATTCATGCTAAACATGGCCTTTAGGTCTTGTTAAATACTTTGTGTCGTATGTTTTGTAGTCGCAGGTACGAATCCCGGGCTAGCACCTCTGAGTTGAGAGCCCTGAGTATAGGTAGAAAAGGGAATCAAAATAGTGATGGGTTGCTAGCCGGCGCCTGTAACATGATTCTCAAAAATTTTGCCTATTCCCTCGATGAGCTACAGTTTGCGTAGGAAGTTCTTCGTTGTTTTTTAATAAAGATAGTACTTATACGTACTTTTTCAACTAGAGAGTAGAGAATGGCGGATAAGTACTATTTTTTTAAATCTTTATTTACATGCTTAGTTCATTTAAAGGGTGGATTTTTGACGTTGTAATTTGTGTGCAATACGTTTAGCATGGCACACAAATTACGACGACAAAAATCCACCCTAAATGAACATGCCAGCACCAAAGGCCTATTACAAAAAACAACAACAACCACAAAATAACAATCTTTAGCGTAAAAAAAAGCAAAACTAAAATTGTTTATTAAAAAACCCGTATACAAAGGATAAGTACTTATTAATCTAAAAAATATGTCTGGAGTGTCTTATTAAAAGGTTTTCGTTAATTCAAACAAAATGTGTTCGGAAAATGGAATAAGTTAGTACAAAAGGCAGATGATTCCCACGTGACAGTCCCAACCGTGCCGGGAGAATTAATTATTATTAGGACAACTTAAGCCTGAGGGTGACATTTCGTTTCTCATAATAAAACCTAATTAATTGCTCTTCTGTCTGATCACGGGACACTAATATAATTAAGTCAAAAAAAATGATATGACACTGACAATTTTATAGTACAAGCTTTGCTTAGTTTGGGACTGGGTTCATTGGTGCAATTTGTCCCACGTTATTTATTTATTTATTTAATTAATTAATCTTGTCCCAAACTAAACAAAACTATAGTATGATAAATAAATAACTAAGTATTCTTTCAAAAGTGCTCTGAAATTAACTTTTGAGCTTTATTCACTTTTGCTAAGGCGTCGTGTTTTTAGTAGCAAACGTTTTGCTCCTGGCACATGGGACGAACTACATTAATTTCACTTAAACTCCCTAGGGCGGAAAATCAATACTAACGCTCACTATTTTTAACTTTATTTGTATTAGCTTCACCGAACGTTTTTTTTCTGCCGTTCCCGGTTTTAGAATAGGACATTATCTCTTCTTGTTGCTGTCTTAAAAAACAGGCCAAGTGCGAATCGGACTCAAGCACTGAGGGTTCCGCAAAAATTTGGCAAGTAAATATAAAATCCAGTGTTAACAGAGCCGCAGGGTTAAACCTAAACAAAATTTAAGCAGTGTGAGGTAATTTTATATTGGTGTAATATTATGTTTTTAGTATTTGTTGTTATAGCGGCTACAGAAATACATCATTTCAACTGTCTAGTTATCAGAGTTTATGAGATACAGCCTGGTGATAGACAGACAGACGAACGGACAGCGGAGTGTCAGTAATAGGGCCCCGTTTTTACCTTTTGGTTACGGAACCTTGAAAAGGTTTGAATAAATTTCGAGAAATCATGACTGTTATTTTCTTTACTTTCGTGTCACTTTAACCTTTATTATTATGTCACAAGCCTTTTGATGTCTATATATCTCAAAATAAAGAGACAGCCATTATTTTTGCGCATACGTCAAAGACAAAACTAATGATATACATTTTGAAATAGTTTTCCGCTCCGTAGCTCCGTGAGAACTTAACCTATAGACTTATAGAGGAAAAATAACCGATAAAGTGGAAATGTCATACATACATGTGTGAAAATAACAATCGTCTAGCTATCACGGTTCATGAGATACAGCCTGGTGACAGACGGACGGACAGCGAAGTCTTAGTAATAGTGTCCCGTTTTACCTTTTGTCAAGATCCTTTTTTCTCAGCAACACGCAAATGTATAATGGGAGCTATTTTCGATGGTAGAGAGGAAGTTTTAGCGCAAACTTGATTCTGCGCGGACGAAGTTAGTTTTCTATAAAAAAAACTGTTACTACCAACTATGCGACGAAATCCCTTATATATCTCCGTTATCCCCTAGGGCGTAAAATAAATTTTACGGAAGAATATCATCGACTTCACTCAAAAGAAATTTCACAGAAATTTGTGGCCAACAGAGCAGAAAGTTCGCAAGTTGTCAAATCCCACCAAATTCATTTCATGTAGAAGTGGCGGCCAAGACTCACAAGCTTAACGCTTTCGCTGTAAAAAAATATCAAATTCGAGGAAAACTGGCTTTACTAACCTTAAACATTGGTTTCAAAGTGTGACCGCAGTTTCATAGCTCTATTGCATATTATTATCATAAAATTGAATACCTGTGACATAATTTTCTACTGTACATAATAAGTCTTTTGGACTGTCTGACTGATTTTATAAGAAACTAGCGACCCGCGCCGGCTTCGCACTATATTATGCATGTATTATACATATAAACCTTCCTCTTGATTCACTCTATCTATTAAAAAAAACGCATCAAAATCCGTTGCGTAGTTTTAAACATTTAAGCATACATAGGGACATAGGGACAGAGAAAGCGACTTTGTTTTATACTATGTAGTGATGATGATGACTAGCGGTTGCCCACGACTCCGTTTGTGCAGGGTTTGCCTATCGCTATCCCGCGGGAAGAATGCGATTTTTCGGGATAAAAACTATCTGTATTAGTAAACTGAAACTATCTCTGTACCAAATTAAATTAAAATCGGTTCAGTGGATTAGGCGTGAAAGCGTAACAGACAGACAGACAGACAGACAGAGTTACTTTCGCATTTATAATATTAGCAGGGATACCTATTATACTATATTATTATTATATTATACTAGAGGGAACCTCGGTTTTAAAGTGTGACCGCAGTTTCATAGCAAAAGCTGGATCAACGAAACTTTGGTACGTTTGATAAAGTTCTTAACCACATTTTATTTTGCGAATTTGGACTCTCTAGTGTCAACGGGGACAATGTTATGAGCGTTTGAAAATACCACGAAACGGTTCGAGAAAAGCTACTTACAAAGGTGCCCCGCATCTTTTCGTCTTGGCGGTGGCACTATCGTGCCCCCAGATTTACTTTTTTATCAAATAATGGCGGCCATCACGAACTTCAGATGCCGAAAACTTTTTCACGCGATTGCGTAACTTCCCCCGATATTCATGAAGTTTTAGTATTGCGGCTATATATTAGACGGGGAGGTTCTATTACCATAGTTACTTGAAATAGCATGTTGATTTATGGTTATTAAATTTTCTTCAACGAAAATGTTGCGGATCGCTGGAATAGTCGTTAACTTTAAACGGGTGTTTACGCTGCATTGCGTTTTCATGTCTGATATTAAAAAATATTGCCCTCGTTTTGAGACGAAACGAGAAAACAGTGTTAGACAACCTTTTTATTACTGGCTGGGATAAGATTGAAATTTATTTTGGAAACTTTAAACGAAGTGTCATGTTGAATTACTAAAGATCTTTTTGAAACAGTAGAAATTGTTGTAAACTGCTTTTTAATAAACTTGAACAGATAAGATATATTATTGTAAAGACTGATTGGATTCTTTTTAACTAAGTATTTGACTTATTTAGCATACCACGGCACTTCCTAATTTACGCTAACTATGTCTGTGATGACACTAAACAAAACTTCTCTTTCAAAATCAGATCTTCTATCTCCCTCTGGCCCTGGTGATCCCGCCGGCGCAGTTCGTGATGCACCACCAGTTCAGCTACCTCTACATGTTCTGGATCCACACTGAGACCATCAAGACTCTGGGTCCCCTTGAATATATCCTCAATACACCCAGTCACCACAGGATTCATCATGGTAAGATAATTTTTTATAATTTTCATCCATCAAATACAATACCAAATAAATAATATTATAACTTTGTCCCTTTCGATGTTGAGACCCTTACTCCGTGGGGTCCTAGCGCTATTAGCCTCTTCAAAGATATTTCGAAGAGGCTAATAGACGCTACGGGTGACCGCAGATCTGGCAGCTTCCTTGGACAACGTATTAGTATCGCTGTCCAAAGGGGAAACTGCCAGCGTCTGAGATACTATGCCACGCACGAGGGCCTCTCCTTTTTTGTTTTCTATTTCGATTTTAAGATTCGTTTTAATTTAGTTATTTTTTAATTTGTTTTTCTTTCCATTTGTAATCTCATGAAGAACAAAGGACCACCTATAATTGCATGCCTGAATAAGAGTTAAGAATGACGTCTCCATTACTTCTGCTTGTCAGCTTTAAAGTGTCCAACACTGGTGCTTTGACCCTATGTTTAATTTCCAAGCATACCTTGATCTTGTCTGTCATTTTCAGTGTTCTTAAAATTGTAATGGTCAATGAAGATTGTTCTTTACAGGCAGCAACCCTTACTGCATCGATGTTAACTACGGAGGCGTTCTCATCATTTGGGACAAAATCTTTGGCACCTTCAGACCAGAGAAACCAACTGACCGCATAGTGTATGGCCTCATCTATCAGCAGCCTTCTTTCAATCCGTTACATTTGCAGGTACGACTCCTTAGATAGCCATTGTTTAGTTGGTTACTAGTGGTTAATTATTCCCAGCCTGTATACTTCTCACTGCTGAGTACAGACCTCTCCAAATGAGAGAGCTTGGGCTATTAGTTCCCACGCGTGCCCAGTGCGGATACGGAACTTCACACACACCATTGAATTATTGAACCTAAGGACTTGTGTCAGAAATAACCTCAATTTTATTCTACAGACATTCTACACGAAGTACGTCATCCAGAGGTTCAAAGACTATGACAACTGGGTTCACAAGCTACGCGCCGTGTTTAGCAGGCCAAGCTGGAAACCAGGACACAGCATCCGCTTCAAAGACATGGAGGAAGACGTAAGCCATCGCATTTCTTCTTAAATTTCATATCAAGAAGTGAAAACTTCTGTAGCGGCGCTGAGTGCTTTTCAAGATGGGTAAAAAATGTTAAACTCGCGTCAGGCGTAAGACGGAGGGAGAGTTTAAGTGCCAGGATATCAGATCCTCTAAGAGCTTATTTTGAAATACGAATGAATCGCGTTCGATGTTTGAAGTGTTTTTTTGTTGAGTCGTGGAGCAAAAGTACTAGGGCACCAGCGCGCATGGCACAGGGGCGCAGGGCAGGCGACAAAGGGGGCCGAGAGAGGTGCGGACGGCAGGTTCCAAATTTTTAGTCTATTCAAAAAACATGACACGAGTTTGATTTCAATTCAACACTTTTCGTCTAGGTACAGGAAAAAGCTTTTATATCTCATTTTGTTCGTGACTCATTCACTATAGTCATTCATTAAACTTTCGTGTACAATTATTATGAATGAATTGGATCTTTTTGTGAAGCGATATTAAATTTGCAAGACTTAGGTACTCTGTAATTAACTGAAAGGTCTCATCTCAGTCATGTCTCACCATGTCTCAGCTCAGTTTAATTTTCATTTCTGTGAGTGAATTTTGATGTCACTGTAAATGAGTTTCAGTTGAAGCTACTTAGAACCTCATTTAGTTAATGGACATAATATTTAGGGAAGGTATACTTGAATACTAAAGTTTTGTTACTTCGCCTTGGTATAAATATTCGTCTTATTATAATTGAAATTTTGAAAGAAATAAGAAAGAAAGAAAAAAGACATTTATTCATTTTGCAAGACACACAAATATAAGAGCATGTACACACAATTTAATAGAAAAAAAAACAACAATAAAAATAAAAAAAAACCAGACATGAAAATTTGATCATCAGCGTTGTGTTGTGTCTTCGCAAAAGTGAAACGGTCGCTGGCTCAGCATTACGCTGAGGTGTTAGACACCTGCAGCACTGATTTTCAGCCAGAACCGTTTGAATGTCATTTTACGTAAAAAGACGAAGGGTAGCACTCCGGGAATGCCGTCAAAAGAGAAAACAGCAGCTTAGATTAGATTTTAATGTTGTAACCTCCATGACGCTCAATACGCGTACCCTACTGGCCGCTTACAAAAAAAACGTACCTACGTGCTGGTGCCCTAGTACTTTTGCTCCACGACTCAACAAAAAAAAACACTTCAAAAATCGAACGCGATCCATTCGTATTTCAAAATAAGCTCTTAGAGGATCTGATATCCTGGTACTTAAACTGTCCCTCCGTCTTACGCCTGACGCCAGTTTAACTTTTTTTCCCATCCCAAAAAGTGCTCGACGACGCTTAAGAAGTTTTCACTTATACAGTTATATTTTCGTCGTTAACAGGAACAGGACTGCATATTTATTTCTTCGAGTCCGACTCGCACTTAGCCAGTTCATTTTATTTAACTGCATGCATACAAACATACAATTTAAGCACGTCTTTTTCCTCTACGGGGTGACAGAACCTTCCAACAATCCGCCCATTCTCTCGATGGGCTTCCACGCTTTTACGATCTGCATGGGAAGTGGAGCAGCAGGTATAAGTGCCGGCACGTAAGTCTAGCGATGACCTTGTATGCGCCAGAAGTATGAAATACGGTATCCGTGGGTGCGCAGATCCCCTCCACGTGACTCGTCATCGCTAGACTTACGTGCCGGCATGTATACATGTTTGTTCTTTGCTTCGAAACCAGCTAGCTTATTACGTAACTCGCTCGCAATCGCCATCGGGTTCATTTTGACAGTTCTTGTATGAATGTGATAGCTGGCTGATTACGATGCCAATTGTCAGCCCATACATGAACTGTCAAAATGAAGAGGATGGTGATCGCGAGCGAGTTACGTAATAAGCCTGCAGAATAGAGGCAATAAAATAACAGTTGTGTCCTTCCTTCGTGCTTTCCGTGGTGGTCTGGGAGCAAAGAAGAAACAGAGAACGAAACCATCAAGGGAATCGGCGGAAATCATGTTATAAGCGATGCGGCTAGCAACCCAGCACTATTTTGATTCCCTTTCCACGCCCACAATCATGCTAAACGTGGCCTTTTGGTCTTGTTACCTCTGTACGCCGTAAGGGATAAAGACTTTTTTGTATGTATTGAGTCCATGTTGCCCTACCCTTATGATGCTTCCAGCCGGCCCTCCACACTCGCGTGAAGTACGACGTGATCCTGCCCAAATGGTGCACTGCTTACTTGCTGATGCACTACGGCTTCATCCTGTACGGGTTTCACCAGCTCTACCTCATGCATCTGGTAAGCCTTTGTCATCCATACCTACCTACAGCTTACGGCAAACTACTTGTGCTAGGGTGACGTGGAAGCGGTAAGTTCGCGCATGTACTTTTGTACCAAAGAGACGTTAAAATCGCTTCTGCGCATTCAAGGTCATGCTCAAGATGTTTGCCGGGAACTGTACCTACCTACAAAAAAGTTAAGTGACTGACTGACAGCATAAGTGGCACAACAGCGCACGAGAGCCGTCTCTTTGTAAAACGAACAGTATGAAGAAGACGAATAGTCTATCTCGTGCGCGTTTATGCTAGCCGTGTTGACTGTTTGACTAACTGAAAACGCACAGCCTGAACCACTAAAGTAGACCTGGAATTTGGCTGACATTTTCCTTGATAGAGGTTCCTAAGACGATATTTTTCTGAAAATCCCACGGGATAGGGAATAAATAGCGTTTGTATGTACGCTGCAAAAGGGCCGTATCTCCGTAACTATAAAAATTACTAGAACCTTGAAAACTCTACGAACACTACGAAGTGATTTTAAATTTCCCGTGGGATAAAAGGACGAGATAAAAAATATATATGTAGAATCTTTAAGGATCAGGTACTCTAAAAAGGGTTTTTTCCAATTTTCCTCGAGATAAAAGGATGGGATAGGAAATAAAGACTTAGTTTTTTAAAGACATGAGTGGGTGAAGGAATGGGGTAGTCACAGTCACTCTGACGATGTGGCATGGACGAAGTCGCGGGCAAAAGCTACATTCGAATTTATAAATTTTATAATATTACTTGTGATTAGGATTATTGTATTGTAGAACCGATGAGACGTAACTTAACGTGTCACAAAAATTACTTGCTTACCAACAGGCAAACTACATGCCTGTACGACACGGACGATAACATAGCTCTATAGCTTTTAATTACTCAGAAGGACTAAGATAAGAACTTCAGACAGTCATTAACTCTACGACTAAATGAGTGAGTACTTTAGTCGTTCCAAGTAATTCTACACGAACGTGTAATTTAGACTGGATCAAGTACTTATGGAGAACTAGTTGTCGCCCGCAACGTCGTCTACAAAAAATTCGTTTTCCGCTATCTTTCGTGAACTACGCAATTTTCCGGGGAAAGAAGTAGCCTATGTGTTATTTCAGACTACGTTTGAAAATTAAGTCAGATCTTTTAGATTTTGTGGATGCAAGCCGCTTCCAACCGAGGCAACTGAAGGTCTATGGAGGAGGCCTATGTCCAACAGTGGACGTCCTATGGTTGATATGGATGATGATGATCGTTTATTTTATTTATGCATGTGCATTGTACATTCTAAGCACCATGTAGTTTTAGATTAACATTAAATACCTATTCCAGCAAATGTAAGACCGGAGAATAAGCTTTGGACTCGTTTTGAACAAAGATCATCATTCAGTTCCAGCTATAAGTCCGTGGTCCTCAGACGTCCGCGTTCAACTGTGCTTAAAGTACTCCAATTCTGGTAACCGGATTCCTTGTAGACGTCGCTATTATGAATCGCGAGCTACTTTGATTTCCATCTGAGATCTAAAAATAAAAACATTATGTGCCTAAGCTGAGGAATAAGAAATAAAATTGCATTTTTTTTCAGATTTTTGATATTTTGATTATTTCTCCATACCTACATAAAATACGTCTTTACAGAGAAGATTTGAGGGCCATGTTTAGCGTGGTAGTAGACGTATTAGGTGAAAAGGGCTGAATGGGTTGGGTGGATTTTTGACGTTGTAATGTCAAAAATCCACCCGGTTGCTAGCCGCATCGCTTATAACATCATGATTCCTAAAATATCGCCAATTCTCTCGATGGGTTGTAAGTTGCAATACTTCGGACATATAACTCGTAATGTGAAAAATGGACTCTTCCAGCTCAAAATTCAGGGTACGATTTAGAGCAATAAGACACCCGTAAGAAGAGGAATCTCATGGATCTAACACCTAAGGACGTGGTTAAGGAAGATCACTAGATATCCCTGTTCCGAGCAGCTGTCTCAAGGGTCAGGATAACTTCAATGATTACCAACCTCCAGAAAGAACCACCATTGCAAGAAGTGCCAAACGAATTCACGTTAAAAATATTATTTCTATTATATTAAGTTAGGTTGTTGATACGTGCCGTTAGAAAGGACTGCCAATGCGTTCAATTTAAACGTTAACGCAAACGCGTTTGAGACGTTTGTTGAAACGCATAAACAATAAGTTGGCTCAGAATAAGGCCGCACATCTTGGCCCAAGTGCCGCCAAGTTTTAACTGGGAGAGACAAAGTTCTATTTAACTCCACACTTTAAAGTAATAGTTCAGAGAATTCAAGAGCTCAGCCTACATTGTTACGACTTACTGACCTATTTAACCTAAATTAAAGATCATCCATTCATTTTAAACTATGGGTATTCTTATATTCATAATGATGATGATGATTGATGCAAAACCGGTTGTTTTGAAGTCGACAATAATATTGACCGTCTTATTTGTGCCAATAAGCCCTTATCATGTATCTCTGTCAATGAACACAAAATATTTACCTTGCTACTTACGTGCAAGATAACCAAGCTTGTGCGAAATATATATGTTTTGCATGCAAACCCTCCCTCCACTACCAACCCACCCAACCACCAGTACTCCAGTAGTGGAGGGTATAATAATATATATTTCGCACAAGCTTGGTTATCTTGCACGTAAGTAGCGGAGTAGCAAGATAAATATTTTGTGTTCATTAAAATGGACCTCCGCAAAGTAACGCCTGATTCAATAAAATATCTCTGTCAGCTCCATCTTTTTTTTCTCTCTCTCTCTTATAGTGCCTCTCCAACTAGTGGAGGTTGGCAGTCAGCTCCGCATATTTCCTTCGATCCTTCGCGAAGTTGATAAGTTCGGCAGCACTGCGACTCCGGTCCACTCCCGGATATTGCTCATGCTCTTCTTATTGATCTTCTTTTCAGACCATGGCAACCACAACCGTCTCCATCCTGGTGGTCTACATTCTCCTCTCCCTCACAGTCTTCGGGATGATCCTGGACGCTTCCCCGAAGGCACCACTCCTGGAAACTGTTCGATGCCTCACCACGGTCATGATCACAAGATGGCTGACGATTCTCAATCCGATGGTCCAAGTTCTGTACATTATATCTGGATTGTATTGGTTTCTTTTTGTCTACAACACTGTTGAGATAAAGGCAACGAAGTATGTTGACTAAGGGCCAGCACGGACCAGCTTACCTATTGTCTAACTCGCTCGCAATCTCCATCGTGTTCATTTTGACAGTTCATGTATGAATGTGACAGCTAGCTGATTTCGATGCCAATTGTCAGCCCATGCATGAACGGTCACAATGAACGCGATGGCGATTGCGAGCGAGTTAGACAATAAGCCTGCAGGGTTAATGACTTAACCCCGTGTTAGATGCTAACCCGCGGCAAAGTAGCCTCAAAATGTATGGAACTGTCAAACCTAACCCCGAGTTAGCGACTTAGCGATTTAATTTTTAACTCTAGACTGTGCAAGTGGGCCTTAATAACCCATTTATTAATATGATTACAAAGACAGTCGGCTATAAAGATTGCCCATCGGTCTTCTTGGCTAATTTCGGCTTCGTAGAGCGTTGTCTCGCTCTAATTTACGTGACGCCGATTGTCTCTTTCCAAAGACCGAAATACAATCTCTATGGCCGAGTCTACTGTACACATGTCATGTTAAAGTGACAAATAAACAATGTCAAACCTAATAAACCTTAACGGCTATGGTGGTAACTTACATAATAATAAAAACTCAAGACGAAGTACTGCGAGCGAAGTGAAAGTGCTGATTTAAACTACGCCTTGCCATGTGCGCGTGTGCGTGTCTCAAACAATTTGTTTGGTAAAGTTTGTTTGCGCTTGTGTGCGTGTATGTGTGCGCACACGCTACGGCGTAGTTTGGGCTGGCCTCACTTCGCCATTCACAGGACTCCATTCTAAGTTTTAATTAATTGGTCTGAGGGCGGTAAACATATTGTTATAATTAAGTGTAATAATTGAGTATTATTACGTACGTGACTGTTATTTTATTAAATTAAAGATATATTTTTAAAGTGTTTTTTTTTATGCAAATTCGTGAGAATCCTTTTATTAGTTAAGTTTTTGCTAACGCGACAGCTACACTAAGGGCCCGTTTCACCACTATCAGTTAAGACCCTGATATTTTAAGTGTCCGTTATCTATGACGCCGTCTCTGTCTGTTGTGTAGTAATAAGTAATAATAGAGAGGGAAGCATAGATAACTGACACTTAAATTTATTAGGTACATCACTTACAATAAAATTACAAATACTTAATGAGTTTTATGTTATAGCTTATAGGCGATGCGGCTAGCAACCCATCACTATAATTGATTCCCCTTTGTACCTATACGTTCACAATCAGGCTAAACGTGACCTTTAAGTCATTACACTTTAGGTTCTGTATACCCCGTAAGGGATAAAAACGTAATTTATGTATGTGTGTATGTACCTATAGATGTATTTTTATTTTTTATCACGCTTATTATACTTAATTAAATTCAATATCGAAATAGACACGAATACAAGTTTGTTAATGATTCTTTAATTATCACAATAAAAACAACAAACTTGAATGGGATTAGCATGACGCAATGAAGTGGATCGTTGCATCCCTAGTTCTGCATGTTAATATGTATCTATGCTAATGATCAATAAATAATGTATTTAATATTGTTTTGAACCCTTTTTTAAGGTTCCGTAGTCAACAAGGAACCCTTGTAATTTCGCTCTGTCGGTCCTTTCGTCCGTCTGTCTGTCCGTGGTAAGCCAGCCAAAATTTATAAAGTTTAAAATGTATAATGGGTTAAAATACATAATGGTTCTAAATATAACTATAATCCGATTTTGTCAGAGAATTGCAAGTTAACAGAATAATTTCGTATTTTTCAGTGTCGTTTAGAAGAATAGAATAGTTTATTTAGAAATTGAATTAACAGAATTGTTATAGACTAGACCCGTGGTCTTCAAACTGCGGCCCGCGGCAAAGTAAATTGTTTCAAATAACGAAATAAGCTGAATATATATGTATAAGTGGGCAAAGGCTCTTGTAGCGCCTTCACATACTCTGCGGTCCGGCCCTGGAACTCACACTGTCAAATGTGGCCCTTGGCCAGTAAAGTGTGCCGACCGCTGGACTTGACCTAACCTAACCCAAATCAATCTATATTTACGCTATCAAAAAGTTCATCTAGCTTTTATTTACACAGAAAATACCTTTATATATTTTGAACTATATATTATTCTGATCCGCACCCGGTTATTTCAGTGTGTATGCATTCAAGTGCCATTATGAATATAATTCTTACTTCCATATTGGAATAAAAAGGTTAACCTATAAAGAATCCTCTATTACTCCATGTTACAATGTTACTCTGTCAATGATAAAATTAAGGCTTGTTCAAACTAGACAATAGTATAAGTAGATATTTATCCTTTTTAGGGTTCCATAGCCAAATGGCAAAAACGGAACCCTTATAGATTCATCATGTCTGTCTGTCTGTCTGTCTGTCCGTCCGTATGTCACAGCCACTTTTTTCCGAAACTATAAAAGCTATACTGTTGAAACTTGGTAAGTAAATGTATTCTGTGAACCGCATTAAGATTTTCATACAAAAATAGAAAATAAAACAAATAATTTGGGGTTCCCCATACTTAGAACTGAAACTCGTTTATTTTTCATCAAACCCACACGTGTGTGGTATCTATGGATATGATATTGAGGTTTCTAATAAAAAAAAAATCTAAACTGAATAGTTTGCGCGAGAGACATTTCCTAAGTGGTAAAATGCGTAACTTCTAAAATAAGAGAATGATAAAACTAAAAAATAATTATAATGTACATTACCATGCAAACTTCCACCCAAAGTTGGTTTGAACGAGATCTAGTAAGTAGTTTTTTTTTTTATTTAATATTTCTTTGTCTATAATTATAACCAATTTAAAATGACCTCACACTGCCTATATTCTGCTTAAGAACGGTAGAAGGGCTCTGCTAAGACTGGATTTTATAATAACTTGGCGAATTTGTACGGAACCCTCAGCGCGCGAGTCCGACTCGCACTTGGCCGGTTTTTTATTTAAGTTTAGTGGCTCTCTAAAATTCCACCCCATTTGGGTGCGCTTCTATTACGCCGGATCGGAGCGGAGCGGAGCTTGCAGAATCAACCGATGTGTTGAAATTCGCGTCTTATCGTCACATTACAGTGCGACCGCGTGACGTAAATGATGACTTTTGTTTGGTGTATTCTGGGCGTCTCGGCTCCGCTCCGCTTTATATTTTAACAGGGGATGCATTGTTTTCTGTCCACCTTCTTCTAAATCGCTACCCTGTTAGTTGACAGAATATCTTGTCGTCGGATGCAGGTTCAATTGATGTACGGGACAAAATACGCAAAATGAGTTGAGTATTAGGTAGGTACAGTTTGTGTTCAGAATTTTCCGCTCTTTCGAATAGTAGGTATATTTATGAAAAAAAATGTGTTTTTACCATTTGCGCGGGAAGAGACGCGATTGGTATATTTCATGTTCTTTTTTTTGCTGTAGGTACCCGTTATAGTACAATCTAAGTCAGATGTCACTGTTCCATAAAAAGCACACCATTGTAAATAAGTCACTATTGAACGAACCTGTTTGAATCTTATTATGAAAGTAGTACCTCATATTGCATCATAATCAAGTTGACTATCAAGCATTAGGATGTTGAACCGTTTATAAATATAGATATCATTGGCAACATTGATATATTATGAGCATATTTGTATTTCCATAAGTTGACATACTAATAAATATAAATATTGTCATGATACGTCGCATAATGATTTGTTGCTTTGAAATGATTGTGTCAAGTGACTTATGCATGTTTGAAAAGATTGATGAATATGGATGAAGCGAATTAGATGTCAGGATCGCAGCAAGTGGAACAAAGTAGACTCTGCCTACCCTTATGGAAAAGCGTTCCTGAGAAAAAGGGTCTTGACAGACGGACGGACAACAAAGTGATGTTATAAGGGTTTCACTTTTTCCTTTCCTTCCGGGTCATGGCTGCCGTTTATTACCAAACATGGCGAAGAATCACCGAACTGGCTTTCGAATGACAAAAAATCGTATCTAAATCGGTTCATTGGCTTGAGGGCTATGATGCCACAGACACACACACACACACACACACATCGACGTCAAACTTATAACACCCCTTTTTATGCGTCGGAGGTCAATAAAAACGAAAGGACGGACAGTGACGTGAACTTCAGTTCCGTTTTTTCCTTCACGGCACGGGACCCTATAAAAAACTGTGACATTATTATTTCAGGACGAAAATAACAAAAAGAACATCAAACCAATTTTAGAACAAAAATAGTCCCGGGGGATGACATGGGCTTTTCTCTTGATAGAAACAAAATAATGTATACGATATGTTTGGTCCTCCATTTTCTGATGTTTTTAGAGGCGTAACAAATCAATTTTGTGAGCATTAAGTGCCCAAGACGTCTTATTTACTAAATTGCGATACTTACTTAGACTTACAACTTATTTATAAACAAATACATACCTAGGCATACATAATTAAGTTCTGCTCAACGACTGTGTAATTTACAAACACGTAATAATATAACTTTATTTAAAAATAATTTAAAACATCTGTTTATTTTATGCATAGGGTCCCCGATTCTTCCATGCTGGTCTGGGAGTACAGAAAAAACATAGAATGCTCCAGTTGCTGCTTTTCCCGCGCAGATGGTAAAAGACCGTCGAGGGAATGGGCGAAAATCTTAGGAATCATGTTAGAAACGATGTGGCTAGCAACCCATCTCTATTTTGATTCCCCTTTCAACCTATACGCACACAATCACGCTAAACGTGGCCTTTGGGTCTTTTTATCCCAGGCTCTGTTACCCCGTGAGGGATAAAGACGTGGTTTAATATATGTATGTATGTATATTATCGCCAATGATGGTAGCGGAGTAGCAAGCTAATTTTTAGGGTTCCGTACCCAAAGGGTAAAAACGGGACCCTATTACTAAGACTTCGCTGTCCGTCTGTCCGTCTGTCTGTCAACAGGCTGTATCTCAAGAACCGTAATAGCTAGACAGTTGAAATTTTCACAGATTGCGTATTTCTTTTGCCGCTATAACAGCAAATACTAAAAACAAAATAATAATAATAATTAAGGGGGGCTCCCATACAAAAAACGTGATATTTTAGCCAATTTTCATGGCTACCACTCACCGAGCTAGATCTCAAAAACCGTAATAGTAATATGTATTTTTATTGCTACTACAACAAAAAATACTAAATTAAAAATAATAAAAATAATTAAGGGGGCTCCCATACAACAGAGTAGTCAAAATGTTGACGACGAAATTTAAACTCAATAAAACAAGTGTTTAATGGCACCAGCTTTTAGCCTTTTTTCCGGTACGGAGCCCTTCGTGCGCGAGTCCGACTCGCACTTGGCTGGTTTATTTCTATTCATTAGATTAAATAGAATTTTATAGTTCTTACTTCCGATAGTTTTCCTGTGTACCCTGTGGTTACTATATTATTATATTCAAGTTAAAATAACACTGTAAGCAAAGTCGTCTAAGTAATCCGTATCAGAGATCTAAATTCATGTTAACAAGAGCTCTGTATCAGACATTTACTAGAATCGTGAGAATCAATTATGCATTTACCTCATAAAGATCGCCGCAACAAGTTAAGGAAACAACAGTTAAAAATTGATATTTTTCTCACTACATTACTCTTATCTCGCCTAGTTCCAGTTACTGTGAACTTTTTTGGACATAGCGAAACTATAAGGATGCCATTTCTGTCAATTATCAAAATTGAGGAGATGCCCAACTCGACTGAAGTCGAGTTTATAAATAAATATTTAACGACAATTTTTTGTTTATTATGTTCATCTCAGTCTTCATCAAATCTTGCATGTTTTTGACCCGATTCTAATTTTGCAATATTTGATTGTGGCTAACACCTAATGTATGTATGTATGTATGTAAAACTCTTTATTGTACATAAAACACATGAAAAAGATGAATACAGGAAAACACAAATGCACAAAGGCGAACTTATCCCAACAATAATAGTAATAATTAAATATTAGAATATAAGTAAAAAATAATAAAAATTCATTAATTGTTTTTAATTGTCTTTAGTGCCAACACTATTAGATCTTAGGCACCGACTTCAAACAAATCCGTAGGTAACACTAAAATGTTAGTTTTCACTTTTTAGCGGTTATTTTTTGTAGGCGGTTTTTTTATTCATGTTTTTCACGCTTTTTAGTGAATCGTTTTGTTTATAAAACACAACTCAGCATTAAAATCTCCGAGTGATTCATGTTTTCTGTTTTTTAGGTGGGATTTTTTATATGGGACCACCGTTGTAGAGATAATATAGGTAAGTATACCCTTTCCACTAAAAAAATACAAAATCGGACTAGTAGGCTTATTGTCTAACTCGCTCGCAATCATCATCGTGTTCATTTTGACAGTTCATGTATGGGCTGGCAATTAGCATCGGAATCAGCTACCTGTCACATTCATAGAAGAACTGTCAAAATGAACATGATGGCGATTGCGAGCGAGTTAGACAATAAGCCTGTAGGTACTGTTTAAAGTTATGCGTGGTCATACATAGGTAATAGAAAAATATATATACGCGTCGAATTAAGAACCTCCTCCATTTTTTTCGTCGGTTAAAAAGACAATTACAATAATAACTTTGTTGACGTATTGTATGAAATGCAAATTAGATCCTGTTATAGTCAAAATTATATGTTGAGATTTATTTACGTCAAACAATTAACATTTAAATAGACCATTAAGACAAACCGAGGTGTTCATGGATATTTTCGTATGTAAATAAACATTACAGCGAAGATAGTCCGTATTCCTTTTTTATAAAGCTCGGAATGAATTGAGACTTTGTTGCAATACTAATTGGCGGCGTCTCCGCCACGGTGTCAATAACCTACACAAAATAAATTGCTTGTTATTATCTTGAGGATGTTGATGATGTTCGGTGGGGACGCCTAGCTGGGTCAGGGGGGCTGTCGATCCTCTTCGGCGATCATTCAGCCCAGTTCCCCTTGGCCGGAGCCGCCGGTTACTGTCCCAGCAGCGCTCCCACACAGCAACTCTCCTCGTATCTTCTTATTCTCCTGCCGAACGAAAGGACATCTTTAAATTCGACATCCCCTTCCCCTAGCTCGTCCTCTTTCAATTCGTCACTTCCGAATGCATCTCGCCGCGCTGCCGCGTACATGATGCACTCGGTGAGGACGTGTTTGCTTGTCTCTTCCTTCCCACAGTGTGGACAGGAGGGTTCGTTCTTTATGCCTATTGTGCTTAAGTGCCTGTTTAGCGTGTTGTGGCCGGTGATGATGCCTATAATATGTTCAGGAACGATTACCAAATGGCCTACATTAAGCAACCTGTATCTGTGGTTGTATTATAATGTTTACTTTAGAGTATCAATGTCGATACTCTAATGTGTGGCAGTACTATAATGTTTACATTAGAGTATCAACATGCTTATATAACAGTACAGATTTAGCGCTCGCCGGCTCCCCAGCCTCAGCGCCACAGCCACGCTGCCGCGACAGCATCCACCCTCATTTTCGATGCAAGCTTGGCCGTAAATGAGGCCCAAGCCCTGTTATTGAGCACATTTACATTATGATGTGTGTGTAGATAAAGTAATGTATGCGAGTGTACATAATTGTAGGGTTAAACGAACTTACCTGAAGTGAAGTTCTACCCTGATTGTATGCTATACTTGTTTCGATAAAATTACTAGCAGCAGTCGATATTTCGGCTGGCAATAACGCGTAGTTCAAAGCACCTAGTGTAAAAATAAAAATTGTCATATGGTAACACTAACACTATCATCTTAACGTCATTTAGTTTATAGCCATGAATCTGATGATATAGTGGGATAGCATTTTCCACCTATATCATCGATTCATTTCCATGGTGGTAGTCAAACTACTCTACAATAGGTACTTCAAACTCATAACCGGGAAATAAGTTTTTACATAACTTATCGGTGTGGGTGGGACATTATTATTATCGAAACAAGTATAGCATACAATCAGGGTAGAACTTCACTTCAGGTAAGTTCGTTTAACCCTACAATTGTATGCAATACTTGTTTCGATAAAATTACTAGCAGATGTTTAGAGTATTTAAATAGACTCCTATGTATCAAATCAACATCTTTATTATTATTAACAAGATAGAATAGTCAATCAACCAGACTATTGATAACAAATAAAATTAATCCTTCTAGGAAACAAAACAACATCAGTCAACTTCAGACTTAAACATAACAATTCTCTGTTATTTAAACAGTATTTAATACTTGTAACATATAAAAACTCAATTAACACTGTTAAAAATTAAAATGTAACAAGTTACATTAACAAACAGGTAAAAAGTATAATAAATAAGCAGATTCACCACCTATTATTTATTTATTTTTATTTTAATTTATGTATTATGTATGAGTTGTTGCGCACACAGCTCTTGCAAATTGCGCTTGTTCGCTAGTATTATTTACCAATGGTCTATTATAATGTCTTGCGAACGTTGAGGATCTACTGGACCAGCCGACAGCCTTTAAAATGCTGTCCACAGTAACACCTCCACGGTGTGCGCATGAGGTAGATGCGTGCCGAGTAGAGTGTGATGAAAAAACTGACACATTCACACCACTGTCAGCCATCACTTGTTTCAGCCATCGGCTAATAGTCTGAGTGGTGGCTGAGACGTGAGGGCTTTTGAAGGTCAAGAATAAATGGTCATTAGACTTGTCAACATGTCTAAATTCCTTAGTCACATTAATATAAGCTGACAGTGTTGTGGCAGGGCAGATCTGTGGTTGTTCTCTAAAATATGGCAAATAAATCTTTGGGGGTGGGTTACCCGGAGCTGTAGTCTTTAAAATATCAGTTATTATTACTTCAGCACCATCCACATTAAATCTTATATTATTAATTCTAATATAAAACAAACTTTGTACCCTTTGACCTGTAGTAAGTGCTAGCAGCATAGCAGTTTTTTTGGTAATTTTTTCCAAATTTAAATTATCTAATGGGTACCAATGTTTGATATAAGATAATACAACTGATGGATCCCATATATTTTCATATTTAGGTTTATTGGGTCGTAATTTAAAGATGCCTTTAAACCAACGCTTGACTCTGTCGTCCGTACCGATATGAGAACCTAATATAAGTGAGAGAGCTGACCGATGACAATTTAAGGTCTGATAAGATGCTCCTTTATGATAAATAACTGATAAATATGATATTACAGTAGGGACTGAGCTATGGAATACATCCACGTTATTAGATTTGCAGTATTGCCACCAATATTTAAGACAGCTACTATATTGTTTAATGCTATTAGCAGATAGAGATGCCATCATAACATCAATCCCACTTTCTGCTATCATCCTTCTGCTAAACGCCTGCCTGATAAGACACACGCCCCCAGGATAAGCTTCGAGTGCATTGGGTGTGATGTTCTGAAAGGAGAAGTAAGGAGACTTTCAGATGGGCCAAAAGTTATAACATCAGATACAATTAATGAAGTTAGCAAAGGATACCAAGGTTGTGATGGCCAAATTGGATAAACTACTATACCGGATGCTTCATCATTTTTAATTTTTTGAATGACCTTTGATAGTAAACAAAAAGGTGGGAAAGCATAGAAAAAATACTGAGTCCATTTTATAGTGAATGCGTCTATGTTATTCGCAAAGGGATCTCTGTGCCATGATATATAATCTTTGCACTTTGTGTTTGTTCGTGAAGCAAACAGATCAATATGTGGAGCTCCAAACATATTGACAATTTTTTGAAAAGCAGTATGACATAACTCCCATTCAGTATCTATTTTAGAATAACGAGATTGAAAATCTGCATCAGTGTTATCTTTTGATTTTATGTAAGATGCAAAAATCCAAAGCTTTCTGGTCTCACACCACTGCCAAATACGTTTTGCCAAATTATTTAGACCGGGAAATTGGACTCCTCCCATGCGATTGATGTAGGAAATTGCAGTTGTGTTATCTATTCTAAGTAATATTTCACATTTCTCTAAATTACTGGCAAAACATTGCAATGCGAAAAAGGCGGCCAATAGCTCTAACTGGTTTATGTGGTAGCATTTTTCTTGTTCCGACCAAAAACCTCTTGCCTTTTTCCCATTACAAAAACTACCCCAACCAGATCCACTTGCATCGCTAAATATTTCCAAACAAAAGTTGTATTGCTTTATTCCACACAACCCATGAGTAATATTAGCTTTCCACCATTGTAAGTCTGATTTAATGTCATTACTTATTGTCATCATTTGATCAAAATTGTCATCAGATTCTTGTAAAGCTAAAAATTTTGCTCTTTCCATTGTCTTAGTGTATACAAAGCCATACGAGACAGCCATACAAACAGATACTAAATTTCCCAGTAATTGAGCAAAATTTCTAATTGAACAATTTTCCATTTTTAAAAATTTATTTACCATTACTAATATCTTATTTCTCTTTTTAACTGTTGGGCTTAATGTCAAATTATTTGAGTTAATAATGAATCCTAAATATTCCTGTATGTTGGATGGAACAACACAACTTTTGTCTGTATTTATAATAAAGCCTAGACACTCTAAGAGATCTGTTGTAGTCCTTGTATTGTTTAGACATTCAATATAAGTTGATCCAATGCATACTAGGTCGTCTAGATAGATAACTAATCTTATACCTTGTTTTCTTAAGAACTCCATAACAGGTTTAAGAAGCTTTGTGAAAGTCATCGGTGCGGAGGCCAACCCAAAAGGTAAACAGTTGAACTCATATGTACAATTATCAAAGATGAATCTCAAATATTTTTTATGGTCTTTATGAATACCTAACAAATAATATGCGTTTTTTAAGTCAATTGTGCACATAAAATCTCCTCTTGACAAAAGTTTACAAAGAGTTCTGATGTCTTCTAACTTGAAGTGAGTAACTTCAACAAATTTATTAAACTGCTTTAAATTCAAAATAAATCTGTGAGTTCCATCAGATTTAGGTACAGTAAAGATACTTGATAAAAACTGATGAGGTACTGGTTTACATTTAGATACAGCACCAAGTTCTAAAAGTTTTATGATTTCAGCAGAAAGTATGCATTTGTCAGACTTATTTACAATGTTAGGAGGTATGTTCTTCTGATGTGGGTTAGATAACAGAGGTATGGAATAACCTTTTACCCACTGTAAAATGATTGGATCATTAGTAATCTTTTTCCAGCAAAAGTAAAAAGAGCTTAGTCTACCACTAAATTTTACCTCTAAGGGTATCTGGCACGACCTCTGCCTGCTGGTGGAGGTAGCCGACGGCCCTGGCCCCTCACTGCTGGGCGAGGCTGGTAGCGTGGCTGAGGCTGATGGTGTCCCCCTCGAGCTGGTCCCCTCACTGGAGGCCCTTGCGTTGGGCGTCGAGAGGGTTGGTAGTAGTTTTTTGAACCCGATGGACCTGCTTGTGGTTGAGGTTTTGGCTTAAGAACATTGCTGGCTCTTTTAATGGCTCCCAGTGATTTCACCGTGTCCTCCAATTTAGTATATAAAAAGTCGGATCGAGTATTTTCTTTTAAATTCAGGCACAAGCTCTTGTCAAGGTGTGGGGATATTAGTTTCTTACGCATGTTAGTATATTCATAATGAAGGTTGCACAATAGCCGGGATGCATCTCCTAAAGTCTTGATCATATCAATCTTGTCCGAATCATCTCTTGACAGCTTATGGATGGTATACAAAACTGCAGCTCCCGCTAGACCCAGATCTTGTTGCCTTCCTTCTAGCAGCTTGTCTCTGGTTTTTGTCGAGGAGCTTAATATTGCATTTAGCTCATTGTTTAATTTGGGTGCATCCAAGAGCTGGATGTTTGCTGGTATCAGTAAGTTTTTTGATATTGTTTCCTTCTGCTCTTTTGGCAACCCTTTCATGAGGATACCATCCATCCTCTTAGTGATATCACTGTGAATATTTGGTCCATATCCCTTCTCCTGGGAGTTCTCTTCCCCCAGGGCCATTAACACTTCATTTGGAAGGGTATCTATGCCTTCATCTATAACCTCTTCCACCTCTGGGATTGATAATGTTTCAAAGTACTCATTCTCAACTGTTTCTGGTACTTCTGGAGCTGGAATGCACCAAGTAAAAATTTATAAAAACTCATGTTTTTTATACTAAAAGTAAAAACGCAGTGCAGGGCGATATACATAGGTGGGCGATATACTAAAATCACCCTTACGTTTAGAGCAGAACAGTACTTAGAGATGGCATAGTATATAAGTATATGTTCCAACGGTTCATATATACATTCTCCAACGGAGTATGTAAAGTGAATACAACCCTTACGTTGTTTTAGTTAGCCGTCTTAGTACGGGAAGGGCATAGAAAACATTTTCAACGAAAATATTACACAATCATAAATCACAACGTGATAATGATTTAATTGAGGGTCTGCTTGGTGAGGTAGAAGCCTGATTGCTGGCTTTTCATTCCCAACGGGAATGCACAAGACGCACAACGTGCGTTGTGATTTTGTACACCATAAAATGGCGTATAAAAGGACACCCACAGTACCGGAGTTATTTTCTTGTATTTCACGTATGCTCACGTATTCAAATTAGTATAATACTTACATCCATTGTTATTATCTATTGTCGATGTCGATGTTGTCGGCGGCGGCGCCGTCGGTGTCGGCGCAGACTTGTCTTTCGACCGGTATCTTTCTAGGCGCCTTTCCAACCTTTCAATCTTTGTTTTTCTTTTCTCTTCCTCTTTATCATTTTCACTCTTTCTCTTCGGCATATTAACACACTAATTCCTTAATTTTTCTATGGAGAATTTTGAGATGGAAAAATAATGTCCGATGCGTATTATGCGCGAAATAGCGAATGACGTTAAGATGATAGTGTTAGTGTTACCATATGACAATTTTTATTTTTACACTAGGTGCTTTGAACTACGCGTTATTGCCAGCCGAAATATCGACTGCTGCTAGTAATTTTATCGAAACAAGTATTGCATACAATTAGGCATTATAATAGAGTCACATGAGCTACTAAAAAGGGATTGGAATTATACGTATAAAAAAATGATTACCTTCTTTTACAGCGGAAAAAAAACTAATTATACAATTTTAAAACAGCAATAAAAGAAGTGGACCCGTAAATTCATAAACGAGGCAGAACACGTGACAATAGTGACGGAACGGGTACTTACTTATTACATGTTTTTCTCGCATTCACAATTGAGACAAAAAAAGCACTTATTAACAGTTTTAACGAGCATCGAAGTATTTTTTGCAATGTATTTTAACGCTGATTTCCTGCTTAGTCGCTTTAATAACAAACGAAACTTACAATTATATTACATACATACATAACATAAATCACGTCTTTATTGTTCCTTACGGGGTAGAGCCTAAGGTAACAAGGCCTAAAGGCCAAGTTTAATAATAATATTCATCATCATCATCATTCATCAGCCTGAAGACAACCACTGTTCAACAAAGGCCTCCCCCTTAGCACACCATACTGAACGTCAACTCGCCACCTGCATCCACCGGTTAATACGGCACATGATAATATTACGATATTTTATTTAAATTTTGCGGAGTCGCTACCACCGCTACTGGCATGTATTAGATAGTTAATATCTACACATATTGTGATCCATACCACGAAATATTGATGCGTATCGCAGCGAATCCGACAGTTTTGACACGACTCTATATTGACAAGTTTTAGCAGTGTTGAGTGCTGTGTTCTGGCGTAGAGAGTAACCTCATTATAAACGCTCTATAGGCTTCTGCTAACTTAGCAATCGTTTGTCCTTATCTGTGAAAGGTAAATGTCAAAGTGACAGATAAGGACAAACGATTGCTAAGTTAGCAGAACGCCCAAACGCACATTACGTTAAAGCGGCGAAATCAACGTACACTTCAAAAATCGAACGCGACTCTAGCTTTATTCGTATTTCAAAATAAGCTCTTAGGGGATCCTGATATCCTGGTACTTAAACTCTCCCTCCGTCTTACGCCTGACGCGAGCTTAAAATTTTTTACCCATCCCAAAAAGTGCTCAGCGTCGCTAAAGAAGTGTTTACTTCAGAAAATAGGTCATGGAAAAAATATTAGCAAACAAAACCATTATTTAATTACATGCGTCGCTTTAAATATCGTGACTTAAGAGCAATCTGCTTTTCTGTGTGTTTGCTCTGTTTAGTAGGTATTAGCAGAAAGTAAACATTGGCTCGGCGTGTGGCGTACGGTGGGGTATTAATATCATGCTAACACTACTGAGCCGTTGGGGTTGAACAGACCATTATTTACTGCACGAGTATTTACATTGCAGAATATGTGGCGAGGAGGTTGGAACAATGGAACACGTCAAACTAAAAATAAAACTCTTCGGTAATGCATACCCCGAAGAAAGAGACTTCAAGGCACTACCACTGTGCCACCAGCCCACCCACTCAATTCATAAATGAGGTTGTAAAAGGTACGAGGAATAGTGCGAAGGATAGGTTAAAATGCTTACAAAACTCGAATAAGTGAATTCGATTCCTTTCTTTTCATTGTAATTTTGATAACGTGCTATGCTATATACCTAACGATAATTTATATTAAAGTTACAAAAAAGACAAAAAATAAATCACTATAATATTCGTGGCTCACAAGAATCATTATAACAGCAATTCATTTTTGTAGAGGAAATCCTCGACTAGTGCGTACTCAATTTAAGTTTGTGAATTGGCTATTGAAAACCAATAAAACTTTATCAATTTCATACTTCTATGGTTAATTGGTTCCTTTTCATGGAACTTGTGAAACGTAAAGCGCCGCTTTAGAAATAATAACGAAGTAAGAACGAAAAAATAGGCGAATTTGTATTTCTCGTTAAATATACTAATAAATAGTGAAGTTTAGAAGCACAATGAAGTCTTCAAATTTTACAATTTGTTACTTAGATGCCTATTAGCGTAATTTTTATATCCGTTTATTTTTTAAATAGCTTCGTGCCGTAATTAACAGTTAACCCCCCCCTCCCCCCCCCGTCGCTAATTACCACTTCGTGGCAAAGAGAAGACTTAAAATTGTATAGACACCTCGAGCGGAGATAAAGAAAGCCTCAGGTCGCATATTTATCGGCCTCGCCTTTGGCTCGTGTGACAAATTCCTGCGATTTCAGACTCTTTATTTCACCACCCTCGGCGTTTAACAATGTCATTCAAGCATAAACGCTTAACAAAGTAATCTCATATGAATAACCAATCAGGTAACCTAACCATGAAAGTAGGTACGCAGCTTCATTAATGATGGGATCCAACGACCCGCAAAGTAAAACATGAGTCATTTACAACCAGCCATGCTCACGACCAGGGTTAACACTCAACACGGCTATTTATACAAATACGACTCGCGGCGTGTGCATTCATTTGTTTGACACCGGACGGACCAATTGTACGTCATAAAATCAATCGTGTGATTAGTTGAAGCGTTTGACGGGTTAAGTTAGATACGCTATCGTTATAGTTATGTTAGGTGTGAATGTGGACTGAGTGACTGACAGTTAGTGTAACAAGAAACATATAGCGGGTAAGTTTTAGGTTAACTTTTTCTTTGAGATTTTTGTTGAGTTAAAATATTTTTAAAAACGTGTCAGCGCTGAATCTTGATAATATATACTTCTATGATAATATATAAGTAAAATAAATCGCTTGCATTTGTAGATGTAGTGCTTGTTTAAAATAATTTGCATACTACTGTGTAGTGGAATAGTTTGTGTTATTGTTGTTCCTGCTTGCCATCTACACTATTTTCTGCAAATAAATGACTTATGACTTAATCCCTTTTATAAATGCATTATAAGTTATGTCTACATAACTTAACATTCCTATTAACATTTAAGTATTGTCGTGAATTTATTTTATTCTGAAAAAATTACTTTCTCACAAGTTTCTTGCGGCGCATTCTTCTTGGCAATGGTGGTCTTTCCGAATGCGCTGGTACTTTCAAAAAAAGACATGTAAAAGAGCCCTTGGTGGCCTATTTGCAAAATAATCTTTTGAATGTTGAATTATTTTAAAACAATAGACGTATTTGTGACGCATACGCATATTTTTTAATACGAATGTTTTTGACATAGTGTTTTACTGATTGTCTGTATATGAATGTTTTTATTGTCTCTGTAGAATCGTGTTTGCAGTTTTAACAAAATGTGCACATGACGTGAGTACAATTAAAATTAACTGTATTTCTTATTTAATTTACCTACTTAGTTTTTATAGAGGCCACATTGTTTTTACTTAACACCTGAAATGAAACTCGATCCGGAATCCGATTTAAATACCGTTTAAGATACATCTGATGTTCTGAAAGCAGAATTTATATTTTTTCTTATACCTAGCCTAGGTAGTTGGAAGAAAATGAGAGCATTTATAAAAATATCTTGAATAAACAGTTATGTGGCAGGTAAATAGATAATAAGTAAATGCTTTATTGTACAAATATAAAGAAACAGACACGACTCACAAAAAAAACATCAGATATATGCACAAAAGCGAACTTATCCCTTATAAGGGATCTCTAACAGTTAACCTTTAAGTATATGAGAGGAGCATTAAGCGAGCGACCGACAATGAGTGAATTTAAAATATCCATCAAGAGAAAGCATATCAAAATACAACAAACAAATAGATAGTCGTAGAAAAATAGCCCCTGAAAATTATGTCACAACCTAATACACTGAAAATAAATAATCCAAAGTATCCTATCAACATTATTAGCTGCGTAACAAGGTTACATTCATCTCCTTTGATATCATTATCTTTGGTACGTCTCACTCAGCTCTTAATCTAATCTTAAACAATCACCTCTTTGTAAGAAGTAAAACAAGGGAGAACATAAAATTCGCCTGAAATACTTTTGCCCTAAATTACTCCAGTAATTTGGAGCGTACCATGGCAAATTATTACCGTAAATTTCATTTTCATATCAATAGTCAAGAAAGTATGTAAAAAAACCGGCCAAGTGTGAGTCGGATTCATTGGGCAAGCGAATTATCCCAATGTTAGTAGAACCCCGCTCCTAAGCAAAATGTAGGAAGTGTGTGTTTTTTTAAACGGTTGTAATCGTAAAATAAAAACCATTTGTAAAAACCACTTGAAGCAACATAATAACATTATTATAGACTCATCACCGCTATTAATAAATAATAATTATACTGCTGTTATTTTATAGCATAAATCCTCAAGAGACGGTTAAGGTTCCCAAAATATAAAATCACTTCAAAATTTGCTACATCTCTTCGTTGGCCCCATTTTCGCCTTTACACTAGTTATAATAAAGCATACTGTTTCTCATTTCTCAATTTCGCCAACCGCATCTAGAACTATGTTCTTATCTAGAACAATGTAAAGGGTCAAGGATATTTATATCAGTACATTATCAAAGGAATATTTGCATGTGCTTTATTAATTGTTGCGAATCAACCTTACATTTTATACAGAGTTGTAAACAGTAATCCTTTATTCTTAAACGCTCTAAAGGCTTCTGCTAACTTAGCAATCGTTTGTCCTTATCTGTGAAAGGTAAATGTCAAAGTGACAGATAAGGACAAACTATTGCTAAGCTAGCAGAGGCCTCTAGAGCGTTTATGAATAAGGAGGTAATACTGCACCAGCCGGTAAGGTCAGTCTGACTTGACCCTTGTAAATTTTTCAGTGTTTTGTCTGCGGTCGAGAAAATGTTTCCGTACATTGAGAGAGAGAGAGAAGGAGAGAAAGATTCGATAAACGTAGGTTAACTAGCTGTTGCCAGCGATTTCGTCTGCAAAGAATTCGTTTATCGCTATCCCGCGGGAACTACGCAATTTTTCGGAATAAAAAGTAGCCTATGTGCTATTCCAGACTTTTCTCTATCTATGTGCCGAATTACATCCAGATCCGTTGGGCCGTTCTGGCGTGATTGAGTAACAAACAAACATCCATCCATTCATACTTTCACATTTATAATATTAGTTAGATTAAATACACCGTCTAATTGAGAGCCTCCTTCGTTTTTTTCGTCGGTTAAAAAGAGACATCTGAGAAAATAATGAATGAATATTATTAGAAAAACAAACAATTCTTTTTTAATTATCTTTTTAATTTTGATTGCTCTGAGCATTATTAAAAAGCGTCAGTTCTTAAATAAATCTCGAAGCTTTCACTTGTTTGTGATAAAAATAATCTTTTTTTTATTAAAAAAAGGTCTGCTAATTCAATTAGGTCAAAATCAAAATAATTTCCTTAAGGAAATGTCCTCATTCTTAATTAAAACAGTACTGCCAACCTTCAAGTTCACGGATTTGGCCGCTAACAAGGTTTTGAGACTTCGGAAGTTCATAAGGAAAACACTTATTAATTAAAAGAAAACAGTATTTTTCAAATGCAATGCCTAGCACTTTTGCAAAAACCATCAATTCAAAAAGAAAATAAAAAATAAATAAATAAAAATCATTTAATTCAGACCACATAAAACAATATTGTCCATATTATTGTTAGTAATGTTAGTAACACAAGAATCTTATATAACTACGTTACTGGTTAAACTTAAATGAAGAGAGGACCAGTGCCCAGGTCTTATTTATTTTACATCTATTCTAATGTATTTTTTACGCCAGCTCACTGTTTAGACGGTTTTGGTTGTTAACCGACTTCAAAAAATGAAGGAGGTTCTCAATTCGGTTGTATTTTTTTAAATACAATTTACTATGTAATCTATAGGCAGATTTAGGAGACACGGCACAAGGCGGTTCTATTTTTTTTTAGAAATCGGTTACATTATTTGCGTTAGGGTGTTAACTTATTTATAAAATTCTAGTTAACTTAGACTGGTGTCAGGATGCGCTTTCATTGAAGCGGAGCGGAGAATTGTCAAATCTAAAAATCAGAATCACTCTAGTTGAAATCCACATCACTTAAGTTCACGTCTCATTGTCACATTGAAGCTCGCGCGGCGTGACTAAAAAAGGGATTGATCTCTAAGTACATAGATTATTTAATCTCCGTTCCGCTTCAGCATCTTGATAATTTTAAAATAATATAAAAGTAATTAAGGAAATTAACCAAAACACATTCAGTACGACATCACAAATAAACGAATGCATGGCAAGGCCAAGGTTCGTAAACAAGTCGATCGAACGAAAGGCAAATTTATTAATCGATTGCAATTAACGATATCTGTCTTTTTTATTGGAAGTATTGAGACAGAACGTTGTCTTCAACAACTAGAAAGTACTAGAATTTTCTGTTCGCTAGCGCTTTTGTATTTACTGGATAACACATACACAAATCACGTTAAAATCCCTTACGGGGTAGACAGAGCCTAAAGTAACAAGACATAGCCACGTTTACCAACTGGTACATTCTATAAAAAACCGGCCAAGTGCGAGTCGGATTCGCGCACTGAGGGTTCCGTACAAATTCGCTAAGTTATTATAAAATCCAGTGTTAGCAGAGCCCTGATTTTAAGCAAAATCTAGGCAGCGTGAGGTCATTTTATATTGGTTACTTATATAGTATAGACAGACAAATATTAAATAAAAAAAAACTACTTACTATATCTCGTTCAAACCAATTTTGGGTGGAAGATTGTATGGTAATGTACATCATATATTTTTTTTTTAGTTTTATCATTCTCTTATTTTAGAAGTTACAGGGGGGGAGGAACACATTTTATCTCTTTGGAAGTGTCTCACGCGCAAACTATTCAGTTTAGAAAAAAATGATATTAGGAACCTCAGTATCATTTTTGAAGACCTATCTGTGAGAAAACAACGTTGTTTGTTTGAATCAGTTTTTAATCTCAAGTCAAAAATGATATAACAAATTATTAAAAAAAATAAAAAATCTAAATTTAAAAATTATAATAAAAAAGGTCGCTTGTATTTGCGACATCCTCCCCCCTCGTGTGCGAACACATGGATAATTAAGGCGACATCACGCTGATGGGAGGCTCCTGAGGGTCAACGAGCAGTCGGACAAGTTTTTTTGTTGGTCGACGTAGAACCCCGTGAGCAGTGCTCACGTCGGCGATTCTGACAACTCCGTCTGACCCTGGCAAAACTCTCAGAATGCGACCTCGAGGCCACACTCCTCTCGGGAGATTCCCATCTGCGATCAGCACGAGGTCGCCATTGCTCAAATTTTTGCTAGCTGGCGTTGATGCTCTAGGAATGAGAGCTGGTAAATATTCTTTCAGCCAACGAGCCCAAAAGTGATCTGCTAACCGCAAGCCTTTACGCCAACGAACACGACGGAGCAGATCAGTTTCATCAAGCTGAGCAAGGGGAGAATATGTTGATGGTGAACCTAAAATAAAATGATATGGCGTTATGGGCAACTCAGAATCTGGGTCTGTGTTTACATGTGTTAATGGCCGAGAGTTAAGAATAGACTCTACTTCCAGTAGAAATGTAGTGAACGTCTCTTCGCTAGGAGTACGTGTTTTGAGAGTCGTAAATAGCGCAGTCTTAACGCTTTTGACCAAACGTTCCCAGCATCCTCCCATAAAGGGAGAAGCAGGCGGTATAAACTTCCACCGAATTAAATGGTTTGTTGCAAACTCGTGGACTGGCTCCTCATATAACTGGCGTAGCTCTCGATTGGCTCCAACGAATGCTGTCCCATTGTCGGAATAAATGGTTTGTGGGGAGCCTCGTCTTGCGATGAATCTTCTCAAAGCCATGATAGCAGAATCTGTGCTTAAGCTTCCAACGACTTCAAGATGAACAGCTCGAATTGACAGACAAGTGAATAGCGCCACATAACGTTTCTCTGACCTTCTTCCGATGGTGACTGTTACCGGCCCAAAGTAGTCCAGGCCCACATGAGTAAAGGGTCGGACGTGGTGAGCTAGGCGTTCTGGCGGAAGGTCACCAAATGGCGGGCACGATGGAGTATCTTTCTTCAGCTTGCATTGTAGGCACGCCTTAAGCACGGATTTTACGGCCAATCGGAATCCAACAATATAAAACCGCTGCCGTAACTCACTGATGACAATACCTTCACCTGAATGTGCTGTTTTCTTGTGATGGAAGAATATTAAAAGCTTCACGATGTAATTCTTGCCATGTAGGATGATAGGATCCTTTTCAAGGTTCACATCTTGAGCGGCCGCTATCCTGCCTCTGAGCCGCAGTAGGCCATTATCGAGATATACCGATAGCTTTCTTAGCTTGCTCGTTTTTTGCAGTGGGTTTCCTCCCATCAAAGCAGTGCACTCTTCTTCAAAGGACTCTAATTGCGAATAAATAAACAAATTTCGTTCAGCTTGCTCTAGTATACCTACATCTATCAAAGGGAATTTTGGAAGGGACACAGACACAGATCGCCCAGTATGTTGTGAAACCGGAATAGTACGATTTAAAAGTGCCCGAAATTGTTTCGCGCATTGTATGACACGAGCAGTAGCTCTTAACAAACGTAACCATTCGCTAAAGTGATCGGGCTTGGCAACCAGTGGTGCAGTCAATTTGTGAACATCAGTAAGAGATACTAGCTGAAAATCTGTTCCGTTGGTTTCAGATATTGCGGATTTAATTTCGTCCGAACCAAGCAGAGTGTTGGATGATGGTTCTTTGGGCCATTGAGACGGAGAATCGGTCAGAAAGGATGGGCCAGAGAACCATCTTGAGGACATGTCAAATGGGCGGTTAACACGCGTAGCGTCATCGGCCACGTTTAAGGCTGTTGGTACATAGTGCCAGTCTTTTGCGTTGGTTAATTCTAAAATCTCACCTACTCTATGCCCCACAAAAGCCTTAAATGATCGGACGTCGCTACGTAACCATTTTAAAACTGTCAAGCTATCTGACCAAAGGTAAACTTCAGAAGGTTTCCGCTTATGCGCTTCTACGATATATGAAGCGTAACGTGCTGCCAATAGTGCAGCTTGTAACTCTAGCCTCGGAATAGAGACCAGTTTTGTTGGTGCGAGTCGAGCTTTTCCACCTATTAAACTCAGCAGCACGCCTCCACCAACACAGTTGAAACGCCAATAGGCGACACAAGAATATGCTAGTTCGCTTGCGTCTCCGAAAACATGAAGCTGTGCTGATTCGGCCTGTTGTTGAGCTAAGTAGTGGCGTGGAATAGATCCCGACGATAAGCTAGTTAGTTCTTGGAACCAAGCGTTCCACTTAAGCGTCACGGTCAAAGGTAATTCTTGGTCCCAGGTCATTTTCAATTTCCAAGTTTCTTGGAAAATCACCCTGCCTTTAAGTACAATTGGCGTGAGGAAACCTAGGGGATCATAAATGCGCATCAAAAATGCTAATATGGAGCGCTTGGTTAGTTTAGCCGGTCGGTCCCCAAATGATGAGCGTAAAAAACTAAGCTTGTCATCATTGGGCGACCAAGAGACGCCCAATATACGGACAACTACAGAGGCAGCGTTGGGCGTACACAAGTCCGTCGGTATCGATGAAAGCGCTTCGGGTCGGTTTGAGACCCAAGACCTCATTTCCAGACACGCCTTAGCATGAACACCGACAATGTCGTAGACCAATTGAGCTGCCTCATCAACCGAGTCAACGCTGCCCAAATAATCGTCCATATAATGGTCGTTAACTATGGCATCTGCCGCTGCAGGGAAAGCCGCTCTATGTTCCTCAGCGTTGCGATTTTTTAAGTAGATCGCAGTAAATGGGCTGGAAGTAGCACCGAAAATCATTGACGACATTCTAAATTCTTTAAGCGGTTGCGATGGGTCGTCACGCCACAAGAACCTTTGAGCATCACGATCTTCCAGCCTAATTTTTGTCTGAGGGAACATTTCGCGGATGTCACCATTAAGACCCACTGCTCCCTCTCTAAATCTCATTAAAACCGAGAGAAGTGGCTGTAGCAGATCTGGCCCAGAAAGAAGCAGTGAATTTAGACTCACGTTTGATGACATTGCCGCAGCGTCGTGCACTACTCTAAGTTTGCGCTTTTGCGGGTGAAAAACCCCAAAATGAGGCAGGTACCAGGTTATGCTGGACTTTGATCGGTCATCACATGGTTCTGCGTATCCCTTTTGGATCATGGAATTGATGTTGTCGCGGTAAGCGTCAGCATAAACCTTGTCCTTTTTCATTTTGTTTTCGAGACTGATAAAGCGAGAGTGAGCAAGATTGCGGCTGTTAGGCACATTATTAATATCAGCGCGCCACAATAACCCAGTTTCAAACCTGCCGGAAGGTAATCGACAGGTTGTCTCGTCCAAAATAGCAATTGCTCGTTTATCATTCTCCGATAAATATTCTTTTTTAGCGATGCCGATAGAGTCTACACGAAAATACTCTTTTAATTGTCGGTCTAACGAATCGGCTTCATCAATGGTACTACAGTGGTTAACGAACTCTACTGGGGAGGATTTCGACTTCGTAAATCCAAAAAGGACCCAACCAAGCGAAGTCAATGCTGCCACGGGCTGAGACTGACTACCTCGTCTGACGGAACAGGGCACTGTTAGGTGCCAGTTGTCAATACCTATCAACAGCATTGGCTTTGCATCATCGTAGCTCACCTCCTCGACTAAGTCGGCTAAATGATCGTAAGAACGCAAGTCGTCTGATTTAATGGTCTGACTAGACAGATTAAGATTTGAAATCGAACGAACGTTCTGCAACTTGAAAATGGATGAGCTATGACAACCTTGAATCTCGAGGGATACAAGGGTCGCCTCGGACTCTTGAGACATACCTCCTACCCCGTTAACACGAAGTACAGTTCGCTTTCCGGTGGCACCAACAGCATTTGCCACAGAGGAGTCAATTAGGGTAGCTGTGGAACCATCGTCAAGTAATGCGTAGGTCGTTACCGTCCCTTTAGGACCAGACACTTTAACTGGCAGCACCTTTAGAAGAGGACGCCGTGATAAGGCTGGAGTAACGCTGTGGGTTACAATGGCAGTAAGGTCGTCCCCGGCGACCGCAGCACCAGCTACGTCCGCGTGGTGAAGTGCGTGGACAGTCTGTGTTGGTTCTTTATGAAGTAACGAATGATGACTTGTCTTGTTACGGCAATTCTCGGTTTCGCAGGCAAACTTCTTACATTTACGGTAAAAGTGAGTCCCTTTAGTAAAACATTTATGGCATACTTTTTTTGAAGTTACCCACTCCCATCTATCATCTACCGAAATTGTTTGAAAGTCTTTGCAATCGATTATTAAATGACCTATTTTATTACAGAACAGGCAAACTTTTTTTAAGGGCAACGACGACTCTATGGTTGCGCGATAGTTGACAGGTTTCGATTCTGTAGTGACATGACACCTGACCGGTTTGACATTGTCACGTTTAATAGGCCCGTGCACGAAATCATACTTTGATTTCAAATTGGCCTCATGCGAGAGAAATTCAGACAACAACTCTAACCTGAATACTTTTAATGGCTCTCTAGCGTATGCAAAGTCCGTCCATCGAGATCGTAGCGAGATCGTTAATTTCCCTACGATCTCGTTCGTTAGTTCGGGTGAGGCCATGTATTCGGGTACATTGAGCAACCGAACTACCTCAACGCAATGACGAACTCTACACGCAAAAGCATTAATCTCAGTCGAGCTCTCGAGGCTGGATATCTTAGGCAAAGCACGAACAGTCGATAGTTCTGCTAAAATAATGCGTTCCGGCCTAGCAAACTCAACTTCTAGGGCTCGCATTACTTCAAGGGGATCGCACGCGGCTGCTAATAGAACCGCGACAGCGCTGCGTGCGGCTCCTCTTAAAGCAGAACCAATTCTAATTAAATTCTCCGTTGGCGAGTACGACGAACTGGTATTTTGGTACATTCTTTTGAAAATAAGCCAATCCGTCGCTTGACCGTCGAAGACAGGTAAAGGGACACTCACCCTGGGGCTCCGCGATGCTCTGGAGGCAGCAACCTCGGCAATCGCTTCAGCTAGGCGTAGAGTGTCGGATTTAGAACTATTTTTATTAATGTTACAACAATCAAACATGTGTGGTTGTGTACCTAATCTATATGGATTGGTAAGTGTATGGTCTTGAACAGCTGGGTCGACGGGCATCCGCCCGGAGTCATGCACCTCCGTGCGCACCCCTCCGAAGGTTGAAGTTGGCGCGGTGGCAAAGAATGTGCCACCACCGTCAGCGTGTGACTGCACGCGCGCGCCCTCGGCGGTTAGAGCTGACGCGGTGACAGAGAGTGTGCCACCTCGGGGCGCCGTTGTCATTATGGGCGCACTGTACACATACGGCAAACTGTTAATAACTGCAGCAGGTAACGAGTGACGCAAGTCGGCACTTACGTACGGCAGTGAAGTGCTGTAACCTTCCCGTTGCTGTACCGCGGGTAATGCGACGTCTGAAGGCGCCGCAACCATCACGCCCGATAGTGGCTCTGAGAGCACGGGTAAGGTGAAGGGTGCGTGCGACGTCGTATACGCTTGCGGCGTGGTTGTATGTAACGCAATAGGATTAGTGGTAGGATCACTGCGTTCTAACCATTCACCGACAACTAACCTGAAACTAGATCGCCGGCTACCGCCTGTTTCTGCCTCTATTGCGGCGATTTTGGCGCGGTGCTCGGCCTCCGCTACGGCTCGCTCTGAAGACAGCGCGCGCTCACGTTCCTCGCGTTCCGCGGCAAGCGCGCGCTCGCGTCCGGCGTTCTCCATGTCTGCGATGCGTCGCAGGTGCTCCGCCTCTGCGGCTAGTACCCGGGCCTGAATTGTAGCTGATGACGAATTTGTAGACACAGATCCATGTTGCACACTTTTTTCACTGCACTGCTTTTTGGCCTTGCTTCTTGTAAGCATTTTTAAAGCGTTTTAAGCACTTTTTTTTTACTTCTGACACCAAAATGTGAGAAAACAACGTTGTTTGTTTGAATCAGTTTTTAATCTCAAGTCAAAAATGATATAACAAATTATTAAAAAAAATAAAAAATCTAAATTTAAAAATTATAATAAAAAAGGTCGCTTGTATTTGCGACACTATCCATAGATACGTATGGGTTTGATGAAAAAAGTATGGGGAACCCCCAAAATTAATTGGTTTTTTTTTATATTTTTGTGTGAAATTCTTAATGCGGTTCACAGACGTGAAGTGTCAGAAGTGGCTGTGACATTATGAACGGACAGACAGACAGACGGACAAACAGACAGACGGACAGACAGTCAGACATGACGAATCTATAAAGGTTCCGTTTTTTGCCATTTGGCTACGGAACCCTAAAAACTGTATAGATTCAGACGCTACTTTTCGGAGGACCATGTCAAAAATAAATGGACAACTTTACTACTACTCCGCGATATAGTAAGGTCAAATCATGCAACAGCCACGCCCCCGTGAAATCCTATTCATACAGTCAATGTTTGAGAAAACGACAACACAAAACAAAAACAACGGAAAATCAACCGAATTGTCAATCAGAACCACCACCAACACATAGAATATTCCGGACACGTCACGGCATCCTCAGCGGATGTTGACGCTTCGAGGTCGTTCGTCGGAGCGTCAATATCCGCTGATGATGCCTCGGAGAGAGGTGAAACGTGTCCGGATTATTCTATGTGTTGGTGGTGGTTCTGATTGTCAATTCGCGTTGTTTTTTGTTTTGTGTTGTCGTTTTCTCAAACATTGACTGCATGAATAGGATTTGACGGAAGAGTGACTGTTTTGCACGATTTGACCTCACTATATCGTGAAGTAGCAAAGTTCTGTTGTCCATTTTATTTTTTTATTTGCTCCCAGACCAGGGGCCTTACCATGACGTCTTAATGCGATTCAGTTTAGGTTCGCTCGCTGTCAGATTCATACTAAAAGTGACAGCTAAAACTTGAACTGAGTCGTTAGGACGTCATGGTAAGGCCCCAACATGGAAACTGAGGGCTTTGTTTTACAATATATATTAATTATTATTTCCTTTATGTCGTATCGTACCTATATATTAATAGGATAAGAATAAGTGGAGGTCAGCGTCCATAGAAGACGTCGAATGAATTAAACAACATTCTTATTTGATACACAAACTTGTATCAGTAGGTAGTACGGAAGCGTACAAACCTGTTTACCCGTTACATTGCCGGTGACGTTTGCTTTTTTATTGTTTTGTTACCCATTAAACGCGCAGTGTACTTCAATTAGTAGTTTATAGTTGTCGCTTTGCGGCGTACAGATAGAGCAGTGAGGTTTTTAAACGCTCATCAAATTAATTTGCTGATTACGAAAGCTGTGTGTGCCACTATTTCTTGCATTTACCGCCACTTATGTATGATTATATGATTAACACATCATCAATATACTATACTTGGCTTAAATATATTTTTTTATATTTATTGAATTGAACAAGGGGCTTCGGTGTTCTATTACACGTTACGAGTGTGTTTTACTAATCGGGAATGTCATTGAGAAATATGAGTATTGTCATTACTTACATACATACTCTCATACTCTGTAGAAACGTTGATAGTTAATACATAAATACGTAAATCATGACTTTATCTCTTAGTGGGTAGACAAAGCTAAGAACAAGCCAAGAACAAGACCTAAAGGCCACGTTTAGCGTGATTGTATGCGTATATGTGGAAAGGGGAATAAAAATAAGATTAAGATTGATAGTTTCAATAAAATCTAGATGTTTGTGTCAGGTCATCTATTCTGTAAAATATAATATATACCAAATGGTATCCGTCTTTTTCGGCCCAGATATTATAACTGAATTATGGGTCACTGAGACGTTTGTTAAATACCCAGCAGTTTTTGTAAAAGTGGTTCTTCTGTTCTGCATAAGCTGCGTGCTAACAGGCTGAGCGATAAATTACCATACACGCATAGTAAAAGGGTATGTAGTACTCAACAACCATAGACGAATTAAACAAGACAGTGTTATCTTTACAAAAATTGTTCACTATGCCTCGCAATGAGTTTACCTTCGATATCGGACATAATTTTAGAATTTCGATTTTTTTTTCGTACCTGTAAAGGGAAAAAGGAACCTTGAAATTTATAGGTATGAAGGTAGCTCTTACAGCAATAGTATTAAAAATAATATAAAAATAATATAAAATGACCTCACACTACCTACATTTTGCTTGGGAGCAGGGTTCTTTTAACACTGGATTTTTATTCACTTGCATAATTTATTGGTGCGCGAATCTAAATCGAACTTGGCCCATTTTTAAACACATATTGTTATGTCAACCTCCGGTCAATTCATTAGTTTCTCTATGGCAGTAACATTGTAAAAGTCATTGCATTTTGCTGTACAAAACGTTAATAATATAATAACTAATCGTAATCTGTCTCGCTTGAGGTCAAGTTATCAATTATGTGTCGTATCTGTATTTATTACGCAAACATTGTTGTTATCATGTGAAATATGCTGACAGCCAATTAGGAATGCCTACACAAAAAATAATTGCATAGGACATAATGTACCTAATTAATTTCATTATTTACTAGTTTTACTGTGTGTAAATATAAATGCTCTTTCTCTCTTTCGCTCTCTCATATACCGAGCGACGAGTATAATTATTGTCGACTTGTTCTAATTCGATTAAGTTTATTATTAAAATGTATAAGTTCTAGGGCCTGTCTCACCACTCTCAGTTAAGTTCCGGTTATCACAAGTGTCAGTCATGTATTCATTCCCTCTCTATTTCTTACTATGAAACAGACAGAGACGAAAGCATAGATAACCGACACTTAAGATTAACCAGAACTTAACTGAGAGTGGTGAAACAGGCCCTTACTTAGATAAATGCTGGTCTGGGAGCCAAGAAAAAACCTAATAATTATGTAGAATGTGTGGATGGTAAAAGTCATCGAGGGAATGGACGAAAATCCTTGGAGTCATGTACATTAAATTTAATTTCCCAAATTTTGTGCGGACGCAAATAAGTATTTTCGGAGTTATTTCCGGTTCGCAGTTATTTTCGAGTTTCAACTTTGTCCGGATTCACGGTCAAAGTTTTCGATCTCAGAACTTGGCCCAAACTTTATGCGAAATCTGGCGATCAGTTACGAATTTCTTCGATGTTTATGAATGAATTTAAGCGTGTGGTCAGATATAAGTGCGGACAAAACGAGTTGGAAGTCTGGGGGGCCTTTTCCCATGGACACATGCAATGCAAGCACATGGACACTACTGGCAGCAAAAAAAAGTTTTTAGTAAAAACCTTTGTAGTAGCTACTTACCACCATGACTATTGTTACGGTATATTGCTATTAGGGTGCAACCAAACCACCGCGTATACGCAGTGACGTGTACGTATGCGTCACGTTTTCTCACCGTTTCTTCATACATTTTGGTGCGATTCCGTAACGTCACCGTTTTTTAAGCGGCAGTGTGGTCGCACCCTTATTACATACAGTCTTCGTTATTTTATACTAGATGCTGCCAGCGACTTCGTCTGCAAAGAATTCGTTTATCGCTATCCCGCGGGAACTACGCAATTTTCCGGGATAAAAAGTAGCATAATATATATTATGCTATTCCAGACTTTTCTCTATCTATGTGCCAAATTTCATCCAGATCTGTTGGGCCGTTCTGGCGTGATTGAGTAACAAACAAACATCCATCCATCCATCCATACTTTCGCATTTATAATATTAGTTAGACAAACTCTTATTTAACTTGCAATGTATGTTTGTCCGAGTGGACTCTCGCGACTCAATTTTGAAGCAGATTATCTTCAACCAATTGAGCTGATATTTTACATACTTGAGTAAGTCGGATGACAATTGATGGTTGGTCCAATTGGCTTGAAATTTGGTACACATAATGTACAACTGATGACAATACAAGTACAGTTAACAAAAAAAGCTTGTATTAAAAATGAAATTTTTGACAGAAACTTATTGAAGTCAATTTCCTATAAATCATAAATGTTTATTGTGTGTGGAATTCGGGTACTTATAACAGATATATTTGTTAGAATAAGCAAACTTACTTGAAGTTAGTACTTTTTTGAGTATCTGATATCACTTTACACAGAAATAGTGACCATCTCAGTCATAAAGAAGAAGGGACCAAATTATTCGCACAGTAAGTTGTTGCGACGAAAAATATACAAAGGGCTCTGAATACAGTATGAAGCTGCAACTTTTTTCACTTAAAACTTTCACGAATTCACGGTCGTTGACATGGCAACGTCGCATCCAGAATTCATGATAAGACCTCGGAATACTAAAACTAAAAGTATTTAGGTATGGTCTTTTCATTCTTAACTGTCCTATTTGGTAAACAAAATTCTAACCTCAAAACGTCTCATTTTTGTTATTTTTTAACTATTTCATCGTAAATAAAGGAACTGGAGATAAAATATCAGCAAAATTATGTACAAAATATTGCCTCAGGTTTATTTGATAACAAAACACACCTTATTCTTTAAAAGAATTTGCATATTGAGGTTAGAATTTTGTTTACCAAATAGGGCAGTTAAGAATGAAAAGACCGTAGGTACTAGTTGAATGGTTGTTTACAGAGTCACTAACTGCGCTAGATGTTAGTACATAGTACATACATACATATAAATCACGTCTTTATCCCTTACGGGGTAGGGGGTATATTGGGTTAACATATTTATAACATGATTTCTACGATTTTGCGATACACTGAAATGAAATGAAATGAATTTTATTTGTATAAACATAGGTAAATTATTGTTAGGTGGAGTTGACGTCATTATTACCTCACTATGATTTACCCGTAGGGGTACAAATATTTTTCACATAAATTATTATAAGTCATAAAAGAACCACAACATCAGAATCACAATAATAATGATAAAAGTCGGAAACAAGTTATCAAACAACATCACACAAAATGAGTCGATGGATTAAAACATAGGCTAATTTTTATCCCGGAAAATCGCTTAGTTCCCACGGGATAGCGATAAGCGAATACTCCGCAGACATAGTCGCAGGCAGTAGCTAGTTTTATTATTTTATTGGTTCCAATGATTTCACAGATATTTTGCTCCAAGGCGACATCGATGAAAATAGAATTTTCCTCTCCAGAGTTTTATGTTCCCCACTGATCAGGATATAAATAGAATAAGCTACAAAGAAAACTGATTTTTCCGGACGAAATACATAACGACCTACTTAGTCTCATAAAACCCGGATCAAATATCTGGGGGCTAACATTTGCATTTCGTTCGTTACTGGATTTTAGATCTATTAGCTATACTCGGGAGCAAAAAAATCTGGATCACTTTCCATACAAAGTTGTATGCGTGACCATGTTTTTGGCTCCCGAGTATATTATACTAGCAGCTGCTGCCCGCATACTTTTTTGCTTAGTTTCCTAACGATATCCCGCGGGATAGTTTTTTTGGGATAGAACAATAGACCGATCACATTGCTACTTGTACGATGCTCCGTGTTTCGGAGTAGCAAAGTAATTTGTTTCAACAAAATTTGTTATTTTTTTTAATCCTTTCTGGGTCGTTACTTCGCGTTTTAACATACATACATATTATAAACGGGATGTGAACCGCGATTACCTTTATTGAGCTCCCGATATTTCGATACAACCGAACCGAATGAACTTAACCGTGAATCATTAAAAACTCTTATACATACATACTTAACATAAATCACGTCTTTGTCCTTTACGGGTAGACAGGTTTAGCATGATTGTGGGCGTATAGGTAGAAAGGGGAATCAAAATATATAACGACTATTTTTTATCATTAATGGCGTCTCCGGTTCGTTTCACGCTCGAAATGAACCTGAGCAAAGTAAAGCCCGACTCAATAAAATAATTCAACTTAAGTTAAAGTCCATGGACTCGCTTCAATGCGAGGGGTGAATAATCTTAGTACTTGTATCCCTAGAGATAGTTATAACTAATTACAAGGGATAGACAAGCGAACGCAATGTGGTTGTTAGACAACGATTCTATTCTAAGAAGAGACAGACTGCAAGTTAAATTACGGCATTATTCAGCTCTCTTGAGACATCACTACATATTATATAATACTAGCAGTTCCTCGCCACTCTGGGTAGAATTCGCTTGTTGCTATCCCGCGGGAACTATGTGATTTTCCGGGATATAACTATTACTGTATCAAAATCCCATATAGAATTGAGGGAATGGGAAAAAATGATTCCCACAATTTTCCAATTCCACAAATATTAATTTTATCCATCTTGACATCTAGAACTAAATAGCTAATTTTATTCATTTTTTTATATAATCTAACTAATATTATAAATGCGAAAGTATGGATGGATAGATGGATGTTTGTTTGTTACTCAATCACGCCAGAACGGCCCAACGAATCTGGATGAAATTCGGCACATAGATAGAGAAAAGTCTGGAATAGCACATAGGCTACTTTTTATCCCGGAAAATTCCCGCAGGATAGCAATAAACGAATTCTTTGCAGACGAAGTCGCTGGCAACGGCTAGTCTTAAATATGTAACATAATTTATGTGAATGATTTTTTTGTCATTTCAATGTATTCACTGAAAATTTTGCGCTACCCTAAACAGAGTATGGTTGATCTTAATTCTTTCAGATATTCACCAATATGTAGCAACCTGTACTCAGCAAATAAATACATTTCATTTCATTCATTTCGTCTGTATCGCAAATTATCTTACACGTGACTTTCGTAGTTTTATTTGTTTAACGACAAAATTTCCAGTTTTTGTTTCGTGTCCATTAATGCTATATCTAAAAGGTCTCGGAGGTTATCATTTTAATGAGGTCAGTATTTTTTTTTCGCAAATTAAACATGAAGTTCCATTGACTTAGTTAATAAATACACTTCGTACTTACTTCATTCACTGAGAAGAATAATTCACAGTTACCTTACAAAAACTATTGTTAAACAAAATGTATTTTTAGAGCGACATTTCCTGCCACAATATATTTACATTTTTTTTTATGCGAATAGGAAGGCAAACGAGCAAGTGGGTCACCTGATGGTAAGCGATCACCAATGCCCATAGACACCCGCAACCCCGGAGGGATTGCAGATGCGTTGCCAACCTAGAGGGCTAAGATGAAATGCCTCTTGTGCCCGTAATTTCCCCGGTTGTCTTACTCTCCCACTGCTGCTTAGCGGCAGGATTAGCGAGTAAGATGGTGGTAGCTATCCGGACGGACCTTGCACAAGGCCCTACCACCCGCAAAAGTATGTATTCAGTTTGGGTTCATACTAAAAATGGCAGCTAAAACCTGAACTGAGTCGGAATTGAAACGCTTTAAGACGTCATGGTAATGAGGTTTTAGTGTAAAATGTCAATATTATTTGTAAAAGGTAGCAGCACCGTGTTATTTTGTACATTGCACCCATCAAAGCCAATTTTTCATCGCTAATTTGCCTTTATTATATTAGGACAGCTAATCACAACTACATAATAATTATTATCAAGCAGTTCGTTCGAATTTGTATCCAACAACAAACTCAATTCTAAACATAAAAGATAATACAAATTTTAATACGCGTGTAACCTTGATAGAAATTTGAAATATAAACAATTTTATAAAAAAATGACCTAAACAGATAAGTATGTCTCTATCTGTACGAGAATGTATAGAAACTACGAGATATATGGACGTTCACGACATTTAAATATTATTTTAGTCATATTGCAATTCAGTAACTGTATGTAATGGATACATACAAAGTGTTGGATAATTAATTGATAACCATTGAACTGTTTTACCCCCTTCGTAGAGTAAATAAGACTAATTAAGCTTGTTTTGCTGTCTGCACTTGCATTATCTTTCATTGTATATATCTATGTATAGCTTAAAGGTAATCTAATTATAGTCTATTCCAATACATTTTAACGTTTTTGTAAAAAAACAAGCCCCAAAGTTCATAAAATATAAAATTTATATATAAATAGGTAATAGTTATAAAAAGTTATGATATATCAAGCAAGTATGATCCTTCAACACAAAAAGACGTTAACATACGTATGGATGGATGGATGGATAGATGGATGGATGGATGTTTGTTTGTTACTCAATCACGCCAGAACGGCCCAACGGATCTGGATAAAATTCAGCACATAGATAGAGAAAAGTCTGGAATAGCACATAAGCTACTTTTTATCCCGGAAAATTACATAGTTCCCGCGGGACAGCGATAAACGAATTCTTTGCAGACGAAGTCGCTGGCAACAGCTAGTACATACATACATAAACCACGTCTTACGGGTTACGGGGTAGACAGAGCCAATAACAAGACCTAAGGCTGCGTTTAGCATGTTCGTGGGCGTATATGTGGAAGGGAGAATCAAAATTGTGATGGGTTGTCAGCATCATTGCCTACAACATGATTCCTAAAATCTTAGGATTAAAAAAATTTACTTGTATTTTTTTTTTTTTTCAGATAGCAATACGTCATCATGGATTACTCATACGCGAATGCAACGGCAGGGGAGGGTGCTATGGTGGCACATCTCAAAGGGTTAGGAAGGTTGTTCTACCTGGTATCCCCACAAGAACACATGTTTGAGAAGAAAGAAGACGTACCCAACTTCTTTGTACAGGTATAATTTTTTTTTTCGATTTGCACGTTAAATTGCATCCGCCATTTTGATTTTTCGATTATTTATCAAAACCGTTGAGGAATTTTTACGAGTTAACTTCAGCGGCTACGCTAAATTACATTCTCATAATGTAAACTTAATTTTGAGTTACTTAAGTGACTGCTGCATATTGAAAGGTATTAAAACATAAGTGTCGTTTTATGAAACGAATTGAAGATGAGTTTGATAATAAGATCACACGAGTATTTAATGCCTAAATAATGCACAGTCGCATACATAGATTTTCGAGATTTCTAAGAGATATTGATATTGATACTTTACACATTTTTAACAATGCTACCGCACAAATACAGAGTTTCTTGATATAGGCCATATTTTGTTTGTCGTTCCCTATGATACCATATAAAACTGAGGTAGATACGTCATAGGCGATCTCCCCATGGCAAGCGAACAGTAAGGTAATTGCCTGACTTGTGTTTAGTCGCTGTCGGCGCGCGCAGAGGTCCTTATATGTCAAGTAACGGCAATAACGTTGCCATGTCCGAAAGGAGTTTTGTTCAGCTATAACGCGTCTATTAGTAATATGTCATTGGTCGTTCCTGAATAAATGTTGTAAGTAAGTTATGAATGGACGTAGATAAAACATTTTGTTGATGATACCTAATGCTACGAAAACAATAAATAAGAATCTTCAGAGGGATTCAAAGCGGTAAACGGAAGTCAAAGAATCTCATAATTTTATTTCCTCGTGTTTCGTACTTTGTAACAAAATATTCTTAGTGAGGTGGAAGACCAACCAATCCTGACCCCCCTGCAGAACCTTTTCACTGGAAATGGTAGACCGACATCGCAGTTCCTGACAAGAAAAATTGTTTTGAAGTTTACTTTGCGAAGGTTCTACGGTGGGATCATATTTCAAATGGTCATGATCGTTAATTCGGGATCCATTTTGCAAAAAAATACTTTGAGTCGTCCTATAAAATGACGGATTTTCAGCCTTAAATGAATCTCAAATTGCAGATAGTAACTTTACCTTGGTAAGGTTGTAAGGTGTCTCAACCGCCATATACAGCATTATATATAGCATTTTGTCAGGCCTTCTACACGAGCAGCTTGTGGGCAAAATGCACTATAAAGACGCTAAAGGCCTTGCGGGTCCAATATAACAATGGATTCAGGATGCTGATGGGACTGCCGCGCTGGTGCAGCGCATCAGGGATGTTTGCGGAGGCGAGGATTGATTGCTTTAGCGCAATTATACGCAAGAGAGCTACCTCCTTGATGTGTCGGGTGCGCGACAGTCCCAATAGTATCCTGCAGCTAATTTGGGCTGACCCGGCCTGTGCGATGAGTAGGCACTGGAACTCTGTTCATATGGAGTCTAGGGGCAGCATCCTATAGGATAATTTAATGTAATATACTCGTAGTAATATAAATATCCCTATGTAACTACCTAACCTACTTAGTAACATATTCTATAAGTTCATGTAAACTAATACTATATGGACTTTGTCTGAAAATAAAAGAATATCATTATTATTATATCCCGTGTGTTACGAATCATGCTAATATTATAAACTAGCGACCCGCCCCGGCTTCGCACGTTATATTATGCTTGTATTATACGTGTAAACCTTTCTCTTGATACATTCTATCTATAAAAAAAAACCGCATCAAATTCCGTTGCGTAGTTTTAAAGATTTAAGCATACATAGGGACATAGGGACAGAGAAACCGACTTTGTTTTATACTATGTAGTGATGCAAAAGTTTGTGACGATGTGAGTGAGTGTGTATGTTTGTTCCTTCTTCACGCTAAAACAACTGGACGGATTGGGGTAAAATTTGGAACGAAGATAAATGGTACCCTAGATTAAAACATACGCTACTTTTTATCCCGGAAAATTGCATAGTTCCCGCGGGATAGCGACAAACATGTCAAAGGCGTAGCTGCCTAGAGTCGCAACGGAAAAAAATATTGCAGAATATACTGTCAACATCAGTTCTAAGTCTTATTTTACGCGGACGAAGTCGCGAGCAGAAGCTAGTATATCCATAAACCAAAACCAATAACATGTTACTTCGCGAGCACGTGTATGGTATAAGTAGTCGTGAGTATCACGGTACTTGTCTTAGTTCATGGACACATTGGACACATTCGTCGATTTTTAGGGTTCCGTACCCAAATGGTAAAAATGGGACCCTATTACTAAGACTTCGCTGTCCTTCCGTCCGTCCGTCGCCGATGAGCCGTGATAGGTTGAGAGTTAACTTTTTCACAGATGATGGTATAATTTCTGTTGCCGCTATAACAACAAATACTAAAATCAGAATTAAATTAATATTTATGTTTAAGGGGGGCTTCCATACAACAGACATGATATTTTTGCCGTTTTTATAGAATGGTACCGAACCCTTCATGCGCGAGTCCGACTCGCACTTGACCGGTTTTTTAATTTTTGCCACACAGCAGTAAAATACTTAAAAAAATCAACCGATCTTCTAAACCACAACACATTTCCACATTACAATAGAGGCATTGAGACATGAATTTCAACGAATATGATTGGTTGGATTTTGCACTTCTCTGCTTTTATGAAAGCGTATAGGTACTAACACTATTTTATTTGTGAATAATTCTTTCTTTTTTAATCTTCAAAAAACCTACGGCAATGCGCCCAACATTCCAGTTTTCCAACATGCGTTTATGAAATTGCGAAACTGGGAAAATGCCTCGCAATGTCGTAACAAGATAATGAAAGGGTTTTAACTTCATTCAAGCTGTAGAAGGAATTTCAACTATGCCCGGGCGCTCTTAAGACTCAATTTACAGCTAGCTGAGAATGTTAGATGGAACCTTATTCTAAGGTTCTCGTTCTAGTCAAGTCATATTGCATGCCTCATAAAAGTAGGACATTTCACAAAAAGGAAGGCTTTGAATAGCCTAGGGTAAAACTTGAATTTTAGGTCACATTTTGTGAGAAAAATTAATTCAGATTCAGATAACTTGAGGCTGAATGTGTTAAGGTTGTAAAAGCTTGTTCTTTATACATAACCAAGTTACATTACAAGTGGTTAAACCGAAGTTGGATGATTAATTTGTATTAATTAAGGTTTAATTTGACGACCGTTTGTCGTTGGTTTAGTTTGATTTGGGTTTAGGTCGACGACCGGATGGCCTAGTGGTTAGAGAACCTGACTATGAAGCTTGAGGTCCCGGGTTCGATCCCCGGTAGGGGCAGATATTTGTATGAAAAATACGAATGTTTGTTCTCGAGTCTTGGATGTTTAATATGTATTTAAGGATGTATTTATGTATATAAGTATGTTTATCCATTGTCTAGTGCCCATATCACAATCTTTGCTTAGTTTGGGACTAGGTCAATTGGTGTCAATTGTCTCAAAGATATTTATTTATTATTATTTATTATTTATTTAATTTAAATTGATTTCGATTTAGATGCGCCACGTAGGTATAAGCCGCGAACATGTTTGTTTTACTTTAGAAATAGTCTTTATTTTACCTTAGAATGTAACTATGTCCTAGTAATGTAACTTGGTTATGTACGAAGAACAAGGGTTCTAAACTACCTAAGCAATTTAAATATATATAAATGTCGTATCTTCATCAAAAAAAGCCGTGGTAGCCTAGTGGTTTGACCTGTGGCCTCTCAAGCAGAGCGTCGTGGGTTCAAATCCCGGGCTCGCACCTCTGAGTTTTTCGGAATTTATGTGCGAAAATTACATTTGTAATTTGCCATGAGCTTTTCGGTGAAGGAAAAACATCGTGAGGAACCTGCACACATCTGCGAAGAAATTCAATGGTGTGTGTTAAGTCCCCAATCCGCACTGGGCGCGCGTGGGAACTATAGCCCAAACCCTCCAATACACGGAGGAGGCCTATGCCATGAGGCACGCCGAATTTCGCGACAATTAAATAAAGAAAAAAAAAATAAAAAAAAAACGACAATAACAACAACAACATGGTACTTAATGAAATTGTAGCGAATTCGGAATAAAAAAGGCTTATAAATAAATAAATAAATCTTCATCATCTCCAACCTATAAACGTCCCACTGCTGGGCATAGGCGTCCTCTCCATTTTCAACTACACCTTCCCACGCGCGTGCGCACAACAACTGGCGAGTTTGACAAAATTTGGTCGCACTTCACATTTGTTTGAGAAACTGTATGCATGCAAGGCGCAGTTTAAAGTTTTATTTTTAATTGCCGTTTTCGCTCCGTCTTTACTTTTTATTTGGCTTGAGCTTTTAGACATCCATTTAAAAATCGTGTAATGCGGCATTAAGGCAGTTGTACCAACGCCTGCGATTAGTGAGCAACGAGTAGAGCTAACAGAAGCGAACAAACGACTGCGCGAATGGCGATAGGCGAATGTGCTAATGTCTGTTTACATCTTGATTAGTGTTTGGTGCTAGGGATAAATTTGTATAGTTATTTACTTTTTTTGCAAGTACTAGTCACTATTAAATGTAAGTTATGAAAAATGTATATAGCCACTCTATTTTATCTAAATATCGAACAAAAGTAAAGATAGGAAATGAAATGAAATGAATCAAGAATTTTGCTTCTTGATATTTTATATTTATTTTTACGGTTTTACCCGTTATAAATTCTAAACGACACTGAAAATCAGAAAAAATAGGAAAATTCAAAAATAAGCTATGGCCGGGAATCGAACCCGAATCCTCATCATTTCGTGATGCGCACTATTACCCCCTACACCACTAGCAGGTAAACCTGCCATAGCTTTCCTTTTCGGGTTTTTATATGTGTTGTAGTTTTCAGTGTCGTTTAGAATTAAAAAAAGTAAAGATATTCGATTTTTCTAACGACCGATTCATCATCAAAACTTTTCTATGATAACTTTCGTCATTAGCTAAAGAACTAGACTGACAACTACTGTACGTGTCTTCAACGAGAAAATAGTCAAAAGCTAGTCGATATCGACAGTAGATATCGTCGATGGTAGGACAGTTGCCTTAGGGACACTCTTAAAACTACTTACATTACCTTCAAGGTTATATTACTTCATATTATTTTCTAAATCAGGTCACACTTTCGATCTTACCCAATATCTGTTAACGACGTGATCATATTTTAATAAATAGTTAACGCTGGCTTTAATTAATTTTTTAATCGAAATAGCGTCCGTTCAAAGTGATATTTAATTATTTATTAGAAAACGTAGGGGCAGAGGGCGTTCGATATTCAATTAATGGACGTTTAATTATTTCTGTTTGAGTTTAAAACCCTCAAAATCCTTATTATTATTGCAGGCCCCTAATTCACCATGTCGACAGTAGTCGGTGACAGGTGACAATACGAATTGCGATGCGTGGTCAATAAGAATTAGTGACGGGCTGACTACGGGTTTTGCCGACTACCCGACTACCCGACTAGTCGGTTGCATAAATGCCGATTAGTCGGCCGACTAGTCGGCATTGCCGATTATTGTGGGCGCTCGTCAAGTCGCTTTATTTTTGGAGCCGATCCGATAAAACTGACCGCCTTCGGCTAATTGACAGCACACTCGCATACTTGTGGGTCAAATGTAACTCATTCTACTACACTTGATTTCAACTTACTGTGTTTTTGCAAAATTTTCTAAGTATTTTTTTACCGTGCTTGCAATCATTACTTTAAAAGACATTAATTTAGTCACCGTGGTTTTAATAAGCGCCGTTCTTTAAAAATAAATAACAACCGACCAGTCGTCAGTTTTTGCCGAATAGTCGCCGACTATTCGCCGACTACAAATAATGCCGAATAGTCGGTTTCTCCGATTAGTCGGCAAATAGTCGGCCCATCTCTAATAAGAATCCAATCGGCGTAGATTTTTGTCGAGTTTGTAATGCAAACAGACTTGTCATTTGTGTCACCGACTACTGTTGATTATGGTGATATATGGGTCTGGTCTTACCATCAAGTGACCTGCTTACCTTATTTGCCTTCACTACATAGTATAAAACATAGTCGCTTTCTTTGTCCCTATGTCCTTATGTCCCTATGTATGCTTAAATCTTTAAAACTACGCAACGGATTTTGATGCGGTTTTTTTAATAGATACAGTGAATCAAGAGAAAGGTTTATATGTAGGTATAATACATGTATAATATACCGTGCGAAGCCGGGGCGGGTCGCTAGTTCTTATTATAAAAAAAACTCACATTTATTTAACCTACTGCCTAGTTGCTGCCCACGACTCCGTCTGCGCAAAATTAACTTCTCGTTATCCCGCGGGAACTATGCTATTTTCCGGGATAAAAACTATCCTATGTCCTTCCCCGAGACTGAATAGCTATCAAATCTCTAAATCAAATTCTAACTTAATCAGTTTGGTGGTTTAGGCGTGAAAGTGTAGCAGACAGATAGATAGTTACTTTCGCGTTTATAATATTAGTAGGGATAGATATATCGCAGCGACCAAAGCGGACAAATATGATCATGGATCAATCCATTTATATTTGACGCAGCCTTAACATTTAATTCATCTAACTAATATTATAAATGCGAAAGTATGGATGGATGGATGGATGGATGTATGTTTGTTTGTTACTCAATCACGCCAGAACGGCCCAACGGATCTGGATGAAATTCGGCACATAGATAGAGAAAAGTCTGGAATAGCACAAAGGCTACTTTTTATCCCGGAAAATTGCGTAGTTCCCGCGGGATAGCGATAAACGAATTCTTTGCAGACGAAGTCGCTGACAACAGCCAGTACTTTAATAAGACTTATTTATTGTGTCAAATTTCGAGTCGAATTCATGTGAAATTTGATACCTATTCATTATGCCATAGATACCAACGCAAGTGCAATCAGCAAAAACCCTATGCCTATTATTTCAATTAAATTTTTGCATTAAATTTCCTATTCCATCATGAATCATTAAATAAAAGTTTCTATCAAAAATATTGAATACAAGCTTTTTTTGCTGACTCTACTTGCATTGTCATCCGTCCTACATAATGGTGTAACAAATTTCAAGTCAATCGGACCAACCGTTGAAGAGTTCCCCCCTGCGGAGACAGATTACTGTATTGTCATTAGTGTCCGACCGAAACACGTTTTTTAGCCGAAACCGAACATTCGGCTTTTTTCTGATTTCGGCCGAAACCGAAATTTTTGAGGACGTATCATATCAAACAAAATATTCAAAATCACTGTACAAATCGTAAGGAAAAGGTTATTGCAAGGATTTCTTATATGAGAGCAGTTAGGTACTTTTTTTGTTAAACAAAATAAAAAAAACTGCATGCATACTACTGACGCTGGTTTCAGCTGGGCCGGCCGCCTGTGCCCGAATTAAGCCGAGCGCTCCCGATGCGAGACCCGCGAGGCCGCCAAGTAATTTCGGCCCGGCCGAAAGTTTCGGCCGGATTCTGGCCGAAACCGGAACTTCGGCCGAAGTCACTTTTTTGGCCGAAATTGGCCGAAACCGAAACCGAAACCGAAACTTCGGTCGGATACTAATTGTCATCCGACTTCCAAAAGCATGCAAAAATTTCAACTCGACTCGATCGATTGAAGATATCTGCTTCAAAATTGAGTTACCTACAAGATTCAACCCGGACAAACATACATACTACATTAAATCACGTCTTTCTCCCTTATCTGGTAGACAGAGCCTAAGGTAACAAGACCTAAAGGCCACGTTTATAGCATGATTGTGGACGTATAGGTGGATAGGCGAATCAATGTAGTGATGGGTTGCTAGCCGCATCGCCTATAACATGATTCCTAAGATTTTCTCCCGTTCCCTCGATGGGCTTTTACCATCAACGCGGGAAGAGCAACTGGTTCATTGTATGTTTTTTCTTTACTTCCAGATCAGCACGAGAATATGTACATACCTACAATTACGTATTTTATTTATTTATTTATAGCCTTTATTATTCCGAATTCGCTACAATTTCAAAAAGTACATGTTGTTGTTGTAGTTTTTTTTTTTTAATTATTTAATTGTCGCGTAATTTGGCGTGCCTCATGGCATGGGCCTCCTCCGTGTATTGGATTACAATTACGTATATTGCAAGTTAAATAGAAGCTTGTAAAAAAACCTTAATCAAACCAACGGAACCCCAAGCTCGTTAAGAGAACTTCCTTAACTGAAACGTGATTTTCATAAAGAAAGTAAAAACAAAACCACGTTACGAGTCAATGGTCGTAGCATTTTCAACTGTATCAACAAGCGTTATGACGCAAAATGGTGTGTTTACATTCGTAGTTATTATTTTTTAGTCGCGAAACGCTTCAGTTGTCTAAACATAAGATCAAAGGTCAATGCCCTCTGCCTCTAATACTACTGTACTTACGTCACGTACGCATTAGGATTGTATGTAAAAACGTGTAAATACTACCTATATTATGATATGTAAAAACGTGTAAATTTACTACATGATGTGTTATGTTTGAGGTTATTCGACACCTATCGGATTTTGTAACTTGACAATGAAAACAGTAGTTCACGCTAGGTCGTAGGTATAATTGAAATTAATATACTTACTCCTATGCGAAAGAACGGTCATTTTCACGTTTCTTTTATTATATTTTGATTTTAGGACATTTACTCATTATAAAAAAGAAGGTAACTGCGGAGACATCCCGTGTGTTACGAATTTGTGCATGAACCAAAAACAAACATGGATAGTCGCGCGTGTGTAGTTTATGAACAGCTATAAGAGCGCGGGTTAGGCGACCACGGGGGCCGAGAGAGGTGCGGGTGGCAGTTGCACTAACCGCCCGCACCGCTCTCAGCTCCCTTTGTCGTAAAGCCCTGTGCCCCTGTACCCGCGCGGGCGAGGACTAAGTTAAGCGGTCGGTGTATAACAAGGTCTTCACGGAGACATTAGTAAATTTTTCGTAACACACAGGACGAGGCGCCTCGCGGCCTTACCCGAGTATCTAGTATTGTATCACATTACTGCGGTTTACCAATGTAATCGTGTAATATAATATTGTCACCTTGCTATTTTGCGGCGAGTTGACAAAGCAAAGGCATTGTTTTAGTTTCGTTTTATTGATTTGTTTGCGTTTTAGCGCGTTTGTTGCCAGGCGGCGTTTGCATTTTAAATGGTTTTTTTAGGGTTCCATATGACCATGGTCTAACGGGACCTATTTCTAATACTAAAATGCCTGTCAACCAGGCTGTATCGCTTGAACCGTGATAGCCCGATAAACAATTGAAATTTTCACAGATGATAAAATATATATTTTTTGCCGCTATAACAATAAATACTATGTCTGTCTATGTAAAGAGAAAAATACAAGGACCTCACATTGCCTACATTTTGCTTAGGAGGCAGGGCTCTGCTAACACTCGATTTTATATTCACTTGCCGAATCTGTTCGGAACCCTCGGTGCGCGAATCCGACTTGCACTTAGCCGGCTTTATTTAATTTTGATTTTGAGACTCTATGGTTGAAAAGAAAAATGAAAGATTTAATCACAACCGAAACAGTGAATGCAGATTCTAATTTTAATTTTTCTTCTTTTCAGTCATGGCAATACTTCCTAGTCTTCATGGTATTGGAGCACATAGTCCTAAGGTTGGAAGGCAAGCCAGGGATCAGGCTGAACGATGGGATCACCAGCGTGTCCCATGGAGTCATACAGGAATGTGGCAGGTATCCCATCCAGACACTTGGTACATGGTATATTAATATTATGGTCAACATATTCGTATTCCCTGATGGTCGAGCAAAGAAAAACATATAATGTACCAGTTGTTCCTATTCCCGCGCAGTGGTAAAAGCACATCGAGGGAATGGACGATAATCTTAGGCATCATGTTAAAGACCCGGCTATCCCGTCACTATTTTGATTCTCCTTTTCACCTATGTGCCCACAATCATGCTAAGGGTGGCCATTAGACCAATTAGGCTAATAGGCACACACAGATTTGTCTGCCGGGTATCTGTCCGCTCACCGTGCTCAAAACCAACGGTTAGCGGGCAGACACCCGGCGGACAAATCTTTGTCTATTTCTCGCCACACATTGATTGACGGATGTGTCCGCCAGACACCCGCCAGACACATCTATCAGGCAATACCGACGGACAAATCCGTACGTGTATAACTAAACTAGCTATAATATTATGGCGGGTTGTACGGTCAGGCGCAAAAATAAGTAGATATCGATGAACTTCTCGAAAATATGTCCCGCCTTATCACGCCAGTGTAAGAGCGTATGGTACTTCAGCTTTGAAAGTTTGACTAGATACAATGATTATTACACTTGATTGTACAATATACGTCCAAATCACTATCACTGTAACTCGCTAATCCTACCGCCAAACAGCAGCGCTTGCTCGTAGAGTAAGAAAACCGATGAAATTGCTGGCTCATCGTATTCCATCTTGCAAGCGATGCTGCTCATTTATAATCTGACCTTACTTAACTCTCGAAACGACTTTGACAGTTTTGCCAGCGCACTTAAAAATGGCCGGCCTTTGCACTTAACTTACAGACCTTAGAATGTTGGTTCTGTCTCTAGAATATTATGGCGGGGCGCGGAGTCCTGTCTCTACACATGGATATACACCCACTACAGAATAGTGGAGCTGCCGTGGGACCATCTAGTGACCTGGTATGCAGCGGCTCTGGGCGTTGACTTCTGCTACTATTGGATGCATAGAGCTTGCCATGGTTAGTGATACTATAGAGTAATATGGTGCAGGGGCGCGGGATGGGACGACAAAAGGGATCGAGAGAGGTGAAAGGCACTACCCTCCCGGATCGAGAGTTCCCCTTTGTCGTCCTACCCCGCGCCCCTGTGCCGCGCGGGCGAGGACTTGTTTCAGAGGCTGGTTCTATAAAACCCTCTTTTAAACTATCTACACGTCTAGCACGAGAGAGTTGCGCGCGAGATAGATTGCCTGTCTTTTTCTTACTGTTAGTCCTATTAGAAACTATTGCAATCACTAAAATAGGTACAAATCTCGAAATTAGAATCTTACGACCTACAGTGACAGAAAGATATAAATAAACAAATTACTTTTACTCACTGACCTTTAGTAGTGATGTATGCTCCGTAATTATTGTATTAGGAAATCTACTGTGCAATTTTATCAGTATGCATTATGTTATTGTACCTATGTTAAAATAAAATAAAAAAATAAAATATAATTTAGTAACATTTATCCAATTTCAAAGTCATTAAAATAATAAATTTTCTTAAGAAGGAACACAACTCTTGCTACTAACGTTATCGTCATGATATGATAAGTCAGGCAAACATTTTCTTGATAACATCATGAATTATAATCACTGATCAAAAAAGAAAAAGCCTTTGAATTCTGGAGCGAGGCCTAATTTAAAAACCCTTTTGGGAGTGCCTTATTCCAAAAAGACTTAACTGCTTCAAGCAGTGTACTTTACATGCCTTATAATTTGGTTTAATTTTACTAAGCACTCGGGTAGTGATGCAATCTTTTATCATTATTGCCGTTTGACTGTAGAAGGCTACGAAAGGAGTCACTTTCTCATACAAATCTTTATAATGGCACTGTATCTGGAATCTTAAAGCGCTATGTGATCCAGAGTGAGTATCTTTGAGTGACTTCACAAGCATCCGGTCTTCCTTTGAACATTTCTGAGAGAAAACAGACAAATTTGTTGAAATTATACACGCTTCCATGCATTATTCGCGACTTGGTCCGCGCAGAACTACTTTAGGCGCCAAAACTTGATAAATTCTTCTTGCAAGTCTAGGCTTTGTAGTGCAAATTCATGTTTTGTAAAAACTAAATAAATACTAAGTAAATGAGCATCACGTTGTCGCTGACCCATAATGGAAGCGGTTGAAGTACTACGTGAACTTGCGCCATAAGACTCGAGGTTTCTCCAAGGAAAATTAAAACTATGCTTGGAATATCTCTGCAAGATCTAAAAGTTGAGAAGAATTGCAGGACGAAAGTTACCAACATTATTTGTAGCTAACTGATGGAAATTGAGGCTATAAAGAGTAGCGACACGAGCTAGAAGGCGAAAAAGTGTTGGTGGGGAATTTCAGAAATAGTGTATAACTAGCTGTTGCCAGCGACTTCGTCTGCAAAGTTCGCGGGAACTACGCAATTTTCCGGGATAAACAGTAGCCTAAGTGCTATTCTAGACTTTTCTCTATCTATGCGCCGAATTTCATCCAAATCCGTTGGGCCGTTCTGGCGTGATTGAGTAACAAACAAACAAACATCCATCCATCCATCCATACTTTCGCATTTATAATAATTAGTTAGATTAGATTATGTTTATTATGTTTTTTATCTCCGATTTTAGAATTTTTTGCATGGATCTGCTCAGGAACAATTGATCAATTGATTATAATGGCGTAAAAAAATTACCCCAGTCTTTCCTACAAAAATTAGTGTCGGTTTTGTTACCTTCAAACATTAATGTATTAAAAGTAACCAAACTGACCTCGAGACACTTTTTTCCCCTATATATAATCGCTAGTGCTATCGATTCTGACTAGATCCATGCGAAATTTCTAAAATCAGATTTATTGTACCTACTCTATTTCTGAAATTCCCCTGATACCTGGACCCCCTGCAAAGATCTGATAAAGATTGCGGGAAGCCATTGATTGCACAACAAATCCGATAGCCGTTAAGATCCCTATGGGAAAGCCTATGTCGAACTGTGGACGTTATCTGGATAAAAACATTGAGGATAATAAAACCAAAATGAAAAAAAGAAAGAAAGAAAACATTTATTCCTATTTGCATGACACACAAATACAAGAACATAATACACATTTTTATAGAAAATAAACAAAAAACACACACAAGAAAAATAGATCATTAGCGTTGTGTGTCTTCGCAAAAGTGGTCGCTGGCTCAGCATTACGCTGAGGTGTTAGACTTGCAGCACTGATTTTCAGCCAGAAGCGTCTGTGGCTCACGAAACGATACATAGATAAAACATACTACATAATCCATAAACTATAGTGAATTATTTGGTTTCAGAGATCCACATATTATGGGCGCAACACCAGGTCCACCATACATCGGAAGACTTCAACATGGGAGTCGGCATCAGACAATCCGTGCTGCAAGGATGGTGTGGATTTGTAAGTAAACACCATGCGTATTACGGTCCGTAAATATGCGCTCCAAGAGGAAGGACTACGAACTAGTTCGAAACATGTCGAGCGTCACCCGAATTTTATACGTGAGTTATCCGTTTGTGTAATAACACAATAAAAAAGTTGTGTAAGTAAATAAGTTAGATAGGTAACCCTAAAGACAGGTAATAGGTGAAAAACTTAAGCAAAAGACCTGTTATGTGTGAGTTATGTGACAGGTCATTTACTTACCTAATTTAATTTGAATCTATTTTGAAATCCCATAATGCAAAGACGTTTAATCTTTTGTTCCTACCTCACCTGTCTCACGCATGTAATTTTACATCAAATCTATCTAGCTCAAGAAGTTTCAACCATAGAATAGATAATAACAGGGTAGAAGGGAATCTCTTTTGACCGCGCTCAAAACGCCGCCATTTATATACCTACTTCCCCCTTCAAGTCGTTACGCCCCTCTTTCGTCCAGGCGTATTGCTAGGGTTGCTTACCGTTAAATATTATACTTACGTCTAAAGAAAGAAAGAAAGAAAGGAAAAGGTTTATCTGGTGCAATATATATCGCTAAAATTTAAGTTTTTATTTACTTTGAAATCATTATTTTATTCTAGTTTTACAAAATATGAAATTTATAAATCATTAGGTACGTACCTACATATTATATTAAGGAAGAAGTTATTACAAGTGCCATACCAAATGAAGCCATTTAAGATGATTTAAGTAAGTATTACTTACCGACAAATATAAAATAAAATACATACAGGCTCACGTAAAACTAGATGAGTACCTACGGGACGGAACGAGCAAAAATGCCAAACGCGCGTGCGGCGACGCCGGCCGTGGCAGCCTGACTGAGCCGCTCGTTTAACAAGTACTGTAAATCGTGACCTTGAGTCCGGCCGGAGCGGGAGATTCCGTTCTACTATGTTCTTACTTATTCTATGTTTCAACCTAAAACAATGTCACTCGTATCAATAAAGCTAATGGAAACGACCTCGACCGCAGATGTCCTTATATTCACAACAGATCCACATGATACCCAACTAATTACATTATAGTAAATACATCTCTATTTTCGTCTTTCTTTTCTTTATTTCGTCATATGAGTTGGTTTAGAACACGGTTCATAAAGGACTTAGATTCCTTCAACATGAAACTACCGTGTGACTCACACATAATTACAACACACCGGATTACTCACGTATGAAAATGAAAATGAAATGAAAATGAAAAATGAAAATGAAAAATGTTTATTTGGTTTCTTTAAGTTACAATGAAATAAGTTGGAACCTTCCTTTAAGCATGAGAAATGCTTGTCTTGGAATGCTCCGCTCTTCCTTAACTAGAAGCTTAACAAAACCAAGCAGAACTAATTCTACCCCTATGCACTAACTTAACTACTTAACTAGTGTGCGAACGCGCTAACCGCGCGCGCAGGTGTTTGTGTGTGTGTGTGTGTGTGTGTCGTTTATGCACGTAAGTGTGTGTGTTTGTGTATGTTTCCGTGCGTGTGTATACATACAGTCATGTAAATGTTCATCCAAGCGATTAATACGTCGATTAAGCCAATAACAATACTTGAACAATACTTGGACCAATCGAAGCTTTTATACGTGAGTTATCCGGTGTGTTGTAATTATGACTTAGATTCTGTCATAGACTATTCCATTTAGGATCTAGAGAGGATTTTTTTTTATAATCGAACACGGTTCTTTTCGTCCATGTCTACAAAATGCATCAAAGATGATTTCATACATACAGAAATACGTCTTTATCTCTTACGTAGTAAAATTGTGTACACACCTCGGGCGGTGATAAAGAATGCCTCAGGTCGCATATTTATGGCCCTCGCCTTTAGCTCGTGCGACAAGTTCCAGCGATCTGAGACATTCTTTATTTCCTCACCCTCGGAATTTATTGTACTAAATATAGATTCAGACGTTACTAAACGTATTACCTAGTTCTCTCCTCTTCGCACGTCTTCTGGGCAATGATGAATATTTATTTATTGGCTGTTGTTACAGATCTTCTATCTCCCTCTGGCCCTGGTGATCCCGCCGGCGCAGTTCGTCATGCACCACCAGTTCAGCTACCTCTACATGTTCTGGATCCACACTGAGACCATCAAGAGTCTGGGTCCCCTTGAATACATCCTCAATACACCCAGCCATCATAGAGTACATCACGGTAAGTTTATAGATCTTGAAGCCGCGTGCATAGAGGGGGTTCACCATGGTTGCCAGCATAGAACTCTCAACCATAGTGGAAACGTCTAACTCATCTTATCTTATCTTACTAATCACTATATACCTACATAGTATAAAACAAAGTCGCTTTCTCTCTCCCTATGTCCCTGTGTCCCTATGTATGCTTAAATCTTTAAAACTACGCAACGGATTTTGATGCGGTTGTTTTTAAGATAGAGTGAATCAAGAGGAAGGTTTTTACGTTATAATACATGCATAATATACCTTGCGAAGCCGGGGGGTCGCTAGTATTATATTAAAGGCGAAAGTTTGAAAGTTTGGACGTTTGGATGTTTGTTGCTCTTTCATGGCGAAACGGCTTAACCAATTTTATTCAAATTTACTGTAGTGATAGGTACAGTCCCGGGAATGGACATAGGATAGTTTTTATCCCGGAATATTGCATAGTTCCCGCGGGATAGCGATAAGCTATATCTGCGCGGACGCAGTCGCGGGCAACAGCTAGTATGAAATAAAATTACGCAAAGCTGAAATTGGCGATTACTGCACTCTAATTAGCCAGCCAGAGGTCAAAAGGGTTAATTAAGTTGAGCACGCTAGCTATCACGGTTCATGAAATACAGTGATGACAGACGGACTAACAACGAAGTCTTTAGGGTCCCATTTTGACCCTTTGGGTAGTCCCTAAAAAGAGGTTGCAGTGAATTTGCTTCAATTGCTGGTCACATCATCTTGAAGATGGCCTTACTTCTCAAGTGACGGTAGCTGTGAACAAACGGCCTTGCTGACCTTTAAGAACCTCGGAGAATAAGGCCCTGTTTCACCTTCCTCTTAAGTTCCAGTTATCTTAACTGACAGTTACCTATGATTACGTCTCTGTCTGTTTCGTGGTAATGAATAGAGACGGAATAACTGACACTTAAGATAACTGGAACTTAACAGAGAGTGGTGAGATCCAGACCTTTAATAACCGTTATTTTTGCGTAAACCGAATAGCGTTTTTTTAATATAACACTATTTTTTGGCGCACTACCCGCCCGCACCTCTCTCGGTCCCCTTTGTCGTCCTACCCCGCACCCCTGTACCCGTGCGCGTAGTTATTATAACGTTATTATAACATAACGTTATTATAAGTCTTATAACGCTATTTCATAACGTTATGGTTTACTTTCCGTTATAATATGATATAACGTTATGATGGAATATTAGAATTTGTTTGAACGAAATTTAAAACACAAACGATAAATACTGGCATTAATTATCGTTTTTTTCAAACAGCTAATTATGCTATTATTTTTATTTCTGCAGGCAGCAACAAATATTGCTTGGACGTGAATTACGGAGGAGTTCTCATCATCTGGGACAGGCTTTTCGGCACGTTCAGACCAGAAACCGACAAGGTCCAGATAGTGTATGGCCTCATCTATAACCAGCCGTCTTTCAACCCAATGTATCTGCAGGTGAGACATCGTAGTTATAAAATTAATTAGATACCTAATCGTAGTTGAGGGCCCTACCCGCCTCATGATTAAGAGGCTGACAACACCTAATTTTGTTGAAATTGATGTTATTTAAGCACTTTTTAAGAAAAACTACACACAAAAAAAATACAAAAAAAATATTATGTTAATTTTCATCGTATTTCAAACACGCTAGACGGACTCGATACATAATTGAACAAAATCGGCTCGATAGAAAATAATTGCAAAGATTGGTCTTAAAATCATCATTAAACGGTTCTGTCTTTATTTTTTCGACGTAGGGTCTGCAATTAAAAACATGAAGTCAACATATTCATACCTACACGGCTAACGAGTCATATTTCACAAATAATCTATACTTTTTTTTATTTCTTCTTATTTGTGTCTTATTTGCAAGATTTTAGACGCGCGCCAAGCTGCCGGAATAGTTTCTTCTCTTTCACTCACAGGCACGCGAACCGTATGTGTGAAGAGTGGCGCTGCTAAAGGTCATTTGCTGTTGACAGTGCCTTAATGTCTTGCGCTGTGTTAAGGTGAAGGCTGAAAACCAGCGCGGGAACCCTCCCGGCACTTGCTGAGCCTGAGCCTTTTGCCACACTTATATACTGCGTTGTTTGTTTTTGTGCAAGTAATTGTATGGGCAATAAATGCTTTTTTTTTTTTTTCTTATATAAAATGTTTTGCAGGGATTACAATTAAAATCTGGAGACCTTACTATGATTAAATTTGTAATGCGATTTAGTTTAGGCTTGCCCGCTGTCAGATCCGTACTAAAATCCAGCTAAAACCCAAACTGGGTCGGATTTGAATCGCATTAAGACTTCATGGGCCCCAGGACTTTGACACGTAATAATTACCAAGTTTCATTCCTTACTGTTTAGCTTCCATGCTGGTCTGGCAAAGAAAAAACATAGAATGTACCAGTTGCTTCTATTCCCGCGCAGATGGTAAAAGCCCATCGAGGGAATTGGCGAAAAACTTAGGAATCGTGTTATAGGCGATGCGGCTAGCAACCCATCACTATTTTGATTCCCTTTTCCATCCAGACGTCCACAATCATGCTAAACGTGGCTTTTAGGTCTTGATACCTTAGGCTCTGTCTACCCCGTAAGACATAAAGACGTTCCATTTACTTCTTTATTTTTTCTCTTCACAATAGCATTCCGTGCTTTAAGGGACATAAAGAAAAAACCGAATTGGCCCAGCCGTTTTCTAGTTTTGCCCATTAATTTTATTTACACAAACCAATATAATGAAAGATGACTTTCCAGTAAAATTTTATGACACATTAAAACACAAAAGAAAAATACTCGCTTCTGTCACAACAATATTGGAAGCGTGCGTTTGTACTTATACATCACATCATATAAACCGATCCGTCAACCTGAATACTGAATAAGACTGCGGCAGTTGGAACAATATTATTCGAGACAGGTAGGTACGCATCAGAAATGCGCTGCCGTGCCATGACAAAACACTGTATCTTGAGTTGCAGTGTTTTGTGGTAATATCAATAATAAAATTGAGCTTCTAGGGGTCCCACATCGGCCCTACACTGACAGCTGTTGACCATCAGCAATTTAGACTGTAACTACTAAAACTTACTTAACTTTTGACTAAAACTGCAACTCTAATAGATACAGTGTAATGTCAAACCAAACGCGCAGCTTAAGGCGCTGTCAACAGCAAATTACCTGGAGCAGCGCCACTCTTCACACATACGGTTCACGTGCCTGTAAGTGAAAGAGAAGAAACTATTCCGGCAGCTTGGCGCGCGTCTAAAATCTTGCAAATAAGACACAAATCATAAGAAATAAACAAAAGTATGGATTATTTGTGAAATATGACTCGTTAGCCGTATAGGTATGAATATGTTGACTATATGTTTTCAATTGCAGACCCATACGTCGAAAAAATAAAGACATAGAACCGTTTAATGATGATTTTAAGACCAATCTTTGCAATTATTTTCTATCGAGCCGATTTTGTTCAATTATGTATCGAGCCCGTCTAGCGTGTTTGAAATATGATGAAAATTAACATTATATTTTTTTTTGTATTTTTTTTGTGTGTAGTTTTTCTTAAAAAAGTGTTTAAATAACATCAATTTCAACAAAATTAGGTGTTGTCAGCCTCTTAAGCACAGTTTACAGTGTTTTATCGTACCCAGTATGCTTAGTGTAAGTTTCGGTCCCAGAACACCGTCTCGAAAGAGTTTGCGTTAAAATGTCAAACACTACGAAAACAGTTTGTTGCCGTTTCGATCCGCAAGTGGCGCTGCCAAACTTTCCATAGTAATTGAGACGTTTACGTGAACGCGTTCGAGACGTTTGTTCGTGTGAAAACTTACACTAGAAGCTCAGGAAACGTGAAGCGACTGCTATGATTGAAACGAGTGCCTGTAATGTAAACACTTAAGCGGTTTTTTGTATTTTGAAACTTGGGTTTTTCCCAAAGTCTCCCCAAATATTATGGAAATGTATGAAAAAAAATTAAATTCAGATATTTTGTAAATTGCCTACAACAAAAACAATATCATCTTTAATTTGTCCAAATTTCAACGAAATCGGATGGATAACCACGCTTTAGGACCAAATTACTTGTGATTTCTGGAAATTAGCTGTTTTCAAGATACAGTGTTTTGTCATAGCACGACAATGCGGTTTCTGAGGAAATTGTATAACATAAATGAGAATGAGGTGATGTCGACGTTTACACAAAGTTATTTCACGATAAAATAAATTATGTTACAAATACAAGACATTTTAAGAAACGTCTGCAGAATTCCTATCAAAATATACAGTCTATTTTCATGACGCGATGTGGAATCGATTGAGTTATGTAAATTTTTGTCTCTAACTTATCTTTGCGCCATATTTGTCATACATATTACATACATAAACACGTCTTTTTCCCTTACGGGAAAGACAGAGCCTAAGGTATCAAGACCTAAAAGTAAGGTTTAGCATGATTATGGGCGTATAGGAGGAAAATAATTTTTAGTAAACGTATTAAAACTTATATTTGTTTGACTTCAATACAAAACCTCCTAGGCTACACCTGTGACACATCTTATGGATTATCTGAAATAAATGACATTATTATTATTATTATTCGATGAACGCCGGCTGCACTCACGAAAAAGCATGACTCATAGTCACGTTCCGCGTGACGTCAAAGTGTGCAAGCGAGAGCGCGGAACAAGCGATAGAGAGGCACGATCGGCCCAAGCTTCGGCTTGTGATACATTTATCGTTATCACGTAAGATTATCGTCCCGTAAACCGACTTAGGATGCGACCACACCGCCGCTTAAAAAACGGTGACGTTACGGATAGTGGTGGCAATAACGGCTGTTTTGCAATAATGAATAACAGTGTTGTGTTATTCTTAAATAGCTGTTATTGTAAACTGTTGTCTGTTATCCTGTTATATTGCTGTTTTACAAAACGATAATGAATTTATTATTAAATAATTGTTATACTTATTTCGTCGCGATCGCAGCGTAATAAAAACGTACGGGAACAAAAGAAAAACAACGCTCTGTTACCTTGTTTGTTATTGTACTGACTGACAACAAACAGCAACAGCTAATAATGATACCAAAAGTCAGTTATTTGAATTGCGATTGCGATGCGAGCTCGCGCGTATAGCGCTATCTCTCGCACACACCTACTTGATTCGTTGTGCACTCGCTTGCGCTTCTATGCCAAGTGCGGCAACAGTGCGCGTATGAACAACGTTGACAGTGATAAAGATAATGTGTTGTTCGTTGCGTGCAAATAATGCATTACGTTATCAGCTGTTGTAATAACGACCACCACTAGTTACGGAATCGCAACAAAATGTATGAAGAAACGGTGAGAAAACGTGACGCATACGACACGTCACTGCGTATACGCGGCGGTTTGGTCGCACCCTTAATAGACAACCGGTTTTTGTTACAGGCGTTCTACACAGGCTACGTAGCTGAGAAGTTCCGTCGTCTAGAATCATACGGCGACAAGTTCAGGGCCATATTCTGGGGACCGAGCTGGGAGCCAGGACAGGCCAGACTTGGAGATGAGGACCAGAAAGTTGATGTGAGTACAATCTAATCCTGAGCTGTCTAACTGGAAATGAAAATTTGGCCCCCCACGTGAATGACTAAATTCAATCATTTGGCAAAATTTGCTTAGTCATCGGGTACGTTAAAAATCTTAAGTAAATATTTAGTAAAAAATACTAGTAGCTGTTGCCCGGGGCCTCTCTCCCGTTTTTTTTTTCTAAGTTTCAAAATCTTTTCATTGTTTGTCTCCTTAACTGTTAGTTATCTATGATGACGTCTCTGTCTGTTTCGTCGAAATAAATAGAGACGGAATCATAAATAACTGACAGTTAAGAAGTGGTGAAACAGGCCCTTAGTTAAGTAAAATTTAAGTATTGTAGTAGTTAGTATTTAATTTTGAAAAGAGACTGCTAAGTTTAGTATCTTGCGGCGCATTCTTCTTAGCAATGATGGTCTTTCCGAATGCGCTGGTAGTTTCAAAAAAGACACGTAAAAGAGCCCTAGGCGGCCTATTTGCAAAATGAACTTTTGATTCTCTAAAGTGTCACAGAAGTAAACCAAGTATTAACAGAAGGTCACTCGGGCGTCAGAATGTGTTGGTCACTTCGAATATGTTTAGTTAAATTTCGACGAAGGTTTCGAGGGTCGGTAGGGTCGGATTGTTTAGGGCCTAAAGAGGCTTAGTTTGACGTTTGGAGAACTTTATTGTCGGGTGACAAGGTCAAACGTATTAAAGGTCGGAATGGGTGAGACAGTATGAGCGAGATAAAAGTAATAATCTGTACAATTTGCATACGTACTCGTATACATAAATGCATTCATTAAATCACCGTTGAAAATCTTTTATTTTGATAGCCACACTAAATGTATTTTGAAAACTATTTTTTTTTAAGAATAATAATTTGACGCCAAAAATCCTACACGGTCGTTGGGGCCAAAAGTTCCCGAGTGGAGACCGCGGATCAGCAAGCGCAGCGTAGGACGTCCACCAATTAAGTGGACGGATGACCTGTAGGCATATTGTCTAACTCGCTCGCAATCGCCATCGTGTTCATTTTGACAGTTCATGTATGGGCTGACAATTGGCATCGGAATCAGCTAGCTGTCACATTCATACAAGAACTGTCACAATGAATACGATGGCGATCGCGAGCGAGTTAGACAATAAGGTTAAAGTCGCGGGTTCACGGTGGATGCAAGCCAAGATAAAAGAGGCAACTGGAGGTCTACGGGGGAGGCCTATGTCCAACAGTGAACGCCCTATGGCTGATATGATGATGAGCTGTTACCAAGCCGTGTAGGGTGCAGTGAATTATGTTTAGTTCATCTATATCATGTTGTTTTAGATGGAGTTGCGGGAGAAGTATGACGTGACCTTACCGACCTGGTGCACTGTGTACCTCATACTGCACTACGCTGTGGTCTTTTATGGTTTCTTTGAGCTAGCTTCAAAATACATGGTGAGTAGAAACCTTCCAAGCTGGTCTGAGAGCAAAGAAAAAATATAGAAGTAAAGGTGAAAAACTCAAGTAAACCTGTATGTGTGAGTTAATGTGTGCGATTGGACAAATTGACGTTCCAAATTAGAAAAATGACCTTAACTCCATATCAGTTCTGTACACTACATACAACAGGTTACATACAACATTTACTTAAGTTTTTCACCTATACTAGTTGCTTTTCCTATGCATATATCTTTAAGAGTAAGCATACACATTAACATACATACATACAGTCACGCCTCTTTCCCATAGGGGTAGGCAGAGACTACTTTGTTCCACTTGCTACGATTTTGACATACCTCTTTCGCTTCATCCACATTCATCAGGCTCTTCATACATGCTCGTCGGTTCCGGGTACTCCTGACCTGCCCTTTTTTCAAAACGTCTCCTATTTGGTCCAGGAACGACCGTCGTAGGAAGATTTACAATGTATAATACCACGCAGACGAAGTTACACACGGAGCTAGTTACAGAAATAACTAAAAGACGAGTTTGAGTTATCCATTTATGAAATGTTAAAGAATTAAACTGGAAGAATACATAATCAAACGTTAGGGGTTGTTTTTAAAACATTTGAATGTCAAATCTCAAAAAGAATTGAAATAACAATTCCAAATGAAAGGAAATTTACGTTTTTGCTGAGAAAGTCTATCGATTTTCGTGGAAATATAAAGTTAGATGTCGGGCATTCTTCGTTATATTTAATTTTGATTAACATAGTATTCTAAAAGGTCGGGCCGTTTGTCAATGAAATTTATTTTTGCCCTAAACAACTTTAAAACTCACATTTTGTTGTACGTAGGTACGCTTTACATAACTTTGGTAGTAGGTGGATATTCCGAAATTGAGTAAAACAGAAATAAACTCTATTAATAAAGTTTGTAACTGACATTTTGGCATTTTACGTAGTCTCTCAGACAAAACGATAAAGTATTTATAGATACAGACAGACGATTAACGTGACGTAGGTACCTACATCGAAAAACGTACGTAATAACATGAGTTTTTGTTTGAAATTCCATCTTGAATACAACCCTCTTTTTCAATTCAAATTCTAATTGTATGGGTTGATTTAATGCCTAAATAAATACATTATTATTATTATTATTATTATGTTGGTACGGGTTTCCGATCACGGGCCCATGGGGACCCGGTCATTTGAAAGGCATTCATGGGGCCGAGGCCAACATGAAGAGGCCTTTGGTACCATATAATATAAACATGAGATGGGCGCAATTATGGAGGTCTATCCCCTAATACACCATGAAGATGTGCTAGCGGACAATCCTCCACAGTTGCCAAACTATTGCCTGGTAGGGAACGACATGGATTGGGCTATGGGGTTGGGATGCTGTGGGCAGGATTACTGGGCTATGGAGTGAGATAAACGGACACCTACCATTTCAATATCATTATTATTATTATTATTATTTGGTGACTGTACCAGTTTTTAATATAAAACTACCGTGAGGCTCAGACATTATTAATGTAAACAAACGGATAACTCACGTTTTATTACGTCGGAAAAGGTCCGACAGTTTCGAATCGATTCGCGATTCTTAATCATGGTGCGACGGGGGCCAAGGCACTGCGCTCGCGCGCTCTGTCCGCCCGGCTCCTCGCCACCGACGCGTGCGGCGACAGCAAACAACTACCCTCATTTTGATCACAATTGTCAACATTAGGGTTGCTGCACACAACACTAACCACATCACTTTCAGTCTCATCCACGTTACGACACACAGTGCCCCCCAAAACCGACCTTTATGATGGACCTTTTCCGACGTAATAAAACCTGAGTTATCCGTTTGTTTACATTAATGTGACTGTACCAGCATTGTAATCCGTCCTACTGTGTACCAGATTTCAAGTCAATCGGACCAACCGTTGAAAGAGTTCCCTCCTGCGGAGACGGTCCTGGCCGGGTCACCGGAATTCTACTACCAGATTATCGTACTGTCATCTGAGTTACAGAAGTAGGTAATTATGCCAAATTTCAACTCAATCGGTTGAAGAAGAAAAAGCCGTTGTACATAGCCTAAAAAGCCGTGGTAAATAGCCTACTGGTTTGACCTGTGGCCACTCAAGCAGAGGGTCGCGGGTTTGAATCCCGGGCTCGCACCTCTGAGTTTTCCGGAATTTATGTGCGAAATTATTTCATTAGTTGTGCTGCTCAATTCCGGATCGCTCTTAAGGCACAATGTCTGATTCTGTAAACTACAACGTACTGGGGCCTTACCATGACGTCTTAATGAGATTCAGTTTAGGATCGCTCGCTGTCAGATTCATACTAAAAGTGACAGCTAAAACTTGAACTGAGTCGGAATTAGGACGTCATGGTAAGGCCCCTGAATGGTATAAAACAGAAAACAAATGTTTGTGTCGGGTCTAAGTTTTCCCGACAATAAGCCTAATTTCGACAGGTGTGCGGAATGGCTCCATTGTGTTTATTGCTAACTTTCCTTCGAGGCTTCCACTTTAGTTTTTCAAAGAGTGTTAAATCAAGAAAACAAGTTAGTTGAGTCGCAAAGTCTTTTTGACCAAACGGAATGAAATCATGGTGTACTTGACTGTACACTACCATAAAGATTGCACATCGATCTTCTCGGCCAATTTCGGCTACTCTGCCTCGCTCTAACTTACGTGACGCGTTGTCTCTTCTCTGTCATTCATCAGATGGGGCCCTTCCTCACTATAAAGAAGTGCATCATCTTCCCTTCTGTGCTAAAGGCCAAGCTAGTTCGGGGCCCCGTAGAGCTGGGGGCACCTGGCATTTTGCCAGCCCTGCCACCCTATAGTTTCGCCACCGGTTCTCAGATCCATTTCATGCTTGTAAACAGAACCCAATTTTATAAAAATTATGTTAATAACCTACTCCCTATTAACCAACTTGACAATCGTCGGCGACATATTATGACAATTCGCCACGCAAGGCGTAGATACTGGCCGAGTTTGTACCTAATGTAAACAGAATTGACAATATTTCAATTTTTCAAGTGCTACTTTTTATTGTCTAGCTGGAAAGAGTGCACAATTTTAAGACACCCATATTTTTTTATATTTGTGAAAATCTTGCATTTTCGTGGAAAAGTCCATTTAAATCGTTGCTCAAGCAGAAAGGACGTAAGTAACAAACGTCAAGTATTAGCGAAATGACGTCACTGCTTTGTTTAGTACACTTAAAAAAACGTTGAAATAATTACATTAATTGACCGACAAAAACTGTGCTTAAAATAGTTTGACAGTGAACGCAGTTGTCAATGTCGATGAACGTCAAAACGAGCTGACAAACTCAAACAGAATAGGTACTTTATAAAAAATATAATTTTAAAAATGAAAACTTGCAAAAACATAATCATTATTACCCGGCAAACAGTTATCTAATGTTCCCGATGGCAAAAAGCCGAGTGGTGTGCGAATGAATTAACAGTCAGCTGTCAGTAGTGTTGTGTTGTGAAAGTTGTAAATGTCAAAAGAAAACTCGGAAGACAAGGTTTTTTATAATGGCAGTATCGGACCGGCTGCTAGACGTCATTTCCCGTTTTACATATTTTGCTTATTTTTCCATAAAATACTGTACGAAAAAATACAAAAATATTTTTTTTGTGTTCTACAAGTGTTTCTCTCAAAATGGTTTTTGATTTATGAAAATAAAGAAATTTTAAATATTGTCAATTGTCGCTTGTCAGGGGCCATCCATAAAGTACGTCACACTAATTTCATCATTTTTAGAGCAAACCCCCCCCCCCCCCCCGTGTACCCTGTGACACGAAGACTACGATTAATTTGTTCGTGTGTCACAAATTTCCAGAAAAACTGTGTGACGTACTTTATGGATGGCCCCTCACCGACAATTGTCATGTTGGTGGAATAGGCGCCATGTATGTATGTATGTAAACTCTTTATTGTGCAAAATAAACAAGACAAATACAATTGACAAACACTGAGATACATGTACAAAGGCGGACTTATCCCTTTAAGGGATCTCTTCCAGTCAACCTTTGAGTGGATGAAAGGAGCAGGACATTAGGGATGGACGAGTGAGTTTCAAATTGCAATCACTGAGAGCCACAATACATAACTTTACCGAATATAATTATATAAACTCATAAAACCTACCAGTCAATAAACTACTTTATACTACCTATAATATATATCAATAAAATATAATACATAAACTAAATAAAGAGCACAATAAACAAAGGAATATTTATCATTAATTTAAGAAGATGGTGCGAGCCACATCTTCTTCAAACCTTCCCTGAACGACACTATGGAGGGAGATTGCCTGATGGAGGTTGGTAAGCGATTCCACAGCCTAGTCGAGTGCACAGTAAAGGATTTGGAATAAGTTTTGGAAGAGGAAGAAGGACAGGCCAAAAGGAGATTAGAGTTGGATCGCAATCGATGTTGACTGCCAACAGACAAGTAGCTGAAACGTTCGGAAAGGTATATCTGAGCTGAAGGATTAAAGAGAGAATTGAAAAGCAAGCAATATGTAATTGTAAAACGCCTTGGTAGCCTAGTGGTTTGACCTGTGGCCTCTCAAGCAGAGGGTCGCGGGTTCGAATCCTGGGCTCGCACCTCTGAGTTTTTCGGAATTTATGTGCGAAATTAATTTGAAATTTACCATGAGCTTTTCGGTGAAGGAAAACATCGTGAGAATACCGGACCAATCCCAATAAGGCTTAGTTACCCTTCTGGGTTGGAAGGTCAGATGGCAGTCTCTTCTGTAAAAACTAGTGCCTACGCCAAATCTTGGGATTAGGTTGTCAAAGCGGACCCCAGGCTCACTGAGCCGTGGCAAATGCCGGGAGAAACGCTAAGAATGATATAATTGTAACACGATCCACGACTTTTATTACATTTTGCTCAAAATTTTACAAACAAGCTATTGTCTAATATATTAAAAGCTTCATATTAAACTTAATTTTTCAACACAGCTTCAGGCGTTTTACTTTCTATCCAAAAACAATTTTAGATCGAATTTCATTTGTTTATTTGTGACATAGAGCAGACAACCTAATAGAGAGGACATGCATACATACATATACATACATACATACAGTCACGCCTCTTTCCCATAGGGGTAGGCAGAGACTACTTTGTTCCACAAACAAAGTTTGTTTATTCTTGTGTTTTGTTATTGTTAGAGAGGACTTGTCATGTAATTTATAGGTATGACGATTACTGCATTCTGATTGGCCAGCCAGATAAGTCACTAAAGTTGAGCAAGGAAATATTATGATCAATATTTATAAGTAGTTAAAGTTGAATTGTGTATAATAATGAGTGAAATTCGATTAATATTGGTAAAAACCATAAAGCAAAATATATTTATAATCAAAATTCTAATTACTTAAATGACTTTTTTCCGTGTAGAAAATAAAAGAAAAACAATAACGAAAAATACCTAAGTGTTAGTTACAGTATTATGTCGAAAAAAACATATGTGTTGCCAGCATTTTATAGTCCTTATTACCACTCTAATTGGTTTTTACCTCTATGATTTCTGATCACATTATTAAGAACACGATGCGTTTATATACGATTTCGTAGTTATTTTTAGAAAATCCATTTATTTGCAGGGAACTTAATTAAATTCTTAGGAATCAAGTTACAGGCGATGCGGCTAGCAATCTACACGCCCACAATCATGCTAAACGTAGCCTGTAGGTCTTGTTACCTTAGGCTCTGTCTCTCCGTAAGAGACAAAGAGGTAATTTATGTATGTTTGTATGTATACTTGACCTAAAAGTCCGTCCATAGCCTAGAATAGCCCGAAATAACCCGTGTACAAAATAAACAGGAATAGTTCGCAATTTCAATAAAACAACTTGTGTGTTTATGTTAATTTGCCTCCAGCCTCCAGCCTCAATCCAGAGCCTGAATCGAGTCTAAATAAAACCCATCGAGCATAAAAACAATAGAGGGAAAGTCATTTAACATGTTTATAATAAATAAATAAAATAAAATAATACAAATAAAAACATGTTTAGATATACAATCGCTAAAACACTGCGCACATCGAGGGAATCGGCGAAAATTGCAGAAATCATGTATTGTTATATAGGCGAAGCAGCTAGCAAGCCATCACTATTTTGAATCCTCTTAATTGAATTACCTTAGGCTCTGTCTACTGTAAGGAATAAAAACGTGATGTATGCGTGTATGAATATAATCCTTTTAAGTTGCAGTTTTCTGACAAAATTTCATTATGTATTTTGAATCGTAAGCATTTACAACTTTATGTATTTTTATTAAAACCTACGTAATCCATCTCGTTACGTAATTAATTCAATATCTCGATATTTACGACATAACAATCGTTTCATCGATATGGTAACGATTCGCCGGTTATTATTTTATTCGCCCCCATTCGTCTGGTCACAAACAGTCACAAGCACACTGTGTCCGCGCCATAAACGTTTTTCTAGAATCCATCAATATTTTACGACACTTATTAGAAGCATAAAGGAACCAGTGGACTTAGTTTACGAGTTCACTAGCCCTCGTATAACGATGGAACTGCTTTATTTGAAGAATGAGAATTCCTACTACAATATTATAAATGCCAAAGTAACTCTATCTGTCTGTTTGTCTGTTACCTTTTCACGCAAACCGCTGAATCGAATTAATTGAAATTTGATATACAGATAGTTTCAGTCCCGGGAAAGGACATGGGATTGTTTTTATCCCAGAAATCAGCATAGTTCCCGCGGGATAGCGATAAGAAAATTCTGCACAGACGGTTCTGGCTGAAAATCAGTGCTGCAGGTGTCTAACACCTCAGCGTAATGCTGAGCCAGCGACCGTTTCACTTTTGCGAAGACACATTCAACACTGATGACTCATGTCTATGCTATTTTATCGGTTTTAGATTATTATTTTTTCCAAAACTTTTTCAAACCTTTTTTTTGCAATAAAGAATAAAAATGTCTTCTTTCTTTCTTTCTTTCTTGTCACTACAGTTGACAACGACTGACTCTCGGCCACGGGTGTGCTTGAAAACTTCAATAGGAAGGGGACGCGTTAAAATTTTATCGATAACGGATAAAATCTTAACGATAGCTTTTAAGCGCCCGTTTAATGTTCAAAGATATCCTTCATCCTGATTTTGGAAGATATTGGCAGTAATTTAATCATTCCATTTCACAAAACTGAAGTGATATGAATCAAGGAAGTTACTTTTTGGAAATGACTGGTGTTAATAAAGCTACGAGTATTTCAGCTGAATTCCGTTTTTGGCATAATTTTGGCTGAAACGCTTTTGGCATAAAATATCTATAAACTTGACTTAGATTTTGAGAGAAACCGGCCAAGTGCGAGTTGGACTCACGCACCGAGGGTTCCGTACAAATTCGCCAAGTTATTATAAATCCAGTGTTAGAAGAGCCCTACTCTTAAGCAAAATGTATCCAGTGTGAGATCATTTTATATTCGTTTTAACATATACAGACATAAAAAAAAATAGATTTATCTTATTACTAATGTTATACGCGCTATCTTCATACCAAATTTCAAATTTCAAAGGCTGCTGAAAGTGGCCCATAGGTTTTTCAAGCTCGGCAATATGTATGCAAACACTAATGACTGTATCTTTTGATTAAGTTGACACAGAGAGTTCATTAAATGTTTATTTGTGGGGAGTGTCACAATAGACATCTCTCTCCAAGCAGACGTTAAGCCTGGAGACCTAATATTTGACAATTAAATGTAGGTATTGTATTTTTAAAAAGGTGACAGTTAAATCTATCTTATATCCAGACCCCGTTATCAGTGGTGAAACAACATTGAAATGACTAGGGCTGGCACTACACATTAATATTTACACGTGTATAATTTGATATACCTAATATTTGATAAAAATAATATACCTACTTATTTCATTCATAGGTATATATAATGTGAAGCCAATTGCCTTAAAAAAGGTTTCATTTGGTTGTTGAACTCTATAATAATAGTCAGGTACTAAATTGACATTTATTTGTCAAAATATATCTGATGTCACAAACTTACTTAATTTAATGTTCGGTAAAAATATGAACTTCCTGGATAATCATGCTGAATTCTCTAAGTTTCAAATGGAGCTAATGGCAAAACTGGAAATAAACCGAATGCGACGCGGAAAAAATGGTTTGTAATTTTAATAAAACTGTGTATAAGGCGATATTTTTTCTCCAATGGTTATTTATTGACATTTATACCAGTATGTCAAATGTACACGTATTAAATGAATATTATGTGACAATCCTATGATTATATTTCAATGAATTTTCACCACTGATAACGGGGTCTGCTAATATCTATTCTTAGGGCCTGTTTTACCACTCTCTTAAGTGTCAGTTATCTATGACGACGTCTCTGTCTGTTTCGTAGTAATAAATAGAGATGGAATCATAGATACCTGACACTTAAGAGAGTTGGAACAGGCCCTTAGTCTACCGTCAGAATACCACACCACAGCTATATCATTCGCTTTTGGGTTCCCAGTCAGGAACACGCCTTTAAGCGTGCGCTAACAGGATTTCACTTAGCGAAAGCATTAAGTTTCACTTACTCATTACGCTCTCAAAGGATGGTGACATTAGTTTAGTAATTGTACGTGGTTGTCGCGTAGTTATTATATTTTACGTCGCCCTGGACCGTAAGTAGCAGTTTACCGCCCGCTACGCGAGCGGAAATTTCCACGGGAAAGACGTAAAATTGTGTAACCTCGGGCGCTGATAAAGAATGTCTCAGGTCGCATGTTTACCTCCATCGCTTTTGGCTTGTGCAACAAGTTCCTGCGATTTGGGACTTTTTTTTTTCAAATCAAAATTGATGGCCGGCGGCCTATAACGTGATTCCTAAGATTTTCGCCCATTCTCTCGATGGGTACGTATTAAAATCCATAAAGTTTAAAAGTATAATGGGTTAAAATACATAATGGTTCAAAATATATAATGCGATTTTCTCAGAAAATTGCAAATTAACAGAATTACTATAAACTAAACCTAACTTAACCTAAACCAATCTATAGATCATGCTATAAAAAAATCATTATACCTAATAGTTTCACAGAAAATTGCATTATATAATTTGAACTTTTATACATTTTAACCCATTATACATTTTGAACTTTATAAATTCTGATCCGCTCCCCTCTCGATGAACATTTATCATCTGCGCGGGTAGAGAAGCAACTATGACATACATAAATTATGAGCTAAACTGGTTCGTAATTTTCATTCAAATAAATAAATAAATATTAGGGAACAATTCACACAAATTGACCTAGTCCCAAAGTAAGCGCTACTAAGGCTTGTATGATGGGTATACTAGTGAACGATATACATACATACCTACTTAAATAGATAGAAACATCCATGACTCAGGAACAAAAATTAGTGCTCATCACACAAATTAATGTCCTTACCAGGGAACTCGGGACGCCTGTTTCGCCGTCAGGGGTCTCTACCAACTAAGCCAACCATGTCGTCAATTTATTTTTAACATTCAATTTTCTTTTGTTTCCAGGGTATGTCACCTCTCTCCGTCCTTGTATCAGTGTTCTACGTCATTTTTTCGCTTACCGTGATCGGTATGCTCTTCGACAACTCTTCCTTCGCGCCACCCTTGGAGTTCATCAGGTGTTTCGCTTTGGCCTTCTTCATCAGCAAGGGCCTTGCCTTGAGCCAGGGTTTGGAGACAGCCCTCTTGGTTGTCTACGCTGCATCTGCTATGTTCTGGGGCCTTTATACTTTGAGGTTCCTTGAGATCAAGAAGACGCAGAAGGTTGAGTAGATCTGGTCAAATTAAATGATATTCTTGGAATTGACGGTGGCGAGTGGCTTTATTTGTGGTCAACACCGTACCTTTATACGTCAAAGTGTGGGTGAGAGCGAAAGTGGGTATGGTAAGTATGGCTATGTAACACGCACACATTGACACGTATGCAGATACGTGAAGAACACCAATTGACCTCAATCGTCATCGTGAGTTGCAATAGCTACCTGTACCAGTAAGGAGGACGGATTTGTTTGTTGTAAAAAAAATAGATCATCTGATTGAATTATGATTATTTCGTCAAGAAAAGAAAGTTACTATAGGAGAAAAACTTAAGTAAATGACCTGTTGTATTTGTGAATAATGTGTAACTTGCGAACAACGAATTAAAATATGTATGCTAGATTTATACAGAGTGTATCAGATACCCCCTAACAATAATCCACTGGGGTATATAACCATAGCTATAGAAGCTATAAAAATATTTTTAAAAATTGGAGTAATATTTTTTTTTATATTTTCTATAGGAATGATTACAGTTAATACTACCATTCCTATAGAAAATATAAAAAAAAAATACTCCAATTTTTTTTAAATATTTTTTTAGCTTCTATAGCTATGGTTATATACCCCAGTGGATTATTGTTAGGGTGTATCTGATACACCCTGTATTGAATAACATAGTGTCGTAGCGTATTAAGAATATTTTTATATTGAATGTAAAACCAAAGCCTGCCATTTATATGTGCCTTAATTAAGTGAATAACTACTGTGTAATTTTAGACCAACGGCAACCATTTTTGACCGCTTATCTGCTTTGACGGAATATGGAAAAAGTTGACACTATTATTAATTTGCACGTCGTTTCACAATTTATAAAACCCAGTTTGAAATAGTGTGTGATTTTCCCACCAACGAACGGTCATAATATCAGTTACTAATGTAGAAATGAGGACGCTTCTCTCTATACTCACGAGCAATAATAACGGGTGCCTTTTCATAGAACTTTGCATGAAAAGTGACCCGTTATTATTGCTCGTCAGTGTTGTATGTAAGTTTAAGGCCTGACTGACGAGCGTCCAGCGGAGAGTTCGGCGGAGCGGGCAGCGGTGCGGGCAGTGGCAAAGGGCACTGTGGTCTATGCAGCGTGCTATTTGGACGCTCACATACATTTCCTTGTGTTTAATACAAACGCTGCACGCCTCGCCCCACTGCACGCTCCGCTCGAGCGTTTCCGCTATTACATTTTCCAATTTATCCAGATTTACGACCACTTCAATTCAAATTTGTTTTTTTAGGCTAAAAGTTGTATTTTTGTAGTTATTTCATAGGATATAGTTAAATGGGTGTAAATGTTGTTTGTATAAATATTTGTCGTTTCATGTCATTATTGTACGAACGTTTCCTATTAGATGCAAAGGCTGAGTTTTCTTGCAACTTATATCGAAATAGTTAAACTATTGTTAACTACTCTTATTAAGGATGTCATTAAGTTTTTTTTTTTAATAAAATGCATTATTTATTGCGATTTCCTTGAATAAAGTTTGAATTAAAAAAAAAAGTTTTTCTTTCTTCGTACAGCATACAGTAGACCTATATAATCGGATCCCTTTTTATTCTCATTTCAATAATATATTATTATTACCTAGTATTATTAACTGTTCCAAATTGACATTTAATACATAAAAAAAATAGTGTTTCTTATTCTCGTTGAAACGGGAGGGATAAAAATATACTCGGGAACAAAACAAACTGGTACACTACCCGAGAAAGTTATGTTATGAAAAGTGACACTGTTTTTACTCCCGAGTATTATTTTAGGTTCGGGGTGGCTCGGCGAAATATAAAGTTTGGGAAACCCTCTAGCCCATATCTTTACCGTTCCATCGTTCAGATAAGGGCTCGTCCAGAAATCACGACGTCCGAAAAATACACGTGATCGTGATGATGGGGGAGGAGGGTTACAATCACCAAATATCACCTATTGGGTGAAAATTAAGCCAAATATGCTCACAATAATTTCTGGACGAGCCGTAAATGGAATGCTAAAAATAGTATGGTAAAAATAATGTATTTTCCTTATGAAGAGGTCCCGCCAGATCCTTGCGGATTTGACGGCAACACGTCTTGTTTGCCCCGGGCCGGCGACTCCATTAATGCGATCAAACAGAAGAAATTAACTTTGAAGTATCTCAGGGAACATTTTTAGGGCAGAGACTGTTCAATTGATATTGAATTGAATAAAGTTTTTCTGTTACTCAAATAGAAATGAAAATGGTCGCGGTAATAAAGGAACGCCTGTTATTCAGTCTACGTTTTTTACTGAGATGATAAACAATGATGCTGGAAATAGAGATGAAATATTGCGTCGGTCGTCGTTCATGAAAAGACAACGATAGTACCTATTTCGTTATTGATTGATTTTCAACATCTGTTGCAGTTGATAAATCAAAAAAAAATTGGTTGCCTGTAAAGTCGGTATACGGGCGAAAGTTTTACGTGACAACGACTTTGAGTGGTAAAATAATTTTAATGTGAATATTCATTCGTATAGTAGGAAGAAGGACGTGTAAACTTGTATGCAGGCGCCTAAGCGAAATAGAAGCGCAAGACATGAACCGGTGTGTATGCCTATCTCTCTCACTCTCTCTCTCTCGCTCTGTCTCTCTCGCTCTTAGGCGGGCTAACTGTGCTCGAGTGGAAGGGACGCGTGCCTTTCACTTTTTATGTCTGTCTCTCTCGCTCTTAGGCGGGCTAACCATGCCCGCGTGCCTCTCACTCGCTCTCATTGTGAGCGCATAACGTGAGCGGAGCGTAACGCAGTTTCTTGAAGTGTCACCCGGCAAACCAATTTATAAGACGTTGTCACGTCAAAATGTCTTTATTGCGGTTATGGGTAATAAGGTTGTTAAAGAGCTATGTACATAGATAGGCGCCATATCCTGCCTGCTAGAGGCGTACAATATTCCTGCACACTAGTTCTAACATAAAAGATTAATTAAAATTGAATTGGCATTACATAATTCCATTTGGATGCATGATAAAATATGTCAAATTTAATAAAATAACACAAAATAATAAAATAAAAATAATTTAACATGTCAGGCAGATTCAATTCAAGCAATTAGATATTTTTTGTTCTTGATGATAAATTCTTAAATGACTTCAAAAAGAGGGGGCTCTTTGTATAATTCCCTAAATAAATAGGTATACATTACTTAACTGTGTTTCACATCTTAATACCTACTTTTGTGTTTCTATTACGTAAGTATATAGTTTTCGTGTCGGGGGAGCCGTGGTAGCCTAGTGGTTTGACCTGTGGCCTCTCAAGCAGAGCGTCGTGGGTTCAACTCCCGGGCTCGCACCTCTGAGTTTTTCGGAATTTATGTGCGAAAATTACATTTGTAATTTGCCATGAGCTTTTCGGTGAAGGAAAACATCGTGAGGAAACCTGCACACATCTGCGAAGAAACTCAATGGTGTGTGTTAAGTTCCCAATCCGCACTGGGCGTGCGTGGGAACTATAGCCCAAACCCTCCAATACACGGAGGAGGCCTATGCCATGAGGCGCGCCGAATTTCGCGACAATTTAATAAATAAATAAAAAATAAAAAAAAAACGACAATAACAACAACAACAACAACATGTACTTACTGAAATTGTAGCGAATTCGGAATAAAAAGGCTTACAAATAAAATAAAAAAATAGTTTTCTTGTAAACTGTTACGCTGAGCAAGATTTTATGAATAAATTAGTAAATGAGTAACTAAATGTACGACTTATCCGACTTATTCTGTCTCTTTTTTAAAGTGAAAACTTCTTTAGTGGCTTTGGGTACTCCTTGGGAACGTACGTTTTTTTTTGTAAGCGACCAATACGGTACGCGTCTTGAGCGTCATGGAGGTTACAACATTAAAATCTAATCTAAACTGCTGTTTTCACTTCTGCCGGCACTCCCGGAGTGCTAGTGCTACCCGCTATTTTAATTTAGTTTGTAGTTATTTATTTAGTTTGTGCTATTTTAATTTAGTTTACGTCACCCTTGGCCGTAATTGGGATTTTACGCCCGCTTCGCGGACAGAAAATCTCGCTTCCTGGCCGAAGCAAGACGTAAAACTTTATACAAACCACGGGCGGTAATTCGTAAAGCCCCAGATCGCATATTTATGCCCCTCACCTTCGGTTCGGGCCACAAACACCTGCGATCTGGGGCAATTACGAATTCACCGCCCTAGGTCTGTAATGTACTATTGTAGTTACTTCTTTGTAGAAGCAGCTCCAGGTAGGTCAGGTTGTAAATTAGGGTTTCAAAAACGACGTGACAACAAAAAGAACATGTGCAACCGAACCCTAATTAGTTGATGCCACGTCCCTTAATTAATTATAATGAGAGCCACAAAACGGCTAGTCACAGCAAATTAGACCGCAACAGAGACCCGCTTAGACAAAGGTCCATGGTTGCAACCATAGAGCAAACAACATAATTGAGTGGAATCGTCATACAATTCATCCTACTAATATTATAAATGCCAAAGTATGTGACGATGTGAGTGAGTGAGGTAGTTTGTTCCTTCTTCACGCTGAAACTACTGGACGGATTTGTATAAAATTTGGAAGGCAGATAGCTGATAACCTGGATTAAAATATAGGTCTCTTTTTATCCCGGAAAATTGCAAAGTTCCCACGGGATAGCGATAGACATGCAAATTGCTAATTCTACGCGGATGAAGTCGCGGCGAAGCTAGTATGAAATAAAATTACGCCAAGCCGAAATTGGCGATTCTGCACTCTGATTGGCCAGCCAGTCGAATGGGTAAACAATACTGAGCAAGCAGGTATTACAGCAGCAAGTAGACTAACTAGTTAGTTAGTTAGATAGTTAATGTATAGTCAATGTGCGGCATAGTGACTCGATAAATTTTACAAACATACACAAATCACGGGGTAGACAGAGCCCGTAGGCTCTGTGGTTACCGTAGTAACAAGACCCAAAGGCCACGTTTTGCACGGTTGTGGGCATATGGATGGAAAAGGGAATCAAAATAGTGATGGGTTGCTAGCCACATTCATAACACGATTCGTAAGATTGTCGCCCATTCCCTCGATTAATGATAACCAAAAAGTCAATATTTAATCAAAATCCTAATTACATAAATAGTTTAATTCACGTAAACGTACGTTTCACGTGTATGTGTTTATTTATTTAATATTATGTGATTGTCATAAATAAACTTTTTTCTTTCTTTCTTTCTAAAGGATAAAGGAAAAACGATCGCGAAAAATTTGCGTTAGTATGATATAAGTCGAAAGAGACTGATATGTTGTGACAATTGGATAGCCTCCACTCTAATCAGTTTTGTTCTCTATGACCGCAAAAGAGACCGTGCAGACAAGGGTCTACGGACGTAACTCAATTCATGCTTTTTTGTTTCCACGGAACGTCGGCTCAGTTATCATGACAATTTATTATACACAGGTATAAAGGGATAATTACTTCAAATGTAACTAAAAACGGTGATGGAAAGCTATTTATTAAACACAAAAATATAATTTTGTTAGTTAACATAGGTACATACATACATACCGTCACGCCTCTTTCCCACAGGGGTAGGCGGAGACTACTTTGTTCCATTTGCTACGATCCTGACACTTACGCCCACAATCATGCTAAACGTGGCCTATACGTCTTGTCACCTTAGGCCCTGTTTACGTGACGTGATTTGTGAATGTGCTTGTTGTGTGTTTTGATATCGAAGGTTTAGTTATCAATATAAAACATTATGCATATTATAAAGAAGATATATACATATTTTTCATCTCTCATACTCTGAAAGTAGGTCATTGATTATCTGGATATAGGGTTGAAAGTGACTCATCGCGACCCTTGGGTTGAAAGTAATTTTTTTTTCTAGCTAATCCAAATGAGGTACATAGCAATGGAAATACGTATACAGCCATGTAATATATGTTTAAAATAATAATCTATACTAATAGTTCCTTTTTAATTGTAAAAGGCAAAATAATCTTAAAATAACATTCCCGCTATATATAAGCTTATGCAAGCGTATACAACGAGAATTAGTAGAAATTATTACGTTCGGTAATTTTTTTTGCTTGAAATATTTAAGTCGACAATTAATTGATAGCGACCTCCGTGTCTGCAAGTTTAAAAAAAAACTAGCCGGCCGCCATTGGTGCGCAGAAGAAATGCGCAATGCGCGCAAATCGCGCAATAGAAAAAAGAGCGGGAAGAGAATGACAAACGTAACAAATATTAAATGCGACCATGCGACGTTAGTGAAATTTTAATTTCCTCATATTCGAAATGAAAAGTAGAGTGTTCAACTCGGATGAAATTACCCATTTCACCCTCGAACCATTGGTGCCCTCACTTCGTTCGGGCACCAGAAATATCTCAGGTGAAATGGGTATATTTCAACCCTTGTTTATCAATCTACTATTGTACATCTGGTTTCTATGTAACCGACAGCCTGAAGGCTTACAGCAAAATACTACGCAACAAGTAAATTGTTTGAGATTTCCTTGGGAAAACTCCATCCCGCTGGCGTTCTTCGCCGCGAAGTTTGTTGAAATTGTTCCGCTGTTTTGATACGGGAAAGAAACTAATGGAAAAACTGGTAAGTTTCCAGCTGTTTTTCATTTAACTGCAGCTCTTCGTTAAATCTGTAGTTAGCAAAGCAAGAAGGTTTCAAGAAGAAAATAGTTTATTTGATTCTACCTGCTCTAGTCGCTTCTGTAAAAACTAGTGCCTACGCTAATCTTAGGTTGTCAAAGCGGACCTCAGGCACACGGCGGCCACGACGTACAAAATCCGCGTTCTGAAATGAACACAGGCACGACGTCGTCTGTACACGCGTCAATGTGTGCGTAAGATACACAGGGCTGTCTATCGCAAAAACCTAGTACTATAAGTACTACCAATGACATAAATATACTAAAGATATGGCTTAGATGTGTGCAAATAAATGTACTTAATCGTTATCTTTTTATTTAAACTTACTTAAAATGTGTCTGTCTGTGTATTTAAGCATTATTATTTTCAATTACAATAGATGTACGACAACAAACTTAAGCGAATGATTCTGTAGTTATTTCATGTATTAATAGCGATAATTTCAGAAAGCATTAATTTTCTAATGTTTTATAAAATGAAGTAGGTAGGATAGGTTCCCGAACTTGTGACGTGCGGCCGACATACATCGCGTCGCGAGCCCTACTAGTTGCCAGCAGCTTTCCGGCAGACTGCGCTTGAGGGTTGGGGTAACTCGAATAGGTGCGGGGCGGAGCGTGGCCATTCTGTACGTTAGTACTATTATATATTCTGTGCCTCAGGCTCACTGAGCCGTGGCAAATGCCGGGAAAAAACGCTAGGAAGATGATGATTTAACTCTACCTCCGATATTTCTATTGGTTTTGCAACGTACGAACGAGATTACGAGTTGAGTTGGAGTTGGAGGATGATCCCGTAGAGTTGAAAGGGGTCAGTGTTTTGTGTGGTGTACGGGATAGTTACGTTTGTGAAGTTTACGTATTATGTCGCAGTAGAGGACGGAGGGATTGCATGTAAAAACAATTATATTTCGTACAGGCTTGGCTATTTTGCACGTGAAGAGCGGAGTAGCAAGACAAATGTTTTTAAGTGAAAACTCCTTTAGCGTTGGGCACTTTTTGGGATGGGTAAAAAATGTTGAACTCGCGTCAGGTGTAAGACGGAGGGAGAGTTACATTACCAGGATATCTTCTGAGTGCTTAATTTGAAAAACGAGTGAATCGCGTTCGATATTTGAAGTGTTTTTTTGTTGAGTCGTGGAGCAAAAGTACTAGGGCATCAACGCATTGTTAGAGGTCTGTCAATATAGATAATACGTACGTTTTTTTTTGTAAGCGGCCAGTACGGTGCGCGTCTTGATCGTCATGGAGGTTACAACATTAAAATCTAATCTTAGCTGCTGTTTTCACTTCTGCCGGCACTCCCGGAGTGCTACCCGTCGCTTTTTTTATATGATAGAGGGCAAACGGGCATGGAATAATATGATGGAAAGCAATAACCGCCGCCCACACACTCATAACATAATGAGCGTTAAGAGTGGTTGCCGGCCCTTTAAGAAAATAATAGGCTCGATTTTTAAAGTTCCCTCTGTTATACCGGTCTGAAAAAATTGGTGCCGCTAAGCTGGTTTCAGAGTTTAACCGTGCGTGGTAAGAAGTTCCGCGAGAAACGAAGTGTGATGCTTTTCTTGTTATTATAAGAAAACGGGACTTAAACACGTAAATAAAAAGTATTTTTGTAAATACTTCGACGTTTCGGACACCAAAAAACAACAAAAATACTTTTTATTTACGTGATTAAGTCCCGTTTTATTATAATAATATTGTTTGAAAATCGCGAAAGTTTGAATTGAGCTTTTCTTCCCATGGCTTCTACTCATTTTCATTTCCATTTCAGAGCTCATTTCTATGTAAGATTTCCAGATTACAGGTAATTTTATTGTTAAGTTATTAAATTAGCTAAGAGAACAAAGAAGCTACCCGAAATACATGTCTTGTCTTTGTCGCTCTCGCTCTAATGCACGATACCAAAAGCTGACGTTAATATTTAAACAATGAAGAGTTTTAAGCTTCCAAAAGCAACACCCGTAATCACAAAGCTGTATTCGGCAATATCGAAGTGATACAGTAGTGATAGTATCACTAAATCGACGTTTTTTCAGGACAACGATTATAAGATTTTTTCGTGTATTTTTTCAAGCTGGAATATAATTACTGCTTTGGGGTGTGACCAAACCACCGCGTATACGCAGTGACGTATCGTTTGCGTCATGTTTTCTCACCGTTTCTTCATACATTTTGTTGCGATTCCGTAACGTCACCGATTTTTAAGCGGCGGTGTGGTCGCACCCTTAAACTTTGGACATATCTGTTTGCAGCGGGTTAATTAACAAGAAACAAATGTGTTTATCAAAATAAATATCATAATTAAAAAATTATGGCGAAAAAAAACCTAAAGTTACGACGTTTTCAAAAGGTCTTATAAGACAGTTACAACCTTTTGCAAATGATCATCCATTGCATAAATTAGTCATAAATATAATTTTTCACTAGCTAAAGGGCCGAAATGTTCGGCTCTTTTTTAGCCAAAACATGATTTTTAGGCCGAAACCGTAACCGAAACTTCGGTCGAACACTAGTACGCACTAAGTGAGATAACATTCATGCTTCCCGAATACTTCTCGCAAGCCAAGCATGTTCACCGCTCTCAGTAAACAGACGAAATTAGCTCCGAATATTAAATATTGTCTAAACAATGTCGGCTTTTTCTGAAGTGTTTACGAACACGTCTAAATGTTTAGAGTAGCGGGATTACTCGGCGGGGGTACTGCGAAATCAGCAATTCGACGTTCACACCATCTCCCTCACTCCTACTAATAACTGTTAGTATGAGCGGGACGGCAACAAACAAACTTAAAATTTCTGATTTCAGAGTAGTGAATAGGCCTGTAGGCCTGCAGGCCATTTGTAAAATGTGCCTTGTAAAATGAATGAAAGTATTTCTTTAACCCCCAACGTAAAAAGAGGGGTGTTATAAGTTTAACGTCGATGTTTGTTTTTTTCATTCAACAGCCAGTTTCCTTGCGGTGGTTTTGAGCCACGTTTAGTAAAGCCGAATTTACATAATGCAACTAATTTCGTGTAAGTAGCATTACATTGCTCGGCCGATAACTTAACGGTTCAAAGGTGATTAATCAAACGCCGCAGTGTAATGCTAGTTGCACGAAAACTTTCATAATATAAATTCGGCTTTAATATTGATATTGCTCCAGTAGTTTTAAGAGTATCGGCTCTTTTGCACTTATACCCCTCTTTGAGCGTTGGGGGTTAAAAATATAAAACAAGGAAAAATTTCAAATATTCTACACGCTCTCCCAAATACACCAATAACACTAATTTAGAAAGAAAATTACGCCACAAAACACACGCATGTTGCGTTATACATATTTTATGGGGAAGGGAGAGCGGATAAATTAACCACATCTCTATGTAGGTGTGCAACACAATCCCAGTTAGCAACAAAAGGTAGGAAGGGAAGAGAGACAAATTATAATGTAATTAGCACCACCAGGGATGGTATGTATGTATGTAAAACTCTTTACATACATACATGCATACATTTTTTTTTCATTACCATTATTATTATTATTATTATTATTCTTCTTCTTTTTTGTATAGATTGACCTCCTTATTCAAGTTAGGAATCTATAAAAAGCAAGCCTTCCTGTTCTTGAAAGGGCCGGCAACACACCTGTGATTCCCCAAGTCTTGTAGGTGTCCCTGAGCGATGGTGATCACTTTCCATCAGGTGACTTTCTGTTTGTTTGCCCTTTCTTATATAAAAAAAAATAAAACTGTGAAAGGTAAATGTCAATGTGACAGATAAGAACAAACGATTGCTAAGTTAGCAGAAGCCTATACAGCGTTTATGAATAAGGAGGTAAAGGTGTACACGGATGAATGAATAATACCTATAAGGTGGTTAGAGCATTTGGAAAAAATCATGGGAATCGGGCTGCGGATGCACATAGCTAATCGCCGTGGAGAGAATTGTGGCCTCGGAGGAATAAGAAGAAGAAAAAGAAGAAAAAAGTTTATTCATGACAATCACAACACATCAAATAAAAAAAAACACATAAAACAGCAGATAAATAAATAAATTGTCACAAAATGGTCCCAACTCAGCATTTGCTGGCCTTGCAGCCAGCGCTGGTCTTCCGTTGCGACCATAGGGTGATACATATATATATACATTGATTGATACATTGAAAAGAAAAGAATGATACAACAGTTAAAAATAAAATAAAACATAAATTATAATTGGATGTGGTTGCCTGGGCACAAAACCCTTTGTAAAATGAAACAAAAATAAGTATAGACAACCACCATCACAGACCAATAGCAAAAGAGGAGGAAGTGAAGCGAAATCGAAATGAAATGACAGCCAAGCAGAGTAACTTTAGGTTAGAATGGAATGTATAAAAAATAACATTGTGACCGGTAGGTACTTATTATACCCTACTAATATTTTAAACTAGCTTCTACCCGCGACTTCATCTGCGTAGAAATATACATATATACCTTCCTCTTGAATCACTCTATCTATTAAAAAATCTAATATAATAAATATAATAAATAAATATAATATAATAAATAAATAATATAATAAAATATAATATAATAAATAAATAATCTAATAGACAAGAAGATAGCTGGTACCCTTGATTAAAACAAAGGCTACTTTTTATCTCGGAAAATTGCATAGTTCCCGCGGGATAGCGATAAACATGTGAAAGTTCGTAGCTGCCTAGAGTCGCAACGTAAATACTTATTGAAGAATATACTAACATCGTCAGATCTTAAGAGCTTTAAGATCATTTATGTACACCTGCTTTCAACAAATAAATTATTCTTATTCTTATTCTTATTCTTAAGTCTAATTCTATGAGGACAAAGACGCGGGCAGAAGCTAGTAACAAAAAGTGAACAGCTCAGCTCGCGACGTAAAAGCACTCACCCAGAAGGTCTTCCGGAAAGGTCGAAACTGGCCGAATCAAAGCCGACTTACAATCATGAATTTAACCGTTTAATTTTTACTTACTAAGAAATTATACTCGTATTGTATTAATATTGAATCAAAATTTTGATTAATCACTAAACTTCAAACTCCAAAAAAGTTTAACGGTAAGACTTTATTTACAGCAATTTAAGTATTCAAAACCTTACCTGGTTTAATGTTGTAACTTTGACCTCATCATGAATTGAGAATAGCCTTTTTATTCAGCCACACTTCATTAATGCTGAACTTGACCTTTTTATCATTCATACAAACAATATAAACGGATCGAATTAAACAGTTTCAGAATTTCTTGGTTGCAACGTTAGAGATAAAATTCACCACGTTTTCACGTCATTACACATTCGCATTTTCTCAGCATTTTTCTCTATAAAAGTTTTTTTTATCATATTTTATCTCAGCGACAATGGCAAGAGCCATCATACCATTCAGCCAGTTAAGCTGAATCGCCCGGTGTGGCAACACGTGCGTGCGGCAAGGGGTGGTCTGAATTTCGATTTCCGAACGTCGAATACTCTTTTTGAATTTTATTGTGTAGTGATTGGCACTGTGGCTGGCTGGTTTAAAATTGTTTTATAGTGGCCAGTTATTTTTAGTGAAGTGATTTTGGAGTGGCTTTTGTAAGGAAACTTTTTGTGCTGTCGTACATGTGGTGAGTTTTTAAAATTAAAAAAAATTGCTTTAATTTTATTACTCAAATAAAAAAATACCTTCATTAATTTTACATTTTATATTTGAATGCAGTAAGTAGTATATACAGGGTGTATTTTATAATGAAAAATTAATTACGTTTTATGCATAAGCTTTTACAAATTAAACCATCAGGAAAATTAAATAAAATACCAACAAGGTGATAAATCTGTCCAAATTAAGCAAATTTCCAACATCGTCTCGAATCGTAAGCGATTAATGGATATCCCTCATACCACAGAGACATTTCATTAAATATTTCGCTGATCGTTCCAAAAACAGTTTAAAAAAGAATTGAAATGCTATTTATGCCCATTACTGATTTATGGCGTATGTTTATTTATATTTAGTTCCATCCATGCCTCAACTAATTATATTTTGTGTGTCTTGCAAAATGAAGAAATGTCTTCTTTTTTCTTTCTTTATTTATACAGCATGCGCATATTTAAAAGTCTATTAAAAAAGTCCGTTGTCAGCCGTAGACAGAGTCTTCTATGAATTAATAATGTTATCTACAGAAAAAGTAAAAGTTGAATGGTTTTAATTACAGACTGTTATTGAAGCCTACGATATAGACTGTATATGGACAATGAAGGGAAATTACAAATTACCAAGTGAAAACACAAACTGACCGCTCTTTCCTCGTCTTCAACAACAACTGACATGACAAAAACAAGAATTCAAAACCAAAATTAATTAGAAAAAATATAAAAAAGTGTCAAAAGTAAGGACAGTTGCAACAGTTACGTTTATAGGTACATTTGTCAAAAAATATCAAAATTCAAATGTTTTATTTGTCAACACAGGTTTACAATATGTTCCAAGTATAATTTGTTATGTATCACTATGTTTCGCTATCAGGCACACAAATGGTTTTCAAATAATTTGAAAAAGCATGCATCATTAGGGTGCGACCACACCGCCGCTTAAAAAACGGTGACGTTACGGAATCGTAACAAAATGTACCTATGAGGAAACGGTGAGAAAACGTTACGCATACGACACGTCACTGCGTATACGCGGCGGTTTGGTCGCACCCTTAATTGACATAAACTTGAAAAGTCTTCGTTCTTCGTTCTTGAGAACACCTCCTTTCTTTCCTTTATAAATAACAAAATTGACACCTCCTTTTATGTTTAATGAGACGTATATGTAGCTAAGGCTTTTATGACGGTGCCTTAATTTAGGCTAGCTTTGCCGTTCGTTTGTTTTTATGCAAAGTATACTTACATAAATCACGTCTTTATCCCTTACGGGGTAGAGACAGAGCCTACGGTAACAAAACCTAAAGGCCACACTTAGCATGAAAAGCAATTTGCTTTATGTATGTACTAGCTATTGCCAGCGACTTCGTCTGCAAAGAATTCGTTTATCGCTATCCCGCGGGAACTACGCAATTTTCCGGGATAAAAAGTAGCCTATGTGCTATTCCAGACTTTTCTCTACCTATGTGCCGAAATTCATCCAGATCCGTTTTGCCGTTCTGGCGTGATTGAGTAACAAACAAACATCCATCCATCCATACTTTCGCATTTATAATATTACTAGCTGTTGCCAGCGACTTCGTCTGCAAAGAATTCGTTTATCGCTATCCCGCGGGAACTAAGCAATTTTCCGGGATAAAAAGTAGCCTATGTGCTATTCCAGACTTTTCTCTATCTATGTGCCAAATTTCATCCAGATCCGTTGGGCTGTTCTGGCGTGATTGAGTAACAAACAAACATCCATCCATCCATCCATACTTTCGCATTTATAATATTAGTTAGATAGAAGCAGCTTCATTGTTTAGTTCATTCATTGGTTATCTTTGAACATGACACTACCGTGAGACTCGATCATAATTACGAATGCGACGTAATTATGTTTTTCATTGGTTATGTTTGAATTTAAGGTTTGTATACCGTTTGTGCCCAAATAAACATTAACACATATGGAGAACAATAAATACGATAAGGTATAGTCGCGCACAAAGCATTGAACCGCTCCGATATAATTCCGCCAACCTTTTCAATTAAAATTTTAAACAGGCTTTTGTTTCATCAGAACGTAATAAAGTGAAAAAACAAACGAGAGATCAACTTTTCTGAACAAATGTTAGTTTATTATGGATTTCATTATACATGAATAAAATTGCGTATTGTATTATGAGATTTAGGAGCTGTGTCCGCTGTTTACAATTCTTGTTCGCGCTTATTATACCTACAGATTACATATTTCGAATTTCATATCTTAAAAGCGGCGCATTTTTAAGCAAGTCTCTGAAATTATGACGATAATGACAAGTGAAAATCGCAGAAATCACTACGATTTTATTGATTTCGGATAAATGTGACTGGCAACCCTGAAATGTCACGGGCTAAAAGAAATAAACAAAACGGCTGTGGAGATTACAGACGCGGAAATATCGCTAAGAAGTCTTTATTTCCGAAAACCGGAGCTTTGAAAACAGATTTCAAATATCGAACAAATTTGAATTAGAGAAAAGCGTCGTTTACAACGCCGCGTAACTCAAAACGTTTTAAACAATAGACGAACGTTGATATTCCAATATTTGAGAGATTCGAAATTCAAATTATTCCGGGCATGGAATCGGGTCCAAGAGGCATTCCGAAATAGAATCGACTTAAGATGGAAGCTCACTAAGATATGAATCGTGTAATACATTTGAAATTATACCTTGTACTTGTATACTAGAAGGTTCGATTTCCAATAGGCTGGATAGGCGACTTAAGTCATGTCGATTTAAAGCTATCAAGATGGTGGATTATTCATGATGAAACAAAAACGTTCCTTTGAGGGTGATTTCTTTGGTTTTTCAACTTTTGCTCGAATAAAGAAGAAAAAACAAGGACTATTTTGTATCGCATATAAGCATAGAACTTAGATGGAGAATGTTGCTACACATTTCGGAAGCTATTTGTACAAAGAGGTTATTAAGACAGATAAGTCATTTACTTCTTTTTAGGGTTCCGTACCCAGAGGGTAAAAACGGGACCCCATTACTTAGATTTAAAGAAAGAAAGAAAGAAATATTTATTTCTCAACAACACAATAGTATAAGTAGAGTTTGTATTCAAAAGAGTTCCATGTCTAATAGATAACAAAATTGTTTGTTGTTTCGAAAAGGGATTCCAACTCAGCATGTGTCGGAGCACAAGGTGCAACGACGCTGTTTTTCAGTGGATCCTTTAATCAACACGAAAAAAAATACAAATACTTAGCCTAAGCAACTCAACCCAAAAGATTCTGCACGAAAGCTGAAATACATCACATTTTTATTTATTAAACATTTGCCAGCGAGAACCAAACCAAAATACGACAATTTATTTCCAGTAGACACAGTCGGCTAAACCAAAGAAGTTTGTTCCATAAGTAAATGGACCTTCGGATCACGGGCTATTGTGTTCGCTATTTGTTGCTTGGTGCCCGGACTTGACGACCGGATAGCCTAGTGGTTAGTGACCCTGACTATGAAGCTAGAGGTCCCGGGTTCGAATCCCGGTAGGGGCAGACATTTGTATGATGAATACGAATGGTTGTGCCCGAGTCATGGATGTTGTATGTATTTAAGTATGTATGTATGTATGTATAACTCTTTATTGTACATAAAACACGTGAAAATGGTAAATACAAGACAACACAAATGTACAAAGGCGAACTTATCCCTACAAGGGATTTCTTCCAGTTGACCTTAGAACGATTGACAGGACACAGATATTAAGCAAGAGTAGACACACAGAAAAAGTAAAAGAACTGATCGAATCTGATTGATTAAGTATGTATTTATCTAAATGTTTATCCGTTGCCTGGTACCCATAGCACAAGCTCTGCTTAGTTTGGGACTGGGTCAATTGGTGTAATTTGTCCCATGATATTTATTTATTTATTATTTATTTATTATTTTCGGACCAGTGTGCGATCTGGTTGAGGTCTTGATTTAGGTTTGCTACACCTAAGTCAGTGTCTACAGCCTTAAACGAGACGTAAGTTGTCTGCATAAAAGTGACATTTCGTTGTCCGTCCGTCCGTCTGTCTGTCTGGCCGGTTTTTTTCATTTTGTAAGTATGTAGTAACTTGTCCTACAGTTGTGGAAAAAGTGCGGGAGGAAAATGACTTGTGACTAAAGCGATCAAAACACTCGAATACTTTCAAATTAATTCAAAGTACCTACCTAATAATTACTTAAGTTCCATTTCATAGTCTACTGCAATTGGTTACATGGAAATTATTATGAGTAAGTTCAACTTTTTTAATTTACTAATGTAGCGGTGTCCTAAATAACATTGTCTACAATAAGCAATTTATTTAAAAATAGTATGCCGTTAAAAACGTATAAAATAAATTGAATTTAGTTTGGACGCAAAAATGCTGTATTTTCTGCTTTCCAGATATTTTTCGATGCGCTGCAGGCGTTCCATTCATTATCCAATTTGTGATCAAACGGAGCGAAAGAGACAACGTTTTATTTCAAAATAACGACACAAAATATATGGTCATTATAACTCTATTTATATTGACAGAATAACACAATCTTTAGTAGCGCTGTAAAATGTACAATTTAAATAGAATAATTTGTGGGCGATATAACGAAACTGCATATTCAGACATTGGACCAAATAAAGAGAAAGTACTTAATTCTTATGAACAATAAAATGAGGCTGGGTAAAACTACGCCTAGCCTTGTACATTGTATGCAGGTATGCAGGGTTTGTATGGCGGAGATTTGTTGCGCGTGTGTGCGTGAGACGTAGTTTTCCCGAGGACGCTTTTCTTTTTAAACCCCGACGCAAAAAGAGGAGTGTACTTAAAAGGTTGACGTCGATGTATGTATGTGTGTGTGTGTGTGTGTGTGTGTGTGTGTGTCTGTTTGTGACATCATAGCTGTTGATGTAACAATTTGGATGCGGTTTTCTTCATTCGGAGAATGTCTGATCGGTCCAGCAATTTGAAGAGTATCAGCTTTCTTCAAAATGATGTAACGTATTTTTGGCATGTTTTTTTTTTTTTTTTTTTTATTTAATGTTGTTACTAAAAAAATACAGGCGCTACGTTCAAACTAAGACCAAGTAAGAAGGCTTAATTCTGCGAAAAGCAAAATAAAAAGTTCTTTGAAAAGCAAAGTCTCAGTATCTCAGTTATATTTTAGTCTCAGTTTTTACACTAAACAAACAGCACGTTTTACCAATGCAGATGACTAGAATGTTAAAATAGCCTTTACATAACGAATAAGGCGAAGAAATATAATAGGAGGTAATTAATTACGTTTTCTGCCCATTTCTCAGGCGTGGTTATAAATTATTCATTGAGCCTAACCTATACAAATGAGAACGAATTATTAGAAATTATTGGTTCGATCGGCATCTTAGGGTAGGCTAAGTACGCTACTCAAATAATAATGTCTCAGAAACGTTCGTTATAGAAGAAAATGTGTGTTTTTCTTGCTCATATAGGTAGGATTTTAACACAAAATTCAGAATATCTTAGCGGTATTTGGGTTAGTTCGACTTAATTAATAGCCCTGAAAGTGACAAATCTTTTCATAGATTGATCAATATTCAAAGTGAACCGTAAAGGCGGGACTAAATAAACCCATCTTAGAGTAGGTGCTTAAAATAAATATGTGTAGAATTGTAGATAAAGTTAATATATTCAACTGTACATAATTACACCATTAATAATAATTCGGCCTTAAATCACTCGTGTACTCGCCAAGGCTCGTTTCAAAAACCACACTCGTGTTTTAAGGGGTACGTATAAATACATAATAGTTCAAAATATATAATGCGATTTACTCAGAAAATTGCAAATTTACAGAATTGCTATAAACTAAACCTAACCTAACCTAAACCAATGTAATAGGTCACGCTATAAAAAAAAATCATATACCTAATAGTTTTACAGAAAACGGCATTATATATTTTGAACTAGGTATAAGGGTGCGACCAAACCGCCGCGTATACGCAGTGACGTGTCTTATGCGTTGCGTTTTCTCACCGTTTCTTCATACATTTTGTTGTAATTCCGTACCGTCGCCGTTTTTTAAGCGGCGGTGTGGTCGCACCCTTATGCATTTTAACCCATTATACATTTTAAACTTTAAAATACTAGTTGTTCAGTCAAACTAAAATATTCCGGAATAATTCTGAGGGACTTTGTATTATAAGGATAGAGATATATCATCATCATCATCATCATCATAATCTCCAGCCTATATACGTCCCACTGCTGGGCACGGGACTGAAGCTACTCAATTGTTTCTAATGTATGTATCATCGAACAAAATAAATTGATTCCTGGCCACTGTGGAACCCTCTCACTGTCAATGTTATAGAGACGCTACATTGAATTCACAAGGAAAATCATAATGACGTTTACTGCGAGAACGTTCTACATCTACAATCTAATTCGAAACAATGATAGGTGATAAGACAAGTGAAGGTTTCACCTCGTTGGTCTAGCTAACTTATACTTCATTTAATTTAGAATGAGAAACCACAACAACATTATATTGCGGCTCGTGAACTGTAATCTCTTTACAACTTGTACTAGAGTAACAATTAACGATACGCAAATAAAGTGACATTAAAACAATTTTATTTTGCGGCTGCCAAACTATTGCAGTACTATTTGCTAGGTAAGAAATAGTTGACCACGCAATATAACGTTATTGTGGTTTCTCATTCTAAATTAAATGAAGTATAGAGCCTTCCCGGACACTCTTCATGTTGGAAAAATAACTCCTGAAATTCCCGCTTCGCCTCAAAAGGTCATTGACATCTAACTATAAAAGTTACATTATTGTTCAAACTCTCGTGATGTATAACTTATATTGGAACTAAAATGAAACCACTCAACTCTGTCGGATCATCTTGAGAACTGTTTACATTTTTTTATTACAAGCTTTATCCAAATCCGTCCAGCCGATGCGCGTGAAGAAGTAACAACACACACACACTCACAAGCTTTCGCCTTTATAATATTAGTGAGATGATTGAGATGACGGAGATTCGCCGAAGAACTAGAGTCACCGACATAGCTCGAAAAGTATGTACGTTGAAGTGGCAATGCGCAGGCCAGAACAGACAACCGTTGGGGGAAAAAAGTTCTCGAGTGGCGACCGCGATCCGGAAGACGTAGTGTTGGCAGGCCTCCCACTAGGTGGACTGACAACATCGTAAAAGTTGCGGGAAACCGGTGGATGCAGGTGGCGACTTGTCGTTCATTATGGTGTGCTAAGGGGGAGGCCTTTGTTCAGCAGTGGACGTCTTCAGGCTGATGATGATGATGATGATGATTGAGATGTGAAACCGCACCTCTTCTTTCACAGTCCCGCATTAAATGATATTCGTTATTTCGATCTTCAGAGTCCATGTTTTCCAACAAGATCAGTTCGGGCAGCAGAGCGAGGAATCGTGCAATTCCAAATAATCCAATCCATTTCAACTTATTACAGATATATGGATATTGGGAATTACTGGATCCATTTCGACGACGCGGTTGGCCTAGTTGGTAGTGACCCTGCCTGCGAAGCAAGCGTCCTGGGTTCGAATCCTGGTAAGGGCATATATTTGTGTGATGAGCACGAATATTTGTTCCTAAGTCATGGATGTTTCTATTTATATAAGTATGTATTTCTCTATGTAAGTATGTATACCCATAACACAAGCCTTACTAGCACTTACTTTGGGACTAGGTCAATTTGTGTGAATTGTTCCCAAATATTTATTTATTTATTTAAGACGGTGCATCCGTGCTGAGCTCGCAACGTCGGATTTTTGGTGATTTTTTGCGATTATTTCACAGAAATTGAATGAAAGTTTCAAATATCCGTCTGTAGTGCACTTCGTTTTTAGTGTATAAATGTGTCCCATGCAATGATTAATGGTGATGGAAGTAGGTTAAAATTGGGGCAGCTGGATCACTCACTCACTTCGTTCGTTCGTTAGCTGCCCCAATTTTATCTGGGGTTTTTGGATCAACCAATTTTATCAGTCAACACCGCAAGCCGGTCGGTAAGCTATAACACGAAACTTCATTTGTTCGTTAGCTGTCCTCAATTTTAAAAATGTCCGACAGTTTCAAATCATTATTATTTATTTTTAAGTGGAATTTTCTTTTATGTACAAAAACACCAATGTTTTATGAAATAGTTTTATTAGCCATCGGGGCCATCGGATCCAGCTGGATCAGATAGATGTTCAGGAGGTAAGCTATAACACGAAACTTCATTCGTTCGTTAGCTGTCCCTAATTTTAAAAATGCTTCGCAGTTTCAAATCATTATGATTTATTTTTTAAGTGGAATTGTCTTTTATATACATAAACACCAATTTTTTATAAAATAGCTTTATTCAAACACCATTTTCTTAAGCAAGTTACATTTTTTAGAGCACATATTGTAGGATGGTAAACACAGTTAAATACATCTCTAGATAGTCTGAAATCTTCATATAAACTTAACAAATTAGGACACTGCATATCTTCTAAGTTAATCACATCATTATAATTAAACATGGTTTTAATCCAATTTACTTTTTCTACACCTTTACAATAAATTGTTTTATTAGATAAAAAATCTTCAACTAGCATCAAATAATCTTTGTAGGGAATGAAGCCTTCATTCCAGCTAATATGTCTGTTCTTCTGTATCCACCATACTTGTTTACGCTCATCTCGTGAAAGATTATGCATCGGAAAAGGTGGTAAAATAAGAAGATGTAATAACTGATCATTAAAGGCTACAGCTATTTCTTTTACAATGAATTGTTTATCATCTGTTTTAAATCCTTGCAGGTCAACAATTGCTATTGACTTCATGTTAGTTTTCTCACGATATTGCTCAAAGGTCGATATTCGAAAAGACGATCGTTGATAATTAAACAATATGCACTTGTGTTAGCAGGAATGGCTTCTGCGGTTTCAATTTCTAAACGTACGTCTACTGGGCCGGTTTTCAAAGTATCATTTTGTTTCGAACAGTCGATCACGTATAAAGGGGCCTTATTTTTGAACTGTTTAAAATCAAGCAACGGATCTACAGGAAGGTTGTAAAACGACTGACGAAATCTAGCATACATATCATATAATATACTATATTGATCTTCGTCAAAGTTTAAATTTAAAGCATCGTATGGATAATAATATGAATTTAAAAATAAAGTTATGTTTTTTAATTTACAGTGATCGAATATGGCATTATCTTTTTGCTTATTATTTTTTCTATCAGTTTGTAAACCAAAAATAACATATCGTGGTTTCTCTAATTGAGAAGCTGTCTTCACAGACCATGAATGTTTATTAGTCTGAGGCAATAACGGGTACTCATATAAATCCCAATTCCTGAATGCAATTTGTAACGATTTATCTTTTTCTAAATGTTTTAGTAAAGCAAGCCTTTGTTGATCTGAAACCTTGACATGAGGCATGCGCCATTGAATTTTTTGTATATTTAGTTTTACTGAATCATCTTTACTCGTTACAACACCGTTTAAATTAGTGTTACTTCTGTTTAATATCAATTCATGTTTAGAATTAATAACAATTTTTCTATAATCTTCAGCGAAACCTAATAACTTGTTTAGTGGCAAAAGAACACAAAACTTTCCATCGTGATCTTTAAATCCATCTACTTTCCAACCCCACATTTCGGCAGCCTTACTTTCTCCGCTATTCATAGACACTAACGATTTAAGAGTTGTAGTGATTCCAACATTTCTAGTACGATCTATTTCAACCCCATTGATTTCATACCTGATATCTTGAAAAAGAAACGATATAGCATTATTAGTTAAGCTAATTTTCTTTAACTTGGAGGTGTCTGCAGTAAGATCATTTGCTGTAACGGAGAAAAATCCTTCTATGTATACAGAACTTGCTGAGGGCAAAACATAAATATCTTGCTGGTGGATAGGTATTCGTATTTCATCACTTTCATTGTAGCTATTATTGTACGGATTATACGTATGGATTTCATAACTTTCAATAGAATTATCGAACTGAGGGTCATCGGTAATGTGGAGAATACTCATATTTTAAATCCAAGTGCGCGAAGAAACTCTTTATTACTCGTAGTTATCTTGTCAGGCTTTAAACGTCTTATTCGTTTCACAGCGTGCTTATTAATGACTTTATTTTTATTCTGCTTAGGCATTTTATTGCTAGAATGATTATTTTTATTTGCATGATTGTTTTGCTTGCAAGACGATGCTGTCATAGACTCTTGCGAGGTATTGAATATTATCATTTTAATTTGCGCAAGTGTAAACTCATATATATTTTTTCGTTTCTAAAATTTATAGGAACGCCTTTTAGATCTACTATTTTCACAGTGATTGATGATATGTGTTTTTTTGTTATAGGAAAATAAATTATGTTTTTAGGCACTTCAATAAGCTGATGACCTGGAGGAATGTTCAGCACAAACTCATGAATTATATGGGTCGGCAGCCCGTTAGTGTATGAGCCTTGAACAAGATCACATTCGATTCGTATCACAGACGCAGGAATAATGTTAACCGGATAGACTGATTCATGCCATTTATTTGGTTCAAGGATCGTTTCTGAAAATCCTAAAAATGGAGCGATACTATTTTTGACGTCGAAATGAATCAGCTCAGTGCAAAATAACAAACATTTAAAAGTATTGTTGTTCGATTTAATTTCCAACTGAACATTTTGTAATTCGCTTTTTAAATATTCGTATAAGTCTGTCAAGTCATAGGTGCCACAAGGTATTTTGATTTGTTTGTCTTTGCCATAAGCAAAAATGTTATTATTTTCATGAATATTGGGAATTGAATTAAATGTAGAAAAATAGAGTAATCCGCCCTCATAATTATCATCTAATATCAGAGGAGGAATAAATTCTGTTTGAAGGATAGATTCGTTTCCCGTGATGGTGAGTGTTATAGACATTATAGCAAACTGAATATTTTTTTTGAAGTATCGATTATTTATGCTGGTTCCAAAAAGATTTCAAAAACTTAATACACAAATGGCCGCAATTATAAGGATGACTCTTTTGAACATCAGAGTAATTATAAAAAAAATTCGATCCAGCATATTGTAAAAATTCTTCCGGCGGTTTTAAGTTACCGTAACTATCAAAATATTCAACATAATCATTTAATTTAGCATAGGCCACCCAATGAGTTCCAGGATTATCTGAACTATCGAGATTTATAATTCCACATTCATTTTTCAACGGACTAACTGGCAATTGATCTCTCATGTACACTCCTCTAAAATATGGAATGACTTTTGCATATTTCAGTATATCGATATTAGTTAGCGCTCTTCTAGGTAGCCTCGAAATTAGTTTTTTTGATGTTTTTTTTTTTTTTATATAAATGCCTAAGCCATCTCCATGTTCTTTGAGACATAGGCCATTTCCAATACACAATTTTTCCATTTTTTGGTTGTGGCGTTTAAGCTCTTGCAAGCGTTGTTTAGCCGATTGTATAGCTTGAACTGCCTTTGCAATACCAGCTGCACCACCTGCTAAACTGCCTGCAGCGGACAACCCAGCAAATATCGGTATTAAGGGAAGGAATCCTCCAACTTTTGGTACCGGTATCACGCGTGGAATATTCACAGTTGAGTCAGAATCTGAAGCCAATTCACGAGCAACAGCAACAGCTAACTCTATAGCCGCTTTTTTGCATTTAGGCTTAAACTTCTTTATATGTTTCTTTGTAAGAGAAACAATATTCTTAAAAGTTTTTTTTAATCCTCTGCCAGTTTTTAACTTTATTGCAGTAACATCTGTTCGAGGTTTTGTCTTTCTTGTCGAATTAAATTTAGGCATCATAATATATTTTTTAAAAGAATAAGATAATATAAACTTCTACTGCTTTCAACAAATAAATAGGTAATAATAATAATAATAATTAGTATTATTATAACTTGGAGCTGTAACACTCTTTCTTGATTCAAATACAGACTAAGAATGATAATTAAAAATATTACTGCCTGCTTATAAAACTTCTGACTTGTCTATCCAACTGTTTTCTTCAGAAGGTAATCCCAACCATTTCACATACAATTTCGTACCTCTTTTTTTTAAAATCCTTTCAACGAGATAAACGTTAGGATATTTGGGCTTAAGTAATTCTTGGGAATAAAACGATCCCAATATAGGACGATGCTTACTGTCTTCTATAATATATGTAATAGGCCTGGTATTCTGAATTTGAGTAATTGTAAATATTTCTGTTGACCAATTCGGAGTATATCCTTTTTCAAATGTGCCTTTGTATTTACTTATACGTACGGGATCTCCGACTTTAAATTTAATTTTCGGTTTTGTTGACAAATCTCTTTTAAGATATTTTTGCAAAATATGATGTTTATTGCCTTCATTAACTGCATTTGGTTTAATACCAATCGTTCTGTGTACCGTATTATTATAATCTTTAACTACATCAAAAAGGGTATTATGAATCCATTTCTATGAATCAGTTTCCTTGCAAACTAAATTGTTTATACAATTTGTTTTTTAAGGTCCTTATAAATCTTTCCACTATGGAAGCTTTTTTTACGGAATATGTTGAGTAGTGTCTTATATTATATCGATCAACTAATAGCTGTAATTGCTTATTGTAAAATTCAGTTCCTAAATCAGTTTGCAAACTTTTTGGAACACGATGTTTTCCTAACAAATCTTCGAAAGCTCGAGTTATACAATCTTTACTTTTTTGTTTCAATGGATATACCCAAGCATACTTCGAAAACGTATCGATTATTGCTAATATATATTTAAAATTTGAGTTTACGGTCGAAACCGATTGCATATCAATAAGATCAGCTTGCCACAAATCATCAATGTCCTTCATTATTACATGTCTTCGAGGAAATTTTTTTCTTGCTTGTCTATGTATTTCATTAACCACCGCTTCTTTACTCATTTTTTATATTTGCTTCTTTGAGACACTGAGTCTATGCTCTGCTTTACGCTTTTAATTTCTGAATCTAGCTGTTCTAAACTTTGACGTATTGTTGTAATTTTTTTAGACATAATATCAATTATACTATCAACGTACTGTTTTGTAACATCATCCAAGGAATCAATTGGGCTTCCAAGGTGTTTGATAACCTTATTCTTTGCATCAATAAAATCATAATTAGAATTTATGAAAGCCATATAAGGTTCTTTAAATGAATTTCCTTTTTGCCTCTTGAATACGTGATGACCAAACTTGTCAACGTTCATCTTCAACAAACATTATAAGACTAAGTCATAATGAGTTTTTGACGACACTTTTATTCTTTTATTATGCCTGCTTCTCTCAATTCTTCTATGATCGAAATTATTTCATTATCATGATTAGTATTGCCAGCATTTTTTGATGCAATCAACACTTTTAATCTATCGATTAACTCATTTGGATCGTCCCAATATATGAAATCTGTATTAGATTTATATTTTTTTTAAATAGGTAAGTTACCGCCCTGTTTTTTAACAGATTCACTAAATAATGGTTTAATAAATTGGCAGTATTTCATGCCCGAGTTTCCTTGTATCTGACCGTTTGAGCTATATCCTCTTTTATGAGCATTGGTATGAATCAAAATATCTTTATAAGTTAACTTATCTTTTTCTTCTACAATGTTGGGATTGGGCTTAGTTTGAAATAAAAGTTCGTGTAGGCCATCCGTCAACTCATAACTTTTATCAGGTAAATTAATCATTGTCATTTTATTTGGCGAATTTTCTCCGTGTGTTTTTAATGTTACTGGTGAATTCCCTATAAATAATTTTTCACCTTCATTCCTCACACCAAATTTTACATTGAAAGGCTCTTTCGGATGTAGCAAATACTTGCTGTTTACCTCAGGACTCCTTACTTTCGCTACATAGATTTCTTTTTTATCTGGAGTTTTAGGTTCCTGTGATATGAACTCATCAGGTTTTAAGTGTAAAGCAAAATTAGCATCGCCTTGCAGCGCATCCTGAACATATTTCTCATATTTTTTTTTTTTCACGGGATCATTTTCAGAAGCATTGTTGAGTGATACTAGGGTTTCTAGCGGGTCACTCAGTGATTTGAATATTTTTTTATGCTGTAACTCATAATCTTCATCTTTTTGACGCATTTCTTTCAGTTTATTTTTTATATTTTTAACAGATTTTATTAATTGTGTTTTTAAATCACCTTCCATAACGTTTTGAATACAGAAAATACCTCTAGTTTTAACAAACGCTCGTCATTAAGTGTCTTGTATTTGGATTCGTCACAAATATTTATAAGAAGAATTTAGTCAAAGTTTATAAATATATCGAATGATTTTCTATATCTACCCTTACTCAACTCACAATCTTTGTTAATGATTAAAGATGCAAACGGATCTTTCCATATGTTTGAGGCTAATGATTTGAACACTTCCCAACTAACGTCAGAATTTACATGTTCATGATATATGTGTTTCAAATTGACATCATCCTGTTTAAAAATTATTAAGAAATTCACATTGTCCCGAATTAATTGCTTGGGTATTTTAGAGTAGGTTTGAGATAAATAAAAACAGTCTATACCTCTGTGCCTACCCATCGAAAAATAATTACGTATATTCGTTTGATTTTCACAAGCTATGTCATCAAATATAAAAATGGAATTGTCTAAGGCTTCATGAGGAGATATTACATCTTTTTCATCTTGGAATATAAACATGTTCATATCAGGGATTCTTGTAATAACGTCTTTTAGAAAGAGATATTTTGGTTGAAAAGACGTTTTAGAATAAAGATATATATTCTGAAACTTTAACCCATTTTCATGAAGTAATAAACTTAGCATGGTGTTGGTTTTACCGCAATTTGAAGGGCCGCAGATAATGCATCGAATAGAATTGGGCAAAAGTATGCTGTGTTTAATATTAATAGAAGGTGACTCGAAATTAATTTTATCGACTTCAAGTGACACATGTTGTTTCAATAGCTTCATTTTACTTTCTGTTAATTGATTTAAAAAAAACTCAATTAAATAGGTATAATGGACGAGTAAATCGAAGAGTATAATTATTTCAGATATGTTAAAGCGTTACTCAAAAAGGAATTGCATATATAATATTACTCATACCTATTTTTAATACCTGTTGCAACATGAAATGGAGTAATAAACAGGCACTCGCTTCCATTTCATTGCTTTCAAACGTCGGGAGCAGTTGTGTTGAGAACTTATCCTTTGATTTATTAATTTGAAACGGTAGGTACCTATTGATTTTACAATATATATTTATTGTGTTTATTTGTTTATACTTTGCATTAGGTAAGTACCAATAATTTTACTCCTGTTTTTTTTTCCAGATAATGACGTCGAACTTAAGTGATAGTCAAATTCCAGCCGATGATTTTGACATATTTGACGTGAGCCCCCCGTTCCACGATGTTGGTCCAGACGATCCATTCTATTACGTGCAAGATATGGTCGGTTATTTAGAGAAAGTGGAAAAACGACGGCAAGAAGTACGGCAAAAACACGAAATAAATAAACCTAAAAAGACATTGAACAAAGTCCAAACCAAGAAAGCATCAGCATCCTTCGTAATGAAGAGTAATCATCAAAAGGGAAGATATATAATAAAAATTGATGTTCAAGCTATGGCCGATGGTGACCCTAACCACAACGTTAGTGCTCAATATCTTGTGTGTGATCCGTTCGACGAAGTGTTAGACTCTACAGAATATTTATTATCTAAAATATTGAAAAAACTAGAAGAGAAGTGACTGTGTATACATATATCTAGTTCATAGTTCTTAATAAAATTTATTTAATAAGCAGTGTATAGTATTGTGTTTATCCCGTCAATAAAGTAGGTATATGATTATTACTGATATAATTATAATTATAAGTCATAATAATATAGTAATAGGTATTTAATGTTTAAACTGAATATATACTTATACTTTTATCCTTATAAACATATTTAATAGCAATAATTGTCTATAATGAATATTTTAAAGCCAGTAATTAAATTGTTTCTTGAATTTCGTTTGTACATAGCAGCTAAGTAAATAGTCTATTGTTAGTGTAAAGTGTAAATAATTAGCCCTCAACAGGCCCTCTAATATTGCTGTGTCCTACTTATTTGTAATCCATCCATGATTGTAATGTGATGTGCAATAAATGATTATATTCTTTATAATTGAATTTTATTTTCTACGTTCAATAGAATCTGTTGGTAGTGGTCCTCCCAGCGATGCAAGCGTCCTGGGTTCGATTCTCGACAAGAATTTACATTCGGGCGAATAACAAGAATATTTAGTGCTTGAACCTCGAAGGTCTCTCATGTATAATAACTAGTAGCAGTGGTTGTCTCTATTATTTATATTCAAGCAAGATTTCTTATTTGCTAAGTGCTTAGGCAATGGTATGTAGGAACCAGCCCTTAGAGGGTTGTACTTCATTATATTGACTTCTAAATGATTAACAGCTTCAATTGTCCATCCCGACTCCGAAAGTTCAAATTCTGAACATTTCGTGAGTAATGTTTGGACAGATGCTCGATACATAGATAAAATATCGGTGTTTTGGAATACTTCAACGTATTTAGTATTAAATGATTTCATTGATTTCTCATCGTTCTTTATCAAAACATAGGTGACAAAGAGCTCGAAATTCACTTTTAATGATGTATGTTTATCTAAAGATTCTGCGATAAGTTGATTCGTTACTTGCGAAATTTCGGATAAAAATATTTCAGGAGCAATTGTCAGATTCGTCGAATTTATTTTATAGCTAACTATTCTGTTGCGAAAGGCATTTGCAATTACGTGCACATTTTTAAATTTTGTATTTAATAAACAATTAGATTTGAGTAAATTTGTTTTTTTATGAGTTGCTAGTTTTGGAACATGAATGTTACATGCTTGACAAAACATGTTAATGTTAGCTATAGGTATCCTTTACAAATATAATTGAAAAATTGGTCAAGTTTTGTCTTTGGATTGCTCTTGCCGTTAAATACAAAAATATTGTTCTTGTTCAAATAGCGGATCATATTATGATCAAATATTTATGAAGTGAAGAAAGAAATACTACGATTTGCCATGGCGGTGAAAGTTAAAGGAACTGAATAATCATACCTCAAATATTAAAAGGTGTTTGAAGGATAAAGTACAGGTTGAATCCCCTTATATTCTTTCTTCGCTGCGGTCACTACATCGCTTACGGATTTAAAAATCGGGCTGGTGTCATCAATAGCTCCTTTAAAAGTAATGAAAAGCCTTTTTCCATCTCGTTGTATCATTTGCCACAGCTTCAAGTTATTTTGTATAAAAGACCCTTAGCTCAACGTAATATTCTCCCGTAGCTGAAGGGTTGCTCTGCAAAGTGTTTCCAGAGGCAGTTCGTCGGGAGAGGAAGTTGCGCAAAGCTGAGGCTCGTATTGGTTCATCGGTTTCATTGTCCTGAAATAATAAATACCTAATAATGGGTTATTAAGTACAAAAAAGGTACAAAAAAAACCATTAAAACACAAATTAAATTATGTTATTTATAGTATGACTTAAGTAATCCGTATGACCGAATTAAAGGCTAAAAATTCATAGGTGCTTCAATTTTCTACTGTTATTATTAAAAATCTTTATGCATTAACTAAATCAAGGCCAATCACGAATGCAAACTCGAATATATTTCGAACATGCTTGATTATCTTCCGCTTGAGTAGCGCAGTATCAAAGGTAAATATTTTTTGTTTATTGAAATGGACCACCACAAAGTAACGCCTGATTCAATAAAATATTCAATAAAATTGGCAATGTAAAAAGTGGGTTTACCTCAGAATCCAAGAACAGCTTTGGTTTACAGAGTTTTTTCTTCTTTGCAGGGGGTTCCTCGTCTTCGGAATCCGACTCAGAGTGAACAATTTTTTCGATTTTCTTCTGCGCAGGAGATTTTTTCGCTCGGGTTACTTTCGGTTTTGTAGGTTTGACCGACTTTGATTTTTTAGTCCCTGAAGCAACTTCACTAGTAGTTTGCGTTAAAACTTCCTCATCGGTATCAAACGGATTATTAGAAGACGCCCTATAAATAAAAAATAACACATAAAACTCAAGCACTAATTATAAAACAAAACTAACGCTTTAAAAATACGTACATACTTGATCCAATTGGTATGATTTTAGTTTAATAAAATATGTTGTATGCGTTCAAAGTATAAGACGCGTCAATAAAAATGAACTGAGAGAAAATCTGTTATTTCACAAGAAACCTTTAATTCTAAAGGCCTATAGACATTGAAGTAGGCATGCAAGTGAGTAAAGTTTATTTAGTTTCTAATATTATTGCGCATCCATAATTCTATCTTAAATCATTAGACCATAAGATTTATTTTAGCAGGACAGTGCATACCATAAGTGTGAACTAGGATTTGGACAGTCTTTTTAAGGTATGGCGCCAGCGCGACGACGCTACATGACACCTAAATCAAATATGGAAATCAGATGTACTTACCTGTTCGATACGATTCAGGATGAATAAAAATATAATCGTGCTATGGGTTAAAAACATAATATTCTCAGTTAAAACCTATTAAATAATGTTATTATGATTGTGATTTTTAATTTTTTTTTTTTGCAATTTATAGGACCGCAAGTGTAAATATTGGATTTCGCGCCATCTAATTACTTACATATGAACTTTCATAAACACCCATCGTACGCGCATTTTGTATGCGCAAAGGAATACCTATCATTCGACTACGTTTTCCAACCTAATATTGGCGCTATTTCGATAGATGGCTGTAGTATCGTTGTTACAATTGTATATACAGCATAAAAATCTGAATTCAGTGTAAACACTTACTTTTATAAAACCTACAAGTAAACATAATATTGGGATAGGGTAAACTACTACACAAACATTAAATAATCTTTATTCATTCATTAATTAAACCGTGGAAACGCTATATTCTACAACACGCTATAGACATTTTTTCATCTGATAGTATATAATACACATAGCCTCAACTTAACGGTAGCGAGTTGGGAGCAATCTTGACGAGCTGGCCAGTTATGCTGCAATACAGATTTGCAGTTGATTGGCGGTCAGACTGACCAGACTACTGTAATACAGATTTACAGTTGATTGGCAGTCAGACTGGTCAGACGACTGTAATACAGATTTGCAGTAGCCTGACGACACCAACCTTGTGTAAGTCGTCAAACCGACTGTCTAGTACGGAACTGGCCATTCTGGAAAGATAGTTGGAATGATGATGCGCACAGGGGTGCAGGGTTTACTTACAGGCCTGGCCAGCCTGGAAATCCTGTTTACCACTCCGCCTCACGCGGGTGCCAGGAAATGGTTAACCAACATTTAGCGCGAAACTCTGGCACCCGCGCACGGCTTTTGCTGTTTTTTATTGTTTTATAATTCGTGTATTGCTGACTTACTTACTGTCCGACGGTGTTGACTGATAAAATTGGTTGATCCAGAAACCCCAGATAAAATTGGGGCAGCTAACGAACGAACGAAGTGAGTGAGTGTGATCCAGCTGCCCCAATTTTAACCTACTGATGGACTTTTATTTTCGTAATAAAGGGATAAAATACTACATCTCGTTTAATAAGAAAATAAAAGTCCATCACGATCAATTATTGCATTAGACACATTAATACACTAAAAACGAAGTGCACTACAGACGGATATTTGATACTTTCATTCAATTTCTGTGAAATAATCGCAAAAAATCACCAAAAATCCGACGTTGCGAGCTCAGCACGGATGCACCGTCTTAAATCGAGTTAAAATCTCATCGGAAAAATCCAATTTTTAAAATGCTTGTTTGACTTTCATTCCACCCTCACCACTAACACAGTGCAGTCCGAGATCGTTCGTTTCTCGCGGAACTTTTTACCACGCACGGTTAAACTCTGGAATCAGCTAGCGGCACCTATTTTCCCGGACCTAAGACTTAGGGATCTTCAAAAACGAGCCTATTCTTTTCTTAAAGGGCCGGCAACACGCTCTTAACGCCCTACGTTATGAGTGTCTGTGGGCACTCGCTTGCTCGTTTTCCCCCTACTATATAAAAAAAAAAGTGTGCGTTGCGTCTCGGAACGCCCGACAGAAATGATAACTTAAACTAATCTAAGTTACCAACAGTATATGTCTATCGCACACTAAACACTGAGTGAGAGAGGGAGAAGCGTTTGTCCGAAATACGACTAGCGCTGTGGGTTAGAGTGAGAGAGGAAAAGCCTGCCTACCGCTGCCGTATGCGTCAAAGAAAGGGAAGCCAGACAGACTGGCCGCCTTTGTGCATGTATCTCAGTGTTTGTCAATTGTATTTGTCTTGTTTATTTTGCACAATAAAGAGTTTACATACATACATAAATACTGGCGCCGTAACGCGTTACGTTATGAAGCGGTTTATCCTCCCATAAGAAGTTATCACTTTAAAAACTCATCTTAGACCGAATATAAACTCGAGACGGAATCTCGCGAACTGCTAAATAAGGCCACTCTTCACACATGCCATAGTCATGTCGCTGCTAAGGTATACAATGCTTTGCCATGCGAAATGAAGTGCCTACCGGATACCTAATTCTTGGTTTCTCTAAAGAAGTACCTATAGATGATTATATAAAATATAGATTACATGGCTGTATATCTACGTATTTCCATTGCTATGTACCTCATTTGGATTAGCTAGAAAAAAAAAATACTTTCAACCCAAGGATCGCGATGAGTCACTTTCAACCCGTTATCCAGATAATCAATGACCTACTTTCAGAGTATGAGAGATGAAAAAACAATAAACAACCTTTGATCATTCAATTTTAAGCCACAAATTCTTGACGTCATTTTGGAAAAGAGGTGTCTTCAAACTTCTGGACTGATTTTTACCTAACATGCCAAGAGCCACCGCAAGGAAACTGGCTTTCTAATGAAAAGGAACGCATTGAAATCGGTCCATCCGTTTGAGAACTACGGTGCCACAGACAGGCACACACACAGACATTAACGTCAAACTTACAACATCCCTCTTTTTGCGTGGAGGCTAAAGTTAACGCCACTTTGGTGATATTCAGATCCCTTATTCATAAACGCTCTATAGGCTTTTGCTAACTTAGTAATCGTTTGTCCTTATCTGTCACTTTGACATTTACCTTTCACAGATAAGGACAAACGATTGCTAAGTTAGCAGAAGCCTAGAGCGTTTGTGAATAAGGGGGTACGTCTTCTTTTTCAAGTGCCTCTCCAACTAGTGAAGGTTAGCGATTAGTTTTTGGAATCCTTCTCTATTGCCTGCGAGCCTAAAAATTTATGTTGCTGAAGAGATGCCCGTCCACTCTCTTATCACCCTCCCTCCCCCTTTCCTTACCTTCCACTTTACTTCTTCTTTTTTCCTTTCATCCCTCCCTTATCTTCCTTATCTTTGTTGTTTGAAATAAATGCATTTACTTATTTATTTTTATTTGTGGTGCGACCAAACCGCCGCGTATACGCAGTGACGTGTCGTATGCGTCACGTTTTCTCACCGTTATTTCATACATTTTGTTGCGATTCCGTAACGTCACCGTTTTTTAAGCGGCGGTGTGGTCGCACCTTTATGTTACGGAGCCACGATTTGTTTCTGCGTCCCACTCGTCTCTTGCCTGCGATCTTGCCCATCATTATTACTTGCTAATTCATATCTGTCATGCCTGAGCACGTGTACGAGGCTCTTGTCTATTATAAGGATAATAGACAAGAGCCTCCTCCAGAATATGTACTGCCTGCCTTATTTATCACCTATAGCTGTTATCCGGAATACCTTATACCTTAAATCTTACTTAGCACATTTCTAATTTCGTTGCAAACTAAAATTTAAGCCAACGAAATCATGAATTCAGAAGCCAAAGCAAATATTCGCACATATTATGTTAGTTGTACAAACTTGTGCTAACTTACGATCTTCAAGCACAGAGTAACAGCGCAACAGAGTCAAAATTAATCATTATTTAATACAATAGGGAATTTTACGTTAATAAATCGTATGGACTTATAGGTGGAAAGCGGAATCAAAATAGTGATTCCATGACCTCACGGACTGTAGTTTACTTAGTTGCTCACTTACCTTACTTAAAGGGGCGTTTACACCATAACTAATATTAACTCTCCAGTGTAGACCCCGCTTTTCTCCGACAGGGGAGTTGAGCGTTATGGCGGGGCATTTATTAAGTGTACGTGCAATAAATTATCATTTATTAGGGCCTTTTATAAAATTTATGACGTCGCGTGTTAAAGCGGCACTAGGGCAATATTTGCCAAGTTAATAAAGGCTGTTTTTGTCTAAATACAAGGCTCTCACAATTGTTAAGTAATATTTCAGCCGGTGGTTGGGTTCATCCGACCGAACATCCCTACAAAGGTTTTTCATTAAAATTTCTGATTCAAAATTTAGTCCTGCCCTTTATTGCCCTGTCCTACTTGACGCGATACACCATAAACACCGATCAATGTATGAAAACATTTGTGAACTATGATAAAAAAAGCGACGGGTAGCACTCCCGGAGTGCCGGCGGGAGTGAAAACAGCAGCTTAGATTAGATTTTATCGTTGTAACCTCCATGACGCTCAAGACGCGTACCGTTACTCTTACAAAAAAAAACGTACGTATTATCTATTATTGACAGACCTCTAACAATGTGCTGATATGCCCTAATGCTTGTTCTCCCCGACTCAACAAAAAAACACTTCAAAAATTGAACGCGATTCATTCATATTTCAAAATAAGCTCATATAGGATCTGATATCCATCAGATCAACTTAAACTCTCCCTTCGTCTTCCGCCTGACGCGAGTTAACATTTCTTACCCATCCCAAGAAGTACTCAACGCCGCTGAAGAAGTTTTCACTTCATAAATCCAGAAAAACATTTACTTACATGAGGTGGTAGGGCCTTGTGCAAGGTCCGTCCGGATCGCTACTACCATCTTACTCACTAATCCTGCCGCAAAGCAGCAGTGCTTGCACTGCTGTGTTCCGGTGTGGAGAGTAAGACAGCCGGGGAAATTACGGGCACAAGAGGCATTTCATCTAAGTCCTCTAGGTTGGCAACGCATCTGCAATCCCTCCGGTGTTCCACTTGCTCGTTTGCCCTTCCTATTCATATAAAAAAAAACTGCTGAAAATATTCCGGAACAGTTTTAAGAGGCCTGTATACTTATAATAATAATATAGAGATGATGATAATGGAAAAGGCATAATTCCTCTAACCAATTTTGAACTTGCCTTTACCTTGCGCTTCGTAGCTCAATTCGCTAAGTGACTAGCGAGTGATGAGTTAAACAGCGTTAACCAATCACAGCTAATTGAGGCTCATGTTACGGTAATGGGTAAAACAAAGGAGTTGCGAGTCATTTTAGTCGGGCGTTTTAACAGTTAGTAGGTTTGTAGTACAGCGTATCGTAGAAAGAGGGAAGAGTAGCCTTTAAATTGATGCACTCTAGACAACAACGGGTAAGTAATAAAATTCATTAAAAAAAATGAATTTACTTACGCTTTTTTATGAAACATGGTGGCTAAAAGGCAAATGGGTCTCGTACGCAACACGGCAAAGCTAGCACTGCTTGGCGGGAGTCAAATAGTGAGTAAAATGATGGTAGTAATCCGGACGGACCTAGCACGTCCTAGCATAAATTTCCTTTATAGCTATAATTTGCCAAGGCTTAACCATTTATTTACAGCTGCTTCCACAGATCACTGCAGCTTCTGAAATCAATAACCGACACTGGACCGACCGAGATCATGCTTTATATTACACCGATGGAACCAATAACACAGTGTAAATTAGTAACTTTTCTACAAACAACGGTGAACCAACATCAGTGTTTGCAATTTACGCCTGGATGAGCGAGCGCGAGGGAGCGTGGAAGGGGATACGCGCCTGCGTGAGCAATTTTGATGCGTTGTGTAGAATAGGTATTAATTTTTAATTGTCATTTTAGAAGGTAATACTCACAATTGTGAATTTAATTTTGACTTTTTGTATGTAAAATTGCATTGTATCTGATCTAAAGTGCAGCTGCGTATGAAACTCGTGATACATAAATTGGTGCAATGGATTTTGGTTTCATCGCAAAATATCCGATGACCCGAAGGTCTTTTTAAATACTGTCGCATTGTATGGACGCAGACGAAGATTGTTTACTCAAAATTGCCTCAAATGGTCAAGCGCACAATCACATTCTACGTTTTCACCTGCACGGCTAGCACAAAAGCGCGAGAGATAGACTAGCCGTCTCTTTCTAGAACGAACAGTAAGAAAAATACAGGTAGTCTATCCAGCGCTCTCGTTTGGCCTTGCTGTCTCACCCGCATAAGATGACAAGCGAGTATAATCGACACGTTGTTAGAAGACGACTTACTGTTTTATACTGTACCAATGGAGAGATCGTGTTTTATATCGATACTTTGTTACTCGATGGCTTCGATTTAGGCCGATACCGGGTAATTCTTGTTTCTTGAGTGTTGTTAGGGTACCGTGCGCAAAAGGTACCCATCGCCATCACGATCAATTTAGACTATCTCTTGCAATTTACGATGGCGAGTGAGTTTTATCTGTGGTTAACACGTATCTACATACGTTTCAAAGTGTGCGTGTGTAGAGCGATTTTTATTAAGCGAGTTTTCTCTTTACCATACCCGCTTTCGTTCTCACGCACACTTAAACACGTATTCAGACACGTGTTTACCAGAAATAAAGCTTACAATCGAGAATTGCAAGAGTTATACAATGTTAGACATTCATATACAATTGTATATTGTATTGTATTTGTAATTGTGTCGTACAGACACATCATTCAAACAGATGACGCTTAGCGACAAATATTCGCATAGTAACAAGGTCACGTGACAGTTGGTAACAGATAGAAAAATTCGGAGGCTTACTCACCTGCTATGGGTGTTGTAGGGGTATAGCACGCGTCACGGAATGACGAGGACCCGGGTTCGATTCCCGGCCATAGCTTTACTTTTCGGATTTTTCTGTGTTCTAATTTTCAGTGTCGTTTAGAAGTTATACATTATATAAATAAATCACGTCTTAATCCCTTACGGGGTAGACAGAGCGGGGTAACAAAATCTTAAGACCACGTTTAGCATGATCAAGGGCGTATAGGTGAAAAGGGGAATCAAAATAGTGATGGCAACGAAATGAAACATGATTCCTAAGATTTTGTCATGAATCAACGTTCATCAGAGACCTGTCAAGCAATTTCAATTTAAAGCGGTTCAATTAAACTTGAAGGCAAGATTTTAAAGAGATTTTGTCAAACTTTGATGAATGATTGGAAAGACCTTCAAATAAATAGCTGAGATCGTTCAATAGTGATAGTGACAGCTTTGGAAATAGAATATGCCGTTGCCTACCGGGGTGACTTTGATTTACGACTTTAAAAAGTATCTAGACTGACCGCTTAACTGCGTCCTCGCCCGCGCGGCACAGGGGCGCGGGGTGGGACGACAAAGGGGACCGAGAGAGGTGTGGGCGGGTAGTGCGCCTGCCGCCCGCCTCTCTCTCGGTCCCCTTTGTCGTCCCACCCCGCGCCCCGTGCTGCGCGGGCGAGGATTCGTTTAAGGCGCTGTCATCAGCAAATGACCTTGAGCAGCGCTACTCTTCACACATATGGTTCGCGTGGCTGTTAGTGAAAGAGAAGAAACTATTTCGGCAGCAGGTCACGCGTCTAAAATCTTGCAAATAAGACACAAATAATAAGAAATAAAAAAAAGTATAGATTATTTGTGAAATATGACTGGTTAGCCGTTTAGGTATGAATATGTTGACTTTATATTTTTAATTGCAGACCCATACGTCGAAAAAATAAAGACATAGAAATAGACATAGCATGTTTGAAATATGATGAAAATTAACGTATATTTTTTTTGTATTTTTGTTGTGTGTAGTTTTTCTTAAAAAAAGTGCTTAAATAACATCAATTTCAACAAAATTAGGTGTTGTCAGCCTCTTAAGCGGTCTGTCTATAGTTTTTTTTTTTTTTTTACATAAAATAGGCTTACGTTTGACCTCAACCTCGCTTGATGGAAGGCGAAGATGAGGCCTAAGATGGTACACGTTTGCCTAGAAGGTGTCTGTTCACTTTGGCCTTAAGAGGCTGACAACACCTAAATTTGTTGAAATTGACGTTATTTAAGCACTTTTTTAAGAAAAACTACACGCAAAAAAAATACAAAAAAAATATAATGTTAAATTTCATCATATTTCAAACACGCTAGACGGACTCGATACATAATTGAACAAAATCGGCTCGATAGAAAATAATTGTAAAGATTGGTCTTAAAATCATCATTAAACGGTTCTATGTCTTTATTTTTTCGACGTATGGGTCTACAATTAAAAACATAAAGTCAACATATTCATACCTACACGGCTAACGAGTCATATTTCACAAATAATCCATACTTTTTTTTATTTCTTCTTATTTGTGACTTATTTGCAAGATTTTAGACGCGCGCCAAGCTGCCGGAATAGTTTCTTCTCGTTCACTCACAGGCACGCGAACCGTATGTGTGAAGAGTGGCGCTGCTCAAGGTCATTTGCTGTTGACAGCGCCTTAAAGATGTCCAGATTATAGCGTTCCGGAAAAACTGACTTCGGCAGAGAGTTCCGCTCCTTAGCTGTCCGCATACTGAAAGAGGAGGCAAACCGCTTTGTGCGTAATGGAGGGATGTCTACAACATAAGGGTGAAACTGCTCGCCGCGCCTAGTCGTTCGGTGACGGAAAAGGGTAGGGAGAATTAGGTTATGTAAAACCTCCGCACACTCACCGAAATGTAACCGATAAAAAACCGAGAGGCAGGCCACTCGTCTACGGTGTTCGAGGCTCGGAAGATTTGCCTCCACGAGTGAGTCTCTGCCTATGATCCTCTTCGCTCGGCGCTCCAACGAGTCCAAGGCATCCAGCTGACCCCTAGCAGACCCATCCCAGAGATGGGAACAGTATTCAGTATTAGTAATGTTGAAATCATAAAACGCCGCGGCCGTAGGAACTTGTTGCACGAGCCAAAGGCGAGGGCGATAAACATGCGACCAAAGGCTTTCTTTATCACCGCCCGAGGTGTGTACACAATTTTACGTCTTCCCCTGGCCAAAAAGTGGAAATTTCCGCTGCGAGGACCGGGGACGACGTAATAAATATTTTCTACGACCAAGTCAAAGTTGCGAGCATGCCATGTTTATTTATTTATTTGAGAATCGTCGAATCGTGAAATCGTTTAGGTATATGGTATAAATAGCTATTGATAACAACGAGCTTCCATCATGTATTATTCTGACAAAATACGATATGATGTTATTTGTGTTACCGTCCGTGGCTTATTGCCAGACTACAAGCCAGAAATTTCATGAATAATGTTATACTAAGGTGGAACAGGGATCCGACTAATCGGGAACCGTAATGTTATGTTTATCCGTCGTCTAATGCTAATAGTAAAAAAATTGCTTAGTTTAGAACTAGATCATTGTCCCATCGCCTCGTCTATATGTTTATTTACCGCAAAGGTGGTGCTGACAGTAGCAAAGAAAATTGGCACCCTCGTTTCATTTCTGCTCTTTATTGTAAAAGTTTAGTAACGAAATATTGGCGTTTACTTTTTATTGAACTCCCGTGTAGAAGTTGGAGTGGCTGAAGTTTGAGAGCCATTGACCTATTGAAGAAAACTGTCGTTCACTAATTTTGGAAAGTTAAAACTTGGAAGTGTTCGTAAGTTTGTTAGGTACATCGACTTGGAAGTTTGGGAACTATTAGCTTTAATTAAAACTAAAGTTTCACTGTGAGTTTGAATACAATACATACAATAACAATATTCATCACTAATTGTATGACTTGAACTCATTATTAACACGTTACGATACCGGATTATACATACATACATACCGTCACGCCTCTCCCACAAGGGTAGGCAGAGAATACTTCGTTCCATTGGCGATCCTGACATATTTCTTTCGCTTCATCCGCATTAATCTCGTCACACATTCTCGTCGGTTTTGGTTACTCCTGACCTGGGGCCGTACCATGACGTCTTAATGCGTTTCAGTTTAGGTCCGCTCGCTGTCAGATTCATACTAAAAGTGACAGCTAAAACTTGAACTGCGTCGGAAATAGGACGTCATGGTAAGGCCCCTGACCTTTCATCAAAACGTCTCCTACTTGGTCCCGGAACGTCTTTCTAGGCCTTCCCCTCCCAACGCACCCATTCACACTCCCCACATAGATCTACTTAGTTACTCTACTTTCATCCATCCTCTCTACGTGACCAGACAACACTGTTGGACATAGGCCTCCCTCATATACCTCCAGTCGGTTGGAAGCGCCTTGCATCCCCGTGAACCCGCGACTTTAACCAGATCATCCGTCTACCTAGGTAGGCTCGTTGAAGTAGTTATGGGCAGGCGATGTAGCATGAAGAACTCTGGTCATTGGGGGCGAAAGGTTCTCGAGTGGAGACCGCGCGGTAAGCGCAGCGTAGGACGATTTAATTTATAACAGGTAAATTTGGCAGCGCCTCTAGCGATGTTCAACAACGACAAATACGTTGACGAGGAAGAATAACCGGTCACTTCCCATACAAAGTTTCGAGGAGCGAAGGTGTGTGGGAGCGCTGCTGGGACAGTAACCGGTGGGTTCGTCCAAGGAGAACTGGGCTAAATGATCGCCGAAGAGGATCGACAGCCCGCCTAACCCAGCTAGGCGTCCCCACCCAACATCAACAATCCATGCAAAGTTTTATGCAAAGTAACCCGCTATTTTTGCTCGTGAGTATAGCAGTCTTATAGTATTTGTCAATAAAACATGAACGCGTCTCATAGGTTCAGATGAAAAATTACACTAAGGCCTCAGAGACAGGACTGCGTCTGTAATTGATTTTAATTCATGGAAATATTCATCGATTTGTTTCCCACACACGCACAATTTCCAGAAAGCGGGATCATATACAATTTACCCGAAGTCCTCTTATCTATTTAAAAGCTTACTGATTTCATGAGATCCATAAAAAACTGATCAAACCTACTTGCCATTCTCGTTCGTCGTCAAAGTAATAAAATCAATCATCTTATGCCAATATCATTGTAACTTTAGGGTCTAAAGGTGCTAAAAGCTATCGCTTAAAGTCGCCCCGTTTGCTGACAGAACAGTAGCAAAGTTCTAATAGCTTAGTTAAGCTTTTCTCTAAGCCGGTCAAAGCTTTCGAGATTAGCCTAGAATCTAGGCCCTAGATGTTTTAAGCACTATCGTACGTTTTGAAAGTCAAAGAGACTCATAAATACAACGATTATTTTAGATTTCATTTCTCTGCCAAAAAGCTTGATTAAGTTGGAAACGCAAAACATTATTTAAATTTGACTGAATACAGGTAGTATTAATTTTCTAGTCGACGTGCGGAAGGGCGTGGAAGGTGGTAGAGATTTAAAAAAAGTACGTACATTGTTGACAGGTCGTAGATGTTTGAGCACGCTGTTGGTAATTACCTACAGTTCAAAGCCATTATTATGCCATCGAAAAAGCTATTTCATTAATTTTAATTCTAAAACCTTTATTAAAAACCAACAAAGACTGTATGGTCAAATCCAGCTCACACTAAAGTAACTGCCCTAGTTCATTGACCCTTGATATTCAACTAGGTAACTTGAAAAATGTGTTCCATTCAGGGCCTGAAAAAGCGGATTACCCACGACATTACCGGTTGATATATGGCTCGACGCGCACAGAGGCTGTTGAGTGGTAGGCAAGCGGACGCCATTTTGAATTTAAAAAAATAGGTCGGATTTTTATTGTTAACCACAAAATGCAAGCGCTGCAAAATATTAAAATTAGATTTGTCGAGGGCTACTTTGCGGACTTATTAAAGTCACGTGGAGGCCCCGGGCAGGAAAACGCAAGGTCGGAAAACCTGCCACACTGGTCGGAAAACAAGCCTCCTAGACAGGCTGACAGACTAGGGTAGACAGAGCCTAAGGCAACAAGACCTAGTTAGAGGCCATGTTAGCATGTGGGTGTATAGGTGGAAAGGTGAATCAAAATATTGATGGGTTGTTAGCCGCATCGCCTATCGTTGTAGCCGATGAAATACTAAGTAATAAAGAATCTTACGAAGGCTTTGCAGTGTAAAAGATATGCCAACAAAAGCGTAGAGAAGAAAACAACTAAGTCAACACCACGTCAAAACGAAGCCAGTGCGATTTATACAAATTCAAACAAACTCCTTTGTGAGCACTTCATTGTCAGAAGCTTTACCTTTGCTTAAATACTCAATAATTTACAGATTTACGGCATATTCTTCATTATCTAGCACGGACGGAACTTTGTGTAAATAATAGAGAACTTTATGAAGTCTTCCTTAGATCGGACAAGGTTTTGAAGTTAGCTAATTAGTTAATGGACATAAAATTTGATGCCGCGGTATTTATGTAGAGTCTGAAGAGCTCCAGTACTTGCTTACAAAGTGTAGACAATTCGCAAAGTGTGCGCGATAAATTTGCATGGCTGTTAAAGATACGCTTTATGGGTCTGGCCGCCGTAAAATTTAAATGCCTGTTTCGCTTTCCTGTTTATTAGTACTTTGTTTCATTGCTCTATTACTATTGGGATTACGGTATGGGCTTCTTTAAATGTTAACGTTTATAAAGGATCGGTAACACGCACGCAAGAGTTTAAGACAAGTGACTATAATAAGTCCAATAAGCCAATAAGCAATAAGCCCTCTAGGTTGGTAACGCATCTGCAATCACTCCGGGGTTGCGGGTGTCTATGGGCAGTGGTGATCGCTTACCATCAGGTGACCCACACTTGCTCGTTTGCCTTCCTGTTCATAAAAAAAAAAAAAAAAAACAATTTTAAGTTCATGTAAAATTTAAATATAATAATCAAAGTATAATTTTTGTTACAAAATGTCGTGAGATTATGTATGATCATTCAACATTCCGGTGGACGTGATGCTTATTGGATTTATTTTCAGAAAAATGCTTATTAGCGTTTTAATGAGTGATTTTGTGAGGACTTTGATCCTTGATTCAATCCTTGATTCCTTGGTTTGGTTATAGTCTTTGATTTTTTTTGATTGTGTGGTTTCGGACCGACGAGCATGTATGAAGAGATTGATGAATGTGGATGAAGCGAAAGAGGTATGTCAGGATCGTAGCAAGTGGAACAAAGTAGTCTCTGCCGACCCCTGTGGGAAAGAGGCGTGACGATATGTATGTTTGATGAAATTGGTTTGTTAACACAGGCGTTAAAATCGATTGGAATAGAGAATACCTAGGTCGCACTTGCATTTGACCTTATATGATTATAAGTCGAATGTACATTTGCTGAATCCTACTAAACCTACTAAGGTATGGAAGGATGAATGTACAGACGTTTGTTAACCTTTCACGTAAAAACGGAATTTTAGAAAGAGAGAGAGAAATATTTATTTACACACATTCGATACAGAGGAAGAAAATACCGCTAGTGTACTTAGTACCGATATGTTGTAAAATGGGCCACCACTCAGCATAATGCTGCGGCAAGCCGCAACGCTGTTTTGCATACACAAATACAGATACTGTCAGCTCGAAAAATGGCATAGTTACTACGGGATAAATGTATCTTCCTCAGACGAAATTGTAGAATCAGCGAGCGTAAAATAAAGTATGAAGTTTTATTAAAGCCAGTGGGTGGTGGCTAAACGACTACGACGGACTCTACAGCGTTGGTCGAAGCCGGCTTACTCAAGGTTTGTGGCTCTGAAATTGGTTCCTAGACTTAATACTGCACAAATAGTAACATTTATAATATTAGGACAAGGGACAGCTAAACTACGGCCTTAGTTGTCACTATTTTCCTATAGAAGGTTTCAAACACCGCCGCCGCTAAGTTAATGTCATCCACAAAGAATATTCGTAAAGTTATATACACTGTTTGCACCTTTATACCAAACACTATACACATTAATTAAGATTTACAACAGTTTAAACATGAATCTGCACAAAACACCGACCGTGCGCCGACAATTTACAAAACAAGTGACAGCCGATTGTTTTTTTTTATTCGGTGCCGCGGCGCGTGGCAATAGTCTAGCGCCAGTCAGCCACTAACAGCCAAAAAGGTTGAAACACTAAAAATCATTGTTATCCAAAATTCTTGCACAGCCAGTTTCGTAAACATCGTGCAAAGACAATATTGGAAAACATCTCGTATTACAACGAAAGAATGGAATCGATCGATCGGTAAGCACGTGTAACATTGTGTAAATTATCTATTGTGTGCTTTTATACCGATAAGCAGATTTTATATAAAATGGAGGATAAATCAGGAAGAAGTATGATGAATAGCGTTAACGCTCCGACTGAGCGTATTTATAAGATTTTATTTATCTTGCAATGTTTACTAGTTGTTTAGGACTTGCAAATCAAATTTCACCTACCTCTAGTTTGGATTGACTTCTAGTTTGGTATAAATAGTAAGTAGGTTAGTAAGTAAATGCTTTATTTTATACAAATATAAAGAAACAGACTCAAATTAAATATAGGCTCAAAGGCGAACTTATCCCTACAAGGGATCTCTACCAGTTAACCTTTGAGTAGATGAGAGGAGCATTAAACGAGGGTCCGACAAAGAGCGAGTTTGAAATTCCAGATAGTGCAACAAAGAAATCTGGCGTATGGGTGACGTCTCTTGTATTTGACGTGGCGGCAAAAAGGTTAAAAAAACCGGCCAAGTCCGTACAAATTCGCCAAGTTATTATAAAATCCAGTCTTAGCAGAACCCTGTTCTTAAGCAAAATGTAGGCAGTCTGAAGTTATTTTATATTGGTTTTTACATAGATAGACAAATATTAAATAAAAAAAAAACTACTTACTAGATCTCGTTCAAACCAATTTCGGGTGGAAGTTTGCATGGTAATGTACGTCACATATTTTTTTTAGTTTTGTCATTCTCTTATTTTAGAAGTTACGGGGGGGGACACACATTTTACCACTTTGGAAGTGTCTCTCGCGCAAACTGTTCAGTTTAGAAAAAAATGATATTAGAAACCTCAATATCATTTTTGAAGACCTATCCATAGATACCACAAGTGGGTTTGATGAAAAAAATAATTGTGTTTCCGTTCTAAGTATGGGGAACCCCAAAATTATTTGTTTTTTTTTTCTATTTTTGTACGAAAATCTTAATGCGGTTCACAGAATACATCTACTTACCAAGTTTCAACAGTATAGCTCTTATAGTTTCGGAAAAAAGTGGCTGTGACATACGGCCGGACAGACAGACAGACATGACGAATCTATAATAAGGGTTCCGTTTTTGCCGCTTGGCTACGGAACCATAAAAACCTCAAACACAGAAATGTGCAGAACTAACCCAACTACTTGCTGAAATAATCGGAATAATTTAAAGACTGTGTCTAAACAAATACCTATGACAACCTTCAAGTCCCATCATAAATCCCGCCACTATTTTTTCCCCCCAATTCCCCCAATCCCCGAGCATGCGAGTGATTTAGCTCCGTTTGAAGGCGCGATAAATCTGATGTGTTGTCGCGAATCGCATTACCGTCGTCGACTGAAGGGGTAATCTGTCTTTCTATTTTCATCTCAAGTGCGTTTGAAGATTTGAAAGCGAGTGTTAGATGGGGTGGATTATGTAATAATAGAAACAGTGAATGCTCTTGTCTCAATTACGGTAGCGATATCTTCAGTTTAGAGCTCTTTTGTGACTCTATACGTACTCTAGTGTGAAGCAGGCTGAACTAGTGTCAAAAAAATTTTGAAACAACAATCAACGGTATCCCCGAACAGACTTAAAAACGGAGGAGGTTCTCAGTTCGACTGTATGTTTTTTGTGTCTAGGTATGTATTTTATGCAAGAACGCCTGAACCGATCTGAAAAAAATATTTTTTTGTTCGAAAGGGTCTTTGCATGTCCCATTTAAATTTCATGACAAAATCGGTAGGGCCTTACCAGCCAAGAGTTTTCAAATTCTCTACTGTTAGCGTTCCTGGACCGAAAAAAGTAATATTTTGTTAAAACTGATACTGACATATGCCTATTGTAAGTTGGATGAATTAAAAAATAACTCACTAGTAATAAAAAAAAACCGTCTTAAAAATAATCGCCAAAAAGTGAAAAAAAAAAAAAAATCATCAGCGGTTTAGTTGCGAAAGCGTAACAGGCAGACAGAGTTACTTTAATATTTATAATATTGGTGAGGAGTATAAAATAATCACATTCAGTGGGAATAACGTTCCAGAATAAAACACTCATTTAGCCTACTTTCCCAAAAAAAATCTTGTCATTATCATTCAAGAAAGTTGTAAAAGAAATTTGAAGATGCTGTAAGACAGCCTAATTCGCCCCTTGAGATACAGGATGATATAAATTCGAAACATTATTCATTGGTACAGGATGTTCAAAAGTATTTACACTTTTAGAGAGACAACGTTAGCGGTAGAAGAAATATTTACGAGGGTATTACCGAGATCTCTTTTGTTTTTAATCTCGCGGTATACTAATCCAGGAATAATTTGATACGATTTTGGTATCATTTCTTGTCCCATAGTCTGTAAAATACTTATCAATTAACAAATTCCTTTCATGCTGGTCTGTGAGCAAAGAAAAAACATAGAAAGTACTGCTTCTCTTCCCGCGCAGATGGTAAAAGACCATCGAGGGAATCTGCAAAAATCGTAGGAATCATGTTATATGCGATGCGGCTAGCAACCAATCACCATTTTTCCCTTTTCCACCTATTCGCCTATAATCATGCAAAACTTGGCCTTAGATATTACCTTAAGCTCTGTCTACCCAGTAAGGAATAAAGACGTGATTTATTGAGTGACGAAATTGGAAGTATGTCAGGGTAAGTGGAACAAAGTAGTCTCTGCCTACCCCTGTGGGCAAGAGGCGTGACGGTATGTATGTATGTATTGTAAAAAAGGACTAAACGCCCAAAACTCCTGCAACGTCAATCGTTTCACCATCCAATCAGTTGAGAGCTTTTAAGGCGGGCATTTTGCCTAATTAGCATTTAAGCAAGGGCAAGCTGCGGTAAGCTTCGAAAGCTCCCTGAGAGCGAAGAGGAGATTTAGAGCTTTCCTTGGTAATACTAAGTTGGCAACGATTAGCTTGGGCTTTGGGAGTTAATATTACAACAGATATGATTGATTTTGGATACCTAATCAAATGAATCAAGAATATTACTTATTGACTTTTTATTTACTTTTACGGTTTTACCAGTTAGAAATTAAATTTCTAAACCACACTTTGAAAATTAGTACACAGTAAAATCCGAAAAGTAAATCTATGGCCGGGAATCGAACCAGGATTCCCCATCATTTCGTGATGCGTGCTATACCGCTGCAACACCCATAGCAGATAAAGGTTTACGTAATAATTATGCCAAACGATACTATGCGATAAGCGATTATGCCACAAAAACTATGCCATAAATGGTAGAACCCGGCATTTATCGAACCAATTCACGGTTCTTTACCAAAGGGGCTTGTTCACGGTTTGCCGTCTGTTCGAGCTCACCTTAGAACCACGGAATGGTTCGAAACAAGTCGAGACTTCAACAATAAATACGTGAGTGACCGTTACCTACATCTTATTTCATAATTAAAGTATTTCTGTGTCTCACAGTGATTTTATTTCAAAGTTCTTTCAATTTAATAAGTTTTTTTTTTCAGACAAAAACATAGAATGTACTAGTTGCTTCTCTTCCCGCGCAGATGGTAAAAGCTCATCGAAAGAATGGGCAAAAATCTTAGAAATGCGATAGGAGGCGATGCGGCTAGCAACCCATCACTATTTTGATTCCTTTTTTCCACCTGCACGCCCACAATCATGCTAAACGTGGCCTTTAGTTCTTGTTACCTTAGGCTCTGTCTACACTGTAAGGGATAAAGACGTGATATACGTTTGTATGTTCTTTCAATTTGAGAAAAAATAGGACACAAGATTAAAGATATACCTAATAATATCTAGAGCAAAATTAGGTTTCTTTAATGGCTATGATTGAATAATTTTGTTAAAGATTATCTCGGAGCCGCCGAAATGGGTTCTAACGGCTATTTTCAATTTAGGTGAGGAGAATCTTAAATTACAAAGGATGAAGACAAGAGCGGATCTCTCACTTATCGTAAAAGACGTTAACGCCAGAGATGACGGCTGCGAAAGTTCATTAACTTTGATAAAAGATGTTATTAAAACGTAAATCATTTTCGTTTTGTCTTTTTATCCGGACAGCTGAGGACTGAAACTTTCTGCCACCGTCACTATTTTTTTAGACATTGTCTGTTTAATAATTCGTAGAAATCTGTCACTTTTAATCATGTCTAACGTTTTAGTTAAGCTTTTTTCTATTTTTTCTTTCTTTTATCAAATCTTGAATGTTTAATTGACTCATCTTAGTTTAACTCAACAAAGTGACGTACGTTTCGAAGCGTATCAATGTCGACTTACGCTTGCAAGTTAGTATTTATCCCGCCCCGCTAGCTGACGTAGTTTTTCGTGTGCCTATGTTAATCCCATACAGTTTCATTCAATTCTCTTAGCGTTATCGGTAGTCAAATGTGACTTTGTCCCACACAGATTGACTTGACGCCAAGACGAGCAAAAAAGCGGCATTTAGTATACTTTATGCAGAGATGTCAATGCAACTACAGTGAGCAAAATATTGTTACAAAAATGACTCTTTCTATCTCTTGAGGCCTCCCACAAAGTCAAAACTAAGTCCTCCCCGCCATAGCTTTAATTTCGGATTTTTATGTGTGTTCTAGTTTTCAGTATCGTTTAGAAATTTAATTTCAAATGCTTGAAATGTAATAAAGAGTAAAATTCTTGATTCATTTCATCTGTAAAATGAATCAAGATTTTTTTGTAAACAGCGCCTTCTCTCGTCCCTGGTGACCAGAGATGTTCCACGGGAGTTTTTAATAGTGTCGTACAGACACATCATTCAAACAGATAGCTTGGCGGCAAAATTCGCTTAGTAAAAGTCACATGACTGCTGGTACAGATAGAAATATTCGAAGGCTTGAAAAATTACTCTTTAACTATACTTACTTACTTACTGGCTGGGCGAAATGACCCGAAGGGGATCTTGGCCTCCGACACCAGACTTCTCCATTCCTTGATATCCTGGGCCAGCGCTCGCCAGCCATCTTTAACTATAAGGTAAGGTAAATAAAATACCACAACTTAAGGCCTAGTATGACCACGCTTGAGAATTCTCGCGGCTTATCTCTGCCAAAGTTCGTCTTTAAATTGATGGCGCAATATTTCCGCGCGGGATTGGAATTTGAGATTTAAAACCGCTCCGTTTTAATAACGCAGCAGAGCAGCGGCGCGTGCGCTTGGCTTGCTTTAAGTGCTTACAGCGTAAACAAAAAAAATACAAATATCGCTTCTATTTTACCCTAAGATAAGGAACCGCGAATTGGTTCCAAACATGCCGGGTTCTCTTTTTATGGCATTGTTTTTTGTGGTATAATCTCGTATCGCATAGTATCGTTTGGCATAATTATCGTTAATTAGATCGCTGAAATACTGCTATGACTAGGGTTGCCATACGTCCCGTATATGCGGGACTGTCACTATCAATTCAATAAGTCCCGTATCAGTTCTCAACAATTATGGCAACCCTAGCTATGACATAATCTGGTCTTGCCTAATACTAGATATATTACCATGTACATTTTTAGGAATTCAGAATCCATTTACTGAATCAGGCGTTTTCGACGATATAAAATGATGCATAATAACTTTTATGCCAAATATTATTTTGTGCAAAGTAAATTATTGTGCTAAAATTTTATGCGATGCGTGTTATGCAAAGTGAGTTTCGCGCAAACAAGTTTATGCCAGCTTTTATTATAATATTTTCAAAGGTATCTCCATGTGTATCGAATATAATGTAAATAAATGTTTCTCTCTCCCTCTCTCCCTCTCTCTCAGATGATGGGCATCCATGGGGCACCATATCAAACATTTAAGTCAAAATTGACTGGGTCATTTACAAACAAAATGGCAGTTAATTTTTATTTCTTGGGGAATCTGAAAAAATGCTGGTTTTATTTCTCATACAAACATCTCATACAACAAATCTAGTATTTTTTAATCCCCTTTCCACTAATTAAATCCCATCCGTCCAGATAATTAACAAAGTGTAACAATACCTCGTTTAATTGCAGAAAAAAATACGTCGATTTACATCAAAGTGTTTCTGTTCTTTCATCAGAACCTTTCAGCAGCAGCTCAAAGCAACCTCCACCAATTACTCGGAGTGACCCTCGGCAAAAATATCACCTTACATTTTCCGTAAAAGGCTGATTCTTTCAGCCATTAGCAGTACTCAACGAGTTGTCCATTACCGACGGTCAACATCAAATACTCGTATCGAAGTGGACACAAATCGGAAAATACATTATTTTGCTTTTGTGGTGTAGTTGTGTCTTCAGGATTGAGCCTTTTTAGGGTTCCGTACCCAAAGGGTAAAAACGCGACCCTATTACTAAGACTTCGCTGTCTGTCCGTCCGTCTGTCACCAGGCTGTATCTCAAGAACCGTAATAGCTAGACAGTTGAAATTTTCACAGATTGTATATTTCTGTTGCCGCTATAACAAACTAAAAACAAAATAATAATAATAATTAAGGAGGGTTCCCATACAAAAAACGTGATATTTTAGCCCTTTTTCATGGCAACCACTCGCCGAGCTAGATCTCAAGAACCTTAATAGCTAGACAGTTGAAATTTGCACAGATTATGTATTTTTATTGTGGCTACAACAACAAATACTAAAATCAAAATAATAATAATAATCGGCCAAGTGCGAGTCCGGCTCGCACTTGGCCGATTTTTTTAACCCCCGACGCACAGGGTTGTTATAAATTTGACGTCGATTTCTGTGTGTATGTGTGCGCGTGCGTGCGTGCTTGATTATTTGTGTGTGTGAAGTCTCTAGCTATAGTTAGCAAAGAAACAAACACGCACGCACACAACCACGCAAGGTCTAAGCTTACTTGCGTTCTGCCATTTTTCATGATTATCATACCCGCTTTCGCTCTCACGCACACTTAAACACGTATGCAGATACGTGTTTACCACAAATAAAGCTCACTCGCCATCGTGAATTGCAAGAGCTATACAATGTTAGACATACCTACATATAATACACAAATCATGTCTTTATTCCTTACAGGGTTGAGAGAGCCAAAGGTAACAAGACCCGCAGGCCGCATTTAGCGAGATTGTTTAGTAGATATAGATAAATAAATAGACAGAGATCTTTCTTAACCTTAAGAATCTCAGCGCCATTCTTATACCCCAAAAGCACAGGTTTAAAGATAAATTAGAAGCATTGAGGCCTTTTTAAACAGTGTAGTTAAGCTCGGAACCCTGTTATCTTCCTTTCCTGGCGTCAACGTTAAATAACTCCCGTTAGCCTAATAAACGCATTAAATAAACGTTTATTACGCGTTAATTACCGTTAATTCCCAGGGCCCTTCGTCATAATTAAATTTACATAGTTAGTGTTTTAGCACTTTATGGGCTAGGGGCTCAAGTTCTTGAAATACAAAAACTTTAAAATTTGGAACGGCGACATCTGGTACCTACCCTAGATTAAGACATAGGCTACTTTTTATCCCGAAAAAATTCATAGTTCCCGCGGGATAGCGATAAACACGTCGAAGGTCGAAGCTGTCTAGAGTCGCAACGCAAATAATTATTGCAGAATATAATATCAACATCTTTTAAGTCTGATTCTACGCGGACGAAGTCGCGGGCAGAGGCTAGTATAATATAACGTCAATAAGACGTGGCTGTCAACTTTAAAGATCGACTTAGCGTCATTTTCATTTTACGGGGCCTTACCATGACGTCTTAATCCCGACTCAGTTCAAGTTTCAGCTGTCACTTTTAGCATGAATGTGACAGCAAGCGAACCTAAACTGAATCGCATTAGGACGTCATGGTAGGGCCCCTGAATGTGATTGTCCAATTATTTGGCCGACAATGGATTATCATGAACCTCGATGTATCTCTAAACAGATCACGTCTGTAAAGTGATCGTGGCACTCGGGTGCCAATCATAACTTGAACCGTTCGTTAGTAGGCATTGTACGTATTCAGGTATCTCGACGTAGATGCACGTTATCAAACTGATTATAATGTGTGATTCAAACACTATGAAAGGCACTAAAGCACTACAAATGCGTAGCTCTATTCACAGTTTGGCGAAGGCGTCTAGCGGGACACTAAGCGCACGACCAAGCTTGGTTCCAAACTTGGTGCAAAAGGATCAGACCATGTGCGGGTGCGGTCGTTGCTTCGAGCTCGGTCGCTTTCACATGCCCGTTTGCGGTCGAATATGCCGCTCTCGTATAGGCTTGTTTAGCCATCAACGGAGGTGCCGCTGACAATTTTTAAATCTTACTAATCTAACTAATATTATAAATGCGAAAGTATGGATGGATGGATGTTTGTTTGTTTGTTACTCAATCACGCCAGAACGGCCCAACGGATCTAGATGAAATTCGGCACATAGATAGAGAAAAGTCTGGAATAGCACATAGGTTACTTTTTATCCCGGAAAATCGCGTAGTTCCCGCGGGATAGCGATAAACGAATTTTTGCGGACGAAGTCGCTGGCAACAGCTAGTCTGTCATAGATGTAGAGGCCTAGATGATGATGATTCACATTTTTGAAAGAAAGAAAGAAGACATTTATTCTCTTTTGAAAGACAAACAAAGAGCAACACAGACATGAAAATAGATCAGCAATGTGTGTGTTTTCTAATCATATAACGACAAAGGTTCTATATGAAACAATTATTATTGCTCATAACTCTGTAAAAGTTTCTACTTCAGTGCCCTTGCTAAATTCCGAGATAGATCGGACGATAATGCCCATTATATTCAGATAAGCAAATCGTACCGTTAAGAAAGTTTTATCTGTAAGTAGAAACCCCGGTACCTCACAATGGGGCTTAGAAAACGTGAAAACAACGAAATTTCAACCAAAACCCAAATGCCCAAGGTTGCCAACCCTACAACTAAAAGGTCAGGTTTGGCAACACGGTATAAACTTTATGACTAAGGGAATAGAGCTGGAATTCGAAGTTGCTAGGGTTGGCAAAAGGTGGCAGGATTTGCATCTGATTCAACAAAGTTCTAAATTGAATTATCGTGTACCTCTCATCCTTAATCGGGACAGTGTGACTTCTGTTAATAATTAAGTAGCTAACTAAATTCCTTTTATGGCGTGAATAATGCAAACGATTGTTTTTTTTCAAAGCGTACTTTTCAAAAACTTCAACAACAGCCTGGCAAAAAAGAGTAAAAATTTAAAAGTGGCAATACTGTAGTGTTGTCCATTTCTAATCTATAGGTATATGAAAACGGGACGACACTACTGTATTGACACTTTTTAATTTCTACTCTTTTTGCCAAGCTGTACTGTACCTACCACATTTCAATGTTTAAGGCTGGATTCGACCAAAGTTTTTATTCTAGGAATAACACTTACTCTTGGATACTAATGTCAAAATAATATGGCTTTTTGACAATATCTGAGATCAAGTGTTATTCCTGGAATAAAAACTTTGGACGAATGCAGCCTAAACGAACAAATTCGCGGGTCTAAGCTGGACAAAAGGAATACAAGCAAGTGGGTTACATTTGTCTATAAGTAATAGGTTACATGTTGATAAGTAACTTCCATACTGAGTCATTACCATGACGTCTTTATGCGATTCAATTCCAACTCAATTCAGGTTTTAGCTGTCATTTTTAGTATGGATCGGACAGCGAGCGAACCTAAACTGAATCGGGATTGTATCGCATTAAAACTTCATGGTAAGGCTGGTCTGGGAGCAAAGAAAAAACATAGAATGTATACCAGTTGCTTTTCTTCCCACTCAGATTTAAAAGCCCATCGAGGGATTCGGTGAAAATCGTTGAAATCATGTCATAGGCGATGCTGCCAGCAACCCATCACTATTTTGATTCCCCTTGCCACCAATACGCCCACGATCACATCACATCGGTCGGTTACATTTCGGTGAGTGTGCGGAGGTTTTACATAACCTAATACCACAGTATATATATAAGCTAAAGCAGTAGGGAAGATAAGCCTACTTTTTGAAATAAGTACCTACGCTCCAATAAAGCGTTAGGGTTGTCGATTTAATTTTTGTTAAATTGAATAGTTTTTTTAACCAAGGTTTGCCCTACCTATAGGTATTTGACAAGTTATCCTTCAAGTGTAGTTTTAAAATTTTTGACAATTTTTGAAATTTTGAATTGTGAATTTTTTTTCACCTAAAACACGGTCTATAACTATAATATACGGCAACTACTTACTTATCATCTAAACAGCCAAACGTTTTATTTAACAGAAAAAGCATTTGTCGGAGAAGTGACATCTGACATTTCTCGTTATAAAAATAATATATACATTTTATTTCATAATAATATAGTATCATTCTTACCTTTCAACACCAGCAGGAAGTTTAAAAAACGAAAGCTCCGGTTTTGAAGAAGCCGAGTTCAAGCAGCCGTACACTGCGCAATACGCTCTTGGCATGTGTAAAACGAACACGGCCGCTCGTCTCAATGCGCCACTCGCGACTGACGGCACCGCGAGATCCGCTTAGAGGCCGTGTAAAAGCGCGTGTCTATGTGTGCGTTCGTTTCGACCGATTTGTTCGTAGATTCCCTACTGCTTGTGCTTATATGTACTGTGCTAATACCCCCTTCCCTTTTCCGTCACCGAACGACTAGGCGCGGCGAGCAGTTTCACCCTTATGTTGTAGACATCCCTCCATTACGCACAAAGCGGTTTGCCTCCTCTTTCATTATGCGGACAGCTAAGGAGTGGAACTCTCTGCCGAAGTCAGTTTTTCCGGAACGCTATAATCTGGACATCTTTAAGGCCAAAGTGAACAGATACCTTCTAGGCAAACTTGTACCATCTTAGGCCTCATCTTCGCCTTCCATCAAGCGAGATTGAGGTCAAACGTAAGCCTATTTTATGTAAAAAAAAAAGCTCATGCTAAACGTGGCCTTTAGGTCATGTTACCTGTACCCTGTAACGGATAAAGACGTGATTTATATACCTAAATACCTTATGTGTATGTATTTATTGATAAGTAATAATCACTGCCCACCGAGGCATTCCTAATGCATTGCCGCCTAGAGGGCTAAGATAAAACACCTCATGCGCCGGTAATTCCTCCAGCTATTTAACCCTCCACCACACGGCGGCCACGACGTACAAAATCCGCGTTCTGAAATGAACACAGGCACGACGTCGTCTGTACACGCGTCAATGTGTGCGTAAGATACACAGGGCTGTCTATCGCAAAAACCTAGTACTGTAAGTACTACCAATGATATAAATATAGGTACTTATACTGAAGATATGGCTTAGATGTGTGCAAATAAATGTACTTAATCGTTATCTATTTATTTAAACTTACTAAAATGTGTCTGTCTGTGTATTTAAGCATTATTATTTTCAATTACAATAGATGTACGACAGCAAACTTAAGCGAATGATTCTGTAGTTAATAATCGCGATAATTTCAGAAAGCATTAATTTTCTAATGTTTTATAAAATGAAGTAGGTAGGATAGGTTCCCGAACTTGTGACGTGCGGCCGACATACATCGCGTTGCGAGCCCTACTAGTTGCCAGCAGCTTTCCGGCAGCCTGCGCTTGAGGGGTGGGGTAACTCGAATCGGTGCGGGGCGGAGCGTGGCCATTCTGTACGTTAGTACTATTATTATATTCTGTGGCTCCACGTCAGAACACTGGCTTCATAACTAACCACCGGATTGTCCGTCGTCCCATGAATTGTATTCGCAAGTCACTTGTCTGTCATTTATAATGATAACATCTACGTAAGTTGTATTAAAATACTTCAATATCATCAAGCTCAAGCATTATGATGATTAATGATACACGATGAAATTTTTGATGGTGATTCTACAGAATATTAATGGTTTTTTTTCACAGATCACTTGGAGTTCTCATACATCTCTGGTGATTGATCGTTTTTTTTTAAATTAAAATATTTTTGTTTTTCAAAATTAGAATCAGCAGTACTAAGTACCTATTTATTTTTGTAAAAAAAAAATTGTCCTCAACTTTCCATAATAATATACCTACAAATATTTGTGTCATTTTTGTGTCGACCCAAACAAAATGTTTGGAAAAAATGACGCAAAACTAACAAGAAAACGGAAACACTTTTTTCTTTACAAAAATGAATAGTGCTGGGTGATTGTAGAAAAAATATCATTTTGAAAATAAAAGAAAATGTCACTTATTTTGAAAACGCTCATATACGCTTTATAAAGCCGGGTCTACAAAGTTGTAGACTTTTTAAAAATCTTTTAGACGTAATGGTAATAGGTCTGTGGGCGAAGCGGTCTTTTATACGTTGTCGTAATCAGTTCTGGTTAAAACAACACTTATAAGGGTTGCGACGTGAATGAAAAGTAATTTGAGGTTGGCAGGAGTCACGTTTAATTTAGTCGCTGGTATTTATTTGAAATAAATAAAAATTGTTTTTATCGAGACAAATTATTATCACTAAAAATGTTTAAATGTTAAGTTAACACGTCTATTTTTCCTGCAAAAAATACTTTACTTGAGAAGTTTCGACTATTTTTCTTGATACCTACCAGTAAAGTATAAATAAATATAAAAATTTAAAAACCCCCACGCAAAAGAGACAGTGTTTGAAGCAAACCTTAATAATTACAAAATTTCCACGAAATTCTTCCGAATTAAAAAAAAAACAATTTCTTATCGTATCAAAACTAATTGAGACTTACTTATCCTATCCTAAAATTGAAGGCATTATAAACTTTACCAACCTGATTCTAACAATAGATGAAGTTTTAATGAAATGTCTCCGTAACTAGGCAGGAGCAAAACGTTCATTAAATATAACTGGAAATTAAAGGTCCAGTGATTAAAAGGGAATTAATTGAGTTGCGAATGAAGAATGATAGACAGTAAGATAGATAGGAACTCGATCTGTTGGTTTAGCGTTGTCAGAGAACCTCTTTGAGCTACCTATACTTCATTTAATTTAGAATGAGAAACCACAATAACATTATATTGCGTCTGTTCAACTATTTCTTACCTAGCAAATAGTACAGTGCAATAGTTTGGCAGCCGCAAAATAAAATTGTTTTAATGTCACTTTATTTGCGTGTCGTCAATTGTTACTCTAGTACAAATTGTAAAGAGATTACACAGTTCACGAGCCGCAATATAATGTTGTTGTGGTTTCTCATCGTAAATTAAATGAAGTATAATGATTCTAATTAATATCCTCCATAGTGCATACATAATTAAGTAGATAGATCATGTCTTTATCCCCTACGGGGTAGACAGGTCCGCTCGCTGCCAGATCCATACTAAAAATGGCAGCTAAAGCCTGAAGTGAGTCGGAATTACGCATTAAGGCTTCATGGTAACCCTCCAGGTTTTAGGTGTCATGTATGGATCTGACAGCGAGCGAACCGAAACTGAATCGGAATAATCACATTAAGGCCGTTTGTCCACCGCCGCCGTCACCGTCACGTCACCGAGAACGAGATGACGGCGCCGAAGTAGCGGTACATACATTTAGGCCGTTTGTCCACCGCTGCCGTCACCGTCACGTCACCGAGAACGAGATGACGGCGCCGAAGTAGCGGTACATACATTTAGGCCGCTTATCCACCGCACATCCGTCACCCGAGCGCTGCGGTGGACCCGCGACTTAAGTAAATGTAAGTACCGCTACTTCGGCGCCGTCATCTCGTTCTCGGTGACGTGACGGTGACGGCGGCGGTGGACAAACGGCCTAAGAGATCATGGTAAGGCCTCTGAACTGAGTTGGATTTGAATCTCACTAAGACGTCATGGTAAGGCCCCTTAACACTGAGTCGGAAATCGGTATTGAATTACATTAAGACGTCATGGATACCTCAGGAGCCTTACCAAGACGTCCTAATTCTACTCAGTTCAAGGTTTAGCTGTTACTTTTAGTATGAATCTGACAGCGAGCGAACCTAAACTGAACCGCATTAAGACGTCATGGTAAGGCCCCTGAGCTCATTCTTATTTGTCAGATTTCATTGGGATTAAGACTGAAGATTTACTTTGCCTCCGTACTCTAAATTTGCCTTTGATTCTGAAACGACTCTTTGCCTTGAATTGGATATGACGCACTTTGATCTGGGTTCGTGAAAATTTAATATTGCCATTTGTTTTTCACTGACGCGCTCTGACATTTTCTACCACAGTATTCGGGGTATTTCAATGCCTCGGGGGAAGGCATTGTGTCGCCTCGCTTATCTCGTATATTCATTCGTTATATCCAATCTGCGCAGACGAAGCCGCGGACAACAGCTTGTATGCAGAAACATTTCGTCATTAGTTGCAAAACACCTCCATAGATGGCGACACATGATTTTCCCGTTCTGGCGGGCGAGATAGGTCTCTATCACTAGTAAATAAAAAGTAACTCTATATTTAGAAGTTAGCGGCGAATGTTTTACTGCGGTTGATTTGAAGCTATTTATATATCATCTGTCAGTACGCTTGTCAATCTATTGAAAGGATTTGTATGTTAATAAATCGACTCAGTTATATTACAGTCAGGCCCTTGTTTCACCAACTCCCCAATTGTCGATGACCATTGTCAATCCTAATAATTATGAAGCCAACCGGCGTAGATTCTTGTCGTCCTTAATTACCTGTTGTATGTAGTAGTGTACAGGGGCCTTACCATGACGTCTTAATGCGATTCAGTTTAGGTTCGCTCGCTGTCACATTCATACTAAAAGTGATTACTTGAACTGAGTCGGAATTAGGACGTCATGGTAAGCAGAACTGAAATGGGACAAGTCATTTTTCTAATTTGGAACGTCAATTTGTCTATTCGCACACATTACTCACACATACAACAGGTAATTTACTAAAGTTTTTCACCTAGATGCTACATATAACTATAATTGATTGCCGCAGGTCGGGCTTTCAATTCATCGCGCTTGGCAACCAGCTCAGAGCAACGATGAGTTTCTAAATCTTGGGTTTTGTTTGCCACCAAAGTTCTCCATTCCGACCGCTTCGAGGCTGCGGCTATTGTTTCCATTTTTGTTTAACTTCTATGGACGCTACATAAACAGAAGTGTTTTTTTACAAATTTCATCAACTTATTTTGCTAACGTAAAGCTTCTTCGGAACTTCCTTCCTCCAATACCTCCCTCGGGTCTCGGGTACATCGATAATAATGTACTCTACGACTTCTTTTACCTTTCGAGATCTCTGCAACAAATTTTTATTAAATTGTGCTGCAGTTGTGACGATATTTTTCATTTCTGAAATGAAAACTTCTTTAGCGGCGCTGAGCACTTTTTGGGATGGGTAAAAAATGATAAACTCACGTCAGGCGTAAGACGGAGGGAGAGTATAAGTACCAGGGGCCTTACCATAACGTCTTAATGCGATTTAATTTAGGTTCGCTCGCTGTCAAATTCATACTAAAAGTGACAGCTGAAACTTGAACTGAGTCGGAATTAGGACGTCATGGTAAGGCCCCAGGATATCAGATTCTCTAAGAGCTTACTTAAATATATGTATAAATGTTATTATTCTGTTGACGAGTTCTTGAATGATGAAATTGAAAAATGACATTAGTAAATTTAATATATTTTGTACTTATTTATAATTTTAACATTTAACATTGTCAATTTAAAATTAATATTTTAAATTGGATTCCAATATAATTATAAACATGACATCTTTTAATAACTCCTTAACATAATAATCATAACAAATAATATTAATAATAATAATTAATGGATGGCTGTAATTTTAATGTAATTTTATCTTATTTTAATTGGAAATATGTGTTAATTTTAATCTAATCTTAAGTACCATTGTGTGCCCTTACAGGGCGTCATGGACCGACTTGAATATATTATAACATCTTTAACTATAATGTACATGACATAAACAATGAATAAATGAATATGAATGAATATGAATACTTTGAAATACGAATGAATCGTGTTCGATTTTTGAAGTGTTTTTTTGTTGAGTCGTGGAGCAAAAGTACTAGGGCATCAGCACATTGTTAGAGGTCTGTCAATATAGATAATACGTACGTTTTTTTGTAAGCAGCCAGTACGGTGCGTGTCTTGAGTGTCATGGATACAACATTAAAATCTAATCTAAGCTGCTGTTTTCACTTCTGCTGGCACTCTCGGAGTGCTACGCGTCGCTTTTTTTATGAGATGGGGTGGCAAACAAGAGAGTGGATCATCTGATGCCAAGTGAGCTCCAAGTGAGAAAATTTTGACACCATGAATAGATATTCAACGGGAGTTTTGTGTCTTGGCCTAACTTTATCGGGGATTTTTGGACCTCCGCAAAATACCGCCTGAATCTATAGATAACTGGAAGTAGCCCCCATAGGTTATTCAAACTCGGAAATTTGTATGGAAACACTATTTCTAATGACTGTTATCGTTTAATTAAGTTGACTCAGAGGGTTCATTTTTTCAGCTCCAATAAGGAACCGCAGACCTTATTTGGTAACAATTTCAACTTTATATCTACGCGTTCATGAGAAGAAAGGTCTTGACGGATATACAAACAGAAAGACAGACAACGAAGTGATATTATATTCCATATTCCTTTAGAGGTTTGGAACCCTAAAAAATACTCTAATTACCTACTCCGAAATGTTCAAATTGGCTGAGGGTAGCACAAAAAAATACACGAAGATCGTGAAAGACCTAAATAACGTAACGTAGTCCTTCCAGTTGATATAATATGACTATAATGACTTCTTACTGTCCTAGCTCAGGATCCAGAGTCAAAGATACACTGATTGCTATATTTTTATATAATAAACTTTTTCATTTTCATTTTTACTTACAGAGATTGTTAATTATCATTAACAGACGTCTATTGTGTTTCAATGTCAAGTGTTTCATTAATCCTCATCTTAAGAACATCGTCAAATCGCGAAGTTTCCATGACGCTTTTGAGACCACTTCACCCTCGTCAAGACGAGAGCACTAAATGCTCGTGACTGCAGTGCCAGAATTGTTTAATGCTATATCTAAATAAGTATAAGAAGCAAATGGGACATATTTCTAAATGATACTGAAAACAGGAACACATAGAAAAATCCATAAAGTAAAGCTATGGACGGGAATCGAGGCCCGATCCTCATCATTCCGTAATGCGTACTATGTTAACCCCGACACCACCCAATTTTTGTTGAAAGAAACGACGTACCTAATATAATTATTCTATAGATACTTAGATAAGAAGGTTTATTCCTACTGAGCTAGCAACGTCGCATTTGTGGTGGTTGTTTACGATTATTTCACAGAAACTGAATGAAATTTTAAAATGTGGTCTAGATACACAAGTTCGTCGTTTTAAGTCAATAAGTGTGTCCAATGCAATAATTAATCGTGATTGACTTTTATTTTTGTATTAAAGGGATATAATAGTATTATATCTCGTTTATTATTGTTGGACACATTTAAAGGTACACTCAAAACGGAGAACTTTTATAGACCACATTTACAACTTTCATTCAATTACCTACTGTGAAATACTCGAGAAAAACACCAGAAATGCGACGTTGCCAAGTCAGTATGAATAAACACTCTTATAATTTTGCCTTAGGAGTTCAATTTAATAACTGAAAACAAAAGAGTTACAAGTTTTAGCGCTTCAAAAGTTCTCCTCGAAGCAAAAGTAAGAGCTTCAATTGAGAGTAAATACGGGATCACTTGGAGGATAAGAAATTTGAGAAAATAGAATCAAAGAGTTTCGTTAAAAGAAAGGTAATTTGTTCCAATTTTTCATCTCCAGTCGACTCTGTTTATCTTTTGCTACTCAATTGAGGACTTTCTTTTCAATGAATAGATTTGCAAATGGAATCTAACTTCTTATAAAAAGTTTAGATCCTAATGCAAAATGTTTTTTGAAGTGATAACTTCTTATGGGAGGGTAAACCGCTTCGTAACGTAACGCGTTACGGCGCCAGTCTGTCTCGCTTCCCTTTCTCTTACGAATACGGCAGCGGTCGGCAGGCTATTGGGCAGGCTCTTCCTTTCTCAGTCTAACCCACAGTGCTACTCGTATTTCGAACAGACGCTTCCCTCTCTCTCTACTCAGTGTTTAGTGTGCGATAGACATAATACTGTTAGTAACTTAGATTAGTTTAAGTTATCACTTCGTTTCTTTTTGTCTCTTTCTCAAAAAAGAACGAAAACAAATAAGAAACGAAAGCGCAGTATCCCAGTAAAACTGTTTTTCATTTCACTTCAGTGTGCCATACTGAAATATTAAGACTCTTGTTATTCTGGGAGGATAGGGTTGTCAGAGAGCTATTTTGGTTACTTGGATTTTCACATCGTTTTTATGACATTAGTACATTTTTTAACATGAAGTAAGTAAAAATAAATAAACAAAAAGTCAACGTCTTGCACGCTCTAGGACTTTTTAAGGAAATACGAATAAGGAAGGAATAACCAAAGAGATTAATCCACTTCACAGGTGACCGAAGAGCTGGCAGCTTTCTTGGGCAAAGAATTAGCAAAGCAATTCAGGGGAAATGCTGCCAGCATCTTTAGCACCACCTCTTTTAAATCCTACTAATATTATAAATGCGAAAGTTTGTGACGATGTGACGATGTGAGTGAGTGAGTGTGTATGTTTGTTCCTTCTTCACGCTAAAACGACTGAATGGATTTGGATAAAATTTGGTACGAAGACAGCTGGTACCCTAGATTAAAACATAGGTTACTTTTTATCCCGGAAAATTGAATAGTTCCCGCGGGATAGCGATAAACATATCAATTGCTAATTCTACGCGGACGAAGTCGCGGGCAGAAGCTAGTTGTAGTATATTTTAGTTGTAGCTTGTCCCCTTACATGACCAAGCTACATAACCGGCACTGGTAAAACTGGTTAGGTTTTGGTGCGGCGGGGTTGGCCCTGGGCCACTCCTAAGCCGCGAACATGTATTGTTTGTTTTAATTTCCTTCCTTATGTCCTTCGCCAGGACTCAACCTATCTGCATACCAAATTTCAACTAACGGTCCAGCGGTTTAAGCATAAAAAGGTAAAAGGCAGACAGTGTTAATTTTGTATTTATAATATTAGTAGGGATGTATATTGTACTAGCTTCTGCTCGCGGCTTCGTCCGCGTAAAATTAGCAATTGTTATGTTTACCACTATCCTGCGGAGACTAAGCAAATTTCCAGGATAAAAAGTTGCCTATATATCAATCTACGGTACCAGCTATCTCCGTTCCAAATTTTGTCCAAATCCGTCCATCCGTTTTAGCGTGAAGAAGGAACAAACACTCACTCACATCGTCACTCACATCGTCACAAACTTTCGCATTTATATAATACTAGCTGTTGCCAGCGACTTCGTCTGCAAAGAATTCGTTTATCGCTATTCCGCAGGAACTACGCAATGTTCCGGGATAAAAATTAGCCTATGTGCTATTCCAGACTTTTCTCTATCTATGTGCCGAATTTCATCCAGATCCCTTGGGCCGTTCTGGCGTGATTGAGTAACAAACAAACATCCATCCATCCATCCATCCATACTTTCGCATTTATAATATTAAGTTAGATTAGTAGGATTACCTGTTTTATGCGCTGGCAACCCTGACCCTTAGCAACCCGATACGTTCTATTGCTTTGTTTACTTCAGTTCCAAGAGTTGATTGATGTGATTGGTTTTTTACGTAACTGCAGTATTTCGTCGTACTTGGAATAAACTGGGCAAGCCGGGGGATTTAGAAAACGTTTATTTACAGGCTGTGAGCTTTGAGAAAGCCATTCGGGTTTCGGGGACCGTCGGTCGTTTCAAATATCAATTGAGTGAGTGAGACAGCAAGACCGAATGGCATTTTATGAGCTCGCGGAATGCACGATACGACTAGCCCATGTCACTCACGTCATTATAGTTATTTATGTGGCTGCTGGCTGGTGCATAATGAGAGGCATTAAAACACGAGTTGGGGTAGGGAACGAAGCGAAGCTGAGTTTCATAAAGATTGCACGAGTGTTTTAACGCATAATTATGTACAGTCGCATACATAACACTTTATCTAATTATCTATCGTTTTCACATAAAATTACGTAGACGTAACATTATTTTCTGTTCATCGAAAGTTTTAACCAGATGAAACGACGACTTTTATATTTTTTTCTAGACAAGTCTGAGGAGCAGGCATATGCTGAGTCGTTTACCATTTTGATAGTTTGTTGCATTTTTAACCGTTTATATTATTTTGTACTTTTGAAACTGTACCTAATTTAAACAAACTATTAAATAAATCTCTTTTAATTTTTAACTTACACGCCAAATTTCAAGGCTCTAGTAGTTATATACTTGGGAGCAAATAAACCGGGCCAATTACAGAAAGTTGTATGAAAAGGAGCCCGGTTTCTTTGCCCCGAGTATGTAGACCTACCGCGAGTCCTGGCCCGCGCGGTGCAGGGATGCGGGGTGGGACGACAAAGGGGGCCGAGAGAGGTGCGGGCGGCATACTACCCGCCCGCACCTCTCTTGGTCCCCTTTGTCGTCCCACCCCGCGCCCCCGTGCCGCGCGGGCGAGGACTCCCTTAAGCGGTCGGTCTATAGTTACGGGTATACATATCCCATTGAATTCCTTAAACTATATGTCCAAAATTTTATAAAATTAATATCATTTAACAGCTTTATGAAGGACATTGACATCACTTTCTTTTGCAGATACTTTCCCCGTCAATTGTTTCCCTGTGAACCACCGGACTCCCCTATGAAGCGAAAACTATGCACTGGACCATCATTTAACTTCACATGCGAAGACGACATGGAAGAGCTGAATGTGGTATGTATTCGAAGGTTGTTTTGTCATCACTACCTTAAAATAGGTAACGAACTTAAGGGGCAATTACACCACTACGTTCCCCGAACCCTTACTTCCATGCTGTAGGCTTATTGTCTAACTCGCTCGCAATCGCCATCGTGTTCATTTTGACAGTTCTTGTATGAATGTGACAGCTAGCTGATTCCGATGCCAATTGTCAGCCCATACATGAACTGTCAAAATGAACACGATGGCGATTGCGAGCGAGTTAGACAATAAGCCTGCTGGTCTTGGAGCAAAGAAAAAACATAGAATATATAATAGCAGTTGCTTCTCTTCCCGCGCAGATTCTAAAAGCCCATCGAGGGAATGGGCGAAAACCATAGGAATCACGTTACAGGCTGATGCGGCTAGCAACCCATCACTATTTTGAATCCACTTTCCACTTATATGCCCACAATCTTCCTAAACCTGGCCTGTAGGACTTGTTAACTTAGGCTCAGTCTACCCCATAAGGGCTAAAGACGTGATTTGTGTATGTATGTATTATGTATGTACGTTCTCCTAATACAGTCGCAATATTGTTTTAAACTATTTCGGCAAACAAACGTAATCTTCACATTAGTCTGTCCGTCTACTTCGGCTACCTAACTAGCCAACAACCGCATGCCTCGCACTGTAATGTTGCGGTCACCGCAAGTTGCATGCGGCGATTGACTTAGAGCCCTGTCTGATTAGGACGCCGTAGCGAGGTCTCTAGCTAACGTAGTCAAACAGTTCATTTAGAAATACATATACCTATCGGCCATCACTCAATTAGCGATGCTTTGGCGACGACTGATTTATACTTTACTAGCGACCCGCCCCGGCTTCGCACGGTATATTATGCATGTATTATACATATAAACCTTCCTCTTGATTCACTCTATCCATTAAAAAACCGCATAAAAATCCGTTGCGTAGTTTTAAGGATTTAAGCATACATAGGGACATATGGACATAGGGACAGAGAAAGCGACTTTGTTTTATACTATGTAGTGATTTATAGGATACGCTGTCAACGTCGTAATGTTGGCGTCCGGGTGAGGCAGGGCCCTTTATTTCTTGTAGCACTACTGAGTGGCACTACTGTCCAAAGATTTCTATTTTAAAATCAAGTTTAACAAAGTCGACGGAGCTCTGGGTAATTTTGGCCCTTTGGGCCTGCTGAAGATCTGACGTAACTTAAACCTACCTCCCATTTATGATATTTATTTTGGTCAGTAGTGGCAATCACACGAGTCGATTGTCGCATGCAACATACGGCGATACCAGTGTGAGGAATACGGTAATCAGCAGCTTTCGGCGAGCTACTGCTGCAATCGCCTAACTAGGTAGCCAATTTGGGCAGACAGACGACGTTTGTTGGCCGAAGTAGTTCAACAACCGCATTGTGCGAACGCATTAGTGTAATTGCACCATCAGAGCAATAATCAGTTTTAAAAGGGGATGACCAAGACAATACATACGAGTACCATGCGCACCCTACCAGTGGCGTGGCGTCAAGTGTATCAGAAGGCAAGCCGAAGGGAACTTAACTAGCCTTTTCCTCTAATTCTGAACAATAAATTGCCCAACTGCCTTAAAATAGGCAAGCCAGTGGGAATCGAGTTCTATGGACGCCACGCCACTGCACCCTAGTATAGTCAACGTCAAAAGTTACACCGACAGTTAAATGTGTCACAGTTCTCACAACGATGAGGCTCTAAAAGTATCACCGATTTTTGATGTCGACTGTACTTCAATGAATTTTACTCGCATTTTACGATCTCTGGTGATTCTGATTCCCCGTTTCAATGTAGTGCCCGTGGTCCTACTAATTTGTCTTGCTCGGAAAAAATGCTGCCATTATTTTGAATCAATCAACAATATTTTAATACAGGTAGGTTAGGTTAGTTAGGTATCCATGCATTTCTACAAAAAATGAAACAATGAAAAATAGCAAAATTTTAAATATTAAATACTACACAATAACACTTTGCAAAAAATTGAAGCAAACAATCACACTTTTAAAATAAAGACATCACATGAAAGGGTATTCTTCGGTAACACAAATAGGCTAAGCTTTCAGTAAAGCTGAATAGGCATGTACAGACAGCATCAGAAGTCAATAAGCATTCGAAAAGCTCAAAAAGATCTACACTCTTATTATTACCTTGGTGACAGAGATCTCTCTTTGAGCGCTTCGAGTGTTTGTAAACTTCTGATGCTGATTGTACCATCGAACAAATTTATTCCTGACCCCCTGTGGTACTCTCTCACAGTAAATGTCATAGTGATGCCACATTGAATTGAAAAGGAGAAGATTTACTGTGAGAAAGTTCTACGGGTAGGTCAGGCCCCTATTTCACCACAATTGTCGGCGTACGTACCCACTACTGCTCTCTGCTCTGCCTCAATGGAATCGCAGCCTTTCCCACATAATCACATAATGTAAACCTTAAAACAATGTTTAATACCAAAATCGAGTTAGCGATCCAGTCCGTCCATCGTTCACTCATATGCGACCTCGGTTTGAGATTTTTCTTCATCTATAGAGCCCTCTACGTCTCGTTTTTTCAAACTAACAGGCAGAGAAGGTGCTGGGGGCTCTTTTTGTTCCTCTTCAAGTCTAGATTTATGTATTCTTAAATAATCATCATTCATATTCAGAGCTTGCCTTCTCTCTTTTCCTTCAGCTAGAGTAGCTTCCCATGAAAACGCTACTTGATATGGGTTTTGTTTCACAGTTCTCAAAGCGTTCGTTTTCAAATATTCATAATCGTCCAAATATTCCCTCTTTAAGCCTTCCAAGTCAGGAGATAGGTAACTTTTCTTCTCTTTAGGCTTCTTCTTTATCGCTTCCGGAAACAATATAGCAACTGTATCATTGAAAATTGTCTTTTGGTTCTTCATTATATCAAACATACGTTTCTCTTTCTCTAGTCTCTGTGCCTCCAACTCACGCAAAGGTTTTTCTTGGTCGATCAGTTCTGCTCTGTTTATTCTCTTTTTAACTGCAATCGTTCGTTCTATTAGCTTATGAATGATCATTCTCCACCTTTCTTCGGGGCCTATTACCTTTTGCTTCGCCAATCTTCTGGCTTCTGCTTCTTCTTCCAATCGTTTTTCTTCTGCTTCCCTTTGCCGGCGTTTTTCTTCTTCTTTTTCGACTAATATGGCAGCTTCTTTTCTTTTAATTTCCAGCAAAACATGAGGGTTTTGTTTCATCCAGTCATTTTGCCAGGATATAAATGACTGCATCACTGTAAGCTCTCTTGCGAGCATACTTTCAACTCGAGCTTGATATCCCGGGTTTTCAATCATAAAGATTGGAGGATTAAGGAACATTCTGAATGAGCCATTTACATCACTTACGCCTGTTATATTCTTTGCTAATGGCAACGTGTGTAAGCTGACTCCAGTAAGCATGGTACCAGAGAGAGTTTGGACTGAAATAGGTTTATCGCTCTTTAGTAACAAATCCCAGACCTCTAGATTACCTTCTGATGTTGCAATGAACATGAGGCTTGGTTTATAGAGAGACCAAGCTGCATCTGTCAATCGGCTCGGCCGTTTTTTCCAAATCAACGGTCGATTGAGCAACTTGTCAGACCAGATCGCAAATATTTTTCCGCCGACCGTTAGCGTTATGTTGGGGAGGAACGGATTTTTTTGACAGCACGTCACTATTCCGTCATGGATATTACAGCTGTATTTTGTGTCAGCGTATTCAGAGTTCACAACTTCGCCGGTGTTAAATTCGTGGCCCTCCCACGTAATTCTCCTCATCTCGCCGTGCAGAGATCCGCAGTACAGAATAGTATTAAGATCCTTTTCTTCTTGAGGAGGAATCGTACATGTGAAATACTTCCTTCCCGATCCAGTATTTTTAGGTTCGTAAGTATATTTTACAACAGGCGGACTCACTGCCATACTTTGTAATGCCAGCGTTTTGGGGTCACCAGCGACGCCAAGAATAAGTTTGTAGCACGGCTGGAAAGTACGATCCAATACTTTATACGGAGAAACGTCCACCAATAATCCAGATGGTCTCTTCGGCACCCGCTTGGATTTCTTGACTTTCTTCCCTTCAAACAAGGTTACGTTTTCCGTAGACAAATTCCATATTAATATTCTACCGTCCTCCGAGCCCGTGAAAAACATCATCGACTTTTTCTCGTCTTCAAACAACGTACGAGCTTTGCCAGTCGGTGTTACTATGAAATTAGGAGAAAGCCACTTGATGCTGGTTACTGGTCCGTAATGGCTCGTGATCAAATTGCTTAGAGCCGTCGAAGAAACAACCGCGTTATCATAAACTGTCTTCATCCACCCCATATGTGCGTTCATAGCTATGCGATACTTCTCTCTTGTCTCGCTCAACACTTCAAGTTTCTCCACATTCTCTAGTTTATTCGTCAAATCCCATACAACTATTTGTCCATTGACACAACCACCCACTAAAATGTTCTCGTCGAAAGGGCAAAACGAAAGAACTTTTACTTCGCGCGGGGATTCAAGGTAAAGTTTTGGAATCAAACTATCGATATGACTCCAGATCATTACAGGATTTAAACCATAAACCGCTCTATTAATTGGGTCTGGACGAGTGCTGAGGGTCTTCATGACGGATGGTGAGCCATCGGCATAACAAATTGCCACAATGCCACTCCACATAGGATGAAATTCAGCACATGCCACATACTTATCTTTAGCTCGTACGTCTGTAAAACACACATATTCTTCAAACGACATCGTCTCATAAATGTCAGTAGCTTGAAGTGAAACCAGATTTGGATAATCGTTACAATACATGTCCATTACCGTGTTCAGCTCAATAATGGAGTCCATTTCAGTCTTTTTCTCTGTCATAAAGCTGTTAAACAATTTAATGTAGGAGTTCCGACGGAAACGGTTCATAGCGTTTCTGTACGCTACCATGCCGACGTCGTCTACTGGCTCCTTCACCGCGTCTTCTTCGTCTTCATCAGAGCTTTTATCCTCACCATCGCCGCCATCATCACCGCCTGCTTTAGAGTCTTTCGCATCTCCACCACCTTTGGCGTCATCAGTTGCTCCAAGTGCATCGGCCGTCGACTGTGTCCACACATTTGCAGGAAACCTTAGCTCGGTTTGAGCATAATTACTCGTTTTAGCCGGAGCGGCTTGCGCACCAGTATCAACTCTACGACTGAAAACGATGTTAAACTTTTGTCTATAGGGCGTCAGTTCTAAGTAACCGTCTCGAGAGCTGTTTGCATCTCTTACTGTAAACCGTTGAGGTTGGTAAACAGTGGGGAATGGTGTTTTTATTTCAACCTCCATTAATGGCCGAGTATTAACTGGAACAAGCTCCTTGATCTCTAATTCACTGCCTAAACTTTTCCAAGGCCTTGGCTTCTTTTGCACGGCCTTCTCCAGCTTTTTCTCTTGTCGTCTTATGAACCTGTCGGATTGAGCTTTGCAATGATCCCTGGCTTCAATGGTGCCGCATATGTAAAACTCGTCTATATCCTTGGACTCGTCTACGATGTAACCAAGTAACATCTCATCCTGTGTATATGCTTCTATGACGTCTTTTAAAGCGAAGAATTCTGATAGCTCACCTCCCATATCGATAGTTTCCATGATTTTGGCTTTACTGATGGATTTCCAAGGGTACTGGGGGGTTATATGTAGACCGACCACCATCTCTATTTGAATCTGAGTTTCTTCGCCGAGGACAACTGTGTATACTCCCTCTACGTCGTACTTTGGTATGAATCTCTTCCTTCGAGGCTGGGGTTGCTGTGCCGCCATTTTATCCTCGTCAGTTTGCACTGAAAACAATTATTTTCTGTTTTAAATTGTAGTTTTTTTAACGTCTATTTGTTTACGATTCTGACAGTAATGTCAAACGGTCGAGTTGACGTAAATGTTTTTTATACGTCTCGAATTGCAACCAAACTTTTGTAAGAGTTGAAAGACAATTTTTTAAATATAAATGAGTCGAAACTTTTTAGACGATAGTGTTCAAGGAATTCCAAGGTTATAAACAGTTGAAAAATAAAATAGTCAAAGCTAAAGTTTTAAAACTTTTGATTGCAGGTTGTTATCCCTACACATAAACATACCAACATTATAAACAGAATGTAACAGTTGTTGCTTCTCTTCCTGCGCAGATGCTAAAAGCCCATCGAGGGAATGGGCGAAAATCATAGGAATCATGTTATAGGCGATGCGGCTAGCAATCCATCACTATTTTGATTCCCCTTTCCACCTATACGCCCATATCATGCTAAACGTGGCCTTTAGGTTTTGTTATCTTAGACTCTGTTTACCCCGTAAGGGATAAAGACTTGATTTATGTATGTAGGATTGAGAATGACTGGGATGAACGAATGGTTTATGCTACGAGCTGATGAGAGAACGAATGGAATGAACGGAGATAGCCGGAGAGATCGATAGAGGACGGACGTTGATATTTCTTTTTTAAATTTTCTACTGCATTGCAAATCGTGTATCTTTGTATTCGTTTTTTTCAAAATTATAAGTAATTTACGTGAAGAGGGGTTTTATTTCAAAAATAACATCTACAATTTTGGGGGCTCGTTCGGGATTAATCCGATACACTTGGATGCGAGTGACGACGGCGACGTCGACGTGTCGGTGAACAACGACGGTAAATTCGGTATCTCCGGTTTTGAGACGCAAAGACGCAGCAGACTACAATGCCGAAAGACGACAGGCGAGGTAGTAGACAGGCTGACTATGACGCAAGACGAGGTAACGACGGAATAATGCATCTGGCAGAAGGCCTTGTTCCAACATTTACCGGCCAGGACAAGACGTACACGGCGGCTCGGTGGGTGCAGGATGTAGAAGACAATGCCGAAATATTCGGGTGGACACCGGTGCAGCTACTGTTAATGGCGAGGCGGTCGTTATCAGGCACGGCGGCACTCTGGCTCCGCGCTGAAAGAGCATACAAGACTTGGGATGAGCTGAAGACGAATCTGCTTAGAGAATTCCCTGACACAATAGACGCAAAAACAGTGCACGAGATGATGAGTGCAAGACACAAGAAAAGCAATGAGTCATGCATTGATTATATGCTAATAATGAAAGAATTAGGAAAACGAGGTAAGATGCCCGACTATGTAGCAATTAAATACATAGTTGAAGGTATTCGTGATAGCGAGTTAAACAAAATCATGCTATACGGCGTGACGGCGTACTCAGAGCTAAAAGAAAAACTCAAGATATATGAAACCATTAAAGAGAAGACGAAGTATACTCCTACGCATCAAGAAAATCGAAGTAGAAGCCAGAAAGCGGTTGATTATACTAGTGCTAAGAAGAAGTGTTATAGTTGCGGCGAAAACAACCATTACTCCAGCGAGTGCCCGCATAAGCCAAAGGGTTTGAAATGCTTTAAATGCAACCAGTTTGGTCATATTTCATCACAATGTGAAGTACCATCGACGTCAGCAATACGAAGAAACGGAAACGGAAAACACCAAGATGGCGGACCTGCGAAGCAAATGTGCATTCAAAACGACGGGAATGGAACGAACGAGAATGACAGCTCAATCAACTTCACCATAGACCGGACACATGACGACATCGGCGCTGAATGGTTGAACGGCGGATCGGGATCGGGAGTGAGAATGAAAACGAATGATCAACTTGACAAGAATGACAAGATGGCAGCGACGACCGCGACCGGAATGAGCGGAATGAACGTAAACAACAATGGCGACTATGGCGAGTCTTCGGCGTGTCGTAAACCTATGAAAGAAATTAGTTTGTGTAATAAAAGTGTGCGCGCTCTGATCGATTCGGGAAGTGATTTAAATTTAGTGACATTAGATTGTTATAGGTCGTTGAGTGCACCCGAGTACGTAAATAACGAGATTTCGCTAACGGGACTTGGATCGGCGCGAGTGTTTTCAATAGGTTATTTCACTACGAACATTAAGATTGATGGTCAAATTTATGAAGATGTTTTGTTTTATGTGGTACCAACAGTGGTTATGCCATTTTGTATGATATTGGGGCAAGATTTTCTGAAAAACGTAACATTTGTTATGAAAGGCAGTCAGGTATTTGTAATGAAATCTAAAGAAAGTTGGCTTTCTAGCTTTATGTGCAATGCGAGTGTTTCTGATGTTTTAGGTTTCATAAAAGATCCTGTGTTGAAAGACGAGGCGAAGCGGCTAGTTGAGAGTTACCGGCCTAACAAGACGTGTGAGGCTCCGGTGCAGTTGCGGATCACACTGAAGGATGACGTCCCAGTCGCGCAGCGACCACGACGGCTGGCCGTGGCCGAACAGAAAGAAGTTGAGAGGCAAGTCAAGCAGTGGCTCGAGGAGGGGATTATTCGCGTAAGTTTTTCGGAATATGCTAGTCCTCTGGTCCTGGTAAAGAAAAAAGACGGCACAACAAGAATCTGTGTGGATTACAGACAGGTAAACAAAAAAATGGTCAAAGACGAGTACCCATTGCCTGTTATTGAGGACCACATAGATAAGTTGGTAAAATCTAAAGTATTTAGTACACTTGATCTAAAAAATGGATATTTCCATTTGTCAGTACATGAAGAATCGGTCAAATATACTGCATTTGTGACACATAACGGGCAGTACGAATTTTTGAAAGCCCCGTTTGGATTGTCAGTTTGCCCGAAGGTGTTTACTAGGTTCATAAATTCCATTTTCAGGGACTTTATAGAAAAAGAGTTTGTACTGATTTTTATAGACGATGTAATAATACTTTCAGCAGATGAAACGCAAGCCGTGGCAAGGCTAAAGGCAGTGCTCCAGCGAGCATCTCAATATGGATTGGAAGTCAATTGGAAGAAGTCACAGCTTGTTCAGCGAAGGGTTGAGTACCTTGGACACGTGGTAGAAGACGGTACGGTACGACCATCTCCAGAAAAAACTGATGCGGTGGTAAGGTTTCCTCAACCTACTAACTTAAAGCAACTACATGCCTTTGTGGGGTTAACTTCATACTTTAGGAAGTTTATTCACAACTTTGCCCTAATTGCAAGACCTTTGACTGAGTTGCTAAAGAAAGATATGGATTTTGTGTTTGAAGCGCCTCAAATAGCAGCGTTCAATGAGTTAAAGACGAGATTGGCAAACACACCAGTGTTAAAAATTTTTGATCCACAGTTGTATACTGAGTTGCACACGGATGCATCTATGTTGGCTTTGGCCGCGATCCTAGTACAAAGATGCTCAGAAGATGGTCAGTTGCATCCAGTATATTACATGAGCAAAAAGACAACTGATGCTGAGAAAAAATATAGCAGCTATGAATTGGAAGCGTTAGCTGTCATAGAGGGTGTTAAAAAGTTTAGGCAATATTTATATGGAATTAAATTTAAAATCATTACAGATTGTCAAGCGTTCGAGATGACCTTGAGAAAGAAGGATATGTCAACCCGTGTAGCCAGATGGGCTCTGATACTGCAAGAATATGATTATGAAGTGGAGCACCGCACTGGTTCGCAGATGCGACATGTCGACGCCTTAAGCAGATCGCCTTACGTTGGTTTGATCACCAGACAGCTTCATGATCAAATAAAGAAAGCACAAACCCAAGACGGTGGCTTGATGGCAATCAAAGAAGTTCTGCAAGAAAAGCCGTACCTGGACTATAGTATAGAAGACGAAATACTATATAAAGGGCTGAAACTAGTCGTGCCAACGGGTATGGAGTTCGACATCATAAGGAAAATTCATTCCAATGGACACTTTGGAAAGAAAAAGATGATTGAAATGATAAACAAAGATTATCATATACAGGATTTGTCAAAAAAGATTGAAGAGTTTTTGATTACTTGTGTTCCATGTCTGTTAGCAAGCAGAAAGAGTGGAAAGCAGGAAGGCTTTCTACATTGCATTGATAAGGGTAGCATCCCGCTACATACCTTGCACTGTGATCACATTAGGCCGTTGTCAGAGACGAAGAAACAATATAATTACATTTTCACAGTTGTGGACGCGTTTACGAAGTTTGTATGGGTGTTCCCTACAAAGAGTACGACAGCACGAGAGACGCTAGACAAACTTAGACTGCATCAGCAAACATTTGGAAACCCGCACAGAATCATCACTGATCGTGGGGCAGCGTTCACAAGTAATGAGTTTAAGGAGTATTGTGAAACTGAGGATATACAGCACATTCTAGTCACGACGGGCGTCCCGCGGGGAAACGGCCAGGTTGAGCGAATTCATCGAAATATTGTTTCAGTTTTAACAAAACTTTGTATTTCAGATCCGAAGTTGTGGTACAGACACGTATCGAGGCTGCAGACCGCACTGAATAGTACTTACCAGAGAAGTATCGACACTACTCCATTCGAGCTTATGTTTGGTCCCAGAATGCGGCACAAAGACGACGTCGAAATTTACGATTTATTACTACAAGAAAATCGTGACAGCTACGTCGAGAATAGAGAAGAACTACGTAGATCGGCGAAGAACCAAATTATGAAGATACAGCAGGAAAATCAACGCACCTACAATAGAAGACGCAAAGCGAGTAAACTGTATCAGGTGGGAGACCGTGTCGCCATCTTACGGACGCAGTTCGGAACTTGCCTCAAGCTGAAGCCGAAGTTCTTAGGGCCTTACGAGGTGACCGCCGTCAAAGGAAAAGACCGCTACGAAGTGGAAAAAGCCGACAGCGCGGCGGAAGGGCCGATGCGTACCTCGTCATCAGCTGATAACATGAAGCCGTGGCCTGAGGGTCAGTGACCTCTCCATTGCACATAGGTATATTTTTGTTATTATTTAATTTGTTTTTTTTTGTTGATTTTGCGTGCCGACTGCCTCGGTAACAATGTTATTACCTACTTTATATATGTTCAGCTCTCTAAGCCCATGTTTAAGTTTTATTAGTTTTATGTTTTATTAGTTAATTAGTTAAAGATTTACTGAAGCGTTAAAGGTTAATGAACCTGTGCTATAGACCACTAAAGTCATTCTGTTAGTGTTACATAACATGTGCAACATTTGTAACTTGTCATTGTACAATGTTTCTGTTTATAGTAAGTTAGTAATAAATAAGTACTGATAATGCAAACTTTACTTAGACTGAGACTTTGTTAAGTATTTTAATTTAAGAGGAGTGGCAGAGGGATGATGTGAAAGGGTTATTGTAAGTGTGTCAGATGAATGTGAAAGAGAATACCTATTGTATGTACCTATAGCTATTCAGTTTTCGATGTTATTGTTGTAACTGCACTGATTGTTATTGTTATTTAGTTAAGAGGATGCCTGGGGACAGTCAGGTGATGGTAGGAAGGCCGAGTGTAGGATTGAGAATGACTGGGATGAACGAATGGTTTATGCTACGAGCTGATGAGAGAACGAATGGAATGAACGGAGATAGCCGGAGAGATCGATAGAGGACGGACGTTGATATTTCTTTTTTAAATTTTCTACTGCATTGCAAATCGTGTATCTTTGTATTCGTTTTTTTCAAAATTATAAGTAATTTACGTGAAGAGGGGTTTTATTTCAAAAATAACATCTACATGTATGCATGTACTTATGTATGTATGTAATATTATTGTGAAGACTGTTTTATTTCTAAATTACGGTCACATTCAGACTGCTATTACAAAATTAATGTAATCCGAATATTATGAATTTGCGAATGGTAGGGTCATGTGCAAGGTCCGTCCGGATAGCTACCACCATCTTACTCGCTAATCCTGCCGCTAAGCAGCAGTGCTTGCACTGCTGTGTTCCGGTGTGGAGAGTAAGACAGACGGGGAAATTACGGGCACAAGAGGCATTTCATCTTAGCCCTCTAGGTTGGAAACGCATCTGCAATCCCTCTGGGGTTGCGGGTGTCTATGAGCAGTGGTGATCGCTTACCATCAGATGACCCACTTGCTCGTTTGCCTTCCTATTCGCATAAAAAAAAATGATAGGATTCCTATGTTGAAATGAAAAGCATTCCTATTTTATTATTATCTATTTCTATATGAAAACCGAAAACAATATACATGTTTCAAAACATCAATAAAGTAAACTTTAACGCCAACAATCATGCTAAGCGTGGCTTTCGAGTCCTGTCATCTAGGCTCTGTTTACCCCGTAAGGGATAAAGACGTTATATGGGCATCATTTTAAAATTTCGCTATGGTAACATATTAGTATTTGACATTTTATCGCGTATCCAATAGAGGCAGCCTCGGGTCGAGCGGCTGCCTCGCACCGAGGCCGCGCAAGTGGAGACGCTGCCTAAGACGTTGTGGTAGCGTTGACGCAGGGTCTCCACTTGCGCGGCCTCGGTTCGAGGCAGCCATTGACTTATGATAAACAACTAGACTCCCAATCGCAAACAGAAGTGCCTCAAGAGACGTCCGAGCGGCATTGTCTATGTATTGTGTGTGTCAACACATCAACTTACACAGATAACATTAACATATTCGTTCAAATTAACACCTTATTTCGTGCCAGTAATGTTTAATGTCAATTGCATACGGTCGTGAGAAGTAATAACACGACGCCACGCGCTGGAAACCTGTCTGTCTCTTGTTCTCAAGCGTTTGAGATTACGGTGCGAAAGAGACATGTACATTGTTATCGAAGCGCGGTCGAAACACGACTGAACCAAAACTCTGCACAATAGATGCGTCGTGCAGACTTTTGCTTCCGACAGTTTTTGAGCGTGATTGGGAGTCTAGTTGTTTATCATAAGTCAATGGAGTGAATAAGCACCTACGCAAACGCGGTCGACCCGTATTTTGTGCCCAAAAACTTAAGTACACTAAACCTAAACTGCACCAGCTGTCATGTCATTTATTTATCAAATATTGTCTTGTCATGTCGTTGCACATACCTATAGTCATGACTTTTTGGAATTTTCCGTATGTCCTGGTTATCAGTATCGTTTAGAAACATAATTTCAATTTAATTGAAACCGTAAAAATAAACACAAAAGACGGTCAGCTGGAAGAGATCCCTTCTTAGGGATACGTTCGCCTATGTACTATTTTCGGTATACTTTTGTATATTTAAATTTTTATGTGCAATAAAGAGTTTGAGTTGTTGAGTTTGAGGAGACTTTTGAGCCAGACTGGGAAAGCCATGCAACAGACAGAGATTGATGGAAAGAGAAAGGGGAGGCCTTTGCCCAGCAGTGGGACACCAAATAGGCTACTAAAAAAAAAAAAAAAAAAGAGTTTACATAGATACATACAAAAATCTGGAGGTAAAAGAAATACTCGGGTAATAAATAGTACAATTGTCTACTTACGCTCAACCAGCGTCTCGGCATCTTGTTTATCTGTCTCAGCCACCACATCTTCGTAACTATCAGAATCACTATCTTGAACTGCTTCAACCTTTTTTTTAACTTCATCTTCACTATCTGAACTACTCATTTCTTCAACGCTACTAAAGGTTATATTGTTACTTTTCCGAATTTAGTTTTACAAAATGCAAAATTATTTAATGTTTTTCAAAGCGGGTGTTTTCTTCTCCAATTCTTTAATCATCAAATTCAACTGGCTGCTTCATCTTTTTAAATTGCATTATTTTCACAGAAATCATCTCAATTTTCACTTTATTATCTTACTCTAATTCAACTTAACATTTTGTCTCTTTCACACGCCAGAACACAACTAAAGTATTTACTAATAGTCGTATAAACGAAGGAGTTTATTTCACTTGTTTCTCACAAGCATTATCTTCATAATTTCATCTTCCTTTTGCACACCGGCCGTATTAAAAACAGGGGCCTTACCATGACGTCCTAATTCCGACTCGGTTCAAGTTTTAGCTGTCACTTTTAGTATGAATCTGACAGCGAGCGAACCTAAACTGAATCGCATTAAGACGTCATGGCAAGGCCCCTGGTGTAACTTTTCTCGGTGATGTTTTTAACGTCACTGAACTCTATCTATACTTTGTTCTGAATTTAGTCTATTAGAAAATATTGTTGTAAACAAGCGTTGCCTAGTTTATTACGCATGCGTAGTTTGGTAATGGTACGTGTTGGTACCAGTACAATAGAGAAGGGGAGCGAGAAGGTACCATGTTAACGACGGAGGAAAATTCTGTATTTAAGTATGTTACGTACGTTGTGTACGCTGTTATGTTTATTATTATCATTTCATTACTATTAAAACAAAGTTGCAAAACGGGTGGTAGGGCCTTGTGCAAGGTCCGTCCGGATCGCTACCACCATCTTACTTGCTAATCCTGCCGCTAAGCAGCAGTGCTTGCACTGCTGTGTTCCGGTGTGGAGAGTAAGACAACCGGGGAAATTACGGGCACAAGAGGCATTTCATCTAAGTCCTCTAGGTTGGCAACGCATCTGCAATCCGTCCGGGGTTGTGGGTGTCTATGGGCAGTGGTGATCGCTTACCATCAGGTGACCCACTTGCTCGTTTGCCTTCCTATTCACATTAAAAAAAAAAAAAAAAAAAAGTTAAAAACACGATAAAAACCGAGACTCGATCGCTCTCCATTAATATTACTTGTTAATTTTGCTCGTCAGTATGTTTTTTTACATGCAACCCTCCCTTAACTACGACATAAAACATACATTACACATACACGTCTTGTTATCTTAGGGTCAGTCTACCCGATGTTTTTTGTTTATAGAAATAGACCTTCGCTAAGAAAAGCCTGATTCAATAGTATAATTTGAATTATTATCCACTAGCGACCCGCCCCGGCTTCGCACGGTATATTATGCATGTATTATACATATAAACCTTCCTCTTGCTTTACTCTATCTATTAAAAAAAACCGCATCAAAATCCGTTGCGTAGTTTTAAAGATTTAAGCATACATAGGGACATAAAGGACATAAGGACATAGGGACAGAGAAAGCGACTTTGTTTTATACTATTTAGTTATTATTATCCATTATACTTTTGCTATAAAATCGATATGCAATGTAAATATACAGACGACAAAGAAAACTCTTATATGTAATCGTTTGTTGCAGGCAGCTCTCTCGCGTCGCAAGGAGTCTGCGGCGCCTTTGACGGGGGACAGGGACAACGCGATATTCGCCTTCTCGTACCCTCTCGCTCTAGTACTGCGTTTGCGTGTTCTACAGGTAAAAAAAGAAGTACAACAAAATGGTGAAACTTTAATTAATTTTTGGCGTTTTAGGTATGGGATGTGTATAACACAGGTACTCGGTGGTATTATGCAGGTGATCCTACCGGGTCCAGGAATGTAAACACAAAAAGTTCACTTACGGTTTATTGTCCGTTAGGCACTAAATCCATACACAAAAAAGTCTGAAGGCACAAAAGAATAGAAAGCACAAGCACAGGAACAGTGAGAAAGTTTATAGAAAATAGAATAGTTAAATAGCACAGGCACGAGGAAGCGTAGAAAAGAAAACTTAAATAGCAAGGCGATAGGGTTCAATTTGCGTAAGCCAGCAGTAGGATCGTGGGGCATACGTTCCGCGTCAAATGTTAGGATATGACTGATTTGACCTCCACGCGATGCGCCGGCGATGCATCGGTCGCCCGGTTCAGGTTCATTAGCATAATAGGGCGTAGGAAGTATCGATAGCTTTTATCGATGTATCGATATATCGACCAGTCGATAAAATGTTTGTGTTGTTATCGATATTGTTGTGTATATATACATATTAGGTTAAGTTGTTGTATTGTGTGTTTAGTATTAAGTAAGTAGGTTATAAGTACTTAGTTTATAAGATGTAAATATTAATAAATATTCATAATAAGTGTAATATATAAATTCTATAAAAATAATAAGGGTGAATGTGATTGTGGGTTGTGATTGGGACGAAAAGACCCTACACCACTCCCCTCCAGAGACCGTCACGGGCGATAATAATCTGGAAATTTTACGAGACGTCCTGATCGAGTGACGTAGTTATTGGGGATAGTTGAGGCCGGTTCACAGTCCTGTTTTTCTGTATCCGTAGACAGTGTGAAGGCGGGTTTAAGCCTGTCTATGGACACCGTCTTCTCCTTATTATTGATAAGAATTTTGAACACCTTTTCATCTCGGGAAATAACTTTATGTGGCCCCGAGTATGCCGGTTGAAGGGAACTGCGCGATGCGTCTTCGCGGAGGAACACGTGATCGCATGTTTTCAGTTCCTTGTATACAAAGATCTTTGGTTTACCATGTCGGGCAGCTGGCACGGGTCTCACCTTCTCGGCGAAGTTTCTGAGCCTAGCGGAAAAGTCTGCCATGTCAGTGGTTCCGCTCATGCTGGGGTTAAAGAACTCGCCGGGAAGTCTCAGTGGTTCTCCGTAAACTAATTCGGCCGAAGAGGATTGTAAGTCTTCTTTGAAGGCTGTTCTGACGCCAAGTAAGACCCAGGGAAGAGATTCTGTCCACCTCTCATTGGCGTGACATACAATTGCAGCTTTTAGCTGCCGGTGAAACCGTTCCACTAATCCGTTACAGGCCGGGTGATAGGCTGTTGTCCTTCTGTGCTCGAAACCGGCTAGCTTAGAGAGGCACTGGAATAAGGCTGACTCGAATTGGCTGCCACGGTCTGTTGTAATGCTCGTTGGGCAGCCGAATCGGGACAGCCAAGTCGAGAGTAGGGCCTTAGCAACGGTCTCCGCGGTGATGTCTTCTATCGGTACCGCTTCAGGCCAGCGGGTGAACCTATCTACAGCTGTCAAGCAGTACCGATAGCCACGCGATATGGGAAGAGGTCCCACCAGATCAATATGGATCTGTTTAAATCGAGCGCGTGGTAGGCTAAAGGTGCCAAGGGGGGCGGTTACGTGACGATTAACTTTTGCCCTTTGGCACTGTAGGCAAGCACGTGTCCACTCCCTGCAGTCTTTCTGGACCCCTGGCCAAATAAACCTCTCTGAAACTAGTTTAGCAGAGGCGTTGGCACCAGGGTGGCTGAGGGAATGGAGACTTTCAAAAACTTGCCTTCGAGCTGACTTGGGGACATAAGGCCTGGAGATCGAGGTACTGACATCACAGTACAGTGGCGTAGGACTTCCAGGAATGTGAAGTCTTTGTAGCTGCAAGGAAGAACCTACGCGTAAAAGTTCTTGCAGCTCCTGATCAGATACCTGATTTGCTGCCAGCGCCTCGAGGGTTACAGGGGCTCTCAGTTCCTCTATACGAGACAAGGCATCGGCAACGACATTGTCTCTACCTGATATATGCCGAATGTCTGTCGTGAACTGGGCGATGAAATCCAGATGTCTATACTGCCGTGGCGAACAATTGTTTTTTCGTTCGTGAAATGCAAAACTGATCGGCTTATGGTCAGTATAGACAACGAAATGCCTAGCCTCGAGCATATGGCGGAAGTATTTAATTGCCTCGTAAATGGCAAGCAACTCCCTATCATAGGGCGAGTATTTGGCCTGAGAAGGGGATAGTTTCCGCGAGAAGAAAGCAAGCGGTTCCCATGCGTTGTTTTTCTCCTGCTGGAGGACTGCACCGATGGCCTTGTCAGAAGCGTCTGTAACCAACGCAAGATTTGCGGCGCAGTCTGGGTGAGCTAGTAAGGCAGCATCCGACAAGCTCTCCTTACAAGCCTGGAATGCTGCTAACGCTTCTCCTGACAGAGTAACAGGCTTCGATCCTTTTACTGAACCTGTCAAGAGGGAGTGAAGTGGAGCTTGGATTTGGGCCGCTAATGGGAGAAACCTCCTATAAAAATTGAGCATTCCCAAGAAACCCCTTAGCTGACGCACGGTGGTAGGCGTTGGGAAGTCTCTAATGGCCTGTACCTTCGAGTCCAATGGCTTGCATCCGGTTTGCGAGATACGGTATCCCAAGAAGGTTACTTCACTTTCACCAAACACGCATTTGGAGGTGTTCACCAGCATGCCGTACTCCTTCAATTTTGCAAACACTATGCGCAAGTGTTCTTCATGCTCAGATGGGCTCCGTGAATAATTAAGGAAATCGTCCAAATAAGAGTAGACGAAATCAAGCCCTCTCGTCATCTCGTCAACAAACCGCTGGAAAGTTTGGCCTGCGTTACGTAGCCCAAAAGTCATGTATGGGAATTCATACAAGCCAAACGGGGTCGTAATGGCGGTTTTTGGGATGTCCTCAGGGCTGACAGGTATCTGATTATATGCTTTTTCCAAATCCAATGTGCTAAAAATACTACATCCTGCAACATTGTGAGTGAAGTCATGGATATGCTTAATCGGGTACCTGTCAGGCACCGTACGGGCGTTCAACTTACGGTAGTCACCGCAGGGACGCCATCCATTATCCTTCTTCGGTGCCAAGTGAAGAGGCGATGACCACGGGCTGTCAGAGGGCCTAGCTGTGCCGCTGGCTAGCATGGACTGGAACTCTTTTCGGGCGATTTTCAGCTTGTCGGGAGCTAAACGACGAGGGGGGGAAGCAACTGGGGGGCCTGGTGTCGTTCTAATATGGTGCAATGTGTTATGTGGTGTAGTGTGGTGTTTACCGGCTGGTCGTGTAATTTCCGGAAACTCGTCAAGTATTTTATGATACCGAGTCTCACCAGTCATAACCTTAACCGACGATACCTGATCACAAATGGCTGAAGTAGCAATAGCAGTGACAGAAGTTACGTTATCTATTAAACGCTTATTGCGACAGTCGACAATCAGGTTAAAATAATTTAAAAAATCTACACCAATTATTGGTTTAGTAACATCGGCAACTACAAAACGCCATAAAAATGTCCTACGTAAACCAAGATCTAAATCTAAATTAACATAGCCAAAAGTAGCAATGTTGGAACCATTTGCAGCACACAAAAAATAGTTTGTCTTTGAACGACGATCACGTAGCGCCGACCGTGGGAAGACGCAGAGGTCGCTTCCAGTGTCGACCAGAAACTGAGTCTTCGAAGACCGGTCGGTGACGAATAGGCGGCCAGTTGAAGAGGAGGGGCAATCGTCAGCCGCCATTATCGACTGCCCTGGGAGTTTTCCGACTTGTAGTCGCACGGCTTGATACATCTGCTGGCCTTCTCTCCAAACTTCCCATGGTACCAGCAAAGCGGGAACTTCCTGTAGCTGGATTGAGAACGGTGTCTGGACGCGCTGCGGTTATCTCGGGAAGCTCGTGCACTGGATCTGGATTTCCTTCCAGACGTCAGTTTTTGAAACTGCTTCCGCAACTCTGCCACTTCTCGGGCGAGGTCGTTGAGTACCGAACCAGGAATAGCATCACTGACAGCTGCTATTCTTGGCGAAGCTGGGATGATATCATGCACCCGGTCTGCCAGATCTGCTAGGTCTTCCAATGACGTATTATCCGGTTGACCTGCTAGCACTGTCTGGATATTAATAGGCAGGCGACCAATCCACAACGTCTTCATAAAATCGTCGGTAACGCTCGATCCCGCGAGGCCTTGGAGGTGGCGCAGAAACTGCGACGGTTTACGGTCTCCTAGCTCCTCATGCTGCAACAACTGCTTGCTTTTGTGCTCTTTGGACGCGCTAAGCCTCTTGACCAACTCCGATTTGAGCTTCTCGTACTTTTGGGTCATGGGCGGCTTGACAACTATGTCCTTTATCTCTCTCAAGTGCTGATTGTCGAGATGGCCAATGACATAATTAAATTTTGTGGAGTCATTGGTAATACCGGAAATGGCAAATTGTCCTTCCACCTGCGCGAACCAAATCTCTGGTTCCTCTGCCCAAAAAGGTGGCACTCTAACTCCAACCTTACAAACATCGCCTTGTTTTGTCGACATTGTCCCATCACTAGTTCCGGCAGGCGGCGCTTGTGCATCTCCAGATTCGTTTTCCATGTTCGAAATCGGGATTACCAGTTTAGGTATGGGATGTGTATAACACAGGTACTCGGTGGTATTATGCAGGTGATCCTACCGGGTCCAGGAATGTAAACACAAAAAGTTCACTTACGGTTTATTGTCCGTTAGGCACTAAATCCATACACAAAAAAGTCTGAAGGCACAAAAGAATAGAAAGCACAAGCACAGGAACAGTGAGAAAGTTTATAGAAAATAGAATAGTTAAATAGCACAGGCACGAGGAAGCGTAGAAAAGAAAACTTAAATAGCAAGGCGATAGGGTTCAATTTGCGTAAGCCAGCAGTAGGATCGTGGGGCATACGTTCCGCGTCAAATGTTAGGATATGACTGATTTGACCTCCACGCGATGCGCCGGCGATGCATCGGTCGCCCGGTTCAGGTTCATTAGCATAATAGGGCGTAGGAAGTATCGATAGCTTTTATCGATGTATCGATATATCGACCAGTCGATAAAATGTTTGTGTTGTTATCGATATTGTTGTGTATATATACATATTAGGTTAAGTTGTTGTATTGTGTGTTTAGTATTAAGTAAGTAGGTTATAAGTACTTAGTTTATAAGATGTAAATATTAATAAATATTCATAATAAGTGTAATATTTAAATTCTATAAAAATAATAAGGGTGAATGTGATTGTGGGTTGTGATTGGGACGAAAAGACCCTACAGCGTAAATTAACGTTGGTGTTAATACATTCGTTGGAGCCGTTTCCAAGATTCAGATTATACTATACTAGCGACCCGCCCCGGCTTTGCAAGGTATATTATGCATGTATTTTACATATAAACCTTCCTCTCGATTCTATCTATTAAAAAAAGCCGCATCAAAATCCGTTGCGTAGTTTTAAAGATATAAGCATACATAGGCATATATAGGGACAGAGAAAGCGACTTTGTTTTATACTATAATGTAGTGATGCAAGAATTGCTCGTTTAAAAGTATTAGATAAATAGAATAATTGAAAAGCAATAATTATCGATTCTATCGATAGTTTATTCGTCATCAAGTCAAATATATTATTATTGTTAACCGATAGTATAAGATCAAAGAAATAATCGATAGGTTGTCTATTAATGAAACTTGCTTAATATAACGATCAAGGAAGCCTCTTCCCAATCACTTCACGTCTTATCTGTTGATTTTAACTAACACTAGTGCTTCTAAACTAATTCGGAACTTAGAACGCACCGAATCCTGACATTAGTTCAGCTTTGAGTTGCTTGGTTACTCTCAAAGGCGAAGTTTTAGCCTCACGCTATAAGGGCTTCCTAAATGTTTTAGTTTAAAGGTACTCCAGATACACTTCCGATTAATTTGTAGAATATACTCAGGAGCAAAAATAAAGGGTCACTTCTCATAGAACTTTGATTGAAAAGTGACCAGTTCCCAGCTGCTTGCACTGCAGTGTTCCGGTGTGGAGAGTCAGACAGCCGGGGAAATTACGGGCACAAGAGGCATTTCGTCTAAGTCCTCTAGGTTGGCAACGCATCTGCAATCCCTCCGGGGTTGCCTGTGTCTGTGGGCAGTGGTGATCGCTTGTGTTAACGCTTCCGGCTGGCGCCACCAACAAGCCTGCCTATACTACTTCCGCGCTAACTTAAAAACATATATTTAAATCATAGCATTTGATTAAGCAATGACCTAACATTTATAATCTGATTAAAACATTATTATACTTTTCTTATTTAACTGATTTGGTTTGTGTTTATGATACTTTGATCATTATTAGTTTTGATTTGATTACTGTGGTACTAGCCCCTTTGTTCACGTTCTCATAAATACGGCGGTAGATTCATTTGTCGATTATTCTTAAGACGGTACTCATTGTAAGCGGTCGCTATGCCCGAGTATGGGCCAATAAACGTGTGAAAGTTACCAAAGTGAATTATTATTTCATTAGACCTTTGGAAAGGGTTTAATACTTCAGAAGTGGGTAAATAAAAATGTCCGGCCCCTATATTAACGGACTCGGCCGAAGGAAGAGAACGCGAACGGACTCTGCATCAACATCGCAGGACGAACAGGGAAGTACAGATTTTTTTTCCTTGCATGACCAATGTGCCTCACAATCTACCCCACAATGTCCCCTTTTAAAAAAACGACGGATTTCTCCGACTGAGGCTGACATTATACCAAAGTTTCGACCTGATAGCCATACGAGTAATGTGATCGGTTGGCTTCATAAAATAGACCAACTCGGTGACGTATATGGTTGGGATAATAAAGACCGCCAGTTTGTAATGCAAATTCGTCTCCGGGGTTCTGCCAGAGAATGGTACGATGATTTAGAAGACTACAAGCTCACTTGGGAACAATGGAAAGAGGCGTTACAAACTGCTTTTCCTCGTTCTACTGATTACGTGGAAAGACTTGAAACAATGTTGGCTAGGATTAAATCTGATTCCGAAACAATGACGAAATACTATCATGATAAATTGTCATTATTGAAGAAGTGCAACATTGACAACACCGATGCTATATCGTGTATCATTAAAGGTCTGCCACACGAGCTGAGGGCTAATGCGAAGGCCTACTCGTGCGAAACACCGGCGCAACTATATTACGGGTATTTATCTTCCCTGGAAAATTTCAGGCGAGTAGAAGCTGCGTCCGCTGCAAGAAAATCAACATCAACGTGGAAGAGAGGCAGCGCTGGCACATCGACTACGAGCACACCGCACCAGCAGCTCCTGCCCAAGATCTGCTACTCGTGTCGGAAGCCGGGACACGAGGCGCGGGACTGCCGGCAACAGCAGCAGTGCGAGACCTGCCGACGCTTCGGGCACACTTCCGCTACGTGCTGGTTCGCAGCTAACGCGCCACAGCAAAATGGAAATAAGGTTCGTGATATTTTATATATTACTTATAATGTGTACCTTGATATTTATAAACGATCGGTCTGTGTGAATGGTAAGCCTCTAATAGCTTACATAGATACTGGAAGTAAGCTAAATGTGCTGACACTAGTGAAAGCACAAGTTTTGAATCTCGACATAAAACCGTCATCTGTTATTATGAAAGGATTTGGAGGGTACCATTCAAACTCGCTAGGCTCGTGTGAAATATCTGTGTGTATTGATAATGTGACACTAGAAGGAGCTGTAGAAATAACTGCTTGTGAATTATCTGATATAGATTTAATAATCGGACAACCAATGATTAATCAAAAAGACATCAGTTTGATTACTACAGCAACTTCGGCGACGTTCGTCAACTCATCTGTACTGAACAGTGTGTTGTCGGATATTAAATTAGATAGAAACGAATATGTCTCGAAGTACCCAGTATATCTAAAATGCGATTGTGTTATACCTAAAGGAAGCTGTGTGTATGTGGAGACTTATGTGGATTACCCTTGTAGCGATAGGGAAACCGAGCACCCATTTTTAACGCGATCAGTGTCAGTTCAGTTAGGGGGCGTTTCATACCATATACCCGAGGCGATCATAAGATCTGGTCAGTGTTATTTGAAGGTCATAAATACAGGTTGTGAGGATATTAGTTGGCAAGCTGATAAACTCTTAGCGAGGGCAGAGTACTTGACGAATGACGAGTATCACATCTTACCGTCAATATTACAATTAGATGAATGTACTGAAAATATTGAAATAAATGCATGTGATATCGATGTAGGCGAGCTCAGTGACGATTTATTAAATAAATTACTTGTGCTACTTAATCAGTATAAGCACGCGTTCGCTAGAAATACTAAGGAGTTAGGGTGTACAGATCTTATAGCGATGCATATTAAGACCACTACTGACCAACCTGTGTTTTGTAAGCCGTATAGACTCTCACATAAAGAGAATGCCATAGTGAACGAAAAAGTACAGGATTTGCTTAATGCGGGTATTATAAGAGAGTCTATGTCCGATTATGCTAGTCCAGTGGTACTTGTAAAGAAAAAGGGTGGGGATTATAGGCTTTGCGTAGACTATAGGGCTTTGAATGCGCAAACTGTTAAGGATCGTTATCCCTTACCCCACATAGAGGACCAGGTTACTAAGTTGACGGGAAAATCCTTCTTTACGACGCTAGACCTTGCGCAAGGTTATTATCAAGTACCAGTCCATGAGGACTCTATTAGTAAAACGGCCTTTGTCACCCCATCTGCTCAGTTCGAGTTTTTAAAGATGCCATTTGGGCTATCAAACGCTCCAGCGGTATTTTCTAGGCTTATTCAAATGACTCTAGGTAGAGTTAGTGAAGATATTGCTCTATATTTAGATGACGTAATGATTCCAACTGTATCAGTTGAAGAAGGGCTTTATCTTTTGGAACAGGTTTTGCAGTTATTAATAAGAGCGAATTTAAAACTCAATTTAAATAAATGTTCGTTTCTTAAAAGCTCTGCTAACTACCTGGGTCACGAAATTACTGCTGGAACAATTAAACCAGGTCTGGCTAAGATCAATTGTGTTGCCCAATACCGACGTCCTCGTAACGTTCACGAAGTAAGGCAATTCATAGGTTTGACATCTTATTTTAGAAAGTTTATTCGGGGTTTTGCTCAGATAGCTCAGCCTTTGACAGAACTTACGAAAAACGATGTAGAGTGGTGTTGGGGCCCTAAGCAGGAGGATGCGTTCATACTTTTAAAACAACGCTTAGTCGAACGACCGGTGCTAGGTATATACGATAAGGACGCAGTTACGGAACTGCATACAGATGCGAGTAGCTTAGGACTAGGCGGAATTCTTATGCAATACCAAAGCGATGGTATGCTAAAACCTATAGCGTATTTTAGTAGAGTTACTACAAAAGAAGAAAAGCTCTATCATAGTTACGAGCTTGAAACTCTTGCAGTAGTAGAGTCACTTAAACGGTTCCGAATCTATTTGTCTGGGATACCATGTAAAGTTGTTACTGATTGCGCAGCATTACGTACCACTCTTACTAAAAAAGATTTAATACCCCGAATTGCTCGCTGGTGGTTGACCATTCAAGACTTTGATATCGAGATCGAGTACAGACCGGGAGAGCGTATGAAACACGTGGACGCTCTCAGTAGAAACCCTTTAGCAAGTTCAATCCTCATGATAGATGGATCGGACTGGTTAAAGACTGTACAGATGCAAGATGAGAGCATACAAAGTATTTTGCTACAACTTCGCGAAAATACCACTAACCCAGATATAGTAGGAAATTACACGTCTAGAGAAGGCATATTGTATAGGAAAACTCTTGCAGGAGAGCGTTTTGTTATTCCTAGGTTGGCCAAATATGGTTTGATACAGAAGATTCATGATCAGGCAGGACACTTGGGCTTTGAAAAATGTGAAAAAACAATAAAAGCACAATTTTGGTTCCCAAAAATGACTAGATTTATTCGAAAATACATAAACTCTTGCTTACGGTGTGCATTTAGCAAAGGCAATTATGGCAAGTTAGAAGGAGAGTTATACCCCATTAGTAAGGCGGCAATCCCCATGCATACTTTGCACGCTGATCATTTAGGGCCATTTGTTAAGACTCGTCGGGGAAATACATACGTCCTTGTGGTGATAGACTCGTTCACAAAGTTTGTTTTTGCTAAAGCTGCTAGGAATTGTAGTTCTGTAGAGACTATAAAATTATTCAAAGAAATTATCACTCAATTCGGTTATCCCGCGCGGGTAATCACAGACAGAGGTAAAGCATTTACAAGTCGTTATTTTAAGCAATTTGCTGATGAAATCCAATTTAAGCACGTTCTTAATGCGATAGCGAGCCCTAGGTCTAATGGTCAGGTAGAGCGCGTGAATAGAACTCTATTAAATGGCTTAAATACTATGTCAGAGAGTGAATGCACGTGGGACGATAAACTGTCCGATGTAGTATGGGGAATCAATAATACACCAAACTCCACTACTACAATAGCACCCTTCCAATTGATGTTCGGGCACAGTAATTCTCGTTTCCCCGCTATCCCAGACCACGATATTCAAGACCACGAAACTCAACAGCACAATTTGACTAAGAGAAGGGACACTGCTAAGTTGCGTATTGATAGGAACATGACCGTTATGAAGAGTAGGTTTGACCGAAAGCACAAAAGGTGCGTAAAGTATAGAGTAGGTCAACTAGTGCTGTGGAAAGGGGGCCTAGCTAGGGATGCCTCCGCTAATGTGACAAGAAAGCTAGACGGTAGATACAAAGGACCGTATAAAGTATGCAAGGCAGATCAATCACTTGACCGTTATACGATTGTTAGTATTAAAGGTATGAAAGGTTATAGAAGGTTCAGTGCAGTGGTTCGCGCTGAAACTTTGCGTCCGTACAAATCCACTATTTCAGAGGATAATAGTTCTGGTAGCGATCGTGATGTTGATAGAGATGATTTAATCGATCTTTTAGAGAGCTAATGTAATGTATGTACCTACTCTTTGGAGCTACTCGTTGGAGAATGAGATTTATCTACTGATTTTTATTCCAACGCTGATGTTATTGATATGATTTAACAAAATTAGATAAGGATTTTGTTTAGTTTAGGTATATGTACAAGCTTTTATTTCATTATGAAAAGAATAAAATTCTGCAAACAGTGTTGCAAAATTACATTAAGTTGTGTCAATATAAGCTTGTACATAATTACATTAAATGATTGAATCGATATTAGTATAATATAATATGACGATGAAATAATTGACACTGAAGAAATGTATTTTTCTGCCTATTGTTTATAAAATAATATTATATTTGATTAATCTAATCAACAATTTTATTTTCTACAAGTAGCATATTAAATAATAAATACTAGGTGTGACATAACGAAAAGCATACTTATCAATTTAACGAAACCAAAAAAAAAAAAAGCTGTGTGACTGTGTGATACTTAACCGCAACAGGGCAATATGGCAGTAAAATAAGGTTTCACAACTTTTTCAAATAGCAGAAGCAGCAAACTGTGTGAACCTAAACACATAATATTACTAAGTGGCTGTGTGAACATATCCTGTGTGCCAAAAACATCTATAACAAAATGTACATTATATATCTTCATACTCTCCAGTATAACTGTGTGAACATTATGCTGTGTAACCTGTGTGCTAATAATATCCACTTACGATCTTAAACATGCTGTGTGACGTTACCTGTGTGCTAATAATATCCACTTACGATCTTAAACTTGCTATGTGAATCTAAGCGTGACTGTGTGAACATAAAATATCATCAAATACAGTTCTACAGTCGTACTGGAAAAAAGAAAAATTTTACTGCCCTGCATCTTTCACTTTCCAGAACCCGGTTGGGAGAGACGCGAGGGAGGCTGCTGGCCGCGGGACGCGACCGTTGCAGGATGGCCGAGTGTTAACGCTTCCGGCTGGCGCCACCAACAAGCCTGCCTATACTACTTCCGCGCTAACTTAAAAACATATATTTAAATCATAGCATTTGATTAAGCAATGACCTAACATTTATAATCTGATTAAAACATTATTATACTTTTCTTATTTAACTGATTTGGTTTGTGTTTATGATACTTTGATCATTATTAGTTTTGATTTGATTACTGTGGTACTAGCCCCTTTGTTCACGTTCTCATAAATACGGCGGTAGATTCATTTGTCGATTATTCTTAAGACGGTACTCATTGTAAGCGGTCGCTATGCCCGAGTATGGGCCAATAAACGTGTGAAAGTTACCAAAGTGAATTATTATTTCATTAGACCTTTGGAAAGGGTTTAATACTTGCTTACCATCAGGTGACCCACTAGCTCGTTTGCCTTCCTATTCATATAAAAAAAAAGTTATTTTTGCTCGTCAGTGTTGAAACTGACCGCCCTCTCTGCTGATTTACTGTGTCAGGGTACTACTAGGACACCCTGTACATACGCAAATCACGTTTATATCCCGGGCCTAAGGTAACAAGACCTCAAAGCCACGTTTAGCCTGATTGTGAGCACATAGGTGGAAAGGGGAATCAAAATAGTGATGGGTTACTAACTGCATCGCCTATAGCATGATTCCTTAGATTATGCCCGTTCCTTCTATTGGTTTTTACCAACTGCGCGGAAAGAGAAGAAAGAAAGAAAGAAAACAAGAAGACAAAAGAAAAAAAAGAAGCAAAAAAACATAAGAACATTGCATCATGAAATGGTCCCATCTCAGCATAATGCTGGCCTTGCAGCCAGCGCTGGTCTTCCGATGGGACCATCAAGTGCTACTGAAAGCACATATTAAAAATATATATAAATAAGAAGAAAACTGGTACATACATATATCCTAAGTTTTTTGAAATGAAAACTTCTTTAGCGGCGTTGGGTACTTTTTGGTATAGGTAAAAAATGTTAAACTCGCGTCAGGCGTAAGATGGAGGGAGAGTTTAAGTACCAGTATATCAGATCCTCTAAGTTAAGAGCTTAGAATAGAATAGAATATTTTTTTTTATATACATTTTTTTTAACATGAAACTACCGTGAGACTCAAACATAACGCTTTATACGCTTTTTTTGCGCTTTTTTGCGCTTTTTTTTTTCTTTGCTTTTTGCTTTTTATACGTGAGTTATCCGTTTTGTTGTAATTATTTTTTTTTTATTTAGAATTATTTATTTTAAAATAAGCCTTCGATTTATGAAGTGTTTTTTTGTTGAGTCGTGGAGCAGTACGCGCCTTGAGCGTCATGGAGGTTACAACATTAAAATCTAATCTAAGCTGCTGTTTTCACTTCTGCCGGCACTCCCGGAGTGCTACCCGTCGCTTTGCTCCCAGACCAGGAACGAGCTTTTCTAGACTAAGATTACTTAGAATTTCGTAAATTCCGTATCACAATGCCTTCCCTATGATTCGAGAACTTTATTGACAAATTCCACGCGCAACGTTAGGTGTGCAATAAATATTCATCACCTTAATCCGATTACGCCCTGCTGTGAATTTTATACATATTCATCCGTTCTTCGACCCCGGAGTTTAATCAAGTGATGAGTGGAATAATTTCCATCAGAATTTACCGAAATCATACACCGACCATTTAACGTCGGAAATTTCCACCAGAATTTCCGTGGTGGTCTGGGAACATAGAAAAAACATGGGATGTTACCAGTTGCCACACTTGAAATTTACCATGAGCTATTCGGTGAAGGAAAACATCGTGAGGAAACCGGACCAATCCCAATAAGGCTTAGTAACTCTTCTGGGTTGGAAGGTCAGATGGCAGTCGCTTCTGTAAAACTAGTGCCTCCAAATCTTGGGATTAGGTGGTCAAAGCGGCCCCCAGGCTCACTGAGCCGTGGCGAATGCCGAGAAAAACTCTAAGAAGATGATGTTCCAGTTGCTTCTCTTCCCGCGCAGATGATAAAAGCCCATCGAGGGAACGGTCAATATCTTAGGCAATATAGGCGATGCGGCTAGCAACCCATCTCTATTTTGCTTTCCCTTTCCACCTATACCACAATAATGCTAAACGTGGTCTTAGGTCTTGTTACCTTAAGCTCTGTCTACCCCGTAAGGTATAAGACGTGATTTATGTATGTATAAGGGTCGGTAACGCATATGTAATCTAACTAATATTATAAATGCGAAAGTATGGATCTGGATGAAATTCGGCACATAGATAGAGAAAAGTCTGGAATAGCACATAGGCTACTTTTTATCCCGGAAAATTGCGTAGGTTCCGCGGGATAGCGATAAACGAATTCCTTGCAGACGAAGTCGCTGGCATCAGCTAGTCTAATATGAAAGAAAGAAAGAAAGAAGACATTTATTCATTTTGCAAGACACACAAATATAAGAGCATGTACACACAATTTTATAGAAAAGAAACCACAAAAAAAACCAGACATGAAAATTAGATCATCAGCGTTATATGCGTCATTAGCGTTATATGCGGTGCAGATGTCCATGTGCGTTGATTGTTTTCTATCAGAAGACCCGCTTCGTACATTTTCGTATTTCGTTTCATTTCTAGAAAACTTCTTCAATTCAAAACTATTATAGCAATTTAAAACTTTGCCTTAACTTTAATTAAATATTTACATATTTCTTTTATTTCCATCTGTCTTACTCTAGACATAAATCTTCTCTCAAGAAAAGGTTCTATGTTTTGCTCACTTTAACCAAAATTGAACCTTACGTATAGTATGCTTAGTGTAGGTACTATAAGAACTCTATCTTGTTAAGTTTTAACCCCCGACGTATAAAGAGGGGTTTTATAAGTTTGACGTCGATGTGTATGTGTGTGTGTCTGTGGCATCGTAGCTCTCGAGCCGATGGACCGATTTTGATGCGGTTATTTTCATTCAGAAGCCAGTTTCCTTGCGGTAGTTCTTAGCCATGTTCGGTAAAAATCGGTTTAGCAGTTTGAAGAATATCAGCTCTTTTCCAAAGTGATTTAAAGATGATTTTGAATCCCCTTTCCACCTTCCGCCCACAATCATGCTAAACGTGGTCATTAGATTTCTAAACGACACTGAAAATTAGAACACATAGAAAAATCTGAAAAGTAAAGCTATGGCCGGGAATCGAACCCGGGTCCTCGTCATTCCGTGACGCGTGCTATACCCCTACTCCACCCATAGCAGGTGAGTAAGCCTCCGAATTTTTCTATCTGTTACCAACTATCACGTGACCTTGTTACTATGCGAATATTTGTCGCTAAGCGTCATCTGTTTGAATGATGTATCTGTACGACACAATTACAAACTCCCGTGGAACAAGTACTGCTCACCAGGGACGAGAGAAGGCGCTGTTTTAAAATATCAAATTAATAAGAAATTTACTTCCTGATTTTTAATGTTTACTTTTTACTTTTTATCGTTAGAAATTTAATTTCTAAACGACACCGAAAATTAGAACACATAGAAAAATCCGAAAAGTAAAGCTATAGCCGGGAATCGAACCCGGGTCCTCGTCATTCCGTGACGCGTGCTATACCCCTACACCACATATAGCAGGTGAGTAGGCCTCCGAATTTCATCATTCATTTTATTTCATTTGGTCATTAGGTTCTGTCTACGCCGTAAGGGATAAAGACGTGACTTATGTATGTATGTAAAAACATGGTAATTTACTATCAAGCAAGCAAAGGAATCGCGATTCCCTTTTGCATAAAGCCATTTAAGATAAGACTCCGAAGTCAAAGGGAAATTATATCTTGAAAGTAGCCTTTTTTGCTTTTAGAATAGAATCCAAAATTGGATGCGTTGCTCAAAATATTGGAAACACAAATTCCATTGTTCTGAAATTTAATAAATTGCTTGATATGCGGGAAGCGACTATTGTTGATAAAGTTACGTTGGTTACGTTAAATCACGCCAAGGTAAAAAGACCTAAAGGCCACGTTTAGCATGATTGTGGGCGTATAGGTGGAACGGGGAATCAAAATAGTGATAGGTTGCTAGCTGCATCACCTGTAACATGATCCTAAGATTAAAGTTTTGGCCTAGTGGTTAGAGAACCTGACTATGAAGCTTGAGGTCCCGGGTTTGATCCCTGGTCAGGGCAGATATTTGTATGAAAAATACGAATGTTTGTTCTCGAGTCTTGAATGTTTAATATGTATTTAAGTATTTATTTATCTATATAAGTATGTTTATCCGTTGTCTAGTACTCATATTACAAGCTTTGCTTAGTTTGGGACTAGGTCAATTGGTGTCAATTGTCCCATTTCATTTATTTATTTCTTTTTTATTTTTTTAGCCCATTCCCTAGATGGGCTATTCCCATCTGCGCGGGAAGAGAAGCAACTGATACATTACCTATGTTTTTTCTTTACTCCCAAACCATCACGAAAGCATAGCCTAGTACCATTTAAGGAATTTACGCTTCATGACATGCATAGTTACAGTTCTTAGGCTTTATTGCTTTTCTGGCCTTCAGCGTTTCTAGTCTTATGCGTTTATGACTTTTTGTCTAGCTTGCATTTAGCGTTCCTGACGAGATGCGTATAAACGAACTCGAAAGGTGTGATTTGGAACCCCTTAAGAGCGTTTATCCCTATTGAGCTGACAACGTAGCATTTTTGGTGTTTTTTTTTACAATTATTTCACGGAAATTGAATGAAAGTTTCAAATGTGCGTCTGTAGTGCACTTCGTTTTTAGTATATTAATGTGTCTAATGCAATAATTGATCGTGGTGGACTTTTATTTTCTTATTAAACAACATATATGATTTTATCCCTTTAAAACGAAAATAAAAGTCTATCATGATTAATCATTGCATTGAACACATTGATACACTAACAACGAAGTGCACTAAAGTTTACGAAGTGTACTAAAAATCACAAAAAATGCGACGTTGCCAGCTCTGTAGGGATGCACCCTCTTAAACAACCGTGAGAAACCACACTGCTTGCGCAATTTTAGCATTCTTTTTTTAATTTCAGATCGTCTGCGGCATATCGGCCATGGTGATGGGGAGCGTGGCCTTCATAGAGGAGCGGCAGAAGTTCAACATGGGTTTGGGGATACCAGCCGGAGGGATTAGTGTGCTGGCTGCCGGTGAGTTGGTGCTTTTTGGCCCACTGTTTGGACTGATCTCCAATATTTTGATGTAGGCGTTTGGTGGACCTTAAACCACCCCTGAGCTGCAGACATACTAGTTTTACCATAGAAATCTTTGCGACGTTTAAACCTAGCTTTTAGGTGTTATCTTCGGCTCTATCTACCCCGTAAGGGATAAAGACGTCAATATGTATGTGTGTTTTCAAATAACGTGTTGTCTAAAATGGGAACTGTGGTAAAAAAAAACACCGGGTAACACTCCGGTATAGTGCCGGCAGAAGTGAAAACTACACACACGCACACTTGCGCAAATAGAAAAAAAAAGAAAAAAAAACTTTTTCCACACGAGATTTGAACTGTGGTCACTTGAGATAACGCACTAGGCCAAACGCACATACGTTATAGCTACGAAATTATATAACGTACTCTTCAAAAATCGAACGCGGCTGTAGCTTCATTCTTATTTCAAAATAAGCTCTTAGAGTATCCTGATATCCTGGTACTTAAACTCTCTCCGTCGTACGCCTGACGCGAGTTTAACATTTTTTACCCATCCCAAAAAGTGCTCAACGCCGCTAAAGAAGTTTTCGCACCATGTAAATGTGAATAAGTACCCTTCCGATTTCTTTCTTTTATACCTGTGAAAGAAATTGTGAATTATCCTTTGATACAGGAAGTGTTTCACGGATTTCCAGTCCCCGCATCCAGGTTCAGAGCTTTTATGTGGGAAAATATCATTACCAATATGGCCGACGGTAATGAGCATCGAGTACACAATTCGATTACTCGGTAGAATGTTGCTTATTACATTACCTGTCAGCAGATATTATTATACTGTGTTAGGTGCCACTTAACGGGCCATGAGCATGTGGGAAGCGGAAGCTGAGGCGGTAGCGAATAGCGTGTTTGTGGTACCAAGTTTGTATGGTCTGATTTTGTTTTCAAAATTGGCGACTTTCTATTTTAAATCCATTTCCATTATAATCCAATATCTTCGGACGATCTGGGGCCCAACTCTGACATCTTAATGCTATATTCTGACTCAGTTCAGGTTTTAGCTGTCATTTTTAGTATGTATCTGACAGCGAGTGAACCTTAACTGAATCGGAGTCGAATCGCATTAAGACGTCATGATAAGCCCCTGAAGATACCATCTGTTTCTTAGCTGTTTCAATCCACACGTCTCGTGGCTGGGCGGTCACAAGCGGAGCGGGAGCGGGCGCGACAGCGGCCAACGTGCTTTGGGCCGGCGCGGCATGCTTGCTCGTCGCTTTGGTGGTTCAGTGCTGTCGGACTATACTGGACCCACCGGGGTTAGACTTTAGGTAAGCCTACCTGGAAGCTTACTACGCTGTGCGGATACTCACTCAAGTAATAATAATAATAATAATTTTTATTCACAATGAACATATGGTTACATAAGATCTTATAAATAGTATTGCTGCCCATAACATGTTCAGCCAAGTGAGGCATGTGAAAATCTAAGGTCAGTGATTGAGTCACTCGGTCGATAAGAATAACATTATCTTTGATACCCATAAAATTTATATAATGTCATTGAATATAATGTCAAATAAATTTTCTTAAAATAAACTAAACTAAACAATCTTTTGTCATGCAATGCAAATCTTCAAATCTGTGGTTTAAAAATTCGTTAATACTGTAGAAAAATTTTTCAGTCAACATTCTGCGTAAGAGTCACAAATGCAGCGAGAGCAGGTGGATTCGCTTAATTTTATTTGTCATTACTGTCATTAGTGAAGATTTCATATAAATGTTCCTGTTAACTTTGCTGACCCCGTTGTTTATCTTGAAACTGAAGCTTTATTATTTATCAATCACATTAATGTTCCCAAAATAATAACCTTAGGGTGTGTTCCGATGACTCAGAGCTCTAAGAGCAGCCGCCCCCTTTGACAATTCCAACACCCCTATTTCTTATTGAAGATTTCATCGACCTGTTAATACTTTCAACGCCCTTTAAATGCACGCCTCTTTCCCATACGGTTAGGCAGACACTACTTTGTTCCACTTGCAATCTTGAATACCTTTTTCGCTTCATCTATATTTATCCATCTTCATACAATACATGCTCGTATATTTAGCGTACTCTTTGATCTGACCTTTTCAAAACCTCCCCAATTTGGTCACGGAACGTCCGTGTAGGTCACCCAACGCATTCACTCGCCACATAAATCTGAACCTGGAATAGACGTTCAATATTATCGTGATACTGGTATGTCAATATAGGCTCTTGCATTTTGAAACGACCATATTAGCTGCAATACGCATCAATATTTCGTGACACGGGTCGTGATATGCATGGATCTCACGTTGACATTGACCGTCTTATCTATGCCAATGAGCTGGCACATCTCCGCTCCGCTTCAACACAAGCGCATTTACATCATTTGTTTACAGTGACTATGACGAAGAGTCCCGCCCATCGCCACGCGACCTGGTGGTGATCGCGTGCGTGCAGGTGGCGCTGGCAGCGGCGACGCTGCTGAGCGCGGCGGTGTGCGCGCGCATCGACCGCGCCTGACGCGAGCCGGCGCGCTGCCGCGGCGCAGCGCCCGCGCCGCCGCCCGCGCCGCCGCACCGCGCTCAACGCGTCGCCTGGCTCATATAATAAACACATACATCTCATCTTATCTTTAGTAAGCTATTCACGTTCCGGTCTGCCAGAGAGGTAACCTGTACGAGTTTGCGTGATATCAGTCGAATATCGGTAGCGTGTATAGGGACATTTCGGTGTACCGGTGCAGTCTTCAGCTATTTTTGCGATGGCGTCGATTGAACACGATGATGCGTTGGCATTTTAGGCATTTCTCTGCTAGCAGTTTATACGTACAGGTACACCGTACGGTGTCACTCGAAAAAAATATTTTCGATCTTGCCTTTCGAGCCTGCGCAGGTTTCAAAAATTACGCAAGTCTAGGCCCACACACGTTCCAGTCTACCTGCACAGGTAGACCTCTCCGGTGGACCGTAGCGTGTATGGCCCCAAGTGGAAGGTCACAAACATTGCGATGAAGCCTGGTTCAGACAGAAGCGACACCAAGGTGGCTTGGTAACAACCACTGCAAATTTCTCTTGTCAGTCTTGTGATTGAGTTATGTGGCTCTCTTATCGGGTTGTATAGCCACAGAAGACATTATCTTACAAGCGATACGCCATAATTCGTCTGTAATAAACGCAAAGAACTAAATATACATATATGTATCTTACATATGTTGAACGTTTAAGCGTAAGCGCAAAGGGGTAAAAAACTTTGCTCCAGTACAGATAGCATTTGTCAAAAAGATTCTTGTGTTTACCTTTTTGTGAACAGACGCCTTATTGTCTGCACTCGGAATCACTATCGATTTCACTGTCTCCTTCGGTCAAACGGTGTAAGATGAGGGTAGAGAGGGAAAGTGATTGCGACCGTGAGCAATCCAAGGTTCCCTTTTTTACCCTTTGGGTACGGAACCCTAAAAACGATGCACATGACCCACCTTTGCTCTTAATCCTTCGTTTTACCACATCATCCATCCACTTCGGCCGTGGTCATAAATCGTCTACGGAAATGAGTGATCATCACCATCACTCATTACATACAGCAAAATTTTAAAGTAACGAGTGCGCTAACTTCGCTGTTATCCGCCTCGCACTATGTCCTAAGCCTTTCAAAGCCGAGGCTTGTTCCGCCCGATATCAACCGACATGCCTTTACACAGTTATAAATGGAACATTCAACATTGCACCGTCATTTTCAGTGCTAAAATATGCTAAATAAACGCCATAAATTAATGTCGGCGCTTGTTGCAAATGCGTTCATTCTTAAAAACTATGAAAACAGAAATTAAATGATGCTTTGTAGCAGGGGTGGCGAACCTTTCTCAGTGGTGCCCATTTAATTGGAAAAAACAAAACTTAGCCTAGGCTTTAGCAAATATTCGCCTTTGTACTATTTTCTGTATTTTTAAATTTTTATATGTAATAAAGAGTTTACATACATACTTGGCTGTCAGATGCCATCCTATCCTACTAATATTACAAATGCGGAAGTTTGATTGCTTGTTATTCTACCATGTCAGAACGATAGATTTGGCAAAAATTTAGCACGAGGATAGACTATAGCCTGGAATAACACAGGCTACTTCTTATCCCGGATAGCGATAAACTAATTCTTTGCAGACGAGGTCGCAGGTAACAGCTAGTCAAAAATCAAACTATGAATAGATTTTAACAATCGCCTGCTGGCAAGCGAAGTTATATGACCTAGGAGCACATTTCCCCAACCAATTCCCTATCACCCTAGTAGACAGACAGATATTTTCATAAGTACCATCCGCACAAATTGATTCCTGACCGACTGTGAAACTCTTACAGTAAATGTCATAGTGACGTTACAATTGAATTGACAAGTAATACATGTGACGTTTACTGTGACAACGTTCTACGGTGGCTCAGGTGTCAAATGGTTTGATTGTACAGGGGCCTTACCATGACGTCTTAATGCGATTCAGTTTACGTTCGCTTGCTGTCAGATTCATACTAAAACTGAGTCAGAATTAGGACGTCATGGTAAGGCCCCAAGATTTACAAATGCTAGCAAGGTTTGTAATATTATATAAGTTATATTATAAAGTTGTATGAGTTATATAAATTATCATTGAACATAGTTTGCGGAGTGTAAATGCGCTAACAGCATTGTACCGATTTGAAGCGTAAATTGACCGTAAATGTTATGAACAATGAACTACATTATCTTACCTAATTGTGTTTGTGTAACAAATAAAGATGTTTGAAGTTTAAGATTGTATAGTTGACCCAAGAATTTCTTTACCATCCTTATTCAAATGTCATTAAGATGGTCTGGCTGTTGAAAACCGCCGGCGAGGACTTGTCTTTCTCCCTACTAGTTCTCTCTATTACTAAGAGCCAGCGATAACTCGCAATACTCGCTTCTCACTTACCGTTGGCGGTAGGACCAGTGCTTAATAGTCAATGTGACAATTATGCATATTGTTATTCTTTTTCTGACGTAAGAACTGTTATTTTAAATTAAATGTTATGTTAAATTAAATTATATTATTATATTGTATGTAAAAAAATAATCTTGTAAATATAGGTACACTTGTACAGTCTAAAACATAGCCCTAGATATAGTTTAGTTTTAACTTACTACTAAAAACACTAAAGTAAATAATTTTGGAGTACTTAATGTTCGTTCATCATTTTTAGATTGTACTATGTCGTTGCGACTTGTGAGTCTATTAACATCAAATAAAATTATCTTCATATATTAAATCAAATGTAAATAATAAATTATCCCACTTAACTTGTATTTTTGTAAATAAATAGATTGACTTGAAAGGCTACTTTATTTACCACCAGAATATTTTTTCGGATTGGGGTTTTGGTTTTTGAACTTATCTATCTTTTCTGGTTTGCCTGAATATAGTTGAAGGGTGCTTTAATGCATAAATTTCCCTTTTGGTCAATTTTGTGCAAAAGCAACAACCTAAGTAAAAAAAACTGCGGAAATTTACTTCAGTTTTACGTCTCGATAAAATTACTTCAGAAGGAAGGTAAAAATACCTCAATACAATAATATTCGAAGTCAAGTTGAGAAACTCAACAAAACTGTTAATAGTTTGAAGCAAAGTTAAGGTTCTGAACTCCTGAACTCCTACATTCCCGTACTAAGCAAGACACGTTTATTAACGCCGCAGCCAGGCTTCGTCAACCTTTTTTATTTATTACTTCAACCGATTGAGCTGAAATTTTACATACTAAAGTAAGTCGGATGACAATACAATAATCTGCTAGTGGAGTTCTGGTGACCCAATTGACCCATGCCAGGATCGCCTCGCAAACAGGAACTCTTCAACAGGTCAGATTGACTTGAAATTTGCTAGGTACACATAATATTGCAAGTAAAGTCAACTTAAAAGCTTATAGTAAAGACTGGTTATGTACTCTAGTACATTATTGCACAGAATGTTTGTTACTGTATGAAAAAACCTGATGCAGTGTTTTTGGGCGTCAGTACAAGGTAATTGCTTTTGATCAGTTTCCTTTTACTTTTTTTCAGCTTTTTAAAGACCGTCTGCGGGTCTCGCCAAATTGACTTTCACCTTTAATTTAACGCTAATTTCATAAAATAACCAACCCTTTATTACGGGCATTAACTTAAGCCCCATAAAACTCTTGCTGACGAAAATTCGTCTCAGCGACCCAGGAATTGCGGTTCAAATCGCAACGAGTCCAAATTCCGGCAAATATGTTTTCATTGACGGTGTTGTTTTATTGCAGTCATTAACGCGAGTTCTGGGAGTTTGTGGGTGACAGTTCGGTTTTTGGTGGGAAGAGATAAGGTTTAAATTCGTTTGCGGGGATGAAAGGTCGTAGGTTTTTAATCGTTCATGAAAAGTACTGACGTTATCGTATAAAATTATGTGGTCGGAATTATAATGAATCGTTTGTTTGATGTGTGGGAATGTTCCGTAGGGTGGTTTCCATTGGACTGGCTGGAGATTTGCAGAAGCAATCAATGAAGAGTTTCTGACTGACAAAATGTTGCCAAATTTAGTTAGTATCAAGCGGTCCGAATCCAAACATTCATTAAAGAAGACAAAGATGACGACACTGATTGATGTTCGAATTGTAGCGCGTCAAAGTGAGACAAAATTTTAAATCAATAATTGAAGTGAAAAATGTTTGAAAATGTGTTTAGAACTAATCAAATCTCCTGCTGAAATATTCTGGAAAATATTTGCAACACCTTGTATCCAATAAGCTTTCACACAAATTCTTTTATCCATTCCTACAATCACCTAAGAACGCCTATCAAAAGCTTTTCCTCCTAACATAATACAAACATCTAAGAGTCCTCCCACGTTGCTCTTTGATCAACAAAACATATTGTGAGGAAATCTTTTACAAAATCTCGCCTGTCTCCGCGTACATTCTTCAGCGATCAATCAAATTCACTCTTCATTATCACTTAAATTTTCAATTTAGTTAAACAAATGGCTATTTCACTGAGTCACCGTACACAGTATTTCAATCAGTAAGTCACCTTAAAGTTTTACGGATTGAAACTTCACGTACGACAGTCGTTGAGCGATATTATAGTCTAGACTCTAGGGGCCCAATTTTTGAAAGCAAATATCTGAAAATACCGTCCTAAAGTGAACAATTGGGCTGAATTTGAAATATGTACTAACCAGTAGAGCAGATGAAAGTTTAATAGAACGAGAAAAACAAGCTAGACGAACTTTTTTGATCGCGTATTCTACATATTGGTTTAGGTTAGCTTAGGTTTATTTTAGAACAATCCTGTTACGTTGTATTTTCGAAGAAAATTTCTTCATATATTTACCCATATATATTCAACCCATTATGTATTTCGATACTTATACTTCAGAATGCTGGTTCATATCACTGTAAAATCCATCAATCGTACCTTTCCTGTTTACTGCCGGGTATAACTACTATCATTCCATCAGGATTTCGTCAAGCAAATAAGACCATCATGAGACGCGACTTCAAACCCAGTCTCATTACCCCTGACAAATAGACCTTTTATCATTCCCGTGGCGCGAATATTCCTGTGGCCTAATAACAGCAACATAAGACGCAATAAGCTCTGCCAATGTTACCACAATTAATAGGCCTAATTAATTAAAGGTTTAATTACCACGGGTGATTAATTTGATTAAGATTGTCGCTTAACTTTAAGTAATTTTCACGGGCGACTTCATTACCGTAGAATAGGAGTAAATCCACTCTCAGATTGGCAATTATACATATTAAAATAATTAGTCTGTCAATTAATCTGATGCTAATTGACAAACTAATTATTTTAATATAATTACCAATTTATCGCAAAAACTGTGTTTTTACTAGTTTTTATAACTTGCAATGTATTGTATGTAATATGTAAGTATATTCGTCCGGCTGGAATCTTGCGACTCAGTTTTGATGCAGATGAACCTAGCAACCCATCACTATTTTGATTCCCCTTTCCATCTATACGGCCACAATCATGCTAAACGTGGCCTTTAGGTATTGTTACCATAGCTCTGTCTACCCCGTAAGGGATACAGACGTGATTTGTGTATGTATGTAACATGTATCTTGAACTGGTTGAGCGGAAATTTTGCTTACTTGAGTAAGTCAGATGACAATACAATAATCTGACAGTGGAGTTCTGGGGACCCAGCCAGGATCGTCTCCGCAGGAGGGAACTCTTCGACAGTTGGTCCGATTGGATTGAAATTTGGTGTAGGTACATTTTATGCAGGACGGATGACAGTGGAAGTATAGTCAGCAAGAAAAATAATAAATAATAATAATAATAAATATCTCGGGACAATTGACACCAATTGACCTAGTCCCAAACTAAGCAAAGATTGTGATATGGGCACTAGACAACGGATAAACATACTTATATAGATAAATACATAATACTAAGCTACTATTTACATATTAAACATCCAAGACTCTAGAACAAACATTCGTATTTTTCATACAAATATCTGCTTCACAGTCACCTCAAGCTTCATAGTCAGGTCCTCTAACCACTAGGCCATCCGGTCGTCAAAAAAAAAGGTTATTAAAAATGAAATTTGTCAAACTTATAAAGGATATAAAGACGTATATCATGTCAGTCGCAGGGCCACGGTCTGCCTGTAAAAACATGATTTATATATTGATGATTTTATAGCGAGAAATTAAAACGAGTAGGTTATTTTTGCCCCTGTTTTTTCTGACGTTTTCATCATGTAGGCTCTGAGGTTTGCCGCATTGCATCACGCTGAGTGCCCTTTGACGACTCTCGGCACCTTTTTTATTTATTGAGCTGTGTTGGTGTTTATGTACATCTAATAGGTAATTCATATCTATAAGTATGTACGTAAAGGTAAGTGCTGACTTCAGCAGCTTTTTTGAAGGTTACCTGGAAGAATTCCTCTTAGGGATAAATTCACCTTTGTGCATTTGTGTTTTCCTGTATTCGTCTTCTCCATGTGTTTTATGTACAATAAAGAGTTATACATATGCATACTTCGCTGTCCTAAAATACAATGGGAGCGAAGTGCTTTGTAAAATTAGTTTTTTTGTTGAAAAAAAAATTATACTTACAAGTTTTTTTGTTTACTGTACTTTTTGCTAACAGTATTTGCATAGATGCACCAAGTTTCAAAGCAAGCTGACCACTAAGAGTGGGTCAAATTACACTTGTAAGATTGAACCCCATGAATCACGGATCGAGCAAAAAAAGCTTCAAAAAAAGTTTCATAGGCTCGCACCTCTGAGTTTTTCGGAATTTATGTGCGATATATCTCATTTGAAATTTAGGTACCATGAATAGCTTAATAGCTTTTCGGTGAAGGAAAACATCGTGAGCCTGCACACAACTGCAAAGCTCAATGGTGTGTCTGAAGTTCCCAATATCCGCACTAGGCCCGCGTGGGAACAGCCCAAGCCCTCTCATTCTGAAAGGAGGCATGTGCCCAGCGAAAAAGGTTTGACACTGATTAATCCTTCTACGAAATCTCCTTTCATGGATAATTGACTTAAAAAAACTGTTTAAAATATTGCATACCTAACCACAGTTAAGAAAAAGTGTGGTTCTGGTCCTAGAAAATAATACAATTTGATTCGACTCTGTTAGAATATTGTGATGTAGCACCTCTTTGTATGGTAGCTAATATTGTCTATGATTGGTTTGGTTGTCATGTATGTCGTGTTTTAAGTTGTGGCTGAATAAATAATATATTAAATATAAAATGGTATTTCAACAGACTCAACACGCGTCGCGTTGCATCGGGTCGCGTCGCGTGTTAATAATGTATTTCCACCTTAAGTAATCTCGTAGTTCAGTACCTACTCGGTGAGTCACTGATAAGTATTTCTCTCTCTTTCTCTCTTTCATTGTAACCCATGTCATTCATGTGTTTCATTGTAACATGGAAAACCGACGAAATCCCTCGTTCCGAATAGAACTGCCATTTCCTTAGAAAATCCTTTACACAAAAGTTGAAAGGGCGAATCGCCAAGCGTATTTTGAATACATTATACATAATACTATACCTTACCTTACAAGGTAGACAGAGCCTATAGTAACGGCCACGATTAGCATAATTGTGGGCGTAAAGGTGGAAAGGGAATCAAAATAGTTATAGGTTGCTACCCGCATCGCCTATATAACATGATTCCTTTTCTGCCCACTCCCTCGATGGGAATTTACCATCGCGAAAAGAGAAGCGTCTGCTACCTTCTATTGTTTTTAGGGTTCCGTACCTCAAAAGGAAAAAGCGGAACCCTTATAAGATCATTTTGCTGTCGGACCGTCCGTCCGTCCGTCCGTCTGTCAAGACCCTTTTTCTCAGGAACGCGTGGAGGTATCAAGCTGAAATTTATATCCAATACTTAAGTTCACTGCCCCTTGGAGCTGTGAAAAAATCAAACTTCTAAGCCAACGCAATCAAAAGATACAGCCGTTTATGCCGCAAATTTCCGCAACTCTCAAGGGAATCAAAATCTACATGGTACTTCCCGTGAACGCAGAATCTTGAAATTTGGTATGAAGGTAGGTCTTATAGCACAGATTAAGGAATAATTGCGAAAACCGTAAATATGTATGTATGTCTGTATGTATCAGTGACCAATATAAAGTGACCCCACACTGCGTACATTTTGTTTTGGAGCAGGGCTCTGCTTACACTGGTTATAGATATTTATAGATAATGGTATGTAACCCTCGGTGCGCGAGTCCGACTCGCACTTGGCCGGTTTTTTTTATTGCTCCCTGACCAGGGGCCTTACCATGACGTCCTAATTCCGACTCAGTTCAACTTTTAGCTGTCACTTCTAGTATGAATCTGACAGCGCGCGAACCTAACCTGCATCGCGTTAAGACGTCACGGTAAGGCCTCAGCATGACAGCTTTGTTTAATATAGGGGATTAAGGAAAACCAATGACGAAAAACTATAGTCCGTCAGCTCTTAGAAACGCCATTCTTGTTTCGGCTATCATCTACCGATTCAAGTATCAAACCCTTATGAGTGAGTGAGACGTGAGACAGCAAGACCAAACCGGCATTCTAAGAGCTTACGGACTGTACACTACCTACTGTGTCCAACAATTAGATAGAGATAGATAGAGAGAGAGAGAGAGAGACATTTATTTAAGTACACACATTCGATACACGTAAACATATAATGGGAAGCATTACAATAATCTCTTCTTCTCCCTCTGCTCGATTACGGCGACATAGCTTACCTCGACCTCTCTGAACAGCTACAAGACAAGCTTGAGCGGCTCCAAAATGTCTGCATTCGTTTCATATTTGGCCTACGCAAATATGACCATGTGTCTAGTTTTCGCGCTCAGCTTAAATGGTTGCCTATCCGTTTTCGCCGCAATGTTCACATCCTGTCGTTGCTTTTTAATGCCCTTTTCAATCCTCAGTCCCCCTCCTACCTTTCAGAGAGATTTAGCTACTTGGCCGCTGGTTCTCAGAACCGGTTGCGGTCGAGTGACAATCTTTCTCTCGCTTTTCCCGTCTCCAAATCCAAATTCTATTCCAACTCCTTCTCTGTACACGCTGTTCGACTCTGGAATCGGTTGCCAGATGATATCAGGCAATCTCAGACTGTTGCTGCCCTGCGCTGTCGCTTGAAGGCGTATTGGCTTGATTGGTGGATTGGATGAATGTATTGAGTTTTATAACTTATGTATATGTATATGTTGTGTAATATATTTTATTTATTATGTATAGGTATTAGTTTATCGTATTTATCTGTTATGTATTATATCTTAAGCATTAAGTATTTAAAATTTAGGTATTTAGGATTATTTTAGGTTTTGATCAGTTCTTTTACCTTTTCTGTGTGTCTACTCTTGCTTAATACCTATGTCCTGTCAATCGTTCAAAGGTTAACTGGAAGAGATCCCTTTTAGGGATAAGTTCACCTTTGTGCATTTGTGTTTTCCTGTATTCATCTTTTTCATGTGTTTTATGTACAATAAAGAGTTTTACATACATACATACATGCTTATTTGGGGACTGGGTCAATTAGTGTAATTTGTCGGTTAATTAATCTATAACATGCAGTGACCTATTTCGTTGTATGAACGCTGCACCACATTTTATGCGATAAATTGTTTTAAAATCCAATTTTGCTAAGCTAAAGCTTGCCATTCAATCAAGCTGACGTCCAGAAATAATCAATTAAAAACTCTGCCGCATGTTTTCATACGTACTTAAAAAGGAACTTCATGCATACATTTAAGTTACTAGGAATCTATCACATATGAATTCATGAGTGCGCCCCAAACATTTTAGAGGACTTATGCTATTTTGACAAATATTCAATTTTAAAAAGGTATCTATGTATAACGGTGTTTTTTAGGGTTCCGTACCTCAAAAGGAAAAAATGGAACCCTTATAGGATCACTTTGTTGTCCGTCCGTCTGTCCGTCCGTCCGTCCGTCTGTCAAGACCCTTTTTCTCAGGAACGCGTGGAGGCATCAAGCTGAAATTAATATCAAATACTCAGGTCCACTGCCCCTTGGGAGCTGTGAAAAAATCAAACTTCTAAGCCAACGCAATCAAAAGATACAGCAAATTTCCGCAAATTTTAGAAACTCGCAAGGGAATCAAAACCTACAGGGTACTTAACGTGCACGCAGAATCTTGAAATTTGGTATGAAGGTAGGTCTTATAGCACAGATTAAGGAATAATTGCGAAAACCGTAAATATGTATCTATGTCTGTATAATATCAGGGACCAATATAAAGTGACTGCGTACATTTTGCTTCGGAGCAGAGCTCTGCTTACACTGTTTTATATATATTTATAGATAATGATACGGAACCCTCGGTGCGCGAGTCTGACTCGCACTTGGCCGGTTTTTACTTATACTAAAGTCTATTCCTTTATCTCGGATACTAAATTGACAAGTGCTAATGTCAAGTTGTCAAATATTGATACCAGCTTTTATTGTTTAGTTGTGTTCTCGAAACTATCGGCAATGTTTATGGCCTGGATACAAGTGGTTTGGCCATGTTTATTACTACTACACTACAAATCGACTATAAATCGTTTTTAAATTAGAGTATCTACTTACCAAAAAAAAACTTATTACAGTTTTTTTAAATTAAATATTGCATTATTTACTCAGTTTAAAATTAATATTTACACATAGGATAAAGCATAATAACAACAAATAACAGCTTTATTCATAAAAAATCCTTAATTGAGGTTTGATCAGTTCATTAGTTAACAGACTGATTAAGCTTATTTGACAGTTGTTAAAAAGTATGAATCATACGCTTGCTAGCAGTCTGTTAACTAATGAGCTGTTGATGAATGGATTAGACGCGTTATGTTGTCACCTTGACAAATCATAGACCATAAATGGCTTTTTAGTGAATTAAAAAAAAAATTACTGCAGTGGCAGCGAATTAGCGGGAAACCAGCGAATTAACACGACAGACGAGGCAGTGTGGATCTAGTTTCCTTTACCTTTCTCGAAGGGGATACAAACTTAAAACAAAAAAAACTGTCTTGCGTATGGTTTTGCTCTTGCCAAAATTAGCTGTTCACATGTGAGGCAGCCATTTTGTGAGTTAGCAGAGAGATAAAGTAAGGTCTACGGTCCGCTAACTTTCGGAAGACTTAACAGACCCTTGAAGGACTGATTAGCGCTAATTGACGTTTATGAATCATGTTTTTTTGCATCGGTCCTATAGCGAGCTTATAGCGAGTCTCTAACTTTTTATGAATAAGGCTGTAAAAATCTACTACTACTAAATTTACTTTCGATAGTGCCACAACAGTGTTTTTGAACTGAAAAAAAACAGGCAACACACGTAATGTCATTTTAGTATCCGAGATAAAAAAATAGACTTTAAGGGGCTTTATCGGTAGTCGCTTCATTACATTTCGCCGGGAAAATGTCGGAATATTTTCCTTTCACAACCCGTTATACACTCTGTAATTGAGATGTATTATGTTTAAACCAAAGTTTAACTTCTAACGCAAACTTTTGAAGTAATCAGCCTTTAGAAGTTTTTAACTTTCCCTTAGCAACGTGAAATTCGGTAATCTTGAAAATTCCCGGCGCCCGACTGTATTATGAAACCCATTTGTCACACGAGATTAAAATAGACGTAGTAGTTTATAAAATACACTTAAGGACAAACTTAGAGAACTAATCAGCTTTGTAATTGTATCTCAGTTTTTAACTCCTGGCGGGAAAATAGGGGTGTTATAGGGGTATGTGACAATTTTGACGACCGGATGGCCTAGTGGTTAGAGAACCTGACTATGAAGCTTGAGGTCCCGGGTTCGATCCCCGGTCGGGGCAGATATTTGTATGAAAAATACGAATGTTTGTTCTCGAGTCTTGGATGTTTAATATGTATTTAAGTATGTATTTATCTATATAAGTATGTTTATCCGTTGTCTAGTGCCCATATCACAAGCTTTGCTTAGTTTGGGACTAGGTCAATTGGTGTCAATTGTCCCAAGATATTTATTTATTTATTTATTTATTATTTGTTTATCTGCTGTTTTATGTGTTTTTTTTTAATTTGATGTGTTTTCATAAATAAACTTTTTTCTTTCTTTCTTTCTTTATAAGTTTGATGTCGATCGATGTCTGTGTGTGTCTCTCAAGCCGATACAACGATTTGGATGCGTTTATTTCATTCGGAAGCCAGATTCCTTGCTTTGGTTCTTAGCCATGTTTGGTAAAAATCGGTGCAGTTCGAAGAATATCAGTTGTTTCCCAAAGTGATGTAAGACATTTTTGGCAAAAACATGGAATTATTGAATGCGTGGGGGGTTACATTTTTTTTTAATTATGTTACTTAAGGTTCTACACAAGAGCGCGCGATAGTTATGTCGCACGCAAAATAGAGTAGCCGTCTCTTTCTAGAACGAGCAATAAGACAAAGATGGGTGTAGTCTATCTCGCTCGCACTCAGAACTTAGTTCTGACTTTGTAGGAGACCATAATAGAGATCGTCGAAAACGAGGCTTTTCTTTTCTTAAAGGGCCAGGAACACTCTTAACGCCCATTTTTATGAGTGTCTGGGTGGATTTTTGACGTTGTAATTACTACTGTTCACAACGATGGGCCCAAATTCCCCACCTTTGGATCCCGCGAGATGGCTACCGAAGCAGAGGCAGACCAAAGAGGAGATGGCGGGACGACTTGGATTCATATCAAAAAAGGTGGCGGGAGCATGCTCTTGACAGAGCCGAGTGGCAGAAAGAAGGGGAGGCATTTGCCCAGCAGCGGAACACTATAAATAAGCTATTAAAAAAGTCAACACAAAGTCATGACTCATGACATTCAAAGCAGCCGCTTAGTACAATAATCAAATTAAAAAAGTTCCCTTCCCGCTGAGCTGACGTTTTTGTCGAAAATAACGACGAGCGACGCTGGCACAATTTTCACGCCCGTCGTCAATCAATTTGATCGATCTAGAATCGGTGCATAAATTGGTGTGATAAAAATTTAACACGAACTTTTTCCCGCGCTAATGATCACAGGGGCCCATTTATTCGTATTCTGTTACAGTAACCGGCCATAAAGGTTGCTCATCGGTCTTCTCTGCTGAAATCGGCTTCGTAGAGCGTTGTCTCACTCTAACTTACGTGACGCCAATTGTCTCTTTCCAAAGACATTATGCATTCATGACCAGATAGATTATTACGTAACTCGCTCGCAATCGCCGTCGTGTTCATTTTGACAGTTCTTGTATGAATGTGACAGCTAGCTGATTCCGATGCCAATTGTCAGCCCATACATGAACTGTCAAAATGAAGACGATGGCGATCGCGAGCGAGTTACGTAATAAGCCTGCAGGTACTTTATTTTAATCCTCCCCTATTGCCCTTTCAAGCTAGTCTGGGAGCAAAGAAAAAACTAAGAATGTAAGTACCAGTTGCTTCTCTTCCCGTGCAGTATTAGCCCATCGAGGGATAAAACTGCTGGTGCCTGAATATGAGAAACTTGGAAGCGAACTTATCGCTTCGCTTGGCAGATGGTAGAGCTATCCAGAGGTTGCAAAAGGCCTTGCCACCCATAAATTCTTATACATACATGCATACATAAATCACGACTTTATCGCTTACGGGGTAGACTGACAACAAGACCTAAGGCTTCATTTGGCATGATGGTGGCCGTATAGGTGGAAAGGGCAATCAAAATAGTGATGTTCTCTCGATGAGGTTTTACATTCTGCGCGGGAAGAGAAGCAACTATTCAGTACATTCTATGTTTTTCTTTGCTCCCATACCAGTAAAGAGATTTTCTAGACTAAGGCTATATTTAGAATTTCTTAAATTCCGCATCACAATGCCTTCCATACGATTACGATTAGACTTTATTGACAAACTAGCTGTTCCCAGCGACTTCGTCTGCAAAGAATTCGTTTATCGCTATCCCGCGGGAACTACGCAATTTTCCGGGATAAAAAGTAGCCTATGTGCTATTCCAGACTTTTCTCTATCTATGTGCCGAATTTCATCCAGATCCGTTGGGCCGTTCTAGCGTGATTGAGTAACAAACAAACATCCATCCATCCATACTTTCGCATTTATAATATTAGTTAGATTCTACGCGAAACGTTAGGTGCGCGATAAATATGCATCACCTTAATCCGATTACGCCCTGCCATGAATTTTATACATATTCATTCCGTCTCTGACCTAGGGGTACTTGATAGTGTAGAAGTAGATTTATCCTTATTTTTGTCCTCCACTGTGTGGTTCGCCAGTGAAAGGTTAAGGGCAAGCTTAAGGAGGGCACGGGTGATGGATCGCGGTGACTTCTGCCCAATATTAACTATCAAACCAACCAGAATGTATACAAATATGTCCTTTGTAATATGATATATCGTTTAATGTCAGTGCCAGTTTCTTTTTGCGGTGGGTACAGTGAGGGAAATGTTTACACGTACGGTAGAACCCTGTCGCAATTGACACGCCGCCGTCACTTAAACTCGAGTCGTATGTCGCCTTATTGCGATAGGGTGATACGGTGATACGTGAATACCTGTTATTGAAGACCTGTTGTGTTCCTGTACGGAATAACAGATTACTATAGGGGGAAAATAAGCAGACGGGTCACCTGATGTAAAGTGATCGCCATCGCCCAGGGACACCTACAAGACGTGGGGAATCACAGGTGCGTTGCCGGCATTTTCAGGAACAGGGGCCTTACCATGACGTCTTAATGCGATTAATGCGCTCGCTGTCAGATTTATACTACAAGTGACAGCTAAAACTTGAACTGAGTCGGAATTAGGACGTCATTAAGGTTTCTGGTTTCTCGCCGCATTTTTTTTTCTCGAGTTTCGAGAATTCTCGACTCCAATTTCTCGAGTTGTCTCGACTTTCGAGTCTTTGGTAAGAAATTGTAAATTATTGCTGAAAATAGCATCAAAAACAAATAAAAATCAGAATTCTCTTATTGCACTTTGCACTGCAAGTTATAAATGGGCATTTCTTCACTAACTGGGCAACTTTATCCCGAATTTTGTCCCGACAAACAGTCCCGTGGCTAACTTTTTTCATAGGTTAATTATTTTATTTCATTATTATCACTGAGCAAACTTAAAAGGCATAATAAATACTACACAGAAATAAAGATTAATTGTTTTAAATATTATTGAGGCAGTTTTAAATATGAGCTAGAGGACTGTTCATAAAACTGCGGGACAACATTGACATTAAATAGGCAGATTTATTTTGAGTATAATATTAGACAAAATTAAAACTATGCCTGTTATTTAACATTAATATGGGCGGCGTTATCACTATTAAAAGTGGCAAAATGGTGAGTCTGACTTAAGCCCTTATATCGTCCTTATATCGCCCTTATATAGCCCTTATATCGTGTTCGCCGGAACTCGAGAGTCTCGAGAGTTGGCTATTTTTTTCTCGTCTCGAATGGAGGCGAAACTCTCGAGTTGTCTCGAGTTCGAGAAGTCTCGAGCAGAAACCCTAGATGTCATGGTAAGGCCCCAGGTAGGTTCGCTTTTTAAAGATCCCTAAGTTGTACCGCTCGTGGTTGTAAATAATAACTAATTTATCAATAAAATTATCTTGAAGAATTAGACTAGGTATGTTACTATTTTGGTAGTGACCACGTCTGAACTCTTAGCAATAAATCACGAATAAAAAAAAAAAGTTCGGATTGTTTGTGTAATTTTATTCATTAGCAGTTTAGGTATGAATATGTTGAAATTGTGACTGTAGTTGTTGACCCCTAAGTCAAAAGAGTAAAGATATAGAATCGTTTAATGATGAGTTTTAGACCAATATTTGGAATTATTTTCTATCAAGCCGATTTCCTCCAATCGTATGTCGAGCGTGTTAGATATTAAGATTTATATATACTTTTAAGTATTAAATGAAGCGTAATGTATGACGATACCCACTGACCAGCCATGCGGGTTGTGGGTCGGGAACGAATCACAAGCCAGTATGGCCGTGTTAGCAAAATTTTGTAATACATAGTAAATAAGTTATAATAATAATTGTAGCATTATAAATTATGTAACTTTTAGTTTATAACTCTTTTAGAATAACAAAATAGTAGTTTAAGTGACCACCCGACTTTCGGTGACGTCACTTGTTTACGACAAACCCAGATGGCAAGGGGAAGTTATAAAAGGCTTCCCTAAGCCAGGGAGGTGGTCTTTTCGTTGCCAGTCGTCGTGGTGATCGGACGTCAGTTAAGTATTTGTTCCGTCACTATGTAATGTCGCTATATACTTGTTTTATACTTGCTTTATTTGGACTTACACCTGTTTTTGCTAATTAGTGTCTTACATCTATCAGATTCATGTTATACCTATTGTATATTCTCACTCCGAATATTTAATATAGTGTTTTCCTATAAATAGAAACCTTAGCCTTTTAAATGATAAGCCACGTACCAATAAATATACCGAATAATAATAATATCCTTTACATGATGCTTTGCTTCTTTACCAATAAACCTTTTAAATCATAATAACATAGTTTGTTATTTTATACCCCCTCGGCTTGTAGCTTCGGCGAATCGTTTAATAACTTATATATGTGACAGGTTACCACCCGATAACGTAGTATGTTAATTGTACAGTGGAATATTCGCAAGGTACCAAAATAAGGTAACATGTCACATGTACATAATTTAACCGATTCTCTTAGGGGAATCTAACATCAGAAGTGGGATAAAGCCTAGCTTAGTTATTAACGAATTTCGTTTAATACTTTTTTTTTTGTTTCATGGACAACACTGGTGAAAAGAGAAAATTTATCACATCATTGATGTGGCGTACAACATAGCCGCCGCAGCCAGCGTCCTGTTGACACCGCGATCTAACGGACGAGTTTCAACAAAGTACGAGGTGACTCGGCTACTGCAGAGAGGCCAGTAATTATTTAAGTTCCCTTATATAATTATTTAAGTGAACTTTGTGTATCGAATTCAAAAAGTGAGAAAATAATAATAATTATTATTCATTCTCGCACAAAGCTTTTGATGGTTGTATTTTCTTAGGACCTGGTGCTGTATCTTTTTGATTCCGTTAACCCATAATGCTAAAACTAGATTTTGAGACTCCTTCTTTTGAAGTCTATAAAAAATAAACCGTTAGGTATTATCGTTACTTGTTCAGAATTCCTGCCATCATATATTTCAAATAATTATTTAATTAAACTTTGTCACTTGTCTAAAGGTTACGTATTATGTAATTTACCGGCTGTTTTAAAAATATCTCAAAGTCCTTGAAACTTGTGGTCAACCAATTCAGTAAAATTTTAGTACTTACATAAAGAACTGGTCTGTTTACAGTAGTATCCCACCAAAATATCCAGATATTAATTTTAGTAACATTTCGAGCAGCTAGGATTAAACCCGTAAAGTATTCACCGCGAATATACAACTTTAAAATTATTGCACTTTATTCTGAAGTCTTGACGTAAACTACGAGGGTAGTCAAACACAAAAGCAGAACTGTTAGAGATATTGTTGATTACACATACAATATCTAATAATGATTAATCTCTTCTTTAATGGATAATCAAAAAGTAATTTCTTTACGATAAATTAGAATATGGATTGAGTAAATATACGTACTTAGTTTATACTACCATCAATGATAATAATTATGATGTGTAGGGTAGTCTGTTGGCAGTTAATATTGTTAGTAGTTAGATGCTTTAGTACTGATTATATTATTTTTCGGTTAAGGTTGACGCTGAATCAGTGAAGTTGAGTTTTCAGTTGTTTATTGCTTTGTCAAGTTACCCCTGCGATAGATTCAACTAACTTTTTGTGTAATACATTCAGAAGTCTGAATCCTCCTTTTAGAATCCATATCCAAATGTTGTATTTAACTGTAAGGAACTCTTTTCAGTTTCCGTCGATTTTTACAACCTTTCACGCGAAAATCGCTAACCCAACTTGGATGGGATTACTCTGGCAGTTTATAATTATACTTTTATGTCTGATAGAATTTCAGATTGCCTATGATCTATTCAGAATAACATTTAGAATGTTTTTCATGATGTTATAATATAATTCTACACCGACGCGAATGGTATACAAGGGAAAATTGTTCAGTGACAGTAATGACACTTTTATTACCATGTTTCATTTACCTCTGCCTCTTAAGGTGTTTTGTACGAAAACCTTCTTTAGCTATTAGCTGAAACTTGGCTGAAACTAGGTTTTTAGTACATACAAGCACATATATACTAGATAACATAGTACCTACAATATATTATAACTTTATTCTGTTAGATGTTCTGAGATTTTATTTGAATTAATTTTATACAATTAGAAAGTAGGTACTTAATCTTGACCTATTTATTTACTGTGGTGTTTGAACTTGACACGAGTAAATTATAGTAATAAATCATCGATTTTGAAGAATAGGTACATATGACAGTTTTCGTATAATGCTGTGAGTAAGTTGTTTATCTACCTCCTTTTAACACATTAGTAGAAAAGGAATTGGTTGTACACGATATTTTTATAGAATTTTGTTCCGCAGAAATTGTTTCTCATATTCTCATTTCATAGAATGATTTATTAATGAAAAACTTATTTCATATAATATCAATTCATTGATTTTTAGAGCCAATAATTTTTATTTTATTTTTAACCTTTCCGTAACGTTATTTTTTTAACTCATTGCGTAACGTTGCTGACGTCAGGGTGAGTGTGGTAAATAGCGACATCTGTTGTGTCGCAACCACTTTGCGTACCTCACTTTGAGGGTCGATAGATTGATTTGATCGATACCAAGCGATTTAACCAAATGCCGATAGATGACGTAACTTAGCCTACCCCCAAAAGCAACCATTAAATTTATCGTTCATAAAACTATCGTCCGTAAACCGACTTTATAGACAACCGTTTTTTTTTTTATATTTAAATACTTACATGGTAGAATGACAAATTAAATATCATAAATTCTTAGATCATTTACCTGGTGTAATAGTTATTACGATGAAAATCATTTCATATACAAGGATGCTACTTTCATTTCAGCCGAAAGATTTAAAATAGCATAACCCTGCGTTTTTGGTAGAATTTTGTTTTTGTTACGACCGTAGTACTAACTTAACCTTACCTACTTTTCTAAGTAAGTACTTGCCTATTATTTTATAATTCGCAATAGACAAGTATTTTTTTTATAAAAATACCTACATCTTACAAAAAAAAAAAAACTTGTGTGAATAATAAATCTAAATCTGTGTTTTGTTAAATCTGTGATATTGATTCAAAACATTCTGAATTATTAATGATTATAAAGTTGAATCCCCTTGATATCGATTTCATAAGTATATACTTGTGTAATGGTCAGTTTGGCCGAGCTAATTATTTATATTATTTTTACATTTAATTTGTTATTCGGTACCTATCTTTAGATGAGATCGTTGATCGCAGTTCAAACAATAGTTTGAGTAACTACCTACATAAATTAATAAATAAATTAATAAAATACTTAGCGTTGAGTAGGCAGTTACAGGACATCTTGCCCTTGGTAGTTGGCGGATAATACTATGGTATTGAGTTGACTATTCTTTCACTGGTTTGTACTTATGAGTATGTAGGTATGTACAAATTTATGATCTGTACCGTAACATTAATGTTGGTGTTGTTTGTGCTTAATTGACGACATTTATAATGTTCAATCACTTTAACTAAAGGTGATTGCTACAATAATCCTGAAATTGACAGAATTGTGTACAACATAAATAATAATGTATTTATTTGATTATTTTAATTGACTTGACTACTATGATTGACTTTGTAAGATTCCGCTGGTCGACCACTTACTTGGTGTCATGTCTATCCCACCGGCAGCGGGTGGAGGGGACTGGCATGTCTAGGTAACTGGTATACTCTTACACTAGACGAGATGTGAATAACGATTATCATGATAATGACAAATTGACTACTATGATTGACTTTGTAAGATTCCGCTGGTCGACCACTTACTTGGTGTCATGTCTATCCCACCGGCAGCGGGTGGAGGGGACTGGCATGTCTAGGTAACTGGTATACTCTTACTCTAGACAAGATGTGAATAACGATGATCATGATAATGACAAATTGACCATAGCCAAGAGGCCCACCTCTCTTTTATAATTAATTTAAAAATTTATGTAGTTATTTTAATTTAGTAGTAGACTTAGTTTTGTATTTACATTTTAAGTATCTGTTTTTTTTTCATGCTGACATTAAATAAAATAATTACTACCCAATGAAAATATAACTACTACGATTGTCGATTTTGTTGATAATTCATATAATAATAATAAAAATAATAATAGTCTGGTCCGTGGCTGTGCTATGCCGGTGCCTGTGGTGAACCGATGGTTGTGCTTTGTTAGAGCCTAAGGTGATTCTGTGGTTGAGCTATGCTGGTGCCTGTGGTAACCGATGGCTGTACGCTAAGCTGGTGCCTAAGGTGATTCGGTGGTTGAGCTATGCTGGTGCCTGTGGTAACCGATGGCTGTATGCTAAGCTGGTGCCTAAGGTGATTCTGTGGTTAAGCTTTGCTGGTGCCTGTGGTAACCGATGATTGTGCTTTGCTGGTGCCTAAGGTGATCCTGTGGTTTGCTATGCCGGTGCCCGTGTTAAAAGCGACAAATAAATGACTTATGATTGATGACTTATGACTTATGACTGGTGGCTTAAACACGTGGTTGTGCTAAGCTGGTGCCTAAGGAACGCCCATGGTTGTGCAAAGTGTCAAGCCCATGGCTGTATGCTAAGCCGGTGCCTGGGGATCGCCCATGGCTGTATGCTAAGCTGGTGCCTGTGTTAAGCCCATGGCTTTATGCTAAGCCGGTGCCTGGGGAACGCCCATGGCTGTATGCTAAGCTGGTGCCTGTGTTAAGCCCATGGCTGTATGCTAAGCCGGTGCCTGGGGAACACCCATGGTTATGCAAAGCCGGTGCCTGTGTTAGACCCAAGGTTGTGCTATGCCGGTACACGTGACTAAGACTATGTTTATCCCATTCATTAAGAAATTCATCTGTGATTGACACATTTATAATACAACAATATCTATTAATTGAGAACACACATTATTACTTGTGATAATAAATTTATGTTTGTGTTTCGATGATTTTAATGTACTCCGAGAACGTAGTACATATCAGAATGGCCGTGTTAGATATTAAGATTTATATATACTTTTAAGTATTAAATGAAGCGTAATGTATGACGATACCCACTGACCAGCCATGCGGGTTGTGGGTCGGGAACGAATCACAAGCCAGTATGGCCGTGTTAGCAAAATTTTGTAATACATAGTAAATAAGTTATAATAATAATTGTAGCATTATAAATTATGTAACTTTTAGTTTATAACTCTTTTAGAATAACAAAATAGTAGTTTAAGTGACCACCCGACTTTCGGTGACGTCACTTGTTTACGACAAACCCAGATGGCAAGGGGAAGTTATAAAAGGCTTCCCTAAGCCAGGGAGGTGGTCTTTTCGTTGCCAGTCGTCGTGGTGATCGGACGTCAGTTAAGTATTTGTTCCGTCACTATGTAATGTCGCTATATACTTGTTTTATACTTGCTTTATTTGGACTTACACCTGTTTTTGCTAATTAGTGTCTTACATCTATCAGATTCATGTTATACCTATTGTATATTCTCACTCCGAATATTTAATATAGTGTTTTCCTATAAATAGAAACCTTAGCCTTTTAAATGATAAGCCACGTACCAATAAATATACCGAATAATAATAATATCCTTTACATAATGCTTTGCTTCTTTACCAATAAACCTTTTAAATCATAATAACATAGTTTGTTATTTTATACCCCCTCGGCTTGTAGCTTCGGCGAATCGTTTAATAACTTATATATGTGACAGGTTACCACCCGATAACGTAGTATGTTAATTGTACAGTGGAATATTCGCAAGGTACCAAAATAAGGTAACATGTCACATGTACATAATTTAACCGATTCTCTTAGGGGAATCTAACAAGCGCGGCCACGATCTTTGAAATACGATGAATATTATATAAGTACTAAAACAAACAGTTTTTCTTAAAAGGCTGCCTAAGGAACATGAATTTCAACGATTTAGGTGTTTTCAACATGAAACTATCTTTAGACTCAATCATAGTTACACAAATGGATACCTAACTGATGTAGTTATCAAAGTCGAGTAATTAGTCTGCAACATGTGGAGCATTAGTCAACTTTTATACGTGAGTTATCCGTTTGAGTGACTACGATTTAGGTGTTATCAGCCTCTAAGCTTAGAACAAAGACCTCCGCAAAGTAACGCCTTAACCTTTACTATTATTCTGTTTGAGGTAAAGTCATAAACCCATCCGACGCTCCATTTACCACGTACCTGAAGAAAACTGAAAATTTAATGCCTTAACTCTGCACGTCATAAAAAGTTTCAATGTAACTTGCTCTTACATTTTGTAAAACTTGCATTTTCCACATAAAACTCGGAATAGCAAAACGGGGCAACACTCGCGTAAATTGCGGGGGTGTCTCGTTATTTCCAACAACGAACTCATTAAATACAGTGAAAAAAAGCTGTTTATAGCTAGTGTTGCTATTAAAATAATTTTAACTTGCGAGTTTTAATAATTGTATTAATGAAATCAGAATAAAAGAGATTTACAAATACACAATTATTTAAATATAGAAAAAAACTTGAAATTAAAATGTAATTCGTAAAGAGAACTCAGCAAAACAGGCATTAGATTAACACGCCCTAGGTACCTACCTATTTATTTACCAATAGGTATGCAATTTAAATCAACTTGTTCGCACAAACTCAACCAACCAACCGGATTTTCTTTTTATTCTCTGCACAATGGCAACCCTCGATATATCAGTTCACAAAATGGCCGCCATGTACGTTGAAACAAAAAGCAAATGGCCGAAATGGGCAATCTCGAGCAGCGGCCCGTGAAGTTGCCCCGAAACAATCGCGGGTGATATTGATATAGCTGCAAAGAATGTTGCCCGACATGTAGGCAATTGTTGCCTGGCCCCTATTTTAAGATGGTGAAATAGGGGCCTGGTAGTTTTGCGTAGACATTGGGAACTAAGGTTTTAGCTAAAACTAAACTTTACGGCTTTTCCTATTTTTAAAAATTTTGTATAAACTTGCAACGTATGTATGTAAGTACGTTTGTCCGTGTGGTGTGGAATCTTGCGGCACAATTTCGAAGCAGATATCTTTATCCGATTGAGCTGAAATTTTTCATACTTACGTAAGTCAGATGATAATACAATAATCTTGTAGTAGAATTCTGGTGGTCCAGCCAGGGTCGTCTCCGCGGGAGAGAACTCTTCAACGGTTGGTCCGATTGACTTGAAATTTGGCACACATATTAGGTATGTAGGACGGATGGCAATGCAAGTACAGTCAGCAAAAAAGCTTCTATCCAAAATGAAATTATTAGATTAGGTTATTTTAAACGAATCCCAATAAAGTAACACATTTTTTTTTATATGAATAGGAAGGCAAACGAGCAAGTGGGTCACTTGATGGTAAGCGATCACCACAGCCCATAGACACCCGCGACCCCCGAGGGATTGCAGATGCGTTGCCAACCTAGAGGGCTAAGATGAAATGCCTCTTGTGCCTGTAATTTCCCCGGCTGTCTTACTCTCCACACCGGAACACAGCATGCAAGCATTGCTGCTTAGCGGCAGGATTAGCGAGTAAGATGGTGGTAGCGATCCGGACGGACCTTGCACAAGGTCCTACCACCCGCACATTTACAAGTAGAGACGTATTTATTATTAGTTTTAGGTAAGTAGGTTTAAGTTATTTTTAAGTTCAGACTGTATTTTTTTGGTATTATTTGTTTTTCTTTGAATAAATTTCAATACATACATAGTAGAGACGTTATTTACAATTATTTATAGATTAAGATAAAACGGGGCTTATACATAACGTCACGTCTTTTTCACATATGAAAAAAAGAAAGAAAGAAAGTAAACATTTATTCATGATTATGCATAGGCAGAGACTAGTTTGTTCCATTTGCTACGATCTTGACATGTATACCTCTTTCACTTCATCCACATTTATCAATCTCTTCGTACATGCTCGTTCGTTAAGGGTACTCTTGACCTGATCAATATATAAAACCGGATATTGTATAATACACCGTGTTGCACAAAAAATAATTATAACCTTAAAAATAATAATAATAATAATTAGGGTACAATTCACACAAATTGACCTAGTCCCAAAGTAAGCGCTACTAAGGCTTGTGTTATGGGTACTAGACAACGATATACATACTTATATAGAGAAATACATACTTAAATAGATAGAAACATCCATGACTCAGGAACAAATATTTGTGCTCATCACACAAATATATGCCCTTACTAGGATTCGAACCCAGAACGCTTGCTTCGCAGGCAGGGTCACTACCAACTGAGCCAACCACGTCGTCAAAAATACTTACAAAGACAAAATTACCCTTTTGTGGGATCTCTTCTAACTAACACAGTAAAACTGAAACATATAACAACCCACATACATTTCCTTGAACAAAAACAAATATAAGACATTGCTTTCCTTGTGGACAGAAAACATTTCCTTGACCGCCTACAGGAATACAAATACATCATATTAGAAATATTGACATAATACAGAACATTATACCTATTTATTAATTAAATCAGGCATTACTTTGCAGAGTCCATTTTAATGAACAAAAAACATTTACCTTGCATATAATTATGTTTTTAAAGAAACCGGTTTTCACACCAATTCAGGTTTTGTGAGCGAAATAAACCGGTTAACTTGGTTTAAACGCCATCTCTTGTCATCTCTCTTCAAACATTAATTTGTAGCTAGCGCATGAAGAAAAGAGATAGAATGAGCATCGCAGCGACTGAGCGCGTGCGGTGCGGTGGGCGCGGCATTGCTTTAAGTAAAACCGGTTCCAAGACTTCATTCTTCGTACTAACCGGTACCAGAATTATGTTAATACCTACTATTTTGTTCCTTCCGTTAACATGTTATTCCAATGAACGTAGTTATACCGGTTTTCTGGACTATATTAACCGCTATTTCTAGACCGGTTTCGGGTTCGAAGTAAACCACGACGTCAGTGTATTTTGATCCGACAAATTTCAACAAATGGGTATAGACTCATTATATTGTCCAGCACTAATGAGCATAAAACTCAGATTTTAGTCACCATTTAAATTTCACCTTGTAGTAAAGTTTCCATAAACAAACAAAGCTATGCCCCGATTATATGACTGAAACGCAAGCTCATTGCCGGCCCGCCTCCGCAGTTGATCGCCGTTTTTGCAAGATTAATGACGCGTGCGCCGTCTGAAAAGGTTGGATCGCTGGTAATTTACTCGCAGAAAGCTTGGGAACAGATTTGGTAAAAGAATAGTCGTGGACGAAAAAAACTACGCTAATAGGGTAAGTAAGTTTACCTCTGCGTTTTTGAGGTTTCGTGAAATCTATACAGGGTGACACTTAAATCGTGAACATGTCTGGGCATGGTATATGTATAAAATAAAATTTTGAAAAAAATCAGAACTAGGACGAAGCCGCAAACACATATACAATCACGTCTATATGCCGTAGGGGGTAGACAGAGCCTTAGCTAACAAGACCTAAAGGCCACAACTAGTTCTGTATAAAAGCGGTCGCACCTGTCGACTGATTTTAAGAACTTCAACTTATCAGCAGTTATAAAAAAACAGTAGTCAGTCAGTATTATATAAAAAAAAAAGTTAAGTAAATGGTTTGTTCGAATTCTGAACAGGTGAAGTCGGGGGCAACATCTAATTGGTATTCCTATATTTCTAACAACAATCTTTTATAAGACTAGTTCTGTCGTCAACAAAAGTTATATATCAAAGGACGAGAAAAGCAGCATGACTTTGTCCTTAAAGATTAAGGAGACATTGGTATAGACTCGGAAGTCGTATAGCGTGGTATAGCTCCTTGTGATGATGTAGTGTGATGGATGGACCGCCTCACCGGAGTGAGGGATCATATTATATGAGAGCTTAATAAAGAAGAGACGCGCACACTATTATATCAAGCTGCGTTACAGATTGCAGCGATTTAGTTGTTATTTGATAATGTAGTCTCACACTTACTTCCACGGGAGCAACAAAAAACGTAGAATGTACCAGTTGCTTCTCTTGCCTCGCAGATGGTAAAAGCCCATCGAGGGAATGGGCGAAAATCTTAGGAACCCACCACTATTTTTGATTCCCCTTTCCACTCCTACGACCACAATCATGCTGAACGTGGCATTTCTGTTACCTCAGGCTCTGTTTACCCCGTAAGGGATAAAGACGTGATTTATGCACGTATGTTTGTATGTTGCATTTACAGAAGTACCTAAACCAACATTTAAACCGTTAAAAGTTCAAAAGGACAGATCTCCAAAAAGACTGGTTTCGTTTTTTTAGACTGGATAAGTTTTGTACATACAAAACTATAACTATGTATGTATGTAATACTCTTTATTATACACCAATTGTTTTTTATTGTTGTTGTTTATTTTTTTAAGCCAGTTTTTTTAGAGATTCGTACTTTTGACTTACTAGGACGGCGGTATACCAGGTGGAAAATGGTACCTACATAAAACTAAGTATAATTACGTATTAAGAAAAAGCGAGCAATAGCGAATTATACATAGCGAAACTTGACCTTCCACTATACTCATCAATCTACGTACGTGATCGTGTTACATAATGCATAACATAATATATAGTGTCACGGCACCGTCGAGGCAAAAATATATAATGTAATAAAAGAAATGCTTTCATAGTAGATGCCACGTTTTTTCGGGGGCACGTGTCTGTCTGTCTTATATAACTATTATACCTACAACTCGGCGCTAAATTCTCTCGAGACAATTTCGCCTAATCACTTTTTGGAAAGAACAAAGAAGGTTCTCTCCTCCCATCTACTCAAAGGTTAATTGGGGGGTTTCCATGTCTTGATACGATTCAACTCTGATTCAGTTTATTTTCGCTCGCTGTCAGATCCACACTAAAAATGACAGCTAAAACCTGAACTGAGTCGGAATTGAATCACATTAAGACGTCGATAAAGAGAAATTATACTAATACCATCACCATCTTACTTGCTAATCCTGCCGCTAAGCAGCAGTGCTTGCACTGCTGTGTTCCGGTGTGGAGAGTAAGACAGCCGGGAAAATTACGGGCACAAGAGGCATTTCATCTAAGTCCTCTAGGTTGGCAACGCATCTGCAATCCCTCCGAGGTTGTGGGTGTCTATGGGCAGTGGTGATCGTTTACCATCAGGTGACCCACTTGCTCGTTTGCCTTCCTATTCACATAAAAAAAATAATAATAATAATATAATGTTTTTGACAATAGTGTTTGTTTCTTTACTGGTCACAATAAAGCATGTACACACACTTTATACTTACTTACCTACGATCAAGATTATTGTCATATTGTTCCAGTTTCACAAAATCAAAGATTTCCGAGCTTTTAAAAATAAAATTTGGGTTTAACTGTTGCAACACGGTTTGTTTTCCGTTAGCAAAATATGGAATATTTTCCAGATTCCAAAGTTATTCCTGAAATGTGCAGCTAGCTTATTACGTATTGTCTAACTCGCTCGCAATCGCCATCGTGTTCATTTTGACAGTTCTTGTATGAATGTGACAGCTAGCTGATTCCGATGCCAATTGTCAGCCCATACATGAACTGTCAAAATGAAGACGATGGTGATCGCGAGCGAGTTACGTAATAAGCCTGCAGAATTGAATTTGAAACGGTATCGTGGGCATTTCGGTGAATAAAACTACTTGAAGGAAGCAGCTGCAGTTATGCAGTTTATTTCACCTACTTCAAACTCCAGTGAGCTATGCTGCAATTTATTCTTCTTTCGTTTCTTAAGTTTCTTGGTTTTTACGTTCCACTTGCTTCGATCGTGACATATTCGTGGCTTCACTAACATTCATCAATCTCTTCGTATTACGTCGGTTTAAGGTGCCTACTCTTGACCTGATCTTTTATCAAAACGTCTCCAATTTGGCCACGGGTTGTCCGTCTAGGCCTTCGTTTTAATGTACGGAACTAAAAACTAAAATAGAAAGTCTAACTTTTTTTATCCACATATATATCCAATTTCCTTTTTCCTAAATGTGCTTCTTTATTCTCTCTTTTTGCGTATCGAATGTGTGTGAATAACTATCCCTTTCTCTCTCTTTCAAATATCTATCAAAATATGAAAATATGACCAACAACAGCTTACCTTCTCAGTTAACGCTTAAACGATCGCTCAAAATTCCATCATAAATTTGAAACGTCCACTCGATTAAATACCAATAACATATAGGGCCCAATAAAGAGTTCAGAACGAATTGTGCTTTGTTGGGTAATCAAATAAAATTAGGATCTTATTTCCTGGCGACAGGCCGATCCAATTAGGATGGCTTGTTGGGGCACTCGCCGGGGCTTGTGCGGACAAGTTACTAGCTTTAGAGGTCGAAAATCCTACTAATATTATAAATGCGAAAGTTTTTGACGATGTGAGCGAGCGATTGTGTATGTTTGTTCCTTCTTCACGCTAAAACAACTGTAGGCTTATTATTATCTAACTCGCTCGCAATCGCCATTGTCTTCATTTTGACAGTTCATGTATGGGCTGACAAGCTAGCTGTCATATTCATACAAGAACTGTCAAAATGAACACGATGGCGATCGCGAGCGAGTTAGACAATAAGCCTACTGGATTTGGATAAAATTTGGAACGGAGCTAGCTGGTACCCTAGATTAAGACATAGTCTACTTTTTATCCCGGAAAATTGCATAGTTCCCGCGGGATTTTATGTGAATAAAGAATTATGAATTATGATAATAAACATGTTAAAAGTCGTAGCTGCCTAGAGTCGCCACGTAAATAATTATTGCAGAACATACTCTATCAACATCAGTTCGTAACTTCGTAAGTCTAATTCATAAATATAATATTTTACGAATTGGAGAGCTTGGGTTCCCACGCGGGCCCAGTGCGGATTCGGTACTTCACACACACCATTGAATTTGCTCACGATGTTTTCCTTCACCGACTTCACATGGCAAATTTCAAATGTGATACCTATCTATACCTCGTTGGTGGACGTCCTACGCTGCTGCGCTTACCATCCGCGGCCTCCAAAGACCTCCGCTCATGACTTAGCCCGGCCTAATATCGAGGCACCCATTTCTACCTTCACGTGAACTCGTTATTGCTTTACTCAAACTGCGCGGACTTATCGCAAACATAAACATCTTTCACCCATTCCCACTCACAGTAACGTGGTTAAGCTAAGGGAACTAGATTACTTCGATAAACGTGTTGAAGCCGTTGTTTATATAAATTCCGGCTAGATGGCGCTTTAGCAGATTCAAATTTAGTATCGTTTGTTACCCATAATAACTTTATAAAGCTGAATTTACATTATGCAACTAATTTCGTGCAACTAGCATCACACTGCGGCGTTTGATTAATCACTTTTGAAGCGTTAAGTTATCGGCCGAGCAATGTAATGCTAGTTGCACGAAATTAGGTGCATAATGTAAATTCGGCTTTAATGTATTGAATGTAATTACAGTTCATTTTGTTCCTCACTAGATGAAGCTGTACCGTGCTACAAACTAGCTATAATGTTTGTTTCTTTGAAATGTAGATAACCGTCGGATTTTCTCAAAGTAAATTGAATCTTTGCAAAGTTAACAGAGTTTGATAAACACAAGATGTAAGATATAATGCTAAGATGAGCATCTGCTAACTATTTAACACTAATAGAATTAATATATTATGTGCTGTATTGAATCAGGCGGTTGGCGGTACTTTGCGTGGAGGGTCATAATTAATGAACAAATAACGATAAATTTTAAAATTTAATTACCCCCTCGCGTTAATCGAGTTACATACATACATAGGTAGATCAAAAAATCACGTCTCCATATCTTACGGGGTAGACAGAGCCTGAGGTAACACGACCTAAAAGCCACGTTCAGCATAATTGTGGGCGTTTAGGTGGAAAGGGGAATCAAAATAGTGATGCGTTGCTAGCCGCATCGCCTATAACATGATTCCTAAGATTTCGCCGTCGATACGCGTACATTCTATGTTTTATCTTTGCTCCCAAACTAGCTTGGAAGACCCGGGCTGTATGAAGCCACTTACCACCCGCTACCTGGCCCCAGGTGAACACGGAAAATTGTGTACACACCTCGGGCGGTGATAAAGAAAAAGAATGCCTCAGGTCGCATCTTTATCGTCCTCGCCTTTGGTTCGTACGACAAATGCGTTTTGTGACATTCTTTATTTCACCATAGTCGGAATGCAATAATACTGTAACGCGCAACTTAAAATAATATGGCGTTAATTAAGCTACTATTGATTTTTAGCAGAAAATAAAAACAGGTGAAACATGAAAATAGGCTATTAAAAATAGACGTCCAATTTACTCTTGCCCCTAGCGATATCGGGGTTATCGGATATTCCCGGAACGTGCATTGTTATTATTGTACGCTTTCATGTCTGCCGTGTCTATGCTTTTGCTTGTCATGACTGTCACTTCGAATACATTGATTAGACTACACAATTTCAATAAGGGGGTTGCTCTTCCATACAAATCTTCCGTGCAGCTGCATTTCGTCCACAGGCTTAATTTTAATGCGGTTTTTTGAGGATAGTTAGATATGGATAAATTGTGTGCGCAAATTACAAAAAGGTGTGCATTTATCATACCTAAATTGCAGTACGATGCAGTAAATTTCGATGCATTTTACAATAGTGTGAGTAGCTAGTGTCAAATAAAAAAAGTTGTAAAAACCAATCGACTATTTCGAGCAGTCACGTGACCACTAATGTGGCTCAGTGGTTATGACTCAAAGAACTGAATAGTTAGTGACCAAGTTCAAATCCCGAGGCCGCATTTGATTTTTTTATATTTTCTAAACATTTTTTTTATAATTTACAAATTTAAAGTGAGTAAGACCATCTCATTGAGATGTAGGAAACTTTAAGTTAAATTCTATATTCTACTTGTCAAACCAAATCAAAGAAGCTAGGTACTACCTAAGTGGTTTTAAAACAACCACAAACTTAGCAAGTTGATTTAGGGCAATTTATGCCCATTATCAAACTTAAACTTGGCAAAGCTTTCATACCTAGTAAGTACTCTAGTATTAGGATCACACGTGCTCATTACTTTGGCATAGATGGTGGCGCCCCGCAGTCATATTGCCACCTTATAACATGTTTTGCCTTATGTACTAAGAAAAGGTACTCAACTACAGAAATTACACCTATTAAAATAAAAAAGTTCTTCTAGTTAATTACACGAATGCTTCTCACGAGAATCGAACCCTAAACCTCTGCATCAAAACACAGCCATACACCACGGCCACACGGCAATGATTTTAAAATCCGACAGGTGCTAAATACAAAATAGGCCGAGTAAATAGGTTTCCTCAATTATAGAACATTAAAAAAAAACATGCGAGTCAAAAACCTGGCTAGACGGGTAATTAAAAAAACAATGACATGAAATTGTCATAAACTAATGATTGGCAGAACGTGGTGTCTCAAAATAAAAATAAACATTTTATTCGAAATAAATTGAAGTCAATTGGAAGTGAAAGATGTTACGAGCTACGATATTGTACGCAGCGTAGGCATTTATTTGGACGTACAGGTATGTACTTATCAATTAATCATAATATTTTTTTAAGATACAATACTTCAACGTTAGTGTCAGATTGGCACAAAATATTTTGTAAACGCAATTGAAGTGCACAGTCCCGGTGTCTGCATGTAATCAAATCTTGGAAGTGAATTTTGACCCACTTCTAATTGCTCAGATTGACGTGAAATCTGGCATAAGTACTTGTAAGTCAGACTTGTAAGAAGTACTACAGTAATCTTGAAGTGAAATTCTGGTATCGTTCCCGCTGTTGGAAACTCATCAACAGAAAGAGTAACAACCATCCATGCATTACGTTTACGTCTAATTATAACTTTTAGAACTCAGAGGAATCTGTAGTGCTCGAATCGAACTTGCTATTGACCAGGTTTTTTAGGGTTCCGTACCCAAAGGGTGAAAACGGGACTCTAATTACCTACTAAGATTCCACTGTCCATCTGTCTGTCTGTATGTACCGTCTGTCTGTCACCAGGCTGTTATAGTATCTCATGAACCGTGATAGATGAAATTTTCACAGATGATGTATTTCTGAGGCAGCTATAACAACAAATACTAAAACAATATATTTTTGTCCATCTGTCTATGTAAGTAAAGTAACCAATGTAAAATAAATAAATAATTAAATATCATGGGACAAATTACACCAATTGACCCAGTCTTGTACTATGGGTACCAGACCAGGCAACGGATAAACATACTTATATAATGTAGGTAAATACATACTTAAATACATACAACCCAAATGACCTCAAACTGCTTACATTTTGCTTAGAAGCCACTGTCCGTCTGTCTGTTTGTCTGTCTGTGTCACCAAGCTGTTTCTCATGAACCGTGATATGGCTGTCAGCTATCATGATTGTCTAGCGACAGTTGAAATTTTCACAAATTACGTTTCTCTGTTGCCGTTCTAACATCAAATACTAAAAACAGAATATTTTTGGGAGTCTAAGTATGTAAATAACAAATATAAAATTACCTCATAAAGACTACATCTTGGTTAGGAGGCAGGGCTCTGCTAACACTGGATTTTATATTTACTTGCCGAATTTGTACGAATCCCTCGGTACGAGAGTCCGACCCACACTTGGCCAGTCTTTGTTCGGAACACAAAGGAGCTTATCTATTACCGAGTTCATGCTGTACCATGGTTTATTTTATGGCCACATTATTCAAATTCGTCCGTCTATGGCTGTCTATCTGTCCGTCTGTCCTAACTTTATAGTTTTCTTACCCATATTAGGTAGTTATATTTTACTCATTTTCATGCTGGTCTGGAATGTACCAGTTGCTTCGCTTCTCGCGCAGATGGTAAATGCAAGAATCTTAGGAATCATATTATAGGCGATACGGCAATCCATCACTAGTTTGATTCCGCTTTCCACCTATACGCCCACAATCATGCTTGTTCTTGATGGACTTAAGGTTTTGTAACCTTAGGCTCTGTCTACCTCGTAAGGGATAGACGTGATTTGTGTATGTATGTACATATTTTACAGAGTATCCGACCGGCGTCCGAATACTGAATTTGCCGTCAAAATGATAATTAAAAACTATACGTACGTATGTATACATTATAGAAAGGTATAAGAAAGGTAAGTAAAATAAACAAATAGAAAAAAAGGAACCATAGTAGAAGCACTTATTTTGTCTGTCTGTCTTTCCGTCTGTCCATTCTTCTGGACCATTTTGTGACAATTTATTTATCTGTAGGTTTTTATTTTTAGCTTTGTATGTTTATATAGGAACTAACTTTTGTTTTTTAACTACTTTTGTGATTGTCATAAATAAACTTTTTCTTTATTTCTTTCTGTCTGCCTGTCTGTCTATCCGTTCGTCTGTTTGTCTGTATGTATGTCTGTTTGTCTGTCTGTTCATTTGTCTGTTTGTCTATTCGTTTGTCTGTTTGTTCAACCATCCATCCGGCAGTCCATCCGTTCGTTTGACTGTTTGTCTATGCATCCGACGATCCATCCAGCTATCTGTTTGTCTGTGCATCCGAACAACCGTCCGTCCATCCGTCCATCTGCTTGTTAATCTGTGCGTCTAATCATCCGTCCGTCCGTCCGTCTGTCTGTCTGTCTGTTTGTATTTGCATCTGACCGACTGTCAGTCCGTCCGTTTGTCTGTCTGATTGTCCGTCTGTCCGTGCGTCCGTCTGTCTGTCTGTTTGTCTGTGCGTCCAATCATCCGTCCGTTCGTCCGTTCATATGTCTGTCTGTGCGTCCGACCCTCTATCCGTTCGTCACTGTCCATCTGTTTGTATGTAAACCTGTCTGTCTGTTTGTCTGTCATTATAAATATTATTCATCCATTCGTCTGCCCATCCATCTGTATCCTTTTGTAGTACTGACTGTAGAATAATTTTTCAGATTCACATTGGATTCGGAAGGTACTTAATTTTTGTCTCCAGTAACAGGAAATAAGTGAAGCAAACATCCACTGGACGCGAGCGTATCTTACTTGCTACTATTGTGCAAGAAGAGCAAAAAGTTTACTGCTGGTGTGATGTTAAAAAAAAATTGTTGGTTCTAAAAACACATGAAACATTCTGTAGATTTTTATTGGCGTAATTTGTAATAACATAACATAATGAGATAAAAATAACTAGGGAAAATATCAAGACCGTTAAATGCCAGATGTCCAACAGCGGAGTTTTGTCAACCCTGTTCTGAAGACTTGAAGAGTTTTCGTCCGTCTTTCATGTTCTCATTACCTATGACCAGTAAAGCAAAAGGAAACTGTATGATACAGGGTGATATATATATCACCGTCCAAGTTTTTACGTAGTTTTTTACGTAGGTATCATACGCAATCGTATAGGTACCTACCGTAAGTCGCAGGTTCATGGTGGATGTAAGCCGCTTCCAACCGAGGCAACTGGAGCTGTATGAAGGAGGCCTATGGCCAACAGTGGACGTCCTACAGCTGATATGATGATGATGATGATGATAATGATGACAGGTATCATTTAATGATACTATTTGCAATATTTTAATACCAAACTGAAAAATAATGCTTGTATTTGTTGTGTTGTTGCTTTCGACGGTGATAAAAAAAGTCAGCCTATATAATGCCAAGTAGGAAAATAAGTTATTATTGTTTTTTGTATGCATGTAAAATATATTATTTTGTGAACAATAAATAATAAGTGGCAAATTTCCATTACATGCAATTCAGTTATGAAACTTGAATGAATGAATGATCTGTCGTGTAAAATTTTATGTATTGAATATGTTACGTGATCTACAGTCACCAGCATAAATAAGTGATCACTTGTACCTTGTCACTTCAAAGTCATGTTTGAAAAACCATACGAAATCATGTAACGACTGAAAGCGACAAGGTACAAAAATGATCACTTATTTATGCTGGTGACTGTACAAACTACAATTTCGTGACATCTTTTTATAAATTATTAAATATTTTGAGTTTCGTATTGAGAGACTCGTGTATTTGGAAATGCTTGTATTTTTCGTCTTATTTCCCTAGGTATTGACTATACGTGGGACTGCCTATACAACGGGTTCCATTTCGTACCTTCTAACAATAGTTTGATCATTTGTTCATAGGTATATATGTATATACTATCAATCAACAGGCTAGCAACCCATCGCTCGATTTTGATTCTCCTTTGCACCTATACGCCCACAATCATACTAAACGTGGCCTTTAGGTCTTGTTACCTTAGGCTTTGTCTACACCGTAAGGGATAAAGACGTGATTTAAGTATGTATCTATGTACTATCAATAAAAGAGCCCTGCAGGAAAACTTGAGGAAAAAGTAGTTTCAGTAGGTAGTTACTTCTCACAAAATTTTAGTATGAATTTTCAGTATCTTGGTATGGTTTTTGTAGGAGCATAACTCTCTCAGAATTATAATTAGTTAGGCATAATTATCAATAACTAGTCAGTGTGTGTTATTTCAAAGAACTTATCGCGTTAAAAAACATAATAGAAATAGAAAAATATAAATTTGATCATTAATGGAAGCATGTAATTCTGAGGGAGTTATGCCCAAATGAAAAAAATAGGTATCAAGAGACTTGAATCTATCTACTAAAATTTCGTGAAATTTGACTGAAAACGCTTTTACTCCAAGTTTGCTCCGGGTCGGGTTCCTATATTTCTAACCTACAGTAGAACGTATTCACGATCAACGCGGTCAACAGCACGGTGAATTTTCTTGTCAGTTCAATCAAAATGAAACTTCACTAAGACATTTGCTGTGAAAAAGTACAACAATGTGTCAGGACTTGATTTGTCGCTACCCAGGAATAAGTACATAGTGCGGATAAAACTATTCGTATACCTGTTACAGCGTGTCAAATGTTTATGAATACTGAATAGAATAGTGATACAAATTATTTCAAAAGTGACATCTCACTGGTATTTGGTTTCAAATCAAATTGAAAGTTTCATTTGAAAAATATATCTTTTTTTAACTACCAGCGCTTTGATAAATTAGCCCTTGTGTGCGCATACCACATGTTGCGTGGCGCATTTACTTATGAGTCGAATGATTTCGTTCGTAGTAGCCATTACGCCATAGGTACTATGGCAGCGTGCACGTTTTTTCGACTTTAGATATCAATCACAAAGTCGAATATCTACTTACTATACCAATTAGAAAAATATAGGGACTTACCCGTGGCCCACCTAATTTGTCCACCCGGAAAACCAATACCCAGCTTCCAATACCCAGAAAAAAGGAGCTCCGCTCAAGAGCGGAGCTCCATCAAAAACCAGGTGGACAACCTGTAGGTGGATCACGGGTAAAGATCGAAAAAAATATGGTTCTGGTTCACTGGTGGACACGCAGTACAGGCACAATAGCTGCACGACGCTAGCAAAATTTTATCTCATTTTTATGCACACGATTTTTGACTAAATTTATGACGCTTACTCTATATTATGCACAACTAGTTGTGCTTTTAGGAATTTTACTCCTCCGTAAGGTCGACGGCGGGGTTTCTATTTCTATTCAGTTTGCCCTTCGGGCATTTGAAAATACCTAATGAACCTAACCTAATTTTACTATCTCAAATGAGAATTCTTATTTTTATTGACCCGAAATTCCTAATGGCACAACATATATGTAGAGTAGGCACATGAGGAAAGCGCTGATATAATACGCGTCGAGCTGCAATTTTATTTTTTCGCGTGTGGACTAGACACCGTAGTACTCTGCTTTATCCCACTCTAGGTAACGCTAATCAAAACCATCGACGGATGAAGTTGGACTTTTGTGGAAGTAAGTATTAGTAAGTAAAAGCGACTTCAGATGGATTAGATTTGTTTTGGAGTTGTCATTATTTTATTTGACGTACCTACCTATTGCAAAGTCATCATAATTATCTAATATTATTTTTTCCTTTTATGCGCCATACGATGAATTATTATAAATATGAATTATGATGACATAAGGACATAACTTAAAAAAGGCAGCTCACAACTCTGGAACAAAATTATCTAACCAAACCCCTAACTAAACCCCTAGGCCAAGAAGCATTCAGACGTAGTCCCTACCCGCTATGCGTAATTATTTCCTTTGTCTGAACCTATACTGCAATGCATTTTGGTGAAAGGATCCGAATGGCTAGCACGAGTGACTTCGTCTCATCGCTGCAACCAGGCTCATTCTCAAGTTACCTATTTACGAAAGGCGCGCCTGACTCGAAACTACAATACCTACCTTACGGCGCTAGCTGTTTAGATGCCCCAGACGAAACGCTTATAAGTTACTAGCTGTTGCCTGCGACTTCGTCTGCAAAGAATTCGTTTATCGCTATCCCGCGGGAACTACGCAATTTTCCGGGATAAAAAGTAGCCTATGTGCTATTCCAGACTTCTTTCTATCTATGTGCCGAATTCCATCCAGATCCGTTGGGCCATTCTGGCGTGATTGAGTAACAAACAAACAAACATCCATCCATCCATCTATCCATTCATCCATACTTTCGCATTTATAATATTAGTTAGATTAGATTAGATAATGCATAAGAGTATTAATAAAATGTCAGACGATGGTGATGATGATGTCTCTACGTGTGAGCGAATATCAAATATGAATCGCCGGTTCCTACATACTAATAGGTACTAGCTTTTGAAGATACTAGCAATGACGGCATATGAATTTGCCGCTAGAGGCGCTATTGTAACGTGAGGTATTATACAGAAACGTAAAATTAGTAGTACCTACAAGTTGCATATTCCGGCTTTGCATAACGAAGTTTTAGTGTTATTAAGATTGTTTCCGATTATTATCGCAGACATACGACAGGTTTATTAAAAGATAAAAGAAGAGCTTTGAAAATTAGGAGCCAAATTAAGCAGGCAAATAAAATGGCAGTTAATTTAGAAGATAAATGGGACTGTGCAACACTGGGTAATAAATAGCTTGCTATTAAATATTAATTGAAAGAAATACTGAATAATGTGGCCTTACTCTACAGTGGCGCCAACTAGTGAGTACAAATACGATAGCCCTCATTCTAACAAAGTACAAAAAAATCGACTCCCTGGTATTCAAAAAGGGTTGAAGGTGGCATTGATTCACATATTTGCATTTGCTGGACTCATATATAATACTTATAACTAGCTGAGCTGGCAAATAAAAATTCGAAAGTCAGTTTTTGTCTGAGATGGCGCTGCATACGAAAAATTAAAGTTTTTTAGTGCATTTTTCATATATTTGATTACATATTCGGCTATTTGTGGAAGAGAGAAAGCCAACAATTAAAAATCATAAAAATCCGTGCAGCCATTCCAAAGTTATCAATAGTTAAATAACACGACTTACTTTTGTACACGTATAGATTTGTAAAATTTCTGGTAAAAGTAAAGTTGATATAAAAACGTAAATATAACGTGAAAAATTACGCTAATAGCTTAGCAAGGTGTTGCAATATTTTTCCACCAGCAGCTAGCGCCTCCCATTTGCATGTGTGTGTAAGACCTAGTATCTGTATAAGTTCGTTAGTGACACCAGCGTTTGTGCAGCTATTCTCCGAATTGGTGCATTGTTACCATTTGAGTGTGGTCTCAAAAAATCGGCCGTATTCAATTGTGTGCGCAAATCTATAAATAATCTATAAATGTATTAAGAATCTTCTAAAAACTACAAAAAACCAACAAAATTGATTATAGCGCCATCTAACGGGACTTTTACAATGAGCTAACGCGAGCATCCGCCTTAAATATACACAACAATGTCTATAGAAGGACCGCGTAAATAAGTCCTCGCCCTTACGGTTCAGACGCGCGGGGTGGGACGACCGCGGGGGCCGAGAGAGGTGCGGGCGGCAGGCGCATAATAAACCTTCCTCTTGAATCACTTTATCTATTAAAAACCGCAATCGGTTCTGGCTGAAAATCAGTGCTGCAGGTGTCTAACACCTCAGCGTAATGCTGAGCCAGCGACCGTTTCACTTTTGCGGAGACACACAACGCTGATGATCTAATTTTCATATGTGTTTTTTGTTTTTGTTGTTTCTTTTCTATAAAATTGTGTGTATGCTCTTATATTTGTGTGTCTTCAAAATGAATAAATGTCTTCTTTCTTTCTTTCTTTCTTTCTTTTTTAAATCCGTTGCGTAGTTTTGAAGATCTAAGCATACATAGACAGAAAGCAGAAAGCGCCTTTGCTTTATACTATGTAGTGATAATATTTATTTGCTTTACATCCCAGTACCAAGCTTTTCAGTCAAAGTACAGCTGCCACAGCAGTTTAGTGATGCTCGACGTGTTTCGGACTACTTCGTAGTTCTTCCTCTTGGAGCGCTCGCATCACTCAACTTTTATACGTGGGTTATCCGTTTATATAATTACCAGCTGTTGCCAGCGACTTCGTCTGCAAAGAATTCGTTTATCGCTATCCCGCGGGAACTACGCAATTTTCCGGGATAAAAAGTAGCTTATGTGCTATTCCAGACTTTTCTCTATCTATGTGCCGAATTTCATCCAGATCCGTTGGGCCGTTCTGGCGTGATTGAGTAACAAACAAACATCCATCCATCCATACTTTCGCATTTATAATATTAGTTAGATTATAGCTGTCTTATGATGACAAGTCTCCACCAACTCGAATAACAGAAGGTATGTGTTTATCTTCCTTCTAAGATTCTGCCAAAAAACTGTCAAGGAACTCTTGTGATTGATTGTGTCCGCCACCATGACGGATTTATGTGGATACGATGTTTACACGCGTCACACTGACGTAGCTACCTTGCACGTGTCGTGAAGTCGCAGAAAAGGGAAGTAATTAATGTGATGAAAGAAAATAATTAATGTAATAAAAGTAACTTATTCATGTCTTTGAAGTAGGTAATTGAGCATTTCTAGAAAAGTTTGTACAATTATTTATTACAGACTGCTATTTGCAAAAAAATTGCAGGTAGGTAGGTAGAGTGGACGGAACTGAGCCTAAATAACATAGTCCCTCAAAATGTTCCAATTTACACTCAGCGGCATTATAGCGGAACACAAAAAAGTGTAGGTAATTGTTTTTATTTTTTTATTTTTTTCTGGCCAAGCATGCGCTTTTCTAACCTTTTTTTTGTGTTCCTCTAAGTATGCCACTGAGTATATTTGTATGGAAACTTCATTTTTTGTTACCACGACCCAAAGAATTTTGGTATGCTCAATTAATTTAATTAAAGTAACTAATTATTTTAATGAAAGTAGGAAAATAATGTAATTAAAGTGACTTATTAACATAATTAAGTAAGTATTAATTGCAATTAAGATAACTAATTAATATAATTAAAGCAAGTAATAAGTGCAATGAAATTAAATCATTAATTTAATTAAAGAAATCAATTAACGTAATTAAAGTATGGTAACTAATTATTATAATTAAAGCAAGTAATAAGTATAATGAAAGTAGTTAATATAATTAAAGCAAGTAATAAGTGCAATAAAGTAAATAATTAATTTAATTAAAGAAATCAATTAACGTAATTAAAGTTTGGTAACTAATTACTATAATTAAAGCAAGTAATAAGCGCAAATAAAGTAAGTAATTAATGTAATTAAGAAAGCAATTAACGTATATAAAGTAACTAATTTAATAAAAATAAGTACTTTAATAAATGTTATTAAAGTAAGTCATAATGCCATTAATTAAAATAATTAAGTAATGTAATCGTTGTAAGGAATTTATGTAATTAAAGTAACTACCAACTATTAATGTAATTAAAGCAACTAATTAATAACTAATTCATAAAAAAACAGGTTATTTTTTTGTCTGTTTGCCTATGTAGGTAACCAATATAAAATGAGGCCACACTGCCTACATTTTTTTTAGGAGGCAGGGTTGCGGTGCGCGGGTTCGACTCGCACTTGGCCGGTATTTTTGTCCTGAGGTCCATGTAGTCCATCTTAGCACGTCTAGATAGTTCTATCGCTGAATAATTGCGTAATAACTCCCAGATAGCTGAATAAGGGTATTTTAAGGGAAATATGGAGCACTTGAACCCTGATAAGTGGAGGGGTCGGTTAAGCCGCTTTTATATGATTTATGGGCTCGGTCCAGTATATACATGAATAATATATGACGTAAGAGGAAGCCATCTTGATCATATAAATGAGGAAACTAAGCAGGATTTAATTTCCATTGGTTTTGGCTTTGGCTTTTGATGTTTGTGCTTATTTATTAACTACGTAAAAAGAGGGGTGCTATTTTAACGTCGATGTCTATGTGGGTGTTGGTCTTGTGGCATCGCTCCTCTCAAACGGTTGGACCGATTTCGATGCGGTTTTTTTCATTCGAAATACAGTTTCCTTGCGGTAGTTCTTAGCCATGTTCGGTAAAAATCATTTCAGCGGTTTGAATAGTATCAGCTCTTTTCCAAAATGATGTAGGCTATATCAGGCCGGATATTTTATATAGCTTTTGTATTAACTCTACTGTTAACTGTATTATTGTTGTTTTAGATTATCTTGTATTCACTACATTTGTGCGCAGTCTGTCTTTATCTATTTGCATCGTGTTAATTGAAAAGGCGATGCGGCTAGCAACCCATCACTATTTATCAACCCATTACTATAGCCAAGATTGATTACCAAATAATTTAAAGGTTAAAAAAAAAGAAGAATAAGAGAAGAGGGTAAACGATATTGCATCTCTGTTGTACATAATTAGAACACTGCATTTTGAAAGCACTAAATACTTCGTCTCTTCAACTTTATACCTTGTTTATAAACATCTCGAAAAGGAAAGCTTTGGAATGAGGTATTTATCTGGGTTTTTCCATACAATGAAGACTAATTAGCACAAAGACAACCGCTAGCAACTTGAATCCTTTGGGATCATTCCGGGTACAAGCTGGAAGGGTTGTCATCAAACATCGTACATTTTAACCACATCATTAACATACATAAATCACGACTTTATCCTTTACGGGGTAGACAGGGCCTAAGGTAACAATACCTATACCACTGAACTAACAGCTAAGAGACGACAGGACATAGTTTGCTATCAGAAAATAAGATCCAAATTTGCTTTTACACACAAATTCTTTGTTTTCTTAGGACCATTCCTTTATTATAGGTTAAATGCAATTTCGTCCATTTATCACCACAATTACAATAAATGCAAGAAAATTCTCCTGGAATCACTTCAAACTATGTCATACGAAGATACAGAGAATTTATTATTAGTTGTGAAGTAGATTATCTTTGTAACCTTTCTTTTTACTTGATTTTAATTTTAAAGATTATTTTTAGGATAATAATCATAGTTTTAATTTAATGATTTCTTTATATTTTTGTCATGTTATACCTATTATTCCCTAGTGATTGTTTAATTATTTAATAGCCATTATTTTTAGCTCTCATAGCCTGAAACACAGGATTTCCTAGTTCAGGCATGTAAGTTGTTAACTTAGATTTATAAGGAAACTTTGTTCTTAGTTATAATTTTTGTAAAACATTTATGAATAAATTATCTTTATCTTTATCTTTATCTTTTATCTTTTACCTAAAAGGCGTTTAGCATGATTGTAGGTGTATGGGAAAGGGGAATGAAATTAGTGATGGGTTGCTAGCCGCATCGTACTTAACCAATCACTATTTTACACCATATCGGTACTATTCTTGAGTATATTGTATTTCTTCATATTTTAAATCTACGTGTAGCGAATGTGTGTAAATAAATGTTTTTCTCTCTCTCTCTTTCTCTCTCTCTCTCTCTCTCTATTTTAATTTCCCTTGCCATCCATACGCCCACAATCATGCTAAACGGTCCTGGCACCTTAGACTCTGTCAACCCCGTAAGGGATAAAAACGTGATTTATGTATGTAGGTATGTTAATTATTTCACTTTAGTTACAGTTCTACACATAATAACAAATATCAAGTCAATCGGATTATTGGATGTTGGTAAATTCGAGTTAGAAGATTCTATAAAGAAAAAGAAAAAAGTTTGTGTGACAATTACAAACAACAAATAAACACATATTAAAACGACACATACATAAATTAACACACACATAACATAACACTACATAACATTGTTTCTTACTTAGTGAAGTTAATGTACTCGTAAGGTAGTTAATTGTTTATGAACGGATTTTAAACTACAGTTTACCCGCAGTAAACTAACAAAAGCAAGTTAGGATGGTATCAAACAATCTGCAACTAACAGCGTTCAGGTTAAAGTGCAAAAGTTAGCAAAACAGAACCGCAGTTTCTTAAAATCAGCGGTGTAAGGTTCACATTCGTACAACGTGAGTGGAGATGGAACTATGCCGCAGTTATTTGCACTTTGCACTTGCAACTCTAGAGAACTCTAAAGCACTACATAATTGAGTCTGGTATATTATATTACACTTTATGATCCATATTATAACTTCCCTACAATATATATTTTATTTCTTATTAATTGCGTACCTATCTATTTAATTATTGTCATTTTGTTGTCTTTAATACATAATCATTACCATGCGCTTTTCGGTGAAGGAAAAACATCGTGAGGAAACCTACACACATCTGCGAAGCAATTCAATGGTGTGTGTGAAGTCAGTATATCCCAAGCTCTCTCATTCTGAGAGGAGGCCTGTGTCCAGCAGTGGGACGTAGTTATATAGGATAATGTCGAGCATTACTTTACTTTTATACGTGAGTTACCTACCCTGTGCAACTGATGATGATGATGATGATCCCTCCGACCGATTTCGGCCATAGCGACCGCCTCGACTCATGCGCCCGAAGATGGCTGATATAGCCGATCTTGGAAGTGGGAGGGCACTTGAGTACACCGTAGTAACGAATGGCAGCAGGCTGGCGAGTCTTCAACTCATCGCGTTTAGCGTCGAGGTCAACTCGCTGCTCCTAGAACGTGCGAACTTAGTCCTACACCAACCTACGCCCTTCAGGACGCTGTGCCGCCAAGCATTCCCACTGAGAAGGCTCGATGTCGCATCTTTTCAGGTGGCGTTTCTGAACGTCTTTAAATCTGAGGAGTTGCCCGCCCTGCTTTCGCTTGCCGTCCTTGAGTTCAGAGTAAAAGACACGCTTCGCCACTCTCTCCTCCGCCATACGCGATACGAGGCCGCACCACCGAAGCTGTCGACGCATCAGGTAAGCCTCGATTCCACCAACCTTAGCTTGTCGTAGTACTTCGGTATAGCGCATTCGGTCAGACAGACCATCTGATATTTAATATATTGCGCAAGCATTTTAGGTGGAAACGGTCTAAGGTGCGAATGTGGTGACGATACACACACCACGTCTCCGAAGAATACAGAAGGACCTTATACCGGGGGAATTGTTGAAGTACCGCGGTGAGGAGTTGCACACATTTATTTGGTAACTGTTTAGGTAGGTACTCATTTGTGGGAAGAAGAACGAGTCCCAGAAGACTTTAAAGTTTCTCGTATTCAGGCTCTGTATAAGAACAAACAAGTGGCTCAGGAAACAGAGTAAAGTCTCGAACATCGGCCTTAGGGTGGCAAGACTCAAATGGGAATGGGCCGGCCACATTGCCAGAAAGCATGGCTCTTGGTGCAAACGCCTACTGGAGTGGAGGCCATGGGACCAGAAGAGACCACGCGGAAGGCCACAAATGCGGTGGAAGGATGATATCCGGAAAGTGGCGGGCGGAAACTGGACCCTCACTGCCCAGAACAGAGAGAAATGGAGGAAATTGAAGGAGGCCTACACCAATTCATTGGTTGAAGAGGGCTAGGAAAGAAGAAGAAGAAAAGATTAAGAACAAAGGCAATCGTTCAGATTGCGACTCTTACCGTAGTATTTCACTTCTCACAGCACCTGGAAAGATCTATGCTAGAATACTGCTGAGCCTGTGCAACTATGATTGAGTCTTACGGTATAGACTGACCGCTTAAAGGAGGCCTCGCCCGCGCGGTGCAGGGTCCCAGGGTGGGACGACAAAGGGGGCCAAGAGAGGTGCTTTCTTGGTCCCCTTTGTCGTCCTACCCCGCGCCCCTGCGCCGCGCGGGTGAATCATTTAAGCAGTCGGTATTCAGTAAAGTTTCATATTGAAACTACCGCTGAGTAAGTATATAAAAATTGGAATTCTGTTCAACCCTAGCTTTGTCTCTGTCGTCACAGGATCGGGGATTGGGTAACAAAGGGCAGCGGTCAAAGGCGGGGTGGCAGCCCTGATAAAAACTACCTGCGTTTGCCGAAAACAGATTAGAGAGATTAGAGAATCGCTGGGTTGCTGCCTAGCGGCGATTGTAGATTAAGACTGAATGTAGATCAGTGTTTTTTGTAGGTCACGACCTGAAAAGGATGGGAGCAAATGATGACCTATAGATGAAGCTGATAGCTTTCCGAGCTATATTATAAACTAGCCTCTGCCCGCGACTTCGTCCGCGTAGAATAAGACTTAAGAACTGATGTTGATAATATATTCTGCAATCATTATTTACGTTGCGACTCTAGGCAGCTACGACCTTTGACATGTTTATCGCTATCCCGCGGAAACTATGAAATTTTCCAGAATAAAAAGTAGCCTAGTATATAATCTAGGATACCAGCTATTTGCCACGGCTCAGTGAGCCTGGGGTCCGCTTTGACAACCTAATCCCAAGATTTGGCATAGGCACTAGTTTTACAGAAGCGACTGCCATCTGACCTTCAACCCAGAAGGATAACTAAGCCTTATTGGGATTGGTCCGGCTTCCTCACGATGTTTTCCTTCGCCAAAAAGCTCATGGTAAATTTCAAATGTAATTTCGCACATAAATTTCGAAAAACTCGGGGTGCGAGCCCGGGATTCGTACCCGCGAGCCTATGCTTGAAAGGCCACAGGTCAAACCACTAGGCTACCACGGCTTTTTTATGTAAGAATAAGAATAAGAATAATTTATTTTGTTGAAAGCAGGTGTACATAAATGACCTTAAAGCTAGTCAGAATCTCCGCTTTCTACCTAACCCTACCTTCCTATCTTTCTTTCTTTCTTTTTTTCTTTCTTTTTCTTTCTTTTTTTTTGTATGTATGTATGTAACAAAAAAGTTCCCGCCACTGGCCTACACACATATCATTTCTCAACGAGAGACCTGTCAATTTGCGAGACGAAGGTCACAATGACCCCGGGGACGTACCTTTACTTTGACAGCTGACAGCCGGACTTGCTTTTGTCAATGGCGGGCATAGAGCCAACAACCTGATAGTGTAAACGTCATACAATTCATCTTACTTCCTACTAATATTATAAATGCGAAAGTTTGTGAGGATGGATGTTTGTTACTCTTTCACGCCAGAACGGCTTACCGCACCTGAATGAAATTTGAAACAAAGATAGATTATGGTCTGGAATAACACAATAAGCTACTTTTTGTCCCGGAAAATTGCGTAGTTCTTGCGGGATAGCGATAAACGAATTCTTTGCAGACGAAGTCGCGGGCAACAGCTAGTATGAAATAAAAATACGCCTAGCCGAAATTGGCGATTACTGCACTCTGAGGCAGCCGAAGGTCAAAAGGGTAAATAAAGTGGAGCAAGCAGCTATTATCATGAATATGGCTTCAACTAACTTAGCATAGCAATCGTTTGTCCTTATCTGTGAAAAGTAAATGTCAAAGTGACAGATAAGGACAAACGATTGCTAAGTTAGTAGAAGTGTATAGAGCGTTTATGAATAAGGGGTTAATGTTTAGTCGTTGAGCGGCATTAGTGAATGAGACATGATTAATTTTAATAAAAATCAAAAAGTAAATATGTAATTAAAATCCTAATTACTTAAATGAGTATGTTACATGTAGAAGTTAAGGAAAAACAATCGTGGAAAAAATGGTATGATATAAGTGGTAAAAGACTGATGTGCTGCCACAATTGGATAGCTCTTATTACCACTCTAATTGGTTATTCCCTCTATGTCGGGAGACGATCGGGAAACGGTCAAATTTATTGTTTAATCAAGAAATGGATGGGAAGGGGGGTTCCGTGTCTTTGAAACGTTCTAGTTTGGGGTTGGAATGCGGAAGGAAAACGTCTGTCAAAGTTGGGTTTAACTGCCGCTAACATCAAGACCAGGCACACCGATCTACACAGTATAATGAACAAATAAGTTAAATTTCTAAACGATATTTAAAATTAGAACACAGGAAAATCCGAAAGTGCTATGCCGGGAATCGAACCCGGATCCTCATCTAATTTTTCAGTGTCGTTTAATTTAATTTCTAACGGGTAAAACCGTAAAAGTAAACATAAAAAATAAAATTTCTAAACGACACTGAAAATTAGAACACATAGAAAAATCCGAAAAGTAAAGCTATGGCCGGGAATCGAACCCGGGTCCTCGTCATTCCGTGACGCGTGCTATACCCCTACACCACCCATAGCAGGTGAGTAAGCGTTCGAATTTTTCTATCTATTACTAACTGTCACGTGACCTTGTTACTATGCGATTATTTGTCGCGAAGCGTCATCTATTTGAATGATGTGTCTGTACGACACAATTACAAATGATAGGAAATATCAAATGAATCAAGAAATTTTTATTTCTTAATTTTTATGTTTACTTTTACGGTTTTACCGTTAGAAATTTAATTTCTAAACGACACTGAAAATTAGAACACATAGAAAAATCCGAAAAGTAAAGCTATGGCCGGGAATCGAACCCGGGTCCTCGTCATTCCGCAAAAAAAATAAACAAGTAAAATTCTTGATTCCTTTCAATAGCACTTTTTACATGTGGCTTGTTCGAAAATTGACGCGCTTCTCATACATTTCAATGTATATATTTAATCGATTTCAATATAGACTCGTGATTGACACCCTTGCTAACGCGTGAATACGCTTTACAGGTTGACCTAGAATAAATCTTCCGAAATCCTCAAAATGGACGGGAAAAAGGGCTTATTCGAACTTTGTTAGATTACCATTGGCTGTATAGGTAGGGTAACCACATTAAAATATTGTAAAGGGAATCTTTTATCGTTTATAATAGAGTCACGAAATTATTATAAGAAAACGGGATTTAATCACGGTAATAATAAGTATTTTTGTAAATACCTCGACGTTTCGGACGCGACTTTGCATCCATGGTCTCGAGAGAAAAGAAAGAAAGAGAAATAGAAACATTTATTTACACACATTCGATACACTTAGATATGAAACAAAGGAGAAATACAATATTCTAAGGAATAGTACCGATATATTGTAAAATGGATCCCTCTCAGCATAATGTTGCGGCAAGCCGCAACGCTGTTTTTCAGTGGGACCCAGATAAAATTATGAAACTAAACACAAAAAACACATACACTGTGACGACACGAACGCCAGTGGAAAGCACTTCACAAACAAGCTGACAAATACACGGAAGTATGTATGGCAACACTCGATCAGTTCAATCGCATTAAACCAATTAAACCGATACAAGTCAGAGAGGACTGGTTTACTTCTAATAATGTGTGAAAATCGCGAAAGTTTGAATCAATACAGAGTCACGAAAGTTTTCCGCAGTGTGTATTTCCAAATTAGGTACATAATCGCATCAGAAGCTCGATTTTACCAAAAGCGAGTTTGAAAAAGATCGGAACACAATATTAATGCACTTTGAATCCGATATAGATTCATTGCACGTTTCAGTGACCAATAACGTTAAATTAAAATTTTAACGTGTCCTTTAGGTCTTGTTACTATGGGCTCTGGTCTACCCCGTAAGGGATGAAGACGTGATTTAAATAAGTATGTATGTATGTATAACTCTATATTGTACCTACATAAAACACATTTATTTTTAACTCCCACGCATTAATCGAGTAATTGAGTAATCATACAGTCAATTCATCCTTACTTATCGTGTAAACAAACGTGACGTCAAAGGTGAAACTAGACAATGACTAGTGATTGGAAATGTCGATAAAATATACATAAAACGTGACCGATTATTTCGCTTAACATATAAATAGAACTTGACATTCAATTTTGTGGTGCTGCTTAGGTTTCAGATGTTCCTCCGATTATTGAAGAAAACCTTGTCGAAATGATATTTTTCAGTGGTTACTTGGTTGATTTTATAGTTTGCGAGTTTCTTTAAGTAAACAACAACATAGTTAGTGATCCAAAAGAAAAGTGTGACAATGTCTTTGAGAAGTTTGTGCGTGCGTGTGTGTGTCTGGCATCGTAGCTCTCGAACGAATGGACCGATTTCGATGCGGTTTTATTCATTCGAATGCCACTTTCCTTGCAGTGGTTCTTAGCTAAGTTTGGTAAAAATCGGTCCAGCAGTTTAAAGACTAGGTATAAGTGCCGGCACGTAAGTCTAACGATGACCTTGTATGCGCAGAAGTATAAAATACGGTATCCGTTGGTGCGCAGATCCCCATCACGGGACTCGTCATCGCCAGACGTATATCAGCTCTTTTCCAAAATGATTTAAGGCATTTTTGGCATAGTTTGTATATCTGGGCTCGGCTTTTACGACAGATGGAAAGTGTGAAAGAGATATTGAAAGAAGAGTGAATGCAGGAAACATGGTCAATGGAGCGCTGCGCGCCTTTGTGAGCAGTGAGAAGGTGTCAAAGAAGGCGCGTCTGGCTGTTCACAGAGGGGTGCACGTTCCAACACTAATGTACGGTAGCGAAAGTTGGGTATGGCAAAAGAAGCATGAAAGTAGAATAAATGCAGTAGAAATGAGAGCGTTAAGAAGTATGGAAGGTGTATCACTGAAAGATAGAATAAGGAATAGTGTGATAAGGGAACGTGCTGGTGTGAAAGAAGATATAGTGACTAGGATAGAAAAAAGTATGCTTAGTTGGTTTGGTCATGTAGAGAGGATGGATGAAAGAAGATTAACTAAACAGATTTATATGGGGAGTGTGAATGGGTGCGTTGGGAGGGGAAGGCCTAGGCGGACGTTCCGTGATCAAATTGGGGACGTTTTGGAGAAAGGCCAGGTCAAGAGTACCCGAAACCGACGAGCGTGTATGAAGAGATTGATGAATGTGGATGAAGCGAAAGAGGTATGTCAGGATCGTAGCAAGTGGAACAAAGTAGTCTCTGCCTACCCCTGTGGGAAAGAGGCGTGACGATATGTATGTATGTATGTTGGCATAATTTTTTATTTTTCTTTTCATTTACGTTTATTTACTCGATTAAAGTGTAACAGTTTCGGTTATAGCTCGCTGACGTTACAGCCAAAAATGTCACATCCGCAATAAAGAGTCCCAATTCCAAAACACCTGAACGGTTACATAGAAAATCCAATTTTTGAAGTTTGAACAACCGGCGAATTCGCTCCAGAAATAAATGAATCGCCGAAGTTAAATACACCTTTGTTCGCGGTTCCTTTTACTTTAGGCTATTGTGTGGCTCCTTAGGGTTGGCCAACCGCAATAAGATATTAAGTCTCTGTCTGCAAGAGACCGCTGAATGAGAGCTGCGCGAAACCAGTCTTTATGGCTTTATGGCGCTCTTTGGGGGAGGTTTTTGTTCAGCAGTAGACGTCTTTTAGCTGATTTATTTATTCATTTAGACATGCCAACAGTACATAAACAAAACTTTACAAAATTCACAAAATGACAAATGTTCATGCACCAATAACAGACATGCGACACCATTTATCATGTTCAGGGACTTAAACCACAAGTAAAACTAACTAATATAAAACAAACAGGATTAAGTGATTAAGTTTTTTGCTTATAATAAAACTAAGATTAGGTAAAAAAGAGGTCTCATTTTGAGAGATGCGATTGATGATAGTGGTGATGAAGTTTTCATTAAAAATGACTAAATTGTTGAAACTTTTCTTTATGTGCTAGTAGATAAATAAAGATATGCCAAATGAGACTGAAAATTCATAAGTGTAATGATAGTAATATTACATTATCATTATGTAATTGAACATGCATGATATTTATCATGTTTTAGTTTATTTCAAGTAAGCCTTAGCAAACTCTTGTTTGCATCCCATCTACTTACATGTAAGAATTCCTCCTTTTATTATAAGTGTAAACAAAATAGGTATTCCATAAAGATACTATTGTTAGTTATAATGTAAAACGATCGCCTGCTCCTTTTCCTCTTTTTCCAAATGTAACTACATATATATCTTTTATTTATCTATGTGTGTAAATAAAATGTTTCTGCTGTATCTTCGGCCTCATCTGCACTTACCATCAGGTGAGATAGAGGTCAATCGCTGGTCAGTTTAAGCAAAAAAAAAAAAAACTGACAACGTGACAGCCCTGATTATATACAAAAGCAACAGCGCCTATTTATACTCGTCTCGTCATGTATCTGATCTAACAATAGAGTATTTATACATAAACAGAATGGAAAAAGCTTTTTGTAAAGCGGCTGTATGAAAATGCACAGAAAAACGTTCTTGTTTGTATTCAAATAAGAAAAACTCAACTAAACTTAAATGGCAACACACTCTTAACGCCCTTTGTTATGAGTATCTACGGACAGCGGTGGTTGCTTTCCATCTCTGGTGACCCGCATGCTCAGTACTTCATCTCAAAATTAATCCTGAAAACATTAAAGGTCGTCAAAATTAAAATTAAATATTTAAGTCGTTTTAAATTTTGTGTATTCGACATTAGTAGATAATCACTTTGATATCGAGTGTGCGACACTTAACATACAGGCTGTATTTATAAAATAACCTTAATTTGTTTGTAGCAAACTAGTTTAAACTTGTAAAATCAGATATTTGGCGTAAAGGCTAGTCAGTTATCCGATAAGATAACAGAGTTTTGCTTAGTTTCATTACAGTAGGGAAAGTTAAAATTGAGATCACGGTAGGTTAGGTACAGCTTGGATTACACAATAGTTATCTAGCAGAGTTAGCATGTGGGCGTCATTTTAGGGTTCAGAATCCTACTAATATTATAAATGCGAAAGTTTGTGACGGTGTGAGTGAGTGTGTATGTTTGTTCCTTCTTCACGCTGAAACGACGCTGGATTTGGATAAAATTTGCAACGAAGATAGCCGGTACCCTAGATTCAAATATAAGCTATTTTTTATCCCGAAAAATTGCATAGTTCCCGCGATTATATCGATAAATATGTCAAGGGTCGCTTAGAGTCGCAACGTAAATAATTACTACAGAATATACTGTCAACATCAGTTATTTAGTCCAATTCTATGCAGACGAAGTCGCGGGCAGAAGCTAGTAGTAAGCTAGTAGTCATATAAAATGGGATAAACTAAAAAAATTGCTAGTATTACTAATATTTCAAAAATTAAAAAAAAAAAAACAAATATTACCGCCGAGGGAAGAAAAAATAATGTGGTCCCAGAGTAAGCGCTAGTAAGGCTTGTGTTATGGGTACCTACTAGACAACGATATACATACTTATATAGAGACATACATATATACTTAAATAGATAGAAACATCCATGACTCAGGAACAAAATTATATTCGTGCTCATCACACAAAATTAAATGTAGGTATGCCCTATACTAGGATTCGAGTCCAGCACGCGTGCTTCGCAGGCACGGTCACTATCAACTAGGCCAACTGCGTCGTCGTAAAGTCGTTTACTCGCATGATCAAAAAAACTAATTATAATCATCAATTTTCTCATATAAAACTCAATCAATTCCAAAGCTTAGCAAACACATAAAAGACCGTGCCTATTGGAATATCCAAATAAAGTCAATTTATATAATTCCCAACATTGGTAGAACAAAGACATAAGTCAAGTTACGTCTTAATAGGGCTTACGACTTTCTTCTACGGAGGGCGCGAATTTTCGAATGAACTTGTTTACTTCCAGCGGACCTCCACTAGAATGGGCGACCCTTCAAGGGACTCAACAAACATTGTAAGGATTTAGACGGAGTGTTACGTAAATTAGATTTTGTCGAAGTGTGAACTCACGTAGCTTACACGTGTGTGCGTAAAATGACACGGAAAAACTCATAGATACATGAATGTAAATAGATTAAGGGCCTGTTTCACCACTCTTTGTTAACTTTTTTATATTTTAAGTGGCAGTTTTTTATCTATGACTAGCTGTTGCCAGCGACTTCGTCTGCAAAGAATTCGTTTATCGCTATCCCGCGGGAACTACGCAATTTTCCGGGATAAAAAGTAGCCTATGTGCTATTCCAGACTTTCCTCTATCTATGTGCCGAATTTCATCCAGATCCGTTGGGTCGTTCTGGCGTGATTGAGTAACAAACAAACAAACATCCATCCATCCATCCATCCATCCATCCATCCATACTTTCGCATTTATAATATTAGTTAGAAGTTAGATGACTATTGCTGACTTCTCTGTAGGTCTGTTTCGGAGTAATAAACTTGACTGACACTTATGATGCATTTAGGTAAGATACATTTTTTATCGTGTCAAACGTGTTGAGTTACCAATATTCGTTATTTCAACTTCACTGTCCGTTTATGAAAAATCCTGTTTCTACAAACAAAAGCAAAGATTCGTTAAAACAGAACCTTAGGCTTCACTCTCTGTTTACTACAAACAACAAACACTTCAATTCACCTAACGCTGAGCAAAATAATCTGTTCACTCAACACGAACCTATTTAATTCCTAAAAGTCGTAACCGCCCCTTACGCTATACCAACTTACGTCCTTATACGACGTTGAGTTGGCCGAGCGGAAACTTTTCTAGTTAGCCCACTGGATTGGCTTTTTACAACAGAAATGGACGATGCAAATGTGAAGGGAAATTAGTTGCAGAAACTTGTTTGTTGGAGATTACGTTTTATTTTTAAGCACAGCGAGTTACGAGAGTTAAGTACTTATAGCTTACGTCGACATTGTATTTTTATGTAATTTTCCGCGTTAGTCAAAGTATATGCACAGCACACGTGTGCACCAATGTCAAAATTTGCTGTTAGAAACTTATCAGAGAGCAGTGAAAAAGGTCCTTATGAATACGCATTAAAAAATACTACATTTCATGCAAAATATGAATGTACCTACAGTAAAAGAGATGACGAAAAGTAATATCGGTCAAGAAATACGGAAAATGTAAGAGTATTAAATGAATTAGTCAGCGATTAAAAAGAGAGATCTGACATGACATGTGACGACATTTGTCACGACACGCCCATAATATAAACTGCATATTAAAATTCCATTTTTCTAGGGAGACAAATCTTTAATAGCTTATTGTATAGGTAATTTTTATAATTATTTGAATAAAAAAAATTTTTTTTATATATTGTTTATTACGTAAATGAGCTTTTATGAATGCTATGAAAAAAAAAACAAGAATATTCCCTATTGAACATGAACTATTAGAATAAGTAGTTTGTAGATCGATACAGTCAAAAATATTGTACTTAATACGCTTTAAATCATACCATGAAATATCGCACACGCCTATACACAAACATTAACTGTTTTTTTTTTCTAATGTCGAAGGTTGTACTTACTGCCATAATTTTCTACTAGACTGTTGGAGTCGAGCCAACTCTGTGATGGACGATTAAGTAGCTAATCACCCTGTACTTTATATCTTTCGTTTTACCAAGTATATTTCGTATCGGAAATTGCTAAAATGGGTAGGTAAAGCCACATCGTACTTAATTATCTTGAGATTCTGGCTTAAAAGAGCATACATACTTTATCCCTTACGCCATAAGGCTTACGGGGTAGACAGAGCCTAGGGTAACAATACCTGAAGGACACTTTTATCATGGTTGTGGGCGTATATTAGGTGGAAAGGGGAATCAAAATAGTGATGCGTTGACTAATTATTTATTACTGTTTTAACAATATTTCACTATCTGGATGATGAGTCCTTTCAGCTAAATCTTTATTTGTGAATACTCTTGATTTCATAGAGGGAACACAATTTTTATTTACTGAAAACTAGCTACGGCCCGTGGCTTTTTCTCCCGTTCCAGTTTTTTACTTCTTTTTTAAAATTTTGTTTCAAAGAACCTTTCCTGACAATACCAACCCCAAACACAAAATAGCAAAATCGGTCCAGCCGTTCACTCGTGATGCCGTGACCAACGGAAATCGGGATATTTTTTTTAAATAAATCATCACTACATAGTATAAAACAAAGTCGCTTTCTCTGTCCTATGTCCCTATGTCCCTTTGTATGCTTAAATCTTTAAAACTACGCAACGGATTTTGACGCGGTTTTTTTTAATAGATAGAGTGAATCAAGAGAAAGGTTTATATGTATAATACATGCATAATATACCGTGCGAAGCCGGGGCGGGTCGCTAGTAGGTATATAAATATAAAGTTAAATAGAAGTTAGTGTTGCCATTACAATATCCACGAGCCGTTCAACTGTCTATAGCCAGTGCAGTGCTAATGTTCAAATAGACGGATGGGTTGGATGTTTTTATTTGAAAAAAGAAAAAAAAAACAACTTCATTCCGCTATCCAATCCAATGCTTTTAACAATTTTCCAATTCACTTTTCCCGCGTTCGTTATAGAATAGTTAGAAATAGAGTGTTTTACAACGGCTCTCGTGGGAAATTTAAGTTTCCATTTACCTTGAGAACTTTGTTTCATACTGCTACCCCGGAGATTTAGTTGATTGAGTATCGGTTCAATTTCAACGGGTCTTGTGTCTTTATTGCGTAGGTAGTTGCGGTTTCCGTTGCTTTCTTACCTTTATTAGTAAGCTACTCAGATTTTTAAAAATATTTTTTTTACTCTTCAGTAGGTAAGTAATTAGAATTTTTATCTACACACATATCATTAGTGCTCTAAAACGCGTTCAGAAACAGTAGGAAGATGTTCGAAGTGAACCGTGTCAAGGACGGGACAAAATTTTCAATCAAAAATTTAAATGAAAAATATTTATTATGTTGCGATATTTATTTTATTTATTTGTGTTTGCTACACCCTGTCCTGTATATACCCACATCACTATATGTATATTATAAAACAAAGACGCTCTCCACTGTCTGTCTGTCCCTGTTTACACCCTGCTTAGATCTTAAAAACTGCGCACCGGATTTTGATGCGGTTTTCTTAGAGTGATTCAAGAGGATGGTTTATAATATTATCTATAATACATGCATAATATACCGTGCCAATGCCAAGTCTGGGCGGGACGCTAGTCTAGTGTAAACACTAAAAATTAATGGTTAGTGTAGTTAGTCACGCTACGATTTTAATCTATAGTAATTGCAAATTAGCTAATTGCTTTTAATCTAACATTGTTTCTAGACAAGTTGAAATCATTAAGTTAATGTAATAAAATAATTTTCTTTTGTTACGCCTCTAGTCTAAAAATAAGTAGTCCGTAAATACGTAGGATTACTAGACATAGACACAGGCCTTCTCTCAAAATGACAGGGGTTAAGCAAGTCCGCCATCTTGCGTGTAGGGACGTTAGTTTTTTTTTTCAATTTCGGAAAGGAACCAAGACCATGCAGCCAAAGTCCGAATTATGCAAAATTTTTAATTTAATAAATGTGATGTGAGGATGTGAGTGAGTGTGTATGTTTGTTTTTTCTTCACTGGACTGGACGGATTTGGATTAAATATTTAGAACGGGTATACCTGGCACTTATACCCTAGACTAGATTAGAGCGTAGACTACATTTTATCCCGGAAAATTGTTGAAATGTGGCAATGCCACGTGGATTTCAACAATGCGATTGGTCAACGCACGCTCCGCTCCCATAAAAGCGTACCCTTAACATTGTGAACAGATTTAGATAATTATCTTGAACACTTGCCCGCTTTATTTCTGTCTAACTAACTGTCCTTTAACCCAATCGTGGGTAGAAGGGTCTAAAATTAATTAGCCCAAATGTCTGCAGGGTCCGGCGATACCCTAATAAACCAAGCTAAATATTTGAACTACCCCTTAAATATAAGGGATATTTAATTTTGAAATCTATTCAGAGCACCTCGCACACTCGCTTAAGTTCAATAAAGGACGGTCAGTAGATCAACACCCCATATAATTCGTACACTAAAGGTATGCACTCACATACTATCGTAGAACCATATCGTAATATTCGCAATAAGGTGACATATCACTTGAATTTGAGTGACGGCTGCCTGTCAATTGTGACAGGGTTCTGCGGTGGTACATTTTTGCGTTGTTAAAAAGGTGCATGCAATGTATTCGTGAATAAAACAAGTAAATAGTAGTTGTTTTGTACTGATTTGAGGCGAAATTCTTAGGAATCATATTATAGGCGATGCGGCTAGCAACCCGTCATTATTTTAATTCCCCTTACCACCTATACGCCCGCAATCATGCAAAACGTGGCCTTTTGGTCTTCTTACTACCCCGTACGTCTACCCCGTAAGGGAAAAGACGTGATTTATGTATGTATATATAGTAGGCGGCAAATAAGTAAAACGTGGAGGGGATAGAAATCGCTACGTTAAAATCATCTGTGATCCAATTAAAACAACAACTCTCGGCCCAAGAACAGCACTCAATGAGAAACGAGCTGGAGATCATCGGTGTTCCCGAGTGTGATACGGAAAATCTCACCCACATTGTGCTCACGGCATCACAAATGATTGGGGTTCCGCTACAGGAAATGGACCTCGATGACGTCACCCGCGTCGGACCGAAGCGCCCAAAAGGCCCCAAACTCAACTCCGGTGACGACCGCAAGCCGCGCCCAATTCGTGTAAAGCTGATGCGCCGCCAAAAACGAGACGAGTTGCTAAAAGCAGCAAAAGCCAGACGTAACCTAACGTCGGAATCTCTCGCTAGCGGAGCTCCACAGAAACTGTACGTGAACGAACGGCTTACGCGAGAAAATCGGCTTTTATTTAGAGAGGCTAGACTTCGGGCTGCGGCACACAATTTTCGTTTCTGCTGGGTCCGGAACGATGCAATCTATGTCCGCGAAAACGAAAACAAGCCGGGCATTCATATCTCAACCGCGGACGACCTGGACCAGAGAGTGGGACCTTCCGCTACTCCCCCGACTTAGTAAATTAGACGTCTGTTTATGGTTTCTTATTCTGCTATATACAGTGGAAAATGTCACTAACTTAAAACTTGATCTCAATTTTGTATTATTTTGTAGTTTTAAGTTTCTTGTGTTCACAAATTTCACACACACCTACACACACCTACACACCACAAACACTACACATACACACCAGACACACTACAAAAGTACACCACACACACTATACATCCACAAACATACCGTTCTCTCAATTTTTATAAATGATCTCAAAGGCTTCTTGTTCACAGAAATAATCCTCATCCTGTTTTTTCATTGTCTCAAGCGTTATCACTACTCGATATTCTCGCGATGTTGTATAAGAGCGTTTCCAAAAAAGTTTGTACATTTGGCGGACAGCATAGGCTAATTTGAAATTAATACTTTTCGATATTATTTTAAGCGCATATTATTACCTGGTTCTTAAAGATTCTAGATAATGTATTTTTTTAGAGATTCGAACTACAAAATAAGCTGTAAAGTTAAATCTACTGAGTCGGGGCAGTCGATAATTCCTATTTTGTTACTAAGATTCAATTAAGTAAATAGAAACCACACACATTATTTAGTTGGTTTTATTGAAGAAATAAGGTAGCAATAATAAAACTGTGTACGTTTTTAATGCTAATTCTTTACTCTTTTAAGGTAATCACAAAATAATAAAGATATTAACTCCTTTTTGTTACCATTTGGTCAAACGTACCCTGAAATTTTACAATATAATGCTTATTTATAAAGTTACGTTAATAATTTTTGGAAATTATCATAATTAAATTGCTAAATATTCGTCTGGAATATTAAAAATATATATATTTTAACAAATATAAACAAAAATCAACAAAACTTCGTATTTTTTTACGGGACAGTAACAATAAGAGGAACATTGGTAACAAATTAGGAACTCTTAGGCACAGTATTCATTAGTCAGGTTTCAATATTATAATCACTACATACATTTTTTAAAAGATAGAGTGATTAAATACCATAAATTTTTGATATCTACGTTTATATTAAATATCTACGTTAAATAAATACACAAATACTGTCAAATAAAAATAAAAATACCTCTCATGTATATAAATAAAGTCATTTTCCAATAGTCTACACTCTGCCTTAGGAATTCTTTTTTGTTACTCCCATTTCCTAGCCATACGTTACCATTAAAAAGTAACAAAAAAGGAAGTAACCAATGGTGGAAAATATGGTGCCCGGCACATTTAAAAAATTCGTGAAACCAAATATATCGTACTATTTGAACGAAGAATTTAAGAATATGAATCTTGATAAAGTGTTTATAAATAGAATTTAGTTCAAAGTAATAAAAAAACAAAATTTACCCAGGTTTTTCCAGTAACAAAGGAGGACTTTTATTTCAGGTTTGACCATCGACGCACTTTATCAACTCGCAGTTTTGATTTTTGAAAGGTGACTGTTTATTATTAAGGTGGCTATATGATGCTAGTGTTACCAGCATCCTATAAAGAATCTACAATTTTTTGTAAGAAATACCTTTTGGGACGAAAATGCGGTAACAAAAACTGGAATCAAAATTGGAACTTTTTCTAGGACAAACTTTAATCGTTAATTTTAAATATTATTTCTTAGACAAGGATATGAAAACAATGTAGAAATGAATTGCTTGAGCCTATAATAAGTTAATAAAACACACCACGGAATTGAGAACCTAAAACTGATTTCAAAAATCGATATTTTAGGTTCGAAATTTACAATGGGACATTTACCTTTTCATACAAACTTTACTGAACGATAATTTTAAAAAAATATTTTTTAAATGATCAAATACATATACATTTAAGACAGTTAATTTATATTTAAGATAATGAAACGAATTTTATGCTCAATAACTCAAATAAAATACACAGTGGCCTGGTGATTAAAGAAAATAATAAATCTGCACAGGACACCTACGAACGACAAATGTACAAACTTTTTTAGAAACGCTCATAACAGACTTTATCCGTATTGGACTACTTAGACCAAGTTGACAGAACACTGCAAATCAACTGTCACACGCTTGAGACTCTAGAAAAGTGTAGTGAAGCTCTTTCTGATCGAAATTTATACAAGTTTAAAGTTCTTACTTTTAATATAAGGAGTATCCAAAAGAATTTTGATGACTTTGTAATAGCACTTAAACGACTAAAAACAACATTTGATGCGATTATACTAACAGAGTGTTGGTTAAATGAAGGTTTACATCCACCATTAATCATTGGATATAACAGTTATCGCACTAATAAATATATAAATAAAAGTGGTGGAGTCGTAGCCTACATTTGGAACACATGGTGTGCTTCAGTTACAGAACCCCCTATCGAAGATTGTAATTGCCTGGAAATTAACTTCGGAAACGACATAATCCTTTATGGCATTTACCGTTCCCCTTCTTTTAATGTAATTGACAATTTCTTAGTCACCCTTGATAGTGTTCTTGGCAAAATTAATAATAACAACACTATAATTTTGGCTGGTGATATAAATCTAGATTTATGTAGCAATAGTGAGATCTGCTCTGAATACGTTTGCCTTTTGACATCGCATAAATTGCTACCAGCCATCACCCACCCGACCAGGGGTAACGCCTGCCTAGATCACATTTTTGTACGTGGTGGCATGTCTGGAATAGGTTTAATTACTTGCACAGATATAACCGACCACGACATATGTATTCTAGCGCTACCCTGCATACGTCCTAAAGTCAATACTCATAGAAGAACTAAAACTATTATAAATTACAGTGAAGTGTTATTAGAAATGGAAACAATAGATTGGTCCTCAGTACTAAATAATGACAACGTAAATGAGGCAGCAAACCTCTTTATTAACACCTTAAATAATGTGACCTCACATCACACCTCAGAAGTTGTAGTAGCCCGTTCCAAATTTAATACCTTGGATTACCCCAGGAATAATAAAATGTCAGAGAAATCGCGACTCACTCCACCTTCAAGCTAAAAAAAATCCCTCGAATCTAATCATCCAGGTAACCTATAAACGCTATCGTAATTTTCTTAACAATCTGACACAAAAACTTAAGCGAGATTATGAAGCCAAACAGTTATCCGATAGCATAAACAATCCAAAGAAACTATGGGAAAGCATTAAAGAAGTGTGTAATATCTCCAAGCCTCAAAATAATTCTTCCAAATTAATAAACTCCAAGAATCCTATTGATGCACTGAATAAGTGCAATCAATACTTTTCTAGCGTTGGTAAAACACTAGCCGATGAGACACTCACTAAATTAAATAAATCCGAAGGCGATCTCGTAGCCGAATACACAACAAATTCTGGACCGATCAACTCTTTCTTCTTAGGTCCTACTGATGTGGCCGAAGTTTCAGATTTTATTAAACAACTCAAAGTAGGTAGTGCCCCAGGTCTAGATGGTTATACGCCACTCTTAATCAAATTAATTGAACCATCAATAGTAGAACCGTTAACTCACATTTTCAATCTAAGCCTTGCTTCTGGTATATTTCCAAACGAGTGGAAGCTAGGAGTTATATCCCCCATCCACAAAGACGGTGATAAAACGTTGCCTTCCAATTACAGACCTATTACTCTACTAAGTGTATTTTCTAAATTACTGGAAAAAGTTGTAAATACTCGCCTAGTAAAGTATCTTGAACGTCATGCCCTCATCTCTGGGTCTCAATTTGGATTTAGGCAGAAGAAATCAACTGAAGATGCCGTTGTGCTTTTAACATCATTAGTTGCTAAATATTTGGACACGAATAAATATGGCCTCGGTGTCTTTTTAGATCTAGCTAAAGCTTTTGATACTGTCTCAGTTCCTTTATTAATGAAAAAGCTAGATAGTATGGGCATTAGAGGTGTTTCCTACGTTTGGTTTCATAGTTATCTAACTGATCGTCGTCATTGTGTCAGGGTGGGTTCTTCTTTGAGTGAACATCTTCCAGTGCTCTATGGAGTTCCGCAGGGCAGTATACTGGGCCCCACCTTATTTTTAATCTACATTAATGATATCCTTAATGTGCCCCTTCTGGGAGCTGACATAATTTGTTACGCAGATGACACGGTTGTTCTTTTCCATGGCAATTCCTGGGACGATGCATTCAATACAGCCGAAATAGGTTTGACTAAATTGTCAAACTGGTTGACTGAAAATCTCTTAACTCTAAACAAAAACAAAACAAAGTATGTAACGTTTCACAAAACACTTGCAACAAGACCCAGTGTTACTCGTAAACTCACCATCCATTCCTGTTCGCCTGTTCTATCAGACCAATCTAATCAACTATCTTGTAAGTGCTCTCCTATAGATCAAACTGACACAATTAAATACTTAGGTATTCTGTTTGACAAAAATCTCTCATTCAAGGAACACGTCTCTAACCTATCAAAAAAGATAAGAAAAACGATCTTTTTAATGAAGTCTTTAAGAAATTCTGCACCTAAACATATTTTAATACTGGTCTATAAAGCATTATGTCAATCAGCACTATTGTATTGTATATCAGCCTGGGGTGGTATTGTAAAATCTAATATCAAGAGCTTAGAAATTGCCCAACGTGCTGTACTTAAAGTTATGCTTAGCAAGCCATATAGGTTTCCCACTGACAATCTTTATAAAGAATCAATGGTATTAAGGGTCAGACAATTGTACATTACAAAAGTAGCCGTAGCCACCCATCGAAAAGTAATCTGTAGTCAGGATTTTCCTAGCCTTGCCGCTCGACGTGTATATAGCATCCCTCTGCCATCCATTAGGTCTACTTTTGCCAAACATATGCCTCCCTATTCCCATTTAAACGCTTACAACAAAATATGCAAAACTGTAAACAACACAAAAGATATGTCTGCTGCTAAATTAAAAAATGCTATCGAAATATGTCTAGCAAATATAAACTATCAAGATACTGAGGATCTCCTTATAAGCTCTTACTAATGGTAAAGTGTAGCCACACATACACACACACACACGCACACACACACACACACACACACACACACACACACACACATACACACGTTCACATACACTCACACACACACACACACACACATTTCTTTTCTTCTCTTTTATTATTTGTATTATTCCTGTATTTTGTGTACTTCCTTGGCACTCGCGATACAGACCCAGAGTCTAGTGCGAGCGCCGCCGTTTCACTTACAGCATAAAATGTCATCTACCCATCCTATGTATCAATGTGTGCTTTGTAAAATGTTATGCATTTGTAACTTCTGTGGTGAAAATAAAGTTATTATTATTATTATTATTATATGCGCAGTATGAAAATGATGTTGTTTTCCATACTGCGCTTATCCCCTCCACGTTTTACTTATTTGCCGCCTACTATATATACATACATAAATCACGTCTTTTCCTTTACGGGGTAGACGTACGGGGTAGTAAGAAGACCAAAAGGCCACGTTTTGCATGATTGCGGGCGTATAGGTGGTAAGGGGAATTAAAATAATGACGGGTTGCTAGCCGCATCGCCTATAATATGATTCCTAAGAATTTCGCCCAGTCCTCGATGGGTTAACCATCTGCATATTTTTTTCTTTACTCTGAGACCAGCAATTTTCTATCAGTATCCACATTAACCTATTATATTTTTAAATATATTTAGGGGAAGCTCCTGTATGTAATTTGGTAGTTTGTTAAAAAAAAATTGACACAATGGCAGCGCAATGTTTCCTATTATACTGCGGTCCTAGGCTTAGCTCGGAGATTCTTAGTAAGCTAGGCAGCAGAATGACCAAACCATAATTTCTAAGATGCGCCGCAAGAAACATCGCAGTCAATAGAGGTGCTTTGTAGCACTCTCTCTCTCACTTTCCTATTGTACACTTAGTGTGAGCAGGACGGTATGCTGCCGCACTTCAACATTTTTATGTTTAATTTTTCATACTATATTAAGAGTCTTTCAGCGGGAAGGCCATAATTTCAGTATAAAATGAGACCATTATGAGATGCGGCTTATATGACGGCATTACCATAATAATGTGCACAAAACGTATGAAGAAGGTTCTTTCCGTGGTAGGTTGTGTAGGGTTACCATGTTTGCTGAATTATGGAGACTTTATGATATTCACATATGCCTATGTGGCATGGATTAGACAGTCAATATTATGAAATTTCTAAACGACACTGACAATTAGAACACATAGAAAAATCCGAAAAGTAAAGTAAAAGGAATCGAACCCGGATCCTCATCATTCCATGATGCGTGCTATACCGCTACACCACCCATAGCTGTATACAACAAAAAAGAGTAAAAACAAAATGGAGGCACCACGTAACACACATTTTTAACGTAAAACGCATGAAAATGGCGGCAATTTTGTATGGAAATATTTAGTTCCCTTTTCGCCCGTTTTCTCTTCTTTTTTGTGTGCCTATTAACTTTCGTATCTGGCCGTAGATTTTAGAAAATCATGGCCACCTTAAAGTATGATAATATATTGGTATTTATACTGGACGCTAGGGGGACCGGATGCATAAATACCCCACGATTAGGGATAATTACCCTTGAGATTTAATTTCTCAGTGTTAGCCCTATTCTTCCACATTTTATTTATGAGGGAACCACAGACAAATAATACAAGGTAATTTATGAAAGTGGTTTGAGAGTAATTAACAAAACAATGTGGGTAGTTTGGGCAACGATTGTCATTTGTAGTATAGTCCGTTCCAGTCCATTTTGACGCTTTTGTAAACAAATATGTCCCCCCAAGTTCATATAAAATTTAAATATAATAATCATACTATAATTGTTATAAAATGTCGTAAGATGTCAAGTATGATCCTTCAACATTCCGGGGGATGTGATGCTAATTGCATAGGTGATTGTTTAAGGCCAGTGATGGGCAACTACGGCCCGCGGGCCAACTCCGGCCCGCAAAGGAATTTAATGCGGCTCGCCGGCGTTCCTTCGAAATGGAGTGTTATGGCACAGGATGACGATTTTTATACGTTCCTGCTGTATAAAATAGAATAATAGATGCAAAGGCAAAGGAGCCAGCTAGACTAGCCACGTAGTTCATGCGTCATGTGTCAAAAAAATTGCATTTTGGTATAATTTTGGCCCTTCTCTGGTAAAATATCTGTAATATTCTGGCCCGCCATGAAAAAAGTTTGCCCACCACTGGATAAGGCGTTAAAATTAGTTTGAATGGAGAATATTTGTACTAGTTTTTTGCAGATACTTGGTTTACGTACTTACTTCAATTTCTTTCTCTATACTTTTTTATTACTTCTATAAATTATTAATGTCGCTACGCACGAAAGTTTCCAAAAGTTTCCCTCCTATTCTTGCATGCTCCCTTCTACTTGGTCAGAAACTTTTCGACTTCCAAGTCCGTGACCCAAATTATTCACATAATTAGAACTTTGTCAAACTCACACAATGAAGGAGAAATCTTCTTAAGCATGAGAAGCTTAACGTTGTATTTTTTGGCAAAATTACTACGACGTGTTCCTTATTCGTCATCATCGTCATCGCCAGCCTATACGTCCACGGGGCACGGGCCTCCTCTCATAATGAGAGGGGTTGGGCTTTATTTCCCACGTGCCCAGTGAGTATTAGTACTAAGCACACACCATTGAATTGGGAATATTCATGATTTTTAAAAATGCTTTAATAAAAGCTCATTTACTTATATAAATAACCGAGATATAAGCTATCAAAGATTTTTCTATGTCTTTCTATATAAACAGAATTTTATATGGAGTTTGTATGGGCGCAATGTTTTATGAAGTCACATTTTGTCATGTCAAATCTATCTTTCTAATCGCTAAAAATTCTTATATTTTCCATATGAAAGTGTCCTTTGTTGTGCTTCACAGAAAAGCTGCTGATAAAATTGATAAATTTTCAAACTAAATTTCGCACAAAAATTCCGAAAAACTCAGAGGTGCTAGCCTGAAGCTTGAGAAGCCATATATAGACCAAACCATTAGGCTACTACGGCTTCTTTGTGTTTCTTATTACAGACACAAGTTACACAATAGTACATTACTGCAGAGGCCGTGAAATAAGGGATTGCCGGACGAGTTTCGGGTAGACGACCGAGTCGTAGCCTAGGCCAAGAAGTAATGTAGGGAGCCATAAATAAGAAACTTCATTTCGTAATAATATTTCCGAACATGTTTGAGAAAACAAACTTATAGCATACCTATACACGTGAACATAACCTAAAAATAGATTCAAAGGCAATCAATCCGGTCCTTCAAACAATGGAAGTGTATAATAAATGGCATTGATCAGAATCGGCGACAAGGGAGCTCGGTGACAACGAGACGGACAAAGCAATGATAGCAAATCCAATTTGTCACTTCGATGCCGAAACAATATTCTGAGAGAATCACGCTTGTACGCAGGAGATTAGTGGTAACAGTATGCTAAGGCCGTTTGTCCACCGCCGCCGTCACCGTCACGTCACCGAGAACGAGATGACGGCGCCGAAGTAGCGGTACATACATTTACTTAAGCCGCGTGTCCACCGCACATCCGTCACCCGAGCGCTGCGGTGGACACGCGGCTTAAGTAAATGTATGTACCGCTACTTCGGCGCCGTCATCTCGTTCTCGGTGACGTGACGGTGACGGTGGCGGTGGACAAACGGCCTAAAGGTTGTCGCACACATAACCGCTCGGCACCGAAACGGCAGCGTCTCGCCTCATCGGCTCGCCGTCAACCAGACGTCAATGCAAGCTCGTAACGGAAGCGGCTCGGTGCCTTCGTGGCGTTCGCGCGGCTACAGCGTGCTTACCGCAAGCCGACGATTGGTTAGTGGCTTAACGTTGACGTCGACAATGGGCGATGTCAGAGAGGCAAGCGGCGGGGCTTTCGCGGGCCGTCCCCGCGGCGGCGACGAACGTAAGCGCGGTCACACGGCGGCCACGACGAACAAAATCCGCGTTCTGAAATGAACACAGGCACGACGTCGTCTGTACACGCGTCAATGTGTGCGTAAGGTACACAGGGCTGAGTCTATCGCAAAAACCTAATACTATAAGTACTACCAATAACATAAATATAGGTACTTATATGAAGATATGGCTTAGATGTGTGCAAATAAATGTACTTAATCGTTACCTATTTATTTAAACTTACTTAAAGTGTGTGTGTGTTATTATTATTATTATTATTATCAGCCTATTGTGTCCCACTGCTGAGCAAAGGCCTCTCCCCAACTCTTCCACTGCTCCCGGTCTGCTGCGGTAAGTATCCAGTCGTTCAAGAAGGCGTCCAACTCGTCCCGCCATCGCCGTCTAGGTCTACCGGGCCGCCGGTTTGAGTTAGTGGGACTCCACTTGGTGGTTATCTTGGCCCATAACTCATCCGGCATACGGCAAACATGACCAGCCCAGTCCCACTTCAGCTTTGCCGCCTTTCGACCAACGTCTGTGACTTGAGTCATGGAGCGCAGGTCGGTGTTCCGGATTCGATCCACTAGTTTTACACCTAGCATGCTGCGTTCCATGGCTCGTTGGCAAACCCCGATCTTGGACTTGAGAGCCTCTGTCAAAGACCAAGTTTGAGCACCGTAGGTGAGAATTGGAAGTACGCACATGTCCATAAGCTTCTTTTTTAAAGAAAGTGGAAAGTTGCCTTTCATCAGGTGTTTCATGGACCAATAGCTCCTCCAAGCGTTTTCTGTCCGTCTTTCGACTTCTTTTTGCTGTCGAGCCTGGAAGGAAACTAATTGACCCAAGTAAATGTACTCCTGGACATATGCGATATGTTCTCCGTTTATCTCGATCCTACGTTTGATGCTATTTGTCATTAGCTTGGTCTTTGACATATTCATCTCAAGTCCAATTTCGATGCTTGCTTTGCTTAGGTCTTTTAGCATGTGGTCTAAGTCGGCAGCTGATGAAGAGAAGAGAACTATATCATCGGCGAAACGAAGGTTCGTCAACCATCTATCCCCGACCACCAGTCCCCTTCCCTCCCAGCCCGGTGCTAGCTTTCGGAAAACTTCCTCTAATGTGCTGGTGAATAGTTTCGGCGATAGCGGGTCTCCCTGTTTAACCCCTCTCTGAATAGGAAAAGATGGTCCAGCTGTGTGCAACTTCACTGCGGCTGTGCTGTTGCTATAAATAGATTGGAGAAGGTTGATGTAGCCAGTTTCTATACCCTGGTTATGTAGAGCTTGAAATATGGAGGAATGAGTGATACTGTCGAAAGCTTTGGAATAATCAATGAAGGCAAGGTAAAGGGGGCAATTGTGTTCGTGACATTTTTCAATAACTTGGTTTAAGGCCTGAAGATGGTCAGTAGTGGAGAGTCCAGGTCGAAATCCCGCCTGCTCAGGTGGTTGATGACGGTCAAGTTTTCCCGATATGCGCCTTTCAATGATTTTTATGAAAGCCTTGTACAGATGGGAGACAAGACTGATGGGGCGATAATTTCCAATATCAGTTTTGTCGCCCTTCTTGTGTAACAGAATGATATTGGAGTGGCACATATCTCTTGGGAAACAACCTGACTTCAAGATACTATTGAAGAGTTCTGTAATATGGGGAATCAATGCTGACTCGCCAGCTCTTAAAGCTTCGGTAGTGATGCCATCCTCGCCTGGACTTTTACAGTATTTCATCTTACGAAGTGTAAAATGTACTTCGTCGTCTGTTACAGGCGGGATGTCATCAAAACTTCTTTTTATTGTACCGGTATTGAGCAAAGAAGAGTCAGAGTATAGTTCTTTATAGTATTTAGTTACAATGTTTAAAACTCTGCCTCTGTCGCCCTGCTCCACACCATTCTCATCCTTCAAACGTGATATCCAAACTTTGCCAGAAGAGGCTCCATGCTTAGCAGTTCTAAGGGATCTATTTTTTGTTAAAGCTATTTCTACCAGTCTTACTTTGTAATTTCTTAAATCAGTCCGAATCATTTTTTTAACTGTTTTATCAATTTTTCTATATTCTGTGTTACTATTTACTCTATCTATTGTTTGTCTTTTCTCTATTAACTTTATAGTATCTTCGGTTAATTTCTTGTACTTGTTCTTTGTTGTTTTTATCCTGTTACTAGCCCGCCTAATACCCTCCTTCATGTGTTCATACTGGTCATCTGTGCTTCGATCTTGGATTTTGTCTAAAAGACTGAAGTAATTATTAATTTCCTGGTTAAATTCCTGTTTTTGGTTTATCAAAGAGTTTTTGTCATGATTTTTAATGCAATTCTTTAAAACTACTCGTTTACGACATACCTGGCTGTCAAATAACAACCTAGCACGGAGTGGCCTGTGGTCAGAGCTGAATTTAATGTTATTTATTGTTTCAATATTTTTGATTATTTGTTTATTAGAAGCCAAGCAGTAATCTATTTCGTTTCTAGTACGGCAATCGGGGGAAATCCATGTCCAGCGTCGTTGAGGTTTCTTGAAGTAAAAGCTATTGGCAATGTGGAGATTTTGACCAAAGGCGAAATGTAATAGGCGTGAACCACGGTCATTTCGGGTCCCAAGGCCATGTGGCCCTATGATGTCTGCATTATCTAGATCCTGCCTTGCTCCTAGCTTGGCATTAAAATCGCCTAGCACTATGTTATAAGTAGTTCGGTGCTCATCGCAAGCTTTGTTTAAGACATCATAAAATTCTTCCACCTCCACATCTGAATAAGCGGTCGTCGGTGCATATGCTTGTACGATGGATAATGTTTGTTTATCGGTTATTTGAAATTTTAGTACTGCAATCCTGTCAGAATAGGCTATGAATTCGAGAATGTTGTTTTTCCATTTTTTAGAAACCAGAAATCCCACGCCGCCAACGCCACCCGTCTGGCCACAGTAAAAGAATATGGAATTCTCACGTTCTAATGTCTCCTGACCCTCCCTTCTGATCTCAGAGAGACCAATAATGTCCCATTTGATACCTTTAAGAGCATTTTCTAACTCTAAAAGACGTTCCTCTATTCTGAGTGTTCTAACGTTGTAAGTGAGAATATTCAACACACAATCGGAGTCCTTTTTTGAAATTGCGGAGGTCGTTTGACGGTGGATCGAATTCGCCCGGGGATTCTTCGCACCCCCTACTCCGGGATTGTCTCGCCTACCGTCATTGGCAAGATTCCCAGAGCTACCGGGAACTAGGGGCCGTATGTAAGTGAGCTTTTCCATGTTGGGGAGGTTTGGACGTGTAACCCACCACGCTCGTCCAGTGCGGGTTGGTGGGTGAACAGTGAGCCTGCTAACTCGGCCCGGGGGCGCCGCCGTTGATGGCCTGATCTGACCATTCATCCGCCATCGCCCTTAGTTAGTGTCCTGTTCTGACACTAACTGTCCGGCTAAGACCACACACGTACGTGTGCTCTAGCCGGCAACACACTTGAAGGTAGCTACCTACTAAGTGCGCGACAGTTTAACGTCATATCGAGGACGTGTGTGTGTGTATTTAAGCATTATTATTTTCAATTACAATAGATGTACGACACCAAACTTAAGCGAATGATTCTGTAGTTATTTCATGTATTAATCACGATAATTTCAGAAAGCATTAATTTACAAATGTTTTATAAAATGAAGTAGGTAGGGTAGGTTCCCGAACTTAGTGACGTGCGGCCGACATACATCGCGTTGCGAGCCCTACTAGTTGCCAGCAGCTTTCCGGCAGACTGCGCTTGAGGGGTGGGGTAACTCGAATCGGTGCGGGGCGGAGCGTGGCCATTCTGTACGTTAGTACTATTATATATTCTGTGGCGCGGTGACGGCGAGTGGCCCACGCACTGCTAGCGTGTGCCGAGGCGAGGCGTTACCGTTCCGAAGCCGATAAGTGTGCGTTGCAGTATGGAGTTTCATACAAAGAATACTGAGAATACGGGCTTATTACGTAACTCGCTCGCGATCCCCATCGTCTTCATTTTAACTGTTCATGTATGGGCGGACAATTGGCATCGGAATGAACTAGCTGTCATATTCATACAAGAACTGTCAAAATGAACACGATGGCGATTGCGATCGAGTTGCGTAATAAGCTAGCAGGTCGTGCCGGTGCGGAGCGGTTATGTGTGTGATAACCTTAATCCTACTAATATTATAAATGCGAAAGTTTGTGCCGATGTGACGAAGTGAGTGAGTGTGTATGTTTGTTCCTCCTTCTCGCTAAATCGACTAGACGGATTTGGATAAAATTTGAAACGAAGATAGCTGGTACTAGATTAAAACATAGGCTAGGTACTTTTTATCCCCGAAAATTGCATAGTTCCCGCGGGATAGCGATAACATGCTAAAGGAAGATGCCTAGAGTTGCAACGTAAATAATTATTGCAGAATATAACTATCAACATCAATTCTTTACAGCCTTATTCATAAAAAGTTAGAGGCTCGCTATAAGCTCGCTATAGGACCGATGCAAAAAAACATGATTCATAAACGTCAATTAGCGCTAATCAGTTCTTCAAGGGTCTGTTAAGTCTTCCGAAAGTTAGTGGACCGTAGACGCTCCTTTATCTCTCTGCTAACTCACAAAATGGTCGCCACAAATATGAACAGCTGATTTTGCCAAGAGCAAAACTATACGCAAGACAGTTTTTTTTGTTTTAAGTTTGTATCCCCTTCGAGAAAGGTAAAGAAAATTAGATCCACACTGCCTCGTCTGTCGTGTTAATTCGCTGGTTTCCCGCTAATTCGCTGCCACTACTGTCAATTTTTTTTTTAATTCTCTAAAAAGCCATTTATGGTCTATGATTTGTCAAGGTGACAACATAACGCGCCTAATCCATTCATCAACAGCTCATTAGCTAACAGACTGCTAGCAAGCGTTTATGAATCATACTTTTTAACAACTGTCAAATAAGCTTAATCCGTCTGTTAACTAATGAACTGATCAAACCTCAATTAAGGATTTTTTATGAATAAGGCTGTTAATCTTCAACATTAGATCTTAATTCTAAGAGGGAACCCTTTACTTGCCGCTCCGCGCTTGCCGATCCGCGGTCTCCACTCGAGAAAGCCAGGTAAGTATAAACAGAAATATTCTAACTGCGACTTCTGTTCTTAATCTGTATACTGTGCACCTAATATCGCCTGGAGTTATTGGATATTCATAAGCAACGGGTATATTTAGAGTGTTCCGCTGCATAAATAATGTGTTCGCACATATAATATTCAGCTTATAGTTAAACGAGCATGGTCGGCGTTTTGCATTTCTATGTATATCGAGGTTAGCAGAGTAAAGTGGCCAAGATTATTCACTTAAACCGAAAAAGAATAAAATTTAGGATGGAATAGTGTTTCTTACTAACTTGGCAGTAGATCGCAAACTTAATTATCACCTACACACAAAAGACTGCGTTTCGAGCTCTCTAACGGTTCATCCTCAAAGCAACCGACGTCCCGCGCACACGCGAACGCGTCAGTGTTTTGTGTGGTGTAACGCATAGTTAAGTTTGTAGGATTTACGTATGTTTTATGTAGCAGCAAATATAGCAAACAGGTCGGGCTTTCATGTAAAAACATATACCGAGTGAGCAAATGGGGTGTTATTTAGGTCTAGGAATATATTTATACTAGCTTTTTCCCGCGACTTCGTCCGCGTAGACTTCATTTATTGACAAATAGCTTTTGGCCACGGCTTCGCTTGTGTGTACCAGGAGTATTTCACTCCCGTATTTTTCCCGTTCCCGTAAGAATTTCGTGAAATGCTCTCTTAATGCTCCCTACACTCCCCAAAGAACCCACTTGCCAAATTTCAGCTTTCTACGACCAATAAAACGAAAAATCCCGTTTTTTCCCGTTCCCGTGAGAATTTTGGAAAGTCCTCTCTTAATACTTCTCTATACTCCCCAAGCAGGTTGCTTGCTTACATTTCGAATTTCAGCTTTCTACAACCAATAAAACGAAAAGTTCCGTTTTTCCCATTCCGTGGGAATTTCAGGAAATTGTCTCTTAGTGCTTCCCTACACTCATCAAGCAACCTACATGCAAAGTTTCAGCTTTCTACGACCAGTTAAACGAAAAATCCCGTTATTCCCGTTCCCGTGGGAATTTTGCAAAGTCCTCTCTAAATGCTTCTCTACACTCCCCAAGCAACCTACATGTCGAATTTCAGCTTTCTACAACCTGCACTGCAGTATAACAAAAAAACCCGTTTTTTCCCGTTCATTTCCGTCAGAATTTTGGGAAATCCTTTCGTAGTGCTCTCCTATACTCTCCAAGCAACCTGAAGGCCAAATTTCAGTTTTCTACGATCATTAAAACGAAAATTCGATCCCGTAGAACTGAATATAAATCTCGTTATTTCCTTATCCTGTTGGAATTTTCGAAAATCCTTAAAACTGTTTTTTACTATTATAATCACCTACTTCTATGCCAAATTTGAAGTCTAGTAATTATAGTTCATAGGATTTCCTTGAACTGAATATATAAATCCCGTTTTTTTCTTATCCCGTGAGAATTTCCAAAAATCTTGAAATTATTTTCTTAGTTTTGTAATCATCAACTTGTGTACGAAATTTGAAGTCTATATTTATTAAGTATAGTTACTGAGATAGGGTCACTCGGAATCGAATATAATAAATCCCGTTCCCGTGGAAATTTGTGTGTGTGTGTGTGTGTGTGTGTGTGTCAGGTAGGTATGTGTGTTGTTGTTTTCGTAATCAGCGACCCGGTAAACCGTACAAACAATACTACCCACTATAATATAATAATAATAATACCCACGTTGATTTTCAGACTTTGTCACCCCCTATCCCCTTTTAGGGGTTGAATTTTCAAAAAACCTGAAACAGGTATTTACTCATTTATCGTTAGGATTACTCCTGTGAAGTTTCGAATAAAATAGTCTAACTAATCTTGTTTCCCCATACAAACTTTGGACCCCCATTTAACCCCTTTAGAGGTCGAATTTTGAAAAATCCTTTCTTAGTGCACCCTTAGATCTTATAAGGAACCTACATGCCAAATTTGGAATCTCTAGAACCAGCGGTTTGGGCTGTGCGTTGATATGTCAGTCAGTCAGTCAGTCAGTCAGTCAGTCAGTCAGTCAATCAGTCAGTCAGTCAGTTTCTTCTTTTATATATTTAGATATGTTTTTTTCAGATAAATTGTTCGTCCACAGAGGGTTGCTCGTTCCAATACTAACGTGCGGTGACGAAAGTTGCGTTTGGCAAAAGAAGCATAATGAAAGTAGAATAAATGCAGTAAAAATGAAAGCGTTAAGAAGTATGGAAGGTGTATCACTGAAAGATAGGATAAGGAATAGTGTGACAAAGGAACGTGCTGGTGTGAAAGAAGATATAGTGACTAGGATACAAAAGAGCATGCTTAGTTGGTTTGGTCAAGTAGAGAGGATGGATGAAAGAAGATTAACTAAACAGATTTATATGGGGAGTGTGAATGCGTTGGGAGGGGAAGGCCTTTTTTTTTTATGGTGTGGAAAATGCGCCTTATGCATCCGCCCAGTACGGGGTTACCGGGGGTATGTGGGGCTCTCCCGCGACGGCAGGCATACCCACTAAAAACCACACGGATTCCCTCCTCGGTCGAATGTGAGGCGCTGCGGGAGAACAAGGTGTCACCGCAAACGCCCCACGACCACCCCGGGATGGGGTTCCCTCCTCGCGGCACCTGTGCAATGCAGGTTTGGGAATTCCCGCCCTCCCCCACTGGTGCCGCTTGGATTTTTTATAGAGGTTGTCTCCTCGTGGCCCCCGTCTTGAAAAAGACAGCGGCCCACGTTCCCAGCGCCTGCGGGCCGGGGTTACGTGTTGACCGACAGTGGCCGGAGCCACGCCGCTCCGCGATCGCGTCCCTTACGGGGCGCACCGCTCCGACGGCAGGCTTATGCCCGCCGACCCTCACGTCAGCTCTCACACCCTCATGTACTACTCTGAAAGCAGAGCGGTACCGAAGGCATGATCGCGTCCGTCACCAAAAGCACCTGCGGGTGCGACCCTCTGGATTTTTTATAGAGGTTTACTCCTCACGGCCCCCTGTCTTGAAAAAGACAAGCGGCCCACGTTCCGACCCCACGGGCCGGGTTGCGTGTTGACCCCTCCCCCCCAGTCGGATATTAGCCAACAGTTAACTAACTTACTAAATAAATTAATTAACCGTTGTTGCCCAGGGTGCACCGGCCTAAGCGTTACCCTTCCCCCCCCCCCCCCCCCCCCGTGAGGCCAAGAGCCTCTGTTAGAAGGGAACTGTAACACTAGAGCTCTCGAGGAGGTTTCCGACGTCGCACCCCGGGAGGGGAAGGCCTGGACGGACGTTCCGTGACCAAATTGGGGGCATTTTGAAAAAAGATACTTCGCCGGTTGTTTCGAGTTTCACAAATACCCGGCATTGCTCCGTCACTCAGGTACTGGAATCAATTTCCCTTTTAAAAAGGTCGGTCTAGTGGGATACTATCTGTGAATTATTAATCTGTGGATGCTTTAAATAGAGATACCACTAGCGTTATATCGCCCCTTGGGATAAAGAACGCGATTGGATAATTTAAAATTTTGTGAAATGTTAAACAGCAATTGGCATTTAAGGGTCCGCTTCCTTTAAGGCGGAGCGATGAACAGAATCGACGAATAACAAAACTTACACTTATGACGTCTCTGTTTCGTAGTACTTAATAAATAGAGAGGGAATCATAGATTAATGTCACTTCAGATAACTGGAACTTATCAGAAAGTGGTGAGACATGCCCTTAGGCCCTGTCTAAATTTGCAGATCTCGACGGCCACATTATCCCAAAAATTGAATTGAATTGAAGTTGCAGTTTACTCAGTTGATTCTGCATATTCCCGCTCCGCGACGCCTCAGTGGGAATGAAGCCTAATAAAAACACGCTTAGCTAATTTTTTTAAGCTTAGTCACACAGATTCGAACCCTTTACAAATTATTTATTTGATGTCGAATCAGCCCATTAGTTGCGTCACCATCCAATCGAATGGACGCAGACGAACCTGATTCATTGAACGATTAATGTGAATATTAATGAATAGGCATGTTTAATGGGCGAAAACCTTAGGAACCCATCACTATTTTGATTCCCCTTTCCACCTATACGCCCACAAGCCACCTTAACAAAATCATGCTTAACGTGGCCTTTGGGTCTTACAGCCTTATTCATAAAAAGTTAGAGGCTCGCTATAAGCTCGCTATAGGACCGATGCAAAAAAACATGATTCATAAACGTCAATTAGCGCTAATCAGTCCTTCAAGGGTCTGTTAAGTCTTCCGAAAGTTAGTGGACCGTAGACCCTCCTTTATCTCTCTGCTAACTCACAAAATGGCCCCCACAAATATGAACAGCTGATTTTGGCAAGAGCAAAACCATACGCAAGACAGTTTTTTTGTTTTAAGTTTGTATCCCCTTCGAGAAAGGTAAAGGAAATTAGATCCACACTGCCTCGTCTGTCGTGTTAATTTGCTGGTTTCCCGCTAATTCGCTGCCACTGCCGTCAATTTTTTTTTTATTGACTAAAAAGCCATTTATGGTCTATGATTTGCCAAGGTGACAACATAACGCGTCTAATCCATTCATCAACAGCTCATTAGTTAACAGACTGCTAGCAAGCGTTTATGAATCATACTTTTTAACAACTGTCAAATAAGCTTAATCAGTCTGTTAACTAATGAACTGCTCAAACCTCAATTAAGGATTTTTTATGAATAAGGCTGTTAGGCTCTAAGGGTCTTAGGGTCTTAGGCTCTGTCTAACGTATAAGGGATAAAGACGTAAAGAAATCAGAAAACAGAGTATTTTTATGTCTATGTACACACAGCAAAACTATTCGGTATGCACCCTAGTTGTCCATGTGTGTCATTCTATACACACATCCGCACCTATCCGCTGCCTTAATTACACACACAACAAAATGGTTTTGTATCCACACGAGTATTCACACTAACATGGCCTATGTGTGCTGATTGTGTTCTCTGACTACCTTCACATATCTCTTATTGTATAGGTTATTGTTATTCAAACGATTTTGCTCAATGGAACAATAATTTCGTCATTAATAATATGAGCGCGGTGGCTCAGTCGTACTGATTAGGACTATGAATGTTAAAGACCTTGGTTCGAATCTTGCTCAAATGTGTCTATTTTGTATTTTTTTTTTCAATTTATAACTATCTCAAAACCAAATCATGACTACTTCAAACAAGAAAAAAATAAAGTAAAAGAACAAAATAAGAAAATAAAATCATTGTTTCAAATTGTTTATTACAACATTTAAGTAATTATTATTACCATAAGACTATAACTAATTAAATTAGCAAAATAAAACTGCATGCTATTCCTTATAATATAACAGAAGAAGGACAACATTTATTCGTAAAACAACACACACTATAGTGGCCAGTATGATTTTAGGTTAATTAAAAATTTCTGTTACAAACATAATTTAAAATTACAATACAAATGGTAAATTGAATGCACACCACAAAAGGGCTATATTTAAGATGTAATTTATTCGAATTAACAAGGGTTTTGAAAAGAGTATCATTTATAAGAATTTCCGATTTATTAAGTTTACTTAAGTCTGAGAAAGATGAACGAAACGTTTTATTTGTCGAGAAATAAAGTCAGTGTTGAAATGAATCGACATGTTAAATGACAGCCATTAACAATGACATCATTGCACACTGGATTAAATCTCCACTTTCAAGTGACTAAGCTACCTAAATTTGCTTTGGATTTTATATCAGATGGATCCCAGTTAATAACAGTTAAGGAATCTTGTTGGGTGCTCAGCCAGTCTTTGACTATGACACAATAACATTGTTATGCACGAAATAGGTCACACATCACTTTTTTTTAGCACTGTTATTACGACCCCCAACCCACTAACTCACAAATCCCATGGATGACATCCAAGCACTTTTCGCCACAAAATTTTTCGTCCATCTTTTTCAGACGTAAATGGTTTTTCATCACTAAAAATCACTACATTATTACCTATTCGAATCAAAATTATAAATATTCACGATCAAAGTTCATTCTGTTTCTTCTATGCTGGCTGATCCGTTGAAGTATTTTTTTTTGCTGGTTTACGAGTTACGACAATGCTATCCTGCAACATGCAGATGAAGTCGCACACAACGTAGGTAACATTGTCTCTCGTTGATGTGAAATAGGTCCCTTTAGCGTGTGCGGCAACTACTTATGTCAAATGGCGTGAAGATGAGAGTTCTTGTTTTGACACAGAAGGAATATTCTTATCGTGCCCGAAGTCTGCATAACGGTGAATCCATAATTGAAGTCTTCCGCTGCAAAATAAATGAAGTTTAATAAAAAACATTCTTCATCAAAGAAAGTTATTTGAATACATTACGGATACAATAATAAATCATTGTTTTTAACACCATGAAGAAATTTGATGTAAAATAAGAAGTAATTATTTTATCAGACATTTTGTCTACTTACCGATATCAATAAACGAGTTGCGATTCCTTATAGAAATATTTTGTTCGTAAAGAACAATAATTTCTGCTCTTTTCAAAAAAGATGATGACTATCCATATTTTGCAAATCACAAGGTATTTCAAAGGCAAAATTAAACAGTTCGTTGTTGTAAAACCACTTGTAAAACAAGGCGTAACGAATGGCGGCTAGCGTTGACAAATTCATATTACTAATAATTTGAGGGTAGAATATACTTTATATTGTTAGACGGCAATTAATAAAATGTGCATCGTCTAGCAAATTTCAACCTTATTTCAAAGCTCTTTAAACAACTATTTACACATTGCAAATGCAGTAGTCACAGTTTGGACGTAGTAATTCATAAATTCACCAACTATATTAAATGTCTCGGTGGCTCAGCGGTCACAAAGGCAAGTCTGATACTTGATTTGTGCACTCGCTCTCTAGTAAACCGAGTTCGAATCCTAGAAGAAATGACATTTTTGGATGTTATTTAAATGGCGATGCTGGTTGTAAGGAATATTGGTTGGAAATGTTGGAATTGAATCTCAGACCAGACTTGATGAGAAATAAAAATATAACAAGTTGAATCAGTGAGATGGTAGCTACTACGCTGGTAATAATAGTTCAATGCGTCAGATTGCATAAATTTAAAGATTCAAGGTCAAAGTAAGACTCGATCCGGGGTGCCTTCTCTTGCCTTACACTTGCGATGACAATATCCAATGTAAGATAATAATGTAAAATGTTTTTAGGACAATGCAAAAATAAAACAATACTTTTACATTATTTCTGTAGAATTAACTTAAACCGGAGATATTGAATTTTTAAACCTTTGAGCCAGGCACGATACCAAGGGGATTTTTTAGTTTAATTTGTAATTATTTTTAACTTAGTTTATTATAAACTACCTAACTAAAATAATTGCAACTTTCTTCATTGTTATTTTATAGTTATTGTTGTTGTTTATATAATAAATAGGTAATTTACAGCGACATTACTTATTTATCTTATTACTAAAAAAAACTGTACTGAGAGGGTAGATATACGATCGAACTCACTCACACATTCACATGTTGATTCTACGTAATGTTCATGTCGGTACTCAACACGTTTGTGTGCGTGCCTATGCTTACCGAATTATTTTGCCGTGTGTACACTGACGAGCAAAAATAACGGGTCACTTTTCATACAAAGTTCTATGAAAAGTGACCCGATATTTTTGCTCGTGAGTATAGTTAGTTACTTGAATCCGCAATACAGAGATTCGACGAAGAACTAGAGTCACCGACATAGCTCGAAGAGTATGTACGTTGAAGTGGCAATGGGCAGGCCACATCGCGCGTAGAACAGACGGGGGAGAAAAGTTCTCGAGTGGCGACCGCGATCCGGAAGACGTAGTGTTGGCAGGCCTCCTACTAGGTGGACTGACGACATCGTAAAAGTTCCGGGAAACCGGTGGATGCAGGTGGCGACTTGTCGTTCATTATGGTGTGCTAAGGGGGAGGCCTTCGTTCAACAGTGGACGTCTTCAGGCTGATGATGATGATGACGATAGTTACTTGACCAATATAAAATGACTTCACACTGCCTGCATTTTGCATAGTAGTCAGCGCTCTGCTAACACTGGATTTTATATTCACTTGCTGTACGGAACCCTCGGTGCGCGAGGCCGACTCGCACTTGGTTTTGTTTATTACTGTTTTTATTACCCGCTAACGCTAAGTGACATCGTCTGCCATTGTTGCGTTTTAGCGTAAAAGCCGGAGCTCTGAGGCTAATTAAGATTAAAACTTTGCTCATTAGCGGATAATGTACAGACAAGTGAAATCCTGATTATAAACATTAAATTAAAAAAAACCAACGCATTAATCGACACACACAGAAAGAGAGAGACAAAGAGAGAGAGAGAGAGAGAGCCTGTTTTCTGCCAGGCTTTGATTGACGGTTTTTTTACTTGAATTCAGTTTTTCCGCCGATGAATTTTAGATATCTTTATCAAAATCGTGCTTTTAATCTCCTGTCTGATCATATTTGTGCCTAAAGCTTCAAAAAAGAACGTCGGTTTTTTTAATAAGTAAAAAGAAAATCTTTTGCAAAACGTCCATGGAGCTTATCTTAACATCAACAGACGTTTAATTAATGATCTAATTAAGGAAGAAAAGCAGATTTTTGCGTGAAATTTCACGCGAAAAGCGTTGATTCCACACCTCAGGTGAGAAGAGATAATTTCCTGTCGGAAAAAATGGAAAAGTCTCATTTCCGTAGGAAAGCATTCGTGTTTAAGTGATGTTGATTGATAGGCGACTATCGATAGGTATCGATATAAAGAATCTAGTGGGTATCGAACTACCGAAGCGGTTATCGATATAAATTCTAGTTGCTTATTCTATTTACTTGCGAAGTTAAAATTTCGCTTCCAACTTTGCGAAAAAAAATTCAGCGTACTTATATACATAAATCACGTCTTCATCCCTTACGGGGTAGACAGAGTCTAAGTTTCTATGATCTGAGGTCTAAGGTAATAAGACCTAAAGGCCAAGTTTAGGTGGAAAGGGGAATCAAAATAGTGATGGGTTGCATGATAATATTAGTAGGATTCCTATAATTTTCGCACATTCCCTCGATGGGCTTTTATCGTCAGATTTTATTTATCCTACTAAGTATGTATGTATGTATGTATGTAAACTCTTTATTGTGCAAAATAAACAAGACAAACACAATTGACAAACAGTGAGATACATGGACAAAGGCGGACCCCTTTAAGAGATCTCTAAGTAATATTATAAATGCGAAAGTTTGTGACGATTTGACGATGTGAGTGTGTTTGTTCCTTCTTCACGCTAAAACGACTTTACGGATTTAGATAAAATTTGGTACGAAGATAGCTGGTACCCTACATGAAAACATAGGCTAATTTTTATCCCGGAAAAATGTATAGTTCCCGCGGGATAGCGATATACACATCAATTGATAATACGCGGATGAAGTCGCGGGCAGAAGCTAGTATTCTTTTTAATGTTGGGTTTTAACATAGGCTTTGTCTTTGATTTTCTACGTAACAAATCGAATTAATACTGTGCCGGAGAAACAACCCAATTATAAACATACAAACACCACAATCCGCTTCAAATTGATTTGTTAATTTCAATTACGGAGTCAATACGCACCTTGATTAATAGAACATTATGTTTCAGGGTAACGCGTGGCTGTGTGTATCTACTGTGTTCCTGCGTAGCGCATTAACGAGAATTAATCGAATTTGCCTGATGTTGTTGGTGAACGGATGTCTGCCATGCAAAGTAATGATAACATACGGTAGAAGATTCGGTTTAAAACGCGCGTTGGTTTCGTCTTATGTGAAGACGTTTCGTCTTGTGTGCGCAGGAATTACACGAGCTTATTCCACCATCTCCCTTCCACCACCGTACGACTAGACGGGGCGAGCGACTTCACCCTTATGTTGTCAGTATTCCGAGTTCTCGCACGAAGCGCTTCGCTTCATCTTTTATACTGCGGACTGCTAAGGAGTGGAATGCGCTTCCGTCGTCTGTCTTTCCGGATAAGTATAACCTTGGACTATTCAAATCCAGAGTGAACAGGCTGTTACTGAACCAGTGAAAAAAAAAAAAAAAAAAAAGACACGAGCGGTGTTTATTGCGCACAAGAGCTATCGACGGTCTCTGTCCCGGGGCCTTACCATGACGTCTTCATCGTCAGCCAGAAGACCTCCACTGTTGAACAAAGGCCTCCCCCTTAGAACGCCATAATGAACGACTACTTCACCACCTGCATCCACCGGTTTCCCGTAACTTTCACGAGGTCGTCGTAGTGGGAGGCCTGCCAACACTTCGTCTTTCGGTTCGTGGTCGCCACTCGAGAACTTTTCTCCCCCAACGGCTCTCTGTTCTACGAGCGATATGGCCTACCCATTGCCACTTCAAAGTAAATACTCTTCGAGCTATGCCGGTGAGTCTAGTTCTTCGGCGAATATCTGTATGTACGTCTTAATGCAATTCAATTCCAGTACAGTTCCGATTTCAGCTGTCATTTTTAGAATGGATCTGACAGCTAGCGATCCAACTTTGGGTCGGAATTGAACTGCATTAAGACGTCAAGGTAAGGGTCCTGAAATTGATATTAAATATATGTTTATTAAACAGTTCAAAGACGATAAAAATGTATACATTTTGCAATCACTAACAGACACACAAGCACTACTTATTAAGAAAAGAAAATTAAACATCGAAAAATAAGAAAGCACTTCGTAACAACCTAAATAGTATCACATGAATTTACAAATAATCTTCTATTAGTAGCTTATTCGAAATATTATAAATGGAATATGAACCGCGATTACCTTTATTGAGCACCCGATATTTCGACGCAGTTGCATGCACCATGATCACGGACCACTTAACCGTGAATCATTGAAAACTCTTAATGTAGCTTATACTTTTATTCGACATCCAAAAGTATGTTTGGCGACATTACCGCCGCGGCTCTGCTTGTATTTTAAACCCGTACATTCCAACTCTATACTCGTACATCAACGTACGAGGTAGCGGCAAGGTAGCGGCAGCTCGGGAAACAAATGGTCACAGTACCACAACGTAATAACAACTAGAGGGGTAACTCGCATTGTTATAATAATTGTAAGAGAATAATGACGTTTAACCTTAGAGGTTAAAACGCTCTAATATTGGCCAGGGCCATAAGTTAATCGTGGAATTCATAGATCTTCGCAAAGTAAGTTCAAAAAGTCAGAATTCAGAAACTGAATACAGACATTAAATAAGTATATTTTATTTGCGAGAAAACAGTTCGTATAAGATGTAAAAAAACAACCTCAGTTCAGTATTTAAGGTGCGACCACACCGCCGCTTAAAAAACGGTGACGTTTCGGAATTGCTACAAAGTGTATGAAGAAGCGGTGAGAAAACGTGACGCCTACGACACGTCACTGCGTATACGCGGCGGTGTGATCGCACCCTTAATCTGTAGCCGTTTCAAAAGACATTATGTAGGTATCCAGTTTGTTACAAACTGCACTGATTCAGAATTAACTTTGACTAGAATGTTAGACGTTAAACATTTCCTTTGCTTAGCGACTGTAAGTAGATCTGTCGCTTGCAATTAGGAACGTAAGGCGCTAGTTTAAGCTGATAACACACGTGAAACAAAATGTAATCTGTCTTTGAGATATTAAAATGGGTAGTTGATGCTGATGACAATAAAGTAGGACATTCAGTGGTTCTTTAAACAATTACTAGATAGTAAATAAATAAATAAATTATGAATATCAGGGAACACATTGCGTTTTTATCCCTTACGGGACAGACAGTCTAGGCTCTGTTACCCTAGGTAACAAGACCTCAAGGCCACGTTTAGCATGATTGTGGGCAAAAAAATGAGGGAACAATAATCACAATGAGCGATAAGAGCGCGCCATGCTTGGAATAACGCTGCGGGACCGAGTCCGGAACGAGCTCATTAGACAGCGCACGAAAGTGGTCGACGTGGGGCACAGTCGCTAAGCTAAAATGGGCGTGCGCCGGCCATGCGTGCCGACGACACGACGAACGGTGGAGCAAGCGCGTTCTGGACTGGAGACCCCGGCTAGGCAGAAGAAATGTAGGCAGACCACCTGCCCGATGGTCCGATGACATAAGGGAGACAGCAGGAGCAGTCTGGAAGAGGGAAACGGGCAACCGTTCGGGATGGAGACAGATTGGAGTGGTGGGCGTCTACACGCTGAAGAAGAGAAGAAGACACACAAATTGATCTAGTCCCAGAGTAAGCGCTAGTAAGCCTTGTGTTATGGGACAACGAAGTAATAGTATTATTTTTGTTAACTTTTTGAGCTAGTGAGAGGAGGCTGGTGCCCAGCAGTGGGAGTGGGACGTATAGAGGCTGGATATGATGATGATGGGAGCTAGTGTTTACTACATCGAGAAACGGCAAGTGTAGCGTTACCTTTACGGCTTATCTTCAAATCGAGTGGAAAATTGGAGGCAGAGCGTAGCTGCAACGTTTACGCTTTAGCGGAGATTTGAAACTTGAGAATTACACCCCTACCGACACAATTTGCATGTGCTACGAATATCTGAGTACGTAACTAACCCCCTTATTCATAAACGCTCTATAGGCTTCTGCTAACTTAGCAATAGTTTGTCCTTATCTGTGAAAGGTAAATATCAAAGTGAGAGATAAGGACAAACGATTGCTAAGTTAGCAGAAACCTACAGAGCTTTTATGAATAAGGGGGTAAGAGTATACGTGAATCAGAATCAGAATCAGAATCATTTATTGTTTAACTGTGAAACTGTGAACCAGGGGTGTGATTTTCTAAATGAAGCTCATCGCTACATGAAAGGTATTTAATAAGACAAGCGATGTTCAATCGACAAGTCCATGCTTGATCTAGGTGACGCATAAATCTTGCATTGAAGTGATGGACGTATATATAGGTCGTTGGCGTTGGCGTCGAAAAAGTTAAAAATGGTGGCTTCTGCAGTGTTGTAGCTGTCAGCTTCTGTGGCGGCAGTGTATCTACTATAATAAGTCTCAATCTGATGCTAAATTCAAAATGCCACTGAACCAAAAGTAGGTAATGGTACTGAATCGGCCTTTTCATTAAATATTAAAGGCTCTTTGCCGTCGCCTCAGCAGTAACCAACTATTCATTGCGGGCAGAAAAACCTGGAACTCCGGTACTCACATACTGATTTGTTCTTAGCTGTTGAAAATAATGCTTTTTCAGCAGCAAATATAAGTTTGTGCAACTATTTTAAACCTAGTTTTAGCGGTTGACATTTGGTTTGGAATGTGCAAACGGTGTTCAGTTGAGTGTTTCGCGGTCGTCCGATCGGTTGAACGACGAATCGGTCCAACGGGTTTTATTTTTCCCGATTTTCATACTAATTCGCTGTAAAACTAGAGTCACCGACATAGCTCGAAGAGTATATACGTTGAAGTGGCAATGGGCAGGCCACATCGCTAGAACAGACAACCGTTGGGGGAAAATTCTCGACTGGCGACCACGAACCGGAAGACGCAGTGTCGGCCTGCCACTAGGTGGACCGACGACATCGAGAAAGTTGCGGGAAACCGGTGCAGCTGGCGAATTGTCGTTCATTAGTTCAACAGTGGATGCCTTCAGGCTGATGATGATAGTACTAATCGAATCTATGGGAAATCGTTGTCCCATTTGTCCGATCATAATAAAAACATGTAAAAAGCCGTGGTAGCCTAGTGGTTTGACCTGTGGCCTCTCAAGCAGAGTGTCGTGGGTTCAAATCCCGGGCTCGCACCTCTGAGTTTTTCGGAATTTATGTGCGAAAATTACATTTGTAATTTGCTATGAGCTTTTCGGTGAAGGAAAACATCGTGAGGAAACCTGCACACATCTGCGAAGAAATTCAATGGTGTGTGTTAAGTTCCCAATCCGCACTGGGCGCGCGTGGGAACTATAGCCCAAACCCTCCAATACACGGAGGAGGCCTATGCCATGACGCACGCCAAATTTCGCGACAGTTTAATAAATAAATACAAAAATAAACGACAATAACAACAACAACAACAAAAACATGTATTTGGGTCAATTTCCCAAGCAGTAAATTTTGATGGCAAGACTGAAAACGCAGGTGCAGAAGGCTTTGATAATGTAGAACTATTTTTTTTAGGAAACAGCCCCCTATTGTCTACCTCGGGCAACAGCTAAAATTAAAATATTATGTTATTTAATCATTTCAAAATATATATTTAGACCATATTTCTCATCAAGGTGGGTTGTCCCGGAGCCAGTTTTAGTTACAAAATGTCGGATAATTCGGATACTATGCGTGACAATATTTTTCTTTTACCTTTATTTTATCTTCTTCTTCTATATATATAAAAGAAGAAACTGACTGACTGACTGACTGACTGACTGACTGACATATCAGCGCACAGCCCAAACCGCTGGTTCTAGAGATTCCAAATTTGGCACGTAGGTTCCTTATAAGGTCTAGGGGTGCACTAAGAAGGGATTTTTCAAAATTCGACCCCTAAAGGAGTTAAATGGGGGTCCAAAGTTTGTATGGGGAAACAAGATTAGTTAGACTATTTTATTCGAAACTTCACATGAGTATTCTTAACGATAAATGAGTAAACACCTGTTTCAGGTTTTTTGAAAAATCAACCCCTAAAAGGAGATAGGGGGTGACAAAGTCTGAAAATCAACGTGGGTATTATTATTATTATTATATTATAGTGGGTAGTATTGTTTGTACGGTTTATCGGGTCGCTGATTACGAAAACAATAACACACACACACACACACACACACACACAAATTTCCACGGGAACGGGAAAAAACGGGATTTATTATATTCGATTGCGAGTGACCCTATCTAAGTAACTATACTTAATAAATATACTGTTCAAATTTCGTACACAAGGAGATGATTACAAAACTAAGAAAATAATTTCAGGATTTTTGGAAATTCTCACGGGATAAGGAAAAAACGGGATTTATAATTATACCTATTCAGTTCAACGAAATCCTGAACTATAATTACTAGACTTCAAATTTGGCATAGAAGTAGGTGATTATAATAATAAAAAACAGTTTTAAGGATTTTCGAAAATTCCAACGGGCTAAGGAAAAAACGGGATTTATATTCAGTTATATGGGATCGATTTTTCGTTTTAATTATCGTAGAAAACTGAAATTTGGCCTTCAGGTTCCTTGGGGAGTATAGGGGAGCACTATACAAAAGGATTTCCCAAAATTTTGATGGAAATGAACGGGGAAAAAGCGGGATTTTTTGTTATACTGCTGGTCGTAGAAAGTTGAAATTTGGCATGTAGGTTGTTTGGAGAGTGTAGAAGAGCATTAAGAGAGGAATTTCCAAAATTCCCACGGGAACGGGAAAAAACGGGATTTTTTGTTTAACAGGTCCTGGAAAGCTGAAATTTGGCATGTAGGTTGCTTGATGAGTGTAGCGAAGCACTAAGAGACAATTTTCTGAAATTCCCACGGGAACGGGAAAAACGAGACTTTTCGTTTTACTGGTTGTAGAAAGCTGAAATTCAACATGTAGGTTGCTTGGGGAGTGTAGAGAAGCATTAAGAGAGGAATTTATAAAATTCCCACGGGAACGGGAAAAAACGGGATTTTTCGTTTTACTGGTCGTAGAAAGCTGAAATTTGGCAAGTGGGTTCCTTGGGGAGTGTAGAGAGCATTAAGAGAACATTTCCCGAAATTCTTACGGGAACGGGGAAAAACGGGATTGAAATACTCCTGGTACACGCGAGCGAAGCCGCGGGCAAAAGCTATTTGTCAATAAATGAAGTATACGCGGACGAAGTCGCGGGAAAAAGCTAGTTACCATATAAACAGGTAACAAAAAAAGCACATCACCTGATTTTTACCTTATTTGTAAACCTCTGAATATGTGCATATACATTTGTCCTGAGACACGCTCTCATTCCGCGGGCAAATTTTGGGAACGATTTATTTCCCGAGTTTGATCCCTAAGCCCCTCCATCTCTCGCGCACACCGAGCAATAGTCAAACTGCAGCGCTTAGCGAGATTGGACGTGTGTTACTGTGGAACGTTTTCGAGTAAATTTTATTTTTTTATCATCGCCATTGGTGTGGGGACAAATTAAAAATCATTCCGGAGTTAGCCATAGTTTTTGTATTTTTTATTGCTTTTGTTTGTAATTTATATATGTCACGTAAAATATAGTCCTAATTTCAAGAGTTCAATTAGTTTAACAACACGACTCTTACCCTTCCTTTAATATTTATTTTTATGTCGAGTTTCTCATTCCACCATTTTTATTCCGGTGTTTCCGGTGTAGTAAAATTAAATGTAGCTTCACTTTAGTATTATGAAGGGGTCCGTAGCATATTTTCTAAAATGAAATACTTACCGAATTGCGATGCGATTTTTGGTAGAGTATTAGTATTGTACCAGCGCATGTTCTTAGATAATGTTTAGGCTTTTAGGCCACCAGGGAACGCTAAAAAACGGGTTTTTTTTTAATTAGATTTAACTTTGTGCAACGCACACTTAATAAGTACTCGATAGTAATTGTAAATCTGTGACCGATTCCTACAGCAGCAGGTTATCAGGAGTTAGTTCGGGAATCAAATAATACAAAATAATAGTTTTGATTATGGAACCCTATTTTTTTACTTTCATTCCGGTGGTCTAAATATCATTTCACTGGGCTGGTATTATCATCCCGGTGTACATTTATCATTCCATTGGAACTTATCTTTCATTCCGGGGTACATTTATCATTCAGTTGTGTGTTTAGAAATTTGACCTCTAATATCTCGAAAACTATTTAAGATTTCAGGTTCCCTTTCAGATATGTCTTACAAAATAGTCTAATGTATCTTTTGGCATTTAAAAATCTAAAAAAAAATCAGATATAAGGAATCACACCGAAATGATACAAAAAATGCGTCTTGTTGAAATTGACCCATTTACTGAAATTGGAGCGAATTCGGAATAAAAAGGCTTATAAATAAATAAATAAATAATAAATAATAAAAACATGTACGATCATTTTGATCCCTATGATAATTAAAGAGAGTGTCGGTCAAAATAAATCCCGTTGGATTTAATCGGTCTACCGATCGGACGAACCAGTGTTTAGTTAACGTCAGCACAGAATAGTCAGTTTGAATTTTACTAGCTATTGCCCGCGGCTTCGTCTGCGAAAAATTCGTTGATCGTTATCCCGCGGAAACTATTCGATTTTTTGGATAAAATTATCCTATAATAATATCCTACCTGGTTCAAACTATATTCGTACATTTCATCTAATTGTTTCAACGGTTTAAGAGTGAAGGTAGACAGACAGGCAAGTTACTTTCGCATTTATAATTATTAGTGGGGAAAAGGAATAGAAGGGATTACATAAATATCTGAATATTATGTAGGTTATTTTAATCATTTTTGATTTTCTCGAAACACTTTGGATGGTGTTTATATGTATACGGCTAGCACCAATGCGCGCGAGAGCTTATTCTTACTGTTCGATCTAGAAAGAGAAGGGTAGTTAAGCTCGCGCGCTGTTACGCTAGCCGTGCCGGCTGAATAAGCATCAGGTAGGTATGAACAAAGAAACAAAATTATCGTGTTCATTTTACACTTTATTTTCACAAGATCAAGAACATCAACAAATCTCTTAAAAATTACTTTAACGAAACACTAAACGGGCGAGCCCACAGCTGCGTACATTACTATTTACAAATAAGCTCTTTGGCTATACAAAAGAAAAAATATACACAGAAATCATTAAAATAATAATCTACATAAAATTGCGAACCGAACGACGTAACGAATTTAAAATTATCAATAAAATTTCAACATTTAAAAATATTTCAAATACATTTACAGAAAAGTGCGTAAGAAAAAAATCTAAAGTGCAATTTATACATTTTCGAATACTGACGTCGGTAAACGATTTATTACTAAAATTTACAATAAAAAAGAACTTTAATTCGCATTAATTAAGTAGAAATACAAGATTTTAAATTATTAATTTCATTGCAAGATCGTATTGGTTGTTTACTAACACCAATCATAGTGTAATAATTACTAATAGTAAGCGCACTCCTTTGTCTCTGCACTAATTTCAGCTACATGCCAACAATATCGTACAGAATACTGCTACGGATGCCTGCGAATTAGCGTTGGAGGGTAGTTGCCTATCCAGACGACCGAGTTCGCTCACTATTTGTTACTACACTATGACATTATTATGAAAAAATACTGTCTCATTGACCATAAATCAGACCTTCATTCACATAATCGGACTTCCTAAATCCTGTAAGTCAATTTCAGATTATTTAAAATGTGTCCTTATCATAATTAGACAAGGTCTAATTTTGATATAGTTACAAATGAGACATGAGCGAGACAGCTATATTGACGCCATTTTGTTTTCAAACAGACGCTACTCTCCTAAAATCCATCTAATTTGTGATTGTACTAAATCGAGACGCTACAGCAACCGACTAAAGGCAATATGACAAGCGTTCAAAAAAACTGTCAAATTACAAAATAACCTACAAAATTGCGGATTATCATCTAATAGATGCGTACGAACTTTACATTTTAAAACATCATCATAGGCCAGGAGTCGGCGTGAGAAAATAATTAGCTTCGTTTCGAGCCCGACTCCTGGACTATGTTGTATAAAAGCGTTAACTACCTAAAGTAGGCACAGAAGGGTTCAGTACATTTGGCTTATTATGGGAAATCTTAGGAATATCACATCGACTATAACGAGTATTCCCCTAGGATATGGAATGTAAAATCAATAAATATTAAAAAAAAGTGACAGCTAAGTTTCAATTTAAGTACCCAAGGGGATCAGGGTAAAGCGACGATATAATTTACCACTAAAATATTTTACCCTAATTTTACCCTACAAAATAGCATTGAGCTGAGATCTTGTACCTAAATAATGTTACGTATACCTATTAAAATTGCTATATTATAATTATTACCCGAGGATGTACTTTCTAAGGATATCTGGAGAGTCGTACAAACATCGAGTATCTTGCAAGTAAGGTAAAAGTGATGTGTTGGAGACCACCGACCTTAAAACCAATACAGTGGTATTAATTATGTGTCTACTCTTGCTTAATACTAATGTCCTGTCAATCGTTCAAAGGTTAACTGGAAGAAATCGCTTTTAGGTATAAGTTCGCCATTGTGCATTTGTGTTGTCCTGTACTCATCTTTTTCACGTGTTTTATGTACAGTAAAGAGTTATACATACCTACTAACATATAAAATACTGGCCATTCCGTCACTAATATTGTACTGGGGTGAATGAACTATATTTCTCGTTGTCCTATCCCGTCAGTGAGGGAACAAACACAAGTACAGTTTGATAGAGAAATGTTGTGTATCATTATACTAAGATGCTTAGTATATGACTAGTTATAAAGGAGGCTTGAAACTATCGTGTTTGGCTGATATTGAACCTATAAATGTTCAACAGTAAGTGAATGAGGAGACTTTAACAATAGAAAAGAGTGACAAGTAAAAGTCGATCCACCCATAGTACTAGTCCTTTTACGGATTTTTTCATTTGTCCTTTACATAGAACAAAAACATTATTGCCTAGTGTTCTTAAGAGAATCTACTTGTCCAGTTCTAGTTTCATGCTTGGCTGTCGGCCAGAAGGCCAAAAAAAGCAGCAAAGCTGTTTTTATTACAAAAAAACCACTGTATTGTTTATATGCTCGATGGAGTAGGGTAAACAAGTAATTGGAACTTTACATCTTCCATAATTACGTAAGTAATTTTAATTGAAATATACGACAATACGTTTACCCTATTAAATAGGAAAAAAACGATTAAAAAAGGAATCACGATGAATATACCATAACAAAAATAAATAAACCAGACGCCATTAATTTTTCTGTTAAATTCTGTTTCTACTTTTAATAAATACGAACAGTATCATTCTATTAATTATGTAAGATGTTCTATAAAATTATTGTATCAGGGGCATTTTAACCGCAATTAATATTTGATAGTTTCATGACTTTATTACACTTCTTCGTATGCTTGTTTGTTTGCTTTACGTAATCAAAATATCAAAACGTGTAGATAAAATAAATGAAAGTTGTGATTTTTCCCATAGAAATACATAAACATTCCTTCATCTTTATCTGTCATTTTGACAGTAGTCCTTGCCAGAAAAACATACATTTTTTTAATAATAAAGAAGATGCTTATTTCTGTTTTTATTTACAAAAAAAATATTATGTTCTAAACAGTTATGCGGATTGAATTTAAGTCGAGTCGAGATATTAACACCGAAAGTTTTTTTTAAAGTGCGACACCTTAATTTATTCGTATATTTGTGTCCCTTACACTCGTACGAAAATCTTTTTTTACGATTACTTTTTTAAAAATCATTAAACGGGATTTCAATTTCGCCTAAAAATTTTATTTCCACTAAATTTATTCTAACAAACTACTGCGTTTAAAACAATAATTTGAACTATACCGGTAGATATGTGGTAAATTAGGAATATACAGTTTTTTTATCTAATAATTGTTCTAGCAAATTTCATTAGTCGTTCAAATTGACCGACAAAATTTTAACCACGATTGATTAAGTTAAGTGTGAATAAAATTTATTGTTAAAAAAAATGCATAAAATTAGAATATTCGTCAAATCTCTCTTAATTTTCAGATCCAAGGTCCCTTATTTTATCATTTATAAATATTTATTATTTATTCACCGACGAATATTCAACTGCAACAGTTGTCTGACATGACGTTCGAGAAACATCTTATTTTGCGATCCACAAAAAAAAGAAAACACGAGATTTCCAACGCGAAAAGGGGAGGCAAAACGACTTAAACTTACAAAAAATACTAGTACTTTGTAAAACTTCAACAGATACATTTCTCAATCACCAAGTCCCTCTTCATAAACGTGACAAACAGTGACTAAAGTAAGGCCAACGGGACGAGATAAAATACGTACACAATCCGGACCGTTCGTTATCGTTAGATTGCGATTGCGAGCGACTATCTTTCTCTCTCGGACGCAATAGCGTCAGTTGGTCGCTGACAGCTGCCGTTGCGTGTTTCGTGGTACAGGAAAGTCAGTAGCGCAGTCAACGTTTGAACCTATGAAGGTGTGTTTACATACCATCTAGTATCCTTGGTCTTACATTACAATTCGAAACACACCGCTGACCAACAGTTCCGTATTCCGCCTGTCACATTCACAAAACAAAATCGAGGACACAAAAACAGTGGTAACTAAAATACGACTTCGCATAATTTAAAAAATAAATAACTACATAAGTGCTTATGTATTTTTACACGTTAAACCTAAACGATGCTACCCGAGCATTTACCATTGGTCAGAGATAGGTTGTTACCGAGGGACGCCCCTCGCCCTAACGTACCGTGGGTGAGAGCCCCGTTCAAACTATCGTACCCGTTCATATACTGGTTATTCTGAAGACCGATTAACAACTCCACTAGAGCGTTAGCGGCACTCTGGGCGTTCAGCAACTCGAATATGATGCAATTGCATTCCGGTTCGGGGTTCTTTATGTTGCTCTTGTTGCTCGAGTTGGAGCTGGTGGAGTTGGTGGCCGAGGAGTCGGTGGAGCTGACGGGGGGGTTGGGGTGGAGCGGGCAGGCCAGCTGCAGGTTCTTGGGGTACTGCGTGGGCACGCCCGACAGGTGGTTGGCGGCGGCGCGCGCGTAGAACACGCACGTGTGCCCGTCCGCGTCCGGGTAGTTCGGGTTGCCGTTGTGCTGGAATAAAAAAATATTTATAGATTTATTTATTACTAGCTTCTGCCCGCGACTTCGTCCGCGTAGAATTAGCAATTGATATGTTTATCGCTATCCCGCGGGAACTTTACAATTTTCCGGGATAAAAAGTAGCCTATTCGTACCAAATTTTATCCAAATCCGTCCAATCGTTTTAGCGTGAAGAAGGAACAAACATACACACTCACATCGTCACAAACTTTCGCATTTATAATATTAGTAGGACTCAGCTAGATGGCGCTTTAACCCCACTTGCACAGTCCAGAGTTAAAAAATTAAATCGCTAACTAGGAGTTAGGGTTGCCAGTTCCATACATTTTGACACTCTTAGCACCCGGGTTTGCATCACGGGGTTAAGTCGCTAACCCTGGTCCGTGCGAGTGGCCCTTAGCCACATAAGCTACCTGTCGGAATCTGACGGTTCTGGCTGAAAATTAGTGCTGCAAATGTGTAACACCTCAGCGAAATGTTGAGCCAGCGACCGTTTCACTTTTTGCAAAGACACAACGCTGATGATGTATTTTTAATGTCTGTTTTTTTTGTTTCTTTCCTATAAAATTGTGTGTATGCTCTTGTATTAATTTGGGTCTTGCAAAAAGGAATAAATGTCTCCTCCGCGGCGGCGCAGCGCGCGCGACGTATATGTATAATACTAGATGGCGCTAGCATATCGATACATATGAGCTTCTACATTGGTCGCGGCAGTCGGTCTATCCGCTAGCAGATGTCGCTTTACCCATATGAGCAGCTGCGCGGCGGGCAGCTGTCCGGCGGCGGCGGCGGCGCGCAGTGCGAGCGCGCGCTCGGCGGACGCGGGCGCGCGGGGGGCGGGCACGGCCAGCACGCGCGCCAGCAGCGCCACCGCGCCGCGCGAGCTGGCCGACAGCAGCGAGTCCACGCCCGTCGGCACCGAGGTGGACGACAGGAACGCGCGACGCTCGTACTTCAGCCGGATCCATCTGTGGGGACGAGGTCCGTTCGTTACGAGAATCGTTTGATCTTTTTCATCGTCATCTTCCCAGCGTTTTTCCCGGCATTCGCCACGGCTCAGTGAGCCTGGAGTCCGCTTCGACGACCCGATCCCGAGATTTGGCGTAGACCCCAGTTTTTACAGAAGCGACTGCCGTCTGACCTTCCGACCCGGAACGGGTAACTGAGCCTTATCGGGATCGGTCCGGTTTCCTCGCGATGTTTTCCTTCACCGAAAAGCTCATGGTAAATTTCAAATATAATGTAATTTCGCAAATAAATTCCAAAAAACCCAGAGATGCGAGCCCGGAATTCGAACCCGCGATACTCTACTCGAGAGGCCACAGGGCGAACCGCTAAGTTACCACAGCTTTTTAATCTTTTGATATTTTTTTCAAAAGCAAATCAATGTTTGAGTTGTAAATCGACTCTTAGACCTTCTAAATAGCTTGTGTTAAACATGTTTGTCGAGAGCTTACCTCTCTTTCTCTTCCCTGCTAGACGAAGCGATGGGTTTGATGTGCCCGCGCAGGTCGGCCTCCCATATGGAGTTGGCGAGCGCGTTGCCCATCGACACCATCACGCTCACATGGCCCAGGCTGAAAACGAAGAATTGACGTCATAAAACAAACTTTTTTCTGCGAAAGTGTAATAAAAAGAAAAAGAAGCTCTTTGGAAAATCTTTACAGCCCAAATGTTAATTCCAAAAGAATAAATTAAAATTTACCTATTAACCTGACACATTGCCAAATATGAACTTTATAATTACAAATTCTTAAAAAGTACATACATCATTTAGAAAAGTGAAAATTTACTGGTGTGAAACTATTTAATTAATGGCAACACAGTGGTAGTTTTTTGACACGATAACGTCTTATAAATCGATGAACACCTGCTGCATGCACGAAAAAGTGTCACGTTCCGCGTGACGTCAGAGCTATCAGTTTTCATCAATGTTTCTTTATGACGTTATCACGTAAAACTATCGTCCGTAAACCGACTTTACAGACACTACAGGTTTTTTTAATATAATTATGACGATGTGTAAAGGAGGTAGCAATGGGTACTCACGGCCACTCGTCCAGGTCAAGCGACCGTACCCTGGAGATGTGAGAGCCCAGGTTACGGTGGATCCCGGAACACTCGATGCAGATCAACACTCCCAGGTTCAGGCTCGCCCAGTCCGGGTCTGGAGGGGAAAGGAAACATTATATATACACCAGTGGCGTGGCGTCAAGTATATCAGAAAGCAAGCCGAAGGGAACTTAACTAGCCTTTTCCTCTAATTCTGCACAATAAATTGCCCAACAGCCTTAAAATAGGCAAGCCAGTGGGAATCGAGTTCTATGGACGCCACGCCACTGATATACACACACATAAAGTCTTTTCATTCTTACTGTCCTATTTGGTAAACTAAATTCTAACTTCAAAATACCTAATAGGCTGCAGACCTAAGTATTTGGTATTCATATCAACTTTAAATTTTTACGCGTTCACGAGAAAATGGCTCTCGACAGACAGACTAAAAGGGTTCTCTTTTTTCCCTTTTGAGGTACGGAACCCTAAAAGGGTTATACACTAGTCTAAGTGGAATTAATGTAGATAACACGCACCATTGGCGCCGCAGTCGCAGCACTTGTCGTTCCCCTTCACCCTTCTGATATAGTAGGTGGCGCGCACGTCGCCCGTAGAGTTAGCGCCCGTCGGAGCGGGCTGGCGGGACGTCTGATAAACAGTTGAATAAGTTAATCCATCTATAAGATATAAACAAAAAAAAGCGACGGGTAGCACTCCCGGAGTGCCGGCTGAAGTGAAAGCGAGTCAGCACGTGCCACTACAACATTCATAGTGAAAAACAAACGGTATCGTCATAGTATTAAGTTTAAAATTTAATGTCGCTGATATTCTAGATATTACGTTAAATTTGAACCTTAATACTATGACGATACCGTTTTTTTTTTCAATATGAATGTTGTAGTGGCACGTGCGTCTCAGTAGCTCGCGGTTTTGCGATAATAGAGACAACGGCCTTTGAAAGATTAGGGCTTGAAGCGAAAAATTCACCGGGGAGGATTCATACTATATCTATCTGTGCAGTCAATATTAGAGTAAGCACTCACCCGCCCCTGCAGCGATTGCAGTATCTGCGCCTCGACGCACGCGACCCAGGCGTCTCTTTCCGCCACGCACGCCATCCCGCTCGCGCCGCACACCTCCCAGCGCCATCTCTTGCCGTCGAGCGACACTATCGTGAACTCGCAAGACGCAGCACCGTCGCCATCTAGTAGGTAATACGTTCAACTGATTTTTTCTGATAGGGCAGATTTTTTCGTGCAAAATTGAATATGTCCCCTACGCGCGACCGCGCAGTTGTTTTGTTTTTTTTTTTAGTTACAAACAGTCAACTAGGTATTAAGAAGCTTTGTTAAAGGTTAAAGTAAAGTAAAAACTTGAACTTTTTTTCAAAGATTAACCTCAACTAATACACTTTTAAATACTGTAAACCAGGTGTTTTAAAACTTATTAATCAGAATTTTAAAAAAAATAACCGAATTGAGAACCTCCTCCTTTTTTTTGAAGTCTGTTAAAAACTAACAATATATGGATCACTCAGATTGAAAACTTTCTACACAGTTTAAATCATAATTTTTTATTCAAAATTAAGTCATCTATTTGACGCCGTATAATTTCAACACCAGTCGTATTTATGGAAACATTTTCCAACCAAAATTTAAGATTCTATAAAAACATGGGTGTTCAGTTAACTAAATCAATAATCTGCTGTAGTCATCTCATCACCACTCCAGTCCCTACAGGAAACTGGCCTCCTTTCGGAATGAGAGAGTTTGGTCCGCATATTTTGACCCAACGGACCACATAGAGAAGGGTTTACGAGTAAAAAAAACCATGAAAACAAGGTTGGTAAACTACAGCCATTAATATGACAATGTGCCACAATTTCAACACAAAGAACTAGACTGAGTTAACCCTAAACGCCAAAGTTACCCTTCGGGGCCAACATAACCCAACACCCATCCCTACGGTATTATGTCCACTCCACTCACCATCCTCTCCGTCCTTCTTGACACCGCTGCTCTTCATCCGGCGATGCCTCTTCTTGACGTGGGGGGTATCTTTGTCCCCATTGGTGGCGAGCTCGGCCTCTGAAGCCAGGGACTGCCGGCTCGAAGCTGGCTCCTTCAAAGTGTCGAAGGCGGACATCAGAGCCTTGTCTGTGACGCGGGTCGGTTTGTCTTTGTAACCTGGAATATGATAAATATGTTTTTATTAAAACGTTAATGTATCTACACATACATACATAAATCACGTCTTTATCCCTCACAGGGCAGACAGAGCCTATGGTAACAAGACCTAAAGGACACGTTTAGCATGTTTGTTGGTGTATAGGTGGAAAGGGGAATCAAAATAGTGATGGTGATCTATAAAATGATTCCTAAGATTTTTTCCAAGTACAGCAGATAATCTAACTAATATTATAAATGCGAAAGTATGGATGGATGGATGGATGTTTGTTTGTTACTCAATCACGCCAGAACGGCCCAACGGATCTGGATGAAATTTGGCACACAGATAGAGAAAAGTCTGGAATAGCACATAGGCTACTTTTTATTCCGGAAAATTGCGTAGTTCCCGCGGGATAGCGATAAACGAATTCTTTGCAGACGAAGTCGCTGGCAACAGCTAGTTTAGGATAAATTGAAGCTTTGAGTTGACTAGGTTCCATACTTGTTTTACTATACTTAACCAATTTGTCTTGTGCATATCGAGTTACTGTTTTTAATTCCAAGATTGATGCTTCAAAAATTTTGATTTGATGAATAATTTTAACATTACACGAAACCATAATTCGCCAAAAAAATACATAAGGACAAAATAATATTCAATCAACCGATGTAGCATCCTTACCTAGACTCAACCCCCCAATGCTATCATGGAGGTCCAGACTGCTATACCCGTTGTACCCCGGAACAGTCGTGATGATGGACTTGGAACCCCTTGGCTTCTGTCCCGGCACCTTGACGGTGACGTACTGGAGCGATATCTCCTTACCGTTCACATCTTCCATGTAATCCTGGAAAACAAAATAATAAGAACCTGGGGGGCTATTCCGAAATTCGAACTTCGTATCTTACCGTCCCTCTCGCTCTCATATCAACGACCATTAGTGTGAACGGAATGGCAAGCAACGAACTCCGATTTTCAAATTTCGATTATAATAGTTGTCATTCGCTAAGAGATGGCGCCGCTCATTAAAATTGAAAATATTGAAATATCAATATCTTTCTTTATAATTTAACTGTCATTGTTCGTACGTAAGTAAATAAATAGGTTGTCTATTTCATTTGATATCTTGTTAGCCAAGTTTCACCAACTAGTGTTCGCATTGACTTAGAATTTGCACGGCTAGCATAGCACGAAAGTTTATAGAACGAAAAAGACGAGTAATCACGTGCGCCCTTGTGCTAGCCGTGTTAGTGTAGACATATATAGATATAAGAATAAGTAAACAAGCCTTTAACATAAATAGAACAGGTTTAACATAATCTTTATGACATATGCAGTTACAGTATTAAATATTGCTTTGTTTACCAATAAACAACTTGCAATGTAACAGCCTATAGATGTTGCTTTAAGGAAAATCGTTATCAACAATATTGTAGTGGAAATTAGTATTCTAGTTACAACCCTAAGGTCAAAGGAAGGACGCCTTAGCTATGAATAATTAAATCGGTGTTTTATTACTTTTTTTCTTAATATTTAGTGTAATTTTTACTATTAATACATAAATAGTTGAAGTCAAAATAAAAATTTACACTGATTGACCTAGGACTCTAAGAGTCTAGGTCCTAGACCGAAACTAAGCAAAGCTTGTATTATAGGTAATAAATAGCCAATGGATTTAAACATACTTAAATAAATAGATAGGTAAATAAATACTTATACAAAATCCATGACTCGGGTAAAAACATTCATATTCATCAAAGTGCCATACTGGGATTCAAATCCAGGACGTTTAGCTTCATAGTCCGGGTCACTAACCACTGAGCTATACACTATTTGACTTACATGCAAACTAGGATGATATGTGAGCCTGCCATCGTCACAAAGCGTCACATATTTCTTTTTCCATTCCTTGTTCAGCGCTTTACTGCTCTTTTTGTACAAATACCCCTGCTTCAATGGTATAGCCCTCCCAGACCCAAGTTCTCCATTCTTCAGCCTATCATCGCCCTTCTTCGACGGAGTAAACAGATTTGATCTTCTTCTAGACTTCCTAGAAGTTGTAGGGGTTGATGATGGGGTAGGTAAGTCTTTGGAGTCTTTCACGGGTTGTAGATTATCTAGACAATGTGGAGCTGTGAATTTCACATTATTGTTTTCAGTGGCTATTGACACCAGGCCTGATGAGGATCCATGGCTGCCGAGGGAATTGCCCCAACGGGATGACGTGTCTGAGCCGTTTGTGCTGTGTATCTCGACGACATGGGTGGACGATATACCACTGCTGTTTGATGATGCGTCGAAGGAGGAAGCGCCGCGATGGAGGTGGTGGGAGGATGCTGAGAGCGTGTGGTGACCGCGGGGGAGAGAATCCTGGAAGAATGTGAAGTCAGCTGTAGTTTTAAAGTTAAACATAATCAATCATGTCTTTATTCCTTACGGGGAAGACAGGGTAACAAGACCTGAGGGCTAAGTTTACGCTAAATTGAGATTATAGGCGTATAGGTGGAAAGCGGAGTCAAAATAGTGATTGGTTGCTAGTTGCTACCCGCATCGCATCGTCTATAACATGATTCCTAAGATTTTCTTGATTTGATTAAGACTCTATCTATGGGCTTTTACCATCTGCGCGGGAATAGAAGCAGCTGGTACAAAAGTTTAAAAGACAAAGAGAAAATATTCGGTGTTATGTCTTTTAGGCTTGACACGCACGAGTAATCTTGTCGTAATGTTATTTAAAAAAGCTGGGAAGAGAACTGTCACTGAGGTAGAAGTCACTCGTGCGATATCATGACAGGATGGCCGCGAGACCGAGAATGTTTAGGCTGATTTACTAAGTGATTTATGTATGTATGTATGAGGCTAAAGTATACCACATTAATTTTAAAGCACCAAGTATATACATATATCTATTATCTATTAGGATTGTATATTACAAGATTTTTACTAACTTGCCCATTGTTAAATAAGGTGCTACAAGTCCGTAAAACCGTATAGGTGAGTAACAATGTAAATAGGCCACATACATAATATGAATACAACAACAACTTAACATCACAATGAAAATCCTGTCTTTGAATTCTGTGACCTAGTTAAATATACATTATGAAGTGCCAACATTAATCATAATTATATCACTACTGTAGTGTTATTTACATTTCTTATATACAAATAAAAAATACAATAGGTTTTTCCATTCAATAGACACTAACATACTGTAAAGATTGTAATATTTTTGATTTTCAGAGAGCAAAACTATTTTCCTGTTTAGAATGTAGCCTATTTTATATTTCAATAATGAAAAATTTGCATTTTACTAAAATTGATCCAATGATCCATGAAGAGGTAAAAAAACATACAGACAGACCAAAGATCTGTTATCGTTGGGTTTGAAGCCCACTTTGCCAAGTTTCTTGCGGCACATTCTTCTTGGCAATGATGGCCTTTCCAAATGCGCTGGTAGTTTAATTTTCAAAATAAACTTATAATTTTGAATTTTTTGCATTTCTGAATTTGAAGCAATACCAACTTATATCCCAGAAAGTTTATCCTATAAAACCTGATTTTGCTTTTGATACAAATTACTTTATAATATGAAATTTTTGAGCTATTTAGTTGGTTTTGCTTTTAATACGGTGATATCTGATATGCATGTGTGTGCAAATTGGAAAAACAAGTACTTACCTATGAAATAACATGAATTTTATCAGTTTTACACAATTAAATAAAATCAACAAGATAATAAATGTGAGAATCAGTATTCCTAATCATAATCAGTTTCATAAAGAACCTTATCATGGAAAATGCAATTTCCCAAGATATTAAGGACCAATGGGACCGCCCGCTTATTAATTGAGTCCTCGCCCGCGCGGCACAGGGGCGCGGGGTAAAACCACAAAGGGAACCTCTCTCTGTACGGGCGGGCAGTGCGCCTGCTGATGGTTTTGCTTTAAATTCACTTTTGAACTGGACAGATGCTTATGTAAGCAAAGAATGAAGGCGGGGTAATAGCTTCCCTTACTTTTGCAGACAGGGTTGGAGGGGGTCAAAGCTAAATAAACTGTGCTTATTTAATACTTCAACAGCCCCCATTTAGTGTGAGGTGAGAACCAGCTTTCATAATCGCAATAATTTGAGAGCCATAATGATAAATGCATTTTTCCCATGGAATTGATAAGGATTTCGTAATAAACCCAATTCTCAACATGCTATCAGTTGGATAGTTGGATGAACAGGGAAAGATTATCTGATAGTGATAAGATAGTTATTTGGTTTTCTTAGTATGATGACAAGATACCTTATTTTCTATTAGTATTAGGAGTAGTATTAGTATTTGTGTATGCTTTTTTGTGAAACCAATTTCTTTTAAATCCAGCTTGATACAGAAATTTGATTATCATCTGCCAACAACAAGGTACTTAATGTTTGCATATTCCTAAAATTTCTCTGTAGCATAAGAATTGCAAACCAAAACGACTACTAACAGATATTTATTTGGGTTGGTGTAACAGTTTTTACTGAATTTATTTCAAGAAACCGGCCAAAGTAAATTGACCTCCTCCTCCTGAATTCCTCTTAATCTGACTGACTCATCAACTCCCAGCTGAGGCCTTAGAAAGCTGAATTTTTGAACAGAATCTCACTTGAAGACATAGTCAAGTAATAACAATGGGATTTTGCCAAATTCCCACAGTATAGTGAATTTTATAAAAGGAGTGAACCCATGGGGAGTAAGATAGATTAATTTAATTTAAATTATAATTAGAATCTGTTGGAAATGAAGTCTATTATAGCTAAATGAATCGTTTAATTCATTATTCATAACACCATCAAAAGCTCTCAAATAAATTATACAGAGAAATTAATTTTCTCCCAATCAAAGTTAATCAGGTTAGTAACAAGCTGACTTCTGAGTAATTAAATTAAATATACATTTTAAGCTCAGTTTTAGATAATTGTGTTATTAAGAAAATTGTCCTTACTATGGTATCCTGTATTAATTAGAAATTAGAAAAGAATTACTCTTTTTGCAAGTAAATATTATATTTTCGTTTATAATCTCATTATTCAATATTTTTCTGGGTTCACCGAGGTAGGGAAGGTATAACTAACAAAGAAAAGTTGGCTTCGAAAATGTTTGATAGAAGATCCAGGTAGGTATGTCCAACAGCATTTTTTTGAACTATAGTGTACAGTGTACACAAATCCAATCCTTGTAGTCAGTTAAATTGTGGTTATTAAGTTTTAAAGATAGAAATACGAAATCTACGCGCGGGGGTTGGTAGCCACCCTTCTAAGCTAAGCACAAACCGGCTACGCAAGTTTTTTTTTTCTTCTTTTGGACTAGGGCTAAGTGTTCCATTAAGCCACATTAATAAACTCACCTTATAAAGGAATGTGGAATGATTGTGACTCGGTGAGTTAGCCAGTGGCTGGGGGGTCACAGGACGGGACCCAGTCAAACATTGCTGCGAAGCCGATAACCGCGACCCAACGATCTTCTGACACGCTAAAACCAAAAACAAACACACTTAAAAACACTTCCGCACATCACTAAATAGAGAAAACACAGCAAATTCCATCTAGAACGTCATAATTTATTCGAAATTCAACACACATTCAAATTTGGCTGATTTCCTACGATCGCGTTCTTCGGCCCGCTGTATATTATAACACGAACTCCGACGCCTCAGGCTCGCTATCGGCGACATGTTCGATTTGAAAATGAGTGTTTTGTCCATCGTTCCATTCAGAATTTGATTTAAATAACAAATTAAAACGGACTGCGGCCGTCGCGAGATCGAGACAAAGCGGCGTACTGTCAAAAATGTAAACAACGCGGAACGAATGAGCGAGAACGAACGAACGACCGCGCGGCGGGAGGCCGGTGTTACCACTGCGCGTCGTAAAATCCCCCCGCACCAAAACTAGATCCCACTGCCTCGCATTCTCACCACGCAATGCCATTCCTCGCAAAAAATCTCCAATATAAAATATTATGTAATTCAACGGTCGGTCATTCATTAAAATATTACAATAGATGACGATTTATCGTGATTAATCCGAAAGGGTATCGAAGTAAAAAGGGCGTTCCAAATCAGGCCGTTTTATTAGTGTTGTACTACAAAGTTTGCGTGCCAACGCTATCGAGTTATCAAATGGGAACATCCTAATAAAAATCCGACAGCATACAACACTAAAATGCAAATGATAACAATTTTGTAAACTGATTTACATCAACGTTACATGTAAATAAACGGTAACAGCATTCCGTCGGCTATTGTTATCGAGCGATCGGCATGGCGATGTGACGTCACGGTATAAAAAAACGTGTTCTTACCATCTTGGAATACTCGTTCGACGTTCAGTCCATACGTAGCGCAAGTCTCGTAGTATGAGCATCTTCGTAATTCGTTTGACAGCTTGCGAGCGCGGTTGTCATCCACAACGCGTGGACTACTTTCACTTATGGCATCTGAAAGAGCAAGCAATCAATTTTGTACATGGACAGGAAACCCATCGGAAACGCATGAGTAGCTTCTTTGTTTTAGCTATTTTTTGTTCTATATTCTGGAAATTGCGATTGTGTGCCGATAACCACCTTTTAAGTAGAACTGAAAGTTTTTAATTGCCGATATCGTATTATACATAGAATAATGACTAGGTATTGCAATTTGTTGAAATTTGTTTATACCAAATTTTATCAGCGATTACGTTAAAATACAAATTAAGATACCGTACCTACGTATTGGTAAGTAGAAATCAATTTACCTTGTGTTCCGACAAGAATAATAGGAATCTCGGCTGAATTCCGATAGTGGGACATTTTATTGAAGTAATTCGCAACGGTGTTGTAGCTAACTTCGTTGTCGAGACTAAACACGAAGATCACAGCATCAACCCAGGCTGTGAACTGTAACAAAGAAATTGACACATTAGCACCTAAGTACAAATAAGTATCGTACCTACGCAAAAATACCAGCAACAAGAATAGCAACTGTAAAATTTATTAAGCGCTAACGTTTTTGACTCCATAATTATCATGTCATCGTCATACAACCGCAAATACCTACCGCATTACGCAAAACCCCTGGCATGTAACCCCTATTGCAGAATTATTCTAAAGGAAAAAAAACACCCCAGGCCAGTGGTATAATTACGTGGGGTAATTTGTGCAGACGTGAGGGATGAAGGAAGGGTTACACGTTTGAAATTGTTACTATGTCTGCGCACTAAAGATTCTTAAGTTTTTTAATTTACCATACTAAATAAAGTTATCCATAAGTGACCCATTATATTCCAGAGTAGCTAAGTAAAGTGATCCAACCAACCATGTTTAACATGGACCCCTACAAAGTAGCGCCTGATTCTATACAGAGCCATTACCTATAATCTATCTATGTACGTCCCAATGCTGGGTTCAGGCAATAATAAGTGGTGCTTTATACTATGAATGAATCGATTTTAGATTTGAACTTAACTGAACCGATGTACATACCTTATATAGAATGATATAGGTAAAGGTTGTGAAGTAGCAAGAAATTGCTACTTATAATCAAGTTCATTGTAGAGCAATATATGAGAGAAATCACTGTTGAGAAAAAAAAATAGGGAATCTCAACTGAATCATCCTTTTTGGGTAACACAATAAAACATTGACTGCAGTTAATGCCTAAAACAGACATCGTCCACGCATGTATACGAAGACATAAATTCCCTCGACTCGAGTGTCAGTGGTGCCATTTATAAAAGAGAAAAATCATGTGTGGTAGACAATGAAAAGTGTATGGGCGACGCAGCTTCCACTTGAATGAAGAATGCGTAGGAGGGTGTCACCCCTTTCCTCTGAAGAACAATTGACGGCAGGAGACGCGTCATCCGACATACAAGAGCAAGAGATGACGACATGCAAAAACATGGCATATCAACCCTTTGCCTAGCTTTTTTGAATAAATCTTTGAAAAATCTTTAAGGAGCTGTGTTGTGAATTTTGAAAGAAAAACATTTTTTTACAATCTAAGGGTAGCAGCAAATAATACCCATCATAGCCATCGATAGAATGCCGAATCATTAGTAAAACACTCAAACATCCTTATCATTGCTAGTGAAATACATGAAAGCCTACAACGTTAATGAAATTAGAATAATGAGAGGGCTCCATTAGTCTTCTGTTGAATTGGAGGCCAATTTGTAGCAATAAGTCCATTCATTTGAGGTTTCAAGAGTAATACGCACTTCGAGCAATGTTTTTCCGAAAAAAAATAATCCTTAATAAAAGTTGCGGCATTCTATAGATGCAAAATTTCATTATAAACGCATTAGAAATACGAGATTAATATTTTCGCTTATTGCAATACTAGAACAGAGATGAAATTAATAAAAATATTGGTTATCAAGCCTTACCGATCCATAGCTTTTCAATCAAACAAGATGCACTTCACTGCCCGCAAAACAATAGATGCGACAAAGCAATAGGTATTGAATATTGTCTATTTTTATCGTTTTCTATTAAAATGTCAACCGTAACAGGTAAAATCACTGTTATCGGGCCAGCGCACCACAGGCGACTGGGCGGGCGGGCGGCTTTCAGCTTAGGCGGCAAACTTCCACACTACCTATCACCCTCACACACCCCCAAAAACACAACAAACGACAGAGACAAAGGACAAAAAGCTAAATGCACTTCCATGCAATATCTAGCGAATATAAATTGATATGGGGGATAACAAGCGTGTTAATACACCAAGATAAGTGGAATCAGGTCGATGTCGATTAAAAGGGATTTTGTCATCAATAACACTTAGTATTCTAAGTACTTGACGTTGAGCAATCGACCTTGTCTCTGATTCATCATTATTTTTATTATGTTTAGCTAGACAATAGGTCTGCTCATTATGGATTTCTTGGTCAGTGCAGTGGTTAAGGTTTACAAACATTGCCGGCTGTAACTTTGGTTCGTGCATTGTTTTGAAACATCGCAAGCCACTTTACTGCTAAGCGTATAATCAATAGTATTATGCGTTTGTTTTGAGTCAGTAATAATGTCAAACCGAAGTCTAGTCTCCAACCTATTACCCCGCAAGGCCGTTAAACCCCTTGACACTTCAATATGATTCAATAACTCGTATTCCAAATCTGTTAGCAGCAGAGCCTGGGGTCGGGGGTAATGCTCTGTGAAGAATTACAAGCTTTCTCAGACCTTGGGCTGATAGACGTTCGGTGGCACGGTTGAATTCCCCTAGCGACAAGGTCGAACGATCAAATTTAAACGTGAAAATACAAAACCGGTGGCCCTGTTACGGATCAATCGGAACCTTATTCGCGATAAAGCTAATTGAGCGGTTAAATTAAATAGCTATTAATTTCAAGATATACACGTTTATTTATGACGTGGGTGTGGTAATTAGCAGTTATTTTAATCACTATTACATGACAGTTAACTATATAAAATTAGTTCGGCATATTTGACGCCTAAGTTGTTAAATGACTGTTTATTAATTTTAATTACTTTCTATATTACAGTAAAGTATCTCTGGCGGCACCAAAAGATACTTGTAACTATTAAAAAGGCGTTGAAATTGAAGACATTCACGTACTTTCATCTTCGATCGACGGCGGACACGGCGAGGAAGCGAAATTACAAATTACTAGGAAGTAACCGAACGTGGTTTGAGTCGTGCGTGCGGCCAATGAGCGATCGAGTAATTCATTGGTTCAACAGCACAAAGTCAAAGTTAATAACTGACTGTCTAAAATATTGGTATGCTTTAAATAAGCTAGTAAAAGCGGCTGGTATCAATAAAGAGCCATTTCATCAAATTTAGCTAAAATACTACTACAAAAAAAACAAGAACATAATAATCCGCAAATTTATTCCAGAACTCAAAAAAGTATACACGAATCAGACTCTCTGGGGTAAGTAGGTAGCCTATATCTCGATCGGTGTGGATGCGATTGCGGATAAAAATAAAAGCTTTAAAATCAATACACGGCCAAGCTAAGTAGATACAAATTTCTCCTTTGCTTTCGGTTAAATATGAAAACAGACTGGTGTGATGAACTTAGAGTTATATTTGCAACATCAATATTCATGTGTTACTACGTATTCGCACCTACTTTGTCATGACTTTCACAAATTAGTAAAAGACCGACAGTTGGTGAATAAACTACAGGTAGATGTATCAAACGTATGACACGCGCTCTTAAGGTCAGCTCCTAACAAAAACCAACAAATTTGATTTATATTTTACCATAAATACCACCCACCCAAAGACATGGACATGGACCACCGCAACACCTCATGCGCCAGTTTTCCAATTTAATTTAATGTCTTATTCTCACGTCGGAACACAGCAGTTCTGTCCTCCATAAAATACTTACTTACTGAAATTCCTTCAATTGAATCTCAGCAAGAACACATGATTCTTTCATCAATGGTCTTTCCAAGTCTAATATTAACAGTACAAACATATTTATCTCGTCCTTGTTCCGTTGATGCACAATTATCTTTTCAGGTCATTATACCAAACAGCAATTTTCTCATCCGCAAATGATTTGATATCATTTCCGGTAACATTAACTTAAAAACGACGCCTTTATATAAAAATGTCATTATTTGTCATCCATCCTACATATACTGCCAGATTAATATATTGTTATCCGACTTACTCAAGTATGCAGAAATTCAGCTCCGATTGAGTTGAAGATATCTGCTTTAAAATAGAGTCCCAAGATTCCACCCGGACAATCACTAACATACATAAATTGCAAGTAAATAAAAAGCTTGTAATTCTGCACAACGATAGCGCCTATACTCAAACCTAATTTATGCCTTTTGTTTCGGTTCGGCAGAGGTTCGTATAGAGCTCAGAGAACTGGTTTGCATGCCCTTACAAAGTGAACAAAACAAGTCGAGCCCATCTACATGCTTATACAAAGTTTGTTACAGTCTTTTTTTCGATGAATAGAAGAGAGAATAATGCCGTAACGCGATATCGGCGGCTTGTGCTTTCCTCTCGCCTCTACATTGTTAGGATATGATACTTTGGCCGGACAAAGGTTTCCCGTTGCGGTCAGGTAACTTCCCTTGTTAGTGTAACCCTTGGGGCACGCAATAAATTGTTTAAGAAAACCATTAATTAGACGAGGCTACTGACACCGTCTATTCATTCACGGCAAATGTATTCCACGTTGGAAAGCAATTTCAATACATTTGAGCAATAAAGCATACAAGATAAGGGTCAAAATCCTGTGAATCACATTCAACAGAGAGCCTTTCAAAGTAAATCGAATGTCACAGAAGACCGAGCCGAATAAGACAACTGCTTTTGTCTTATTCAAAAGAACCGAGAACGTGACTGTCATTATTATTATTTTCTATTTGGTTAAACAAAACCGCACTGTTATTGAAAGTAAATGCGTGTACACGAAAACAGTTCCGTGTGAAAAAACAACACATAAAACTGTCGAATAAAGACATGATGATAAAATGGTAGGTACCACGCATCAGTGCGTCGGCGGGCGCGAGTGGCTCGTGTCGAAAATTAGGCTTAAGTATGCGTGAATTGACAAAACTACATCCTATTTAAGCTGTAATAAACGCCGCAGGATCGGTAACAAACAAAACTTACAACAAAATTACGACCCAATTAAACCACCCTCCGAATTAGATAGTCGACCCACTGCCAGTGCAAATGGAAGTAAGTAAATATGCGGTTAATAAATTACACCCGAATTCAGCCTTTAATTTCATAGTGGTACGGGTATCTTAAATTCAAAGCGGTCAAATTATTTCTGAGCTAATATTACGGGTTAATTTATTTCAAAGCTCTCTCTTTGAAATGTTCAAGTGAATACCTACTGGAAATAGCGGAGTTGCCGTAGGCTAACAAACTTCAAGAAATATCATCAAGCAAAGCATACTGCTTCGACTATAATCAAGAAAATGTCAAATGCAGTATGCCGAATTTAATAATGTAAAACAGTGCTGGGGATTACTGGGAATATAATTTTTTTTAAAAGATATTCAGAAACCCCCAAAATAAGGGTTTTTTCCCTAGTAACATTCATTTTAGAACGTGAAAACTGAAAAGAAACGGGCACCCGAATGAATGAATAATATTCAGTGCCTTTTTTTGTAATAAAATAAATAAGGTAAATGATCGTCTATGTGACTTTCTACGATGCATTATTTATACGTATTATTATTAGTATTGGTAACATTATTGCCGCACAACAGCAACCAAACATAACAATGATCAATTTTATTTAACAAGTAAGTATGCATTAAATTATTAACATTAGAGATAGGTATTAATAAAATTCTTGATAAGTCAAGAACAAAATGTGTTTCTTTTATCAAAACACACGCTCATTTCAGTAGGGGTTCTATTAGATGTGCAAAATGGGGAATATGTAGGGCATGGCTGAAAGGGCCGGCAGCCAGCGAAACACGTCCTTAGGGAGAGGATCCTGCCGAAGCGAAGGGACATTTTCATGCCAAGAAGGCGCAATAACGCGAAAATGTGATCAAAAATGCCCTTTTGCCTTATTGGGTCGTTAAATACGTAAGAGTAAGGATAAGCTCGACAAATATTTCTTGTGATTAAATTTATGGCAAATACCTAACTCGATTCCTTATTCAACACAAACAAAACATAAGGGGTGGCTTCTTTTGTACGGTCTGGTAATTTAGTTTGTATGAATTTTATCATCCATCATCATGTCAGCGATGACGTCCACTGTTGGACATAGGCCTCCTCTCCTCTATAGACCTCCAGTTGTCTCGGTTGGAAGCGTCGTTGTATGAACTTACTTTAATTAATTTTCATAATCTTCATAAATTACTGGAAGGGCTCTGTCGTCCTCCCTCAAATCGTGCTAAGCATGCCTCTGACACATCTAAATAAAATACGAGCTCACAAAAGGGCTCTGTTGGCTTATACTCAAAGTAGGTAGGTATATTTCTTGACAAAGCCTAAGCCAGCCGAGCCTTAAGCATATCATTTTTCGTTTCATTATGTACCTATTTGCACGATGACAGTTAAACTTGTTTTAGCAAATATTAACATCTCATGCATAAATCATAAGACAAAGCTGAGAAACTTTAACAGTCTCATTTCTATAATTTCGTTGCTCCTAAAACAACGTTCCAAGTTGAAATATCTAGAAAAGAAACACATGAACATCGTTAAATTTTAATACGAAGGAAAGTGATTGCCAGAATTGTATTTTCTGAAAAAAATGGGAGAAAAACGTATTTCTCATCTCTACGAATTGTAAGGGAGACGTAGAGGCGTGTGCGAAAATTCTCCTGCACGCTATCGTCCCCCTTCCATCAAAGTTTCAGGAACAGAATTTACCCAGTTACCCGTAACTTTCTGAGTTATAAATAACACCAAACGTAACGACTGAGGCGAATGAATAAATTAGATAACGCTAAATATATATTGCCTACAATTTCTTATAAACAAGATAAAAGATACAAAATTTTCGGGCTTGTCGATGAAATTAAGCGATTCTCAAAGCATAAGAATTATTTTGAATAAGAATAAGAATAAGAGAACTTTATTAGCAGATACGGAAACACAAACAGAATATTACAAATGGATACTTATTCTAACCAGCCAAATGGTCGCCACTCAGCTATGTGTGTGTGCTATTTTTATGATCAGTCCAGTCAGTATAGGATACCTATTGAATATTGTTTTGCAGTTCGGCTATTAAAATTTAGTTTAAGTAATTATTTACTTAAACTAAATTTGTGCGCTAATCTTAAACATATTCCGTCATTATTTGAACAACCGTTTGCAAACTATTGTATAAGAAATACGCTAGGCACGCCTTTAATATCATAATATTCAAACATCTTAACAAACCACTCCTCAGGAGTAATAATAAATTTGTGAGTCATCGTCACGTGGAATTTAATCAAAAATACAAAAATTTCACGTCATAATTCAATCTCGTTTACCTGTCAAGTATCATCAAAAACAAAGTTGTCGAAACAAGGTGACGAAAGAAATAAAATAGCTTGATCATTCCTTCCTACTTGGTGCCAGCACAGCGACACACCTAAATGCACAAATAACTTTGTTTGGCTTGACTGTCACAGGTCCGCACGCTCCTGGAGAATAAACACGGCTTGAAACTTTTTTGGTGCCAATTTTAAATTCAGATCACGAAACTCTCAAGATAAACTCGGTTCATTCTTTACGTTCAAATTGTCGGTGCTCTATGACCTTAAGGTCAACGCACTTTCAATGTAATAACGGCATTTTGAAGTTCGTGCGACTATATGGTTCAAAGGTAATCGATTTATGCTCATGATCTGAGAAAAACGTCGATTACACATAATAAAGTTTGATCTCAATCACGTCAAACTGTCATTGCATTTGATGTTGTGTAAATCGAATGAAGGCAATTTTTCAAAGATGAATAGAAGGGGTTTTGTTTGAGGAGTAAATTGGGGAAAAAAATCTGTCTGAGAATTTTTTTATACAGCCTAAAACTTAGTTAAATGATTATTAAATTAATATCAACGCATAACCGACTGGAGCTCGTTTCCTAATCATCATTTTAGAAATTGATGGCCTTTTTCATTCAAATCAGTTTTAATTGTCATAAGGCTTTCGTCACTTCCTCATTTTAAGGTTGCCGTTATCCAACTATTTTCTCCAGTTTATGCAATATGTAAATAATAAATACATAAAACTTATTTACGATTTGCACAGGTGCCGGCAACATTCGCCTTCCGGTCAGAATATATGAATAAATTCAACGTAAAATGTATCCAGATGTTATTGAAACAAACATTTAATATAAACAAATAAAAAAAAAATTATGTGAGGGTGCCTATAGGAAAAATCTTTTAAATATGTAATAAGAAAAGTTCTGACTGACTAATTCAACATAACGCCCAGCTCAAATCTTCGATCCTAGAAAGCTTGGAAACACATTTGTATAGAGGTTTCCTTTACGATGTGGGTAAGGAATATGGACACCTGCTGCCACAAGCTAGTACCAGAATTTTAGATAATATAAAAATATATACTTTTTATTAAAATCTATTATTGAAACATCAAAAAAATTCTGATGTCTGATAGTGATTCCTGTCACGTCATCATTTATTATCTTCTCCAGTATGTTTATTTTATAACGCAAATGTAATATACAATAACTACATGGTAATAAAAGGGACGCTTTTAAAATTGTATGCTTAAAGCCACTTGTTATTTCATGCTAGATAAAACTTAAGTCAACAGCGGGCTCAAGTTTTAATATAAATTGCGCAAAATGTTGCAAAACATTTTGAAAGCTCTCGCCGCCTTCGTAGTCTTGTAACTTGCTTTTATGTGGCTTGTTTGCAAAAGCTTGGCATTTTAGATACTAATAATTGTATTTAACATATTTTCTTCATTTCTATGTGTAAGTTGTCCACATATATGAAACTAGCTGTACCCCGCGATTTCGTCCGCGTGGAAGAGACAGACGCAGCGGAGGACTTTGTTTTATAATGTGAGACCAAACAAAATATTAGACCTAAGAAAAATAACTGGCAGTTAAAATGAAAGAAAGTTTTACTATAGTTGGCTGTTGCCTGTGGCTTTACAGTCGCATTTCCACGACCTTGTTGCAATAAAAAATATATGTACTCTTAAGGTATTAGCCGTGTCGTGTAATACTCAGGGTAATAATTTGAGGCCTTCGCAGTCGAGTCGGCGCCACACGCGATTTTACTGTCCCTCGCCTGGCGCCTTTACCCTATCCAGTGTTGCCGCCCTCTAAAAACGAACGGAACTAAATGTCAAGCGTTGTCATGTGAGCACAATTGATTTTGAACGAACGATGCTGAATTTAAGGGGTATTTCTACTTTCTTATTTGATTAAAATAACCTTGTTTCTAAGAAAAGATTAGGTCTTTCAAAACAATTTAACCGAAAACCATTTTCTGTACTTTATTTATCAGTTTTAAACTAATAACGAACTTTGAAAAGTTTTATCGCTTGTTTGTTGGCACATACGGTACTAAGTAAATTCATTATAACTCTCTCTAGTTCCAACTAGCTATGTTTAAACCAACTTACCGTGATATTTTATGAGTAAACGTGTTACAAGGTAAGAGAGCGATCAGTATTTTTTTATTAATGGTTAATTGGCTAGGTTTTGACGTAATCAAAGCTGAAACAGTAAATTAAAACTGAATTATAGGGAATGGAATATAAAAGGAAGAATAGAGCAAAAAGTAGAGACACTCAAATTGTGCCTTCCCCGGACTCTCAATTAGCAGAAGGGCTCTTTGATCGGAGATTTCCGGCTCTAACTTTTTTTGCTGACGCTTAAGTACAGTCTGCTATGTCGCTGGATACTCTATTTAATTACTTACACGTAAGATAAGAACTTTTCTTACTAGCTATTGAGGGTTGATTAAAGGTACTTACCTGTGTAAAGTAACGTGAAATAAAATGAGATTCCGAAGCCTAAGGGCCTGTTTCACCACTCTCTGTTAAGTTTCAGTTATCTTAACTGTCAGTTATCTATGATGACGTCTCTGTCTGTTTCGTAGTAATAATTCTACGCAGACGAAGTCGCGGGCAGAAGCTTGTTTGTTTGATTTGTTTGTTTGATTTGTTTGTGCTTGTTGTTGTTGTTGTGTTTGTGTTGTTGTTTGTTTGTTTGTTGTTGTTTGTTTGTTTGTTGTTTGTGTACTTATACCTTTTTCTGTTTCGATTGTTATATGTGGTGTTCAATAAAGAGTTATTGTATTGTATTGTATTGTTTCTTATAATATTTTTTTAGTAAAACTCGCGTAGACCTGGTACAACAGTGCTTCTATTTTGTTGATCTTTTTCAGCAAATCTCATTTTTCTTCAGTTCAGACATCAGTCATATAGATAACGAAGTTCGTTGGGACTTGGGAGCCATTAAGATAACAGAAACAGTGCAAACGTATAATTTTATAATAGAACTTTAAACGTAATAACGAAAACCGTTAACGTTCCCGGAATTAAATTCAAAACACAAGTGAAGCTATATTCATGAACCATCAACTATGCATTAAATTTTCCTTTTCAAGCCCCTTCGAAGGACCGACAGCGTTCATTTATATTTCATAGCCCATCGTACAAATTAGCTGTCAGCAGAATTGTACGCAGCCAACCGGCTTTGTTTCTGTTTGACTTTGACACCCTCATACATACATACATATAATACAAACAAAGTTATAGCTGTTGCCAGCGACTTCGTCTGCAAAGAATTTGTATATCGCTATCCCGCGGGAACTACGCAATTTTCCGGGATAAAAAGTAGCCTATGTGCTATGCCAGACTTTTCTCTATCTATGTGCCAAATTTCATCCAGATCCGTTGGGCCGTTCTGGCGTGATTGAGTAACAAACAAACATCCATCCATCCATCCATCCATCCATCCATACTTTCGCATTTATAATACTAGCTGTTGCCAGCGACTTCGTCTGCAAAGAATTCGTTTATCGTTATCCCACGGGAAATACGCAATTTTCCGGGATAAAAAGTAACCTATGTGCTATTCCAGACTTTTCTCTACCTATGTGCCGAATTTCATTCAGATCCGTTGGGCCGTTCTGGCGGGATTGAGTAACAAACAAACATCTATCCATCCATCCATCCATCTATCCATACTTTCGCATTTATAATATTAGTTAGATTAGTTAGATTAATACGAAATGTTTCAGGCTGCGGTCGAGATTCCTTGTCAAAGTTTTACAAAAATTGTATGGATGGTTTTGCCTTTGTTAAGAAACATACCTACATACATACATAAATCATGAATTCATCTCTAACGGGGTAGACGGAGCCTAAAACGAGACCTAAAGACCACGTTTAGCATGATTGTAGGCGTATAGGTGGAAAGGGGATGTGGCGTCATAAACGTCACCTATTCCCAAGGGATGTTACCTATAATTATTGTACTAGCAACACTGGCCCGGTCTTCTAATGAAGATCGGGCCACTGATTGGTCGAGGCAGGCGCAAAGCATCCCCATAAGCTCCGAACGGAATGAGGAATGATTTCCTTACTAGATCCCGCTAGTAAGTACCCTGTACTCCAAAGAGATTCAAAATAGTGATGGAATGCTAGCCGCATCGCCTGTAACATAATTTCAACGATTCCTGATTTTCTACGATTTTTTTAAGATGGTTACCTACCGTAAAATCTCGAATGGTTTTCTGCACACCGATTTCCCACGGGAACTTTGTTTTTTAATTCCATCAGACGTAAATTTCATTAGTTAATGTACCTCCTTTCTATGCGCCGACGTTTTACTTTTAAAGAGCGAGTGCCATTTACTCTGCAGCCGTCCACTTAAAAGGGAGACAAATGATGAAGTGTGGGTGGACTGTGAGTTATGTTTTTTTACGTTAGAACTTTGACGTCTGGCCTTTATGAGACGAAGGCGTTAAATTTAAATAAGATCGAATGCCGTAACCGTAATATGCGTTTCGTTAGACGACTCGTTTAAAAAAAAATGGAACGTCTTCGAAAAAAAACATCAGATTTCAATGAGGCAAACTAGAAACTTGAGGCAGATGTCGCCCCAAGCGACTGTACCTTGTTTACGTTTCGTGTCAAATGTCTGGTTGCGATTTTATGAGTTATTTCTGCGATTTAACTGGCAAAATGTACTCTTTTATGACTGTGCGTGAACTTCAAGCTGAGCTTTGGAGGAGACATGCATCGATGGCTGGTAAAAAGGCTGATTTGATAAAAAAGTAACCACTTCAAATATTTAAGGTTATGTTCCGTATTTCTATTTTAATTTGAATTCTGGAGGCTTATGTGCAGTTCTTTCTTTTAGGCTAGAGGCATATGAACGGAGCCAAAACTTTGGTGCTGAATTAGATGTCCAAAAAGACCTTTTATATAATTGTCCACACTCGGATTCTTTGAAAGACGTGAACGCCGATTCACCTATTCCAAACATCAGCAAACAAGAAATACAAGAATCGTCTTTGAAATGCAGTGAACACAAACGTGCTGTATCACTTCTTTGAAAGTTTTTAATACGTAAAGCATTCTCCCATTGTTTTCTGCGCTTTGGGTCATTAGGAAATAGATGAACTCCCCTGTTTTTACAGTTTAGCGCGCTACATTGAGGCATCTTTGAATAAAATGCAAAAGTTTAAAACTATTCATAAAAAATGTACTGGATTTGACAGTTCTTATGTCATAAAAAGGTACAGTCGCTTATGCGCCATCTGACGGGATAAAATGTCAGTTTTCCTCCCAATTAAGTCCCTATTGCAATAGAATTCTATTTTTACAAACGGCAGAGTAAAAATTCTCATGTCAAAAACTCAAACAAGTGTAAAAAAAAAACAAATTGAACCGCACCACAGATTAAAAAGCTCGTATAATTTCGAAATAGGTCACAGCGTCATTGCAATTACCGGGAGGCGGATGTCAGCAGGACGACGCTCGAATAGCCGCCATAGTGCCATGTGTTGCCAGCGTAACTTCATTGTACCCTACTGTCAGGATAAACTAAATAGGATACGCAAACTACCGTAAAGGTAAAGGGATTATGAAAGCTTGTTCTGGCAAAGCTTTTTAATGAAATTTTAGAGAATTTAGGTTTTTCGCGTATAAAGAAAAAGACGTGATGCAATTGTTGAATTATTTCATACGATGATGGTTCTTTCCAATATTTAAACCTGTACTTCGCAAGTCGGACCAGGTCTACTCTATTCTCATTAAATTCTTGTTGAACTAACAAAAAAAAAATACAAAAAGACGTGCTTCAGGTATGTTGATAAATATGTAAAGGGTTTGAACAGAGCTTCTTTGTGAAAAAAAAAGATGCTAACCCAACTCGTACCGTCAGGTTATTTTCGAAACCATTGCTCCGAAGCAAATGCTAGGTCAGAGTATCGCGTTCTCGGATGAAAAACTCCCAGTGTTACCAGCGCAATTAAACGAGCAGTTTAACTAGTTCCCGGCGCTTCCGTCGAGCGAAATAGTTAGCAAATGCATTGTAGAGTGCACAATGCACTGACCGAGTTTTAAAAGGTTTATTTCTGTGAAGTACGCGCCCATAGCCAGGTTAAAGCTACTGTAGCTAGCTAGTCATTATAATTGATTGAGGCACTACCCTTCTGACGTTTTTAATATTGTTTTTTTAATTGGCCTATCAGTGTCCCACTTGTGGGCAAAGGCCTCTCCCCTTATCTCCACAACTCAATACACAAGTTTAACTAACTACAGAACTCATAAGCTCCGTAAGCTCTTAGAATGCCATTCGAGTTTGTCTTGCTGTCTCGCTCACTTTTATAGGTTTATACTTAAATTGGTCGATGGTACCCGAAACCCGAATGGACTCTCTTAAGAGCTTACGGTTACGGACTGTAGTATGAGTTCTGTATACACATTCCACTATAGCTATAGTTCTCAAGAAATAGACTTTTTAGCTTACTATAGCGTCCCACTGCTGAAAAAAGACCTCGCCTTCTTTCCGCTACTTGTCTTTATCAAGAAAGCATACGCAACAATGAACTGTTTCATGTCCAAAAATTTCACAAGGACAGTAATTGTCCCAGTAATTCCACTATTATATCACATCCATTAAAGCGACCACCTATTTCTATATTTAGCATTACATGGGACAGTTCGGGTCGCGGGTCAGTCCGGCCTAACGCGATGACGTCATGGGTAATCTGACCGTCTATTTCTGTCTTTAGGGTTGAGGCTATACCAAAAGCTGGGAGCTTAGGGCTCCGGTAACTGCTTAGAAGCTCCCTACGGACATACATAAATCAAGTCTTTACTTACGGGGTAGATATAGCTTAAGGTAGCAAGACCAAAACGCCACGCCTAGCATAATTGTGAGCGTATTGGTGGAAAGGGGAATCAAAATAGTGAACGGTTCCTCGCCGCATCGCATACAACATGACTCCTAAGATTTTCACCGATTCCCCCGATGGGCTTCAAGCATTTGCGCGGGAAGAGAAGCAACCTCCCAAACCAGCATGGAAGGTCCCTATAGTCACAGAATATCTTGCGGCAGAACGGCTGCCGTCTTCCCACCAATACTTATTTCCTTCCACCGACTCCAGGTCACCGCTTTCTCGTGGTCCCATGGATTGGTCCCATCATCACCACCATGGCGCTGCAGATGATGATTGTGTGTTTTAAAGTCCGTTTTGCGTCGCAAGAATTGCCAAATGCCTGAATGTTAGTCACACTTTATGTAATAGAAGTAACGCGAATGTACTTTTACTGTCCGCACGATACCTATAGTGAATGAATGTATGAATTGCTAAGACGCTAGGAGCTACTCCAAAATTCGAAATTCCAAGTTCGTAGGTATCCATCCCTATCAGTTTTCTATAAATGACTGTTAGTGCGAGCGGAACGGCATGAATCAAACTTCAAATTTTCGAGTTCGGGTAAGCCTGCTTAGGCGTCGCTTAGAGACACGCTATAATAGTAGGGAGAAGCGCAATATTGCTTCTGTACCTCTGGTGTAACCGTAGCTTTAGGGCTGGCAACACTTTATAGGAATCAGCTAAAAGGGTTATATTTGCCGAGTTAAGTGGTTTGGGTTGGCAAATTGCATTAAGAGGGTAGTAAAATGGGCAGGTGCTATCGTGGATGTTTATTGTTTTAGTGGTAATTACGTATTAAGTACAGATTTTAACTATGATTTTCATTTGAACGCATAAAGACAACAAGACGGACTACAAGCAAATTAGACTCGCAGCGTTCTGGAAAGGCTCATTATCGTAACAAAATGCTTAGTTTGATATAGGTTATATTGATCAATTAAAAACCATATAATTAGCTGTACAGAGCCTAACGGTTATATATATACTGTGCTAAAGGTAACAAGACATAAAGGCCACGTTTAGCATGTGTGGGCATATAGGTGGAAAGGGGAATCAAAATAATGATCTGCTAGCCGCAAGGCCTATAACACGATTTCTAAGATTTTCGCCCATTCTCTCGATAAGCTTCTACCATCTGCGCGGGAAGAAAGGCAACCGTTACATTATATATTTTTTCTTTGCACCCAGACATTTCAAATTAAATGACAATGACAACTCAGTAAATTGGTTAGAAAAGTTGACGACAAATTGTCACAATCAAAATGAATAATCAATCAAACTATGTAGTATCTTAACAGCTGTTAGGTTCGAAACATTTCAATCGATACTGTAATTACGTTACGATACAATCAAGTACCCTGGTTGTTGGTTCGACAAACAGCATGGAGTGCAATCTCGTCCTTAACTACACGAGGGGACATTCACCCGTAGATTAAATCACTTTATATTGACAAGCGTACCAATTTCGCAACGCTTCTAAAATTGTGACTGAACAAAGTGACTTTTATTGCCATTTTGGGAGATGATTAACGTATGGTGTGGCAACACTGATTTACGTAAAGGGGTAATATTAATTTTTGTTATTGCAATACTCAAGTGTCAAGTGTCAACTGAGTCCTGTCATGTATTTAGTAGGGATGTGACATTCTACGTGAAAAATCGATTATTAATCGATTATTTGTAATAAAAAAATCGCAAATAAAAATCGATTTTTACATTTGAAAAAATCGATTTTTAATCGATTATTTCCATAATCGATTATTTTTTCACATCCCTAGTATTTAGAATATTTAGATTAGACAGCCCAGAGCGGCGTGGAAACTGTTTTTATTTTAGTATTACTTAGTATGTTATATTACAGTGCTTTCAGGTTATTAATGTCTCTCAGCCGACAAACTTCGTTATTCTTCATTTCAGACGTCAGTCATTTGAATAACGAAGTTTGTCAAAAAAAGGCATTAGGTTAGGTTAGGTTAGATGTTTAAAGTTTATGTGATTAACAATTTTATTAACAAAATTTATTCGAATTAGACAGTTTTATGGCTGTCAGAGTACACCCATGCATGCAGAGAAAGGAAATTCCACTTCAAGAATTAGGCACGAATATTAAAACGCTCTTTAAACTTTAGGCCTGTTACACAAAAACCGCCAAGTCGGTTGTAAAGTCGTAAAGACATGGTCGTAAATGGCGTCAACACGGGCTATTAAAGTTATGTGCTCTTTATGGCACGAATCGATAGCAGAACGGCGGTCCTGCAGGTGTCCAATGACCCACGGTATTCTTTGACGAATTATAATACATAAATGGGATGTGCATGTGATACAATTTTAGATAATCATAAATCATTTCTTATCCCTTACCGGGTAGAAGAGCCTAAGGTAACAATAACAAGACCCACGTTTAGCATGATTCGCCTATACGCCTTAAAAAAAAATGGATTCAAAATGATAAGCCACATCGCCTATAACATGATTCCTGCGATTTACACCCTTAGACAAAAAAAGAAAAAATACGTGTTAGGTACGCCTTTTATTATATTGTAAAACGTCATCGATACCTATAGATCAGCTGAATGAGACCCAAGCTCGGATTCTTGTAACAATGATTCCGAATTTCTTTTCTGTACCTCTAGCACGAGATCGCACAAGAGTCGCGTCGCGCGCGAGATAGATTACCCGTCTTTTTCTTACTGTTCGTTCTAGAAAGAGACAGGTAGTCTATCTCGACCGCGAGGCGGCTCTCGCGCACTCTCGTGCTAGCCGGGCTGTTCCAATATTATTTATTTTTGCTATAGTTACTCGTAATTTTTTAATTCACTTGGTAATTTTATGCCACGAGTCGGATGTGACCAAGCAACGGAAACACGCAATGATAGTGGGTCACCCTTTCAGGGTGTTTGAAGACGCGGCATTCAGGCTCCCTACTTGCTTTGGAAGATAGTTTACTAAGCTGTCCTTAGTACAAATAGGGTAATAGGGTGACTACTTTTCGCGTAGAGCGCGGAAGTTTGTGTTAATTTTTGAACTAAGTACCTAGGTATCAGACTTCATTGATTACTAGTCTGCTTTTACGTCAGAGACATCGCCGTGGTGAGAGAATAAAGAAGGCTAGCAGAAGGAGACCCATTGGAATTTTCTAAAATCCTCTCTAAAGACTCGTTTCGAACCCTTTACAGGATCATTCTCTTAGTAACATCGATTTTCAAAGGCATATACAGTTGTGCTAGGAGTACTAGGTGTACTAGATGTATTAGGTGTAACTATAAGGATGATCCCGTGGAGGGAACGAAACGCGTCATTGTTTTGTGTGCTGTAGGGGACAGTTATGTTTGTAGGATTTACGTATGTTTTACGTGGTAGTAGAGGAGAGAGGGATTGCATATTAAAACATGTACATTTCGCACAGCCTTATCTATCCTGTACGTGAGTAGCGAAGTACCAAGTTAAATGTTTTTGTTCATTGAAATGGATCTCCGCAAAGTAACGCCTGATTCAATAAAAGATGGAAATATGGTTAGAAATCTGATAATGTGCGGCAAGTTTTTTTCTTAGTCGCTTTACTATGACCGGTCCTGCGCCCGCGCCGCCTACATCCAACCGTTAACTGTGACCTTTATCGGTCCACCTTATGGGGGGCCCACGTTTTAATCATGTGATTAGGTAGGTACTTGACTACTTGACTATAGTTTTTTGTAAGGAACGAGTCATATAGACAATGCAATTTCTTAGGGCTTAAAAACAAGTAAGGCTGGCATGACATTCTGTTTCTTTCATGCTGGTCTGGGAGTAAAGAAAAACGTAGAATGTACCAGTTGCAGAGGAGTCTTTACCTATAGTGCAGGGTGTGCGGCGCACACTGGGCGCCGGGTCTAAGGGGGCGCCGAGCGCCCTCTAATACGACACCTCCAAAGATGCGTCGCTCGCGGCGCCGCGGCTCTCAAAGACCCTGCGCCCGTGTTATGGCGCCAGGGTACTGGTTGCACACGGGTGCCACAAGGGCTAGAGACGCCTCTGACCAGTTGCTTCTCTTCCCGCGCAGATAGTAAAAGCTCATCGAGAGAATGGGAAAAAGATCATAGGAATAATAATGTTATAGTTATAAGCGATGCGTAGAAACCCATCACTATTTTTAATTAAATAAAATAAAATAATAATCATTTATTTTTGATTCCCCTTTCCACTTGTACCCGCAATCATGCTAAACGTGACCATAAAGTCTTTTTACCTTTGCTCTGTCCACCCCGTATGGGACAAAGACGTGATTTATGTATGTATGATATTCTGTTTATTGTTAAAAAATCAGCAAAATGGCCCATATGGTCATAAATTTATGGTTTACCTTTAAAAGCGTTTTACTTATAGGTAAGTGGTATCCTCTCATTTCCCAAGGATTACCGACAAAGTAACCACGTCTATAACACCTACGCTACTGTGGAACCTTTTCCTAGTAGATGCCATACTTTTTTTTGGTACAGTCAGCATCAGATTTGATAAACAGTCGAAGAGCTCAAAATGTGCACACGAGTCTATCGCCAAGCCAAGGTAATAAGTATAGATCATTTTGAGCTCTTCGACTGTTCAAGTTCATCAATTTGGGAAAGAATCAGTAGGCTTATTGTCTAACTCGCTTGCAATCGCTATCGTGTTCATTTTGACAGTTCTTGTATGAATGTGACAGCTAGCTGATTCCGATGCCAATTGTCAGCCCATATACGAACTGTCAAAATGAACACGATGGCGATTGCGAGCGAGTTAGACAATAAGCCTACTGGTTGTCTTTAGCTGCGCCGCAGTCGTATAAAAAAGTTTACCTGCATTTCCGGAGAGCCACCTTCGTCCCTTATGAGTAGAAGATAACTGTGCCCGTCGATTATTACTTCCTTCTTGAACCTGCCACCTGGAACATACAAGTTACATAAATGAATACCATAAAGTTATAAACTATGCATTTTTATTTTTAAAATGATTCAATGTTTGAGATTTTCTATACAGACATACACATACACAAATCACGTCTTTATCCCTTGCGGGGTAGACAGAGCCTAAGCTGACAAGAACCTACAGGCCACGTTTAGCAAGATTGTGGGCGTATAGATGGATAATGGAATCAAAATAGTGATGGGTTGCTAGCCGCATCGCCTATAACATCATTCCTATGATTTACGCCTATTCCCTCGATGGGCTTTTATCATCTGCGCGGGAAAAGAAGCAACTGGTACATTCTATGTTTTTTCTTTGCTCCCAAACCAGGATGGAAGAATTTTCTATATTAATCAAAAAATTTACCTGGCATCGAAAAGTTTCATTCTATATAGTTCAAATAAAATTTTCCACCAGTTGATAAGATTAATTAGAGCTACTGTTTTCTTCTGCTCAGTACTTAAAGATCACATGGTGGTTACTTAACTTCAGGTGAACCGCATGCCTGTTTGTCAGCCTTCATATATATTAAAAAAAAAACACCACTATTGTGATTTTTATTCACTACATTTTTACCCCAAAAGAAGGGTATTTTCTGAAGTCTGGCAACACCCGCTTTCAAATTCAAATTCCATTGTGTCCAACCAACAATGCTGGCGATTTCGTTCAAAACTATTTACCAGAATTCAAAGCACCCCATGCTCGTCAATTTCCTATGCCTTCAATATTCACCAATAAAATCGTCTTCGGTGTCTGTGCATTGAAAATGAACACGATCGATTTTTAGAGGAACCTTTATTGGTATTATTATCTACGGCAACCTCATAAATTACTATCGAATCGAAGCTATCATCAGAACAGTCATTATGTAGCAATCATCCAATCATTGGTACCTACCAGCGATAGTATTCATTCCGTATTCTGCAGCGTGGGGGTAAAAACACCTGATAAAATCAGACAGTGGTAAAACGGCGTAAGTGTAGCATTATGTGGTTATAGTTGTGTCGTTCGTGATTCAAGTGGCAGACCTAGTATAAGCCTACGCACAAAATCCTTCGCGAGGTTAACGACCTTGCTGTGTTTACGAGAATGCTAACGCCATCTGTGATTCTATTCAGTAGTTAAATGGAGTAACTCTAGTCACCTTGCAAAGATAGGAAACAGTGAAACAGTGGTGTGTGCTGCCATCTAGTGAAGTCAGGCAACAATGTGCGAGGTTTCGTAGTTTTAATACTAGATGGCATTTTGTTTGCTTTGAAATATGAACATGAATATGAACTACTAGCGGTTGCCCGCGACTTCGTCTGCGCAGAATTCGCTTATCGCTATCCTGCGGGAACTATGCAATTTCCGGGATAAAAACTATCTCTGTACCAAACCTCATTAAAGTCGGTTCAGTGGTTTAGGAGTAACATAACAGACCGACAGATTTAGAGCTGTAAACATTGATTTACCTTCCGGACTTTCTTCTTGCATGTACGCGCCAGTTAAATATCGGTGGACCAACGCCGATTTGCCACTGTCTGGTGATCCAAGAACACCCACTCGCAATTCCGTGACGCCACGTGACGACGTCCATTCCTGGCTGTTGACGAATGAATCTGTAACAAACGAAAATAAACTATTAGCGAAAAACAAAAGTTTTAAAAAAACAGTCTTCTAACGTTTAAAAAGTGCCATCTAACGACGGATAGCCGAACTAGTGATGGCTTTGTTAACTTTAGCGCCATCTAGTTTGTAATAACGGGACTGTAGCTTTCAACACCATCGAATAGAGGGCAGGGAACCTACAGTATAAGGCGCAGGCGTTTTTCAATAGTTATTATTATGAAAGTAAAAAACTACATTTTCTTTTAGTGGCACTTGTAGAGACATAATATGGAGATGTAAATGTAGAGTACAGATTAACACGAGAATAGAAACGGTCAAAAATGGAACTAATCATTTTGCGTAGACGGTGGCGCCACTGTTGATGTTTTCCATCGGTGCTTGGCTTGTTTAACAAAGATTAAACATTTACGGTAGGTAAGTAATTTTTCGCTTTCTTGAACAAGAGTTGTAATTAAATAATTTTGTACCATTCGAAGGTCACCAAAATGTTTCACTAAAAAAAATTCACTATTTTACGAGTCTCACAAATCGGCCACTAGATGGCATCACAAGCGCGTTACAAAACGCATTACCTCAAGAGCCTACGTACATAACCAGTAATAATCCGTGATACTAGTTCCTAACTGCGACTTTCACCATACACTTCCTATTCTCAGTAGTCTATTATCACATTTGACGCGTAATCCGTTCAAGCGTAGAGTAACGTAACTAACAATATGCAGAAAATTTTAACTCTATTCTTGTGTAATACCGCTAGAACCTATTGCTGGCCTAGGCACGGACACGGGCCCTATTTTATAAAAGCACATCACTTGAAAGTGAAGATCTGAAATGAAAAAAAATCTGTTAAGTATTGCCACAACACAGTACGGTATTGTACTGTGTTGTAGTAACAGTGCAGTGTTTGTCAATTGTATTTTGTTTTCTGATTATTTTGCACAATAAAGAGTTTATATTGGTACATACACGTATACATACAAAACTATAGCTCAAATAAAATTTTCGACAAGTTGACTAAGGTCTATTCATTCTTAACTGTCCTATTTGATAAACAAATTTCTAACCTTAAAACGTCTCATTTTTGTTATTTGTTAACTATTTCATCGTAAATAATGCAACTGGAGTTAAATTATCAGCAAAATTATGTACAAAATATTGCCTCAGATTTATTTGATAACATAATACACCTTATTCTTTACAAAAATTTGTACATTGAGGTTAGAATTTTGTTTACCAAATAGAACAGTTAAGAATGAAAAGACCTTATATTTATACGACCGCAAAATTCCACCAAGACTAAAATATCTACATACGTTGCAAGTTAATATAATGCTTGCAAAATAGTTATGCGTTGCTAGCCGCATCGCCTATAACATGATTCCTAAAATTTTCGCCGTTGGGCTTTTACGATATCCGCGGGAAGAGAAGCAACTGGTTGGTACACTCTTTGTTTTTTATTTGCTCCCAGGCAGCACGGGTGGATACAAAAAACCAGCCAAGTGCGAGTCGGACTCGCGCACCGAGGGTTCCGTACAAACCTGTACCAAATTTCAAGATTCTAAGTTCACGGGAAGTACGTGTAGGTTTTGATTCCCTTGCGAGTTTCGAAAATTTGACAGACGGACGGACGGACAACAAAGTGATCCTAACTATAAGAGTTCCGTTTTTTCCTTTTGAGGTACGGAACCCTAAAAATCCGTTTGTTTCTGTCTTTATGCACCTTGCAGTGTGACTAATATCTTTCTGTGATGATGTAATGGCACGAGACCGTGACTTTTGTGATTTCACGGTGAAAAGTACGAGTTATTTTATAATTTTTTGTTTCAATAACAGTTTTACGTAATGAAGTTGTATCGTCACGCCTCACAATCTCTCAGGGATGCCAGGCATAGGTACGACTATTGCGACTACGATAATTGCGACTCCCATAAGTGGTACTTACGATAATTTTCAACCCTTGTCTTAGAGAAGAAATACGGTTTGCATAACGGTATTTTGAAACTCTTGGGGCCCGATTTTCAAAAGACAAAATAAAATAAGTACTTACTACAATTTACAAAAATTATAACATAATGCCTAGCCCAAAAATGACGATGATAGCTTATGGCCCATGTTTATGCACCAAAAACAGGTACTGAAAGTAAAACTACTAATATTATGTGGAAATACCACTCGAAACTAGTGAAAATTGTGATGATTTTGAAATACGAGTAATGTTTAAGAAATTTATGGACCTAACCAGCTTCTGCCCGCGTCTTCGTCCGCGTAGGATTAGATTGAAGAACAGATTCTGATAGTTATATTCTGCAATAATTACTTACGTTGCGACTCTAGGCAGTTACGACCTTTGACATGTTTATCGCTATCCCGCGGGAACTATGCAATTTTCCGGGATGAAAAGTAGCCTATGTGTTAATCTAGGGTACCAGCTATCTCCCTTCCAAATTTTATCCAAATCCGTCCAGTCGTTTCAGCGTGAAGAAGGACCAAACATACACATATCGTCACATCCATCCATCCTCACAAACTTTCGCATTTATAATATTAGAAGGATTGATAAGTACACATACATTTCCACTTTCAAATGTTACTTGGCCGTGAATTTTCAAGTTCTCTGACCTCTTCGCGAAAACCACAACAAATGAGCATTTATGTTAATGCAAACCTAATGACCATTGTTGCTATTGACCTTAGGCAAATGTTTATTCCACGTCTCCGCAGAACTAACTAATGTGGTAAGTTAGTGCCGCATGTGGTCGCACTAACGACTGAGTGCAAATAATGTAGCGGGTTATACCCGTAGTAGGACTAGTGATGTGATGTGGATCATCAAAATTTTAAACCAAAATTGTACTTAGCCGTCAACTTTGTTACTTCGTAGTATTTTAATATACCTAGATATTATCTCACTTTCATTGCGCTGAATTCGATAATACAAACAGTTTTACATAGAAGGAAATCCGCATCACTCGAAACAGATAAATCTGTGAATTGCTACGAAACTATAGCCCAAATCAAAATTTCAACCAGTTGACAAGGTTTCTTAGCTTCAATTCTTCTTCTTATCTCAAGTTCAGGTCAGGGGCCGCTCCATTTTTTAAAGTGCCGAATTTTGAAATAGCTAATAATAAAATAAGTGGGTGGTAGCTCCTCGTGCAAAGTCCGTCCGGATTGCTACCACCGTCTTATGCTAATCCCGCCGCCAAGCAGCAGTGCTTGCACTGTTGTGTTTCGGCGTGGAGAGTTAAGACAGCCGGTGCAATTGCTGGCACAAGCATTCTATCCTAGTCCTCTAGGCTGGCAACGCTGCAATCCTCTAGTGCTGCGGGTGTCCATGGGGGTGGTCGCTTACCATCAAGTGACCCACTTGCCCGCTTGCCTTCCTTGTTACTATAACGTTGAACATTTACTGTTAAAGCTCGCTGATGAGTAGGGTGCCTCTACATACCACCCGCTACGTTTTTCATTTTGACCTTATATTATTACGAATGAAAAAAAAAATGCTACACTTCAAATTGACAATGCGTCAGACTTTCGGTTGGACAATGAGCTTCCGATTTGTCCAAACTAAACACATTCAAGACTTACATAACTTGACTATTTGTGTAGGCATGTCAACAGTGAAAAATTATCGATAAGGTAACGCTATGGTGTCAACTGTCATGTTATATATATAAAGATAAATAAATAAATAAATAAATAGGTAGCCAATGTATCGATGTTTATTAAAATATCAATATTGACCTCGACATGATAAAAAAAGCTCGAGATATCAGTCAAAATTTCGAAGGCTTGCGTTTTAAAATAATAATAGTTCAGTCTGGCTTAATAATACTAGTCTAGTCATCATTGAAAATACCTTAGGCTCTGCCCCGTAAGAGATTTACCCCCTTATTCATAAACGCTCTATAGGCCTCTGCTAACTTAGTAATCGTTTGTCTTTATCTGTGAAAATTAAATGTCAAAGTGACAGATAAGGACAAACGATTACTAAGTTGGCAGAGGCCTATAGAGCGTTTATGAATAAGGGAGTTAGACGTGATCTTGTTTGGGTATTCAATTACGTTATTTTTTTAAAACATCGTTATAGATACGTACGTTTTAAATGGTAAGCTATTTTCGATATTGATAATTTTATTTCGATATATTGATGTATCAGATCAAGAAACACCGGCTAACAGTACCAATATGTCAAATCAAAAATATCGATATATCGATTTGTCGATATCTTTCAACAATCCTACATTCGCACATCTTGTCACGTATTAAGGGACACATAGGACCAGTCAAGAACGTTACCAATATTACAGCGTAACAAAGTGGACAGATGTTCTATCAACAGCAAATTGAAGGCAACGCCCGATATATTACAGGTTCTGTTTAATTTCTGACATTACAAAAACAACCTTATCCAAATAGGTGTAATATCGAATTTGGCTTATTCTAAACATGGAACCTTTTACTAATGTCAAAGGACAGCGGACAATGATGTTGAAAAAAAACTGATACCATTGTGTAGGTGTCCTTATTTTACTAATTTTGTATGCATTGTGTATATAGCCTTATATCGGTAGTGGATGCAATCTGCTTGTAACGTTAGAACGAGAAGTCATTTGTACTGTCGTCTCTTTTTAATACGCTTTCATTTGTTTTATCAATTTTACCTGGTAGTAATCAACTTCTTAAACAAATCTTGGAAACTATTTTGATATTTCCATGGTTGGATGTACTAGAAATGTGACAGGTCCGTTAGACCCGATGAGTATGCAAATAAAGGCTTGTGCAGCTAAAAATACAATTGTCATAGATCTACCAGATATATTTCACCGTCAAGCCTCTTACCGATAAGGGTAGGCAGATCCTGCTTGTTCCACTTGCTAAGATCCTGACACACTTTCGCTTCAACCACATTCATCAATATCTTCATACATGCTCGTCGGCTTAGGGCACTCTTGACCTGACCTTTTGTCATTTAGCAAAAGTATACTTTTACAAAAAATCCTACTACTATTATAAAGGCGAAAGTTTGTAAGTATGGATGTATGGATGTATGGATGTTTGTTACTCTTTCACGCCAGTACGGCTTAACGGATCTGGATAAAATTTGGAACAGACATAGTTTATGATTTGGAATAACACATAAGCTACTTTTTATCCCGGAAAATTGCGTAGTTCCCGCGGGATAGCGATAAACGAATTCTTTGCAGACGAAGTCGCGGGCAACAGCTAGTACATAATAAAATCAAAATCACATTTTAAAACTTAAGTATTTAGAGAAATCAGCGTGACTTCAAAGATCATAATGTGATGTATAAAATTGCAAAGGATCAAAACACTCAAAACTAAACAAACCACAATATAAATCGTATGAGTAGCATTAAACCCCATAGCGCGATCAAGCCCACTTCATTCAGGCACTACACGCGTTCTCTCTCGTTTCACACCTTTACGACGCCATAAAAATAAGTTAAGCATTTCAAGAGCGAGGAGACCTCGCGACATGAGGGTTCCGAATCCACTTAAGGCGAAATTACACTACTGCGTCCGCTAAATGCGGCCGCCGAACTCTTTCCAACCATCGCCAACAAATGTCATCTTCGTTGTATCCGAATGCGGCAGACTACCGTATTCCTTTAAAATTTAATTTTGTTTTCCGCATTGTTGGAGAAATTAATCCAATGCCTCGGCGGAAACTGCAATTCGTGGATTCGTATCTATTGACGGACTCAGCTATGCTTCGTCCGCCAAACTTTACTGATCCACGAATTGCTTTTCCCCGGCTTTGGCAATAGTGTACTTTACTAATTAGTTTCATTAACTTAGTTAAAGTTTATATTTAGTTGAAATAATCCAATAAATTTGAAGTACGGAACCCTAAGGACGAATGGGCAGGGTTAACCCTATGAATTTTTACCGAGACGATTAGCGTCTTAGGGTCGAAAGGACCCTTGATTTATGGGACGGTAATAAAGTTAATTTATTACGGGAATCGGTCGTTAATGATAGTTCTTGAATGGTTATTTTTTCTGTCGGTCAATTGTTTGCGAATGAAGAACGGCGTATTCTATATTCAGTGCAAGTGAAATACAACCCTATAGTTTTAAAGCTAAGTTCCAATTTGATTATGAAATGAGTTGATAATTAGGTCTTTGTAACAGTGAAGTTGTTGAAAATAGTGTAAAGAATAGATTTTGATTGTAAAACCTGTTATAGATAAGTCAAATAATTGTTAATAGAATAGAATTAATATGAATTATGGATAATAAATGTTGAATAACTGATTCAATTTTTCCTTGTCCCTTTAGCTCAAGCAAATAAGAATCCATTGTATGGGAAATCTGGCAAAATATATGGAGAACATTTATCTATTGGGATGGATACCTTATGGGGTGAAGTCAAAATTTATCAACTCTCCCCCCTCCTCCGGGGGGCGCGTCCCCCCACCACGCCCCCCAAAGTGTCCCGAAACACGGTTTTTTGAAGTTTTTGAGAAAACTGTTCGCGATACAGAAAAAGTGTGTAGGAATGAAATAATAAACAATAAATTTACTATAAATCTACCATACACATAAAAGCGGTATCTCTTATGGTTATGACGCAAGAAGACGCAGAAAATCATAATTTTTTGTTTTTTTACAATAAATTTTATTAAAACTTCAGTTTTCTCAGAAAATACTCATTTTACACCTAAAACATGTATCACTTAAATAAACAATGGAATATTCCCCTTAAAAAGAGGTATCACTTATTTATATATTAGTTAAGTTGACCATTTTATGATAGTTTAAATATTTAATTTGTCATGAACAATTTTTTTTACTTGAAGATTAGGTATGTTTAAAATGTTTTTTATATAGTTTAGAGTTAATTATAAACCATGCTATTGTAATTTTGTTTATTTATTCTCAGTTATCCGCAAATAATTAGTGTGAATAAATTCATTCATTTCCAAAAAGGTACTAAGTAAGATGTTTATTTAATATAATCAACTATTTATTTAAGTGTACCCTTTTATTTAAGTACTTACATTAAAATAAACAATGTTAACACTCTTATTATCTGGGGGCACGGTAGTGCCCCAGCTAAGATAGCCAAGTGAAGTGCAAGAAGTGCACTAGTTACCTTTCCTCGAACCGCTTTGTCGTTATTTTGTACTCTCATAACTTGGTTTTGGAGTGTACCAGATAACTAAAATTCTCAGGATATGATGTGAATAGTGGATTTATTAGAAGCTCTTATATTTTAAATTTTATAGATATCTAAAAAACTCTGATTTCGTCACTGACTCACTCACTGGTGGTCAACAAATTTACGTCCTAGAAAGTTGAAATTCGTAACTATAAGAACTATTGTAATGACAATTACAATTATAATCACACAAACGAATAACTCACGTATAAATTCGAGTGATGCTCGACATATTCCAGACTAGTTCGTAGTCCTTATTCCTGGACCGCTTGCAAATCACATATTACAAATAAAGTATTATTATTATTTTATTATTATTATTTGTTGTCACATATTATTGATTGAGTCTCACGGTAATATCATGTTTAAAAAACTATTGTAATTAACAGGAAAGTAATGAACAGTGATTTTTTTACCTTACGCCTATGTGACGGTAGCAAAACGGCCAACGACATTATTTTTACTAAATTGTAGACTTCACAAACTCTTAAACACTTGTAGAGTTAGAACGTAAAAAGTTTGTAAGTTGTTGCTTATGACAAGTTCCTTCAGAAAACACCACATTTGCACGCGCTTAATTTCATCCACTAATTCAGTTTAATTTACTGAAAATTCTGAAATATACAGTTTATTATTTTTAACAACTCCCTTTATCAATTTTCAGACCGCTGGGATCAAAATTTGCGAAGTTTCGTACAAAATATCCATTCGCTAGTTTGTTTGACCGATTGAAGGAAGAGTTAAAGTTCCAAATTTTAGATTTTTGCTGTTGATTGTATACTAATCTAGCTTACAAACCAAATTTGAGCGTTCTAGGAATTTAATATGATGATCACTAGTGACGACTACTAGTTTTTTAGATATCAATAAAATTTTAAATATAAGAGCTATGCAATTGAAACTTTACACTTGTAATAAGTCCACTATTCACATCATATCCCGAGAATTTTAGTTATCTCGTACAATCCAAAACCAAGTTATGAGGGTACAAAATAACGACAAAGCGGTTCGAGAAAAGTTAACTAGTGCCCTTCTTGCGCTTCACTTGGCTATCTTAGCTGGGGCACTACCGTGCCCCCAGATAATAAGAGTGTTAACAATTGTTTATTCCAATGTCTCTCTTCAATTTCAATGTAAGTTACTTAAATAAAAGTGTATACTTAAATAAATAGTTGATTATATTAAATAAACATCTTAGTACCTTTTTGGAAATGAATGCTTATTATTTGCGGATAACTGAAAAAAAATAAACAAAATTACACTAGTGTGGTTTATAATTAACTCTAAACTATATAAAAAACATTTTAAACATACCTAATCTTCAAGTAAAAAAAATTGTTCATGACAAATTAAATATTTAAACTAAACTTAAACTATCATAAAATGGTCAATTTAACTAATATATAAATAAATTATACCTCTTTTTAAAGGGAATATTCCATTGTTTATTTAAGTCATACATTTTTTGTTGTAAAATGAGTATTTTCTGAGAAAATTGAAGTTTTAATAAAATTTATTGTAAAAAAACAAAAAAATATGATTTTCAGCGTCTTCTTGCGTCAAAACCATAAGAGATACCGCTTTTATGTGTATGGTAGATTTTTAGTAAATTTATTGTACATAATTTCATTCCTACACACTTTTTCTGTATCGCGAACAGTTTTCTCAAAAAGTTCAAAAAACCGCGTTTAGGGACATTTCGGGGGGGCTGGGGGGGGACGCGCACCCCGGAGGAGGGGGGAGAGTTGATAAATTTTGACTTCACCCCATAAGGTATCCATCCCAATAGATAAATGTTCTCCATATATTTTGCCACGTTTTGAGCTATTTTTACTGAATTACTTGTCGATTTATTGATCGGGTTTTTATAACCCTGTTAATCGTATTAGCTATTGCCTGCCTTCGTCTGCTATGGATTCGTTTATGGCTATCCCGCGGGAATTGCGCAATTTTCCGGGATAAAAAGTAGCCCATCTTTTATTTCAGACTGTAATCTATCTCAACCAGATTTGTTCAGCTGTTCTGGCGTGAAAGAGTAACGATAACGAACATCCATAAAATTCCTCGAAAACTTTCGCATTTTGTTCGCTAACGCGTTCATGACGTATTTTCAACCGAAAACTTACAATGAGCATGCTGGGGCCTTACCACGTTGTCTTAATGTGATTCAATACCGACTCAGCTCAAGTTTTAACTGTCATTTTTAGTATGGATCCGACAGCGAGCGAACCTAAACTGAACCTGAATTGAATCACATCAAGACGTCATGGTAATGCCCCTGAACGCCATCCTGACTCAATTTGGTTGCACTTAATGCTGGCTAACATTTTAACGACAGCATTACAGAGAAAAGGTTCTATAACCGTCGTATAAAGGTCGTATACACCGTCAAAGATTGCCAACGCAGCGTAATAAAGACAGACATTTTGTTTCCTTTGAACCAGTGATGCATGGCTTACCATTGTTGGCGACCTTTACACAATAGCGAATTCAAGGTCCAATCTCGTTCCATTTGTTTTGTTCCGCTTCGGAAAAGATCGTGATTTAGGTAAATAATTGTTTAAGTTCCGAATAGACACTATAGCCATTAAAAAAAAATTGATTCCGCGCAGCGATCATTCATGTTTAGTATCAGGGGCCTTACCATGACGTCTTAATGCAATGATTCAGTTCAGTTTAGGTTCGCTCGCTGTCAAAACAATACTAAAAAACCGGCCAAGTGCGAGTCGGACTCGCGCACTAAGGGTTCCGTAACATTATCTATAAATATCTAAAAACCAGTGTAAGCACAGCCCTGCTCCAACGCAAAATGTATGCAGTGTGGGGTCACTTTATACCTATTGGTCATTGATATATACAGACTTACATACATATTTTACGGTTTTCGCAAATTTTTCTTTATCTGTGCTATGAGACGTTGCTTCGTACCAAATTTCAAGATTCTGAGTTCACGGGAAGTACCCTGTAGGTTTTGATTGCGTTGGCTTAGAAGTTTGATTTTTTCACAGCTTCAAGGGACAGTAGACTTGAGTATTTGATATAAATTTCAGCTTGATATCTCTAGATCTCCACGCGTTCTTGAGAAAAAGGGTCTTGACAGACGGACGGACGGACAACAAAGTGATCCTATAAGGGTTCCGTATTTTCCTTTTGAGGTACGGAACCCTAAAAGTGACAGCTAAAACCTGGACTGAGTCTGAATTGAATCGCATTAAGACGTCATGGTAAGGCTGTTGGTCGAACGCGTCAAGCGAGCCGCGTTTGTGTTAAAATATCAACATACGTCTAACTAATATTATAAATGCGAAAGTATGGATGGATGGATGGATGGATGGATGGATGTTTGTTTGTTACTCAATCACGCCAGAACGGCCCAACGAATCTGGATGAAATATGGCACACAGATAGAGAAAAGTCTGGAATAGCACATAGGCTACTTTTTATCCCGGAAAATTGCGTAGTTCCCGCGGGATAGCGATAAACGAATTCTTTGCAGACGAAGTCGCTGGCAACAGCTAGTTGGTACATAAATCACGTCTTTATTCCTTACGGGGTAGACAGGGCCTAAGGTAACAAGACTTAAAGGCCATGTTTAGCATAATTGTGGGCGTATAGGTGGAAAGGGGAATCAATATAGTGATAGTCCCTCGATGGGCTTTTACCATCACAATGTGATGTTCAGCGCGGGAAGAGAAGCAACTACATTCTATGTTTTTCCTTTGCTCCCAGAACAGCGTGGAAGTACGAGTAGACTGTCTCTTATTCATAAACGCTCTATAGTAGAGGTTCCCAAACTCTTTTGTTCCATAGACCACTTTCAAAATTTTGCTCGATCCGGTGGACCCCCTGCAGCTACATTACCACAAATTTCTAAACTAAATGTCGAAAAAAAAATTAAGATTAGCTCTATCTATGGAAACTTGCGTTGTTGCTGAGTTTCAACGATAAATTAACAGTTTTCGAAAAAATAGGTTAGAATTGATTGCTTGATAGGGTTAATTATTTGAAAATAAAGTCAACTAAACAAATTTTCAATTAAATTGAATTTTTGTGCTGCGAGTAACTCGATCCTACTTTACTTTCTTGAAATCTACAATGACTCACAGCACAAGAACCAATCAATTCTCACAAATTTTATTCAGAAAACGTCCCATTCGGAGTGTTATAAATAAATATAGTATATTTCCGTGTGTCTCGACGCGTTATACTGAATATGGAAAATGCAAGTTTTACAAATAACAGTCGCTGAGCTTCTTAAAATATTATCTGCCTATGGCCTATAAGGCATATTGATAGGAGAAGTCAAGCCAACATTTTAGTTCTTCACTATCGATCAAATTAATTTTCATGCACCCCCGCTTGCGATTGTGGACCCCCATTTTTGGTCACGCCCAACGTAGACCCCCGTCGAGTCTTCCGTGGACCCCTGGACCACTTTGGGAACTACTGCTCTATAGGCTTCTGCTAACTTAACAATCGTTTATCCTTATCTGTGAAAGGTAAATGTCAAAGTGACAGATAAGGACAAACGATTACTAAGTTAGCAGAAGCCTATAGAGCGTTTATGAATAAGAGGGTATGTATTTATTTAACAACTAAATATCCAGAAAATCATCAATATAGAGTGACGACTGACGAGTGCGTTAAGTATCCTATTATTTAACAACTAAATATCCAGAAAATCATCAATATAGAGTGACGACTGACGAGTGCGTTAAGTATCCTATTATTTAACAACTAAATATCCAGAAAATCATCAATATAGAGTGACGACTGACGAGTGCGTTAAGTATCCTATTATTTAACAACTAAATATCCAGAAAATCATCAATATAGAGTGACGACTGACGAGTGCGTTAAGTATCCTATTATTTAACAACTAAATATCCAGAAAATCATCAATATAGAGTGACGACTGACGAGTGCGTTAAGTATCCTATTATTTAACAACTAAATATCCAGAAAATCATCAATATAGAGTGACGACTGACGAGTGCGTTAAGTATCCTATTATTTAACAACTAAATATCCAGAAAATCATCAATATAGAGTGACGACTGACGAGTGCGTTAAGTATCCTATTATTTAACAACTAAATATCCAGAAAATCATCAATATAGAGTGACGACTGACGAGTGCGTTAAGTATCCTATTATTTAACAACTAAATATCCAGAAAATCATCAATATAGAGTGACGACTGACGAGTGCGTTAAGTATCCTATTATTTAACAACTAAATATCCAGAAAATCATCAATATAGAGTGACGACTGACGAGTGCGTTAAGTATCCTATTATTTAACAACTAAATATCCAGAAAATTATCAATATAGAGTGACGACTGACGAGTGCGTTAAGTATCCTATTATTTAACAACTAAATATCCAGAAAATCATCAATATAGAGTGACGACTGACGAGTGCGTTAAGTATCCTATTATTTAACAACTAAATATCCAGAAAATCATCAATATAGAGTGACGACTGACGAGTGCGTTAAGTATCCTATTATTTAACAACTAAATATCCAGAAAATCATCAATATAGAGTGACGACTGACGAGTGCGTTAAGTATCCTATTATTTAACAACTAAATATCCAGAAAATCATCAATATAGAGTGACGACTGACGAGTGCGTTAAGTATCCTATTATTTAACAACTAAATATCCAGAAAATCATCAATATAGAGTGACGACTGACGAGTGCGTTAAGTATCCTATTATTTAACAACTAAATATCCAGAAAATCATCAATATAGAGTGACAACTGACGAGTGCTATTAACTAACGACTATGTTTGACGTAGCAACGCTAGCTGTAAAACAGTGTATACAGCACTGCAGCTATAGATGCGCTATAAAGCTGTAATGCAGCATAAATCAATCCCACACAGCTCGAGTTGCGCGTGCGATTCATCACTGTCGACATGTGGCGCCAAGACTTTGTGAGCGGCATAAGTAATGAGCGGTAATCACTGCTAATTATTAATGTGTGTTTGTCTATCTGTGGCATCGTAGCTCTGAAGGTAGATCGCATCGTTTATTTTCATTCGAAAGTCAGTTTCCTTGTGATGATTCTTAGACAATACATGTTTGGTAAAAATCGGTTGAGCAATTTTCTTGAGATCTTTTCCATCATCTTCAAATTTTTAATTTAACGTTATTACGCACTGCGTCCTAATTAGGTTTCAAAAAAGTTACGCTGAACCGATTTAGTTGAATTTTCGTATGCAGATAGTTTCAGAGTCCCGGGGAAGGACAAAGGATAGTGATAAGCGATTTCGGCGCAGACGGAGTCACGGGCAACAGCTAATATAAAATTAATATGTTGTTGGATTGACATTATGTCAGGATGGATGTTGAGTTCATTCAATTACTGCCATAGAAGAGCAAATATTTTATTGAATCAGGCGTTACTTTGCGGAGGTCCATTTCAATGAACACAAAATATTTACCTTGCTACTCCGCTACTTAAGTAATACGCTACGTAAGTAGCGGAGTAGCAAGGTAAATATTTTGTGTTCATAGAAGAGCAAGTTATAAAACATAAAAACACGACAAATTCACTAAGTATTAACCCCCATCTTTTGTCCTTATCTGTGAAAGGCAAATGTCAAAGTGATAGATAAGGACAAACGATTGCTAAGTTAGCAGAAGCCTATAGAATAGAGCGTTTATGAATAAGGCGGTAACGGCGGTAAGTAAGTCTTAAAATTATACTCAGCCATACTGTGGCGCCAAGGTGTCACTAGTCCCTTATCACATTCGCAAAGCACCACACGCGTATGAAACGCAAACACCAAGTTAAAACGACATGGTACTACACTACACCGCACATTAACTTCCCGCTTAAGCCTTTAACATTCACTAAATTGCCCTTATATGCATTTGCGTGCTATTTTTAGATCAAACTTGTTGAGATAAATTAATGCAGTTACTGAGAACACTAGCGGACTGATTTTACGGGTTAGTTTCCTTTGACTTGAGTGATCGTTGGTTTGTCACACTTGTTTGATTGCTTGTAATGTTAGTTCTGTATGGAGTTAATTACGATATATGTAAATAAAGATAATTTATACGGTTCTTGGGCAAATAATGCCGTAATGTTTTAGGAGAGTATGCAACCAGTGATAACAATTAAATAATTGAGTGGATCAACAATTTATTGTTATGTATTTATGTCCCATTAGCGGGACAAAAGTAAGTACCTCTAGACAGGCGCCTTATCATGACGTCTTAATGCGATATTCCGACTCAGTTCAGGTTTTAGCTGTCATTCTTGCTATGGATCTGATAGCAAACGCACCTAATCTGAATCTGAATTGAATCGCGTTAAGACGCCATGGTAAGGTCCTGGTTTGTCATAACAAATGTTGTGTCATCATACTATTATAACATGCTTAGTAAAAGACTCTATAAGGTATCAGTTAAATTTATTCATAATAACAAATATGTCAAAAAAAATACAACCAAATAAATAACAAACAATAAATAAACAAAAAAAAAAATAACACAATGAATCAAACAATCCGCCCCGCGTCATTCCCGGCGCAAAGGTGCCCATCACACTCGCAGCATTACCACGCTGTACAGCGATGGACAACCTTTGCACCAGAAAAGACCCGGAGCGAGGGTCAAAATCTCTCCCACGCAGATGGCGCCCCACTTCCTTCAAAAACCGTAACGCCTCGGAACCCCAACAGCCAGACGTCTCCACCGCAAGCGGGACAAAGAAATAATTTGCGAGTGCAGAGTACTTATCCCTTTTTTTAAGGGCTGCCATTTCAGCAGCCGCGCCCCCCACCCTCGTGGTACGACCCAAGTGTGTCGCAGCAAAAGTGCTGACGCACGTGTCGTCCCATAAGAGCCACTTTCCCTTCTGCCAGGGCACCAAAGTCAAACCATCAGGTCTTTTTCCATCCAAAGACTCTATTATACTTTTATAATAGGACACAGGGAGTACAGGGTACTTCCCGTGAACGCAGAATCTTGAAATTTGGTATGAAGGTAGGGCTTATAGCACAGATTAAGGAATAATTGCGAAAACCGTAAATATGTATGTATGTCTGTATATATCAGTGACCAATATAAAGTGACCCCACACTGCGTACACTTTGCTTTGGAGCAAGGCTCTGCTTACACTGGTTAATAGATATTTATAGATAATGCTACGGAACCCTCGGTGCGCGAGTCCGACTCGCACTTGGCCGGTTTTTATGACGTATGTCAGTAAAAATAATATTTAGTTCGACTGTACTTGCGACCGCCCCAATAAGCCTTGTAACACTGTCATTGAGGTACAGTCACCAGCATAAATATATGACGGTGAACAGGGCTGCAAAAATAAATGATTATCTGTTGGGCTCAATAGCTTATGACGACACTACCGCGGTAAAAATAAGTGATGCTCTATAGGCGGAAAAAACATCGTCGCACCCTTATCAGCAAAAATATCAATTTGCAGTGAAAGCATATCATCGGATGATAGGTGGGCCGCATAAATATCAATTTGCTGTGAAAGTATAATCATCGTATGATACGCGGGCCGCATATATATCTGACACGTAAAAGTCAACTCTTTGTTGTTGATTTGCAAAACCGAACCATCCCTGGCTAACATAGAGACGTAAATTGTATGAAATGATTTGACAATTCACGAGAACAGTGCAGACTTGTCATTGCATACGTCTGTCTCACATTTTATTCTATCACATATTTGACGGATTCAAATTCCTAAATTACAAAATTACCTATATAAGAATCGATGACCTGGGAAGGGGTGTGAACTTTAATAGTATTTTATGCAACTGCTATTCTAAGTGAATCTTTATGACAATGTGCGAGTTGGTTGGGTAGCGATCATGAGCCAATTTTACAACATTTTAAACAGCACTTTTTCTACAATTACTTTTTAATTGTCATCATCATCGTCATCATTGACGGCTGAAATGGCGTTTGACATTACTTTTAAATGAAAAATATCAAATCACTATTTATGTATGATTATTAATTTATACAAATTGCTGAGATAAAACATCGTAGGCCTTATTAACGCGCAGTTACGCTCATATTTATATTTTGCGTTAAAATGTCATTCGCCATGTTGGATCCAAAAAAATATTTTCGTGTCAATTATGTCAAATTATGTGCAGCATCTTGGATCCTAAACAGCAAATGTCAGTGAACAAAATATACACATTTTCCTTGCTACTCCGTTACTACACGTGCAAGTAACGTGCTTGTGCGAAATATACGTCTTTTGGGGTTTCCTGTCAAAACGTATATATTTCGCACAGGTTTTGACTGTCTTACTCGTGTAGTAGCGGAGTAGCAAAGAAAATGGTTTTTGTTCATTGAAATGGACCTTCGAAAAGTAACGGCGGCGGATTCAATAAAATAGTGTAGGTATGCCAAATAGAAATATTTGTTCATTTCACGGCGTCACCGATTTCTCGTTCTCTTTTTTTTATTAGTTTGCTATTTATTGGGAGAAGGTTCTTAGAACAAAAATTGAAAAAATAAAAGAAAAATCTGGAACAGGGGCAAAGCCACGGGCAACAGCTATTGGTATAAATTTAGCTTGTTTTCTTGCTAAGTTGATAAGACGAAGTTGATAGTTGTTTTTATTTTGTCCTGAACGCCTGAATGATTTTTGATTAAGTAAAGCATGTCCGAATTAATAAACTAAATTCTAACCCCGCATAAAATAATTAGGCCATTTTTTGTAAGGTTAATATACCACATTTTTTAATAACACTATGTATGGAAGTTTATAATATTGTTCGTAATATAAAAACTTTTTAGTTACCTAACCTAAAATGATACTGGCCACTAATTATTCACACATCATAAAGATTTTAAAATTATATTATTGACATATTCGCGATTGGAACAATGCGAGACAGACGTATGCAATGACAAGTCTGCACTGTTCTCGTGAATCGTCAAAACATTTCATACAATTTACGTCTCTATGTTAGCCAGGGATGGTTCGGTTTTGCAAATCAACAACAAAGAGTTGACTTTTACGTGTCAGATATATATGCGGCCCGCGTATCATCCGATGATTATACTTTCACAGCAAATTGATATTTATGCGGCCCACCTATCATCCGATGATATGCTTTCACTGCAAATTGATATTTTTGCTGATAAGGGTGCGACGATGTTTTTTCCGCCTATAGAGCATCACTTATTTTTACCGCGGTAGTGTCGTCATAAGCTATTGAGCCCAATAGATAAGCATTTATTTTTGCAGCCCTGTTCACCGTCATATATTTATGCTGGTGACTGTACCTATTGAATAGACAGACAGACAAGGTAATAGTTTTGTGTGGACCAAGGCTGTCCCATTGTTTAAGTTACCTACTTAATACTTGCGATTTGCGGTTGAATAATGCGTTTGGAGAAAAAAGCAAGTACAAATATTAAGAAACTAGCTTTTGCTCGCGACTTCGTCCGCGTAGACTTTATATTGACAGACCTCTAACAATGTGCTGATGTCCTAGTAGTTTTGCTCCACGACTCAACAAAAAAACACTTCAAAATTCGAACGCGTTTCATTCCTATTTCAAAATAAGCTCTTAGAGGATCTCATATCCTGAGCCTCTAGTGTAAGTTTTCGCATATAAAAACGTCTCGAACGCGTTCACGTAAACGTCACAATTACTATGGAATAATTAGCAGCGCCACTTGCGGATCGAAACGGCAACAAACTGTTCCCATAGTATTTGACATTTTTAACGCAAACGCGTTCGAGACGTATTTTGTGGCCGACAACTTATACTAACTAAGCATACTGGTACTTAAACTCTCCCTCCGTCTTATACCTGACGCGAGTTTAACATTTTTTACCCATCCCAAAAAGTGCTCAACGCCCCTAAAGAAGTATTCACTTCAAAAACTGAACAACATTTAACTTTGTATGCCGCTACCACTATGTGAATTATAATTTATTGTTATTATTGTTTAATAACCGCAAAGTAACGTCTGATCTGATGCCTAAACTTTTTTTATTAGCTGGTTGAGTGTATTATTTTTTAACCAGGCTAATGCCCCATATGCGAAGGTCACAGGCATTTCACGGGTATTTCACGGGCTATTCGTTAATTAGGTACCTAACCCACCGTGGGAAATGCATTGAACGAGCGACCTTGAGCACCTCATATATGTACAATAATACATGTACCTACATAATATGTATAAGGGTGCGACCACACCGCCGCTTAAAAAACGGCGAAGTTACGGAATCGCAACAAAATGTATGAAGAAACGGTGAGAAAACGTGACGCATACGACACGTCACCTTAAGTACTTATACCTGCATTATACAAGTTCTTTCAGATTTTCCGGAATATTTCATCAGGTGCTTGGGTTACTATTACAAACTTTATATTAACTCACAATGTATTGTATCATTCGAAATATTAAAAAAAAAAAACAAAAAAACCAATAAAGGTAATCGCGGTTCACATCCCGTTTATAATATTTCGAATGAACTTAACCGTGAATCATTAAAAACTCTTTGTTCAAGCCTACCAATAACTACGACAAAACAAACATCACATATGAAGATTATTGCGTGTAGAGTTTGTTAGGCGCTTTGTTTTCTTGTATTCACTCTTACCTACATCGCCGTGACAAGCACATATCATTTTTATTGTACAACTTGAAGTTCCCATTAAAATTGTATTTTTTCTATTATTTTGGGGTTTTATTAACTCCGTTGTGTCCGCGAAGACATAAATTGGTGGCCCATGAGAGGAACTTCAGCCAAATCGCACTAAATACTGAGAAATACTGAGAAGCAGAACCCGGAATTCGCCATCAACTTTACGCACGACGCGTGAACCAAAGGGTTGACGAAAGCCGCAAGTTTAACGAAGAGGAGGAGACGCATCTAAATTTGCAGCACGGGATCGGAACCGCATCACCAGCTCGGCTAGTGCAGGAGCAAAACCTCGCACCGCGTGGAGTGGTTCTACGAAAGTTAAGTGCCCTTCCTTTCTTATCCTAACTCTCAAAATCCCTAAATACCATTTCCAAAAACTTAATGAATTGCCAAAACAAGTGAAGCAAGCATAAATTTATAAAATTAGTAGAAATATCTCAAATTAGTTCCTTTGTTCTATGTATCTATATGTACCCGAAAGTAACAAAAAATAAATTCTCGAACATTTTTTAATAGATAATTTCATCTTTCGGTCTATTATTGTTCCATTCAAATTCTTGTCACTACTATTTCTAGCATACCTATTATCTGCTTCATTAATATAATTTGCATAAAATAAGTGAATAGATAGTTACTAAAATACTCAAACAGATTTTAAATTACACCTGTGTAGGTTCGATTAGTAAAAATCCCATAGCTTGTTAGCAGCTTGTTATTTACGCGACATTCACACCGATTTGCCGACTATTCCAGGGGCAGCGCGCTCCTGTCCTGTTGCGTAACAGCGGGCGGGCGCCGCGCATCAGCTGTGCGCGCGACCGGTTTATCGCCGGGCCGGTGCACCGTTAGTGAGGAGCGTAGCGTGAGCCATTCTTTGTTATTTATTATTGACGTGCATCCTATAATATTTCTTTGTCAAAGTTTATAATGCCTGATCCATTTGATAACGCTGATAGAACAGCTTCTGACGATAAAAATGGAATATTAAGGGATTTACACGCCTCTCGTAGTTCCATAAAGGGTCAAATTACTAAATTTCGAAATTACTTGTTTAATGTTAGCGCTAAAGCCGAATTAACAAACATTGAGTCGGCAGAGTTAAGTCTCAAACTATCAAAATTCGAAGGATTGTCCGGCAAATTCGACAATCTACAAAATAGAATTGAAATTTTAAACTCAGATAATATGGAACTTGAAATCGATGAAAGAGATAGTATTGAGCACGATATAATTGTGAACATCGCCACGGCGAAAGCTTTAATAGAAACCCATAGCAGAATCGAAAGCATACAAAGACGAGAATCGGTGGCTATGGAGGCTCAATCCTTCCTCGACCATCAAGATGTCGGATTCAGGTTACCTCAAATTCAAATCGCGAAATTTGATGGCTCATATTTCCGCTGGCTTGAGTTTCGCGACACCTTTGAAAGCCTCATTCACAATAACAATCGTATTAAGGCCATACATAAGTTCCACTATCTCATTTCGTACTTGGAAGGGGACGCTGCCAGGATCATTTGCAACTTAGAAGTGTCTTCAGACAACTATACGGAGGCCTGGAAGCTACTCAGTGAACGGTACGACAATAAACGATTATTGATAAACCATCATTTGAGCGCTTTATTTAATATACAACCGCTCACTAAAGAAACCGAAAGGTCTTTACGATTTATAGTTGATCACGTCACAAAAAACCTGCGTGCTTTAAGCAGCTTAGGCCAACCCACAGACAAGTGGGATATTCTTATTATATTTATGCTGGCTTCCAAATTGGATAGCAATACGTTACTTAAGTGGGAGGAGTATCGCAACTCGGTCGACGACATACCGACTTTAAATCAATTTTATAAATTCTTAACTGACCGGGCTGACGTAATTGAGTCTCTGAACCGTAATAAACATGAAAACGCTCAGTCAAAATTTACGCCAACCGCGTCACGTACACCATCAGTTCCAAATAACAATGGTAACAATAAACATTTCGGTAAACCATTCAATTCGCCCACCTACTTCAAGACGCCCTCTACCAAGACATTTGCTAGCATTAAAAGTAAACACACCGAACAACGTCATGTTTGCATTGTTTGTAGCCAAAATCATAGGATTTACGACTGCCCTACTTTTAAAGCGAAATCCATGCAAGAAAAATTAGCTGACGTTACTTTGTATAAACTTTGTACTAATTGTCTCCGACAAGGTCACCCTCTTAGTGAATGTCGGATGGGCCCTTGCCGTGAATGTAAGCAGAATCACAATAGCTTGCTCCATCCGGGAGCTCCTGATAGCGTCACTATAAATCACGCTCATACAGCGACAGTGCCTAGTTTTTCAGAACAGGACGGTAGTCAGGTCTTGCTTTCAACTGCCTTAGTGGAAGTAGTAGACCCCATTTCAGACGAAAAACAAAAAATACGTGCTTTACTGGACTGTGGAAGTCAGTCTTCTTTTATTACAAAGTCTCTAAAGGAAAAATTATCCCTCAAATCTAGCCGCATTGATTCGCTAAAGGTCATAGGCATTGGGAATAATTGCACTAACAACGTCGTCGAGGCGTGCAATATTCAATTAAAATCACTAAATAGCAGTTTTAGCGTTAAATTATCATGCTTGGTACTAAACGAGCTAACAGGAGAGTTGCCAAAATCTCCTATAAATATAAATCACCTAAATATGCCTAAAGGTTTACTACTAGCTGACCCCGACTTCCAAAACCCAGCTCCAATTGATATGCTCATTGGAGCTGACATATTTTGGGACATTTTGGGAAGTGAACAAATGTCATTGGGTCCTAATAACCCTAAACTACGAAATTCAAAGTTAGGCTGGTTAGTTTCTGGTCCTATACATACAATAAAGAATAACAAAAGTGTGCAATGTAATCACGTATCGGTCGCGAAAGAGTCACAAGACTCGATCGATGAATTATTAACGAAATTTTGGAATTTAGAAGACGTTCCCGAAAGTAAAATTTTAACTGAAGCTGAAAAGGTTTGCGAAAAACATTTTTTACAAAATATGTACCGGCTAGATACAGGTAGATTCGGTGTCAAATTGCCGCTAACTAAATCTCCTGATTATCTCGGTGATTCTTTTTATCTCGCCAAAAGAAGATTTCTTAATTTAGAACGAAAATTTGCCAAAAATCCAGATCTAAAATCTGAGTACTCAAAATTTATTAAAGAATACGGAGACCTAGGCCATCTGTCTGAGTCGCCTATTGCTAAACCAAACCCTGGCTATTTTTTATGCCATCACGCGGTTTTCAAAAACAGCGAATCCACTTCGATCCGAGTCGTGTTTGACGGTTCCGCCCCAACCTCCTCTGGCTTATCATTAAACGATATCCTAATGGTAGGCCCCAACGTCCAGGACTCATTGTTCTCCATCTTAATCAGAGCTAGACACTACAAATACATTTTATCGGGCGACATAGAAAAAATGTATCGTCAGATCCTGGTCCATAATGATGACCGTGACCTTCAGCTTATACTGTGGAGAGATAATGAGTCCCAGCCTATCAAAACTCTTCAGCTAAATACCCTTACCTACGGTACCGCTAGCGCCAGTTACTTAAGTACTAGGTGCCTACAACAAATAGGCGAAGAGCAGGAGGACAAATTAATTAAAACTATTATAAAAAATGATTTTTATGTCGATGACCTAATAACAGGTTCAAATGATCAAGATGAGCTTCGCTATATTCAACATTCTGTTTCTGAGGCTCTTAAGTTAGGTTGTTTCAACTTACGAAAATATAAAACTAACCTACCGATGTTATTTGAAAATTATGATACCAACACGAACGAAAACCTAACAATAAGCGAATCGTCCAGCACGCTCGGACTAGGTTGGAATCCGCCTAATGATTATTTACATTTTCAGGTCAAAGATATCGAGCAAAAAGGCAATATAACAAAGAGATCTATAATGTCCAACTCATTTAAGATTTTTGATCCCTTAGGACTTTTAAGCGCGTGTATCATAAAACCAAAAATGATATTACAAAAATTATGGCAGGAAAAGCTCGACTGGGATGACCCTGTCCCGCGGGACATCGAAAGCGAGTGGGTTAAGTTCTGCGAAAATATGCCATATATTGCCGATTTAAAAATTAACAGACCAGTTTTATGTGATGCTCCTGAATCCATTGAAATGCACTCCTTTAGTGACGCGTCGCAGCGTGCTCTTGGTGCTTGCATATACGTTAGATCGACAAATAAAAATGGTGACGTCACCGTCAAACTACTGTGCGCTAAGTCTAAGGTCGCGCCGTTGAAGCCCACCACGATTCCGCGCTTGGAACTGTGCGCTGCCCTCCTAGCTGCCAGATTGTGTAGGGCTGTCGCAAAAGCCATAAGATTTAAACCGGATCGTTTTGTTCACTGGTGCGACTCCACAGTAGTATTGGCGTGGATAAATAATGATTTACGCGATCTAAAGACTTTTGTGGCAAACCGGGTTAGTGAAATTCTCGATGATACTAAGTCATCCACCTGGCGCTACGTGCCCACGTCTGTTAACCCGGCCGATTTAATTTCAAGGGGGGTGGATGCTGGCCAGTTAGTGTCAATGAATTTATGGTGGTCTGGCCCAGAATTTCTAACTAAAAATGAGTCTGAATGGCCAGTGTCAAAAATCGAATTAAATAACCAACAATTGCCTGAAATTAAATCGCATTTAACCACCACTGTTAGTGAACCAATAATCAAAATCGAAAACTTTTCTAAATTAACTAAATTACAGAGAACGTTTGCCTACATTAAAAGATTTATTTTTAACCTAAAGAACCCTAAAGACAAGCGCATCGGCAGTTTAACTACAAACGAGTTATTGAATGCATTTTATGATCTCTGCGCGTCGGCTCAAGGTCAATCGTTTCCGGCCGAGTACGAATTGTTTACAAAAGGCAAAACAATAAGCGCGCGATCTAAAATATTACCGTTGTCGCCGTTCATTGATAAAAACGTAATTAGAGTAGGTGGGCGAATTGATGCATCGAACTATAGCTACCAAAAGAAGCATCCTATATTGCTACATTCGTCGCACCATTTAACAAAATTATATTTTGAGAGGGAGCACTTAAAAAACTTACACGCTGGCCCTCAGTTGCTATTAGCAGCCGTCAGACAGACAGTTTGGCCTATTAAAGGTAGACACCTAGCCAGGCGTACTGTCAACAATTGTGTGCGCTGCAGGCGCCTGCGTGCTAAAACCTTGTGCCCTAAAATGGGTAACCTTCCTGCACAAAGAATTACTCCCGACTTTCCCTTTTTGTCTGTGGGATTGGACTTTGCTGGACCATTTTATATTTTAAATCGTAAAGGCCGAGGTAGTTCATTGCTAAAGTGTTATCTCTGTTTATTTGTTTGTTTACGTTACAAATGTATCCACCTCGAAGCGGTCAGCGACCTTTCTAAAGACGCATTCATTATGACACTGCGCAGGTTTATTTCGCGAAGGGGCAAGCCAGCGGAAATATTCTGCGATAATGGACGTAACTTTGTGGCTGCGTCGAAGGAAATAGGAGATTTTTTAAAACGTAATAAAGATCCTTTATGCGAATTCACCAATCAAGAGGGAATAAAATTTACTTTCTCACCAGCTTACGCTGCTCACTTCGGTGGGATTTTTGAGGCCGGAATAAAGGCAGCTAAACATCACTTAAAACGAGTTATGGGAAATTCTCATTTAACATTTGAGGAAATTTCGACATTGTTCTCGCAAGTGGAGGCTATCCTAAACAGCCGTCCCTTATATCCCCTATCATCATCCCCTCAAGACCTGCTCTCCCTCTCCCCCGGACACTTTCTTATCGGAAGACCACTGAACGCGCTGCCCTCGCCTGCCTTGGAAAACTGCAAGGAAACAAACTTACGCCGCTACGCTCGACTCGAAAAACTACATCAACATTTTTGGCAGCGGTGGCAGAACGAGTATATATCAGAGCTACAAGTGAGAACCAAATGGCGCGTCAATCACGCTAAACTAAACGTTGGAGATCTTGTCCTGCTTCACGAAGACCACACGCCTCCACTAAATTGGCGTCTGGGCCGAGTCACCCGTTTATTCCCTGGTCCCGATGGAATTGCCAGAGTTGCCGATGTTCATACGACGAGAGGAACTGTGCGTCGCTCTCTGACTCGTCTCTGCCCATTGCCATCAGAAGAAGATATCCAGAGTTGAAAGATGGCCTTTCAACGGGCGGGAAGATGTTCAAGCCTACCAATAACTACGACAAAACAAACATCACATATGAAGATTATTGCGTGTAGAGTTTGTTAGGCGCTTTGTTTTCTTGTATTCACTCTTACCTACATCGCCGTGACAAGCACATATCATTTTTATTGTACAACTTGAAGTTCCCATTAAAATTGTATTTTTTCTATTATTTTGGGGTTTTATTAACTCCGTTGTGTCCGCGAAGACACTCTTAATGTATTGTATGTACGTGAGAGTGAGAAGCCACGGCATGCATTGTTTTGATTATAAAAGTCAGTCAGTAGTGTGACGATGCGGGACGCGCTCCAGTGAGGGCAGTGTCTCCACATCAGTCTCCCGTGCCAGACGTGCACACTAAGTGATTCCTTAATTATTGTCTTACTCTGAAGACATTCCTTGTTATTCATTTAATACCTCTAAGGTCAATATCCGCGTATTTAACTCTTTCCCCGACATGTATGTATGTTTTTACGGGTGGAATAGAATATCTTCATCAGATTGAGCTGATGCATACTTGTGTAAGTCAGATGACAATACTATAATCTGTAGTAAGAATCTGGTTCGCAAGGCGGCTGGCAAGAGCTGGATGAGAGTGGCCGAGGATCGGGCTCAGTGGCGTACCATGGGAGAGGCCGATGTCCAGCAGTGGACGAATATAGGCTGATGATGATGATGAAAAATCTGGTGCCCCAGCCAGGACCGTCTCCGCAGTAGGGAACTCTTCAACGGTTGATCCGGATCAGGATAAAGACGTGTTCTATGTAAGTATGTATGTATAATAACGTTTTCACAATAAAGTGTGACCTTGAATGAACTGTGCGTGTCAAATGGTTCGGTCGATTGCGGTTGAGGCCTGGTCGTTACAAGTTAGGAGCGGTCAGATTTTAACTGTCACGCTATTTAGTAAAGGTTTTGATGGGAAGCGTCTGTTTACCTCTACTTTTCTGTGAGAGAGGGAAACAGTTATTTACACACATTCGATACACGTAGGTATAAAATTAATACATATACAGTACCCGATAGGTACAGTACCCGGCCGTGCCGAAAAAAAAGCCGTGGTAGCCTAGTGGTTTGACCTGTGACCTCTCAAGCAGAGGGTCGCGGGTTCGAATCCCGGGCTCGCACTTCTGAGTTTTTCGGAATTTATGTGCGAAATTAAATTTGAAATTTACCATGAGCTTTTCGGTGAAGGGAAAAATCGTGAGGAAACCGGACCAACCCCAATAAGGCTCAGTTACCCTTCTGGGAAGGTCAGATGGCAGTCGCTTCTGTAAAAACCAGTGCTTACGCCAAATCTTGGGATTAGGTTGTCAAAGCGTACCCCAGGCTCACTGAGCCGTGGCAAATGGCGGGAAAAACGCTAGGAAGATGATGATGATAAATACCAGTAGGTACCCGGCCATAAAGATTGCATTTCGGTCTTTGGAAAGAGACAACTGCCGTCACGTAAGTTAGAGTGAGACGACGCTCTACAAACCGAAATTAGCCGAGAACGACGTGCAATCTTTATGGCCGGGTACTGTAATCAACATCCAGCTTTTTACTCCTAAGGCTCACCAAAAAACTGGCAACAGATTTCTACCAAATCACCGTACCTAACCACTAAACTTTTTACACTCAAACAACTTTCCACCTTTTTTCGCAATTCGCATTCGTTCGCCATGACTGAACCACAAATTTGGGCAAAAACTGAACATCGAGACAACAATGTTGCGTTGCGTTGCGAGCTACCATGCGTTAAATAACCACAACGCATGTTGGATTACAAAGATTCTTCAACCGTCGAAGAGTTAATCCCTTGTTCATAAACGCTCTACAGGCTTCTGCTAATTTAGCAATTGTTTGTCCTTATCTGTGAAAGGTAAATGTCAAAGTGACAGATAAGGACAAACGATTGCTAAGTTAGCAGAAGCCTATAGAGCATTTATGAATAAGGGGGCTAATCACCGTGCCTCTGAGAGAGGAGAATAATTGAGTGTAAATTACACTTTTAAGTTCAAAATACTAATAAAAAAAACTTAGAAGTCAAATCAACCTTGAACCGGCAAATAAAAGCCTCACTCGCAATCACCGAAACCCCTTTTCAATACGTCAAAATTAAAAATCAATTTCGTCGCATTCAAAAACGCCGAGACGGAAAATTAGCATCACAATACGCAAACAAATCGTATAAAAAAAACATCAAAACATATCATTAGAGCGTGCGAATAAAAAAAACTGGGCGTCGCCATGGTAACCGTCTGCGAACGACTTAATAATGATCCGACAAACCGAAAAATTTACGTATCGGAAAACATGTAATTATACCGATTAAAGTTTGCCGAGGCAGTTAAGAAAGGTAGTGATGTCTTTCACTCATCGATAAGTTAGCTATCGATATTTGGTAGATTCAAAAAAAGACGTGTGTAAAAAAGCCATTGGCGGCCTATTTGCAAAATAAACTTTTGACTTTTGATTTTTAACTTTTGGATGTAAAGCGGATAGATCGAAATGCGTAAAATTAGCAAAGCCCATTGTGCAATAAGGTAATTAGGTAATGATACCTTTATAACATCATTTAGCCCGTGTGAAAAAATGGCTGTCTGCCAAGCCAAGTTTCTTGCGGCGCATTCTTTAGCAACAATGGTCTTTCCGAATGCGCTGGTAGTTTCAAAAAAAGGCGTGTAAAAGAACCCTTGGCGACCTATTAGCATAATAAACGTTTTTGATTTTTGTTACTTTTTGTCTTGTCATAAGGTAAAAAAATGTAGGTCAGGATAGGTTAGGTTAGTGGCGTAGAAAAACTTGTTTCTTTTCCACGTCAAGTGTTAAAAGCGACGGCAACGATAATGGATGACACATACAAGGACAACGAAAACAAAACAATCATATTTTCACAAATATCTAAAAATAAAAACAAAGCGTAATCTTGTCACTGGTATCGATAAGAAATAGAAGCAGGTTGATACGCGATTACGCTTAATCATACTGTCTGGGCATTGTCACACCTATCGATACTCGATAAGTTTGCTATAAGAAAATAATAATTAGAAAAGTTTATTAGCTGATAGAATACACACACTTCCATGCTACTTCTATTCTGGTCTGTGATAAAAAAAAAAACACAGAATGTACCAGTTGCTTCTCATCCCGCGCACATGGTAAGCCATCGAGGGAATGGGCAAAATTCTTAGGAATCATGTTATAAATAAATAAATAATAAAAATCGACCTAGTCCCAAAGTAAGCACTAGTAAGGAGTAAGCCTTGTGTTATGGGTACTAGACAACGATATACATACTTATATAGAGAAATACTCATATATATTTAGGCAATGCGGCTAGCAACTCATCACTATTTTGATTCCCCTTTCCGTCTATACGCCCACAATCATGCTTAAAGTGGTCTTTAGGCCTTGTTACATTAGGCTCTGCCTATGCCGTAAGGGATAAAGACGTGATTTATGTATGTATGTATGTTACTTAATATGCAGAATCCAGGTATGCTCGACCAAGAAATTAGTTTACCTCAAGGACGTTGACTGTCTGTTGATACCGCTTAAAATATTATATTAGACTATTATCAGTATCACTTATAAGTCAATGTGAAAATCAAACTTATTATTTTTTAGCTCATGTGGAAACTCTCTGTCTGATTTTTATGCGAGTACATACAAGAATTACAAAAAGTATCGATAAGTAAAAAAACTTATTCACATCACTCGCAAGACTATTCGCAAGGGGACCACAATGGAGGAAGGAAGAGCAGATGTTAGCAGGTAAATCGGAGCAGATCAGCAGATGTGTGGGGACGGGTGTGCTCGCTTTAATTAATCGCAGTGCTTGAGTTTTAAGTATTTTTAAGGCATCTGAGACAGCCTAGCTGAGATATTTATTAACTTACCCCCTTCTTCATAAACGCTCTAAATAAATAGAAATGATTCATTTCAGGCCAGTTAGCCCATAAAAAGCACAACAATTGAGATTAAAAAATTATAAATAAAAAAAAATACAAATTGAAATTTACTTAATAATACCAACATACAATAGATAATATAGCAATATTGGGTGCAGGCTCTATAGGCTTCTGCTAACTTAGCAATCGTTTGTCCTTATCTGTCACTTTGACGTTTACCTTTCACAGATACGGCTAAGAACCACCACATGGAAACTGGCTTTCGATTAAAAAAACTGCACCGAAATCTGTCAATTCGCTTGAGAGCTACGATTCCACAGACCACACACAAGTCAAGTTTAAGTCGGGGCTTAAAAACTAAAAAAATTATCGAACTTAATCGTTAGCAAGGCAAAGTTACATTTTAACTGGTGATTAAGTTAACTGCGGAAAATGAAGTAAAAAAACTAAAAAAATAATAGAACTTACATTGTCTATAAAGTCGTGAAATTAAAGTGGCAATACTGTAGTGTCGTCCCGTTTTCTTATACCTATAGATTAGGAAGGGACGACACTAAAGTATTGCAACTTTTTAATTTCACGACTTTATAGACAAACTGTAATCGTTAGCAAGGCAAAGTTACATTTTAACTGGTGATTAAGTTAACTGCGGAAAATAAAGTAAAATAACTGAACAAAGATGCCACTAAACTACTTACTGTAAACGAATACTGTCATTAAAAGCAATGAGAAGAACCAGTCGCGTAAATATAGACACAGGACAGGTTATTGGCATGTTCTGGATACATACATAGATACATACATACGTAAAAGATCACGCCGTTATCCATTATGGGGTAGACAGAGCCCAAGGAAAAAAAATATTTAAGGCCACGTTTAGCATGGCTGTTGGCGTATAGGTGGGAAATCAAAATAGCGGTGGGTTGCTAGCCGCATCACCCATGACATGATTCTTATGATTTTCTCGATGGGCTTTTACCATACGCGGGAAGAGAAGCAACTGGTACATGCTATGTTTTTTCTTTGCTCCCAGACCAGTAGGCTTATTGTCTAACTCGCTCGCAATCGCCATCGTGTTCATTTTGACAGTTCATGTATGGGCTGACAATTGGCATCGGAATCAGCTAGCTGTCACATTTGTTAACGCCTAGCATTTGATCGCGGCAACAAATACGACCGCTACCTGAGCACCACCGACTCGAGCTCATATCACGTCATCGGCAGCCAATCAGAGACCACGCATATCACGACATACGCGATCAGCAGCCAATAAGAAGCCGCGCCTCAACCCCACTGGACAGCGCAGCTTTTGGCCGCCTACCGGCTAATGACAGGCAGACACACACGCAATCTCGCTCGCTTAAGCTTAACCTCTACTTATAGAAAATAACACTGCTTTGCTTTATATAATTAGAAAGTTTTAAATTTCCTCTTCCAAATTCCAAATTGTAGTAGAATAAATAATTAATATCTTTTTGAAGTCTATTATACGCAAGTTTAATCAGTTTCGGCGTTAAATCATTTCTACCTGCCATCCACATCATCAAGACTAATCCAGAGCCTAAACCGTGTCTAGACGCACAGACACATTCATACATGAACTGTCAAAATGAACACGATGGTGATTGCGAGCGAGTTGGACAATAAGCTTACAGCTTGGAAGAGCAATGTAATAAGTTAAGAGTTTTCAATGATTCACGGTTAAGTTCATTCGAAATATTATAAACGGGATGTGAACCGCGATTACCTTTATTTGTTAAGGTAATCGGGGTTCATCCCGTTTATAATATTTCGAATGTAGTACCTACCTACGTTATCTTCAGCTTTCAGGAATAAAAATGAAATTTGCCAATATTAAAAAACTAAGTAGGGTGTATTCGGGTAAGGGTGCGACCACACCGCCGCTTAAAAAACGGTGACGTTATGGAATCGCAACAAAATGTATGAAGAAACGGTGAGAAAACGTGACGCATACGACACGTCACTGCGTATACGCGGCGGTGTGGTCGCACCATAATTCCGGAAATCGGATGATTTCGAAAATCATTAACATGAGTCTGTTATAATAAGACTAATAAGAGTCCCATTTCGAAAGTAATCGATCACCGAAATCTCTCTCTTTACTCTCATTACAACATTAAATTAATCATAATCATAATCATAATCATAATTCTTTATTCACATAAAATATGGTACAGTAGGTGATAAAATAACAATTCCAGTGCAGAAACATATTTTGCTACATAATAGCATGCAAAGTAACCTTAAAACTAGACTTATACCTAATTACCTAGACTAGATACATAGGCATCACAGAATGTACAATTAAATAATAACATTATACAGAATTACAATATTATATAGTTATGCTATGTATTCATGTTAAAAAAGGGCATTTATTGAATAGAACATTTTTTCTTTGAGCCATCGGTGAACATTACTTTTAAATAAATTTAAGGGGAGAACTTTGAAGTTAGCCGGGATCGCATTAAAGATTTTGATGCACATGTGGTAACTATTTTTCTTAAATAAAGCACTATTGGGAACTATATCTAACACAAGTCTGTCCTTATTTCTCGTACTTCTAGGAAATATTTCTGAAGCTTTCTTAAATAGTTCTGGATGTTTCTTTACGAACACAGCTGCTTCAAAAATATACAGACATGGTAATGTTAAAATCGCATATTTCTTAAATAAAGGTTTACATGACTCTCGTGAAGGGATGCCACACATTGCCCTTAAACATTTCTTTTGGGCTATAAATGCCCTATTAATGTCTGTAGAATTACCCCAAAGAAGTAGACCATATCTTAATGTTGACGCGACGTATCCGTGATAAGCCATTAGCATTGTGTCTAAATCTGAAACCTTCCGAAGTCGCCTCAACACATATACAAAGTTCGTAATTTTACCACACACTACATCAACATGATTTTTCCAATTGCATTTATTATCTAGCGTTAGACCCAAAAATTTTACAGCGTCAACTTCTTTGATTTGTGTGTCATTATATCGTATATCTAATGTCATAGTATTACTTTTTACATTACAGAATTGTACAATTTGAGTTTTTTCAATATTAAATGTCAAATTATTTAAAGTCAGCCATTCCACAACTAACTTTATTGTATTATTTATATCATCATTATAATCTTTGGCACTATTACATGTCACTACTATTGATAAGTCGTCCGCAAAAAGCGTACATTGATGAATCATTATGTCAGGTAAATCATTTATATATAATAAGAAAAGTAGCGGTCCAAGCACACTGCCCTGCGGCACTCCTACGGTGTTTTCAAGATATGAGGACTCGTGATAAGTTAGCTCTGAGGAATTGGAGCCCCTGATTTCAACACACTGTCGTCTGTTTGTTAAGTAGGATGTAATCCAGCCTAATGCTGGACCCCTTATTCCATAATGATTTTCGGAATATCCGATTTCTGATATTACCCGAATACACCATACGAATTTTAGTTTGTCAGCTTTTGCGCCTAAGCCAAATAGACAACCAGACAGGTTTTGACTAAACAAACCATCTTTACACACTCACAACCAAATCACAAACATGCAGTAGCTAATAAAATAAAACGACACAATTCCATCGACAGCACGTGTCCGCAGCACCAAACAATGACTTCCGTTTCCTTTGCGGTCTCTTACAAAGTCATATAGAGTCATACCAAATGCAGCAAAATCCAAAATTCGACCTTACACCAAACACAACACGGTTCAATTGAAATAAAATATCCGAAACAATATTTGAAAATGGAACCGTGTGTGATCGCTAGATGCAAATCGTGGTTTTAGAATGAAAAAGGTTGTTATTACAACGAAAGATTCGAAATAATTTTAACTCTATTGTAGCTTGGTTACGATTCAAATTGCAACCAGCTAAAAGGTTAGGTAAAACGTTTTTATTTCTGGGTCACGTGGGTATACGGCCAGTGTCAATAGCGGTAACATAACAAAGTAAAGTAAACCTTATTAGTACTACACAACGTTGCATTTGAGTCTTCGGTAAAGCCACGTGCGTGCTGTACGTCTACTGTTCGAGATTGGAATACGAACGCAAACGTTTGCGTCCGCGTAATCCGCGTTACGTTTACGTTTGGGTTTGCGTTATGGAATCGCGTGAATTTGTTTTTGAGCTGCGTTTCCGGTTTACATTAGGGTATAGGGTTGTGTTTTGTTTCTCGATATGAACAGTTTATTTGTAGCTTAAGCCAGGTATTATGCTCAATGAGAGACAGTCGTTTATATCGGTTTTTTTTAGTGTCACCAAATAATTGTTTTTTTACACGCTGTGCGGCGCATACAAGGTTTTCTGGAATAGACCTCGTAAACGCGTCTAATCCACATAGGTAATTTAAAAAATAGAAAAACAAAACGGAGTAGCTAATCTAGAATCAAAATAAAATTACCTTCTAAGCGTTTATAAAATTTTGTTAAGCGCCAAAACTGTAATTAATAAAAATATATATTTTTCAATACATTTACTCGAAAAATTCACTTTCAAAGGATGTATACATGGCTCGTAAGTTAATTTTACCGCACTAGTGCGATTTTTTTACAGTTTTTTTTAATTTTCCATCTTAAAAGTTTACAAGCAAAGAGTATTAAATGACAAAAATAAAAAATATCGACTTATACGCAGAAAAATGTATAAATAAACAAAACTAAGTAATGAATTTGCAAAATTTATTGTAATTAGTATAAACTGTAATTTAATTACCTCAGATTTTAATGATTTCCACCTTTTATTTTTTCGAAAAAATCGCAGTGGCTGAACGCGTCGAACCTTTTGCCTGATAATTTTAGTTAACCTAATTAAAACAAAACTTACGCATGCGCATTACGGTACACGGACGCGCCATTTTTGTAAAACTTTGCGTTGTTTTGTGTTGTTGATTATAGTGTACAAAACCAAACAAAATGAGTTCTTCAAGTGATGAAGTCAACAATAACATGGAGTAACTCCGCCCGATATTTTAAGTAAGGCGCAAATCGCGCAAAATAGTCTTTTGCCATCAAAATCTCGGGAAAGGTATTTATTCTTCAATTTTGTGTTATTAATGTCTTAAGTGTATAAGTGCCTATTTTCTCACAAATGTATTGAAAAACGTCGTATGATACACGGTTGGCAAGGTTTTACAAATTCGTGACCATGAAAACCCTCGCCTGACGGCTCGGGTTTATCAACTGGTCAGCTCATTTGTAAAACCTTACTTACCAACCTTGTATCACAAATAACTATATTCGAACTGAGTCCTTAAGGCTTCATATTTTATTTCGATACCTTATCTTATTAAGTTTTGTATACTTAAGGCTACTGTGATAGGTACTCCGATATATTAAAACAGTATTTACTTATACACACGTCCCTAACCTAACTGTAGTATTCGTTTCGTTATCACTATCAGTTAGAGTAAGTCTTGAAAAAGGCTTACGGTTCGGTCTGAAACATGTCAGGCAAACACAATGCCCTGTCATTACATATACTTGTATTATTAATGAACCTTGTGTCATTGCTTACAATGTCATTCAGGTTTTCGTCAACATCCTAAAAAGTACTTAATTCCATTTAAACACACCCTGTAAAACTCATATAAAACCGTAATGGTTGATTTTATACCATTACTTAATGGTCTCGTAATTATAGTTACAGTACCTAGTCACAAGGTCATAACTGTAAAAACAACAATGACACAAAGTAACATCCACCTTCGTTGTAATTTGATTTCTATTCCATCGTAATAACGTCAGTATTCGAAGCCTCATTTCAATTGCTTACTGTCTATCTATTTGATTAAGACAGACGTCATAAAACAAATGAGTAACACAGCTGTATCAACTAGAGACGTAACTATGACATAAGTAATCGATATCGATTAGTTTTAGGGATGTGACATTCTACGTAAAAAATCGATTTTTAATTAATCGATTATTTTTTTCGCATTAAAAATCGATTAATAAATAATCGATTTTTCTTAAAGAAATAATCGATTTTTATATTAATCGATTTTTTCCTAATTTTTTAATGAATTTCAAAATAAACGCTGTAAATATTTTATTTATCATGCTTTTATTAATTAAAACTGTTTCAAAAGCCCAGAAGAGCTGCCATCGTAGACGTACAGATGGCGTTAATGCGTGATATCATTTCCATGGAGATAGTATTCTTTGATAATTCGCGGTCCGGGTTATAAAAGACCAGACTTAATGTCGGGGGTGGTAGATAAAAAATCGACTATGCTTGATTTTTGATTTAAAAAAAAATCGATTATTAATCGATTATTTGTAATAAAAAAAATCGCGTATAAGAATCGATTTTTACATTTAAAAAAATCGATTTTTAATCGATTATTTTTTCACATCCCTAATTAGTTTATTTGTTTAACTTTATTTACATTAAGCGATGATGAAGGCTTTTCACGTGACTAGAGGTTATAAAAATGTGAGCTTGCGTCGTAAAAATTAGAGCAGAATTAGAAATTATCACGCCATAATAACTACCTATGTTGTTTCGTTCCTGATTAGATGCCACTGATAATACTATTGAAAGAACGCCCTTTGTTGCTTTATCAATATCAAAGATAATTTGTCTGCTACTTAAAGATAAGATAAATATGAGTCATGATGCCAATGTTCGGCAGAAAGGTGACCCAGATGAAGGTAAGTGACTTCTGGGTACATACATTTGGTGTAGCTAATTCACTGACTTATTTTGAACATTAACTGTCGCAATCCAATATGATGGTGTCTGTTTCCTGGGAATAATGAGAATTTTTAATTTGTAGGTTAAGTTAAGCTAGTGTTAGGCTAATTTCATGCATAAATTGTATATTTAATTTTCTTGCAACCTTATGTTTAGTTTTCCAAATAATAAGTTGACTCTGACTGAAATAAATTCAAATATTTAAAAAGTTATTATCTCTTGTATGTATGGTATTTAATGTCGTTTTATATTAGTTTTAAAGTGCCATTATTATGTTCACGATCACACTTAACTGTGTAAATAAATGTTTCTCTCTCTCTCTCAACTGCCAATTGTCTCAGTGCCATGGTAATAATGAACTCAAACTCAAACTTCGACAGCATCGATATCGATATGAGTTACTGTTGTTGCGTCACTAGCGATTGCAATTTGGTCCCATACGGAGCTACGATGAGGTCGATATATGTATCGCTTCATTGGATTGCATGTGTTCCGATGAGACTTAGGGCTGGCATTCTTTTTATTAAGTAAAGTTTTTTTTTTAAGAATGCTTGCAGATTTGACCAAAATTTTCAGATTTTAAAAGCTCAACAAGCCACAGTTTATATCCCGTAGAAAATAGGTACAGTCAGCGTCATATCATACACTTAGTATGAAATATCCAAAGTGACCCCGCCCAAAGCAAAGCAAAGTGAGGCCCCGCCTTTTGTTACCTTATTACTTCTGTATACCTTTTTTCTTCTTTTTCTTTTTTCTTCTTCTTTTTTCTTTTTTTTTTAACTTTTACCTGCTATGGGTGGTGTAGGGGTATAGCCCGCGTCACGGAATGACGAGTACCCAGGTTCGATTCTCGGTCATAGCTTTACTTTTCGGATTTTTCTATGTGTTCTAATTTTCAGTGTCTTGGAAATTACCTTTGATTGTTATATGTGGTGTTCAATAAAGAGTTATTGTATTGTATTGTGTATTGTAACCAAAAAGTTCGACACACTATAGGTACTATTTCTATGGTGTACCGAACTATTTGGCCGACTTGAACGCTTCAAACTATATGACGCTGACTGTACCCGCGTCTCGCAAAATACTATATAAATGAAATAAAAAGTTACGCTAAAATAATATTGTTAGCAAACATTATTTAATTTCTCATTAAATGGCATGTTAGTATTTATGTATCGCAGAATGCGATTTATTTTTAAATTTACAAGGATATTGAATAAGGAAATGCATGCTTTTATGGATTTTCATAAACAATTTGTTTACACACAGCAAATAAGTTGTTGCACACAAACGTGACCTCATATTATGTTGGTACAATAAGTGTTGCCATGCCAAAAATAGTAGCAATATATTTTGCGGTTGGCTATCAAAGGCAAAGATGCGAGTCGCAGTCTTCGCAGTGAAAAACCGATACACGAATGAAGTCTGATAACTACAGATTGCAAACCGGATTGATTTTCAATCCGGTCGGGTGGGTCCGGATTGGTGTTGCGGTGCCATTTTGAATCAAGTTTATTTTCTTTCTCAGGTTTTTAAGATATAATGGGGAATGAAGGAAATAAAATAAAAAATAGCGGGTACTTTCCTTTGTTGTAAGCTGCCAGTTACTCTTATTATTTTGCACTTTATTTTACTTTAGCGGGTCCGGTCCGGATCCGATATTTTAAACTGGATCCGGTAGCTGCCAAAACTCGCCAAAATTTGGACTTTGGAAAGAGACTATTGGCGTCACGTAAGTTAAAGCGAGACAACGATCTACGAAGCCGAGAAGACCGATGCGCTGGGTACTGTACTTGGTTATCGCCAACCCTGACTTCCTCTCCGCAGCTCACAGCATCCGCTGTTTTATTTGTTAGCGGGTGTTTATCGCGAACTGTTTCACATTTCACTGCTACTGTTTCCATTTTATGAGACCTAAAGCACTTAATAGCCGACCAAGTATAACTTTATGGTAATATAACTTTAATTTCGTCTGGGAGCAAAGAAAAAACAGAATGTACCTGATGCTTCTCTTCCCGCGCAGATGGTAAAAGCCCGTCGATGAATTGGGTGAAAATCTTAGGAATCTTGTTATAGTGGCAACTCAGGCTAGAAGCTCGAACATTGTTACTTAAAACTTCACTTCTAAACTTTGATAATATGTATTTATATGCGACCAATTTAAAGACGTTATACACTAACAAACAAAAAGAATAATAGAAATCCCAATATAATTTATTCAAATATGCCACATTCAAATTGAGAAACTCCACCATTTTTTAAGTCAACTAAAAAGGAACCAACTAAAATTCAAAAATAGAACTAAGCCTTCTTAACGAGATTGCAATGTCGTTAAAAATCCCGCCGGAACTGGGTCAGGCCACGTCACTGGCAACCCCGGGCAAATGGCTTTTCCGATTGCACTGCCCGGAGCGTTCTATTTTCAAACGGGGATTAGGGTTCACAGTTCACACGCAAAAAGGTTTTGGACAAAAGGTTTCATTGAACCTTTGCGTAAAAGAAATATGTTTAGTACTAATAATTTAGCATTTAGCTGCACCAATTGTTCCGGACCGGTACAACTCAGGGATCTTCAAAAAACAAGCCTATTCTTTTCTTCGCGCTCTTAACACTTCTATGTTATGACTGTCTTTGGCGGCGGTGATCGCTTTCCATCAAACTCATGCTCGTTTGCCCCATATAATATAAAAAAAATGCCCCACTGTTGGGCACATCTTTTCTGTCTATAGGATGAAAAGGATTTAATTTTTTAACCCCCGACAAAAATATAGTAGTACGTTACAAGTTTAACGTGTGTAGTTCATAGCTCCCAAGCTAAAGATATTTTTGATAACCCTAGCGATGCACTTTCCTTTATACTTTGAATTTTAGTTTCAAACGTGGAACATTGTTGCCGGAATTTTAAACATTGCAAATATTCTCACCAGCCAGTAACGCGACTCGAATTAAAAAAGTTATAACTTATAACACTGGCTGACATTTAATATGCAAAACGATCAATCGAATTTAGACAAAAAAATATCGATGCTATTACGTCTTTGCGTGTTAATATCGCATTAACATAACAAATGTATGAATTAGAATTATTTACTGAGTTTTTGTCTCGCTCATACCTATGCCTTGATAAGGAATAGTCAAGGGCTAAATCTTAGTACCGTATAAAGCAACAGAGAGCAGCTATGTACTTCGAATGGTTACCAACAATTTTTATCCGCACCTTATAAGATTCCCCGTTTAAAGTCAATCAGTACACTCAATGTCATCGGTGTGACTCATGACTCAATAATGACTCAAGCTGAGTGCACTGCTGAGTTTGATGATTACATCAGTGCTGATAAGTGCGGCTTCTGACCTTTTGATTTGGCAAGTAATTTTGCTAACACTTAATTAGACAAGGAAGGAAGATGTTTTGTGGTTTACTAGCTTCTGCCCGCGACTTCGTCCGCATAGAATTAGATTTAAGAAGTGATGTTGATAGTTATGTTCTATAACAATATATATAAACTTTGGGACTCGAGGCAGCTAACTTTTGACATGTTTATCGCTATCCCGCGGGAACTATTAGCTGTCATATTTGACACTTGTAGTATGGATCTGACAGCGAGCGATCCAACTTTGGTTAGGAATTGTATCGCATTAAGACGTCATGGTAAGGCCCCAGTGTCTTACAACTCTGTCGTAAGTGTTTTGTTATTATTGTTCTAAATACAAATTGTTTTGGTCTTAAAGAAAGTAGACTGAAAACATCAACGCAGAAAAAAACAGCCAGAATCATAAAATAAATACGCTCCGCCCAAACGCAAAACGTTAAAAGCCACATTCGTCTATATCGCTAAACCCATCCCTAATCTTAATAAGTTTAGGTTGAAAATCAAAAGCTTTAGAAAAAGTTTGTTCCTTATAGTACCGATCGATCCAATTGTTCAGTTGGTTACGCACACATTCTGCGCCATATCCATTCGCTTTTTGGGAGACATGCCAAATGAAATTACGACACGAAACACCTATGCAATGAATAACAAAAACAACACTTGCCGCTGGGAAATTATATTTTTGAAATATAAAACGTCTGGCACAAAACGGGTTGTTTTCGCCTCGTAGCTATATGCTACTGTCTCTATCAAACTGGTATGGAAGGATAGAGATGCAATAAAAGAATAGCAACAAAACCATTTACACAATCGCGGTAATAATATTTCACACATTTTTTTGTATCATGAATCCGTTGAATTAGGCGTTACTTTGCAGAGATCCAATCACGAACAAAAACATTGATGGGGGAGTAAAGGTAAGAAACTGGCATTTAATGCTTATTAATGGAACCGTTCATAAAAATAAAAGTAATTTACAAAGTTTTTGAGCATCAAATCTCTCCACATGTCAAATTGAAGCCATTACTGCAGATCGCTTCAAATCTTCCTAACTTTTCTCGATCCAGCCATCCGTCTTCATCTCGCCGGATCGACCCCGACTGCGTCGTTCCGGCAGCGGACCGCAATACATCTGCCTCAATAACCTGCCGGCCCTAATAAATTGGGAGTCTCTCGAGAACAGTGGGTGAAGGGAGAAGAGCTAGCGGGAACCGACCTGAAGACCTATTGCAAAGAGGTCAGACTAGAAATATTATGGATTAAGAAGCAACAGAGTAACATCAACAGGTGCTGCTCTAACTCATCTTGGTAACGATTGTGTTAGAAAAAGAAAGTGACACGGCTCGGTTGGTCGACAGTTTGGTTAAACAACCTTACTTGCGGGCTCGGTAACTTTTTATCATATTCTTCGCCCTTCCAAGGATAGCCAAAGGAACCAAGATCCATATACAGCCATGTCTGTTCATTATTTCTAGTTGAGATTGTTTCTAAGGCCTTAGATTTACACGCATATTCAACTTGATGCCCTCATTGGCGCTCTGCTTATAAGATGAAAATGTTTCCATCCAAGAACTAAGCATTCGTTTCGCAACTGATAATGAACAGACATGGCTGCATGGATATTGTTTCCTTTGCCTATCCCTAACGGGGTGAAAAATAAAAAAAAGATGTAGCGTGCATATTTTTTTCTGGCATTATCGTTTTCTTTGTGGCCAGTACCTATCGAACTTTCTACTTAAACGAAACCTTCATAAAAGGCGATGCCGTTAATTGAGCTATGACCGACCTTTGCGGCATTGGGCCTATTCAAGGTCTTAGGCACGGCAGCCATATGAAATGGACCATTACAATTGGTATTCAATTGTTTGATTCGACCCGATTCTGTAAGTGGTTCGCCGTATACAGCACAATGCAACCCGATCATGCGTGATGGGGAATTTTCATTAGCTATTTATTAAGAGTAAGTACTTAATTAAGTATGGCGAAAACATTTTTGAAGTGAAGACTTCTTTAGCGGCGTTGAGCGCTTTTTGGGATGGGTAAAAAATGTTGAAGTCGCGTCAGGCGTAAAACGGAGGGAGAGTTTAAGTACCAGGATATCAGATCCTCTAAGAGCTTATTTTTGAAATACGAATGAATCGCGTTCGACTTTTGAAGTGTTTTTTGTTGAGTCGTAAAGCAAAAGTACTATATAGAGCATCAGCACATTGTTAGAGGTCTGTCAATATAGATAATACGTACGTTTTTTTTTAAAGCAGCCAAGTAGGTAGGTACGGTATGCGTCTTGAGCGTCATGAAGGTTATATTGTTAAAATCTAATCTAAGCTGCTGTTTTCACTTCTGCCGGCACTCCCGGAGTATTATTACCTGTCGCTTTTTTTAAATGGAGTAGTTCGATGGTAAGCAATCACCATTGCCAACGAAGATCTGCAATAGACAGAACATATGATGCGACTTCGTGACAAAGCACATGCGAGGTACCGACGTACGAAGTTACCCGTCCATGAGCAATATTACAGGGAGCTCAAACATATCGTTAAGTCAGCCATTTATGCTGAAAAACGCGCTTATTTTAGCCAAAATATTAATTGTAATCTAAAAGATTCAGGGGTGTTATGGAAGCATCTTAAGAGAGACGTTATTAATAAACACACGGACAATGAGTTACCTGCACATTTTAACGATCCCGATAAAATTAACAATTTTTTTCTAGATTTGCCTGGTGAAAACTGTGTGTCTATTAGTGACCTTACCTATTTCGAATTTCATCGTCGCGGTTCAGCTGTGTTTAGGCTGGAACCCGTTACTGAGGGTCAGGTTTACAAAGCGATTAAAACTTTTAAATCAAATGCGCAGGGGTGTGATGGAATTTCTCTCGACATGTTACTGTTAACGCTGCCACGAACTTTGGGAGTCATTACAGCTATTGTAAATGCATCGATTAAATCACACGTTTTTCCTGACCCCTGGAAGATAGCTTTGGTGCGCCCAATCCCAAAAGTACCCAATCCTCTAACTGCAAAGGATCTTCGGCCAATTAGTCTTTTGCCCTGCTTGTCAAAATTTTTAGAGAAAATTGTTTGTAATCAAATTTCTGATTACTTAGAATCAAATGATATCTTGCCACCGGTACAATCCGGATTCCGCAAACACCGAAGTACCACAACTGCGTTACTAGACGTTACTGATGACATATTGGCCGCTCAGGATAAGGGAGAGGGAACTGTACTTGCATTGCTTGATTTCTCTAGGGCATTTGACACTATAAATACCTCACTGCTACTATCGAAATTATCGTATTATGGATTTGACACGGGGACTGTCAATTGGATAGCAAGCTACCTTTCAAATCGTCGCCAAATGGTTGACATTTCTGGTTCAAACGGCAAGCATATAAAATCTGAGCAGAGCGAAGTGTACAGGGGCGTTCCACAGGGTTCAATATTGGGTCCAATTTTATTTATAATTTATACCGCAGACATAATCGACGCGATACAGAATTGTAAATATCATATTTATGCAGACGATTTGCAGCTGTATATATCTTGTAATGCCAGTAAAGTACACTCAAGGGTGGATATGCTGAATGAGGACCTTAAGCGTATTCGCAATTGGTCACACAGTAACTCCCTAGCCATAAACCCGAGTAAATCAAAATATTTAATCCTTGGGTCTAGGCAACAAATCGATAGTTTGTCTGGTAATCATTTTACAGTACATATTGAAAATGAGCCACTAGAGCGAGTGTTTGAGGCTCGTAACCTGGGTTTGCTCATGGACGGTGAGCTACGATTTGAAAGTCACCTTTCGAACACTGTTCGCAATTGTTTTTACAGGCTTAAGGTTTTGTACAGAATTCGCGAATATCTGGATGTCGAGCTGAGGGTGAGACTTTGTGATGCATTGGTCCTGTCGAGGTTGAATTACGGAGATATCGTTTACGGCCCGCGCCTCCTGGCACGCACACAGCGGATTATACAACGCGTGCAAAACGCCTGCGCGCGTTTTTGTTATCACATCCCGCCCCGCGCTCACGTGTCTCCGTATATAAACGAAAATTGTATTTTAAGAATGTCAGCGCGCCGAAAACTGCATATGGCCACCCTTATGTTTGGCATCGTTAACCAACAGCAGCCCTCGTACCTGTACAGTAAATTAACTTGGTCGCGCAACGCCAGGTCTGCGGAAGTCCGACCGGAGAGGTTTTTGCAGCTTATTTTCCCTCCGCACCACTCTGCTGCTTTTCGTGGTAGCTTCCGCTACGCGGCAACGAAATGCTGGAACGATTTGCCTCCGCCAATCCGTGCGCTGAAGTCAAAACATAATTTTAAAATAAAATGTAAAAATCACTTTCTAGCATTAAGCATTGTATAGTTTTTATAAAACGTGTTTCTGCTTACCTTGCTCCAATGAGACCTCTGGCACTGATAACACTCAAAGGCAAAATGTGCATTGAACGCGGGTGAAACCGACGCTCTGACCGTTCACTTTAAACTTTTTTTTTTATTTATAAGGAATGGCGGTAACTACATGGGCCGGGCTGTGTTCCCACCCGACTACTAGCCATAGGAATGTTTTGTTACTTTTACTTTGTATTATGGTTTATCGAGGGTTGTGTGATGCATTACAATATCAAAACTATTGAAATTGATAATTAACTCACTGCAATAGCCAAATTAACGTTTGGCTTGACTCGTTTCGGTTTATTTGGTTTAATGCGATTGAACTGATCGAGTGTTGCCATACATACTTCCGTGTATTTGTCAGCTTGTTTGTGAAGTGTTTTCCACTGGCGTTCGTGTCGCCACAGTGTATGTGTTTTTTGTGTTTAGTTGTATAGTTTTATCTGGGTCCCACTGAAAAACAGCGTTGCGGCTTGCCGCAACATTATGCTGAGTGGGATCCATTTTACACCATATCGGTACTTCCTTAGTATATTGTATTTCTCCTTGTTTTATATCTTAGTGTATCGAATGTGTGTAAATAAATGTTTCTCTCTCTCTCTCTCTCTCTCTCTCTCTCTCAATAGCGGAGAGTTACAGATGCTTACATTGATTGCTAGTTTACAAAGCTCGGGTAAGAATGCTCTCAGTGAGGACGTTTCTGTAGTTAAAAAAAGAAGCGACGGTTAGCACTCCGGGAGTGCCGGCAGAAGTGAAAACAGCAGCTTAGATTAGATTTTAACGTTGCAACCTCCATGACGCTCAAGACGCGTGGGTACCGTACTGGCCGCTTACAAACAAAACGTACGTATTATCTATATTGACAGATCGCTAACAATGTGCTGATGCCCTAGTACTTTTGGTCCACGACTCAATAAAAAACACTTCAAAAATCGAACGCGATTCATTCAAAAAATGACGCGCCACAGAGTTATTACACGCTAGGGTTGCAAGTTTCCGTCCATTTTGGAAACCTCATAACATATTCATTGACGGAGCTCACGAGGGCAGACGCGGGCAGAAGTGACAGCTGCTAGGGAATTCAATTGGAAAAGGCATACAAAATTCAATAGTTTGTATCTGGTAAAAACTTGGGGTCATGCTGGCTGGAAAAACGTACTTTCTAGTAAGTTAAGTTGCTTTATTTCAGGGCTCCAGAGAAAACGAATAGGTATATGCTGAGAGGATCGGAAGGACAACAGATTTCTTTTTCTTCTTTACACTGTCGTAATTTATTTGCGGCCAGTTACAAAAACAGATAGGTATAACCTACATATTTACATGTTTGCGACACCTTCCGAGGTATAAGTGCCTAATCTGTAGGCTTATTGTCTAACTCGCACGCAATCGCCATCGTGTTCATTTTGACAGTTCATGTATGGGCTGACAATTGGTATCGGAATCAGCTAGCTGTCACATTCATACAAGAAATGTCAAAATGAACACGATGCCGATTGCGGGCGAGTTAGGCAATAAGCCTACTGACCTTGTATGCGCCAGAAGTATAAAATACGGTATCCGTGGGTGCGCAGATCCCCTCCACGTGACTCGTCATCGTTAGACATACGTGCCGGCACGTATACCTACTGTAAAAAATTAATGACATAGATACTCTATGATTTAGAAATGAAATAGAAATTAGAAAATATTTATTTATTCACACACAAGATCGTATAAAAGTCGCACCTAAAATCCAACTTCCATGCTGGTCAGCAGGCTTATTACGTAACTCGCTCGCAATCGCCATCGTGTCCATTTTGACAGTTCTTGTATGAATGTGACAGCTAGCTGATTCCGATGCCAATTGTCAGCTCATACATGAACTGTCAAAATGAACACGATGGCGATTGCGAACGAGTTATGTTATAAGCTTGCTGGTCTGGGAGCAAGAAAAAACATAGAATGTGCTGCTTCTCTTCCCGCGCAGATGGTAAAAGCCCATCGAGGGAATGGGCGAAAATCTTAGGAATCATGTTGTAGGCGATGCGGCTAGTAACTCATCACTGTTTAGATTCCCCTTTCCACTTCCACCTATGCGTCCACAATCATGCTAGTGGCCTTTGGGGTCTTGTTACACTGTTCTGTCTACCCCGTAAGGGATAAAGACGTGATTTGTATGTGAAATCCAACTTGACGTTTTGTTCCCACAAGCATTGCCAAATAGGTCACCACATTTTTGTCCAAAAACTTTCTGTTATTGAAATTTAAACTTTGGTAATGCGGATTAGAGATTTTTATCCAACTTTCTTGGAATGATACCAAAAAGCAGCCCATTGGCGAATGCGCTTCGATTGTTGCATATTCGACATTGTTATTTAAGCCAAAAGAGCTTCGGCAACTGCATGAAAGTGAGTTGCATTGTGGCGCCATGCCAGCGGTCAAGGAATATTGAAGAAAATAAAGCAATTAGTTAATAATAACATAAAAAACTTACATAATATTGATTTCAAATAAACATACTTCAAAGCGTGAATAGTTTTTTTTTTCTTAGAAAGACTTTGACCCTATCGACGTGAGCGAACTCGCATTCTCTTAAAAACACTGGCTGAAATCATTTTTAAAAATAAACACGAATTCGAACGCGTCTGATTCTTAAAAAAATATAGCCAATTTAAATTCAGAGCGTACAAATGGCGTGTTTTAAAGAACTATTTTACATTTTGGCACTGTTTTACAAAATTCGTATGCGCCCTGCATTTTTGTTGTGTATTTCAATTTGCATTACAAATACCGAAAACCAAAATACCGGGATATTTTATGTGGATTAAAATATAGTACCGACACAATATTTTCGGTGCAAAACACGACATCAGATGGTACCATCAGCCAAATATGTGGTCAACCCCCCTAAGGTTAAAATTCCTTTGCACGTCACAATATAGGTATAACGTCGATAAGACAGGCTGTCAACTTGAAAGTTCGACTTTAGCGACATTTTCATTTGATAGGAAGTTGGATGAAAAGTGGTCGACCACTTATTTGGGCGACCGTACCTACACACATTTAGGGCCTGTTTCATCACTCTCTGTTAAGTTCCAATTACCTTAAGTGTCAGTCATCTACATATGACGTCTCTGGTAGGCATTAAGTCATGATTTTATGAGATGTGCCAATAATCTCGTTCTGCCTGACTACTGAACCGTAACTCGATACGGTATAAGGAACCCGGAATGACTAGTGTAACTAAGACTTAGGAAATAGAATATGCAAAAGTACAGTCAAGGGTCAGTTTTCCTTGTTTTTTTTTTTTTATGTGAATAGGAAGGAAAACGAGCAAGTCACCTGATGGTAAGCGATCACCACTGCCCATAGCGAGGGATTGCAGATGCGTTGCCAACCTAGGGGACTTAGATGAAATGCCTCTTGTGCCCGTAATTTCCCCGGCTGTCTTACTCTCCACACCGGAACAGCAGTGCAAGCACTGCTGCTTTGCGGCAGGATTAGCAAGCAAGATGGTGGTAGCGATCCGGACGAACCTTGCACAAGGCCCTACCACCCGCAATGTGTTAACCGTTAATTTCTGATCGAGTTTCTATTTTCAAAATCTGTTAAGTATCTCTACTTTTTTATTTTAACTTTTTTTCTAAATTATGTTTATAATTTTCATCGATCAACAACCGACGATAACAATTTAAAAAACGCTGCCATTCAAAACCAGCCACGCGACCTCATTAATTAAAAACTTACGCTGGATTTCAAAAAAAGAACGCAAGAAAAAGTAATTAGCTATTAGAAAAAGCCAGTATAATTTGCTCCTTAACAAAAGACAAAACGTTTTGAGTTGCTTTGGAGAGAGGGCTCAAGTTGAACTGGTGGAATACAACGATATATGTGACATTTAGGTTGGCGCGTGCCTGCCAGGTGCAATTTTTATTGCTTAGAGGTTAGGGTCGTTGTAGGCGGTTACAGAAAACCAGGCAAACGAATCACATGTCAAAGTTCATAAAGACATCGACATAAAGTGTATTTTAGCTCTGTTTATGTGTTGCCAGTGTAATTTAAGTGTTAGGTTATTTTTAGCCGTTGCTAAGGGCTTGTTCGTGTAATTGTTTTTAATAATGATAGATTGACGTTAAAATAAAGACTTGTATGAATAATTTAATAATTGTAGAGTTAAAATAACTTTTTTACAGTCTTAGTTTTATGTTTAGTCCCATAAATTTTAAACTATTAATCTACCAGACAACGCAAGAGGTCCTTAGAGTTTTACAGTTCGTCAACTGTTTGATTAAAAAACTTTTTTCAATTCTCTATGCTCTTATTAAAAAAAATGGAACCCAAGCGCGATCATTCCCTGTCTGCCACTCTAATTGGTTGCATCCAATTACATTATGTCTCTTTGATCACTTGATTAGAGCTTTAATTAATTACTGTGAGTGGCTCGGAACACCTTTGTGTAGTTTAATCACAGCACTCAGAAACGTCAGTTTTATTAACACGATTTTCGTTCTCATTTCTTAAACAAACAAAAACATTTATAAGAGTCAGCTATTCGTTATTGTTATAAAGTGGTAGTTAGTTAGTAAGTTTTACTATGTTTTCATAGCGATAGTTTGGCTTTAGCTCACTAGGTCACATATGGTTCATTGTTTATGCTCGGATATGAACCCATTCCCGTGGGAAGGAAGCCGTCTCTATAAACCATATAGTACCGTAAAGCCAAGCCCTAAATGGTGGAGGAAAATGACATTTCACTTCAAATAAAAGCTGCTTAAATGAACATTTGGAAGAGTTCTAAACGGCCAGCATGTTTTTGTTTCCAGATGAAAATAAAAGGAATTCATTTTTTTTTTAAGGATTACAAGATATTATTGTTGCTGGCCATTTTTAGCGTCTTACGTAGTATATATTTTTAACCGTAAAGCCAAGCCCTAAATGGTGGAGGAAAATGACATTTCACTTCAAATAAAAGCTGCTTAAATGAACATTTGGAAGAGTTCTAAACGGCCAGCATGTTTTTGTTTCCAGATGAAAATAAAAGGAATTCATTTTTTTTTTAAGGATTACAAGATATTATTGTTGCTGGCCATTTTTAGCGTCTTACGTAGTATATTTTTTTTAAAATAAAAATGTGTAAAATGACGCTTTTAATTTTTCTAATCCAATCACAAGCCGTTCCAATCTTAAATCCCGATTGTCACTTGTAACTAGTTCCACAGTTTCCAACCGTCTCTTGTCTGGTTCCAAATGCTTTTAAGTAATGTAGAGACTAGAGAGTCTAGACACGAAATTACGTAAACAATAATCGGGTCTAGGAAAACAAAAACTGTCATTGCAACGTTACGTGATATTACGTTCAGTTTTCCGTGCAATGAATAATGTATACGATTTCTAAGTAGCACTTGATGACAAAATAGCAGATTTTCTCCTTGAACGCAGTTATTATGGTAAAACAAACTTAGCTCTTCCATTGACAATGTCGCTGCCGTCTATTGAGAAAGATGAAGCTAGTATCAAGAGATCGTTAGTTCCAAATTTGGCCACTGGTTATTTTAAGTTTGATTTAGTGGTGTCGTTGCTTGGTGATTATGATTAGAAACGGGGTCGGTTCTCTAAAGCATCAAATCATGATTTCGTCACATTTTTGCACCAAATGATGGTTCATCATGCGACTGGACATGTTGCGGACAGCCACAGCATCCGGCATTAGTGACTAAGGATAATTTGTAAATTAGGGTAAATTAATTAGTAAAATAAGTAAAGGTTAAAAATCCCTGCGCTGTCAGCGGCCACGTCGTTGACAGGACAAGAGGGTGATGATTGTAGAGGTGATGATTTCTCATTTGGAGTAAAAATCGTCGACGTCTTTTGTTTCGCTGTTGTGATTCTCATTACCATCACTGTTACAAATAAAGTGATAAATCCAGAAGGGTATGGTGATGATAAAGGATAAAGATGAAGTTGGTTAACAATATGAGTAGGTATTATAGCATGCTGGTTGACGTTCGATTGTGACACATTAAAAAAAAATTCTAAAAACCCTCATTTAATAATAATAAACGATATCGTAAATCAAAACTTAGCTCTTTTTTAACTGCTAGCTATATCTAACTAACCTAGAGTCCTTATGACAGTTGAAACAACAGAATTTGCAAAATCATTAAGTACATACAAGTCATCTAAGAAGACAAAATATATCTGTCTGAGAAATCAAAGTTTCATTAAAACTTATAATGACTACGCCGACAAATTAGAATTTTAACACAATATGGTAATGAAATAATCTACGCATGTCGCAAAACTGCGCAAAATCAATGAATTACCATAAAACGTTAAAAATATCACGTTTTAACAAATACCTTCGTCTTAAAGAAAAACCTTGATTATTGAAGTAAAGTAAAGACCCCTAGTGAATACAGAGTCGAAGTGAAAATGACAAAAAAAAATAACACAAAAACGTCAACGCACAATGATTTCCTTAATGACGGCGAACAATGGTTCATAATCATTATAATCACGTTCATTCAAGACTGCCTTCGACATGAATGACTTCGACGGGTCCACGGTGATGATGTCATACTTAGTATAAATATTAACACAGTATATTGTTAAAGGATGCAATCGTGCCAAATTGATTTTATAATTTTATCTAAACAAGGTCTCACAGACTCTCACAGAATAATTCCGGAATATTTCAGCAATTTGACAATTGTCGGTGACAATTAGAAATGCAATGCTTATTCAATATGAAGCCGACCGGCGTAGATTCCCGTCGAGTTTGTAATCTCAACAGAATTGTCACATATCGCCGACAATTGTCGCATTGGTGAAATAGGGGCCTGTTTAGACTTTAACGAAGAATCCAGCAAGTTTCATAGCATTGCTTGGCCGTGGGTTAGAAGTCATCAATGCCGCAATGTAATACGTTATTAAGCTACAGGTTACAATTTCCAAGCGGAAGTCTCTATCTAACACATAGGGTCAGAAAGAGACTTCCGCTTGTAAATTGTAACCTAGTCTAACTTAATATTATAAATGCGAAAGTATGGATGGATGGATGGATGGATGGATGGATGTTTGTTTGTTACTCAATCACGCCAGAACGGCCCAACGGATCTGGATGAAATTCGGCACATAGATAGAGAAAAGTCTGGAATAGCACATAGGCTACTTTTTATCCCGGAAAATTGCGTAGTTCCCGCGGGATAGCGAACAACGAATTCTGTGCAGACGAAGTCGCTGGCAACAGCAAGTAGCTTTATAAAATAGGGCCCAGGGTTTTACTTGTAAGTCGATAAACTCGGCTTTGCTCCAATGTGAATCAATTTCTTACCAAATAACTACACTTCACATGCATAAATCGCTTCTTTATCCCTTACGGGGTTGACAGAGGTAAGGTAAACCCAAACGCCACGTTTAGCATGATTGTGGGCGTACAGGTGAAAAAAAGGTCGCTAGCCGCATCGCCTATTACATAATTCTTAAGATTTTCGCCAATTCCCTCGATGAGCTTTTACCACCTGCGCGGGAAGAGAAGCAACTGATATTTTCTGTGTTTTGTCTTTGCTCCCGACCGGCATTGAAGTTATTTCATCAGTTTCATTTCACGCTCGACCAAAAATTCCATTTCGTCTTAAAACTCTATTACTTTTCTAAGTGCAACTTCAGTTCATTCATCTAATATTGACGCCTTCATAGAATTATCTAAATGCTAAGTAACTGCCATGTAATTTCTGTTAAATTATTCGCTATAATTCTAAAGGCAGTCGTAACAGTCGTTTGTAACTTCTCTATCTGTGCAAATTATCTCAGTACTCATATAAACCTGGTTATTATAGGTTATGGGCCCGGAAATCGTACTTTAAGTTAAGTCTTTTGACGTGTACCGGGTAACGGCGGTAGGCCGGTTTAGTATTCCGAACATTGCTTCCCGGATATATCAGTATGTGTCCGTTAGTTACTACTAATGTACTTAGGTATTTTATATCTATACTTGCCCAGGGGATATTGTAGTATTAGTATGACTCTTAGAAAAACAAAGATCAGTTTGTCTAGAAAACATTTTCTTACTTGCATTGAATTATTACAAGCTAGTCTGGGAGCAAAGAAAAACATAGAATGTGCCAGTTGCTTCTCTTCCTCGAATAGGCGAAAATCGTAGGAAACATATTACAGGCGATGCGGGTAGCAACCCATCACTATTTTGATTCCTCTTTCCATATCTACACCCACAATCAGGCTAAATGTGGCCATTAGGTTTTGTTACCTTGGGTTCTGTCTACTCCGTAACGGATAAAGACGTGATTTATGTATATATGTACTGAATTATTAATGTATTTCATAGAAAATTTTGGTTGACGACGAAGCAGAAAAATGTTATGAAATGACTAATTAATGAGTCTTATGACTAAACAAATAGTTCTCTCGTGATCTAAATTTGTAGGATAGACAACTATAGGCTCAATAAGCTAAAGAACTAAGCTTATAAAAAGAAAACTTAATAAAACCGCATACGCTACCACTCACCGGACTTCCGTTTCTCATTGACGAGCACCAGCGACTTGGTCCTCTTGACCCGTAACGACCTCCTTCTAATCGACCTCATCAAAGCCTCGGGCATCCGAGAGAACCTCGGCGAGTCCACCCTCTTCTCGGGCATAAAAAAATTCTTAACCGCCAACATTTTTATCGTTCCAAACGAAGCAATCAAACGGCGCCCTTAACGCTGGCCAAAAACGATCGTCATTTATTTCCACAACCGAAAAATCATCTACCAATCCCGATAGTCACTTGTCACACATTCCAAATTTCCAGACTGCCGCTTGTTTCCCAACGCACAACCCCGATCGTCTTTTGTTTCAGTTCGCACGGCCCGCTCCCATGCTTTCCCTAGTCAACGATTCCGTATTGACTGAACGAAACACTGGTTGGGGTGTCACTTGATTTAACACGTTCACTGCGTCAGCGCACTCGTTACACGCACTATTGTCATTTTGGGGGTGCGAGGTGCGAATGACCCGCGGAGGTGGCAACGTCTGTCGCTGAGCGTTGCTCGGCACACACTGAGCCTTGCGTATCCCGCGCGACGTGGCGGGGCCTGCCCTTGATATTGCAAATTATCTACGTTATCACCTTACTTTAATGTTATGGTGACAATTGGATTTCTGGCAGGTAGGTAATTTAGGAATTTTATTGTGACGCATTTGTTGTATTGTAATTGAAGCCTATTTGCGTCTATTTGCGTCTTACTAAGCTTTAACGCTCTACATTTTGTCGTATCTAGACTAACAGTTTTATTTTCATTTGGAATATTTTTCTCTCAATTTTTTTCTCCTTTATTTTATCATTTTGTAACATTGTTTTTCAAGGAGTGCCTATAAAAGAAGTACCTACCTATTCTTTTCTTCTCCCTCCTTAAACTTAAGAGCTAGGCTCTTGTCGGTGGAGCAATTTCCATGTGGTCCTTTCCAGAGCCTTCTCTTTGACTTCCTGATACGACACGACTTCTACCTTCTCTTTCACCTGGTCCATAAATGTTCTTCTTGGCCTTCCTCTCTTCCGCTTCCCTTCAACCTATTATTCTTTTCTAGTTATACATATTTATAATATCTATGTTCGTTAACTTCTGTCTTTGTTATTTGTCTGTGTATGATTTATAAAAAATATTGGGATATACCTATTTTCAATTTATTATTATTTTATCTAGATTGTAAGAATCCACAAAAATAATGAAAGCAACTTAACGGAATTTTAATTATCTCACATTTTTGCGACTCTTTTTCTATTCAAAGACCGTCTGAAGTGAACGGACTTAGTGGACGGACTTAAAAAAAGAAACAGTTTTTCTGTGAACGTGCTTGCCCGTACTACCGTTAACCGAAACATTATTAACAGTAATAAAAGTAAAAAATTTTAAAACTGTCGGCTTACTCCAAATTTTTATATCAGTTTCAAAAATACTAAGCGACTTAAAAATGATTTTGATACGACTTCGATAAGGCAAGAATTTTTTTTAAATTTTCCTTGCCTTTTATCAGATCATTACGTTTGTAACGAAATTTGTTAAGTTAAATTTTATTTAATCAAGTTTTTAATTCGTTGTTAATAAATTATAGCATAAGTTTATCTGTGAATCTCGCAAAATTAATACATAATTATAACACGTATATATAAGTATCTACGTTAGTATATTATTACGCATCACAGAGAAATCTGAATTTAAAATATTATTGATACTTTTATACAGTCTCAATCGGTGGCTACATCGCTTGTTAAACTTTTATGAAAATTTATATTTAAAATGCTACAATATATTGCGTCACGGCAGTCAACATAAAAACATCACAAGAATCTGATGACAACCTCATTACCCCCTAAATTATGACCTCAGACGTCATTCCACCGAAAATATTCTTATTCTGAAGTCTTTAACCCAAATGTAAATATTGTCACTGGCCGTTTTGAACCCATTCGTCTAAATTAAGCTTCCGTAATAATCCCATTCATTTGGACGTTCTATTTGTGAACTGACACTTGTTTTGATCATTTTAGTGATATTTGTAGGTTTAAAAATAAATTAAAAATACTTTTGATTTCTGTAATGGCACGCAGCATTTTAGGTGTTAAGAACAAAACTGTGAATACATTTTTGACATGACGGGTTTCCACATAAGCTAAAAAATAATGTTTAATTTTTAACATTGACTTGTAAGTGATACTGATAATAGTTTAGCAGACAATCAACGTCCTTGAAGAGGTAAATTAATTTCTTGGTCGACCATACCTGTACATGGACAGAGCCTATGGTAACAAGACCTACAGGCCACGTTTAGCATGATTGTGGGCGTATAGCTGGAAAAGGGAATTAAAATAGTGATGATTTGCTAGCCGCATCCCCTATAACCTGCCTATAACATGATTCCTAAGATTTTCGCCAAATCCCTCGATTTTAACTAAGTGTTCAGCAACAGGGTTCCGTCCGTGCCTTTTCTAACCCTGAAATGCGTCACGTCGTTGAAATAACAATTTCCACGGACTCCGAGATAGCGGGTATCATTAACCCGGAGATCGTATTCTTGGTTTCATATTCCATGCGATGCCTAACCCAAAATGGCCGCTGAAGCGCTGCAATGATTAAAAAGGAAAAAAAGCGACGGGTGAGCTTCGGGAGTGCCGGCAGAAGTGAAAACAGCAGCTTAGATTAGATTTTAATGTTGTAACCTCCATGACAAAAAAAAGCCGTGGTAGAAAAAAAAGCCGTGGTAGCCTAGTGGTTTGACCTGTGGCCTCTCAAGCAGAGGGTCGTGGGTTCGAATCCCGGGCTCGCACCTCTGAGTTTTTCGGAATTTATGTGCGAAAATTACATTTGTAATTTGCCATGAGCTTTTCGGTGAAGGAAAACATCGTGAGGAAACCTGCACACATCTGCGAAGAAATTCAATGGTGTGTGTTAAGTTCCCAATCCGCACTGGGCGCGCGTGGGAACTATAGCCCAAGCCCTCTCATTCTCATCAACTGTAATAAATACCTGATTAAAACTTCCAAAAGTGAATGCATTGCAGTCATAACTCGTATTATCCTACTTTTTGTATGTTAGTTAGAGCATTTGCTATTTTTCGCCTTATCAATGACAGTTCCACCGAACGACCGCAGTTTCTTAGACGATGTATATTTTGAGGCATTCGCTGCCGGGAACGCATATTTGCGTCGTCTTGACTTTGAGTAGGCACACTAATCAATAAATAAATGAATGGGCCTAAAATCCTATTTGGGTTGGTTAAAAATTGTGAAGCTTGCTATCTAACCACAACGAATCATTTTCGTTTGACCTGAATAAGAACTGATAGAGTCTTCTATGACTAATTGCCACCTATTGTATACTTTGTTCTTTGTTTCTGTATTGTTTTGTACGGATTTGTGGTGTTATATTTGTATTGTATTGTAATTGGATGGAGCTATATTAAAAAAATATATACTTAACATGTTCATTGGTGGTATCTGAAGACGTCACGAGCCTGAAAGCCGGCAGCCAACGTGTTAATATCATAAAGCGCTGAAGTCGCTTTCTGTACCAGCGTCCCTCCGAGTCGTGCAAATTCTTATCGTAGCATCAAAGCACGATGCAGTACCCATTTTATAATCCCGGCCACTCCTACCAGATCCCTCACTTGACATGCAACGTATCTGTTTCATAATAAAAGCCAGCGTTATGGAATTCTTTACGGTTCATCTAACGTTGGACAGTAACGTTACGGTGTTCGGTACATTTAGTTAAATCATGTGCTGTGTTTGAGATCATGCTTAGTTTGTTATGATTTAGCTGTTTTATGTTTACTTATAATGCATTTTTCTTTGGTTTGGGATCTTCCTATAATTATTTGTTTAAGGTGCGACCACACCGCCGCTTAAAAAGCGGTGACGTTACGGAATCTCAACAAAATGTATGAAGAAACGGTGAGCAAACGTGACGCCTACGACACGTCACTGCGTATACGCGGCGGTGTGGTCGGACCCTAAAGTTAGTACTGCTTTTACTATATATTTCTTTTACCATGGTACTGCTTCTATTTTATGACATTTAATGACAACCTACTCAAAACATTGTTTTTATATGTTTTGAATTTTAATCTAGTTATTATCGAGTCTGCTAATGGAGTAATAAGTACTTCATCATGTATTCAAAATGAAGATTTTAGTAACGCAACAAAGCTTCTCAAAAACTTCACTAATTCCATTTCAATATCCACTGCTATCAATTATAACTTCCAAATTGACACTAAATTTTACACAATCATTAAATGAAGAAGTTCTTTGAACCACGATCCCAAACTGAGGGTCGTGAGTTTGAACCTGGATGTAAGCTTAAGCTTTTGGGTGAAGAAGACACACTTGTGAAGCAATCCGATGGTGTGTGTGAAGTTCTTAATAATTGAGCTCGCATGGGAAGTATAGCTCTCTCTTATTTAGAGACAGCTATGGGACAGACCACCAACACTGTAGAAGAACGTAACAATGAAGCCTCTCCGAGTCTCAGAGCATAAAACGAGATGAAACCACATTCATAATTGAGACAACTAACAGGCTCCAATGCACTCATTTAAAACGCAGTAAGAACCTTAAATGGAGATAGAATACAGGCTTACAATTTAATTACCCTACCAATCCATCACGGACATTTTGAGAATGTGGTCCTCCCACGTAGGGGTAACCGGTTCATTCCCGCACCTTGCCTGGCAAGTGACTAGCGTCCTGCGATCCGGACGCATCCGAAGTGTTAAAATAACGAAGACGGTACTGGTTCATTGATTAATCTTTTCGGAAAAAATTGAAAATCGGAAAACCTTTGAAAGTGATTGAAAATCGATTTACTAGATGCAACGGTCAAAGCTTACTTAATGTAAACCAAAACATTGTAAGCGCTTGGGAACTCATGGGCTAAAATATTTGTTTCACGAATATTTTAAGGATGTAGGTCAGAGAGGTTTCTATCTGTTTCTTGTTTGAGATCACATCATATTTAATGCACTGATTTTGTAATGATTTTCATTTGATTTCATTGAGACTTCGTCAACCATTTTTTATAATAAGCTGTGTACTTCTGATGACAAATAACTGAAGATCGTCGACCTTAAAATTTGTTATAATAATGAAAGGTTCTAATCCAAGTGTTTTTAAAAGCATAAATAAAGCGTAGTAGGATATTAATTGCCAACAATATTTAATTTAGAATAACTTAATCACTATGAGGTTAAACCTGTCACTACAATCCTTGTTAACGCCTACACTTGTAAGCAAAGCTAACATTTTGCATTCCTGTCTTTCTTATCTCCAGATTGCGTCACGAAAAGAGACAGAAGACTGTATCTATTCATTATTTGTCGAATTCTATAGTTTGGAACCTAGCACAGAACCTTGTGGCATAGCGTAGGTAGCTCAGTGTCGTTAAAATAGGTTTACCTTGAAATCTTGTGTTGGTTTTGTGAATGAAACAAGCAAAATTTCAAGTAGGTGTTGAATTTACCAACAGGCCAAACCAAACAGTCAAGTCCACATTTCAAATGAATGATTGTATAAAAAGTATGCGATCTTCTACTACTGTACTGTACTTCCATGCAGCTCTGGGAGCAAAGAAAAATCAAAGAATGTATCAATTGTTTCCCTTCCCGCGCAGATGGTAGAAGTCTAGAGGGAATGGGCGAAAATCTTAGGAATCACGTTATTTGTAATGCGGCTAGCAACCCATCATTATTTTGATTCCCCTTTTCACCTATATGCTCACAATCACGCTAAACGTGGCCTTTAGATCTTGTTACCTTAGGCTCTGTCTACGCCGTAAGAGTTAAAGACAGTATTTATGGATATATGTATGTATGTATTGGAATTAATGTTTGCCAAAGAACGAGTTTAAAGGAAACTCAGCCAAAAAATCGCGATGTTATTGGCAATCATAAACATGCTTCGGTTATTTTCACTCGTTAATTAATCAGCGATAATTTTGGGCTCTTTGTTACCCTTATCACTTAAATTATCATCATCATCACCATCATCACCACCATCATCATCATCATCATCATCATCATCATCTGAAATATTATAAACGGGATATGAACCCATCCCGGTGCGGGTGCGGTGCGGTGCGGTTTCAAATGAACTTAACCGTGAATCATTGAAAACTCTTATCATCATCATCATCATCATCATCAGCTTATACTAGTCCACTGCTGGACGTAGGTCTCTCCAACTAAACGCCATTGCGCATGATCCTCGGCTACTACTCTCATCCAGCTCTTGACACCCTGTGAAGATCATCGCTCCACCTATTCAGAGGGCCTACACTTATTACTACTTATTTAGGTAAACTTACCGAAAACACAAAAATTCGTTCTAATACTAAAGGATCACATTACCTGTAACGAAAAAAAAACAACATTAGTTACATAATCACATCACAAACTCGTAAACCTAAACAATAGAACTCTCAAAGACATTTTAACTGTCAGATAAAAACCAGATAAACTGGCGACAAAAGATTTTACGATTCTGTCGGAGTCAATGAATTCGAGTCGTAAATTTCGACTTGGGATGAGAATTGTGCTCTGAAATTTAATGTGTTTAATTTGGTTGTGATGGTGTTATAATGTTTTGTGGTGTATTTACACTAATACGCAACGAACTAGTTGATATAGTAGTAGAGCATTAAATTATGAGAGTTAATCTAACAAGATTAAGAAACGAGATGAAGATTTAGATAGAGTATGTATGTAAGCGATGACATAATATGACAAGACATGATATATGTCGCGAAAGTTCATCGCATGCCCCTTCTTACATAGGTGAGAGGTACGTGTGAATTTTGATAATTGCACTTAAAGTATTATGTAAGTTATGTAACCTTTTATCTTCACAAGACTTTGTTTATAAGCTTTTTATACTAGCTATAGAAAGTTAATAGAACACTAGTCATAATAAACAATTCAGAGAAAACGGGGAAAGTAAAGACGAGGCAAACTTTAAAACAGAAAGAAGAAAGGAATAGAGACATAAATAGTGGCTAGAACAAGAGATAGACTTCCCGTCTCTTTCTTACTGTTTGTTTCAGAAACACAGCCTATCTCGGGCGCGATAGTCGCGAGATCTCGTGCTAGACGTCACAGATTGATATTACTGAAAAAAATATTATAATCTTTAACTTTTACAAACTTTGTAACAACTTCAATTCTTTTATTAGTCTTCTGTTATAGGCGATGCGGCTAGCAACCCATCATTATTTTGACTCCCCTTTCCACCTACGCGCTGACAATCATGCTAAACGTGGCCTTTAGGTCTTGTTACCATAGGCCTGTCTATACGGAAGGTAAGTGATAAAAGCGTGATTTATATAGGGCCTGCTTCACAACCAATTCTGGCCAAGCAAAGTAGTTAAGACACATCGCGCACGTGGTAAGGCATAGTTTAGACCGTCCACAGACCTCCGTCTTGATTTTTTATTTAGTCTGAGGTGTGAACAACACAATTTACAATGATTCGCGTATTTAGTTCATGTTCAACTATTTATGAACAGTAACTCAACCCGATTTACGTCATAAATCCCAAAATAAAGTTACGCTATTGGCGAATATGTAAAAATGGGTCATGACCTTACTCCAAGGTGATGCAACTAGAGCGTTGTGGACTAGAGATTGAAGGTAACATTGACTGCAGTTCAAATCTCGGCGCCATCGAGATTAATCTCTATCGTGAGATATGTTAGACGTCAATGTGACGGTACGTCTCGATAGGGGTTTGGGTAGTCCAACGTTTCCAAATTCATCTCGATAGCGAGCAATAAAGTATCATTTGACATTCCATACCATGTCATAAATAGAGATTCATCTAGGTAGCACCGAGAATTAGGTCACAACTTTGTGTAAATAAATTTGTGTCCATCTCTGATGTCATGTGTCATTTTGTGGCAATTTATTTTTATGTAGCTTTTTTAGAGCTTTTTATATGTTTTTGTTTTTTAACTACTTCTGTGATTGTCATAAATTAAACTTTTTCTTTCTTTCTTTCTTTCTCTCTGTCATAATTTGTCACGAATGCCACTTTTGATTTTCCGGTAGTTATATTAAGTAAAAAGTCTCGAATGATCCAGCAAGTTTCGGTCTGTTTCGGAAGACCTTCTTCAGGAGTGAGTGCGTTCACGATCATTCATCAACTTATGAGATTAATGAGTCATCACAGCTAGAACGAGAGAGCGAGAAAGCGCGCTAGGTAGACTAACTACCCGTCTTTTTCTTACTGTTCGTTCTTGAAAGAGACTGGTAGTCTAACCCCCTTATTCATAAACGCTCTGTAGGCTTCTGCTAACTTAGTAATCGTTTGTCCTTATCTGTCACTCTGACATTTACCTTTCACAGATAAGGACAAACGATTGCTAAGTTAGCAGAAGCCTATATAGCGTTTATGAATTGACAACATTTCATATTTCTGAGCCTATAATTTTAATGGTTCTCTGTATTCTGTTTGAAAAGATGAACATGCTGACAGTTTAATTTTTTCGCTAGGGTTTGTATTCAATTTATAATTAAATTATTAATTTTTGCTTATTCTAAAAGGGCGTAACTTCGATACTATCACAGAATAGACACTTATCCTTTTGTCTTTTCTGTATAGAAAAAAATCTGACGTCAATTTCAAATTGTCAATGTCAGGCCTTATTCTCCGATATTCGATTTTCGAGGTTCGCTTCGTGCTGTTTCGCTCATACTAATAATAGTCATTAACTTGAGAGTGAGAGAGAAGGTATGCAACGAACTTCAAAAATAGAATTTCAGAGTTGCCCACCTTGTGCTTTGAAGTTGTCATATACAAAATTATGGTCGCTTATTTTTTCTCGTGAAAAAGGCAAAGGTGTTTCACCTATCTTGTGGTAGTTTTGGTAAAATTAGGACATATTTTTAATTAATTTTTATTTTTTATAATAAGCGATATTAAAATTATATAAACATATTGCAGTGATCAGGAGGCAAAATGCTTTCGAACCATATATACATTTTCAGGTGTTATAAAAATGAAATGTTGTCAATTACTCTCGCTAATGTCTAAGGAGAGCTTAAACAATACTTCATTTAAATAAGTAATTTAAATGTCGAATCAGTTCTATATTAGAAATATGGTTTTTAAAAATATTATTTTTCTTTTTTTTTTAATAAGAAATTATTACTGTCATTCTCCTATGACCCTCTTGATTCGAAAATATTCACTAGCTACGAAACTGGAGCAAAAAAATTCATCAGTGTCGCCCATTTTTACGCATCACTACTCCGCAGTGCTCTCTGTGTCATAAATATGGCGTCGCACAGGGCCCGAGTACTTTACGAGCCAAAACTAATACAATTTACGATTGGTACTACTTTCTTGCAAAACGACACAGGCACAGGGAAGGTATTGTGTGTCGCTTAGGACTTTCTACCGTTTTGATTGACACCGTCAGTGCCACGATGTCACGAAGGTTAGCTAAAGGCTGGGACTGTAATCGGGATTGTGGAATTTTCGCATTGGTTAATAAATAATTATCGTAATCATACGGACGTGGTTAATTATTCAGTTTCTAATGTTTCGAGAACTTTATTAATAGGTGTTTTTAATTAGTCACAAACCGTTTGGAGTACTTTTACTTAATTTGTATTTTTTTGTAAATCTGTTTTTGTGGCAATAAATTGTTTTTTCTTTCTTTCTTTCTTTCTTTCTTTAGTAGTAATTTCTGGGTATTGAAAAATTTAAGTAAATGACCTGTTGTATGTGTGAGTAATGTGTGCGAATAGACAAATTGAAGGTCCTAATGACTTAGAAAAATGACTTAAGTCCCATATCAGTTCTGTACACTACTACATACATAATAGGTCATTTAAGTACTTAAGTTTTTCACCTATACTGAATTGGACTTATAGCTGGTTCCTACCGGAACCATATTTTTTCCTTTTAGTCGTAAGCGCCAATTTACCACAGGACTCATAAATGTATTTAGTCACGAGCGGTTGCCTTCGTCAATAACATTAGTTATTTATTAGGGATCGAAATCATTCGGGCGTAATATCGATTATCGTTTAATCGAATTAACAATACATCGATTGCGTGTTCTCACGGATGTGATTTCTTTATGACGCTCATCGACGATATCGGGTGATACACTTAGGTATTTTTGCTCATTAGTATATTTTAAATTCTGAGTATTTAAAATTGGAAAGCTGAATGATGTTGAAAGAGGGTACACTACATAAATACAAAAACTAAATTCCGATTATCGGAATCACGAATTTCATAATTCCGATTATTATAATTCCGACGGTTTTAAAACTCCGAATATAAGTATTCCTATTTTTCATTATTCCGATTTAAATAAATCCGAAATTTCAAAATGCCTAGCGTTTACATTCACGATTTTCAAAATTCCGAAATTCAATACACCGAAAAATAAGAACTTCGAATGAATAATAATCCGAAATATCAAAAATACGAATTCCGATTATTAAAATACCGATTTTCAAAACTCCGAATATTATTGGAGTAAAACAAACATGTTCGCGGCTTAGGGGTGGCCCAAGGGCCACCCCGCCGCACCCAAACCTAAATTAATCCAATTCCTAATAAACAAAATTCCGATTGTTGAAAATACGAATTTCATTATCCCGAATATCAAATTTCCGAATTAGTAATGAAGTATCGGAAAATTAATAATCTGAATTTTGTTTTTCGGGCCAATGACACTTCGGGCTTTTCATTACTCGGAGTTATAAAAATCTGAATAATATACAATCGGAATTTTGAAATTCGGTTAAATAAATTTCGTGTTTTTTAGTAATCGGAATTTTATTTCTTAGAAATTATGAAATTCGGAGTTTTAAAAATCGGAATTAGTAAATTCGGAATAAAAATTTTCGGAGTATTTGGGTGTTCCCGTTGAAAGATTAATTTTGACGAGACTGAAAATAAATAATTAAATTTTCAAGACATTTAACACAATTTAAACTAAAGTCCAGTTAGCATCCAGAAGTCGTGAGTAGAAGAGATAATTTTGAGCTCTTCGACTGTTTACCGGCTTTTGATGCAGATTGTATATATATGAAAATAACGACAAAATCTACATAAATAAAAATGAACCATTGAAATATGCGTACGTACCTTCTGTATGGATGCACCAAATTGGATAACATTTTTTTGTTCTGTTTCATATTGTCATGACAGGGTTTGTATCAAACAAATTTTTAAAAAGAAATGGAACGGTGACGAACGTCTTAACTAATTTGTGTACTTACAAACAAAGCTTCTGTTCACATGATAATTACAATTGTTAATCATAAAGCAAGCCCTGCCCCATGACTCCTATGAATTTCCACAATACGATGCTACGGAGAAACTGCGGTAATTGCAAAACACATGACTTTCCTTTCCTGATGAGAAGTATAATGGTTATGGAAGCGATGCTTTCTCTTCCATTCAATCATGGATTTGATACTGGAATTATACGGCTCTATTTTATACGAGAAGGCAGGCAAATAAGCAAGTGGATCAACTTCTTTCTGTGTTATGCACTCGATTCAGTGTTGCTAACCAACTTTTGCAAAAGTCGCTAGCACCTAGCATATTTAAAATTCTGCTGCTGAAAACAAGTCGCTAAAATGTATGAAACGCTTGAAAAAAAAATCGCTCACATATTCTCAAAAGTCACTAGATCTAGTGACAAAGTCGCTAAGTTGGCAACACTGCCGATTGGCAGTAAATAAACAGCATTTTGTTTTGTTTAATAGAGGTTATTTCAGCCACAGTAGAATTTAAGTCTAAAAACACAGTAATTGTCTGTTAATTCTAACAGACCAAGGTTGTTGTCATGATTTGTATGTATGTATGAATGATTTTGTGAATATATTTTCCTAAACGTAAATGTTTTAACTAACTATCGTAAATCAATTACAAAAACTATGTTTAAGAAACGCGCCCGTCGATGGATTATGGTAATCAAGAATATAACAATCAATTAAAAACAAATTTCGGGTAACGGAGGAAGGGTGAATTATTTAACGAAAATAGCGTTGTAACATCTGGTGGTAGGAAAGCGACCCAAGTTATAGCAGTCAGTGCAATATTAAACAAACAAAATATTTATAAAAATAAAATATAATAATTGTATATACTGGTAAAAGCCCGTCGATGGAGTGGGTGAACATCTAAGTAATCATGTAGGCGATGCGGCTAGCAACCCATCATTATTTTGATTCCTTTCCTACCTTTACGGCCAAAATCATGCTAAACGTGGCTATTAGGTCTTGCTACCCTACCGTGCTCTGTCTACCCCGTAAGGGATAAAAGACGTGATTTATGTACTCGTAGGTATGTTTGACTCGACTAGGACTATCCATATAGTGGGTTGATGGTTTTGCTGATTCGTAACACACAAGATAAATATGGCGGTTGAGACATAAAAATATTTTCATTTGCTTCTTTACTGTAACATCTCTTAAGACATATAGACAGCATTTTTTTGTTGAGTGAAAGACGAATTGTCGTAAGCGACATGTGGCAGCGATTAGAAAAATGTACTTAAGTGACATGTTACGAGTACATCCCTCCTCCTTCACAAAAAACGTCGCTTAATAACTTATACCTCTGTCAATGATTTTATTCAAAGTAGCATGGAAGAATGAGATGAGGCCCCGAAATTGGAAGACATGGCTATTTGTGCGGAGCCCCTCTTTTGCCCGAATTTCAAATGCCATAATGTAATGTTTGCCATAATGATCATTTGGCATAACCCTTGTTTTCTCTGAAACCGTAATTTTTTCAGGAGCATTGTAATGGCAATCCTGTAGAATTCTATAGGTTAGGTTAGGTTTGTTTCATAACAATCCTGAATAATTAACAAATAAAGAGAAAAAAAAGTTATGGCAAATGATCATTATGGCAAACAATACATTTAATGGCATATGAAATTCGGGCAAACGATAGAGACCCCTATTTGTGATCTGAGTGTAAGGTAAATAGCGGTTGGAAAAAAAAAACGCTTGAGTCTATGGCTTTCAAACAAGTCAAAATTAATAGCGCCTATAATGTTCCGTGGTTCCTAGAGCAGTGGTGCGAGAAAACTGTCACGCTGAACGATTTTGCCCACCCACCGCAACATTGCCTAAGTTATGTAAATAAATAAATAACGTGTGTCGTAAAACATAGCAACAAATTACGGTAGCCGTTTTAACCGCCTTATTAGCTGAATCAGAAAGGGTAAGAACTTGGCTTGACACTACCGTGGCTCTAAAAAAATTACACTGTAAAGAATTGTAAATGCCTAGCCCACTTTTGGGCGTAGAAAGATGAAATTATGCACGGAATGTCCTCCTATGACGTAATCAAAAAATATGGACGAATTTTGTCAAATTCTCATGTCTCAACCGCCATATCCCGTGTGTTACGAAACACAAAACACTTACCTCCTTATTCATAAACGCTCTATAGGCTTCTTCTTCCTCTTCTTCTTCTTTTATTTCTGGCGTTACAAGTCCGACGACAACTTCGCCAATGTCAGGGTTAAAAATTTTAATTATAAAAATCTTGTGACAAAATGTCGGCAACGTTGTACGGTAACACGGTCAAAGACCCCCCTTCCCCCCTGTCGGGCTCTTAGCCAACGGTCAATGATATCCAGATACTGCCAGGAAATCTTTAGCCATTGCCCAGGGTGCACCGGACCAAGCACTGCTCTTCCCCCCGGACGGATCCGAAAACGAACCGCAGCTCCTGTTCACACGTGGGTCGTGGAGGTAGCCCGACTCGCACCCTCTCTATAGGCTTCTGCTAACTTAGTAATCGTTTGTCCTTATCTGTCACTTTGACATTTACCTTTCACAGATAAGGACAAACGATTACTAAGTTAGCAGAGGCCTATAGAGCGTTTATGAATAAGGTAGTTATAAAATAAGATGAAAATTATAAAAGTTTTGTCTTCGACTCCGTATGAGTAGTTTTTTCTCTTTTCTAGCACAAATTTAGCTAGGCTTCCAATCACGACTAACTTCTAAATGAGCTTAGACTCGAGGGCTCTCACAAAATCATGGAATACTCCCTAATTTCATCCTCCTCAACTTCGGAGTTGGAAACTTTCGGAAACCATGTTAGTGCGTAAAATCTAGTTTTAGAGCAATCACTTACGTTAATATAAGTACATATTATTATAAGGTACCTACGTCAGAATTATGAAAGTTACCCAGATGGGGAGTTGACTATAATGACTATATATTTATTGAAACTTACAGGGTAGACAGAGAATACGGTAACAAAACCTAAAGGCCACGTTCAGCATAATATTGTGGGCATATAGGTGGAAAGGGGAATCAAAATAGTGATGGGTTGCTAGCCGCATCGCCTACAACATGATTTTTAAGATTTTCGCCCATTCCCTCCATGGGCTTTTACCATTTGCGCGGAAGAGAAACAAAACTATAACTCACGTATAAAAGTCGATTAGCCCGACATGTTTCGGTCTAATACGTAGTCCTTCCTCCTGGAGCTCTCGTCCCGGCGGCAGCGAAACATGTTGAAAGTATCAGTATCCTTAAGAAATATAAATTTCAGCGATCTAATGAAGATTAAGCTAAAAAAAGTTACGTACAAGTTTTGGCCATCAGGAAGTTAGCACAATCTAAACATTTATTCAAACCTAGCAAAAACACTGACAATAAGGAACACTACTAACACAAGTTACGAGTGCTTGCACATTACTTTAATCTTACACTAGCCGTTTCCCGCGGCTTCGCCCCCATTTCTCACCACCATTTCCACATTTCTGTTTTCTTACCGATTAAACCTTCCCTGGACTTGCACAAATGTTTCAAACGCAAAATTATTCGAATCGGTTCAGCCAGCAATTCATTTTTGTACCATACTAGCTGTTGCCAGCGACTTTCTCTGCAAAGAATTCGTTATCGCTATCCCGCGGGAGTCACGCAATTTTACGGGATAAAAAGTAGCCTATGTGCTATTCCAGACTTTTCTCTATCTATGTGCCAAATTTCATCCAGATCCGTTGGGCCGCTCTGGCGTGATTGACTAACAAACAAACATCCATCCATCCATACTTTTGCATTTATAATATTAGTTAGATATACAGATTATATAGCTGTTACAGATTTACGAATGCTGGGGCCTTACCATGACGTCCTAGTGCGATTCAATACCGCTTCAGTTTAGATTCGTTCGCTGTCATCACTAAAACCTGAACCGAGTCTGAATTTTATCGCATTAAGATTAAGACGTCATGGTTCTGGCTGAAAATCAGTGCTGCAGGTGTCTAACAGAGCCAGCGACCGTTTCACTTTTGCGAAGACACACAACGCTCATGATCTTATTTTCATATCAGTGTTTTTTTGTTGTATCTTTTCTATAAAATTGTGTGTCGTATCCTCTTATATTTGTGTCTATTGTCAAATGAATAAATGTCTTTTCTTCTTTCTTCCTTCCTTTCTTTCTTTCTCATGGTAAGCCCCCGGGGCAATTTAGTCATACTAACCCAATAAGCTGCTGAAATATCCCGGAATTTTAAGAGACCCTTTAGGAATGCTTCGTATAAATAAAAGGGCATTTCCTACCCCCTACAATCCTACCACATACTCGTTGCAAAGTGGATAGTTCAGAGGGTGGCGTCGAAGGACCATTACGAGGGCTCTAATTGCTCGAAGGCGAGGGCTTCTACAAATGTCATGCCGTGTTATAACTTCACATGACTATGAATATGTAGTTTCCTTTGATTTGGAGGGTCGGCTTCAGTTTTATGGAGGGATGTGAGGTAATTTACGGCGGGGAAAGCTAAAATGGTCATGATGTCATTGTTATTGATCGAAGTTGATGTCACCGAGAATATTACGTCGTATTGTATTAAATGTGGACACGATTACCGAAATTGATGCTGAAAATAAGCTTATAGCAGTTTGAGATTTTGTTATAGCTTTACATTTATTTTTATGTAGCTTATTTGGTCGAGGGCATAAATATCGATGCATCCATTATTAATTAATTACCCATTCACACTCCACATATAAATCTGTAGGCTTATTGTCTAACTCGCTCGCAATCGCCATCGCATTCATTTTGACAGTTCTTGTATGAATGTGACAGCTAGCTGATTCCGATGCCAATTGTCAGCCCATACATGATTTGTCCAAATGAACACGATGGTGATTGCGAGCGAGTTAGACAATAAGCCTACTGTTTGGTTTATCTTCTTTCATCCATCCTCGATCTCCACGTTACCAAACCAACTAAGCATAATTGAAAATTTACATTTAGTTTAGCCAGAATACTGGATAATATCGTGTAAAATGGATGTCAATCCGCAAAAGTAAGCCATCACATCGTACAAAAAGCGGCAATCACGCAATCGGTCGCGTGTCGCTTGTATAGCGGGGGCGGGGGTAACCACACACCCTGTTATTATGGAATATAAAAGTGATTTTTGGCTATTGTTCAAAGTAAATCATTTAAATTCAGTGTCAAAAAAGCTTTATACAAAAAAGGCGTCAGTAGTAATTTTGATTGCAGATAAACCACTGCAGCCAGATGACGCTTTCAGTGTTGTCAGTTTTTGGCAAATATTAAATAGTGATGTGACTTAGTGAGTGAATGAAAGAATGAACGATGTAATGAAATTAATTTGCGTCATAAATGAGAATTTTCAAAGCATATTTTAATAAAATGGTTTGTTCAATAAGGTTTTTTTGGATGTTTTCTAGTTAGTAGTGTAAGAGCGCGATTTGGAAATGTGCGGAAGCATGTCAAATCAGTTACCAGTTTTTAACTCATTCCCCATTTTGCCATAAATAAAACAACAATTATCACATTAATATTTTTTTCTACCTTTGTACTTTTACTTAAAAACTTAAATTACCTATTCCGAATTAGTTTCACTGCTGCTGTCACTATTTACGTTTATTACAAAGTCATCGCACATTTTATCTACTATGTTAATATGAACCTTGAATGCCTCAAAAGTATCGCGCTTATTTTGAAATATACTAAACTACGAATGTGACATTCATAAAATATTTCGTTCGTTCAATTATCAAATCATTCATTACGTGACCTTAGTCGAGCACTAGTGAAATAAATGTGGTATCATTATTTCGTAAAATGACATTTGGAAGTGTCATCTGGCTGCAGTGGTTTAGCTGCCAGACTATAGCCTATTGACAATTCTCAATGCAATGCGTATTCAATATGAAGCCAACCGGCGTAGACTCTTGTCGAGTTTGTAATGTGAACTGAATCGTCGCATGTCGCCGACAATTGTCGCGTTGGTGATATAGGGGCCTGAAATTCACAACCTTCTAGAAATATTACCCCTGTTAGGATCGCTCAATGAAAAAATGCATTGAGGATTTCCGAAGCAGTAATAATGCAGTTATGCTGCTTAAGATCGCGGGAGAGCGGTGGATGCGGAAAGCACAAGACCGGTCTGAGTGGAGCCTTGGAGGAGGCCTATGTCCAGCAGTGGACGTCTTACGGCTGACATGATGAATAATACAGTTCCATTGTACATACGGGGATGAAATCAGGGCGCTCGACCTTAATTGGCATTGATTTTCCCACCACACTGTTCCACATGTGCATATCGCAGAAAATCGCAATGAAATGAGGGAAAACTTGTTTGTTTTCAACTAAGGACTCATTTACATTACTTCAGTTTCTTCTATGCTGGTCTGGGAGTAAAGAAAATACATAGAATGTACTAGTTGCTTCTCTTCCCGCGCAGAGAACTCATTTAAGCGCTCTATAACCTCTATGTACAAACACGAACTTTAACAACACATCAAGAAGATAATCACATGTTATTTGATGATGATAGTCTTTGGTCCTTCAGTAGCGACAAAGGACTCATAATAAGGATATAGGTTCACTCGTCATGGTTAGTTAGGTAGGTACTCTATAAATCTATATTTTATAACCTTAACCTTTTTTTTCTTACTTTTGGCAACATAATAACCTAGTCTTGTTTTCGTGGTTAAAATACCGCATCCACAAGTTACATTATTGAAAAATTGCGGGTAAACAAACACGGAAGAAAGCACCCTGTTATACTTTAATCGTGTGACCTCGACTATGTAGTTGTTTTAGTGTTCACCTTAGCCTGACCACAACGCCAATCCAAACTCCAGATACCCATATGCAATAATAAGGCGTACTTCGTGGCTTAAGAATCTCCGGACATGGTTCAACCTTAGCACAAGCTCACTGTTCCGAGCTGCTGTGTCAAAACTCAAAAGTAAAGCTAGCGCTGATGATAGCCGACCTCCGGTAGGAGATGGCACCTCAAGAAGAAGAAGAAGAAGGCTTAATGAGACACTGTCTGCGATTACTTGTAGTGCACTGTATACTTTAACTAAGCAGTCCCAGCAGTGCAAACATACTAAAAGAAACATTGTCATGTTCTAACATTGTAAGATGCGTATTTTCTACGCTAAGCCCGTACATCACATGACCCGTGACACGGACGGTATAGCACACGTGCATCGCGGATTATGTCGCGTGAACAGCGTGTCTGGCATATAAAACGCATCCGGTAACCTTGGTGCATGCATGCAGAACTAGCCATTACTTTTTAACAGTTTTCACAACTCTTTCCCATGGCTCACCAAAATAGAGGGCTAAATGGGGAAGTTCTTAGTAATTTGGCTCCTCGGAAACTACCGTAGATTCAGAATTGCCGGAATTATTTACATATTTCTATTTTGGATAATCGACAAACTCTTTGTCTGAAAGTAATACATCAAAATCGATCAGAACATACGAAAATTTAATAAAGAACTATACAATTACACACTCGAAAGCATTATTTAAATAAAAACGTGTATAAAGAATAAATGCAATTCATATTCACAATAGTTCAAAGTTTCATCCAGATCATTGCCAAATATGAAATAAAAAACTGCAAAAGTATTTCGCCTATTAGTTCAAAACGGGACGCAGAATCCCGTGAAAAAAACGCTTTCACTATCATCGTACAAAATTAATGACACGAAACATCTATTGTGGATAAATTGACACCATTAGATCCATTTGAATCGTCTTGCTACATTTGCGCGCGCGACGTTGACTTGCGATATATGGATTAATGATGGCCTGTCAGTGATTGCGCATGGTTCTGCTTTCGTAGATATCGTCGAATACGTCTGTGTAAGTTTGTTTACGAGAAATTGTTGAGTGTTTCACGGAATTAAAGGCGTTTAGTGAGAGCTATTGAGCCTTTAATAGTAGTGAGAAATGTATGGAAAACAGCATTGTAACTACTTTTTCTTAGAATGGATGAGTCTGCTGTTTAATGTCGGGTCGATATAATCGGAATAATGGACAAGCAAGATGAAAGACGGTTGGCAGTGGTTGGACGTAGAGTGACGGAAGACCAGGCTTAATGTTGTCTTTGGAGAGGGCTATGTCTAGCAGTGGACTGCGGTAAACTGATGATGATGAATAAATAGGAAGTAGTGGGAAAATTATATCGACAAATCATAAATATATACCTACGGGAAAATACATTAATTTGTCATTAAAGCAAGACGTCAACTTCAATGTAGATATTTGGTAACCGCTGACATATTTGTGGTTAACCAGCTTAATTGCTCAAATTTCCGTTAAAAAAAACTTGATGCACCCAAATTGCTCAAACCACCAAGCCTGACCAGAAAATGGTATGCCCCATCTGTCAAGCCATCCGTCACGACGGGACGTCAAAATTGTGTTTGACATAGCAAAAAAAGAAGCGCGTGAAATCTCCAACCGTAGGGGTCCAATTAAAATGTATTTAGAATCTAATCCTTGCACATCTTATGTGTAACAAAGCAGCAAAAGCATCGCCATTGAAATAAGAAGTTTTTATGCTTCAGATATTAACATAATAGTCAAAGTAAACAACATCACAGGAAGTTAAAATTTGAGTAGGAATTTTGAACTAATTGTAAGTGACAGGCCCTTTGTGAGACACTTCAAAGGGGTCAAATAATCTGAAAATGGAAAACAAAAAAATGTGTAAAAGGTGTTTATGAAACATAAGAAGTGACTAAAGATAATGGCTGTGACGCATTTAACAATACTACTAACCTACTAAATATTATTTACAAACATACATAAATAAATCACGTCTGTAACCTTTATGTGGTAGACAGATCCTAAGGTAAAAAGACCTAAAGATAACGTTTAGCATGATTGTGGGTATATAAAGCTGGAAAGGGGAATCAAAATAGTGATGGGTTGCTAGCCGCATCGCCTATAATATGATTCCTAAGATTTTCTCTCTATTGTAATTTTAACCTCTCCTCATTTCAAGATATTATATAGAAAAAATATTAACAATAACGAAAAGCCAGGATTTATAAGGATTGCTTTTCAAATTACAGCAGCAACACAAGCATACTACATGCGAGTTTGCTTCTAAAGCTTCAAATCTCGAAATACAACCTAAGGTAGAAATAAAAACATCAAAGGGAACGACACAAAAACTGTCTATCCACAAAATCAGATAAATTCCCATAACGAGAAAAGAAATATCTCATTTAAAAACCACGAATCCGGTATAAATATAAAACAGTACAGAAATAAAAAAAAAATACCAAAATCAGTTCGGGAACATCACGGATTCAGAGCAGGACAAGTTTAGTAATGCTGCTTAATGGCGCCGTTACACCATCGAAATGTATCGAGGATACATTAGGTTCTAAATTTGATCACAGCGTAAAGTTAAGTTGGTAATGTTATACAAACCAACCCTCTTGTTTATTTTTTATGCAAGTAATATAACGTGGAATAAACGAGGGGTCAGAAAGATAAAGTTGCGAATATAAGACGATACCCTATTGGTAGAATTCGCAAGGGTGACACCCAATATACGAAGGGCGGTGCGACCTCAAGCAGCAATTTCTGTAATCGAGCCCGTTGAATGCATTAAATGTAAATGAAACTAACGTAAATTGAAGTAGCTTTTAAATAGTTTAGTGTTAAACTAGTTACTCGATATCGTATAAAAATTGTTAAAATCTAATTATAATCCCTTGCGACGTGGTAAAGCCTAGCCTAGCCTAGTGGTTTGATGTTTATAGTGGTTTATCGTGGGTTCGAACCTACGATAAACCACTAGGCCACGATAAAGCCCGAGATCGATCTCGGGCTCGCACCTCTGAGTTTTTTCGGAATTTATGTGTGATATTACATTTGAAATTTACCATGAGCTTTTCGGTGAAGGAAAACGTCGTAAGGAGTGTGCACACATCTGCGAAGCAATTCAATGGTGTGTGTGAAGTTCCCAATCCGTACTGGGCCCGCGTGGGTACTATAGCCCAAGCCCTCTCATTGTGAGAGGCGGCCTGTGCCCAACAGTGGGACGTTTATAATAGGCTTGAGATGAGATGATGAATCCCCTGCGAAGTTTAAAAATCTAAGCGTAATACGTATGTACATTCAGACGGTGGAAAGTCACTTTGTTTTACACTGCTCAATGACAATAATGAACTAAATTTCGATGATAATTGGTTTTACGTTGCCAAATTACAAAATTATCGAAATCAAGTTCTGAAGTAACATGGCGGCTAACAGAATAATCACAAATCTGAATAAAATCTGAAGTAAACATGCCATAGAAAACTATCACAAAATATCATATGACCTAGTTAGAGAAATACGTTACCTTTTCACAACCGAACACAAAAGGGTACAAGATCGAAACAATGACACTCCAAAACAATAAGACATTATAAATCAGAATCCCTAATAAGTATATCTTCACGCTACATGCGCGCACGCACTTTCACAATTGAATTACGTATTTCTTTAACTTTAGCACCTATGCCCGCCCTATGAAAGGCGTTAGACATATTTATGACCCGTATCGCCGCAGTTTCAATTATGACTCGTAAAATATTATCTATGGTTGGCATAATTTTACGCGAGAACATGGTTATGGGTCGTTTCACTAATTCGATGGATTGGGAAAAGAGAAAGTGTCATGTGAATGATTTATGGCTCCAGGAGTTGGAATCCATACAGGCTAAAAGTTTCTTCGAGTGAATATCTATTTATATAATCTACAAATACATTATATCCAATAATTTGAAGCAAAATAAGGATGATTCAAAAATTAAAAAAAAAAAGAAATTTCCAAGTCTTCCGTTTGGTGAATACGTAGGTACATTCGGTTTATGAAAATGTTGAACATGGTTAGAACTTAGACTTTGTCATTTCACATCCAGACACAAACACATTAATACATTGCTGATCTATTTTCATGTCTGTGTTTTATGTTTCATTTTTGTACAATTGTGTGTATGCTCTATTTCTGTGTCTTTCAAAAGAGAATAACTGTCTTCTTTCTTTCTTTCTTTTATTTGCAATTGAAAAGTCATTTCGTAACGTTAAATTGACAGTGATCAACATATTCATAGAAATCTACAAATCTACAGCGAGGATATCTACTAGTTAGCCGTTCGAATAAGCCCTAATCAGAGTCTTAATTTTTATACTCTGTATAGGTAGTTTAGAATATAATAGAGAGTACAGAGTCTTTACAGTTTGTTGTTTATTTTACTCAAATAGCTACATCAGTTAAAGTCTCCAAAGAAACTCATGATCAGAATTAAATTTAGACGGACAGCAAATCAAAGTCTAACGCAAGATGTTTCCGCCACAAAGACGGATACGAAATTATACAATCCTGAAATAACAGTAACATGTTAATATCCGACGGTCAAAGGAAACAAGATGAAAGATGCACAAATTGCAACGGACGTAACAAAAGATACCTCAATCAACCCAGAATAACGGAATGGACAGATGCCGCGCTCAAAAGATATTTTACAAGAAAACAGGAATAAATCGTGCGACTTGCTTCCGCGTTGCAGAACCGGTTTCGAAGATAAAAAGGTAAGTTTACTGAGATTAGGTAATAATAGTTGCTCCCATTGAAAAACGCGTGATTCGAAATTTTTAACGTAAAACTTATGGTATAGAGGCTGGGAACGTTCCAATTAAGTCATCAATGAACAAAAAACGAAATGATCAAATGTTTTTTGTTTATTGAAATATCTCAAAGAAACGCCTGATTCAACAAAATATTTACATCATCATGATGATAGAAGAAGCCTACTATAAAAAACAATAGTGACTTATAAAGTCAGAGCTTTCATAATTGTGCAAACTATTCAAACCCAGCGCTGACCTTTTAAAAAAATCAACGCATTCTTAGTTACATTGAAAGCAATTTAAATAGTTCGTCAAGATTATCTCCAAGGTGAGTCCACGTCCTAAACTCTATTACTTATATTACAAAGTATTCACTCTTTATCAGCATTGTTGGAGCAATCTCTAATCTTATCACGAACAAGGAAATCTGATTAGCAACAATGCGAATATAGAACGCTTGCTTAACTCCGATCCCAACGATAACTGAACAACTGTTATTCTTAATATTGTTGCAAAACGCTTCGTCATTGTCGAACATTGTTATGACTATATTGTTGACCTTAGTAACCCCTTCGGTGGTTGTCAGGGGCAAGTTCTAAAATGACGAGTTGTCACTCAAGTTGCAATGAAAGTGCAAGTTCAATGCAGCAAAGTAACAACTGAGGGCGGCTTTCTCACGGATATTTTTGGCTGTGCTAAACATTTGGAGCACTTCGAATAACCGGAAAGTGAAAAGTAAAAGCACGTTCAAAAATACACGAATATTTTCAAAATGTTACCCATCATTCTTTTTACAAAATTACATAAATATGTACAGAAATCAAGTCTTTTTCCCTTAATTGGGAAGGTAGACAAAGCCTAAGGTAGCAAGACCGAATGCCACTTTTAGCATGATTATTGGCGTAGTACCTATAGGGTTGCTAACCGCAACGCCTATAACATAATTCCTAAGATTTTTTCCCAATTCCTCAATGGGCTATTATCATCTGCACGGGAAGAGAAGCAACTGGTGCATTCTAGTTTCTTTTTCTCCCAGACCATCATGGACGGCAAAATTACAATGGATGTTAATGCTTACGAAAACTTAGATTGATATACCAAACACTTTATAGATCCCCTTGTAAGTAAATATTGAATAATATACTCCTGTAGTCTTGTTATAAACGTTGATATTTGATGCTCCTGTCTACCTCCTAACAACTTGAAAAGAATTTATAATCATAAATGTCAACTCATCAAAAGTTTGAGAAAAGTAAACTTTTGTGCAGAAAAATATTACAGGCGAATAATGTTCACACAAACGCCCCACGATTTTGAATTAAACGATTTCTTTTTTTCATTCTATTACTACGGCATAAAGTTTAAAATTGAAGATGGCTTTTGTACAAAAGAAGACAGTGAATTTGCTCTAGTAAATCACTGAGTAAACGGGGGTCCTTTGAGTAAAATAAAAAGAATATTGCGTCGAGAATGGAACCAGCAATAATTTGTGTTTAGAAATGTGGAATTTCTTATAAAATTACCTACTAGCTTCTGCCCGCTACTTCGTCTGCGTAGAATTATATATAAACCTTCCTCTTGAATCTCTCTTCTAGTAAGTAAGTAAATGCTTTATTGTACTAATATAAAGAAACAGATACAATTCTCAAAAAAATCTATTTAAAAAACCGCATCAAAATCCGTTGCGTAGTTTTAAAGATATAAGCATACATAGCATAAGCGAGATAGAATCAGAAATGATGATATCCGCAGTAGAACTAAGGTGACCGACATAGCCCAAAGAATTGCGAAACTGAAGTGGCAGTGGGCGGGGCACATTGCTCGCAGGACCGATGGCCGATGGTCAGAAGGTTCTCGAGTGGCGTCCGCGGACCGGGAGACGAGCTGTCGGTAGGCCTCCAACAAGATGGAGCGACGACCTGATCAGGATCGCGGGATCGCGGTGGATGCGGAAGGCACAGGACCGGTCCGAGTGGAGAGCCTTGGGGGAGGCCTATGTCCAGCAGTGGACGTCTTTAAGCTGATATGATGATGATGATAGCATAAGCAGACAGCGGAAAGCGACTTTGTTTTGTACTATGTAGTGACTATGTTCTTAAATAAGGATATTCAGAGAAAAATGTAACTTTAGCTAGCCTGGGTAGAGGCTGGGATGGGGGATGACGATAATAACAATTTACACATAAAAAGTAACCAACGCACTATTTTTTATCTAATGTTTGATCAAAGGGTAAAGCACAATCAATATTTGGTCATTGGATCATTATTTGACGTGTACACTTTGAATCTACACGTGTATTTGCTATGAACAAACACAACTGCACAATTCCAATGAAGATTATAGAATTCAAACAGATTTAAAACGTTTTGTGAAATCGCCAAAGAGTTTTACTATAAATTCAGCTTGATCGAACCAATATTTTTTTACAAATTTCCAAATGTTTTTTTTTTTGTGGTGACGATGACGAAAATTTTCCATTTTTTTAATACTAGGTATGTCTTTTTAAAACGGCAGACAAATAATTTTTGCCACTGTATTTATACCTAACCTTCAATTATGATCTTAATGTAATTCGTCGTGTCGTAACAGTTAAAAGAGAGAGTAGAAGTCGTGTGGTATCAGGAAGTCAAACAAAGGCCCTGGAAAGGGCCACATGGAAAATGCTCCACCGACAAGAGCCTCTTAAGTTTAAGAAGAAGATTTATAACTAACCGCATCACCCAATAATCAATTCACCTGAATTCTGACCAATTTAATTTTCCAAGCTAATAAAAAACCATAATTGGCAGAATCAGCCACCAAAGCAATTAGAACTTCCCAAAGACACTTAACAATTCAATTCTAAATCTCCAAAAAAATTATCCCTTATGTGCCAGCCCTAATCGCATCGCCTTAGGCCACATAGAATATTTTTTGACGCGTAGCAGATTTTTACGCGCATCTATTGTTAGGGTTGGTACACAATGCCAGGGTCAGGGATTCGCTCATCAAGGTTAGGTCCATTGTGTACCACTGAGGATTGGAGCATTGTTTAACTGTTGCCATGGGAACGAATGTGAGCTGTTTGGACCACATTTTATTATGCTACATGCGATAGTAGATGAAGCGCGAGTAGTAGTTAGAATTTTGTTTACCAAATGGTAAGAATGATAATACCTTACATATACTAGCTTCTACCCGTGACTTCGTGAATTGCTTTGCTAATTCTACGCGGAAAAAATCGCGTTCAGATGCTAGTTCTGCAATAATTATTTTCGCTGCGACTCTAGGCAGCTACGACCCTTTATATATTTATCGCTATCCCGCGGGAACTATGTAATTTTCCAGGATAAAAAGTAACCTATGTTTTAATCTGGTGTACCAGCTAACTTCGTTCCAAATTTGATACAAATCCGTCCAGTCGTTTCAGCGTGAAGAAGGAACAAACTTACACACTCACATCCTCATAAACTTTCGCATTTATAAGGATACATAAATCACGTCTTTATCCCTTACGGGGTAGACAGTGCCTAAGGTAACAAGGCCTGAAGGCCGCATTTAACATAGGTGGATTGGGGAACCAAAATATCGGGTTGCTAGCATCGCCTATAACACGATTCCTAAGATTTTCGCCCATTCCCTCGATGGGCTTTTACCATCAGCGCGGGAAGAGCAACTGGGTACATTCTCGCTAATCCTGCCGCTAAGAAGCAGTGCTTGCGCTGCTGTGTTCCGGTGTGGAGAGTAAGACAGCCGGGGAATTACGGGCACAAAAGGCATTTCATCTAAGTCCTCTAGGTTGGCAACGCATCTGCAATCCCTCCGGGGTTGCGGGTGTCTATGAGCAGTGGTGATCGCTTACCATCAGGTGACCCACTTGCTCGTTTGCCTTCCTGTTCACATTAAAAAAAAACCGTTTTTTTTCTTTTAGTTTTTTTTTTTCTATATTTGTTTAAAATATCCTCCGTCAATCATGTACCTATAATTCACAATTTAAAAATAATAGCCTTTGTTTAGCACACAAAGTGCCGAAAAGGCGTTAGCTCAAAACCAGGCCCTAAAACCTGTCTACGTCTCATATTACATCGTTAAAAAGGATTCAATCACCTTTAGAATAGCACAAAGGCACTCAGGCACAGATGTTTGGGCTAACAAGCCCGCCGTCCACCAAGACGATAATCAGCCGAGATTAAATCGCGAAATTGGATTAGACCGTGAAATAAACAAGTCTGCTGCCGAGCGGCAGGAGCGGGTATCTGATTGTAAAAGATTTTTTTTAATGAAACAGGGTGGCAAAAGAGCAAGTAGGTCACCTGGGGCCTTATCATGACGACTTAATGCAATTCAATTCTGACTCAGTTCAGAAGGCTTATTGTCTAACTCGCTCGCAATCGCCATCGTGTTCATTTTGACAGTTCATGTATGGGCTGACAATTAGCATCGGAATCAGCTAGCTGTCACATTCATACAAGAACTGTCAAAATGAACACTATGGCGATTGCGAGCGAGTTAGACAATAAGCCTACAGGTTTTAGCTGTCATTTTTAGTATGAATCTGACAGCGAGCGAGCCTGAACTGAATTGGAATTGAATCGCATGAACACTCCTACAAAGATTTTTCATTAAAACTTTTGACTCCAAATTTAGTCCTTTTTTTTATTTCGGAGGGAAAATGCATTACGCACTAACCACCGCGCATTTGGGACGACGCGGCGGGGTGTATTGGGGCTCTCCTCCACTCCTTCCCTCCTATTTGAGAGCGAAGGAGTGTAGGAGGCATACCCATTAAAACCTCCGGTATTCCCACAGCTGCCAGACAGCGGGTGCTATGGGAGCAAATTGTGAACCACGGCACCCGCTGACCAAATTTAGTCCTGCCCTTGACGCGGTTCACTTTGAACATCGACCACTGTTTGGAAACATATTTCAAGTATGTCAAATATCGTGAAATAGTATATTACTGCAGAGGCCGGGAAAGAAAGGCTTGCAGGCTGAGTAATGTATATGAGCTTTGCGAGGCCGGATAGGAGTACGAAGCCTGCAATTTCTTTCACGCCGAGGCTTGTATAGTGCTTTTCTCAAACATGCAATGAAATAAATAAAAAAAATCCAAAAAATCCCTTACAATGTTGCCGCTAGCGCGTGCATTAGGCGGTGGACGAGCAGCAGCAGGCGCATATCCTCCACGTGCATGTCCTCCAGCAGCGCGCCCTGCGCCCGCCCCGCGCACGACGACGACCACCACAAAACAAAACACGATCGCTTTGCAGGCCAAGGCCTGCCATTTTGTATGAAAATCCATTACATACCACTTGTCCAACCGCGCCCGCAACGTGATACGTCCCGGCCTATTATTTGGAACGTAAGGTTGACATTTCATTGCATCTTTGAGAAAAACATTCTTACGGGGCGACTTAGTAAAACTAAACCAACCACTTGCTGAAATATTCCGGAATCAATTTAAGAGACCATGTAAAAATTCTTATTTTTTATGAGAGAGACAGATTGAGAGAGATCTAACTATCTAACTAATATTATAAATGCGTAAGTATGGACGGATGGATAGATGGATGGATGGATGGACGGATGTTTGTTTGTTACTCAATCACGCCAGAACGGCCCTACGGATCTGGATGAAATTCGGCACATAGATGGAGAAAAGTCTGGAATAGCACATAGGCTACTTTTATCCCGGAAAATTGCGTAGTTCCAGCGGAATAGCGATAAACAAATTCTTTGCAGACGAGGTCGCTGGCAACAGCTAGTTTACTTACTAATATTTTTGTCAGATACCCAGTGATACTTCAAGTCAGAAGAACCAGTAGTCTTAAGCTAGCTAGTTTGCTGTTTGCTGATATAATTTGGGTTTTGAGGGGTGACCAGTAATAAAAGGTATGTCCTACATTGTTCCGTATCAATGCGCGGCCATGTTCAGGGCTCGAGATGGCTCGTAGCATCTTTGTGGATTGAATTGATATTTATTAGCGTGTAAGATACTTTACATGTTTTATTACATTGTCAGTGTGATTATTGAGATGATTCAAGGGTTGGCAAATCATGTTCCGTGAAATACATAGATAAATCATGTCTTTAATACAGGGTAGACAGAGCCTAGGGTAACAGGACCTAAAGGCTGCGTTTAGCATAATTGTGGGCGTATAAGTGGAAATAAGAGTTCAAATAGTGATGGGTTGCTAGCTGCATCGCCTATAAATTCCTAAGATTTTCGCCCATTCCCTCCGTGGGCTTTTACCATCTGCGCGTGAAGAGAAGCAACTGGGTACATTCTATGTTTTTGTACTCCCAGACAAGCATGGAAGAAATCTTTAATTTAATTTACCTAATCGGAAACTTTAGTAATCTACCTACTAATTAATACTCTAAAGTAATTATTTGTTTATTAGTAGGTATAGGATATTCATTCATTCATTCAGGCATTCGAATATTTCTAGTAAAAAAGCTTATAAGTACAAATATCTGTTACTGTAGCACAGTCCGAGAGCCCTTAGAATACCATTCGGGGTTGTTTTGCTGTCTTTCTCACTCAGTCGATTCAATTATCAAACCCATAAGAGTGAGAGACAAGACAAACCCAAATTACATTCTAAGAGTCTCACGTACTATGTATAACTGTGTAGGCGAATGATTCGAACTTCTAAATACTTTGTTACTTCTCTAAATGTCTTGATTCCACTCAAACAAATTACAAATTCGCAAAACCTCAAAGTTGGACAGAAAGTCGAAATTTAAATGCCAAGAATACCGTTGTAAATCTTTTTGCTCTTTGTAATTTCACCTAATAGAACGTTGGATTGATTTGGGTCGGACTTTTTGTTTGTTGGTGAAAATTTCCAAGAATTCTCGGTTTAAAGAGCTTAGGTTTTGATTAATTGAAAGGTTTCTGCGGCGGTATTTGTGCACCATCAGACAAATCACTTGCCTGTTTTCCACCGACGCATTGTTTTTAACCATGCTCGCGAGTCACGGGAGTAGTGTATAATTGGGGGACCTGGATCAAACGAGATCCAGGATCCCCCAATCATACGTTATATTGATTACTGATCATGAATCAATATATTTATACATGTCAATCGAATTATCTGTTGAGCATATAATTACAGTACAATCCGATAATCAAGTGCTAGTTCAATCAAAAACTACTTCAATTAAATTCTAGTTCTAATACACTCTGAGCCAGAACCGCCACAAACACCATCGATCACAAATACTAGTCTTGTTTTATTTATGAACTTTGAATAGTGAAATAAAATGCACTGATATTATATTAATAACAAATACTCCGCATATCCTTTGAAATCTGGATAGTCAATATTTCCTTCACTCCATGTTATGCCACAGTTTTTCCTCATGCACCGCACCTGTTTTCGTTCTTCATCTGTTAACTTAGAATACGGGTACGGTGATTATATTAAACTATTTTGCGCATAATTTTCTGCAGCGAAGGCAAATTCCTTTATTATAAAATTATTCTCCTTCACCTTGAAGCCTTGCACGTCGACTATGTAAGTATTTGAATTCATGATACTTTCTTCGCAAACAAGAAGCAGTTCTACACAATAACGGTGCGGGATACTACTGATTGAAGCCTAGCGTATTGTTTGTATAAATAAATAAAGCACTAGCTAAACAACCAAGCTTTAGCTTACATTGTAAAACAGCGCTCCCCGTTTTCAATCACACAATGTTAATTACGTAAGTATTTGAATTCATATTAGTTTCTTCGAAAACAAGAAGCAGTTCTAGACTATGACGGTTGTGATACGACTGTTGAAGTCTAGCGTATTGTTCGTATAATAAACGATAATTATTATGCTCGAATTTCGCAGACGGTAATAAAATCAAATTATATCTTTAGGTTTATTCCTAACATTAGGAAGAAAGTAAACAAGGATTAAGTATTACATAATTTATTTATACAACATACATTTTTAAAGACACAAACATTATAATCAAATTGTTTATTATTATCCGCAGCGAATAAATAGAACACCATCATATCCTTCACAACACTACTATTTCTATACATAACATGCTCAGGTTTCTGTAACCACTCAGCGTAATGATTTAGAAACTTCCAATTAGATTGGTAGCAAGTCTATATAACATTTATCTATTTTAATTACTCGAGCTGCTACTCGTAATCCTGTGTAAAAGATTCGTGAACGTTTAGTTTTATAATAACTCTGAGTTATTAGCACACCAGAATAGTGCTCAGCGTTTAATATTTTGACATCATGACGACCATGAAGCTAACATTTATCAATGATAGCCTCGACGATATCTCCTATGCTGATATTCATTTTGATTATATACTTATTATAAAGCTGTTACGTTGACAAATATTGGTATTACACAAATATATAATATGATTGTTAATTTATTTACATAAAAATATTATTATCTACACACCACTTATTTAAACAAGATACATTTTTAAAAGCACATGTTTTGGATACGGTTAATACAATTATAAATGTCGGAAGAAATCAAATATTTCTCACTAAGTGTTTTTAAATTAGGACAATTAAAGTCTTCTAAATTGTATACATTGTCACTTTCTATTATCTTCTACCACTTTTTCAGTACCTTTTGTATAAATACGCTTATTTTTACAAAAGTTAAATATCAAACTCTTATAATTGAAGTATGACACATAGCCCTCATACCGTAATATTCCTCTGTTTCTCTCTATCCATGAGGCTTGCAACCGTTCTTTCTTAGTTAAATTATAAAATGGATAAGGCGGTTTAATCAACAACACAATGACACCTTTTTTTGCAAATAATTGCTATTTCTTTAGGTATAAATGTATGAATCTGAATCTGAATCTGAATCTGATGGCATCAATCTATAGTAACAATTAAAACCCTGATCGATGATTAATACAGAAGCTTACCAGCATTTGGCAAACTTCGTCGTTGCTGCATGTAAAGAGTACAGAACCTGTACTCCCTCACGTTCGTAAGCAAGTACTGCTGATCTACAGGCTATTACGAAATTATTTTATTCATAATGTTAATCGTTCGAATTCATGTAACCAGCAGCTTAAGTCTTTTAACACAAAATATAGTATTGTATTTAAAAGCATACGAGATCCAGGACCCCTCCAATTATACATTATAATGATCACTGATCGTGAATCAATATATTTATACATGCCAATCGAATTATCTGTTGAGCATATAATTACAGTACAATCCGATAATCAAAAGCTAGTTCAATCAAAAACTACTTAACTTCAATTAAATTCTAGTTCTAATACACTCTGAGCCAGAACCGCCACAAACACCATCGATCACAAATACTAGTCTTGTTTTATTTATGAACTTTCAATATTGAAATAAAATGCTGCAATAATAATTAAAACCATTTATTTAACTATTAATAAGATTGTTATATTCTATGTATAACTGTCTAATACGCTTAAATTTTTTAAAGCATACCTTTTTTTTGTTTAATACATTTAATATACGGATTGCCGACATTATTAAACATTTTATGCAATTCTTCAAAATTAAATATAAGATCACAATCAGAAGAAATTAAGATGCGCCAATCATCATTCAAATTAGTATTCGTCATTCAATTTCTTTATTCGAGAGATCGTTCATACTAACAATCATCTATTCAAAACATGTATTCAACATTCAACTTCGTCGTTCGAAAGATCGCAGTACAGTATTTATAGAATACTTCGCCATTACAATAACGTATAACTATTATAGGAGTCCGCTGATAGAGACTCCTCAATTCTATTGATAATATTTCGCACAGTCCGGTAAGTATCATCCGTCAAGACGTTTTACCGAGTATTGAGCACACAATCCGACTTCGCACTTACAGATTTGATCACTGTGATCAAATTTATCAGCATCAAATATTTCTATTCTGATTATTTTAGTAGCGACACCCCGGTTTGGTTTTTTGATGTATGAGTAAAGCATAGAATTTCTGGTTTTCTTTTACGAGCTAATCCCATCATTCGTGGTTCGGCCGAATGTTCTCGCGGCTGACTCGATGGAATAAAATTGAAGAGATGATCTTCCGTATCGTGAAAACCCGAATAAGCAATAATATTAATGTGAGTTTTATGTATAAGAGAGTTTATGGTTCGATTAAGACGTAGAATACTTTTTATCTGGAAATTACATAGTTGGAGCCTTTAGTAATAATTATGACTAATATTTAATTGAGAAATGGAAATAATAATTATAGCTTATTCACTAGAAAAAGTTAAATTGTTTCACTTTATTTACCAACATTTTCAGTGATAGAGAACCGCTCGCTTAGAAAATAAGTTATGAATTATTTCAGTGAATTTTTTTATAATTTATATTAATCGGAATGCTGGTCGTCAGAGTTCAAAATCGCTAATTTATTTCAAAGAGAGCTAACATTCCTTATAAGAAAAAATAATTATGCTGCGTCGGCAGTAAGATAACGCCGACTGTGTTTACAACTATGCTGCAAAGATAATACTCGTCTGTCTGTACGACACATTAATGTTATTTTTTCCATACTTCTTGTGAGCCAGCAAACTCGCGAGTGAAGACTAGTTTTATGTAGTTTATTCTAATACGAAAAGATGGTAGCGGATATTGACCAATATGTATATGAAGCTAGAAGTTATTTTCCAGCATGCTATTAACGTTTATGTATACGATGCACAAATGAAAATTAGATAGTATTTTGTATACACACATGATTTGAACATTATTTAAAGCATAACTCAGAGTTCCTGTGACCCACGGTTTGGTTCCTGTTTCTGACTACCTCCTCCCCTCCGATACTCTTACCGAGTTCAGTACAGTTCTTGAGTATGAAATCATATAAGTATTCTTTAAAACTTTTTATTTTATACATAAGTTTCATGTAGAACCATACTCGGAACAATATTCGAATCCATGAATCAGTCAATCAATCCAACAATCAATCAATTAATCCGGGTCTGAGCCCGAATCGGCGATACCTCTTGAGACGCGCGAAAATAAAAAAAGCAAGCACGCAAGAAGCATCAAAACGTAAATGTTTAATTTAAATGATGTATAGTGTAACTTTAGAACTTAGCTCGATAGATTCCGAATAATATTCTATAAGTACTCACTTGTTATTGATCACATTGTTTTAAATGAAAAGTTTTCTAATAAATACTGAATGATTTCTATGCTGAAGGCGTATAATACAAACATGAAATCGGGTTGTATAAAAACCTACATCAATCCTATTTACCTACTTCAAAACCTATATCATCGGGTTCGAGTTCGAATTCACGACAGACCCACCCCTCAAAACCGGATCACATTACATAGACCTAAAAAATATATAAGAGCAGTGAGATTGAGAAGGTGTTACCGGTTAACAGATGGCGTCAATCTATAGTAACAATTAAAACCCCGATCGATGATTAATAGAGACGTTTGCCAGCATTTGGCAAGCTTCGTCATTGCTGCATGTAAAGAGTACAGAATCTGTATGTGTATTATGAATATTATTAACTATGTACTTCCTACTACTATTATAAAGGCGAAAGTTTGTAAGTATGGATGTATGGATGTATGGATGTTTGTTACTCTTTCACGCCAGTACGGCTTAACGGATCTGGATGAAATTTGGAACAGAGATAAATTATGGTCTGGAATAACACATAGGCTACTTTTTATCCTGGAAAATTGCGTAGTTCCCGCGGGATAGTGATAAACGAATTCTTTGCAGACGAAGTCGCGGGCATCAGCTAGTATTAAATAAAGCTATGCGTAAAGGTTATTACCCGCATTCGTTAGCAACTATCAACTATGTATGATTAGATCTTTAAAACTATGAAACGGATTTTGATGCTATTTCTTAATAGATAAGAGTCCTATTTTCAACAGATCTAACGCTTGCACAGTAGGCTGTTATGTTAAATGAGAAGATTACTACGCTTATAAAGCAGGAGTTACATAATTCTAGACATCATATATAATTTTCGATGACGATGGATCGAGGAACGTGTAAAACTTAAATGGGGATGTGTTATATTACAGACAAGAGCAATTGGAAACGAAAATAAGGTTTATGTGTGCATTATGCTCTCTATGATAAACCTGTCCATATTTATCATTCAGCACCATCCAGCGCTGATCACGGGAGTGTATAACAAAGACAGACTATTAAACAGTGTAACGATGTCGTTTATATTTCCCATTAAGTGTTATATTAACAAGCGGTTAGATAGCTTGAAATTTAAAGACTTAAGAAAGTGTGAGGCTAACACTTATGGCAGACCGTGCCTCAATTACACCCGACTACGGAATAGGTATTGCGAGGAGCATCATCACCTGCTGAAATTAACCTGCGAGGCCTATCATTACATAGGCCGAGGGTATGAGGATATCTCGCAAAGTACTGTGGCATGGGTGGAGTTGAGTATGCGAAATGCATACGTTACTCGGTTCAACATCACCGCTGACTACGGACACAATCGATGGAAGGAGCATCTGACAGAGCTTGCTAGTCAGCAGCCGGAATATTCCGTATCGCATGAGGTTCTGGAAATGAGGAACTATTTCCTAGATGAAGTGTTTAAAGGCGATCCTGACCCGCAAGCTCGTGTATTTAGTGAATTAAACATTGACATTTGTGCTAGGATTAGGAACTATAGTATATCAGACTGGAGTGTAGACTATAATAACGAGCAACAAGCAGTTAATAGATATAATATTAATTTACACTATTTTAATACATGTATATTTAATCCGTTTAGTTCTATTACAAGATTTACACGACCAAAATCTTCTATCATATGATATGAAATGAAATGAAATGAAATATTTATTCGTAGTAAATGTTGTACAAAAAAAAAATTTAAAATAAAAAATAGAACCGCCTTCAATTCGCTACTTTAAAAATGTCAAATTAAAATTATTTTTCGGTAAGTGCTACCTAATTATTTATATGTTGAAGTCGGTGCCTCAGTCCGCCCCACTGTTATATTTATGTGTGATAAGCTTGGCAGAAGTGGACCTAGTCTATCTGCCTATTATAGTACCTATAAGTATATTTTTTTAAGTTCTCAATCATAGTCATATAATTATAATTCATTCAAATTTGTGCTTTTAAATACGATACTATATTTTGTGTTAAAAGACTAAAGCTAGTGGTTACATGAATTCGGTAATGTAAAATGAACAAACAGCTCGCTGTTCATTTTAACGCAATCATGTTTCAATAATGCGGATTTAATAAGGTATAAAATATCACTTCGAATCCCGCATAGGAAAGTCTAGAGTGTAAGACATTTGATTTCCTAGGAAGGTTTAAGCGATATGTAGCAATTCTGTTTCTAACTGTTGTGCCAATTATTTCAATATGTTTACAAGCGGTTTCCGATGAACAATTTGATTTGTGCAAATTTGTTCTTAAATGAAATCTGTATTTATTTATAGCCATCTCAATCTGACAATGATCACATCGCATAAAAACATTGCTGAATGAGTCGAGGTAAGTAGGCGGAGCTGTAAACAAAAATATGATTTTATTGATAGTATTTAGTCATAGATTTATCTAATACATAGTACAGCGTGGTAATGCTGCGAGGGTGAGGGGGCACCTTTGTGCTGGGTATGTCGCGGGATGGATTATTCGACAAATTGTTTTCTTTTTGTGTATTTTTTTTTTACATTGTTTTTGATACAATAAAATATTTTTTATTTTTGTCTTCTTTATTTTGCACAATAAAGAGTTTACATACATACATACATATTTTATACATAGTTAATAATAAAGGTATAAATTAATATTAACACTATGTTGGTAAACCCGCTCTATAATGCACTAATCATGAATAACATACCAATTTCGTGATCATTAAATACAATAAGAATAAAAAGAAAACATAAAAATAAAACATTAATAGTAGTTGCTAATAAATATCGGAGTACAAGTTCTATATTCCCTACGAGTCAATGTAATAAAGTCTGATAAGTGCTGCCAAGCTGTAGTATTATCATCCGTCTGAGTTTTTATATTAACTATGGCTTGTCGCCATCTATTAACAGGTAACATGTTTTGAATCTCGGAGCACTTGTAAACTTTTAGTTCAATAAAGTGCGAACCTGTTTTTGAATGATTCTCCTGTCGTGAAAACCCCTTGGCTAGTCTTCGCGTGATATAAGACCGTAATTTACTAGACGTGGGGATGATACTCGAGGATCGCTTCTCATCCTCGCTATCGCTTCCAAAAAGCTCCGTAGCAGTTGTGCGGTGTGGTTTCACAGCTACGGGATTAATTTTGACCTTCTTTTTTGAAGCACTTGAAGATGATTGTAGTGACTTTGCTTGGTTTTTCTTTTTTTCACTCGATTCAGTCGGTCTCGCAGCTTCATCTTCAGAGCTTGATGAAGAAACTACAGCTTTAGATGAATGTTTCAATCTGAAAAAATAAAAGTGATTGTTAAATTAAATCGAGCTAATAATATTTTTGCAGAGACTTAACTACACTAGCGGATATTCATTTAAAGGAATTAAAATATTGATTGGAACTGATTACATTTAAACGACATCATTCAATAATACAGAATAATCTTTAGTATCGACTCGAATCAAAAGATAAATTGAATACTTACGTTTTGCTATGCTTCCTCTTTCTTATCTCACGCGATTCGGTCTGCATTGTTGACTCGTCTTCCGATGGAAATAGTGTTTCGGCGTTGTTAGAGCGATACTTCGACCTGAAATAAATATTAAAACATTTTAACTATGGTATTTAAGTGGTCTATAATATTTGACCCTACTTATCGTTTTATAGTAAGTATTTAAATAAGGTAGAGGTATATTTAAAAAGCATCGTCATTCGTCTTGTTACATACAATTTACTAGCGCAAGCCTCCACGAAATTATAAAATTTTGCACTACTATAAGAATGACGCATAATAACACAACATCATTAAACTATTATTCTTTACCGCTATTCGAATGATCCATAATTTTATTGTTGATATTAATTTAAATTACTCTATTTAATAAACAGTATCATTTATATATTGAAACCTAGAATCGGTTAGCATAACTCTATCAAATTACAATATTTACACTACTATTCGAATGACGAATAATTTTATTGATAATATTAATTACTCCAATGTATAAAAAACAGCAACATTTAAATTATTAGACAACATAATTGAAGCTTCAAAGTAATTAACTCTTCTAGATTATCTATTCGAATAAATCAATAATAAATAAACATTCATCAGCTCAGAACCCACAACCTAGCTTCATAGGGTGGGTACTAACGAATCGACTATTCGATCGTAATGATGCTTACACAATTTAATAAGTACATTTGGTTAATAAGATAGACACTTACATTTTTTGATGATGATCCTTCAGCTTAGGAGATGAGGAGATGGTTGTAGACGAGATAAATGATGCACTAGATTCGCTAATCAACCGCTTAAGTACGCTCTAATCCACATGAATATCTTCCCTATACGGAAAGTATTTACATGATTTTAAAATAGGTCTTACCATGTATCAGCAGTAACCCTTTTAAGCGGTGTAATCTTAAACTTCTGCGTTAACGCTTAGTCTTAAAGGGGAACGATGATTTTGCATAGTTTAATACTATTGTTTTGCTTGGCCAATACAGATTTACTAACTAATATTACTTCACGATTGGTTTTAGTTTGTAACCTATTGTACGAAATAAAATAAAAACGTTTATTAGTTTTCATATACGGGACCAACAAACAGACATACTTACTTACCTCCAAATTCAGTGTATGTGCATACAAATGCAAACATTGCAAAACATTGAGACTCATTTAGCATAGACATCTTTCATATATGGTTAGGACTCATATTAACGATCAAACGTTTTTACTAACCGATATTAAACCTTGTGGTTTCTTTTTCATACTTAAAAAATAATATAAATAACAAAAAATCGGGAACATTTAACGATTAGTATTCATGCAATACATTGGTAAGCAGTTCAGTAATGTCGGTGAGTGTTTATTTTATTATACTCGTTATTATTTAATAATAATCGATATCCATGCCGATGAGCGGACAGCTGAGTGGTTAGAGAATCAGGCTACAAAGATTGAGGTTCCAGGATTCGATCCCGTTGAGACAGATATTATGTATGAAAAATATGAAAGTTTGTTCTTGAGCTTTGGGTGTTTAATAAATATGTAAAGTGTTTAGTATTTAAGTAGGTATATATTGCAAGGCTCCGACGTCGTAGCCAGGTCTACTTCAACTTATTTTAAACTTCTAGGTTAATGCGTGAGTAAGCATGGGTTCTTGCGCTCTGATCCAACTTTATCTTTCTTATTACCAATAAAATATAATTTTAAGCTTTTATCCGTACATTCAAACTCATGAACTATCATCTAGCTACATCACTCAAGCCTTCGGAGACAGCTGTTCAGGCAATGTCCTAGAAACACTTTGTTTCTTTCAATTTTAAATCAAGTTCTAAATCCAAATTAAGTACAAATATTAGCATTACCTACCAGCGAATAGATTTGTATATACAAACTTTTGTATATAAAAACTCAAGTTATCACAATATCTATCTATATAAGTATGTTTATCCGTCAGCTAGTAGCTGTAACGTAAGCTTAGCTTACTTTAGGCCTAGGTTAATCGGCATCAATTGTCTCTGATATTTATTTATATAGTAATAATCCAATGCAAGCTTTATTGTAATACTCGATTTTTAATGTTAATATCGTTTAGTCATGAATTATTTTGTTATCGATAAATTACGATTAATTGTTATCAGACATCGATTTTACTGACAATTATTTGGTTCAAAAATTTTGAATGTCTTTTCTTTACAGGATACAGAAGATTTCTTTAATTTTGTACCAGCGGATCAGCGTGCTACGCATGGAGCGGAACAAAGATCTACCACTCACGATGCCGCTTCTCGCGAGAGAACCAGAAGCGAACTACCATATTCTTCATACATAAAAAGAACTGTAAAACATGCGACAAAAATAATTAAAATTGAAATTTATGACGCCAAGAACCCACCGAAATCTGAACATTCAATATGTACTTGTGAAGCAGAAATCTGCGCCCAATATGTTGTGAAGGGTATATTATTTGATGACGTATATAGCGCAACTAAAGATATCATAAGTAAAATTCAGGATGATATGGATTTGAGAATAACTAAAATGTGCTAGTTAAGTATAATAATGTACTACTATATTGTCTACTTATTAAAAATAAAGCAGTTAATGTAATATGATATGTTTTATTTATAATAATTCAGATGGTTAACTATAACGTTAATAATCTTATATAATTACGAGTCTGAACGCTGAATAAATAAATTTAGACTTCAATTTAGAATTACGTAATTAAATTACTATTCAAGAATCAAATGAAATAAATAAGTTTCTGCGTAAGACACGTAATATAACATAGTCAGCATAGTAACTGGTAAGCAAGGTAGGTCTGTTGCATAGTGGTGTGCAGCAGATTCTGCTCTAGGGTAGGCTGGATACTTTTCTGATGGAGCTTTCAGTCCAAATTGAATACCTAGTAGAATGGACAACGGTTATTTAGTCTCATGAAATATGCCTCACTGATGTTACACAATAATTATAACATATTACCTATTTAATATCTTACCCGTTTCGTGCTTCAAAAGCAGCTTATTGAATTATATTAAGCAATTTATCGTGAAACATATCGAAACCTTCCATTAAGTATTCTCTTCTTACAATAAATATATAAACAAAAAATTATTGATTAAATAAAAAAAATAACAAAATTGAATCCCTGTTTCATATTATAGCATCGCTAGTGAAAGATGACGGCTTAAAAACTCGGTCTCACCTGAGCCGTTGTTTATACTACGTCTCAATGATTCGTCAAACAACTCGCCATTATCACGAATGCACTAGCTTGCATTTTCTCTATTGCTAATAAAGAATTAATATCGTAAGTATTTGAATGATAAATATGATTGTATAAAAAAATGTTGACTTAATATATATGTTTGCTCCATAACCAAAGACATCAGAGTGTACCTATTAGAACTAAAATTTAATTGAAGTAGTTTTTGATTGAAGTAGTATTTGATTATCGGATTGTACTATAATTATATGCTCAACAGATAATTCGATTGACATGTATAAATATATTGATTCATGATCAGTAATCATTATAACATATAATTGGGGGATCGATTTTAATTATAAATATCAGTGCATTTTATTTCACTATTCAAAGTTCGTAAATAAAGCAAGACTAGTATTTGTGATCGAGGGTGTTTGTGGCGGTTCTGGCTCAGAGTGTATTAGAACTAGAATTTAATTGAAGTAGTTTTTGATTGAACTAGCACTTGATTATCGGATTGTACTGTAATTATATGCTCAACAGATAATTCGATTGACATATATTAATGTATTGATTCATGATCAGTAATCAATATAACGTATGATTGGGGGATCCTGGATCTCGTTTGATCCAGGTCCCCCAATTATACACTACTCACGGGACGCTTTATTTGGCTGTTTTCTAAATTTATTTGGGCCATGCTCAGTGGGTCGCATGCGGCCCTCGGGCCGCATGTTGACATGAATGCTCTGGAGGCTCTGGATGCCAAACAAATAAACAAACAATTAACACCCAACAGCAGATATTTGTATATACCTAAGAACTATAAACAGAAACAGTGATGGTAGTAAATTTTAAGTTTTGCACTTACATACATACTGATCTAGTGGTAGGTCTATTGTTGACGAACGTGATAACAAATTTCGCACGCCTTCATATCGCCTCGATAGCCGTGATCGTCTAGTGGTTAGGACCCTACGTTGTGGCCGTAGTAACCCAGGTTCGAATCCTGGTCACGGCAGTGAACAACACTGTCATGGCGGGGCGTTCTTTTTGTATTTTTTTCTTGGTTGAGTGATCATTTTTTTTTCCTCTTTACATTAATTTTATTCAATGTCTTAATTTTTTTCTCCTTTTCACTTTTTTTTTATTGTTTGCGATACTATACTCAACACAAAATTCTTTTAATTTTATTTTTATTCTTCAACATAAACCGACAAAAAAAAATGTTGTGAAGTGCTCCTGCCATCTAGTGACGAGTAGCAAAATTAAGACAGCATATTTGCTTACAGCGCCACCTAGCGGTATACTTTGTTAACACGTAAAGTAAATAGGGACCAAATTTTTCTCGCGGAGCTGAGCTATTAATGGGGCGTAAAGCTTGTTGATCATCACAACAGGTGGCGCTAGTAGTCATAAAATGCGAATGTTTTGCTTTATACTTTGTTTTTCTTTTGATCGTTATTCCGATCCGATGCCGTCTTCTCTATTATGCCTGGATGCGTTCTTTGCAGTGGCGTTCTTTGCAGTGGCGTGCTTTGCTTTTCAATTAGCTGTTATTTATAAATTGTAGGAAACGTTGTTTGGTGGCAATTAAATATTGTGTGAAGATGATGAAGAATGTTGCTTACCTAATGGTTAATCGAATTAAGTAAAGTAGTTTGAATTTACACTAACGAACAAAATGTATAAATAGGTACATTACACTAGGTAAATACAATAGGTGGGGGTGGTAGGACCTTGTGCAAGGTCCGTCCGGATCGCTACCACCATCTTACTCACTAATACCACTGACAAGCAGCAGTGCTTGCACTGTTGTGTTCCGGTGTGGAGAGTAAGACAGCCGGGGAAATTACGGGCACAAGAGGCATTTCATCTAAGTCCTCTAGGTTGGCAACTCGTTGGCAATTCTTTGGTGTTGCGGGTATCCATGGGCAGTGGTGATCACTTACGATCAGGTGACCCACTTGCTCGTTTACCTCCCTTCCTTTTGATGTAAAAAAAGGTACATAAACAAAAAAGAGCAGAAAACTGATGCAAAAGGAATCAACATTTTTCTTACAAAATTGTTAAAATGTTCAAGTATGTGTCCTTATTGTGTAGACAGATTTTTCACCAAATTTCTATTGGTCTATGTAAACTATGAGCACTTAATTATAGGTACCTATTTACCAATGCCTATCTACTTTTTCTTCTGTTAATAGTAATATACATATACTCACAACAATTTGAATCTTTATCAAACCCGCAACTTAGTTTAACAGTCAAATATTTCCAATCCAAAGTTTGATAGGTATTTCTACATTATTTCCATTGAAAAAACCATTTCATTCCTTTCAAAGTTCAGAAAGCAATTCTTATTAATTTATACAGAAAATGGCGACTAGTCTAATATTCGAATTTCATTAACCAGCGATTATTCTAACATCAAACGGCTTTAATACGTCTTCTAAGACGACTTATGAACCTTCCAGAACGTTCATTTGAAATATTTAAACCTTAACAACTCCCACAGAAATACAAGGTTCAAATACAAGGTCTCATAATTATTCCGGATTATTTTAGCAAGTGGTTGGAGTTGTTTCACCCTTTAAATGTTGCTGGGTACAGGCCTCCTCTCAGAATGAGAGGGCTTGGGCTATAGTTCCCACGCGGGCCCAGTGCGGATTGGAAACTTCACACACACCATTGAATTGTTTTACAGATGTGTCCTGTTTTCGTTCAGCGAAAAGCTCATGGTAAATTTCAAATGTAATTTCGCATATAAATTCTGAAAACTCAGAGGTGCGAGCCCGGGATTCGAACCCACGACACGACACGGCTCATTGCAATTGTGCTTGACAAAATCCTACTAATATTATAAACTAGCTGTTGCCAGCGACTTCGTCTGCAAAGAATTCGTTTATCGCTATCCCACGGGAACTACGCAATTTTCCGGAATAAAAAGTAGCCTATGTGCTATTCCAGACTTTTCTCTATCTATGTGCCAAATTTCATCCAGATCCGTTGGGCTGTTCTGGCGTGATTGAGTAACAAACAAACATCCATCCATCCATCCATCCATACTTTCGCATTTATAATATTAGTTAGATTAGATGCGAAAATTTGTGACGATGTGAGTTAGTGAGTGTGTATGTTTGTTCTTTCTTCACGCTGAAACGACTGGACGGATATGGATGAAATTTGGAACGAAGACAGCTGGTACCGTAGATTGAAAAATGGGCTACTTTTTATTCTGGAAAATTACACAGTTACCGCAGGATAGCGATAAACATGTCAAAGGTCGTAGCTGCCTAGAATCACAACGTATATCACTAATACTATCAACAATCAGTTCTTAAGTTCTTAAATAAGTTTAAGTGTTTATCCGTTGCCTGGTACCCATAGCACAAGCTCTGCTTAGTTTGGGACTGGGTCAATTGGTGTAATTTGTCCCAAGATACAATACAATACAATACAATACAATAACTCTTTATTGAACACCACATATAACAATCAAAACAGAAAAAGGTATACAGAAGTAGATATTTATTTATTTATTATTTATTTATTTATTTAGTAGAATTCTACGCGGACGAAGACTCGGGTAGAAGCTAGTATTTCCATAATATTAATCGATGTTCAAAGTGAACCGCGTCAAAGGCGGGACTAAATTTTGAAATACTTATCAATTTATATAATACTTAACAATTTATATAATACTTAATAATTTATATAATACTTAACAATTTATATAATACTTAACAATTTATATATAATACTTAATAATTTATATAATACTTAACAATTTATATAATACTTAACAATTTATATAATACTTAACAATTTATATGAAAAATCTTCAGAAGGGTGTTCAGTCAAAGTAAAACAACCGCTTCCTAAAATATTCCTGAATAATTCTAAGAGACCATGTATTTTATTATTTGCAAAGGATTATCAACCTTAAGCAGAACATTTGGCTGATACGCACGCTCTTAACTACCTAGAAATACTTAACGAAAAAAACTCATTATTAAAGGTCAACACACTAACCTTTCCAATTACTGTACAACGCTAGGAAACCTGCAATAAACGAGGCATTACGCTAATCCGATGTTTTCGCCCGCATGCATACTTCATGCGCACGGAATTACGGAGATAAAGCACGAGCTGTAATTACTGAGTACCAACACAGTACACAGATTTTATGAAATTACTAGGTTTCTTCTCTTGTTCTTCCATGCTAGTCTGGGTGGGAGTAGAGAAAAAACATAAGAATGTAGATAAACACCTATTAAATTGTTTAGTGTTTATTTTTAGCTGTTATATTATTTGTAATTAATCATTATTTTCAACGTATCTATGTATGTATCACCCTATGGTCCCAACGGAAGACCAGCGCTGGCTGCAAGGCCAGCACATGCTGAGTTAGGACCATTTTGTGACAATTTATGTATCTGAATGTAGAATGTGTTTATTTATTTAATATGTGATTGTCATAAATAAACTTTTTTCTTTCTTTCTTTTTCTTTATTTCTAAACGTATTTTTCATACATGTATAATTTCTGTCAGGATCGATCTCGAGACATCAGGCTTCGGATCAAACGGAATATTATTAGGTAGCTAGCTTCTGCCCGCGACTTCGTCCGCGCAGAATTAAATTTAAGAACTGATGTGATGTTGATAGTTATATTCTGCAATAATTAGTTTCGACGCTAGGTAGCTACGACCTTTGGCATGTTTATGGCTATCCCGCGGGAGCCATGCAATTTTCCGGGATAAAAAGTAGCCTACGTGTTAATCTAGGGTGCCAGCAGCTATCGCCGTTCCAAGTTTTATCTAATACATCCAGTCGTTTCAGCGTGAAGAAGGAACAAACATACACACTCATATTATCGTCACAACCATCCATCCTCACAAAACTTTCGCATTTATAATATTAGTGAGATTGTATCTGTTTCTTTATAAGTAGGTATTTGTACAATAACCCCCTTATTCATAAACGCACTATAGGCCTCTGTTAACTTAGTAATCGTTTGTCCTTATCTGTCACTTTGACATTTACCTTTCACAGATAAGGACAAACGATTACTAACTTAGCAGAGGCCTATAGTGCGTTTATGGATAAGGGGGTAAGTCATTTACTTAAAGGGTTTACATGTACAGGTGGCGGCACGTAAGTTTAAAGTGGAGTACGCCCGCCCTCGTCCCCTGCACTCCCCCGCGATGCCTTATTTTCGAATACTGCGCATCAACGCTAGACTTACGTGCCAGCACTTGTATGTATACATGTAAACCCTTTAAGTAAGTAAATGATTTATTCTACAAATACCTAAAAATATCCTATATTATAAATGCGAAAGTTTGTGACGATGTGAGTGAGTGAGTGTGATGTTTGTTCCTTCTTCACTCTAAAACGACTGATCGGATTTGAATAAAATTTGGAACGAAGATAGCTCTGGTACCCTAGATTAAAACATAGGCTATCTTTTACCCCGGAAAATTGCATAGTTCCCAGGGGATAGCCATAAACATGTCAATTGCTAATTCAACGCAGACGAAGTCGCGGGCAGAAGCTAGTATATACATAAAAATGGTGTCGTACTGTTTCCGCACTGCCGCCTGCGCATCGGTACGACACCTTAATTGTGAATTAGCTCCAGCGAGAGGGAGACGGAATAAAAAACGCACTATTAACACTTAAAAGGTTTTAGTGTGTACCGAATTTCGTTCGCGAATTTGTGTTAAACCTTCATTCCATTTGCTAATAGTAAGCACCCTAATTACAACAAACCGGATGACTCACGTATAAAAGCCGAAGGAGTGTTCCGACAGTTGTTTCGGACTATTCCGTAGTCCTTCATCAGAGAGCGCTCGCCCCGGCGGCAGCGAAACGAACACTGCGCGCCAACGCTCGCACGTCGCTTGCTCGTGCGTTGGCGCGCGCGGCAGTTTTCTCAAACGGTTCACTAACGTTTGACCTAAAAATTATTGACAAAATGATCATTTGACAAACTTTAAATATCTGATAAACCGTAAACTTTATTAAAAACTTATAAAACAAACCTAACCTAACGTGAGCCACGCATAAAGGTTTTTAGATCTTTTAAAAAGTTCACGGTTTATAAGATATTTAAATTTTATTAAATGATCATTTTGTAAAATGATGCTTCTGTCAATAATTTTTAGGCCAAATGAAAGGACACCTTCTCAAACAGAACTGTCATTCTGTTTGAAAGTAACTTTTTTTAATTTTATATCATGCTAAGATCACCACATCAGTATTCCTATCTTTGTATATACGGTCTTTTTAATGACCAATTCTTTAATAAATTATTAACGACGAATTTAAGTAAAATAAAGGAAAACCGAGAAACACGGGTAGTCTAATTTTTAACCAGCTATTATAAACGCGAAAAAAACTAAAATGCTTGTTTTTTTAAATGTTGTCAATTGTCGGAGCAATTCTTCGGCTTTTATACGTGAGTTATCCGGTTTGTTGTAATTATGTGTGAGTCTCACGGTAGTTTCAGGTTGAAACACCCAGGCCATTTTTAATACTATTGGTTTATAATGTTTATATTTTTAAGAGGGTGCATCCGTGCTGAGCTCGCAACGTCGCATTTTTGGTGATTTTTTGCGATTATTTCACAGAAATTGAATGAAAGTATCAAATGTCCGTCTGTAGTGCACTTCGTTTTTAGTGTATTAATGTGTCCAATGCAATGATTAATCCTGATGGACTTTTATTTTCGTATTAAAGGGATAAAATACTATATCACGTTTAATAAGAAAATAAAAGTCCATCACGATGAATTATTAGCACATAGATAGAGAAAAGTCTGGAATAGCACATAAGCTACTTTTTATCCCGGAAAATTGCGTAGTTCCCGCGGGATAGCGATAAACGAATTCTTTGCAGACGAAGTCGCTGGCAACAGCTAGTATGCCATAAGCCATAAATGTATTATTTGCCATAACTCTTCATTCTTTTTAACTGTTAATTGTTCAGGATTGTTATGAAACAAACCTAACCTAACCTATAGAGTTCTACAGGAGTGCCATTTCAATGCTCCTGAAAAGATTACGATTTTAGGAAAAAAGAGTTATGGCAAATGATCATTTTATAGCAAACATTACATTATGGCATGTGAAATTCGAGTAATTAAATGAAAGGCTCTGTTATTTTTATTACTGTTCTATCTGCATATTTTACTTCAATAATTTGGATGGCTTTTACATTAAAGATAAGATAAGATAAGATTATTTTATTAACTTTTTTTTTTTTTTTTTTAATATTAAAACCGACAAACGGGCATGCGGTGCACCTGATGGTAAGTGATCACCGCCGCCCATGGACAACCACAGCACCATTGGGACTGCTAGCGCGTTGCCGGCCATGCAAGAAGTGGTACATTTCTTTTGACTGGCCTTTGTGTCCTAGTATGTATGTATGTATGTAAACTCTTTATTGCACATAAAAATTTAAAAATACAGAAGTACACAGAAAATAGTACAAAGGCGAACTTATCCCTAAGAACATAGCATACACATACACATACACACATACACATAGACATAGCATCTTAAGCAGAGGGTTGGGTTCGATCCGGGCTTACCTTCGCGGTTTTCGGCATTTATATGCAAAACAATATTTAAAATTCCCATGAGATTTTAGGTGACGGAAAAAAATTGTTGTCAATCAACACTGGGCCCTCATGGGAATAGCCCAAGCGCTCTCATTCTAGGGCCTGTGCCCAGCAGTGGGACGTATATAGGCTGGAGATGATGATGACGACTTTTGGAAGACATCCTTAAATGATGAGTTTGTTGCGTTACCTGAAACAATGAGGAAATAAAATTAAAATACATATTGGTGTAGCTTTTCAGGGTTTTTGCCTATCTTTGTTAAGTTCCCTGTCTTAAATCAGGTTACCTGGAAGAGATAAGTTTGCCTTTGTACAATTTGTCTGTCATAATTGTATTTATTTTTATTCCTACTACTACTAAATGTATTAGTTACACTAAAATCCTTATTTTTATCTGGAGTCAGCATAAAGAGGTACCGCTAGCAAATTTAATTAATAAAAACATCCCCACGTTCATGTTTACACTTTTTTACGTACAATAAAAGTATAAAAACGACGACTGACTGTACCAAAATTCGTACCCAACGTCCACCTAACGTTTCTCTTAATTACTTTTTCGAACGGTTTGAATAAATTAGATTTCGCCCGTTAATTTGCCTAAGCGTAGTAATTATCCGTAAAAAGGCAATCCAACAACCACTGGGGTCGAATTTAATAAAACGTTATTTACTCCAACTCTCATAACGCCCGCGAAAATGGTTAATTTTGCGAAAACCCACAAATGCATAGCAAACCTTTTTTCACAACTCCATTACCTGGCCGCAAAACCTACAACCTTTGCGTTTGCAACATAAAGCACAATTTAAAAAAAAACAACATCGAGCGCGTTCCTTTTCTAAATTTGTTAACGCCAATAAAACAAAACGTATTTGCAGCTGTCAAATTGGATTGGGAACTGGACGCGGCGGTCCGAGGGGTCGAATTGGTTTGGCAAGTTGTGACGGGATTGAATCAGTAAGTTTGTGCCGATTGAGCAAATTGTTGCCATATGGTAATACATAATAACGGGGTTTACGGAAATGTGGTTGGAATGAATGAATTCGAGAGTACTTAGGGCTTCAATAATATAAGCAAAGAAAGACTGCAGCAAACCGAAGCAGGTAAGTACCATTGAACAAATTGATTCCTCGCCCTCTGTGGAACCCTCTCACAGTAGATGTCATAGTGATGTTAGTTTTTTTTTGCTGACTCACCTACATATATGCGTACCTTCAACGCTTCAATCTAACTAACCGACCAACCGTCGAAGAGTTCCCTCCTGCGTAGACACATATGTCCATTTTGTGTTGCAAGTGTCCATGTGTCGTTCACTTACCACTACCACCAGGTAACCCACTTGTCCGTTTTCCTTCATTGCCGTATAAAAAATATATTTATAAAATAACTAACTTCCATGCTGGTCTGGCAGCAAAGAAAAAACATAGAATGTACCAGTTGCTTCTCTTCCGGCGCAGATGGTAAAAGCCCATCGATCGACAGGGCAAAAATCTTAAGAATATATGTTATAGGCGATGCGCCAAGCAACCTATCAGTATTTTGATTCCTCTTTCCAACTATACGCCCACAATCTAACACACATGCTAAGTGTGACCTTAGGCTCTGTCACCCTGTCTACCCCGTACAGAGTTCATCTCATATTCAAAGATGTTTCTTAACCTAGCCCTGATAACTTTGTAGTATCATCCAATCACGTATCGGTAGCATCATTTCCTGGATCAAATCCACTCTACACCCTTTCTTCTAAGTGATGTACCGGATATCCCAATCCGTATCCGTAACCGCGGATAAAGGAGTAAAAGAAAAGAACTCCATTACACTGAAGAGAATTTCATCAAATGTAAGCATCAACAATTTTTAAAGACTATCATGCATTACGGGGCAGACAGAGACTAAGGTAACGAGACCTTTAGGTGAAAACACATTTTTAGGCCACGTTCAGGTTGTGGGCGTATAGGTGTAAAGAGGAATCAAGATAGTGATTTGAAATTTCACGCAGACGAAGTCGCCGGCATCCGCTAGTATAAATATAAGATGTCGTTAACAGAGGCCTTAGCATGTGGTGTTAATACGACTCGATACCGATTCAGTTTAGGTTCGCTCGCTGTCAGATCCGTCCGTACTAAAGTCATTTACCCCCTATTCATAAACGCTATATAGGTTTCTGCTAACTTGGCAATCGTTTGTCCTTATCTATCACTTTTACATTTACCTTTCACAGATAAGGACACACCATGGCTAAGTTAGCAGAAGCCTATGGAGCGTTTATGACTATCTAAGGGGGTTAGTATTTAGTTCAGTTTTTAGATGTCAAGCTAAAACCCGAACTGAATCGTAATTGAATCGCATTAAGACGTCATAAAAGATAATAAAAGATGAGGTTCATAATCCGTATCCGCAGAAATATTATTTTACTAGCTTCTGCTCGCGAATCCGTCCGCGTAGAATTAGCAATTGATATGTTTATCGCTATCCCGCGAGAACTATACAATTTTCCGGGATAAAAAGTAGCCTATGTTTTAAACTAGGGTACCAGCTATCTTCGTACCAAATTTTGTCCAAATCCGTCCACTCGTTTTAGCTTGAAGAAGGTACAAACATACACACTCACTCACATCGTCACATCGTCACTCACAAACTTCCGCATTTATAATATTAGTAGGATTAGTAGGATAGGATCAATCCGCCACCCGGTCACATCACTACTTCCGATACACCCGGAGTCTTATTCAAAGGATTCTTATTTAAAACACTTTCACGCTACCCTACAAAGATCATTTACATACATTGGAGTGTCCGGAAGGGTTCATTGGGATAAGGTTCCATCTGGCCGGTCTGCCGCGCGCGTTACACCCTTATCTGTTTTATGGGGGGCGCAAACGAGGGACGGGTATATACGGCCTTAAAAATTGTTGATTTTTTGTGGGTAGTTGGCCGTTGTTTAGGTCATGTTTAGATATTGAAAGCCACTCGATGTTTTTTTTCCTTTTTTTTTTTGTGAATAGGAAGGCAAATGAGCAAGTGGGTCAACTGATGGTAAGCGATCACCACTGCCCATAGACACCCGCAACCCCGGAGGGATTGCAGATGCGTTGCCAACCTAGAGGACTTAGATGAAATGCCTTCTGTGCCCGTAATTCCCCCGGCTGTCTTACTCTCCACACCGGAACACAGCAGCGCAAACACTGTTGCTTAGCGGCAGGATTAGCGAGTAAGATGGATATCGAGTGAGATAAAGTATGTTTTAACCCCCGATGCAAAAGGAGTGTTATAAGTTTGACTTCGACTGTGTGTGTGTGTGTGTGTGTGTCTGTGGATTCGTAGCTCTCAAGCGGATGGACCGATTTCAATGCCAGTTTCCTTGCGGTGGTTTTTAGCCATGTTTGTAGCTCTTTTCAAAATAATGTAAGGCATTTTTGGCATAAAATATAATTATTTTTTATTAATGCGTGGCGTGGGGGGTTTTAAAATTTTTAATAACATGTTTTTTGTAAAATGGAGCGCATTCCGCGTGCAATTGTTATTCGGCACCTCTCGTGCCAGTAATTTCACCTGCATTCCTACTCTTCTCGCCGGAACACAGCAACGCAAGCACTGCTTGGCGGCAGGATGATCCGGGCGCACCTTACATAGGAACCTACCGCCCTTAATACCTTAATTCTTGACAGTATTCCTTTACTAATGAAATCAAACAGATCATTCCCACCTTGCCCCAAGGAGGCAATTACCTTCGTCTGAAAATTGTGTAAGTGCACTTAACCGGTTCGCTTATTTCCCCGGGGTAATCCGGTATTACCCCACGGGTAAATATGGGGAACACCGGGTAACATGATTAGTGCGATTGGCTTCGCGCTTTCTTTTGTTTCTACTCGTACGATGACGTGTGGATTCGTCTAATACTAAGATGCAGGGAGCGTAAATTTGGTGCGGATGACGTCATTATGACGTAAATATTATAATAAGATACCTCAAAAGGAAAAAACGGAACCCTTATAGGATCACTTTGTTGTCCGTACGTCTGTCAAGACCCTTTTTCTCAGGAACGCGTAGAGGTATCAAGCTGAAATTTATATCAAATACTCAGGTCTACTGCCCCTTGGAGCTGTGAAAAAAATCAAACTTTTAAACCAACGAAATCAAAAGATACAGCCGTTTATGCTGCAAATTTCAGCAAATTTCCGACTCTCAAGGGAATCAAAACCTACAGGGTACTTCCCGTGAACGCAGAATCTTGAAATTTGGTATGAAGGTAGTTCTTATAGCACAGATTAAGGAATAATTGCGAAAACCGTAAATATGTATGTATGTCTGTATATATCAGTGACCAATATAAAGTGACCCCTCACTGTGTGTGTACATTTTGCTTTGGAGCAGGGCTCAGCTTTCACTGGTTTATAGATCTTTCTAGATAATGGTACGGAACCCTCGGTTGGCGAGTCCGATTCGCACTAGGCCGGTTTTTTTTTTATTGTCTCTAACAATCTTCTTTTTAATGACAATAACCTGTCAATCTGTATGTAATTTGACGTCATTTGCCTGTCATCGGCACCAAAGTTACGCCAGATGAAATGAAGTCGGTGATTAGAAACAAAATTTTCAGACTCGGTAATTGATTGCCATTACTAAGAAAAATTATTATTGGTCACGAAAAACACACCGAACTAAAAGCGATCAAATCAATAAAACACGAATGTTCAAACATAACCATACCTTATCTACCAAAGTAACACAAACCATAAATATCAAGTCAATTTTACCATTAAACATGAATAATGCCGTAGAACATAATGACTGAAATTAGTTCCCACCATCATTTATGTAAAACTGATCGATAAAGGTGGCGTTCCGAAGCGAGCGTCAACGGCGTCATTAACGCTGCGACCTTGACGCCACGACAGAGCGTAAGAAGTGTTTAGTGTCCCCTCTACTGTAAGTTTTTGACGCGAAAAACGTCTCAAAACGTGTTTGCGTTAAAGTCTCTACTATGGGCAGTTGGCGGTAATAGCGGAACAAAACGATAGGACATGGAAAAAAAAACTAAACGACACTGAAAACTAGAGCACAGAAAAATCCGAAAAGTAAATCTATGGCCCGGAACTTAACTTTTTGGATTTTTCTGTGACTGGTTTTCAGTTCCGTTTAGAAATTTAATTTCTTACCGGTACCACCGTAAAAATAAACATAAAAAACCTAGAAGTATTCTTGATTCATTCACAAGGAAAGAAAACGAGCAAGTGGGACACCTGATGGTTTATGTAAAGTTCCCAATCAGCACTGGACCCCGCATGGGAACTAATATAACCCAGCCCTCTCATTGTGAGAGGAGGAGAGGAGGCCTGTGCCCAGCAGTGGGACGTATATAAGCTGGAGATGATGATGATGATGACCGCTAGTAGAGCGGCCTATTTTTCAATAGTAGTTGTTGTTCATCAAAAAAATTACACAATGCGCTTCAGATTAATAAAGAACACAATTAAAATATTTGCACTTTTTGAGCGCAGCGTTACTGACGCCGCGTCAATGCCGCACTTTGACTTTGACGCTTAGCTTGGAACTCTTTAAATGAAACATCTTTTACGTATTTCCCTTATACAGGATGAGTTTACATTTTCAGGATCTTTAAGATTTTAAATGCAAGGGGTGTGTATTAAAGGACCACTCAACAAGGAAATCGATGAGTTGACGGGTGTTTTGTAACGCTTATGGTAGGAAACCTGTCACAAGGGTTAGTTTTTTTCTCCATTGGAAAATAAGTAGTTTAGGGATTGCCGACTGCCTGAGGCAGCCGCTGCGAGAGTTGAGCATATGCTTGTGAAAAAATCCCATATCCCACGGGAATTTTGTACAATCGGTCCTTGTCATTTTTGTCTAGGTTCCTACATGATTAAGGTCACAGTCAGGATTTATCCTTTTGTATGCAGACTAGCGACCCGCGCGTCTTCGCACGGTATATTATGCATGTATTAGGTATACATATAAACCTTCCTCTTGATTCACTCTATCTATTAAAAAAACCGCATCAAAATCCGTTGCGTAGTTTTAAAGATTTAAGCATACATAGGAATATAGGGACAGAGAAAGCGACTTCGTTTTATACTATGTAGTGATTTATTATGATAGTTTTACTTTTAAATTTTATGTAGGGTATACAATTCAAAATCCTGTTAAGACCCCGCAATACTAATCTTAAAATCACAGTAAAATTTGTATTTTTGACACTTTTTACACTCCGTGTACTGCAAACTGCCTTAGAGAGAATGAGAAGGAAATGTTTGGGGGTATTTTTCTATGCATCTGACTCTACCTAACCCTAACTTTGAATCCATAGAACCTTGTGATTCCCGTCAGGTGCATGCAAGCATACAAGACTCCTAAGTAAATGGGGCGCGGCTGACACGGCCCATTTGAGCTGACGATGGCTTCCGAGCCATAGGTCCCGCGTTCAATTCCGTGCTATGAACATGCGTGGAAGGGAATCTATCCAATTTGTATGATTGCAAGATTTTCGAGGCTATTAATAGGGTACAGGGTAGTATAATTTCTACTAATATTATAAATGTGAGTTTGTTTTGTTTGTCACGCGTAAACTACTCAAAAAGTATGGAGATAGACCCAGCCATTTAGGCTCTAGAGCGTGTCAAAGAAATATACATAAATACACTCGAAAAACATAACCCTCCTTCTGGCGCAGTCGGGTAATAAACGCTCAATGCAATTATTCAACAGCACGCACACACCGAACCTCTTTTATATCTGGGGGCATGGCAGTGCCCCCGCCAAGACGAAAATAAAGGCGGGGCACTACATAACTTCTCGAACCGTTTCGTCGTATTTTCAAACCCATCGTCCCAGTTGACATATTGTCACCACAAAAGCGTCAAAGTTTTTGAAGTGAAAAGTTCTTTTGCGGCTTTGAGTACTTTTTGGGAAGGGCAAAAAATGTTAAACTTGCGTAAGGCGTAAGACGGAGGGAGTACCAGGATATCAGATCCTCTAAGAGCTTATTTTGAAATACGAATGGACCGCTTTCGATTTTTGAAGTGTTTTTTGTTGAGCCATGGAGCAAAAGTACTAGGGCGTCTGTCAATATAGATAATTATGTACGTTTTTTTTTGTAAGCGGCCTGTACGGTACGCGTCTTGAGCGTCTTGGAGGTTACAACATTAAAATCTAATCTAAGCTGCTGTTTTCACTTCTGCCGGCACTCCCGGAGTGCTACCCGTCGCTTTTTTTTTCAAGCCGTTAAAACTGAAATAACCGAAAGTTGCACGAATACAGTCCCTTTGCCAAGGGATTACTGTATTTGTTTTTACAGTGACATATAAATTTGGGCTATCCTTATCATTTGGCTGCCTTGAATTTATGTGACGTATCCCCCTCTTTATTTATGGGTGGTGTCGATACTAAAATGCAACAATTACTTTGAACATTGCTCGCCTTTCGGTTTTCTACAGGCTAAAATATTTCCATGCTGGTCGGGTGACCAATTGCTTCTCTTCTCGTGCAGATGGTAAAATATCATCGATGGAATGGGCGAAAATCTACTCTCTTTAATCACTATTTTGATTCTGCCTACCCCGCAAGGGATAAAGACTTGATTTACGTATGTATGTATACATACATACATACATGCATACATATCGTCACGCCTCTTTCCCACAGGGGTAGGCAGAGACTACTTTGTTCCACTTGCTACGAACCTGACAAACCTCTTTCGCTTCATCCACATTCATCAATCTCTTCATACATGCTCGTCGGTTTCGGGTACTCTTGACCTGGCCTTTCTCCAAAACGTCCCCAATTTGATCACGGAACGTCCGCCTAGGCCTTCCCCTCCCAACGCACCCATTCACACTCCCCATATAAATCTGTTTAGTTAATCTTCTTTCATCCATCCTCTCTACGTGACCAAACCAACTAAGCATACTTTTTTCTATCCTAGTCACTATGTATGTATGTGTGTATGTACCCAAAAGGCGCAACCAACAGCATTTGTACTGTATTGTATTCAAATCACCCCTTATCCGGGTTAGGTTACCTTATTTACCTATCTAGAGTAAATAAAACCAAATCAAATGTATGGGAAGCACCCTCACATGATCGATGGCACTGAGCAAGCTTGTCTACATTACGCGATTTGCCTTACAATTCACTTTTGATGGGTATCTGTATAGAGCTGTTATTACCCTCGGATTTTTTATTCGAAAATTTTCGTATACGTTTGGTCAAACGTATACATAATATTATAGAGAACTTTGCATCAGGTAAGTAACTGAATTTACGCGTGTTGTCACTCACATGTCTAGATATAAATAGAAACGAATGCCTCAATCTGATTGACTTGAAATTTGGTACACGTAATGTACGCCAGCAAAGCTTGTATTAAAAATTAAAAATTTGACACACTTATTTCCTGTGTTGTTTGTATTTGAGTAAAAAGGCGTTTGTCACTGTCGAGTTTTGCGCTTAGGTAGCTATCGTCAAAGAGTGCCCTCCTGTGGAGAAGCTCCTGACCGGGTCACCAGAACTACACTAACAGCTAGCTTATTACTTAACTCGCTCGCAATCGCCATCGGGTTCATTTTGACAGTTCTTGTATGAATGTGACAGCTGGCTGATTCCGATGCCAATTGTCAGCCCATACATGAACTGTCAAAATGAAGACGATGGTGATCGCGAGCGAGTTACGTTAAGCCTGCTGATTATTGTATTGTCATCTGCCTTACATAAGTATGGAAAATTTAGGCTGAATCGTTTGAAGATATCTGCTTCAAAATTGAGTTGCAACATTCCACCCGGACAAACATATTTGTATAGCAAATTAAATAAAAGTTTGTAAAATATTAGCCAAAAATGTGCTGAGCTGATCTCACCTTATCTTATGATCAGTATGATCACTTATCATTCACCAACGCATCAGTTGGTTTTATTACAAGCTTTTTATTAACTGTTAACGTTCACAGAGGGGTGCTCGTTCCAACACTAATGTACGGTAGCGAAAGTTGGGTATGGCAAAAGAAGCACGAAAGTAGAATAAATGCAGTAGAAATGAGAGCGTTAAGAAGTATGGAAGGTGTATCACTGAAAGATAGAATAAGGAATAGTGTGATAAGGGAACGTGCTGGTGTGAAAGAAGATATAGTGACTAGGATAGAAAAAAGTATGCTTAGTTGGTTTGGTCACGTAGAGAGGATGGATGAAAGAAGATTAACTAAACAGATTTATATGGGGAGTGTGAATGGGTGCGTTGGGAGGGGAAGGCCTAGGCGGACGTTTCATGATCAAATTAGGGACGTTTTGGAAAAAGGCCAGGTCAAGAGTACCCGAAACCGACGAGCATGTATGAAGAGATTGATGAATGTGGATAAAGCGAAAGAGGCATGTCAGGATCGTAGCAAGTGGAACAAAGTAGTCTCTGCCTACCCCTGTGGGAAAGAGGCGTGACGATATGTATGTTTTTATTAACTTGCCCTGTTATGTATGTATTGGCAAGTAAATTATGTTTGTTCGAGTGGAATCTTGCTACTCAATTATGAAGCAAATATTTTCAACCGATTGAGCTGAAATTTTGCATACTTGTGTAAGCCAGATGGCGATACAATAATCTGGTTGTAAAATTTTGGTGGTCCAGCCAGGACCGTCTCCGCAGGAGGGAACTCTTCAACGGTTGGTCCGATTGACTTGAAATTTGGTACACATATGTAGGACGGATGACAATGCAAGTACAGTCAACCAAAAGTACAGTCAGCAAAAAATTTTGTATCTAAAATGAAGTTAAGGGGGGTAATATCCTCTCTATAAACACCGAACCCCATTCATCCTTGAGGGTTCCGAGCGATCGAACCCCTTTGTTTTGTTCACCTCCTCTTACACATTCAGCCGGAAAATTATGTTAACATTACATTGACATTCTGTTTTTGTATCTGTCCGTGATATTCTAGTCCCTTTGAAATAATAATGGATGCCATTGATTTGTTTTTATAAAGAGGTTTCTTTTTAAGGTGTTGTTTTTGACGTGATAACGTCTTATAAATCGACTAGCGACCCGCCCCGGCTTCGCACGGTATATTATGCAAGTATTATACATAAACCTTCCTCTTGATTTACTCTATCTATTAAAAAAACCGCATCAAAATCCGTTGCGTAGTTTTAAAGATTTAAGCATACATAGGGACATAAGGACAGAAAAAGCAACTTTAGTAGCGACTTCTGTAGTGATGATGAACGCTGGCTGCGCTCAAGAAAAAGCATGACTCATTGTCGCGTTCCGCGTTACGTCAGAGTGTGCAGCGAGATCGCGGAACAAGCGATAGAGAGGCACGATCTTCTCGCGTGACGTCAGAGCTAGCAGATCGAATATGTTTCTTTATGACGTTATCACGTAAAACTATCGTCCGTAAACCGACTTTAACAGACAATCGGTGTTTGGTTTAGTTTATTTAGTTGTCTCTAGAGATAGTTCTAGTTGTCTTAACTGTCAGTTATGTATGATTCCGTCTCTATTTATTATTACGAAACAGACAGAGACGTCATCATACATAACTGACACTTAACAGAGTGAGATTACAAAGTCTCTGGCGGCAGTCTGTTAGTATGTTTTTATTTTTAGGGTTCCGTACCTCAAAAGGAAAAAAACGGAACCCTTATAGGATCACTTTGTTGTCCGTCCGTCCGTCTGTCCATCCGTCTGTCAAGACCCTTTTTCTCAGGAATGCGTGGAGGTATTAAGCTGAAATTTATATCAATTACTCAGGTCCACTGCCCCTTGGAGCTGTGAAAAAATCAAACTTCTAAGCCAACGCAATCAAAAGATACAGCCGTTTATGCCGCAAATTTCCGCAACTCCCGTGAATGCAGAATCTTGAAATTTGGTATGAAGATAGGTCTTATAGCACAGATTAAGGAATAATTGTGAAAACCGTAAATGTGTATGTATGTCTGTATATATCAGTGACCAATATAAAGTGACCCCACACTGCGTACATTTTGCTTTGGAGCAGAGCTCTGCTTACACTGGTTTATAGATATTTATAGATAATGATGATACGGAACCCTCGGTGCGCGAGTCCGACTCGCACTTGGCCGGTTTTTTTATCTTTCGAATTATACTTAAGGTAGTATTAATTTTGAGAAAACCTTCGGTTCGATTTTTAATTAATTAATTTATTGCAAGTTAAATAATTCAAAAAGTAAGAAATATTCGGCACGCTAGTCGACGACTAATACTACGTTACTCGCTAATCCTACCTCCAAGCAGCAGCGCTGCACTGCTGTGTTACAACATAGAGAATAAGTCAGTCGGTAAAATTACTGACACATGAAGTGTACCATCTTAGCCCTTCAGCCTGCGGTCATCTCTAGGTGGTTGTCCTCACTTCTCATCAGGTGACCCGCTTGTTGGTTTCAGCCGCTATTCATTAAAATAAAAAGAGATCGTTTATATGTTTTCCGCAGCTTAAATAGACAATACCGTCCGAACAAAGAGACCCTAATTCCAAGAATATCATCAGAACATTTTAAATTAAGATTACATACAAAACGTAAACCAATCTTGGGACAGGCCCCCGGAGCGGAGGAAAATTAAAAGAAAACATGTTTAAAAAAAAACTGTTACTAAAAGATAATGGAAAATGTTTTATGAAATATATTTCTTATCTGTGAGAAGAAAAGCTGCTCCATTTCCGAATATTCCGAGTCAATTTTATCTGCTTAAAAAGTATTGATGTTTGTGGAAGAGATCGGCAACCGTTTTTTTAACGTCCGAGAAAATGTGAATAGAATAGAATAGAAACACTTTAGTGTAGGTATAACTGTGTAGTGTACATAAGGTGATAACAGATAATATTGGTTCCAACAGTTTATCTGTCAAGGACATACAATAGGTATTAATTAATTATTAATTATTATATGTATTATTAGTACATAATTTAGAAATTCGTTATTGTTATAAAAAGCTAATTAACCAATTCTTAAGGGTAATTTTAAATTTGTGATTTGTAGTTTATACGATTTATTTCAAACCTGCTAGGTTTTTGGCCGTTAGACAAGTTTCAACACATTAAAAGTTGAAAGCATGGACGACAAACAAAACAACATATACTGGAGAGTTTACATCCTTTCGAATTTAGTTTCAATACAAAAATTCCTCAGCAGAATTTTAAAAAACTAAACAATATCCGATTTATTACATAATTTAAACTAATATTACTTCAAACAAACTTTCAATTTAGTTCTCCAGTCGCAGCTTTTTAATTCACTTCGAAGATATTTACTTTGGTAAACTTGAGCTCCAGGGAAATCTGACTCCTGTCTAGACCTGACTTGGTATTGTAGCTGTGCATGTATCTGACGCGCGTGACTGATTGACAATAGCATGAATAAGTGATTCTCACGCCATCTGCCAGAATTGCGCTTTAATTGACGCCACTAGCTGCCGATGTAACAGATCATTAATATTGACTGGGCGTCAAATTGCGTGAGGTATTACGCGTGCCGAATGTTTAGGACCCCTGACTTTTGAAATTTAGTATTGATGGAATGTTAAATGATGATGTTACGCGGATTATGAACTTTTTAGCTACGGTACAGAACATCAGAAAACTCTGTTATAATGAATAACCCCAATACCTAGAAAGCTGACTAGATTAAGGGCCTGTTTCACCACTCCTTAACGGTCAGTTACCTATGATGACATCTCTGTCTGTTTCGTAGTAATAAATAGAGACGGAATTCATTTATTTCTATTTGTAAATCACTCATAGTATAAAACAAAGTCGCTTTCCGCTGTTTATCTCTATGTAGGCACCTAATGCTCAGATCTTTAAAACTACGCAACGGATTTCGATGCGGTTTTTTGTAAAGAGATAGGTGATTTGAGAGGAAGGTTTATATGTACAATACACACACAAAGTTGTCGGCAGAAGCGAGTTACATTATATTTTTATGTCAAAACTCAAAACATATGATAAGTCACAAAAAAACTGTCAATTAATGTAGGTAAGTAAATAAAATAAAAACATAATAAGGTAACACATTAAAATACATACATACATGTATGTATATACCGTCACACAAAAAAACAGAAATACATGTCAAATTAAATGTCAAACTAAAGAAAATCCTGAAAAACATTTACAGGGCTGGCTATTTAGATGTAGCCCAACTAACCCAACCATCTGCTGAAATATTCCGGAAAATTTTCAATAGACTATACAGGGTGTATCAGATAGCCCCTAACAATAATCAACTGGTGTATATACCTAACTATAGTTATAGAAGCTAAAAAAAAATATTAAAAAAAATTGGAGTAATTTTTTTTTATGTTTTCTATAGGAATGATTACAGTTAATACTACCATTCCTATAGAAAATATAAAAAAAATTGTACTCCAATTTTTTTTTTTATATTTTTTTTAGCTTCTGTAGCTATGGTTATATACCCCAGTTGATTATTGTTAGGGGGTATCTGATACACCCTGTATAGGTCCCAAGCCCTACACTGCTGAGCATAAACAATGAGCCACTTTTCATACCGATTTGTGTGGGAATTATGCCGTTATTTTTGCTCGCCACTGCATTTTAACTGAAGCGTTGAAGGGCAAACATAAAGCGTAGCGCAAAGTTCCCCGCAAATGGGAGCCTCCGTATGGCGGCATTACCCCGAACGTCGGCGTAAATACAATTTTTACCCGCGACACTATCAAAATTCACGGCATGTTTCCCTCATAGCGGCAGGAATATGCGGGGTGGGAATACGGACGGGAACGCTCGGACATGACATGTAATAGAGAAGCTGGAAATATTAAATGTCACATTATTATAAAAACGGGACTTAATCACTTAAATAAAATGTATTTTTGTAAATAAATCGAAATCATACGTTTTATTTACGTGATTAAGTCCCGTTTTTCTTATAATAATGTGTGAAAATCGCGAAAGTTTGAATCGATATATTAAATGTTGATTTTGTCGCTAAATCTGGGTTAAATCTTGTCAATTCTATTGGAACATTACTGGAAATACGTTTTCTAGTATAATTGGGGCATAAATAGAAATTACACTCTAGTAGCACAATCAAAAACATTTTTTTTTTCTGGAATTAATTCTATTTGGCATTAGGTACTCTTATTTTTCACCCCGCTCAGACCTCCCCCTTGACATTCTTGAACGAACAGTATACTTGTAATGTTAAGTATAGTTATCTCAAATATTACAATTGTTTAGTTTAATTATAAAAAAAACTCTAAATTGAGTGAGTAGTGAGTACAAAGTAAAGTTATCATTAAGTTTGTTATTTGGCACATATACAGTACTCATTAATCAGGTATCTATTGCCTGTGCGAGTTGCCTCGCGAGGCAGCCGCATGAAGCATAATGAGTGTACAGGCGGAAAGGGGAATCAAAATAGCGATGGATTGCCTATTTTCTCTCATTCCCTCGATGGGCTTTATTTGGCAGAGACTTTAAATTAATTATAGAGTTCTTTGAGATAGCGGCGTTCGCGCGGAATTTAAGTTAAAAAAAATCGAGTCTCAGTTCTTAAGTAAATTTATTGTTTTTTTTTTCTATTTTTGTGTGAAAATCTTAATGCGGTTCGCACAATACATCTGCTTACCAAGTTTCAACAGTATAGTATTTATAGGTAGTTTCGGAAAAAAGTGGCTGTGACACCTCCAGACAGACAGACATGACGAATCTATAAGGGTTCCGTTTTCTGCCATTTGGCTACGGAACGCTAAAAACGCCGCCGTCCGTACTTTCTTTCCGTGTGTTTCCGTTCAAAGTTTCATCGCCACAATAGGCGTCGTGGCACCGCGTCCCGGTTCTATCCCCCATTGTCCGTCAGAATCTGTCCGAGACGTCTTGTCTTCGCGACGGCAAAGGCTAATCGGACAAGGCATAAGCGGACAACGATTTAAAAAAAAATGTGTAAATAAAACTAAACACGTGCCCAGAACGGTGGAAGTACGGGGCGCGGGGTGGGACGACAAAGCGGACCGAGAGCGGTGCCGAAAGCCGACCGCGGGTAGTGCGCCTGCCGCCCGCACCTCTCGGCCCCCGCGGTCGTCCTACCCCGCGCCCCTGCGCCCCGCGGGCGAGGACTCATTTAAGCGGTCGGTCTATAGAAGACTGACGAGAGGCTATGCTTTTTCCGCTGTACTAAGTATGAAGAAAAGAGATATATTTTATGTTGATTGTACCTTTTTTTTACTTATTACGTAGGTTTCAATAAAAAAAACATTGTATTGTATTTTACGAATGTGTGTGTATGCAAAGCTTTATTGTACAAAAAAAAAAACAAATGAAAATAACAATTACAGAACCAAACAAGTGACATTGTCTGGAATGTTAAATTTTCTCGTTCTGTTTTTGAACTCGTAACATTATCATCAACTTAAAATTAGAGCACTCTAAAATCGGAAATCTTAGGATCTCATGTTATAAGCGATGCGGCTGGCAACCCATCGCTATTTTGGTTCCCCTTTCCACCTATACGCCCATCATGATAAACGTAGTCTTTAGGTCTTGTTACCTTAGGCTTGTTACATAGACGTGATATATGTGTATGCAGGTGTATGTAACAGTGTAACATACCTCTATAATATTGCCATTATTTGAAAAAAATATATATATCTAAAGATAATTTCACTATGTGTGATTAATTAAAGCGACCCCTCTGGGTGGGTAGTGAAATTAAGTTTCCGATCAATCGGCATCGATTTCTACACAAACAACTGTGATTAGTAACGAGTTTAGCTATTTGATAATAGATGGCGTGAAGTTAAACAATTAGCAGGACTTTCAGGGGACATCTGGTGGTATACTTCGTATTTAAGAATAGAGGGCGCTGGCATTGAATAGGAGAATGGACCAATAAATCACGTATATACTTCTGTTGTCAGAGTAAAGGATCCAATTAGATTCGTTTATTCAAATTTCTCCAATCAAATTGCTATTACGCAGGAGTGGAAATTTCAAGGGACATTATGTATAGTTGAGGTGAGGAGAGAGCGTTTCCTTATAAGGTGCGAGTTGACTGCGTAGGCTAGCTCCTTATGTAAAATTACCATATTTAGTGTGAAAGAAAGGGGAAAGCGTCACCTTATAAGGTGCGAGGTCACTGCGTAGGCCGTTTTCTTATGTAAATTACCAAATATGGATAGGAAGTAGAATCTGGCGTTCATGTGAACCCTTTAGTGGGGGTAAGCTTTCGAGTCTATAAAAGGGCTAGCTTTCGAATCCGGGGGGAAGTTTTAACTAAATCTACCGACGCGGAAGTGCTGGCGAATTGCCGTCAGGCTGGTCCAAGATAATTTCAGTCAGAATACACAGCAGCTGAAGAAATTATTCGGTTTTCAGCTGAAATTATTTAGGATTTCATTTCAAACTCGAGCTGAACCGTTAGCAGTTTGAAGACGCGATTAACCAGTGTAGCCAGGCAGGTAACTAAAAGTTTGCATACGTAGTTTCCGGGAATAATAGAAGTAAAATAGTGCGAAACAGGGAGTGCGCGTTTCCAGCTAGGAGTGATAGTGAGTGAAGTGAAAATCATGGGCAATTTGTGATAGTGAAGTGAAGTGAAGTGAAGTGCTGCTTGGCGGACCGAGATGGATATTTATCTACCTGGATAAATAAAAGCTAAGTGAGCATGCTTTCTATGAACAAGGTCTGTTTTGAATGTGGTCTCTGTCTCAACCTTTGTTTAATTACTTAAGTACGGAATGCTGGAACGAAGGATGAAACTAAATCTATGCTTTAATGAGCTTAAATGTGACAGAGGCTGCAATGAAACCTGATCATACAATAATAGGGAAATGTTCATAGTGGATAGGGACTGCTAGGGTGACTAGAAATGATTTAATGTGATAATAATTTATATTTGTTGTGTGTGTGCGTGTGCTATGCGAAATTCTGTGTTTATTGCTCTTTGTGTGTGCTGTGCTTCGATATTATTTATGCATTGGTTGCACTGTGTACCCTGCACTGATTTTACAACTATTTATTTACTACTACTATATATTTAATAACCACAACAATGAACAGTAGTTCGGGGTGGATTTAGTTCTGTTTAACCAAGGAGCTAAAGAAGTTCTGAACGAGGTAATCAGACAAGGGGAGGTAATGCAACTTGGGTTGCTGAGCTGTCTATGTTCTACTTGAGCGGTCTATCTGAATGCAAAGTCCAGAAATGATCATAAATCATTGGAGTTTTACTTTAGGAGCCCCTTGGAATGTAAGACTGCTGGCATCGTGGGGTGTTCTATCATGGCTAATTAAGTAGAGGATTGTTTTATTTAGTCATGTTGGTTCATAGCCCATACAGCCGTTCTGGCTCTTGAACGGAAATCCCTGGATAGTCAGTCAAGAGCTCACTATGGGTGTATGTAGTTTGATTAATAGTGATGTGAGCACATGTGTGGTACAGAAGTTACACTCAAGCCGGGATGTAATGTATGTGTCTACATGTAGAGCGAGTCAATATTAATTAAAAGGCAGACCGTCCTATTTCCTACGGGATTAGGTTGGTATCGCTTCATTCCTAATGTTTAAAAGGTCAATTTTGTAACACTTTTGGTTCTAGAAGGATCCACTGGGATTATTGGTGAGACAAGATTGATTTTCAGGTCCTCTTGTGTTTATCAAGGTAATTGTGACCATTTATTGGACTGACGCATTTATGACTTATTGAGGGGAGCGTGGAGGGGCTCATGCAACTGTGTTGTGCGTGGTGTTGGTCGGTAATTTGTTCCATTAACAAATCCTCAAATGTTCCTCCTTGAGAGTACGAATTATTGTGAATTGTAACTAATTATGTGATCGTACCTTTACAGTATGAATCTTATATCCGGTTTTACCTGATGCCTTTTCATGTGCTGTGATCCTGCGCTTAAGGCGCAGATACTCACATTACATTATACAAACTGGCGTGCTTGCACGCTATATCTATCTTCAATTTCTCATGTTGTGAGATTAGTATGCTGTGGGTTCGATATTTCGAAGTAGTTGTGTAATTTGTGAGGCTTACGCTAGTAAGAAGAGATTGCATAATGAAAAGTATATTGAATGTCATAGCTTCTTTTCAAACAGATGAGAACCCCACACTACTGATTCTGCTTGCAGATTAGTAAGACCATTTTCATTTACACTTGTAATTGGTTGGATTTGTTTAGGCATTCCAAACAATTACCAATCATACTCTGAGGCTTGAGCGCAGTAAAGCAGCGTATGGGATGGCATTGGAGAGATTGGATGTATGTCCATTTACTTTATTTTGAAACTGATGTACTCAAAATTCCTTCCACAACTGACCTCTTTGTGAGTTGACTTAGCACCATTGTTAGTGCATAATATAAATTTCATCAAGCCAATATGCTTGGAGAGGCTAGGTCTGGCAACGGAGGGGAGGTGGATGCGTTGCCCCGGGATCATTAAGATCCCGGTATATCCTATCCTTGTCCTATCCATTATCCCTATTTATATATTCACTTAATTTCCCTTCCTTGATCCTTGGTCTTTATCATATTTTATTTATCTATCTACTCACACATCACTAAACAGCTATGTTATTTAAGAAAGAAAAAAAACTATTATTATTATTTTTCCTATCATTTTACCATTACTCTTGTATGCCATAGCTTTGCGAATTACCATTTTGCCTGATTTCACTTTGAGACATACCACATTTTACGAATTATGGATTACTAAAACAAAAAAGTACACAACGTAGGATCCAATAAGTTCTAGACAATTACAGTTATTATGGCCTATAAAAATATCACTCTTCATATTGATGGTATTGTTTCAATATTTAATTATTGAAAGGATATTTATCATAGTAGAGTTTGTCATCCTGGACCATCTCAATATTTTATTAAGAGGCCCATGAATGTTACAACAGGTTAGGTATGTGGTGTTCAATAAAGAGTTATTGTATTGTATTGTATTGTATTGTTACAGCTCGCAGTTGAATACCCGGCTTAATGTACAGTTAAGGGCATAAATGTACGTTACCAAGACATCAAAATCATCTCTACACCTTTAGGGTGCGACCACACCGCCGCTTAAAAAACGGTTACGTTACGGAATCGCAACAAAAGGTATGAAGAAACGGTGAGAAAACGTGACGCATACGACACGTCACTGCTTATACGCGGCGGTTTGGTCGCACCCTTATACCACAAACAATAAGGTCGATGACACACATATTTGACAAGATGGCTGTAGGTATCGATATTTATGCCCTAGGCTGTAAACGCGGTCCTCTTATGCCTTACACCCTCGCACCCAAAAGCTGTCCTATTCACGGATTTCGTGGGCTTTCCTTTGGCGTCGGACACAAGATAAGATAAGATAGTGCCCTAACTAATACAACCGAGTAATTAAGCCTCTGAACATTTTTCAGACGCTCCATTGTTTGGGGTGATTAAAAATGTTGACGACCCCTGCCTTTGATGGCTCAAGGAATAGAACAAAGATGTTGGAAAGGCTGATTGACGCTCCACGGTTGGGCACAAGTCCGTTTTGAGAATGAATCAGAATCAGAATCAGAATTACGAGCTCAAGAGGCATTTCATCTTAGCCCTCTAGGTTGGCAACGCATTTGCGATCCCTCCGGGGTTGCGGGTGTCTATGGGCAGTGCTGATCACTTACCATCAGGTGACCCACTTGCTCGTTTGCCTTCCTATTCATATAAAAAAAAATGATTTTTTTATTGTCATCATATTTGACACTACATTGCGTAAATACAGACGTCGAAAAGAACAAAAATTACTCGTCATTGAGTACGCAGTACAAATTGCCATTCCATTTTACTTAGAAGAAACAGAAATCTATTTATCTAACTAATATTATAAATGCGAAAGTATGGATGGATGGATGGATGTTTGTTTGTTACTCAATCACGCCAAAACGGCCCAACGAATCTGGATGAAATTCGGCACATAGAGAAAAGTCTGGAATAGCACATAGGCTACTTTTTATCCCGGAAAATTCCCGCGGGATAGTGATAAACGAATTTTGCGGACAAAGTCGCTGGCAACAGCTAGTTATCAATACAACTTAAAACTAGAGATAAATACTGTTATTGTTCAGCACAATTTATTATTAAACGATAGGGCTTGAGCTACAGTAATTTAGAGTAGATACGGACAACAACTTCAACTGTTGAGCATACATGGAGCGTTGTCATAGTGATATACCTACATACACATATACATACATACCGTCACGCCTCTTTCCCACAGGGGTAGGCAGAGACTACTTTGTTCCACTTGCTACGATCCTGACATACCTCTTTCGCTTCATCCACATTCATCAATTTCTTCATACATGCTCGCCGGTTTCGGGTACTCTTGACTTGTAGGCTTATTGTCTAACTCGCTCGCGATCGCCATCGTGTTCATTTTGACAGTTCTTGTATGAATGTGACAGCTAGCTGATTCCGATGCCAATTGTCAGCCCATACATGAACTGTCAAAATGAACACGATGGCGATTACGAGCGAGTTAGACAATAAGCCTACTGGCCTCTTTCTAAAACGTCCCCAACTTGATCACAGAACGTCCGTCTAGGCCTTCCCCTACCAACGCACCCATTCACACTTCTCATATAAATCTGTTTAGTTAATCTTCTTTCATCCATCCTTTTCCTTTCTTTTCTTTCCTTCCTTCCTTTTTTTCTTTATTTTCATTCAATCCATAGTGATATGATTGCTTATTAGTGTTATAAACACGCTATACCTAGGCCTTGTTACCTTAGGCTCAGCCTACCCACCTTTCACGGTGCCACCATCATACTCCCGAGGCGCCCTCTAATGGCGGTGAGGGACTGTCGGTGGGTTTTTAGTGGGTTTACCTTCCCCTCCTGTCACTAAGAAAGGGGCCTTTTCCCACATAACTCCCGTGATATCCCCGGTACGAAAAGGCACAGTATACCCCGTAAGGGATTACTATGTTCTAAATATATTTATTTAACAAAACTCCTAAAATACAACTTAAATATAAATAACAAGATAAACTAATTTAACTAAAACTAAAATAAATCTAAAAACGTACTCCCCCGCGGCATTGAGCCAAAGATGCTGGCAGCATTTCCCCGTTGTATTGCAATACGTGATTAATATGTTATGTTTATGTATCTAACTAATATTATAAATGCAAAAGTATGGATGGATGGATGGATGGATGGATGTTTGTTTGTTACTCAATCACGCCAGAACGGTCTGGAATAGCACATAGGAAAGAAAAGAAAGAAAGAAAGAAAACATTTTTTCGTGATAGCATTACAAAGACAAAAGAAAAAAAGAAGCAAAAAACATAAGAACATGCACCACGAAATAGCTACTCATAGGCTACTCTTTATCCCGGAAAATTCCCGCGGAATAGCGATAAACGAATTCTTTACAGACAAAGTTGTAGGCATCAGCTAGTAACTATATAAGTTTTCGTCAATGAATATAAATAATACAAACTCGATAGCACTCGTTAAAACATCAACGCACACATATCAAAATCAGTCCTATCGAATAAAACAATCTTATTCTCGATTCCAATGCAAGAGCATGACCCAAATATATTTGAAGAATTCCATTAGCCGGCAAGCACTCCGAGAGTGAGTTAATGTTGTGAAAAAGGACGTCCAATAGACATTCCTCCGACGATAGCCAATAAATACCAAGCGGACGTGAGCGAAATGGAACATCGCCGCCTTGCTTATGGCTGCTTATGAACCATGCAAGGCTGGGCCAAAGGGAACCCAATAATAAACAGTATACCGTGGTAGCCTAGTGGTTTGACTTATCGCGTCAAGCAGAGGCTCTTGGGTTCGAACCCGGGCTTGCGGCTTAGTTTTTCGGAATGTATGCTTTTGTTTACCATGAGATTTTCGGTGACGGAAAACGTCGCGGGAACCTGCACACATCTGCGAAGCAATTCAATGGTGTGTGTGAAGTCCCCTCTGCACTGGGCCCGCGTGGGAATTATAGCCCAAGCCCTCTCGTTTGAGAGACCTGTGCCCAGCAGTGGGACGGTATATAGGCTGGAGAATCTGGAGATGATAATGAGATGAAGTCCGTAGGTAACTCCGGCCATGTAATGTAGCAGGTCCTAATATTCAGGTCGGTATAAAGTGCGAAGCCTGAGGAAGCACCTCTTATAAACTGAAACTCAGATGATCTAAACACTCTCCAGTGTTCCGAAGAACTTTTAAAAGTTATCTCAGCTGCCAAGTTTCACTATCGTACTTCTCGACGCAAAGCTAGCTTTCATCAACACCACCTGGCCCCTATTTCATTTCGACAAATGTCGGTGACAATGACAAGTGACAATACTGTTTATTACAAACTCGACGAGAATCTACGCCGGTTGGCTTCGTATTGACCACGCGTTGCAACTCGAATTGTTACTGCGGCTAGCAACCCATCACTTTTTTGGTTCCCCTAACTTAACGCCCACATCACACATCATGTTACACGTGGCCACGGGCCTTACCATGACGTCCTAATTCCGACTCAGTTCAAGTTATAGCTGTCACTTTTAGTATGAATCTGACAGCGAGCGCACCTAAACTGAATCGCATTAAGACGTCATGGTAAGGCCTCAGGACTTGTTAATTTGAGTTCTGTCTACTTCGTTAAGGGATAAGGACATGATTGTATGTATGTGTATATTCAATTAGTTACACGACAACACCATTCTTATGTTGTGTAAACAGTAAATAAAGAAACAACCACGTAGGTGTAGGTGTTTGTTCCCTGATCCAGCCGCTGATCGATTCGTCACGTACACAAATCAAATAAAGTGTGAGCTCCCGTGGGATTTATCGACGATATTCCTTTCGGGCTTATTTCATACTAGCGCTCGAAAAATCTAAAATAGCATCATGATGTACTATTAATGATTAAGCAGGCAAGGACTACGACAAATTCATAAATCGGGATAGAAGGTGTGTGGGAACAATGTGCGTAGTATACGGAATTATGCAATTGAAAAGCGTAGTGTTGTATAGTCTGTTGGCAACACCAACAAATCCTTATTATAAAACACTAAAGGTATTTTATATTTTAAATTGGCAACATCGCCTGTCTCTTGGTTAATAAAAGCATGAGCCCATGCGAACTAATCATTAAAGTGAATTTTATTAATTTAACCTTACTGAACCTACATCATCCAGAAGTCCTGCTCTCAACATTACCTTTGTATTTTATGACAATAAAAAAAATACATTTAATGTTATTTTCCAATGTATAGTAATCAGACAAATATCTTACGAACATATTATCAACGGGATATAGACCACAATTACCTTTATCAGTAGTAGAACCCGTAGGAAATGACCAGCCTTAAAAAATCTATACTGTAATAACATTAAAGTTCAGATTTTACCTACTACCACAGACAAGAAATTACTTACATAAATCACGTCTTTATCTATTACGGGGTAGACAGAACCTAGTATAATTGGCTGTAATAATGCTGGTCATTTCCCTACTGCTTCTGAACCTGTCTTAGTACTTATGATATGTGTAGATAAAGTAATTGTGTTTTAAGGACCCACATTATGTAACTGTTGCATAAAATACTAGTTTATTGTATTTTTCATCAAACTCCGTTACAGTCATTAGAGATAACAAATCAAATCTCAGGGTTAATGATCAAGTGAACTGAACAACAAAGCCAATCAATTTGCCAGATAGAGGCAAAAGAGCAGCTGTCAAAATTGCCAAACACGATAAAGACTTAGAAACAAAACAGATCCGTTAAGGGAACAAGCGACAAGCATTAGACGGGGCCTTAGATAAGGGAGATAGACGGAATACATTATAGGAGATACTAGATTCTGTCTGTGTCTCTGTCAGTGTGGAATAGGGAAAATACATAAAAAAAATATCACATTTCTTAATAAAATATAAGAATATAGTAAAAAAGATGACAAAAAGTGAAATTAAAAGTAAAATCGGTCAAGAAATACGGAAAATATAAGAGTTTTAAACTACCAATTAGTCAACGATTAGAAAGAGAGATCCGATATGAGATGTGACGTCATTTGTCACAACGCCCATATAAACATAAACTCCATATTAAAATTCCGTTTTTGTAGAAAGAGATAGACTAATCTTTGATAGCTCATATCTCGGGTATTTTTGTAGTTATTGGTAAATATTTTTTCCATAGTGTTTATTACATAAGTGAGCTACCTATAGCAAGCCATGAAAAAAACATGAATATTCCCTATTTGAAATATTGTCAATCGTGTAGCCTATAGGGAACTGACGATGAAGATGAGGGCTTGATTCCCGGTCAGGTAGACATAAATATATAAATAACTGGTGACCTTGACACCTCAGAACCTGTCTCCCGGCAGTTTTGGGGTCCCGATGATATGCCTAGTAACATATAAAAATTTGGTGCCTGTTTCCGGAAGTGAAATGTTCCGATCTTTTTTGGACGTAACGCCGGGCACTAATGTGAGTAACAAGACCCAAAAGGCCTCGCTTAGCATAATTGTGGGCGTATAGATGGAAAGGGGAATTAAAATCGTGATGGGTTGCTAGCATCGCCTAAATACAATATGACATGATTCCTTCCTCCATGATTGCTTTTACAATCAGCGCGGGAAGAGAAGCAACTAGTAAATTCTACGTTTTATCTTTGCTCCTAGACCATTACGGAAATAGCCAAGAAGTAGCCAAGCTTTATTTCAAGTTCGGGAGTCCGTAATTACCACAGTACATATAAGCACAAGCAGTAGGGAATCTACGAACAAATCGGTCGAAACTAACGCACACATAGACACGCGCTTTTACACGGCCCATAAGCGGATCTCGCGGTGCCGTCAGTCGCGCGTGGCGCATTGAGACGAGCGGCCGTTTTCGTTTTAAACATGCCAAGAGCGTATTGCGCAGTGTACGGCTGCTTGAACTCGGCTTCTTCAAAACCGGAGCTTTCGTTTTTTAAACTCCCTGCTGATGTTGAAAGGTAAGAATGATACGAGTACTATATTATTATGAAATAAAATGTATATTATTTTTATAACGAGAAATGTCAGATGTCACTTCTCCGACAAATGCTTTTTCTGTTAAATAAAACGTTTGGCTGTTTAGATGATAAGTAAGTAGTTTCCGTATATTATAGACCGTGTTTTTGGTGAAAAAAAATTCTACGGACTTTCATCGTTATCATCTTGCATCTATAGTATATGTACTAATATATTATAGAAAACTACACTTGAAGGATAACTTGTCAAATACCTATAGGTAGGGCAAACCTTGGTTAAAAAAAACTATTCAATTTAACAAAAAATAAATCGACAACCCTAACGCTTTATTGGAGCGTAGGTACTTATTTCAAAAAGTAGGCCTATCTTCCCTACTGCTTTAGCTTATATATATACTGTGGTAATTACAATGTGTTTACAATAGGTACAACAACATCGTCAACGTAAACCCATCACTTAATTTGAACAAAGCGTCATCAAAATCCCTAAAATGACTAACCGCCACTCCCAGGGGTACCCCTTCGTGTGGAGTGTGACGCTCCCTGGACTGCTCATTTATACGACACATTACGATGTTTACCGAACTATTATCACGTCAATTTACTAATGGGCGTAGCTGGGAAAAGCGAATTTTAAAAGTTTGTGTAAAACGAGCACGTTGTTCGCTTGTTTTGCGGACCCTCTTTTTATCCCATAATTTTCATTGGTCATAATCATAATATTCGTAAGTCATTTTTATTTTATAATACACTAGATGTTGCCAGCGACTTCGTCTGCAAAGAATTCGTTTATCGCTCACCCGCGAGAATTTTAAAAAGTAGCCTATATGCTATTCCAGACTTTTCCCTATCTATGTGCCGAACTTCATCCAGATCCGTTGGGCCGTTCTGGCGTGATTGAGTAACAAACAAAAATCCATCGGAAACTTTTGAGAGTAAGGAATGGATGCATTTTGTAATCTACCTGTAGCTCTAATTACATTGTTGCCATCTATGAAAGCCGTCAAACATTTCATATTGGATTTAATTGGCTTATTATTTTTAATACAATCGATTTCCATACATACGATACAATACAATACAATACAAATACACTTTATTGAACACCACAAATCAGTAGGTACAAAACAATACAGAAACAAAGAACAAAGTATACAATAGACACACATACACAGTACACATCCACACACACATATACATAGCATACATAGTAGGTACATTGAAAAATTCCCGCGGGATAGCGATAAACGAATTCTGTGTCGACGAAGTCGCGAACAACAGCTACTTAGTGATTAAAATATTGAAATTTTATATTAACTTAAGTCCCTCTGGTTTGTTTACAAAAGCATTAAAAATAGATTGGGATAGACTATAGGCATGTCTCTTTTATTTATTAAGCCTGCCCGCAGCCGTCATGCCAAATTGCGTGTCTCATCGAGTACCCTCTAGGACCGACGGGTGTGATGACGTAAACTGCATCAGAGGGGTATCATACCATCCCTCTCACTCTCAAATTAATGCCTGTTAGTGTGAGTGGAAAGGCGTTATAATCGAATCGAAAATCGAATTTTGGAGTATTAGACCTGCACTCTGCACTGGTATTTGACGTCACTGATCAATGGAATGGAAGGTCTGCGATGCAAAATTCGAGGGAACTCTTTGTTTGGTCGAATAATTGTTTGGCCCAATAATGTTTGGTCGAATGATCGTTTGGCCTAAAATTTCTTAAGCTGAAAACATTTCGAAAATATCTTGCATGTAGGTATGTGGTAGAAATGGTTAGGTTAGCTCTACTTTATATTTTCCAAGTTAGTGGTATTTCCGAATGCGATGGTAGTTTCAAAAATATAAGTAAAAGAGCCCTAAACTTGGCGGCCAATTTGCAAAAATATTTTTTGACTTGAATACGCCCACAATTTATGCTAAATTTGGCCTTTAGGCTCTGTCTACTCCGTAAACGATAAAGACGTGATGTATGTATGTATAATAAATAATGATAATGATGATGATTAAGTACATAAGCTTAGAAAAATAAATAAATCACAAAAACAATATTATTACTCACTCTAAATCTTTCTTCTCGAAATTTCTTAATCGCATTAACGCCTTACCTGGAAACAAGAGGAAATTAACGCTTTAAATTTCAATAGACAATTTTGATACACTCCAGAGTTTAGCTACTACGTTATCTTTAATTGGCAACACTAAAATATCGTCCGGGGGGCGATTATCAGAGTCGGAGAAAATTGGAACAAGCGCACGTTTTGGGGCCGAGCGAAATACTTCGGAATTATGTCATAATCAAAAAGGTTATGTTATAAATACCACGTAAAATATCAAAGCCAAAAATATTGTCAACCCTAGTAAACTGTCATCTCAGGAAACCATACTGGGGTTCTTAAATATTGTAAATGGACTTGTTATAAGGTCACATTTAACCTCCTTTCGGCTTTACGGGTAGTTTTGTAACACCCTGTATAACTAAAGCTTATGCTAATTATCATAGCATTGACAGTTTTTAACCCCCAACGCAAAAGAGGGGTGTTATAAGTTTGACGTCGATGTCTGTCTGTCTGTGGCATCATTAGCTCTCAAGCCGATAGACGTCATTTTTGTGTTAATATAAATTAAAATTCATATTTAATTAATAAGTTACGGTGTAAATGTTACGGTTCACGTGTGCCTAACCAAACTTTGGAGCTAAGGCTTAGCTATAGTTAGATAAAAATGCAAAACTTTAGTTAAAACTTGATTTTTATTCAACTTACTAGATTTTACATAACAACGTTCAAGACTCGGTTAGGTTCCTGTTCCAAGCTGTATGCTTATTGTGTAACTCGCTCGCAATCGCCATCGTATTCATTTTGACAGTTCATGTATGGGCTGACAATTGGCATCGGAATCAGCTAGCTGTCACATTCATACATGAACTATCAAAATGAACACGATGGCGATTGCGACCGAGTTAGACAATACCTACGGTTCGCAAACTAGCATGTCCTAACTCTATAGTATGTTATGTATGTACTAGCCATCTAACTAATCTAAGATGTGAACCAAAAATTATTGAAACAATAAACTCCATTCGACAAACCAAATTATCTAACGATTTATACCTCGCTCATATTATAACCACGCATCATTTCCACGCGTCAAACAATATCCAAATATATTTCACGTCGCGTCGAAATTAATTTGAAATCGACACACTCAAGACATCAACTGTCTCGCTCACACACATGCCCGTCAATATCTCCGTCTCAATATCGCAGGTGCGTCAACTGAAACCCATAAATTGTAAACCTCATAATACTCCCCTCGTTTTCCAATTTCGAATATTTCTTTTTCCCCAACAAAACGGTTTTGCCACATTCCCCCTGCGTTGCGGCGTGGCGCTGGAAGACAGGCCTGCGCTGTACACTAACAGCTATATCATTGCAACTACGCCAATATTAAGAGTCATCATCATCATCATCCTCATATTAGTCGTAGGATGTCCACTTGGACGGCCTCCATTTGTCTCGGTTGCAAGCGGCTTGCATCAACCGTGAACCCGCGACTTTACCTAGGTCATCCGTCCAATATGCCTCTTGAATCACTTTAGCTAGGTATTTAAATAAACCGCATAGTTTAAAGATCTAAGCTTACATGGGGACAGACACACAGTGGAAAGCGACTTTGTTTTATACTATGTAGTGAATACCATCTCTACCTGCAGAGAGTTTCCTCAAAAGATCGAAATTACGATCGTAAATTTAAGCGTAACATTTTTAGTATGACCCGTGTCTCATGAATCATGAATTAAATTCCGTTTTATAAAATAGTCCCCCAGGCTCGTCTTGCAGGGCCACGGCGTATTTTTGCTTGAATTAAGGTAATTTCGCGTCTCATGATCCAATTTGCGTAAGGTAAGACTTTCTAAGAATGTGGAGGGTAATTGATAAATTTCAGCGTAAGTCGGGGGTAAGTCGCCGTTTTATAGGTCCCAGGTGTGGTAACATGTGTTTGGTGACGGGTATTGTGTAGTTAAATAGTAGATTATGCAACTAGTGCAGAAAATGGGTTATTATTGACGAGTTATACAATCGACTTTTTTGTTAGATTGCAAGAATATTTTATCAAGAAAGTATCAAATGAAATTTGATTTAACTAAAGTTGAGAGTGAAAGTAAAACAATTTCGTATTGTTACCTACACAAAAAAGAACTTTCTGCCATGAGACAACGTATATACTACATACATACATAAATCACGTCTTTATCCCTTATGGGGTAGACAGAGCCTAAAGTACGGCCACGTTTAGCAAGACTGTAGGCGTATAGGAAAGTGGAATCAAAATAGTGATGGGTTGCTAGCCGCATCGCCTATAACATTATTTTGCGGGTGGTAGGGCCTTGTGCAAGGTCCGTCCGGATAGCTACCACCATCTTACTCGCTAATCCTGCCGCTAGGCAGCAGTGCTTGCACTGCTGTGTTCCGGTGTGGAGAGTAAGACAGCCGGGGAAATTACGGGCACAAGAGGCATTTCATCTTAGCCCTCTAGGTTGGCAACGCATCTGCAATCCCTCCGGGGTTGCAGGTGTCTATGAGCAGTGGTGATCGCTTACCATCATTGACCCACTTGCTCATTTGCCTTCCTATTCGCATAAATAAAATAATAATAAAAAAAAACATGATTCCTATGACTTTCGCCCATTCCCTCGATAGGCTTTTACCATCTGCGCGGGAAGAGGAGCAACTAGTACATTCTATGTTTTTTCTTTGCTGCCAGATCAGCATGGAAGTGCAAGTTGTAATTATAAGTAAAAAAAAAAAAAATTCTTAATTCAATGACCTCGATCCAAAAAATCTGAACGAACGCTCCACAGAACAAACCAACTTTACATAAAAAGGGTTCCGTCTTCAATATTTATGAACTAGACGGGGTGTAAAAGAAATATAGTCAAGTGCGAGCGCGCGATAAGCGGACGGGTTCGGTTCCGGGCGTCAAATTAAATTTGCTCGCGAACGTTCCGGTGGGCTTTTGATATATTGAAAGTTCGTGTGAGAAATGGTTGCTTTTCGCTTTGGTGCTTTTCTATTTTTACGGGTGTTATTATTTAACTTGCATTGCGTGTGTAAGTATTATTTTATCTCGGATACTAAAATGACATTACTTGTGTTGCCTGTTTTTTGTAATTCAATTCAGTACCTACTCTAATTTGAAAACGTTTTATATCAGCATATAAGTTAGTGTAATAATAATAAACATTGCGAGCGAGTTAGACAATAAGCCTACAGGCCACAAAACATTGTCGATAGTTTCGAGTACACCACTGAACAATAAAAGCTGGTATCATTATTTGACAACTTGACATTTTCACTTGTCAATTAGTATCCGAGATAAAAGAAAAGACTCATGTTATCTCCATCTCCAGCTTATATACAGGTCGATTCACAAGAGAATGGATTGAATGAGTAAATGAAGTATATATGTGTTACCTATTTGAATCACACACGTAAAAAAGTGACAGGCCTAAGTCATTTTCATACAAAAATTACCAAGTGACATTAGTTTCGTTCAATCCATTCGTGCCAGCTCTGGTGAATCGACCTGTACGTCCCAACTGCTGGGCACAGGCCTTCTCTCCGAATGAGAGGGCTTGAGGTAGAGTTCCCAGTGCCCAGCAGCCCAAGCCCTCTGAGAAGATGCCGGTGCATGGGACGTATATAAGCTGGCTTATTGTATTTATGGTGATAGCAAACAGGAAAGACCTTGCAAAAGGTCCTATCACCCACAAAACGTCTTAAACCACATTACGAGGGTTTATTCCTATCCTACGGCAACGTCGCATTTTTGGTGTTTTTTTACGATTATTTCACAGAAATCGAATGAAAGTGTGAAATGTGCGTCTGTCGTGCTCTTCGTTTTTAGTGTGTCTAATGCAATAATTGATCGTGATGGACTTTTATTTTCTTATTAAACGAGATATATTATTTTATCCCTTTAATACGAAACTAAAAAATTCATCACGATTCAATACTGCATTGGACACATTGATACACTCGAAGAATTTATATATAGACCACAATTTAAACTTTCATTCAACTTCTGTGAAATAATCGTAAAAAAAACACCAAAAATGCGACGTTGCCAGCTCAGTAGGAATAAACGCTCTTAAGAACATTATGAAAAGGTTACGTAAATTGGTTTCGCCCTGAAGTCAAGAAATGGCGTCCAAAAAGGTCAAGAGTGCTTATTAAGGGCCATTGAGGTCTTTCATTGATAATGATCTTGGAAATTAATGTAAAATTATATGTAACAAAACGTAATAAAGTGTAACAGAGCGGCGTCACCATGACGTCTTAATGCGATATTCCGACTCAGTTCAGGTTTTAGCTGTCATTTTTAGTATGGATCTGACAGCGAGCGATCCTAAGCTGAATCAGAATTGAATCGCATTAAGACGTCATAGTAAGCCCCCAGCTAGTTAAGCTGGATACTCGCAGACCTAACATGTTACTGTTTGGACGTTACAGTAACTAAACCGTTACGATTATGGTTTTTCGTTACTGTAACGTGCAAAAGTTACGGTTGGAGCACGCAGTGCTCGGCTTTTCATAAAATTAAAAAAAAATTAAAAACCCTGCCACCTCCTGCCACGCATTAATCGATATTTTAAAAACTTTCATCTTTTATAGGTAGGTATCTCTTTCTTTTATATATTCATGTTTAAATAAACAATAAAAAAATGATACTGTCTCTCTCTCTCACTCTCAATTTCATGCCAAAAATGCCTTACAGTAACTCTGGAAAACAGCTGATACTCTTCAAACAGCTGGACCGATTTTTACCAAACATGTCTGAGAACTACCGCAAGGAAACTGGCATTCGAATGAAAAAAACCGCATCGAAATCGGCCCATCTATTTGACAGCTACGAAGACACATACACACACACAGATATCGACGTCAAACTTATAACACGCCTCTTTTTGCGTCGGGGTTTACAAACTAAACCTAAAATTACATTCCAATTTCCCAAAGCGCAAAGTTGAAAAGAAACCACGTTTAAATTATTAAATTTTCATTATGCGGATCCCTAAACAATCCAGAAGGAATAAGTAATGAGTGTGCCTTCGCAATATTTTTATTTCCCATCTTCTTACTTAATAAGACCCTTTTCCTACCTGTCTAGTGATAAAAAGTTATTCCATTGTTAACTTGAATTAAAAATAAGGGCGGGATTACTTTTCGAGTTCGAGATTGTAGTCTGGTTTTGAATACACCCCTTAATAAAAAGTTACTAACCTATTACGAGTGATATAAAGTTTGAACGGTTGAATCTAAAAACGTAAAGGCTTCTTTGATTTAGCAATTTTGTCAGCAAACGAGCGTTCACATAATCATCACGAAGAGAACCTACTCATTATCATTGAATATAGAATGTGCGTTAAAAAATAGTTATTTTCACACCTCTCATTCAGAAAAGTAAGCTTTGCTCCCTGTCGAGAGGGATCAAAGTGCAACTTTTCTGTTCAAGGCATTCTAAGTGTTTTTTTGCAAATGCAATTTTATGAAGTTGATAATTGTAAAACCACGCCATTTTATATGCTGGTAGTTCTTTAATTATATTTAGAATTCTTTTTTCAAGTTTTTTTTAATGTTCGGTGTGAAAAGTTGTATGAGCCACTCGGTAGCAAAATTATTTTCATCTTGGGCGTTAACACTTGAATTCCTCATTACGCTCTGGATTCTACTTTAGAATCCTTCGCTACATTCTGGATTCAATATAGCGCCCTCGCCGTAAATACGTCATTTTGCTCCCTTGTGACACAAATAACTATTGTGCAACAAGAGAGCAAAGTCGATTTTTGGTGCGAGTGTTGATTTTGAATCCCGAGTAAGCGAATCCTGAGTGCAGCGAGGGATTCAAAGACACGAGATTCAAAGAATTTGGTCTCGTGTGACACATACAGTCTTTCACCTCAGCAGCGAGAACAATTACAGTACTTACGGTAAGGTTAGTACTGTCGTCCATTAGCGGACCTTTAAATTTGCTTGATTATGATAATATTATTTTTTTCTTAAAATATAACATGACCAAACCTGACATGGCTAAAGTTAAGGGTGTACAGTCAATATTTTTACGACAACGCTACATCGGCGTGTGGGACGCCTGGCCAAATTTCGGCCCATTTAAATAAACCTTAAGTTTGCCGACTCGAAGTGAATAATTTCATGCCCACAGGAGAGACAACTTTTGTTTCTTACGGTGTGTATTACTCAAACATTGTCGATGGTTTCGAGTACACCACTAAACAACAAAAGCTGGTATCATTATTTCACAATTTGACATTTGCAATTGTCAATTTAGTATCTAGTATGAATAAATAGACTATAAAGACGGCGCCTTACTCTGTTGCGTATCAGGGAAGGTTACGCACGGTACGGTGTTGTGAGCAAAGCTTTAATACATGAATACGCAAAATGTAGCAACGTTTGATGTGGGTAGAGAAAAGGGAATTTTTCAGGGCCCCTTTCAGAATAACAAAAGGTGGAACTTTGGAGACTATGCGGCTCTTTCTTTTAAGTGTTTCAAGAATTAATTGTGACTGTCAATTTCAGTAAGACTTTACTCATTGAGTTTTTTACGGAAATATTTTATACGTTTTTGCTATTTATGTGTATGTTCACTTTTTATTACAAGTGATTTGTTTATTATTGTGTGCATTTTATGGATAACTGTGTACCATATACTTATTTTTTTTGTTTGTTTTGTGGCAATAAATATATTTATTATTATTATTAAAATATACCATAGTAGATAAAGAGGTGTGCAAAGGCGAACTTATCTTTAAAAAAGGGATCTATTGAAATTTGCCAGTCATTTAATCTGTCAAAAAAGTGTTATCATGGGAATGAATGCAGAAATATAAGTATGATACGGTTTTGAGGTGGCCCTACAAATCAAAATTGACTGTACCTTTCCAATCGACCTCAAAAATTCCTGCTGATTCCACCATAATTGCAACTAACAACCCAAAGCTTCACAAAGTTGGAAATTATAACAAAAGAGTAAAAACACAAAACAACAAATCCCGTAATAGGATTGAGCTTCAAAAGCTTCAAAATCCTATTAAAGCTCCACTAACAAAGCTCCTGCCGTACTGGCGTTGCATCAGGCCTTGTACATAGCGTGAGAAATAAGCGAGCTGCGATATAACACTGTACATTACCGTGGGTGATCACTCACCTATAAATACATGGCCTCACGAACCCGCAATGTAAAGCGACTCACGCGATACTTTACACTGTGCATTTATTTATTTATAAGAGGGAGGATTTGATGCGGAAAAATAGTAAAGAGTAGTAGGTACATAATTATATGTAAACATCTCGTGTTCATTTTATAACCTAACTTAAAAATTTAATTTAAATAAACCTTTTTCTTTCTATCTTTCTTTCATTTTAGATAAAAGCTTTTTTACTGACTGTACTTTTATTGTACTTTGACTGTATTATGTGAACCCAATTTCAAGATTATTGTATTGTCATTCGACTTACACAAGTATGCAAAATTTCAGCTCAATCGGATGAAGATATCTGCTTCAAAATTGAGTCGCAAGATTCCACCCGGACAAACATACTTACATACGTAGGTACATACATTATAAACGCCAGTGTTTCTTGCACTTTTTGCAGTCAAAACCACTTTCAGAATTTGAAAAACTCTTGTTTGTTTATTTTTTGCACCAAATAAACCTTTTTATTTCTTTCTTTCTTCCTAAAAATGTTAAGGGTTAACTATGTTATTGCAGACCCCTGGCATAGATGATATGGACACCTAAGGGGTCCATAATGGACCCCGCTATAAGAAACCCTGCTCTAATCGCTTCCCGCTCATCGCCGGCGGTGAGACCATTGCCAATGAAGGTTTATACGATCATAATAAAGCTGAAGTGAAATTATGTTAACAACGTTCCTAATTACCAGCTATTGCTGTATAATTATGATCGGAATATATTAGCAATGGGAGTATTAGGAGTAAATGTTTTAGTTTGTAAAGCTAACATTTCTGAAATTAGTTGGTTGCTAGACTTTGATGAATATATCCAAATTAATGATGAGCTGAGTTTCCCGAAATTTATGTGCGTAATTACATTTGAAATTTAACATGACCTTTTCGGTGAAGGACATCGTGAGGAAACATGCACACGTCAGCGAAGCAATTCATGGTGTGTGAAGTCAATCCGCACTGGGCCTGCGTGGGAACTGTAGCCCAAGCCCTTTCATTCTGAGAGGCCTGTGCCCAGCAGTGGGACGTATGTAGGCTGGAGATGATGAACGATGAGACGACATAGAAAGAAAATACCTAGATATACTAGCAACAAGGCGATTAGTCTTTTTGACCTTAACCTGCGCGAATGTACAAATACTTAAAGAAACCTGTCACCAACGGATGACAAGTGTCAATGACAATTTGTCATAGTCTGTGTCGTTCGTTGTATTTGGTCTTATGTTTATTTTGTACAATAAAGAGTTTACATACAAAACAAAACATTTCGTCGCTGCAAGCCTACACCAGAGGGCTTATCTCGCACGCAATCGCCATCGTGTTCATTTTGACAGTTCTTGTATGAATGTGACAGCTAGCTGATTCCGATGCCAATTGTCAGCCCATATATGAACTGTCAAAATGAAGACGATGGTGATCGCGAGCGAGTTACGTAATAAGAATTCTGGCTCCTATTTCACCAACAACTGTCGGTTACAGTGACATTTCGAAATGCAATGCGTGGTCAATATGAAGTCAAATGCCGTAGAATCTCTTCGAGTTTGTAATGTAAACAGAATTGTCACATGACACCGATAATTGTCGTATTGGTGAAATATGGGCCAGGCATCAAGGATTATTCCTCGTCGCTTTGCACGAAACAGAATCCACCCTCAGTTACAAAGTTACGAGCGTTCCGACCGTAATTACCGCCATCAAAGTACGGGGACCAATGTTCAGAAGATAACAATTAATCAAAAGTTGGGCTGAGATTAATTCAGACGGCCTGGACCAGGTGTCGGGGTATAAACAATCGAGACGGAATGGTTTGGAGCGGGACACAGTGATGGCTCGTGCGGCAGACGAAAAAGGAGGGAAACATCGAAGGATGTCTGTAGGCTTATTGTCTAACTCGCTCGCAATCGCCATCGTGTTCATTTTGACAGTTCTTGTATGGGCTGACAATTGGCATCGGAATCAGCTAACTGTCACATTCAATACAAGAACTGTCAAAATGAACACGATGGCGATTGCGAGCGAGTTAGACAATAAGCCTACTGGTTAAAAAAACGGCCAAGTGCGAGCCGGACTCTCAGGGTTCCGAACAAAGTCGGCAAGTGAATGTAAAATCCAGTGTTAGCAGAAGCTCCTAAGCAAAATGTAGGCAGTGTGAGGTCAGTTTACACATGACATAAAAAAATAGATTTTTAGACTCATTCCATTAGTTGTGCGTTGTGCTATAAAGCCGAATTTACATTATTCAACTGATTTCGTGCAACTACCATTACATTGCTCGGCCGATAACCTGACGCTTCAAAAGTGATTAATCAAACGCCGCAGTGTAATGCTTGCTGCACAAAATTACTTGCATAATGTAAATTCGGCTTAAGAGCTACCTTTATATCAAGTTCCAATTTTATAGGACAACTGGTCCCTTATTTTTTGGGAGCACGGCGATGGGTATGGCAACACCTTTTCCAATGACTGTATCTTTTTTGAGTTTTAAGTTGACTAGAGGGTTGTTTTTTCACAGCTACAAGGGGCCATAGAGCCCACAGACTTAATATTTGGTAGCACCTGGCCAGTTACATTTTATATTATAAGTTTTCTTTACTTGTAACTGTAACTGTGTTTTCTGTAACTTGCCAGCGTCACCTCCGGTGTGTCACCAACTAAACTGGGCAATAAGTCACAAGCAATCATTCGCGAAGATCTTAAAGATTGCGATTTGTCTCGTGGGGCGGGCGATTTTTCAGGCAATAGTCCCCTCGGGTGGGAAAATGAGAAACATCATGTCCACTGCCTTTGTTGGTCCTTCGAGCCGGATATTGCAGGCCGAGATTGCGCTCAGACTTGAGATCGGAGCTTTTCAGGGCTTTAAAGCTTATTGAGAAAATGAGACAGGTAGTCATGTGCGACAAATTCTAGTGAAATGATAGGATTGAAATATTGGACTTGGCTTTATTCGTGACATAAAATAAATGTTAAGCATTTGTTGGCCTTTGTCAGACTCAAATAAAATAGATACACTGGGATAGATAGCACACGTCTAATGACATATCATTTGTCAAAATCGGTTGGGCTGTTGAGTAGTTACGAGCAGACATGGGAATAGACACACATACATAGGCGGCAATCACATAACTATAAAGTACGATTTACATTATAAGGTAAACATCCATGCTGGTCTAGGACCAAGAAAAATATAGAATGTATCAGCTGCTTCTCTTCCCGCGCAGGTGGTAGAAGCCCATCGAGGGAATGGCGAAAATCTGAGGCTCTTTCGAATCTTAGGGCTCTTTTACATGTTGTTTTTTGAAACTACCAGCGCATTCGGCAAGACCATCAGTGCCAAGAAGAATGCGCCGCAAAAAAAAAAATCTATAGGGGAATTTCGGAAATAGGGTACAATTACGTTTTTTTTCACGGATTTTAGGAATTATTGCATGGATCTACTCAGAATCGATAGCACTAGCGATTCTATTTATCTATTTATTTATAAGCCTTTTTATTCCGAATTCGCTACAATTTCAGTAAGTACATATTGTTGTTGTTATTGTCGTTTATTTTTTATTTATTTTTTAAATTGTCGCGAAATTCGGCGTGCCTCATGGCATAGGCCTCCTCCGTGTATTGGAGGGTTTGGGCTATAGTTCCCACGCGCGCCCAGTGCGGATTGGGAACTTAACACACACCATTGAATTTCTTCGCAGATGTGTGCAGGTTTCCTCACGATGTTTTCCTTCACCGAAAAGCTCATAGCAAATTACAAATGTAATTTTCGCACATAAATTCCGAAAAACTCAGAGGTGCGAGCCCGGGATTTGAATCCACGACACTCTACTTGAGAGGCCACAGGTCAAACCACTAGGCTACCACGGCTTTTTTAGCGATTCTATACAGGGGAAAAAATCCCAAAATCACTTTTGTTACAGTACTTTTCATTCATTAATGTTTGAAGGTAACAAAACCGACACTTATTTTTAAACATAATTGTACCCTATTTCTAAAATTCTCCTATACTATATTATATCGTTCTTACGGGAGTCAAATTAAAATGCTTCGCTACAGTTTGTTTCATTACAATTTCTGGAAGCTATCCCAATACTCCCCGCTCCCCCTTTTAGTGCAGTTTTATTTCTCTAATGCTATAAAGACAATGGAAAGGGGAGAGCGGGGAGCGTGCACAAATTGGACCGTATTGTTACATAATAAAAGTGTTTAGTGCATTATCAGGATTGTGAATGTCAGTATAAATAACTATATATACTTACATACATATACATAAATAACGTCTTTATCCCTTACGGGGTAGACAGAGCCTAATGTAACAAGACCTAAAGGCCACGCTTAGCATGATTGTGGGCGTATAGATGGAAAGGGGAATCAAGGGGGGAGTTGTGTTGTGTCTTTTGCGAAGACACAACACAACGCTGATGATCAAATTTTCATGTCTGGTTTTTTTATTGTTGTTTTTTTTTCTATAAAATTGTGTGTACATGCTCTTATATTTGTGTGTCTTGCAAAATGAATAAATGTCTTCTTTCTTTCTTTCTTTCTTAAAATAGTGATGGGTTGCTAGCGGCATCGTTATAATTTGATTCCTAAGATTCACATTACATTATTATTGCTTATTTGCATAGACAAAGCTTATATTCGAGATATAGAACATTTAACATAAATATACTCGTTAAGATAATATTATGATAGCTATTACCTCTAGTTGGAATGCACTTCGACTGCATATGAGCAAACCATTTGAAAAGGTCTTATGTACATTCAAATTTGAACTTAATGTAATGGAAATAGAATACAAATTACCTAGGTAATACATAATGAAAAGTTAGCAAGTTTCTCTTTATATGTTTACATAGAAAACATGGAGTCATACGATGAGGGTAATAAAGAGATATTTCTACGTCTCATGTCTTTTTTGTTCTTCCATACTGGTCTGGAAGCAAAGAAAAGTATTAAGTAAATCTTCCCACGCAGATGGTAAAAGCCCATCGAGGGAATGGACGAAAATCTTAGGAATCATGTTATATGCGATGCGGCTAGCAACCTATCACTATTTTGATTCCTTTGCCTTCAGGTCTTTTTACACTAGACTCAGTCTACCCCGTACCTAGGGGATAAAGACGTGATTAATATATGTATGTATGTCAAATATCTTGTAAATTAAGCCGAATCGACCAAAGTACATCACACACATTTTTCTTCTATAAGAATCGATAGGGTTCTGGAAAAAAGCGACGGGTAGCAGCTTAGATTAGATTCTAATGTTGTAACCTCCATGATGCTCAATACGCGTACCGTACTGGCCGCTTAAAAAAACTTACGTATTATCTATATTGACAGACCTCTAACAATGTGCTGATGCCCTAGTACTTTTGCTCCACGACTCAACAAAAAAACACTTCAAAAATCGAACGCGATTCATTCGTTTTTCAAAATAAGCTCTTAGACGATCTGATATCCTGGTACTTAAACTCCCCCTCCGTCTTACCTGACCCGAGTTTAACATTTTTACCCATCCCAAAAAGTGCTTAACGCCACTAAAGATTAAGTTTTCACTTCAAAAAATGTAAGCACATGTGGACTTTTTTTGGGAAAACGCTTTTCCACGGTTCTATTTCTAACTCAGATGTTCCACCGGAACGCCAGCAATCAATTATTAATAAGATCCCAGGAAACGTTTCCCCGAAAACTCATCAAGTACTTTAGTGGCCCATTTTAATTTCACACGAATCTCATTATTCTGCGAAATTGTGGTTTTGTTTGAAAGGGAAATGAATATGAAGGGCGGGGGTTTATCGAATGAAGTCATCTGTGAGGATTTCTCACTAAACCGACCGCATAAACGAGTCCCCGCCCGCACCCCTCTCGGTCCCCTGTGTCGTCCTACCCCGCGCCCCTGTACCGCGCGGGCGAGGACTCGTTTAAGCGGTCGGTCTATAATTTGATATGCCAAGCATGTTGTTTTTAAACAATTTAGTTTTTCCTGTTTTTTACTTTTTGATTATTGTAAACTATTTAATTAATTTATGTATTTTTTAGTTACGCATGAGTCGGGTTCTATTTACTTTACTAGCTGTTGCCAGCGACTTCGTCAGCAAAGAATCCGTTTATCGCTATCCCGCGGGAACTACGAAATTTTCCGGGATAAAAAGTAGCCTATGTGCTATTCCAGACTTTTCTCTATCTATGTGCCGAATTTCATCGAGATCAATTGGGCCGTTCTGGCATGATTGAGTAACAAACAAACATCCATCCATCCATCCATCCATCTATACTTTCGCATTTATAATATTAGTAAGATATACGTATAGGTTTATGTAGTTACCTCTAATTTTATTTGAGTATCGTTTCGTGAGTCAGACGGTTCTGGCTAAAACTCTGCTGCTAATGATCTATTTTCCACTACTGTGTTTTGTTTCTTTTCTGTAACATTTTGTGTGTATTTAAGCTCTTACCTATATTTGTGTACATACATACATACATACCGTCACGCCTCTTTCCCACAGGGGTAGGCAGAGACTACTAAACTTTGTTCCACTTGCTACGACCCTGAAATACCTCTTTCGCTTCATCCACATTCATCAATCTCTTCATACATGCTCGTCGGTTTCGGGTACTCTTGACCTGGCCTTTTTCCTTTTTTTTGATATTTGTGTATCTTACAAAAAATAAATAATGGTCTCCTTTTCTCACAATTTAGTCCCGCCCTTGATTCAGTTCGCTTTGAACATCTACCAAAGTAAGGAAACATTTTGTCAACTATGTTTAAAAAATCCTGAAAAATATTCACATAGCTATTTAGTTAAACAATCCCAACTGCTGAAATATTCCAGATCAATTTTGAGGGACTCTGCATTTTGTGTGTGTGATAAAAAAAGTCGGGTCCACTGCGCCTGAGTGGCGGAACGTGCCACCGCATACGCAGCACGCGTGATCGCGAATAACCTGTTTGCAGGCTTCAGTGGGAATAAATTAAAAGCAGTGTTTTAAAACGTTGACGAGTAACTGCGTCGAATTGAATAGCAAAATCTAACTAATCTAACTAATATTATAAATGCGAAAGTATGGATGGATGGATGTTTGTTTGTTACTCAATCACGCCAGAACGGCCCAACGGATCTGGATGAAATTTGGCACATAGATAGAGGAAAGTCTGGAATAGCACATAGGCTACTTTTTATCCAGGAAAATTGCGTAGTTCCCGCGGGATAACGATAAACGAATTCTTTGCAGACGAAGTCGCTGGCAACAGCTAGTAGACAATAACTATTGAACAATTTAAAAACTTGATAGTGATAAGGGAACGTGCTGGTGTGAAAGAAGATATAGTCTAGGATAGAAAAAAGTATGCTTAGTTGCTTTGGTCACGTGGAGAGGATAGATGAAAGAAGATTAACTAAGCAGATTTATATGGGGAGTGTGAATGGGAGCGTTGGGATGGGAAGGCCTAGACGGACGTTCCGTGATCAAATTGGGGACGTTATGGAAAAAGGTTAGGTTAAGAGTACCCGAAACCGACGAGCATGTATGAAGATATTGATGAATGTGGATGAAGCGAAAGAAGTATGTCAGGATCGTAGCAAGTGGAATAAAGTAGTCTCTGCCTACCCCTGTGGGAAAGAGGCGTACCTATGTTAAAAACTTGCTACGCAAAAAGACAAAGTTTAAGAAACAACCCTTAAAAAGTACATACACAAATCATGTTTTATCCCTTACGTAGACAGAGCCTAAGGTAACAAGACCTGGACAAAATGGAATCAAAATAGTGATGGGTTGCTAGCCGCATCGCCTATAACATTCCTATGATTTTCGCCTATTCCCTCGATGGGCTTTTACCATCAGCGCGGGAAGAGAAGCAACTGGTACATTCTGTTTTTTTTGCTTCCAGACCAGCATGGAAGTTTGGGGACAAAAAAACAATTTTATGCCAAAAATATCTTACATCATTTTGCAAAAGCGCTGATATTCTTCAAACTACCAGATTGATATTTACAGAAAATATCTAAGAACCACCGCAAGGAAACTAGCTTTCGAATGAAAAAAACCGCATTGACATCCGTCCATCCCGCGGTGTTGGTTTGGCAAAAATCGGTCCAGCAGTTTCAAGAGTATCAGCTCTTTTCCAGAATGATGTATGATGTGAATGTGTGTAAATAAATGTTTCTCTCTCTCTCTCTCTCTCTCTCTCTCATGTAAGGTATTTCCCGATGGCCCCAACGGAAGACCAGCGTTGGCTGTAAGGCCAGCAAATGCTGAGTTGCGGCCATTTTGTGACAATTTATTAAGTTTATGTAGTTTTTGTTTTTAACTACTTCTGTGATTGTCATAATCCATAAATAAACTTTTTTCTTTCTTTCATTTTTGGCATAAAACTGAATTACACTTTTTTTTGTTTTTAATTTAATGTTATTTATTAAATTAAGAAAGGCCAATTAGGGGAAGGCCTAGGCGGACGTTCCGTGATCAAATTGGGGACGTTTTGGAAAAAGGCCAGGTCAAGAGTACCCGAAACCGACGAGCATGTATGAAGAGATTGATGAATGTGGATGAAGCCAAAGAGGTATGTCAGGATCGGAGCAAGTGGTACAAAGTAGTCTCTGCCTACCCCTGTGGGAAAGAGGCGTGACGATATGTATGTATGTATGTGTATTAAATTAAAAATTTTGAAATCGTAGTTTTGCGTTTATTGCTCTCAATCAGAATACAATCAATGTCTGCCAATCATACTATGCTATCTCTATACCTACTCGTATTCTCTATCTACTATATATATGTTAGTCTATTAGTCAAACTTGATCGTCGACTCACCTGAACCCACAGGTCATTAACCCTCCCCTAAGATGAATCTGTGCTGATAGTCCGTTATCACTAATACTAATACAGGATGATATATTAACCCTTGGGGCCCCTGTCCATCTTCGAGCAATTAAGGAGACACCCTTTTGTAGGGTGACCATAGTGACGGTTAGTTTGGGACATTTAGGGCCTGTTTCACCACTTTCTGTTAAGTTATAGTTATGTTAAGTGTCAGTTATCTATGATGACGTCTTTGTCTGTTTCGTAGTAATAAATAGAGAGGGAATCATAGATAACTGACAATTAAGATAGCAAGAACTTTACAGAGAGTGTTGAGATATAGGCCCTTAGGCCGGACGGAATTTTCATACGGTTTCCGTTCGGAATAACGTCAGCGAACGGAACATCGCTATGTAACGGAACGGGACAGGGCTACGAATTGACGTCATTCCGTATGGAAACCGTATGAAAATTCTGTATGTATGTGGCCGGCCTTAATCTCGTGATAGGTGATGGACGGTCAAACGAATTGAGCCTTAATAATAGGGACCGCTGAAAATTAGTTACAGAGCCTTAAAACATTGTTTTATTTCAGGACAGAACTGGTACCAAACTTGTCTGTCTTACCTTAATGACAAATAGTAAAAATAAAATCTTCATTTTTTTTCCAACATTTGCCGCAAAGAATAAATTACGGAGTATTAACATTTATAGAAAACGGTCTTTGGCCCACAAAGAATTTAATTAAAGCTATTTTCATTCAGGAAGGTTTTCCCTTTGATAACTTTTCCAACGAGTTAGCTGAGCGCTAATTTTATTTTGAATTTATAGTTTTTCCGACATTTTAATCCGTTGCATCTCTTTAGCATTTGATAAGTCCAGTGAAATTAAATGTTTTAAAGCAGCAGCTATTTTTCTTTCGAACTTTTCACTATTAAATTTATTGCAATACTTCTCAGCATCCGAGCAACTTTAACTTTAGGTTACAATTCTGTTTATTGCCTAAACTTAAACAAACTTCATGGAAATCAATTTTCGAGGAATGAGAAATTGTGCTAAACAAATGAAACGACATGTTGAAGTAAAATAATTTTCCCCTATTTAAGTCGCTTTTAACCCCCCACGCAAAAAGAGGGGTGTTATAATAAGATTGACGTAGATGTCTGTGTCTGTGTCTGTGTCTCTGTGTGTGTCTCTCTCTCTCTCTGTGTCCGTCTGTCTGTCTGTCCGTCTGTCTGTCTGTCTGTCCGTCCGTCCGTCCGTCCGTCCGTCTGTCTGTCTGTCTGTGTGTCTCTATCTCTCTCTGTGTGTACCTATTTTCATTTTTTCTTGTCTCCCTAAAAAGACCCCTTCTGGTCACCCTGCAATATTTTGATGCAATGCTACCCACTGACAGCTACCAATGGCCCGGTGATGATGAGCGATGGACCAATCACGTGATTGCTGATCCGGCAGCCATAGCCGTTCTATCTGCTGATTGGCGGAGATGGCGTAATAGTTGCTGGAGGCTTTTAAAATTAATTTCAATTGACATTTGCAAAGCCAAAATTATCTTTTAATTTTTCTTTTATTATTATTATTATTAATTATCTTTTTTATAACCGTTATATCAACTTGCAACGTATGTAAGTAAGTATGTTTGTCAGGGTGGAATCTTGCGACTCAATTTTTAAGCAGTCTTCAACAGATAATAACTCACGTATAAAAGCCGAAGAATTGCTCCGACAATTGTTTCGGACTATTTCGAAGCCCTTCATCAGGGAGCGCTCGCCCCGGCGGCAGCGAAACGAACACTGCGCGCCAACGCTCTGCTCGCGCGGCTACTCGGCGCAGCTGACATCGGCGCACAACTACCCTCATTTTTATCGCTGCCGCCGGGGCGAGCGCTCCCTGATGAAGGGCTTCGAAATAGTCCGAAACAATTGTCGGAGCAATTCTTCGGCTTTTATACGTGAGTTATCCGTTGTGTTGTAATTATGTGTGAGTCTCACGGTAGTTTCACGTTGAAAGTCTTCAACCGATTGAGCTGAAATTTTGCTGTCTCGAGTAAGTCTAATGACAATACAATAATCTGGTAGTGGAATACTGGTGGTCCAGCCAGGACCGTCTCCGCAGGACGGAACTCTTCAACGGTTAGTCCGATTGACTTGGAATTTGGTACACACGTAGGACGGATGACAATGCAAGTGCAGTCAGCAAGAAAAGCTCGAATTAAAAAAAAAAATGACAGAAACTTATTTTAATTTATCTTCAAATCAGACCATGGTTTATGAAATGCATTAGCGTAATAGGTAGTATTAAAAAAGATTTCTAATCTAAAGCGGCACGAATGAGTAGTTTAAAAATATCCTACTTCCTACTAATATTATAAATGCAAAAATTTGTGACGATGTGAGTGAGTGTGTGTGTATGTTTGTTCCTTCTTCACGCCAAAACGATTGGATGGAATTGGATAAAATTTGAAACGAAGATAGCTGGTACCCTAGGTTAAAACATAGGCTACTTTTTATCCCGGAAAAAATTGCATGGTTCCCGCGGGATAGCGATAAATATGTTAAAGGTCGTAGCTGCCTAGAGTCGCAACGTAAATAATTAATGCAGAATATAGAGGTACTTTTAACATCAATTTGTGAGTCTAATTCTACGCGTACTAGTAGTGCTAAATAAAGGGTAAAATAGTCGTGACTTGATTATCGTGGGAGTATGTTTGTTAACGATCAAAACGAATATTGACCCGTAGGCTTATTGTCTAACTCGCTCGCAATCGCCATCGTGTTCATTTTGACAGTGCATGTATGGGCTGACAATTGGCATCGGAATCAGCTAGCTGTCACATTCATACAAGAACTGTCAAATTAAACACGATGGCGATTACGAGCGAGTTAGACAATAAGCCTACAGGTCGCTTATAGTCGCGGCTGGGCAAGCAAAACCAGCCACAGCAACTTGTATTACGTATTATATTATTCAACAAAACATCCTCAACATAAGCCCCAGCGAAATCAGTATATGTAAGGGATTATAATAATAAATTATAATGCGGAGACGTGCCTGCTTAAGCTCAGGTGGTGAGCATGCCCGTAATTAATGAAGCTTAGAATGAGACGGGACATGTTAAAGAAGGATAGAACACAGCGTTATAAGGATTATCTGGTAGTTAAAATATTGTAGTGGAAAATTTACTAACATTTGAAAGACTACTTAAACTGTCTCCAACTTATTTCTCTGTCTTATTGATTGTCTGGTAGATATCGCTATTAAGCGATACGACCGCCTATTGTATACTTTCTTTGTTTCTGTATTGATTTATGGTGTTCAATAAAGAGTATTTGTATTGTATTGTATTGACTCAGGAGTCTTGATGAAAAATTAATTAATTTGTCAAGAGATACATACATACATACATACATATCGTCACGCCTCTTTCCTACAGGGGTAGGCAGAGACTACTTTGTTTCACTTGTTGTTGTTGTCAAGAGATCTTATATATATACCTACCAATGAGACGCTACGGCGACGTCGCCTGCTAAGTTTTTACATTAAACTAGTTGTTGCCCGCGATTCCGTCTGCGCAGAACTCGCTTATCGCTATCCCGCGGGAACTATGCGATTTTCCGGGATAAAAACTATCCTATATCCTTTCCCGGGACTCAAACTATCTCTGTACCAAATTTCATTAAAATCTATTCTGTGTTTTATTCGTGAAAGCGTAACAGACAGACATAAAGAGTTACTATCGCATTTATAATATTAGTAGGGATAGATGATTTTCTTTATTATTTCATTATTTCTTTATTTTTTTGGCACCTAAGCCGAATTTACATTATGCAACTAATTTCGTGCAAGTAGCATTACATTGCTCGGCCGATAACCTAACGCGGCTGCTCTAAGCTAATTTCAAGTAGGTATCTCAATATTTTACCTTTTTACTTTTTTGTATATTTAGAAATAGCTCAGTTAGTTACATCGAACCTCATCATTCTTTTTCTAATAAACCTCATTATTTTCAAGTTATTAATAATTATACGTTTCAAGTATCTCTTTTCGCCGTACCCCATTTTTACCCTAAAAACAAGTATGTAAAAATTAGATACTTGAAATTCAAATAGTTTTGGTAGATACTTGGTTTCATTATAGATAATAACGTTTGTAAGCGATGTAAACTTAAATCGAAAAACAAGTATATCGTGTTAATTTAAGTAAGTAGGTACCTATATTTAGGGTATTTGTATATTACCTTTTTAACCCATGAATTAAAATTGTTTAAAGAATATTATAAGTAGTTAATGTGTATCGGCGCGATCAATATAATTTATATTTTGTGACGATAAAGAGGCATAACGACAGAAGTAGTTGAAATGATTCCCAATCTAGGCATAGGGGCAAACAAATGTGTGTGAATATGTGTTTAGCTTTTGTCCGCGACTTCGTACGCGTAGACAATAATCAGTGAGCCCCAAAGGTGACTTCACTTATTTCTATCCCGTAGGAATTTGGCCTTTTCCCCAAGAAAAGGTAGTCTATTTCAATCAGGGATACTGTAGCTTTCTATTGGTAAAAGAATTTTTAAAAGCTACCCTGTCCCCGATTGAAACAGGCTTCTTTTATCCCGAGAAAGTACAAAGTTCCCGCGGGATAGAAATAACTTCAAATCTATTAAAAAAAAAGCTACAGTTCTTGATTGACAATGGTTACCTACTTTTTCCTCGAGAAAATGCAAAATTCCCGGGGGATAGAAAAATAAGTGAATCCTACAGTTTATAAAAATCTTTCACTGATAGGAAGCCTTTATTTCCTGAGGCACTACTGAGCGGCACAACTGTCCAAAGAGTCTAGTTATTACAGTTACTGAGAAATATATAAATCTCATTTATTCCCTATCTCGTGGGAATTTCAAAAAATCCCTTCTTATTGCTCCTTTGGGATACTCAAAATATTATACTTCTGTCAAATTTCAAGTTCGTAGGTAGAGTGGTTTATTCCCTATCCCGTAGGAATTTAAAAAAATCCCTTCTTAGTGCTCCTCTGGGATACTCAAGATATACGTCTGTCAAATTTCAAGTTCCTAGTCCGATGGTTTAAGCTATGCGTTGTCTGTCAGTCAGTCAGTCAGTCAGTCACGGTACCTATTGTTTTATAGGTACAGACTATCTGTTGCCCGCAACTTCGTCAGTAAAGGTTTCGTTTGTTGTGATACCACAGGAGCTATTTAATTTTCAGGGATGAAAAGTTTCCGGATTACAATTTGTATTATTTAGAAGAGAAAAGATAAGACATAGTTTGACCTTATTTACGATGAAAGCTTCTTTTTACCCCTAAAAACCGGCCAAGTGCGAGCCCTGCTCCAAAGCAAAATGTACGCAGTGTGTGGTCACTTTATATTGGACACTGATATATACTATACAGACAGACATACATATTCACGGTTTTCGCAATTATTCCTTAATCTGTGCTATAAGACCTACCTTCATACCAAATTTCAAGATTCTGCGATCATGGGAAGTACCCTGTAGGTTTTGATTCCCTTGAGAGTTGCGGAAATTTGCGGCATAAACGGCTGTATCTTTTGATTGCGTTGGCTTAGAAGTTTGATTTTTTCACAGCTCTAAGGGGCAGTGAATTTGAATATTTGATATAAATTTCAGCTTGATACCTCCAGGCGTTCCTGAGAAAAAGGGTCTTGACAGACAGACGGACGGACGGACAGACAAAGTGATCCTATAAGAGTTCCGTTGTTTCCTTTTGAGGTACGGAACCCTCAAAATGGCACATTTCCCGAGGGATTTACAAAATACAAGCTGTGGGCGAGAACCAATATTTTTTTGTTTCATAAGTTTAATTTCAACCACCTAAACTTAGTTAAAAATTGAGTTCTACACTACTTAAGATGGGCGTTTTGTAATAAAACAGATATAAAATTAACTATAACCTTATAATATAAAGTTATGTGGTTCTAACTTTGCAATGTAAAAAAACCTATAAACTGAAAGCAAAGATACTTTGTTCTTATGTAGAAGATTACTTCGATTTTTGATGTGCGTTCTAAGCAGAAAACAATTTTCGCCCTTTCTAAATAAACAAGCCACACAAATTAAAAAAAAACCTGCACATGAAACTAACTGTATAATATTTAATTCCATGGTATTGTTTTTTAATTATTTTTGGATGTATTAAGCAGCGAAAATTATAATTTAAGTTTTTTCGCTCTCCTGTAAAATTGATCAAAACTGAGATACTTGAAACTAGTTTAGAGCAGCCGAACGCTTCAAAAGTGATTAATCAAACGCCGCAGTGTAACGCTAGTTGCACGAAATAGTTCTTCTTCTTCTTATAGTGCCTCTCCAACTAGTGGAGGTTGGCAGTCAGCTCCGCATATTTCCTCCGATCCTTCGCGAGGTTGAAAAGTTCGGCAGCACTTGCGACTCCGGTCCACTCCCGGATACTGCGCAACCACGACTTCTTCCTACGGCCGACGGCTCTTCTGCCTGCTACTTTGCCCATCATTATTAGTTGCAGGAGTTCATATCTGGCGTGCCTAAGCACGTGGCCCAGATACGAAATAGTTGCATAATGTGAATTCGACTTTTAGGTTAAAAAAAGCCGTGATAGCCCGATACATACATACATAAATCACGTCTTTATCCCTTAAGGGGTGGACAGAGCCTAGGTAACAAGACCTAAAGGCCACGTTTGGAATGATTGTGGGCGTATAGGTGGAAAGGGGAATCAAAATAGTGAGGGGTTGCTAGCCGCATCGCCTAGCTCTGAATGACTGATTCCACACATCGACCGTATAGTCCTAGCATTAAACATTAGGTACTAATAATCTCCTCACTTAATTATGAAGTGAAATTGCCTGACTCGGTTTATCTAAGAGTCCCAGACAAAATGGAGGCTTTGTCTAATTTACATGCGAAAACAAACGGCTCCGTATAAATTATAGCAAAACGATTTGCGTCGAAACGATAATTTAATATCCCATGCTTTCGTAAAGATCCATCATGAAGTCTGTGTTGCTTAACCTAACTAATATTATAAATGCGAAAGTATGGATGGATGGATGGATGGACGGATGGATGTTTGTTTGTTACTCAATCACGCCAGAACGGCCCAACGGGTCTGGATGAAATTTGGCACATAGATAGAGAAAAGTCTGGAATAGCACATAGGATACTTTTTATCCCGGAGAATTGACAAAATTTCATTTTTATAACACCTGAAAATGTACACACACATACATACATGCATGCATGTAGGCATGTATGTGTGTATGTGTGTGTATGTATGACAGGTAGCCCTCGGCAACCGATTTGCTGAGGTAAGCATCCGGCCACCTGCGACCGCGCGCCACCTGGGCCGGCCGTAAACAACAGGCTGTCACCACGTCACTCGCTGATTTTATAAATACCCGACGCGCAGCCAAAGCGGGTCATTCGTTCTTCAACTCTCGACTCGAGAACATCGCCGCGTATTTGAGTCTGCGTATCTTTAATGTGATTTTGTGATTTATAAGTTATCCATAAATAAGTATTTTGATTTGTGATCTTAAATAATTAAATAAAAAACAATGAGCGAAAATGACGGTTTTATTGGGCGAAACCCCCCTCCTCTTACATCAGAAGAGGGGCCGAACCAACGCCAACAACGGACAGCACCTCCTGGTAACAGTACAATGTCATTGTTAGCAAATACATTCAAGGATACGATGTGTGAAATGATGCTGCAAATGTCTCAAGACAACCGTGCTGCTTTTGCTGAAGCGATTAAAATGTTTCAACCAGATCCTTCTCATCCCGCAAGAATTTCAGATGTTTATTTTCCAAGTTTTGATCCAGATAAAGGTACCGATGTCAGACAATGGGTTGAATTAATTACACGAACGCAAGCAGAATAAAACTTAAAAGACCACGAGGTAAGATTGAAGGCCGCCGGAGTCCTCAAAGGCAGAGCACAAAACTGGGCTGATGATTGTTTGCTTAGAACAACTACGTGGGCTGAGATGAGAGAAGATATGCTACAAACGTTTGAACCAGAATCAAGGTACTTTTCAGACATTCTTAAGTTCAGGCGCTACACCATTGACGAGGCCGACAGTATTCCTGCAGACTTATTACGTAACTCGCTCGCAATCGTCATCATGTTCATTTTGACAGTTCTTGTATGAATGTGACAGCTAGCTGATTCCGATGCCAATTGTCAGCCCATACATGAACTGTCAAAATGAAGACGATGGTGATCGCGAGCGAGTTACGTAATAAGCTTGCTGAATACATATCCAATGTATGGAAAATGTTAAAAAAAATTGTGAAATCGAATCCCACTGAACAAGATGCTGTTGAGTTTGTAATTGGCAGCATTACTGATGACACACTACGCACTGAACTACTTAACAGTAAGTCAAATACAGTACCTGAGCTGATTGCTATAGCAAAATCTATGCGAAAACGTAAAGCCTCAATCGCACGGGAGCCTTCACCATACAAAAAGCCTAGGCCCGATTCAGGTAAGCCAGATCAAGCGCTTACATGTTTTGTGTGCGGAGAACAAGGACACAGAGCAAGATGGTGCAGCCAAAATGCAATTTCACAGTCTCGAAATGGGCTTGCAGCTATTCAACAAACGACGCCTGCGACATCAACAGAGGCTGAACGCAAAAATAAGACAAACAAGAAAAAATAATGTTCATATTGCTCCATTCCTGGTCATACCTATGAGAACTGTTATAAAAGAATGAATGCCGAAAAGAACGTCAACATCTGACAAAAAGGTATGACAATTTCAAATTTAACGTGTCTATTAATCATACTATTTTTTTCAATTCCAGATTCGATGAAAGAAGCTTTGTTAGGAAGAATGACCGAGCAGGCTGAGAAATACACAGCACGTTACGACAAAGGTAAAGCCAAGGTCAAAAGGTTTGAAAAAGGCAAATATGTCCTACTAAGGGAACTTCAAGATTCGGCACCAAATTAAGCCAAAAATACGACGGAATTTTTGAAGCTAGACGAGTTTTTCCACACGACTGGTATGAAACTTGTAGGGTTAACGGGCGTGGTCGACCTAGGAAAGCCTGTCATGGACACTTACGAAGTACTTCGAAATTTGGAACGCAATGGGATATAGCCGTATCGGCAATGAATTGAAGCGAGTCAATCGAGACAAGACAATCTGACGAAGATATCTGTTAAACGGTGTTGGTAACAACTCTTACTTTCTATTCTTTTTTTTAGGTACTTGTGTTTTAATAACGTTGTTGTTTTCACGTGGTGTATTATTCATGTTTTTACGTGTCATAAAACCAAAATTAGCGCCGAGGCTATGAGGTCAAATATACGAGAAAAAGTGACTAAAATAAGCGCTGAGGCTTTGAGTTCAAGTATATGAGAAAATGTGGCCAAAATAAGCGCTGAGGCTTTGAGGTCAAATATATTATGAGAAAATGTGGCCAAAATAAGCGCTGAGGCTTTGAGGTCTGACGAGAAAGGCAACTATCGAGTGATTCTATGCGCGTACTTATTTACGTTTATGTGTCTGTGTTTCTCTTTTACTTGCAGATTGCTATAAAAAGACGCAGAGACGCGTCTAGTAGCAGTATGGCCGTATCGGCGTGAACGACAGGTAGCCCTCGGCAACCGATTTGCTGAGGTAAGCATCCGGCCACCTGCGACCGCGCGCCACCTGGGCCGGCCGTAAACAACAGGCTGTCACCACGTCACTCGCTGATTTTATAAATACCCGACGCGCAGCCAAAGCGGGTCATTCGTTCTTCAACTCTCGACTCGAGAACATCGCCGCGTATTTGAGTCTGCGTATCTTTAATGTGATTTTGTGATTTATAAGTTATCCATAAATAAGTATTTTGATTTGTGATCTTAAATAATTAAATAAAAAACAATGAGCGAAAATGACGGTTTTATTGGGCGAAACCCCCCTCCTCTTACATATATGGTTCAAAAGCATTTTGCCTCCTGATCACTGCAATATGTTTATATAATTTTAATATCGCTTATTATAAAAAATAAAAATTAATTAAAAATATGTCCTAATTTTACCAAAACTACCACAGGCACACGGCGGCCACGACGTACAAAATCCGCGTTCTGAAATGAACACAGGCACGACGTCGTCTGTACACGCGCCAATGTGTGCGTAAGATACACAGGGCTGTCTATCGCAAAAACCTAGTACTATAAGTACTACCAATGACATAAATATAGGTACTTATAATGAAGATATGGCTTAGATGAAATAAATGTACTTAATCGTTATCTATTTATTTAAACTTACTTAAAATGGGTCTGTCTGTGTATTTAAGCATTATTATTTTCAATTACAATAGATGTACGACAACAAACTTAAGCGAATGATTCTGTAGTTATTTCATGTATTAATCGCGATAATTTCAGAAAGCATTAATTTTCTAATGTTTTATAAAATGAAGTAGGTAGGATAGGTTCCCGAACTTGTGACGTGCGGCCGACAAACATCGCGTTGCGAGCCCTACTAGTTGCCAGCAGCTTTCCGGCAGACTGCGCTTGAGGGGCGGGGTAACTCGAATCGGTGCGGGGCGGAGCGTGGCCATTCTGTACGTTAGTACTATTATATATTCTGTGCCACAGGATAGGTGAAACACCTTCGCCTTTTTCAACTTCAAAGTACAAGGGGGGTAACTGAAATTTTATTTTTGAAGTTCGTTGAATACCTTCTCTCTCACTCTCAAGTTAATGACTATATTAGTATGAGCGGAACAGCACGAAGCGAACCTCGAAAATCGAATATCGGAGAATAAGGCCTGACTTTGACAATTTGAAATTGACGTCAGATTTTTTTCTATACAGAAAAGACAAAAGGATAAGTGTCTATTCTGTGATAGTATCGGAGTTTACTAACCATTTATAATTTTATTTGTAGAATTGATTATTTTAATAAATTATTTGATTTGATTTGATTTGATTTGAGTTACGCCCTTTTAGAATAAGCAAAAATTAATAAATTAATTATAAATTAAATACAAACCCTAGCGAAAAAATTAAACTGTCAGCATGTTCATCTTTTCAAACAGAATACAGAGAACCATTAAAATTATAGGCTCAGAAATATGAAATGTTGTCAATTGCGTAGTTCCCGCGGGATAGCGATAAACGAATTCTTTGCTGACGAAGTCGCTGGCAACAGTTACTATTATAATATATTTTCATGAATGTTTTTGAAGGAGAATGAACGATCGACTCGACGACGAGCGCTCCAAGAGGAAGGATTACGAGTTAGTCCGAAACATGTCGAGCGTCACTCGATTTTTATAGATCCACACGCACATAAATCACATCTTCATCGCTTACGGGGTAGACAGAGCCTAAGGTAACGATACCAAATGGGAAAGGGAAATCAGTAGTTATCCGTTTGTGTTATTAAATGATTTTATCGAAACCTATCGAGTGAATGCTACATTTTTCTTACATTTATTCTTCACTTTTCTTTCACTTTGCGTTCACTTTGAGTGAAAGATGCAAAATGAAATAAGAAAATGAACTTTTACATAGTTTAGGAGTTACGATTTAACTGGTGAAGTTAAAGTTCTATAGACCGACCGCTTAACTGAGTCCTCGCCCGCGCGGTACAGGGGCGCGGGGTGGGACGACAAAAGGGGACCGAGAGAGGTGCGGGCTAGTCTTCAACAACTTCCGAACCGGAGTTGGCAGACTCTGACGGCCCCACAGGGCGCCCATTAACATTCCACGGCTGTCCTTTATCATTGTAATTGAACACTTGGGACCGAACTTTAACGGCGGCCTAATTCTAAATGACTACTGTCATGACGAGCTCGTCAACGTTACGGCAGTTTGTAATTTGTATTTTTTGATGACTGAGACCTTACCAATGACGTCTTTGAACAAATCACTGGTTTGGGGGTCTCATTTTGCGTGGTTCTTTATTTTTATAAATAAAATAAATATCTTGAGACAATTGACACCAATTGACCTAGTCCCAAACTAAGCAATCCTCAGAAGTGGGATGCCAGCAAGGCGATCCCCTCGGGCCAGCAATCTTCAGTTTGGCCATTAATCCTATCATTCAAAATTTAAAATCGAAATTCAATGTTTGGTATCTAGACGACGGAACCCTAGGAGGTGACTTGGATACCTTACTATCAGACCTTTCAACCATCCAATCTTAGTACGTCGGAGGAGGCAAGTGAAACGAACCGCAGTTGGATGTACACTGGTTTATTAATATAAAGTAATGCAGGTAGACGGCGCGGCGCAGCGCGACGCGAATACCCACTATTTCCTCCCCTTTTACTTAACTTTACAATTGCAAAACTTAACTTAATTAACTTAAAAATATTTCTTAAAAGCTAAGCTATCCCTAGCACGGCGTGGTGGTCTCATTCGGCTAGTAACTGGATCTGCCACGATCTCGGGTTCAGGACCGTCGGACGTATCCTCAAACACGTCTTCCTCTTCTTCCCCTTCCGGTGGAGTAGGTACAGTTTCTGTGGCTGCAGCTGTTATTGCCGAACTTGCAGGCTGCACCTCCCCAGGGTCTGTAGCCGGAACGCTGATCGGCAGAAATGGTTGCGGAGCCTGTGAGCGTGACGGCGGAGCAGCACCTGTTTCGCCGGTCGTTAGCTCTGTATACTTAACGATTTGGTTTATATGTTTCTTTATAACTGATTGTGTTTCCTTATCTTCTATTAAATACAATACTTTTCCTAGTTTTTGTATAATTTTCCCTCTTGTCCAGTGGAATTTATTTTTAGCTACATATTTTTTATATAAGATCTGATCGTTTTCTTCAAATTCTGTTCGTTCAATTCCACCATGGTAGCTACTCTGCAAGGACTGTTTATCTTTTACTGACGAGGCGACATCAGTGAGCGACGACGACGACGATGGCTTATCGTTTGTTAACTGATCAAGCCTACACTTTAACTTTTTACCAAAGACAAGTTCAGCTGGAGATGTACCAGTGGTTGAATGTACAGAATTCCTGTAGTCAAATAAGTATTTCAACAACTGACAGTTAACTTTAGTGCTACTTGTATTTGACAACAGTACCGTTTTTATCCCTTTCTTAACGACTTTCACAAATGACTCCGCCTGGCCATTGCTGGCAGGATGGTATGGAGCAATAGTGATGTGCTTAATTTTGTTTAATGCACAAAATTGTTTAAATTCGCCCGACGTAAACGACGTACCATTGTCACTCACTATACATTGAGGTATGCCGAAGCGGGACATAACTTCGCATAATTTCTCTATAACAATCTGTGTCGAGGTAGAAGACTTTACATTGAAGCATTCGACCCATTTACTGTACGCATCTACAATTATTAAATAAGAATTGTTGTTAATTGGGCCCAAAAAATCAATATGAAGTCTTTGAAACGCGTGTTCTGGGAATGGCCATGGAATGACTGGCACCCGCGGAGGGGATGGTCTTAGTTGTATGCAAACGTTACAACTACCTATATTTCTTTCAATAGCCGAGTCCACCCCTGGAAACCAGAATCTAGAACGTGCCTCCGCTTTACATTTAACTATCCCTAAATGTGAGCTATGGACCTCATTAAGTACTTTTTCTCTAAGTGTAGACGGTATTACAACTTTATGGCCCCTCATCAACACTCCGTTCTCAATTGACAGTTCGGTTCGGCATAAATGAAATGGTTTAAGCGCTATGTCGTTAATTTTTCGCGGCCAACCCTTAGTGACAAAATCACAAACTTTACACAATACATTATCTATTGTCGTTTCACGGCGCAATTCATTTAGAGTTACTGGTAGACATCCATCGATAACAAAATTAACATACGCGGCGCGCTCTTCCAATAAACCGGTTCTATTGCAGTCCCGGGCCGGCGCCGGCTGCGGTCGCACCGCGCGCGATATAAAATCTGCGCTATTATTGGCGCTGCGAACGTATTCAATAACGAAATTGTAAGCTGCTAAAAAAATCGCGTATCTTTGTAGTCGATTCGCAGTAACTTCTGGAACGCCTCGATGTGGCCCGAAAATTGATAGGAGCGGCTTATGATCCGTCCGGAGGACGAACGGCTGCGACCTGCCATACAAATACTGATGGAACCTTCTCACTCCAAATACAATAGCCGTTGCTTCCTTTTGTATCTGGGCATAATTCTTCTCGGCATCACGCAATATTCGCGATGCAAAAGAAACTGGCCGTTCCACTCCGTCCGGACCTATTAACGATAATACAGCCCCCAGGCCTACCGGAGACGCGTCGACTGTCAAGATTATCTTAGCAGCTGGGTCAAAATGCGCCAACACTTGCTCGGAAGCTAATTGCATCTTTATTGTGTCAAAAGCTTGTTGGTGTACCGATGTCCACGACCATTTGACATGTTTTTTAACTAAGTCATATAGAGGACATAAAATGGTAGATGCGTCAGGTACAAAACTTCTATAGTAATTGACCAAGCCTAAAAATGATTGCAATTGTGATACATTTTCTGGTCGCGGCGCTTCTGTAATAGCTTTTATTTTTTCTTGTGATTTTGAAATTCCATTTTTATTGATAACATGACCTAGATAAGATATTTCATCTTTAAAAAATTCGCACTTATCCTTCTGCAAGGTTAAACCTGCATCGTTAAACCGTTGCAAAACCTCGCTTAATCTTCGGATATGCTCGGTTTTATCGCGACCTGTCACTAGGACGTCGTCTAAAAAACATAGCACGCCATCCAACCCTGCCAATAGCGTGTTTAATGCGCGCTGAAATATGGCCGGGGAGCTAGTTAATCCAAAGATTAACCTTTTGTATTTAAATAACCCGCGACTGGTATTAATACACGTTATATTATCTGCATCGTTTATTTGGAATTGATTATACGCCATAGACATATCTAACTTCGAAAACTGAACACCTCCGTGTAATTTAGCAAATAATTCATCTACGGTCGGGAGCGGGTATGAATCAGCGACTAACTGTTTGTTTATAGTGCGGGAGTAGTCCGCACATATGCGCACCGACCCGTCCCGCTTCAACACGGGGACAATAGGCGAAGCAAAATTCGAATGATCAATCGGTTCCAGAATACCTAACCCTACTAATCGATCAATTTCCTTTTCTACTTTCTCTTTTAGTGCAAATGCAATTGGGCGGGCTTTAAAAAATATTGGTTTAGCGCCCTCTTTTAATTTCAATTCTATTTTATATTTGTTAAAACAACCCAGGCGATCAACGAAAATATCTTTGTATTTTGTCATTAATTTCTGTGTTATGTCTACATCATCACAAAAATTTATTGGAGCTAACTCAAGACCGAATTTTGAAATGAAATCTCGGCCTAAGAGCGGAGGCCCGCCGTTCCGAATAACATAAACAACCATGTTTTCTTTGCGGCCCTCATAACGTAACGGTAAATTAACTACGCCCGAACTATTAATTACCCCACCGGTATAACCGATCAGTTTTTTCTTTGGTGGTAACAATGGCACGTCGTTAAAGTATTTATGATAGGTTTCTTCGGAAATCGCCGTTACCGACGATCCACTGTCGATTTCAAATTCGATTACAATGTTATTTACTTCAACTCTTTCGACCATTGGAGCACCATTTTTCGAACGAATATTAAAAAACTCACCGTCATCGCCATCGCTCACCTCTCCCGTTTCGATAAACTTAACATTTTTGCACATAACACTTAAGTGCCCTTTGACATGGCACTTTTTACACTTGAAAAACCTATAACGACATTTAGCGGCACTATGCTTGAATCTACCACACACCGAACACTTTACACTAGGCGCAGAACTCGACGAAGACGCTGTTGACCTCTCGATCTGGAATAAACCGCTGGTCTCCGGTAGCACGGGCGCGCCAGGGGCCCCGGCCCCTGCGCCGGCGCGTGCACACCTTATGCTGTCCGCCAGTTCTATGGCCTTCGATAACGTGAGCTCGTCTACTTTCTGGGCAAATAACTTCTCGCGTTCCGGACCAGGCGACATACCCATCAGGAATCTGTCCAGAATAGTATCTTCCATGTTTTTAAACTGACAATGCGCAGCGAGGCCTTTCAAGCGCGCAGCCCATTGCGCGTTGCTCTCGCCGACTTGCTGAGTGGCCGAATAAAAATGGAATCGCTCTACGTATCCACAGCGTTGCGGTATGAAGTGGCTATCCAAAATGTTCACAACATCCGAATAACTTTTCTCTTCTAACTTCGACGGTAACGCTAAATTGCTTGCTAGCCGGTAGGTCGACTCGGCGAGTGCACTTAGCAAGATCGCGCGGCGTTTTACCTCCGCTTTGTCCGACGTCTCATTTAGGTCGTTGGCTATAAACCACTGAGATAACCGATTCTTATAGGTATTCCAATCTTGTATTTCGTGGTTAAATCCGGAAATAAGACCGAAAGTCCCAGCCATCGCCGCCAATTAGTACGTCGGAGGAGGCAAGTGAAACGAACCGCAGTTGGATGTACACTGGTTTATTAATATAAAGTAATGCAGGTAGACGGCGCGGCGCAGCGCGACGCGAATACCCACTAAATCTAAATTTCAAGCGATCGGTTTAGACCTTAATTTTAGCAAGTGTGAACTTTTTTTGCAAAATCCTGCTTTAAATTTTTCTGATTTAAAGCCCAAATTTGATGCTCTGACACCGAACATAAAAATAGTAGACAGATATTCACTCAGCCTTCTAGGGTCCCCTATCTTCGAAGAATCCCTCCCGAATTATATTTTAGATACTATATCGAAATTCAAAAATTATGAAAGTCGTCTACTTGAAATTAGTCCACATTTTGCAATGACAATTCTCAAATTCTGTCTTTTCGTCCCGAAATTCACTTATGTGCTTCGCTGCTGTCCATTTACTAAATTCCAAATTATGCTTACACAAATGGACGACTTAATCAAAGCAAACCTGGAATCAATTTTGAACATTCAGCTCAGCGAAGAGTCCTGGGCTCAAGCATCCCTTCCCATTCGCTTTGGTGGTATAGGGATCCGCTAAATTACATCCATTTCAGCACCAGCTTTTTTGTCCTCCGCCCATAGCTCAGCAGATCTTATAGGTAAAATCTTGAGGGCCTTCCCTTTAAACTATGAGACTGCTGGCTTGACAGAGGCTAAAAATGCTTGGTCCATTGCTTGCCCGGGAAAGGATTTTCCGGAAAATTTAAAATCACAGGGGACCTGGGACGACATAACTTCAATTCTAACATATGAGTCCCTATTGTGCAGCAGTACGGGCCCTGAACGTGCTAGAATTTTGGCTGCCGCTACGAAAGAAGCCGGCCAATGGCTACACGCCATTCCTTCAGCCAAAACTGGTACGTTCCTAGAGCCCGATACCCTCAGAATATCCGTCTGCCTACGTCTGGGGGTACCAATCTGCGCTCCACACGAATGCCCCTGCGGTACTGCGGTCGACGCGCTGGGACACCACGGCCTTTCATGCCAAAAAAGTGCAGGCCGCTTCTCTAGGCACGCCGCACTTAACGACATAATCCGTCGCTCTCTTGCCACCGTCAACGTGCCGGCGCTACTTGAGCCACCCGGTATCGCCAGAGACGATGGCAAGAGACCAGACGGCATGTCACTGATTCCGTGGAAGCTGGGTCGGGTGCTGGTGTGGGACGCTACCTGTGTAGACACACTGGCCCCTTCCCACGTCCACGGAACAGCTATTAGAGCAGGTGCGGCAGCAGAGGCGGCCGAAAAATTAAAAACTAACAAATATAAAGGTCTCGGCCCCGAATACTACTTCCTGCCATTCGGGGTTGAGACCTTAGGTCCGTGGGGTCCCAGCGCGCATGTATTCATGAAAGAATTGACTAAGAGGCTGATCGACTGCAACGGAGACCAAAGAGCTGGCAGCTTCCTCGCTCAGCGTATTAGTATTGCAAAAGAGGGTGCATCCGTGCTGAGCTCGCAACGTCGCATTTTTGGTGATTTTTTGCGATTATTTCACAGAAATTGAATGAAATTATCAAATATCCGTCTGTACTGCACTTCGTTTTTAGTGTATTAATGTGTCTAATGCAATAATTCATCGTGATGGACTTTTATTTTCTTATTAAACGAGATATAGTATTTTATCCATTTAAAACGAAAATAAAAGTCCATCACCATTAATCATTGCATTGGACACATTAATGCACTAAAAACGAAGTGGACTACAGACGGATATTTGATAATTTCATTCAATTTCTGTGAAATAATCGCAAAAAATCACCAAAAATGCGACGTCGCGAGCTCAGCACGGATGCACCCTCTTAAGACGTTATAAGGCCCCAGTTTTGTTGTCAACGGTTTCGGTCGCGTTGGTGGCATTAGGGTTCATATCATAACACAAATATCAGATATGGCATCGTTTATAGGGTTCCGGACTCAAAGGTTAAAGGATCCTATATTACTAAGACTCCACTGTCCGTCTGTCTGACATTTTGCAGGGCTATGGCTCCAGTCAAATCTATCCAATCGTAGCGGGTGGAGGGGGGGGTTAAATAAAATATGACAGAAACTGGTGGCACGTTTGCAAAATACTTTTAGTTTTAGAAACAACGCTTAAAGAATAAAGTAATAAATAATCAAATTTTATGCCAAAAAGGCCTTACATCATTTTGGAAAAGAGTTGATACTTTTCATACCGCTGGACCGATTTTTACCAAACATGGCTAAGAACCATATTTGGTAATTTGATTGTATTAGCATACCCTTGCTATTATCTAAGATGTCTTATTACGGATTTGATGCTACGGCGATAAAATGGTTTAGCAGCTATTTGACTGACCGGGCGCAGACAGTCGTATTGCGTGGGGTGGATGGTGGTGCTCTGCGGTCCTCTCTTTGCCCTGTGACACGGGGAGTGCCGCAGGGTTCGATACTTGGACCTCTGCTCTTTATATTGTACAGCTCAGATATTATTAACGGTATAAGGAGCAGTAGATACCATCTTTACGCGGACGATCTGCAATTGTATGTCTCCTGCGCGCCCTCAGAGACATTTTCAGCTGTGGACTCAATCAATGCAGATCTGGATCGTGTTTCGGCTTGGTCGGAGAAGAACTGTTTGGTTCTCAATCCCAGCAAGTCGAAGTATATCGTTTTTGGATCGAGGCATCAAATTCGGAATACTCTTGCTGCTCTGGCCACCGGGAATGTTGCCGTCATGGGTGACCCAATAGAGCGAGTGGTAGAAGCCAATAACCTTGGCCTCCTAATGGACGGCAAGCTGAACTTTGAAACCCACATTTTGAAAGTTGTGAGTAACTGCTTCTACCGCCTCAAAGTTCTGTACAATATACGCGATTACCTCAGTGTCGATTTGCGTGTTGACCTTTGTGAATCGCTTATATTGTCCAGATTAAACTATTGCGATGTTATTTATGACGGTTGCATTCTTGGTCGCTCTAAGAGGCTTTTACAGCGAGTACAAAACGCATGTGCTCGTTTTTGTTTCCGCGTCCCTCCCCGCTCCCATATCACCCCATACCTGAACGCCGCCAACTTGCTGAACATGCCTGCGCGCAGGCGCATGCACCTCGCCACTTTGCTGTTCGGTGTGAAACGTCACGAGACCCCATCATACCTCTTTAACAAGATGGTTTGGTCGAGGAGTGAGCGCAGAAGCGCAATGGTTCTCGTGCCTAAGCACCGGACTGCGGCATTCCGAGGCAGTTTCAAGTTTGCGGCGTCCAAGTGCTGGAATGATATTCCTCCCCCAATCCAGGGAGCGTCAAGTAGTTACACCTTCAAGCGCAAGCTGAAGGTTCACTTATTGACGCTCCAAAAATCCTTAAAATAGTCCTCCAGCACTTTGCACATTGGTATGCCAGCTTGTTGTTTTTGAACAATTTTGTTTACACTTCGTTTTTTGTTTATTGAAAATTATTTAATAAATTTATGTATTTTATAGTTACACATAAGTCGGGTTCTATCTATTTATAACTTCACTTCTTACTTAAAAGTTTATGGTTTATGTAGTATATTAATTTATTTAATCTACACTGTGTATCGTTTCTTGAGTCACAGACGGTTCTGGCTGAAAATCAGTGCTGCAGGTGTCTAACACCTCAGCGTAATGCTGAGCCAGCGACCGTTTCACTTTTGCGAAGACACAACACAACGCTGATGATCAAATTTTCATGTCTGGTTTTTTTACTGTTGTTTTTTCTTTCTATAAAATTGTGTGTACATGCTCTTATATTTGTGTGTCTTGCAAAATGAATAAATGTCTTCTTTCTTTCTTTCTTTCTTTCTAACCACCACACCACAATATTTAATTTTTTTTTAGTGCTACTTTGTATTGTCTGGTGTTCTCGATGGCAGCAAGGCCAAGTGGTGTGCGAATGAATTGACCGTCAGCTGTCAGTACCTAGTGTTGTGATGCGAAAGTTTTAAGTGTCAAACGGAATCCCGGAAGACAAGGTTTTTTTTTTTATAATGGCAGTATTGGAAATATTGTCAATTCAGTGATATCAACTCTAAGGTTAAAATTGATCATTCGGAAGTGCTTTATTTTTTTTGTGGTACTTACCATCAACAATGGATTCTATAATTCTATGCCAGCAGAAGGTTCTTTGATTTTGCAATGGACTTTAACTATTTTAAATCACTTTATATGTTATGCAAATTCAAGCTCTTGTACTAAGGCAAAGGCAGGCAAGGTTTTTACAAGATTTTATTTGACCCACAGTGTGTGTAACTATGTGCGTTTATGCGGGTGAAGTCTTGCAGCGTGGTTTTGGGGCGGATGTGTTCGGCCGATTGGGCTTAAGTTTTGCGTTCTTGTGATGGTCGGATGGCCAGGCAGCGGTCTGCTTGTGGAACCGTCGTGGCCCGGTTGGGACCCTCTCGCGGGAGAGCTCTTTGGCGATTGGTCCGATTGGCTGGAAATTTGGTGTACGTAATGTGAAATGTGTGATAGCGCTGGTACGGTTGACAGCTGGAGATACTTAGTAGCTTGTAGTATTGAAAATGACAGAAACATTTTCTTTATTATCTAGCTGTTTTTCTCAAACTATACCTATAATGTAACAATAATAAACTTATAGAAATAAGGAGGTAGTATTAAAGCACAACTTAAAAAAAAATGTCATTGGTTGGTAACAATCTGGCAAAGACAAAAAATAAAAGGGTCCATATTCGCGATGACAAGTGTGGTAAAAAAAATCTGCATCTTGTGCGTGGCACCTGCGTCCAGTGTCCAGCTTCAATCTTTTCAACCTACAGTTCGTGGCACTTATTAGTGCTGTAGAGAATACTGATCATGATCAAGTACTTACTCAATGAAAGTAAGGCTTTTTTTTTCTAAAAAAAAATTGTTAGGGTCAATTAGATTTGGTTACTATAATTTTCTTTATCTTCTTTGATGATTGAGGGTTGCAACAGCAACTAATTGGTAGGTGTTTGATATAAATATTTGACACCAAAGTTATCAGAAACTTAACAGAAACTGTTGAAACAGGCCCTTAGACATTGAATAATTCATGAGTTTCGAAAAATAAAGTTTGTGTTAAACTTCTACTCTAAAAAAAAAAAGTTTTGTTGATTTTAATCAATCAACCATGCTCTCTCTGTATTCTCTGTTAGATAAACGGTAAAAAAAAGAATAATAATATAGCAGGCAGAGTGAATTACTTCATACTAGTAATAATAATAACTAGGTAAACTTATAAAAATGTTTATAAATTTTGTGTAAGTAATAATAATATAATAATAATAAAAATATTTATTTAAAAATACCGTTGCTGTTAGTTACATTTTTGCCTTACAATCTAGTGTTGTTTTGTTGCTTTTGTATACATATTATGAAGTCCTAACCTAAGACAGACACACGTAAACACCTACGTTGAACTTGTACTTGTAACATCCTTATTTTTGCGTCGGGGGTTATAGTCCAATCGCTTGAATGAGTCCTCGCCCGCGCGGCACAGGGGCGGGCGGGACGACAAACGCCGCACCTCTCTTGTAGAGATGATGCGTATTTACGTTACCAGGTTTTGATACCAGGTATTTCTTTGCAAGTATACCAACCAGGTACTGACCCGATATACTTGCAAGACTTGAAAGTATTTTTCCATTCAAGTATACAGTCCCTTCAAAGTAAGTACTACTTCATACACATATAAAATACGCGATATAAAATACTTTCAAAGTATTTTACGTCTTGATTGAAATATTTTGAATCTTATCTGTATAACAACAAGGTTTAAACTTGTAAGGAAGCAAGTATTCGACTTGTTACGTTGGACAGAAAATACTTTGAAAGTATTTTGATACCTGGTTTCTGCACCTGGTATGAGAAGGTGGACGTACTTTTAAGCCCTGGTACGCGATTTAGCAAGTATAACCCATCCCTACTCTCTTGGCCCCCTTTGTCGTCCCACCCCGCACCCCTGCCCCGCATGGGCGAAGACTCCTAAAAGCGGTCGGTCTACAAAAACTTCAATAATAAACCGAAACGAGGCGAAGAAACCTCAGCAATAAAACCAAATCCAAACGACATGAAGCAAATTGCCCGAAATGAAAAGGCATGGACGTTATAGTACCTGACGAAGCATTCACAAAGAGCCCAATGGATTCGTGTTCCAGAACCATTTCGAGAGATAATATTTAAAAATTATGTCCACCGTTCAGACATTACACGGTACATTTCGCCCCCTTTTATAGGTTTTTAGCCTGGTTTGCCCCAATACGACTGTTAAGAGTAAGGTGAATCTCAGGAATTATGTTATAGGCGATGCGGCTAGCAACCCATCACTATCTTGATTCCTCTTTCCACCTAACGCTTATAATCTTGAAAGAAAGAAAGAAAAGACATTTATTCTCTTTTGAAAGACACACAAATAGAGCATACACAAAATTGTGCAAAAATGAAACATAAAACACAAACATGAAAATAGATTAGCAATGTATTTTAGTGTGTGTCTTCTTGCTAAACGTTGCCTTTATGTCATTGATACCTTGGGCTCTGTCTACACCATAAGGGATAAAGACGTGATTTGTGTAAGTATGTATGTATTTCTTTAAAATCACTGATATAAAAGAGTTAGGAATGAAGAGTGACTAAATAAGTAACCATTCTAGGACCTGTAACATATTTTAATGGAAAATTTTGAAACTACGTGGTGCAACTTACAATTCAAATTAAAATTTCAAAATTTAAAAATGTTTTTATTTCAGACTACCTACATTAATTGATAAATATATTAATTTTGTTAGTAAAACATAAAAATACACATCAAAAATGGCAAGGGATATTTTTTATCCTTAGACAGTTTTGAACATTTCAATATAGGAAGGCACATTACTACCGAATCAAAACATCAATGTCTAGGATATGTAATGATTATTCCAAGGCTTTTTTGATGTGTGTATTTTAGGTCAACATCCTACTCGATAAAGCGCTAGAGGCGTATCGGTTCACACATTGTCTGTCCCTATGCAATCCATGTCCAGTATTTGGGTCATATTTGAAATAGTCGTTGCCTGAAAAGGTTCCGTAGAAAAGATATTCAGCCTGATTACGCGATGCAAGCGGCAGGGTGGTTCAGGTCCATAGAGAATATAGATTCTTTAAAAGGATTTTTCTCCAATGCACATACATTGGAAGAGAATTCACCAATATAATGCTACTAGCTGTTGCCCGCGATTTCGTCTGCAAATATTTCGTTTATCGCTATCCCGCGGGATATTTCCGGGATAAAAAGCAGCCTATGTGCTGTTCCAGACTTTATCTATGAATTTCATCCAGATTCGTGCTCGATCTAGATTGAGTAACAAAAAAACATCCCGCGTGGATGCGAAAGGCACAGAACTGGTCCGAGTGGAGAGCCTTGGGGGAGGCCTATGTCCAGCAGTGGACGTCTTTCAGCTGACATGATGATGATGATGATGAATTGTGGAACATTTCAGCAGCTTGGGTTAATTTCACTGAACAACTGAAACAGAACTTTTCAATTGTGCCTGACATTTGTTCCATATATTTGTCGATGTTCAGTGATGACAAAATTTTTATTGCTCTACGATAAAATATGTACCTACAGGAAATTGACTTTGCAATGAATGAATAAATGAATAAATGAATAAATATTCTACTAATATTATAAATGCGAAAGTTAAAGTGACAATGTGAGTGAGTGTGTATGTTTGTTCCTTCTTCAGTCTAAAACGACTGGACGGTTTTGGATAAAATTTGAAACGAAGATAGCTGGTACCTTAGATTAAAACATACGCTACTTTTTATCCCGGAAAATAGCATAGTTACCGGGGGATAGCCATAAATATGTCAATTGCTAATTCTACGCAGACGAAGTCGCGGGCAGAAGCTAGTTTTGGAATAATTCTGAGAAACTTTGTATGCGTTCTTACTCATTTCGAAAGACTTAAAAACCTTCCCAACATTGGGGCGAACATATCGATCTAGAAACCCCAGCGCCATGCATACTTGAGCTCCGCAAAGTGCCGGTGCAAATTAAAAAATGCGATCGGCCGGCGCACCAATCTGCATACGGAATGCCGCGTATTTGTACTTTGTAGAGTTGTGCCGGTTTGTAAATATCGAAACGGCTCCGGAACGTGCGGGAACGAAACGGAATGCACAATAATAAGTTTAATTTATAAATTGTGCGCTCTTCCGACCCAGACAATAAAAAGTTGCACCAAAAAAATTGAAATATTGTCAATTGACAAACATTGAGACATGTACAAAAGGCGACCTTATCGCTTTAATGAATCTCTTTTAGTTGAGTTTTGAGTGGATCAGAGAAGAATTATATTAGGGACGGACGAGTGGGTTTAAGATTACAAATACTTAGAGTAACAATGCGGGCAATTTATGTCCGTATGCGAATATTTCGCATTTCCCAGCATTCTCCTTATCTCAGCTGCTAACGTCAGATGCAAAGCACAAGAGTGCTTCAAGCCAGTTATGGAAGTAAGGTAAGTTTCCACTTTCAGGCGAGCTAAAACTCATCTTAACTTGAAGAAGTCTTACGACAAATCTACATTTGGATAATTTGAAAAGGTGCATTTCAAAAGTGGAATAATCGTAAAGACAAAGAACACAATGACATCTAACTAATATTATAAATGCGAAAGTATGGATGGATGGATGGATGGATGGATGTTTGTTTGTTACTCAATCACGCCAGAACGGCCCAACGGATTTGGATGAAATTCGGCACATAGATAGAGAAAAGTCTGGAATAGCACATAGGCTACTTTTTATCCCGGAAAATTGCGTAGTTCCCGCGGGATAGCGATAAACGAATTCTTTGCAGACGAAGTCGCTGGCAACAGCTAGTGTTATATAATTAGCTTCTACCCGCGACTTCGTCTGCGTTCCGTTGCGTAGTTTTAAAGATCTAAGCATACATAGGGACAGACAGACAGACAGCGGAAAGCGACTTTGTTTTATACTCTAGCTAGACTAAAGAGAAGACGTATATACAACATGGTTACTTTTTTAATGTTATGTCATTTGCAACAACATCCCTGCAACGTGGACCGACCAATCAGATTTTCATCCGTCAAAACTCCACCAATCACAACGCGGGATTCCGCGCCATGTTGCCGTAATACGTTAAAACAGGTAACATCCCAATCATCCAAAAAGCGGGCGCTATCAACTTGTTTTTAGTACGTGAAAGTTGGACGCAACGAGTTTGCCCGTATCGGAAGGAATCCCTGAAGTTTCCTTATTAAAATAACGCACATAGCTCGCGTTCATAAACATCGCAATATTGTTTCGCGGAAGGTTACCACGCGAACTCGATTTTGATAACAAAACCACCACTAGAAAAATTGGTTTCAAATTTAAAAAAAACGCATCCAAATCGGTTTAAACGTTTTGTATTTTTAATATATCTATTTTATTTATGACGAACCTTAATGGAGAAAATATTACTGTTTTAGCTAATTTGTAAATGTTATATTAATTGAAATTTTTAATCGTTGATTTTTATATTTTACAGTAACTATCCCTACCGTATGAATATGAATGCGAAAGTAACTGTGTCTGTCTGTCTGTTTCTCTGTTACCTTTTCTTGCTTTAACCGCTGAACCGATTTAGTTGAAATCCTGTATACCTACAGACAGATAGTATGAGTCCCGGGAAGGAAATACGATAGTTTTTTTCCCGGAAAATTCCATAGTTTCCGCGGGTCGCTATCTTCTACGCAGAAGGAGGTTTATTTTATAAATTTTCCCAAAAGCTCAATAATGTTAACAGAAAACAAAGTGTTGTCGAATGAATTGTTTGTCAAACGGCACATTCGATCAAACGTTTGTCGGCGAAACATTAGCTAGCCGTAAATTCTGTTCACTTTTGCTGAACCCTGTCGTGAACATGGTTGCGTCCCACATCGTCCAACTATTCGCGAGGAACCCTCGTTATAACCACTAATGTGACCCGGTCGCCTAAGTTATCGCTTATATAATTGTGTTTAGGATTCAGCGGTATAATAAACAAATTACTTAGTTTAGTTACAACATTTGGTACAGTTATGTTTAGCAATTTACTACTGCTATGATAAAGTTTTTTTTTGTGGAACCGTTATGTTAGGTTAGACAACATTACAGTTAAAGGCAAATAGACAAAGACCTAAAGGCCACGTTTTGGCATGATTGGGTGTATAGGTGGAAAGGGGGATTAAAATAGTGATTGGTTGCTAACCGCATCGCCTATACTATACCTAACATGATTCCTAAGATTTATGACAGTGCGATTCAATCCCGATTCAGTTTAGGTTCGCTCGCTGTCAGATCCATACTAAAAATGACAGCTAAAACCTGAACTGGGGTCATAACCTGACGTCTTAAGGCGCTGTCAACAGCAAATGACCTTGAGCAGCGCCACTCTTCACACATACGGTTCGCATGCCTGTGAGTGAAAGAGAAGAAACTATTCCGGCAGCTGGGCGCGCGTCTAAAATCTTGCAAATAAGACACAAATAAGAAGAAATAAAAAAAGTATGGATTATTTGTGAAATATGACTCGTTAGCCGTGTAGGTATGAATTTGTTGACTTCATGTTTTTAATTGCAGACCCATACGTCGAAAAAATAAAGACATAGAACCGTTTAATGATGATTTTAAGACCAATCTTTGCAATTATTTTCTATCGAGCCGATTTTGTTCAATTATGTATCGAGTCCGTCTAGCGTGTTTGAAATTATGATGAAAATTAACATTATATTTTTTTTGTATTTTTTTCGTGTGTAGTTTTTCTTAAAAAAGTGTTTAAATAACATCAATTTCAACAAAATTAGGTGTTGTCAGCCTCTTAATGCGATCCCATTCCGACTCAGTTCAGTTTTTAGCTGTCATTTTTAGTATGGATCTGACAGCGAGCGAACCTAAACTGGAACGGGATTGAATCACATTAAGACATCATTAGTAAGGCTCCTCCTTCAATATCGAGTTGCAATATTTCATCCGGACAACATACATTGCGAGTTAAATGTAAGTTTGTCATAACTCTGTAGTTCAAACATCAATCATAATAAAACTGCAGAAAAATGATACTGTCACGAGTCGATTAAACGTATACAAAGTTGTTAAAAGATCCTTAAAAGCGCATATTTCTGCAAGTAATGAGGGAGGCCGGAGGCGTTGCTTCCCGCTCACTAACGACGTCTACATTCCAGACTTTAAAGGACTATAGTTGGTGCATTAGAGAGAGAGAGCATTACGCAGTTGCACTATTTTAAGCTGGTCTGGGAGCAGAGAAAACACATAGAATGTACCAGAGTACCAGTTGCTTCTCTTCCCGCGCAGGTAAAAGCCCGTCGAGGGTACAAGCGAAAATCTTAGGTATCATGTTATAGGCGATGCGGCTAGCAACTCCTCACTATTTTGATTCCTTTCCACCTATACGCACGAAAGAGAAGCAGCAGAGAGTTTTTCCGGAACGCTATAATCTGGATCTTTAAGGCCAAAGTGAACAGACACCTTCTAGGCAAACGTGTACCATCTTAGGCCTCATCTTCGCCATCCATCAAGCGAGATTGAGGTCTAACGTAAGCCTATTTTATGTAAAAAAAAAGCTGGTACATGTTTTTTTTGCTCCCAGACCAGCATGGAAGGGAAATCACTGGTATTTATAATATTCTAAATATCGCAGAAGCGATAATGGGTGTCATCATCCGGGAGACACGCGCGTTGGTTCCATTGTCATGCATATTTTATTAACACACACTGTACGATGCTGGATGTACCTCGTCGTAAGCACGCACAAGAGCACAAAGTCTGACAAAACCATCGTCGAGTAGAAATCGTACGGAAAAATCATAATTACACCTAAAATACTCATATCCAGCCCCTAAAAATAACTCAATGGCTTGCATTCGCACTCTGTATTAACAACTGCAAAATCTGGACCAACACTTCGGCGTAGAAAGCAAGGGGATGTCACCACACCAGAGGCGTCTTTACCTATAGTGCAGGGTGTGCGGCGCACACGGGCGCCGGGTCTAAGGGGGCGCCGAGCGTCCTCTAATGCGACACCTCCAAAGATGCGTCGCTCGCGGCGCCGGCGCTCGCAAAGACCCTGCGCCCGTGTTATGGCGCCAGGGTACTGGTTGCACACGGGCGCCACAAGGGCTAGAGACGTCTCTGCACCACACCACACTATAAGTGTACTATAGGGTGCAAAGAAACGGGGCCACTTCCCATTGCTTGACATTCTTCAAACTACTAGACCGATTTTTACCACACATGGCTAAGAACCACCGCACGGAAACCGGCTTACGATTGAAAAAAAACTGCATCCAAATTTTATTAGTCAATCCGTTTGAGAGCTATGTTGCCACAGACAGAAGACAACATCGACGTCAAGCTTATAATATTACTAGCTGTTGCCAGCGACTTCGTCTGCAAATAATTCGTTTATCGCTATCTCGCGGGAACTACGCAATTTTCCGGGATAAAAAGTAGCCTATGTGCTATTACAGACTTTTCTCTATCTATATGCCAAATTTCAACCAGATCCGTTGGGCCATTCTGGCGTGATTGAGTAACAAACAAACATCCATCCATCCATCCATCCATACTTTCGCATTTATAATATTAGTTAGATTATGTACCACTCTTTGTATTGGGAGTTAAAAACACATATCCGTAGGTAGAGAATGAACGTATTCAAGACGCAATGCACAACTTTACATCCGTGTGATGCACCGTTAAAAACCATAAGGTTTTAATGACACGGCCGCCATTCCACAACATTACAGGGGCCCGATCGATAATACACGCTTTCAAGTAAAAATCTGTTTTTCACAGTGAAAAACACGCTAAAAATAAACCTTTCACGCCATTATGGATGGGCCGTGGATAATTTGAACGAAGTAAGAGCCTTGGGACGTGGGATGAATCCGGACGAGTTTCGCCGTAGTTCGACTACGATTCTGTTGGAGTGTTTAGTTTAAATTAATCTGTGCTAAGATTATGAGATGGTAGCCTAGTGGTATGACCTTCGGCATCCTGAGGAGAGTTTAATGAGTTCGATTCGAATCCTCGGCTCGCAACTCTGACTTTTTTAAAATTTATATGTGATATGTTCTTCCATACTGGTCTGGGAGTACAGGAAAAACATAGAATGTGCCAGTTGCTTCTCTTCCCGCGCAGGTAAAAGCCCATCGAGGGTATGGGCGAAAATCTTAGGAATCATTATAGGCGATGCGGCTAGCAACCCATCACTATTTTGATTCCCCTTTCCGCCTATACGTTCACAATCATGCTAAAAGTGGGCTTGTTACCTTAGGCCCTGACTACCCCGTAAGGGATAAAGACGCGATTTATGTATGTATGTAGGTATGTATTATAACACGTGAGTAACCACAAATGTATTCATCATCGCTTTGTATCTAACACATTACGACGGTGGTAATAACAGATGATGAAAACTATTGCGAAAGTACAATTTAACAAAGAACATAACCACTCACGAAATATAACAGAAGTCAGAGATAATCTAGGCCCCGATTTATGAAAGCATCACTCGAAAGTACCACTCGAAAATGGTATAAATCTGTTTATACCTTCTTCTCACTAATCAAATTTTTGACTAGTTCTCAAGATTAATGAGAGCCGTAAGTATTTTCTAAGCTACTCGTATTTGAAATTCAGCACAATTTTTCACCACTTTCGATTGGTGTTTTCACACATGGGCTTTCAAAAATCGGGCCCCTAGTGTTGTGTTCGATGATAATGAATAATTAATAAGCAAACCCATGAAAATTTATAGTAATCGCTACTAGAACGTCAAATTTGTAATGACACCGCATACAAAGCTAGCTAATATTATTAATGGATGAATATGATGTGTGTTTAGGATACGCTTCGTCATTTGTAATATTACTATTGTTTATTTTAACCTTTACATTATAAAGGGTCTATCTTCTAGGTTCATATATACCGTCACGCCTCTTTCCCACAGAGATAGGCAGAGACTTCTTCGACCCACTTGCTACGATCCTGGCACACCTCTTTCGCTTAATCCACATTCATCAATTTTAAGCATAAGGTGCGCTAAATCTTTACCCATATTTAAAACTATGTTAAAGGAGTACTATCTGTCATCCTGTCCGTGATTCTTATAGCTGGTGTTCTTTTTATGTATGTGTGTATGTGTCTATAATATATTATCTCCATTTATTATAAATTTGTTTCATGTATGATGTATTATGTGTATTATTATGTATGTATTTTCACTACTTAGGTATATTAATATATTTTTAAATTGCACCAGCTGCTCAGATCTGTTCTTTTCTCGGGTCCGTTATGGTTGCCTGGTAGAGATCGCTCTGTAGCGATAAGGCCGCCTATTGTTACCTTATCACTTCTGTATAAGCCTTTTTTCTGTTCTAATTGTTATATGTGGTGTTCAATAAAGAGTTATTGTATTGTATTGTATCAATCTACTTACACGCTCGTCGGTTTCGGGTACTCCTGACCTAGGGCTATACCATAACGTCTTAATGCGATTCAGTTTAGGTTCTCTCGCTGTCAGATTCATACTAAAAGTGATAGCTAAAACTTGAACTGAGTCGGAATTAGGACGTCATGGTAAAGCCCCTGACCTTTTTCAAAACGTCTCCAACCAATGGAGATCCAACCAAAGATACTTTTAAGAGACCCTGTAAAGTTTAGTAGTTAGCAAAATATGCGTAAGTTTCAATGAATAATTAGACCGATCAACACAAGGTTGAGAAAAGCCACAACGTATAAGGAACGTAACATTTTGTAAACAGACAAAACATGTCTTTTCTTTCAACATGTTTTTACAACCTGAAACAGGGCCGTACATTTATCAAGCTACCGGTAATCTCTTGTGGTTCTCCTGAATTAATGACATGTTGCAACATGGTAGACGGTTTTGCATATATTATGTGTTTATTTAGCGAACGAAAACATAATTGTGGTCGGGATATTCATATAAAGAAACTAGCTGTTGCCAGCGACTTCGTCTGCAAAGAATTCGTTTATCGCTATCCCGCGGGAACTACGCAATTTTCCGGGATAAAAAGTAGCCTATGTGCTATTCCAGACTTTTCTCTATCTATGTGTCGAATTTCATCCAGATCCCTTGGGCCGTTCTGACGTGATTGAGTAACAAACAAACATCCATCCATCCATACTTTCGCATTTAAAATATTAGTTAGATAAGTGTGACAGTTTCTAGAGCGAAGTACATAGAGTTCATTTAAAGTTTTGTGATTTTTGTAGGGTTCTAAAAAGAACCTTTAAAACTTAATTATGACAGAGAAGTTCTTTAAGCGCAATCGCAATTTCCACCAATTGGCAAATGCAAACTTTCTGAAGTGGTAACGTAGGTATCTAATTCTTGCCTGTATAAACGAGAATACGCACGCTCCTATACATACACACTTTATTCTATACACTCGCAAACAAAACAACATCATCACTTCACATTTCCCGATGACAGTCCTAAACAAAACTTATTAGCTGAAGAAAACAAATAACGCGACATTTTAATAAAGAGAGGGACATAAATTAGCTTTATTAAGTTGGCCCCACGTTGGGCGCCATAAAGCGTGCCATCATATTGACGACGGTGATGCCAACATAAACATTATAACTAAACTTTGTTTATTTGTGAAGCAGGTGGTGATAATGCGGTGCATTTGTTTCGTATAATTCAGCCGTCAAAAATGTTTTAATACTCAATCTCGTAGCTGAAATAAGAGAGGCGTTTGACTCCATCACAGTCCTTATAGTCTCCTAGTACTTTCGATAAAAGCGACAAATTTTATTAAAAATTAAGAAGCCTTCTCTTTGATTTTAAAACCATTTGCACTCACGATTAAAAAGGCTAGTGTAAAAGAACTTGATGGTTTTACAAATACTTAACTATACCTATTTAAAACTTATTTGACACTTAAACGCGTCCCGCAAGGGTGAACTTTGGGACTCGTATTTAATTATTCGTATAAAACGGGTAGCCTGACTTGCTGTGGTTTTATGTCGCGGTTCAAAGGCGTATCTGAGTCTGAGAAAAGACGTCAGCTGCCAAACCGCAACAAACGGATCTTTATGCTAGCAATTCCTAACCAGGAAGGAAAACATGTTACAGTTATTTACAAAAAGGTAGATTTATTTACCGGTGTAAAAATAAAATAAATCGTGTAAGTTATCAACATTTCTGAAGACGATTTGAAAATATATTATCCGTCGGTTGCTGGTATGGAGTGTCCCCTTCCAAAATTATGTTTTGTATTTTAACAACATAAATAATATGTAGCGGTCAAAATAAACTAAGTAAAATTTGCGGCATATTTGGAGTCATTTTTGCCATTTTAGATAGAGAACCGTTAAAAATCTATGAATATAGAGACAAAGAGTCTCCAGATGAGATATTCTTCCGCGCAGATGGTAAAAGCCCATCGATTGAATGGGCGAAATTCTTAGGAATCATGTTATTTAAACTAGCAACCCATCACTAATTCGATTCCCCTTTCCACCTATACGCCTACACAATCATGCTAAACGTAGCCTTTAGTTCTTATTGTTACCTTAGGTTTTGTCTACTCCGTACTGTACCTATGAGATATAAACGTGTTTTGTATAATTATGTTTGAGTGTTCTTCAAATATTCTAATATATTGAGGGTACTAACAAAAGTTCGTAATTTCAAGCGTATACCAAGAACCCCCTTAAAACTTGATCTTTTAGTATGTACACTGTCAGATATTTTTCTTTCAAAATTGATTTGTGAGTCCCAGTAGACGCCGCCTGTGACGTTCGGAGAATTTATTTAAGCCTAAATAAATATATGTGTTTATTTCACTAGGTTCCAACAGTTTAAGGGTGTTTTTATACATACTGGCTGTTGCCCGCGCCTTTGTCTGCATCGGATTCCCATATCGCTATCCCGCGGGAACTACAAAATTTCCCGGGGTAAAGTAGCCCATGTGTTTTTCCAGACTATAATGTATCTCTGTGCAACATTTCATCCAGATCTGTTTGACCGTTTTGGCGTAAAAAAGTACCAAACATCCTTGCATCCTCTCAAACTTGCGTAGGATTATTCTTGATAAACGGGCATATGGTTCACATGATGTTAAGTGGTCACCGCCGCTCATAACCTACAGTACTGTCTGCTGGTGCGTTGCCGGCCTTGCACAAAATGGTACACTCGCTTTTTAAAGGCTTCCATGTTATAGCAAGTTGGGAAAACTTCACTGCCGTCCTTACGAAAAGTGTAATAACTCTTTTTTTTGGCAAACCGATTTAATAACATATCCGGAATCAGCAAAATGAGCTCTACATTCTCTTCTTAGGCAGTTTTTAGGTAGGCACAATGAATCTGGGTTTTTTAAAAAGCATAACTGTAATAACTAAGGCCATGATTTATATTTACTTATTAAGATCGACATAACTTTAGTTGTGGCAAAGTTAGTTACATTATTTAAGAAATATCACTTACTGCAATAAGTAAAGTGGTTTCACTTATGATTAAAGAAAGAAAAGAAAGAAAGAAAGAAGACATTTATTCATTTTGCAAGACACACAAATATAAGAGCATACACACAATTTTATAGAAAGGAAACAACAAAAACAAAAAACACATGAAAATTAGATCATCAGCGTTGTGTGTCTCCGCAAAAGTGAAACGGTCGCTGGCTCAGCATTACGCTGAGGTGTTAGACACCTGCAGCACTGATTTTCAGCCAGAACCGTTTGTGACTCAAGAAACGATACACAGGCAAAATATACTACATAAACCATAAACTTTTACGTAAGTAATGTAATAAATAGATATAATAAATAGACAGAACCCGACTTATGTGTGACTAGAAACTTAGTACATTTTATTATTAGTTTGTCACATTTACTAGTCATAACCGCAATAATATGTTAGATATTTGTTGCGCTTATGTTTAGAGTATACTATACTTAACATAACATCACTTTGCTACTTAAAAATGCAATATGGTCGCTTTACCAATGATAAAAGCAATAAGTATAAGTAGTTAGACTACTTGTTGCGGTTATGACTAGAAAATGTTCGCTCTATATGATAAATATTCCTAAACACAAACACAATTAGTGTTTTTAATAGCTTTAATAAATGTTTTTCCAAAAACAAAGCACTACACAATATTCTATGCAATTTTATCTATATTTTAGTGAAAGTTTCAAGTCAATGGTATGTATAATGACGGAGATACAAACAAAACCAAAAAAAAACTTTAACCGCGTTTTTCTCGAAAGTAGCTTGAACCTAGTTATGCACTTTTCGTAATACACGTACGGGTCAAGAAATACCGCTACCGCTCGCTTTCACTAAAACAGTTCTTTCAGTAGTTATTTCTAAAATTGTCTAAGTATCGCTTTTGCAAGACATTCACGATTTCAAACGAACATTACAATCCGGAATTATTCAACTCGGGAAGCGAATAATTTCATCATAAATCAAAAGCTACACAAATGAAGTCATTGTATTTATATAACCTGTAGTAATATTTTCGCCAGGATTTTTCCGTGATCAACTTCTTCTGAAGAGAATATGACTAAAATATCGTTCGAAAGCCTGGCGGGCATGCAGAACAGTATTTTTTTAACATTATGATCATACTAGCTTCTGCCGGCGACTTCGTCAGCGTAGAATTAGATTTAAGAACTGATGATGATGGTATACCTATTCTGCAATTATTATTTACGTTGCGACTCTAGGCAGCTACGAGTTTCCACATGTTAATCGCTATCCCGCGGGAACTATGCAATCTTCCGGGATAAATAGTAGCCTATGTGTTAATCTAGGGCAACAGCTATCTCCGTTTCAAATTTTATCCTAATCCGTCCAGTCGTTTCAGCGTGAAGAACATTATCCATACATCCTCATAACCTATCGCATTTATAATATACTAGCTGTTGCCAGCGACTTCGTCTGCAAATAATTCGTTTATCGCTATCCCGCGGGAACTACGCAATTTCCGGGATAAAAAGTAGCCTATGTGCTATTTCAGACTTTCCTCTATCTATGTGCCGAATTTCATCCAGATCCGTTGGGCCGTTCTGGCGTGATTGAGTAACAAACAAACATCCATCCATCCATCCATCCATACTTTCGCATTTATAATATTAGTTAGACTAGCTGTTGCCTGCGACTTCGTATGCAAAGAATTCGATTATTGCTATCCCGCGGTAATTTTCCGGGATAAAAAGTAGCTTATGTGCTATTCCAGACTTTTCTCTATCTATGTGCCGAATTTCATCCAGATCCGTTGGGCCGTTCTGGCGTGATTGAGTAACAAAAAAACATCCATCCATCCATCCATCCATCCATACTTTCGCATTTATAATATTAGTTAGACTAGCTGTTGCCTGCGACTTCGTATGCAAAGAATTCGTTTATTGCTATCCCGCGGTAATTTTCCGGGATAAAAAGTAGCTTATGTGCTATTCCAGACTTTTCACTATCTATGTGCCGAATTTCATCCAGATTCGTCGGGCCGTTCTGGCGTGATTGAGTAACAAAAAAACATCCATCCATCCATCCATACTTTCGCATTTATAATATTAGTTAGGTAGTAGGATAAACGAATACAATACCAGTGTTCCAATACAAGTACCTGTAACAAGGAAGATCATTAACAGTAATTAGTGGCTTGTTGCGGCAGATACACAGGCAAACTTGAGTTGAAATTCATTGAAGCGCAAGTAACAATAACAATTAAAACAGTACAATTAGTTGGAGAATCGAGAGTACCCGAGAGATATAGTAATTGTCTTGACTGTCTGAAAATATTGACGACCGAATAGCCTCGTGGATAGTAACCCTGATAATAAACTAGAGGTCCCGGGTTCGAATCCCGGTAGGGACAGACATTTGTATGATGAATACGAATGTTTGTGCCCGAGTCATGGATTTTGTATGCATTTATCTACACTATATGTATAAGTAGGTTTATCCTTTGCCTGGTACTCATAGTACAAGCTTTGCTTAGCTTGGGACTGGGTCAATTGGTATAATTTGTCCCATGACACATATTTATTTATTTAAGTATTAAAATGTTTACTTGAAAACTAGCTGTTCCGTGGGGTTTCCAAATGAATTGGTCATTATTCGTTTGCTATAACATAAAGACAAGCTCAATATAAAATCTCAGTGTCGTAGATCTTAAGTGGGTGACAGACGGGTGAGTAAGTTCGCGTACTTACGGCTCGACAACTTTACTCGCCTGTGTGTCAGTCATTTACGCGTACTTTTATGTATAGAGCCGTGTAAAAGCCGTGGTAGCCTAGTGGTTTGACCTGTGGCCTCTCAAGCAGAGCGTCGTGGGTTCAAATCCCGGGTTCGCACCTCTGAGTTTTTCGGAATTTATGTGCGAAAAAAAAAAAAAAATTACATTTGTAATTTGCCATGAGCTTTTCGGTGAAGGAAAACATCGCGAGGAAACCTGCACATATCTGCGAAGAAATTCAATGGTGTGTATTAAGTTCCCAATCCGCACTGGGCGCGCGTGGGAACTATAACCCAAACCCTCCAATACATGGAGGAGGCCTATGCCATGAGGCACGCCGAATAACGCGACAATTTAATAAACAAAAAAAAACGACTATAACAACAACAACAACAACATGTACTTACTGAAATTGTAGCGAATTCGGAATAAAAAGGCTTATAAAAAAAAATATGTATATATAGTAAAGTACAGGCGAGTAAGCAAGTTGAGCCGTAAGTACGCGAACTTACTCGCCCGTCTGTCACCCACTTTAGGTTGATTAATCAGTAATAGAGACTAATAATGTGTCTCTCTCTCTCTCTCTCTCTCTCTCTCTCTCTCTCTCTCTCTCTCTAATACAAATACAGTCTAGATTTAGAACGACGCGGGTTTTCTGTAAGTATATTATCGACCGATTCAAGTATCCAACCAATAAGTGTGAGTGAAACAGAAAGACAGACTCGAAGGTCTTTTTTTTTAAATACAATAGCACTGTACTAACTTTATTTTGATAATAATCATCATAAGATATTTAAAAACATTAACAATGCCTATTGCAGACCGACCTTTATGTTTAGTTTTCTATTTTTAAATATTAAAAAATCGGCCAAGTGCGAGTCGGACTCACGTACTGAGGGTTCCGTACAAATTCGCTAAGTTATTATTAAATTCAGTGTTAGCAGAGCCCTGCTTTTAAGCAAAATGTAGGCAGTGTGAGGTCACTTTATGTTGGTTATTTATATAGACAGACAAATATTAAATAAAAAAATACTACTTACTAGATCTCGTTCAAACCAATTTTGGGTGGAAGTATCATTTTTGAAGACCTATCCATAGATACTCCATACCCCACACGTATGGGTTTAATGAAAAAAAAAAAAAAAACAGTTTCAGTTCTAAGTATGGGGAACCCCCAAAATTAATTGTTTCTTTTTTTAGTTTTGTGTGAAAATCTTAATGCGGTTCACAGAATACATCTATTTACCAAGTTTCAACAGTATAGCTCTTATAGTTTCGGAGAAAAGTGGCTGTGACATACGGACGGACAGACAGACAGACAGACAGACAGACATGACTAATCTATAAGGGTTTTGTTTTTTGCTATTTGGCTACGGAACCCTAAAAATAGGAGGATTGTCTATGTCTTCACGCCAGTCAGATGAAGGTTAATAAAATTGCTGGTTTCCAAAGTTCGTGTTCTTATTCAATACGTTTCAATGGCCATCGAGGGAATGGGCAAAAATCTTAGGAATCATGTTACAGGCGATGCGACTAGCAACCCATCACTATTTTGATTCGTTCCGCCTATATACGCCCACAATCCTGCTAAAGGCGGTCTTTAGGTCTCCTTAGGCTCTATTGACCACGTAAGTGATAAATACGTGATTTAACAAAAAGTGTTCAGCTGTTCAGCAGTTTAATTATCCTGACGTATTTTTGGATTAACTTTAACAGACATCGTACTTTTATTTGGCTTGTAGCAATCACGAGTCATTAGACACCGCAAAACGGCTAACTCCATATTCGCCTAACTCTCGATTCTCCAACGCCTGATGGCAAATGTTTAGGCAAATTTGCCAAATTGAGGTACCGCTAATTCTGTTTGAACGCTGTTTGAGTGGAATCAACGAGGATTCCGTGATTTTGCCTAGATTTAGAAACGGCCGCGGTCAAATGGTAATTTTATTTTATGTTGTATGTTATGTGTGTATTTTATTTTATTTATTTAGCTATTTGTTATATCTATGTTAGTATTGTTGTTTTTATTATCCGTGCGTTACTCCTGACTATTTGTTTCCGCCACCTACTTAAACTGTCTCCAACTTATTTCTTTGTCTTATTGGTTGTCCGGTAGAGATCGCTATTAAGCGATAAAACCGCCTATTGCTACTACTAACCCAATGTCTACTTTGTTCTTTTCTCTGTATTATTTTGTACTGATTTGTGGTGTTGTATCACTATTTTGATTCTCCTTTCCACCTATACGCCCACAATCATGCTAAACGTGGCCTTTAGGTTTTGTTACCTTAGGCTCTGTCTACACCGTATGGGATAAAGACGTGATTTAAAGTATGTATGTATGTATTATTTTGCTTTTGTAAATCACAGAATGACCGAACGTGTTAAAAAATCTTGATGTTGAAAATTTCAAGAATAAATCAACCAAAAGAAATCAAAATCTAACGTCAACTTTAATACCACAGAATAGAGATAAAAAGACCACTAAAAACGAAGATGCTGAAACAGCAAAAAAAAAAATAATTAAAGTAGTAATCGCTGAAATTAATGCTTATGCATTCAGTAACAAACATAATAAAACATAAGAAAAAAAAAAAACAATATCCACTAGAGATGAACATCACAATTGCCGTGTTCACCGCATGTAAATTGAAACACAAAGGATTTAAATAAATAAGTAGATCCATTAATAAAACAACTCGTTTCGCCTCGCCTGAGGGCAAAACTGACGTTTAACTGAATAATTTACTTGAGCATAATGCAAAGGGCCTTCTAGACGAGTAACCGCACGTCTAACGCCACATCAAAGGGCAGTGAAAGAAAAGGTTGGTCGGATATTTCGGAATTAGTTTCTATAATTTTTGACTACACAGGGTCCCTATTCAGGAAACGCTTAAGGTGACAATATCGAGCTGGCGAAGGTTTTCAGGGAAAACAAACGTGGACACTCGTAGTCCCAAACTTGCGGGTGGTAGGACATTAAACTACCTCCATTTTACACACTAATTATGCCGCCAAGCAGCAGTGCTCGCCTGTGTCCCGACGTGGAGAAGACAACCGGTAAATTACTGACACATAAGGTAAGTATTTCATCTTAGCCCTCTCTGTAGTTGTGGGTGTCCGGGTGGAGGTGCTTACTTGCCATCACGTGCTTCACTCGCTCCTTTGCCACCTTATCTCATTGTTGTGCTGGGGCATAAAAAATTCTCTAATCATGTAATTGTGTTAACTGTATTTTGGCTTACGCCGTCGAGTCCACTAAGAAGCACCAATCAGATCAATCAATTAGTCAGACGATTGATTTATAGATTGATCTGGCAGAACTTCGATGCACATCAGTTCCCTACGTTTAGTATTAGACATTAACTACCAGTTTCACTAATAACCTTGTCTGATCCGTACTAATATAATATCTTCTGTGATTGAGTGACAAACATGGCACAAACTTTCGACCACAAGCTAGACTGGAGACTTGAAATTTGGAAGACAAGAGCTTGTCTGCCATCTCTTCCTGTGGGCGTCGTAAACAGGGACTAAAGGACCTAAAGTGAGAGTGGGCAGAACAGCGCTCTGTATTGCTAAATATGAACTGTGGACTGCAGCACTGCCGTGTGAGAGACAACACAAATTTCGCAAGAAAGTCGTCATAAAGGCAAAGTGTATCGACTTATGAGTGATAGCTTGTGTGTCATAAAGACGCTTTAACAAGGTATTTTTCGAAATTCCCACGGCACACAGGAAGCTTATCGCCATCATCATCACCAGCCTATACTAGTCCACTGCTGGACATAGGCCTCTTCAATTAGGTATACGTTATTGTGTACGATCCACGCTACTCCCATTCAGATCTTGGCCTGCGAAGGTCATTGCTCCACCTAGTATGAGGGCGTCCTTTGCTTGCCGATCCGCGGTCTCCACTCAAGAACTAATGGCCAGTCCACTGCCACTTCAGTTTGCTGATTCGGCGAGCTATGTCTATGTTGATGATTTTGGTTCTTCGCTTCAAAGTAGATCCTTCAGAAACTCCGAGCAATAGCTCTTTCCATAGCTCACACAACTCGCCTACATTTTATTCTTCAGCATTGTCGAAGTTGTAAGTTAAGTATATAAAACTAAGCGACCTATCAGAATGCTAACGAGAGTCTATTTTAGTCCGGCCACATGCCCAGTGGCGCGTCTAAAATTGACCCGCATAAACTTGCTTGTCACAACAAGCCCCGTGTGGCAAATATTTCAGAATAGCAAAGCAATTAATATAAATAACTTAGATGCCAACTACCCAATCGTGAATGAGGCTCAAGTTTTGTGTGACTTAAGTTGCGGAATCATATTAAACGAAGTGGAAACTACGGGAAGAGTTGGAGTCGACGAGCAAAAGTTAGACCACACAAAGAGATTTAACGTGAACAATGTGTGCCGAGCTGGTTGAACATTATGCTCATTAATGTTTTAAAAGTTTTGAAAATTTGATATTCATGTACAAAATTTTGGTTTAATTCGAGTTGTTATAAAAGTATTTATTTTGTGAAAATGTTGGATCATTGTAACATAATGATGTAACAAAAAAACCGCGTTGAAATCGGTCTATCCGTTTGAGTGCTACGATGCCACAGACACACACACACACACACACACACACAGAGAGAAAGAGAGACACTGACGTTAAACTTGTAGCACCCCTCTTTTTGCGTTGGGGGTTAAAAAGAGCGCGCTTAAACAGAAACTGCAAACTCGCCACCGGCCACAGAAATGAAATGAAAATACCAGGCCACCCAAAACAGTACACGAGTAAAAGAAAACCGGCCAAATGCGAGTCGGACTAGCGCACCGAGGGTTCCGCAAGTAAACATAAAATCCAGTTTTTTAGCAGAGCTTTGGTCTTCAGCAAAATGTAGGCAGTGTGAGGTCATTTTTAGTTACTTACATAGACAGACAAACACGAAATGTCAAAATGTTAGATTTTTAGTATTTGCTGTTATAGTGGCAATAGAAATACATCATCTGTGAAAATTTCAACTGTCTAGCTATCACGTATCCTGAGTTACAGCCAGGGTTAGTACAGGTTTTTGCGGTCATTTTTAGTATGGATCCGATAGCGAGCGAACCTAAACAGAATCGGAATTGAATCGCATTAAAACGTCATGGTAAGGCCCCTGGTGACAGACATACAGAGGAATCTTAGTAATAGAGTCCCGTTTTTACGCTTTAGGAACCGTAAACCAGGGTGACTTTGATTTACGGGGTGACTGTAAAAGTAGTAATAATGACGAAATCATTAATTTTTATTTGCTTTTACCTTCCAATCGACGTCTTCATCGATTTCGTTTGCGTCTACATGCCAAAAATTCACCACATATGGACAATATCGATTTTATAGCAATTTTAAAACGATCAAAGTAGCCCCAAAATTATCAAAGTCACCCCGGTTAACGGTACCTATGGAACCTTAAAAAACCTGTCGTAACAGAGACGTCAGACGTCACTAGTGACCACACTAAATTAAGTGTTTGCATTCTACGGGCAGTGGTCGTCGGGTGCAGACGGGCGACGGCCCATAATTACTTTTTTAATTAAAAACAACGTGTAGTTGCTGGTCTGAGGGCAAAGGAAACAGAGAATGTTACCAGTTGCTTGTCTTTCCGCGCAGGTAAAAGCCCATCGAGGGAATAGGCAAAAATCGTAGAAATCATGTTATACTTACAGGCGATGCGGTTAGCAACCGATCATTATTTTGAATCCTATTTCCACCTTATACGCCCACAATCATGCTATACTTGGCCTTTGATGAAATGAGATTTATTCTTGGTAACAGGCGTTACAAGTCAATAAAGCTTATTCTATCTATTCTGCGAGTGGCAAATCATAGAACTCACAGTAATTATAAGTCTTGCTACCTTAGGCTTTGTCTACCCTTTATGTATAGTTCTACGGAAGTGGACTCAACTATCTTGACAGATTCGTGGTTTTGAACGCGCAGTGAAATCAATGAACCATTAAATTTTACTAATACACCACAATTTTCTTCGCTAGATTGTTTTGATAAGAATGCTTGTTAATTTTTGCATTAGTTTTGCATAAGCGATCACGCTTCCTCATAGCGCAATTATTTTTGCCACTGTCTATAAACACGGATACTTATCGATTACTTACCCTCCGTTGTAGCGTCTGCCTAGTAAAGTATGGCTGTATTAAGTCATACAGAATTTAAAAATAAAATCTAAGCGATTGTCTTTTCATGTTGATTAAAAGTAAGGAGATGATTGCAACCAAAATGGCTTCAAAGACAAAATTACTTAGAAGGCAAACAAACAAACATGTACAATTTTATAAATCCATTGAAAGTTGCAAACTGCTAATAATTTATAGTTTGGAAAAGTATGGCATACGAATTTGATGATGCCCGAATCGGAGTTTCCTCCGACATGTACATTGGCGGTACCACATATTGGTGGCATGTGGGAAGCGGGTGTAAAAACGGACAAACACAATTTCGAGATTCCGAAAATCTCAGAGGTTCGAGCCCTCTGCTTGAGAGGCCACAGGGCAAACCTGAGCAACAAAAAAAATAATACCTCGCGATTCTAACGGCTTGGAGAGTGCCACCTACATGTCTATTCAGCAAAGTAAATTCTTTATTCCCCTGATATTCAGCAAACGATGAGTTTCAAAATCCCACTGTGACATGTCACGAAATGTCACGTTCGTGTTTAAATCAGGTGGAAATGTTTGTCTTTTGTTTATTGGATTCGATTTGAATTTCACGAACTTCACACGACAAAAAGCTTTCTATCCATGCTTTCAACTTCCGATGTTAGATCTTACATGAAACAACACAAGCGTCAAAATCGAAAGAGAGATATCGTATATAATACCTTATTAGAGTGGGAATGTCGCGAGCACGAAAGAGTTTAGGCTAAAAATAAAAAACGAATGTAGCGGATCGGAAAATTATCATGGATCAAATATTGTTTAATAGCTTTTATTATGTTTTTGTGTGTATCGGACGGTTTATATAAATCGAATCCAATTTTATTTACAATTATAAACTTACATTACCTTTAATCACTTCACTCTTTTGCGACTTCAGAAATTATACACGGACCGCTTACATGAGTCCTCGCCCGCGCGGTGCAGGGGCGCGGGGTGGGGCGGGTAGTGCGCCTGCCGCCCGCACCTCTCTCGGCCCCCTTCTTTGTCGCCCTACCCCGCGCACGTGTGCCACGCGGGCGAGGACTCTTTTAAGCGGTCGGTCTAAATATTCATGTGAACGTAATTATTTTTAATGAATAAATAATATTCAAGTGGTCTTATTACAATTTTTTGATTTTCATAGACGAATTTATGACGAAATATCAACAGAGATTCTAATCAAAACTGGTTAGAGTCTGTCTAACCAAAGCTGAACCTGTAAAAGCGCGGCAATTTCAAAAAATCATGACCGGGTAACACAGGATCACTCACACCGCTGCAATTTTCTTAGAGAAATGTCAATTTGACATACAACATGACACCTCAGATAGACACACTTAAAGACAAAATGTTGCCAATCAAATAACTAGTGGGTTCAGCTTTGGTTAGACAGACTCTATGTAAATAGTCCAGATAGGTACATTTGGAAAGATAAACAGATGCGGTGTAGACGTCTAGAGTTTATGTAAACGTTGTGATGTTAATAAAAGGGACTCAGGACTTGAATCCCTCATATTCCAGATCAAAAGCTTAGCCAGATTGAAACTTGACGGAGTCCGGTGGTTCACACAAACTATTAAAAATATCAAACAAAATACTGATGTTGATAACTGATACTTAAGACAGAGACGAGTGGCTGAAAGAAGGGAACGTATTGACAAAAAAGGTAAAGGTTTGTACTTGCACAGATGAAGGGAAAACGTTTTTAAAAGAAAATTTTACCGTCACGGCTCTTTCCCATAGAAGACAGAGACTACTTTGTTCCACTTGACAAGATCCTAAAATAACTCTTTCGCTTCATCCACATTCGTCAATCTCTTCACACTCCTCGGTTTCAGGTAGGTACTCTTGACCTGTATGCTTAGTGTAGGTTATCGGTCACAAAATACGTCTCGAACGCGTACGCGTTAAAATGTCAAATACTATGAGAACAGTTTGTTGCTGTTTCGATCCGCAAGTGGCGCTGCCAATTATTCAATAGTAATTGAGATGTTCACGTGAACGCGTTCGATACGTTTTTAGACGCGAAAATTTACACTAGATGCTCTGATTTTTTTTCAAAACGTCCCCAACTTGGTCACGGGTCGTCCGCAGAAGGCTGAGTTATAGCAATTTATTCGTACGGCTGCCGGCGACATCGCTTTAATACTGTTTCAATCCCAACTCCATTGCAATGTATATTCCCGATAAGCCGGGGAATTCGTCCGGCTCGATAATCAAGGCGATATCAGAAACTTTTAATTGGCGTTTACTTGTCCGGGTCATTGGCTCGGAATCTATACATATATGTATAGCTGTTTTTTTTGTAAAATAAAAAAATGGTAATAGAGAAATGTGAAAAAAAAGCCGTGGTAGCCTTGTGGTTTGACCTGTGGCCTCTCAAGCAGAGCGTCGTGGGTTCAAATCCCGGGCTTGCACCTCTGAGTTTTTCGGAATTTATGTGCGAAAATTACATTTGTACTGCGAAGAAATTCAATGGTGTGTGTTCCCAATCAGCACTGGGCGCGCGTGGGAACTATAGCCCAAACCCTCCAATACACGGAGGAGGCCTATGCCATAAGGCACGCCGAATTACGCGACAATTTAATAAAAAAAATATATAAAAAAAAACGACAATAACAACAAAAACAACAACATGTACTTACTGAAATTGTAGCGAATTCGGGATAAAAAGGCTTATAAATATAAATATAAATAATAGAGAAATGTTACTACTCCGTATCTGATTTCTTAGACGATAAATATTGTAACATGTATACCTACTGCCTATCTGTCGTTATTGTACTGTACTCCCTATTGTATTGCTATACCCCAAAGGGGTCCATGGTGAAACTTCTATAGTATTAGTTACCAACATTGTAAAACCATGGTTGTAAAAATAAAATAAATGAGTAAATGAGTACCTATATAACAGAGTAATGTGACTGACTGACAGACAGCGCACAGCCTAAACCTAAAGGAATTTTTCAAATATCTTACGGGATAGGGAATTCCCTAATTAATTAATTAATGGAATGCATCTTTTCGCTGCAAAGGTCTGTCTCCGTAACAATAATTATACACTACGAAGGGATTTTTCAAATTTCCCACGGGATGAGGACGGGATAGGAAATAAATACTTAATATTTGAATACAGGAACGGACTAAGTTATGTCATGACGTTATCTGCGCGGACAAAGTCGCGGAAAAAAGCTAGTCACGAGTAAATGTATTCTAGAAAAATCTAGTCTTCTTCACTAAGCATAACGGTATAGGTGAAAATTTTAATTAAATGACATGTTGTAACTATGTGTGAGTAATGTGTGCGAATAGACAAATTGACGTTCCAAATTAGAAAACCGGCCAAGTGTGAGTCGGACTCGCGCACTGAGGGTTCCGTACAAATTCGCCAAGTAAAAATCCAGTCTTAGCAGAGCCCTGCTCTTAAGCAAAATGTAGGCAGTGTGAGGACATTTTATATTGGTTATTATATAGACAAACAAATATTAAATAAAAAAAACTACTTACTAGATCTCGTTCAAACCAATTTTGGCTGGAAGTTTGCATGGTAATGTACATTATATATTTGATTTAGTTTTATCATTCTCTTATTTTAGAAGTTACGGGGGGGGGGGGGGGCACACATTTTACCACTTTGGAAGTGTCTCTCGCGCAAACTATTCAGTTTAGAAAAAAAAATATGTTAGAAACCATTTCTGAAGACCTATCCATAGATACCACACACGTATGGGTTTATGAAAAAAAAATGTTGAGTTTCAGTTCTTAGTATGGGGAACCCCAAAATTATTTGTTTTTTTTTCTCTTTTTGTATGAAAATCCTAATGCGGTTCACAGAATATTTATTTATTTATTTCATACAACACAATTATCATTACAGGCAATGCCCAATACGATAAAGTAGTAACAAAAATACAGTATTGGTATAACCTAACTAATTAGGATAACAAATTTTGTACAATGCTAGGCTAGACTTGCGAATTCATTCAGAGTACAACAGAATATGTCTAAGTCCTCTGCAATAAGGTTGAGAGTGCGGAGGGCGCGTGTGAGCGGTGCCTCGCGCAGCAGGTTAGTGCGCGCGCGCGGCACGGCCAGCAGCCGCGGCCGGCGGCGGCGTCTCGCCATACCGTTTGGGACTCGAAGGCTCACCTTCTCCAATATATCCGCATTATATATCTTTCCCCTTATTAATTTAAAAACATAGCTAACTATTGCGAGATCTCTCCTAACTTTCAGCTGATTATATCCGACCATACCCAAAATAAATAAAGTGGGATACATCAGTGGATAGAATGGATAAACTCCGTATTGTCTCATGTACCAGTAAGGTTCAAAAGTTCCTGGCCGTATATATTTAAAAGAAGAAAACAAGAAACAAATGAATGTCATTTTATTTGTCATTTATTCAGCTATTGTGTGGATAATTTCGTGGTCTGTAACTTTCGTTTTCATAAAATTTTCTTTGATTTAAATATAAAAAGCGGTGTAATTTGTACAATGTTCAAATTGGAGTATCGATCAGTGATAAAATTTCTGACAAAGGAAGGCATAAGTCCAACTATAATCAAAGAAAGGTTAGATAACGTGTACGGGAATTCCTCCCCTTCGTTTTGGACTGTTAAGGATTGGTGTAAGCAGTTTCGTTTAGGGCGTGAGTCCATCGATGACGAACCCCGACCAGGCCGCCCTGTTGAGGTTCTTACGCAAGATAACGTCGATTTAGTCGAACAAGAGGTACTGAAGGACAGAAGACTAAAGACGAAGGAAATAGCGTCAAGAACGGGACTTACGAAAATAACAGTCCTTAGGATTCTACACGACCATCTAAACATGAATAAGGTTAGTGCAAGATGGGTCCCGAAACTTCTCTCGAGTGCTCAGCGAGCTGAACGAGTGGCGTGCTCCAAGGAACTTTTAGAGGAGTTCAAGTCATGTGAGAGTGAATTTATCCAGTCCATTGTTACCGGAGACGAAACTATGGTCTTATACTATGATCCTCTTTCGAAAAGAGAGTCGATGGAGTGGCGTCGTTCTGGGGAAGCACCCCCTCGAAAGGCAAAGGTGTGCCAATCTACCAAAAAGATAATGGCCACAATATTTTGGGATTGCGAAGGGATATTGCTTATAGATATCAAAGAACGCAATCAGACAGTAAACGGCAGTTACTATGCTTGCCTTATAGACCAGTTGCGAGAAGCAATAAAGCTTAAACGTCGAGGAAAACTCAGCAGGGGTGTCCGTCTTCTTCATGACAATGCGCCTGTCCACACGGCTGCAGTTGTAAAGGCGGCTATATCTAAATGTGGATTTAAAACAATCCGTCACCCACCTTACAGCCCTGATCTAGCCCCAAGCGACTATTTTTTATTTTCTAAACTTAAATCGGACTTAAGGGGGAGAAAATTTTCGTCCGATGATGAGGTCGCTGCTGCAGTTTTCGAGCATTTCGAAGACAAAACTTCCGAATATTATTTTAAAGTCATAGAAATGTTAATCAAACGATCTGAAAAATGTATAACAATAGGAGGAAACTACATTGAAAAATAAAAATATTTTTTTTAACCTAAACGTTAATTTTCATTATTAGGCCGGAAACTTTTGAACCTTACCACGTATATGTACCTTATAAATTTGTTTTGCACTCGCTCTAACATGAGACTATATTTGGCTTCGTGCGGAGACCATATCTCTGCCCCGCACTCTAACTGGCTTCTGACTAAAGTGTTGTACAATGCAATAATAGCTTTGACATATACTATACATATACAATACATCTAATCATATAATACATCTACTTACCAAGTTTCAACAGTATAGCTTTTATAGTTTCGGAAAAAAGTGGCTGTGACATACGGGCGGACAGACAAACAGACAGACAGACATGACGAATCTATGAGGGTTCCTTTTTTGCCATTTGGCTACAGAACCCTAAAAATGACTTAAGCCCTATATCAGTTCTGTACCTACAACAATTTACTTAAGTTTTTCACCTATGTATGTATAATATATACTATTATGCTCTTTAATACAACAAAAAACCACTACAAATCTCCTCGGCACCCGTGACCGCAACATCAAACGCCGGTAAATCATCGCACATGCTGAAACTTGCCCCGTAAATCAGGGTTTTGTACGCCAAGACAAGTTCTGATAAACAGCCAACTACTTGTACATACATACAATAAACATACAAATACAAGGTCTTAGAAAATTTCCAGAATGTGGCTGGGATAGTGCGACTGAGCGACCTTATTTAAAACTAGCTTCTGCCCGCGACTTCGTCCGCGTAAAATTAGCAATTGACATGTTTATCGCTATCCCGCAGGAACTATGCAATTTTCCGGGATAAAAAGTAGCCTATGTTTCAATCTAGGGTACCAGCTATCTCCGTTCCAAATTTTGTCCAAATTCGTTCAGTCGTTTCAGCGTGAAGAACGAACAAACATATACACTCACTCACATCGTCACACCGTCACAACGTCACTCACAAACTTTCGCATTTATAATATCAGTAGTAGTAGGATTGATTCATTTAGTTCCATTATCCCGTACCTACTTGAAGCGGTTCACTTTGAACTCCGATCAATTCAATAAAAATTCAAAAACTTTATTTAACAAATAGGCTATGCCAAGAGCTCTTTTACATGTCTTTTTTTGAAAATACGAACGCATTTTGCATCAGTAACTTTTTGCCCTAATGTACAATCAAGTTAACACCATACACCACGAAGCAGTAAACCAGTGGAGTGATAAAAGACGCATTTGTTCCTTAAAACCGTTTCGCCAGTTTAGTGAAGACTGCGGGGGGTAGACAAAGCCTCTCATTGGCTGACTCAAGGCCATCCCAATGTCAACAAAGAATTTAGTGATGTGCCATTCGCGTTTTGGACTTTTACCGATAAAACATTTACTTTTTACCTTTTAGTGTGTAATTTCCCCATTTACCTCTTATTATTTTTAACCGACTTCAATAAAAGGAGGTTCTTTCTATGTTAGACTGTACGTTTTTTGATGTAGGTAGGTATGTTCACTAGAGATGTGCCGACTAGTCGGTAAAGCCGACTATTTTGCAACTAACATAATCGGCGACTATCCGGCAAAGAGAGCCCAGTATCCGGCTTCTTACTTTGTATATCATCATCATCATCGTCATCATCCCGGCCTATACACCGTGTATTTGTTGATTTACGATAACTTTGGCATATTATCCATAGATTTTTAAATATTGCAAAAAAATTGCGTTCCAAATCGCTATAGCCATGTCATAGCCAAACCATACGATCACTATAGCGATTTCGAACGCAGCCCGTGAACCGATTCGTAAAATGGGACGTTACCAAACTTAATAGCATGGCTTGTAGAAGACAATAAAGACGGCTATGTATGTAGAGGGAATTGGATTAAATAACAACAAATATAAAAAAAATATTTATAAAGGCAACACTTTTAATGAACAATACAATAACAGTATTATTAGTTTCAGCCGAAGTCATAATCGGCATCGGAACATATCTAACGTTACATAGTAGTACTATTGATTTTTAAAATGAATTAATTTTGACAAAGTTTTACGAATGAACTTCTTAGGATCTTTATAATTTTTGGTAAAATATGACAACCTCGCATCGACGTATTTCTTTATAACACACCTAGTCAGCTCAATTATGTGATTTTCGGTTTCAACTTCAAATTGATGAAAATGTATGTCAGGAAACAAATTGTACCCTATAAACGACTTTAACACAGTTCTTTCGAAGAAATCTGAATTATATTTTGGTGGCAATACTTTTGATCCATTTTCATTTATAGCTCTTTTAATATTGATTTCACACCGGCGACAAATTTCTAGGACTGTATTTGAACCGTAAAAAAGTTTTTTTTGAACGTCTTTTTGATGTGATAACTTAGTATTTGTGTCGCCTATTAATGCACCAATACATGTTTGACACTTAATTTTTTTAATTGTATGTGTATGCAAAATTTCATCTCAATTGGTAACCGGGAAATGGATCAAATATAACTTGCAAGGTTTGATTACAGACAAACAAACATCGGGACAGGTGAAACTAAAAAAAAGCTTGCAATATTATTATTACCTAGGGGAAAGTGGTCACCATTATCGTTGAAAAATGGCTATAACATTTTGACATAATAGTTTCGGACTTTTTTGTAACAAACTACAATTATATTTGTTACACTTTACACTTATGTACATAAACTAGCTAAATTTGACAATTAAATAATAAATAAAAAATGAAATCTATAAAGTCTACGAATGGTGACCACTTTCCCATACTCTGACTAAACCCTAATCATTATTTTATTTAACTATTCCACTGCGTAATCCTGCAGCTTGTTACTTAAGATTCCTCGATAGTGATTATTAAAAGCGGGTGGGACATCACTAACTTACACGTGCCGCACTAAAGCGGGATGGCTATATGTATTTGAGCCTGGGAGTGACAGAGACGGCTAAAAACGAAGGTATTTAATTTATTAAATAAGTTTTTCGAATTTATAAATGAAAATGTACATACCTGTGGAATGTAACACCATCAGTGGAATAGTTCGATGTTTTACTATTTTTACCGCACCACTTGATGGCGCAGAACGGCATATTTATATTTTTTTTTATTATTTTCGAGCGATCGTTCCTAGCGTAGTACGGAATTGGAACTAACGAAGATTTGAGTGGGGCGAGCCTGTATTAGCTCTGTCGGAGCTAATGTTTGGCGGTACGGATTCCCCCCGCATGAGCAGTCTAGTGGTTATATTGTCTTTGCCATACACATATACACATACACATCAAATTTATACCCTTACATAGTCTGAGGTAAGAAGACCTGAAGGCCAAGCTTAGCATGGCTGAAAGCATATTCATATTCATATTCATTTATTCATAAAATTACAAATTTTACATGTCAAATTATTAAGTATATAAATTCATTATTACAAGTGACTTTTCTATTTTATTCAAATGTCAACTAAAAATTAAAAATTAATGTTATAAAATATAAAAATTAGATTAAAATTAAATCACAGTTTCTGTGCTATATTCTGACATGTCATAAAAGGCGTTTTTAGTCAGCCATTTTTTTAATTGACTAAAGAATGTCGTCCTTTTCGATATTAGTTAGTTAGTTAGTTATTATTTTGGGATATATAGGTGGAAAGCGGAATCAAAATAGTTATGTTGCAGCCTCATCGCCTATAACATGATTCCTAAGATTTATGCCCGTTCTCACCAAAATGAAGTCAATGACCGATCCTCCGCGTTTCAAATCAGTTCCAATTTCACTCAACTCCAAACCAATAAAACGGTAATTTAACGCCTAATGTAAAACAACGTCCCGTCTAAGTAAACATCTCCCGTCCCCAAAGAAATCTGGCTAATAAAATTATCTGGATGTTTAAGCAAATCCAAATTGAATTGGAAACCGCCGCCGACTCAGCGTCTGACTACTTAAGGCTTGTTTAGAACTCACGAACGTTGGCTTTAGAAAAAACTGATTTTTGAACCCCGTCGAAAAAAGAGGCGAGTGTGACGTCGATATCTCTCTCTCTCTCTTTCTCTCTCTCTGTGTGTGTGTATGTGTCTGTCTGCCTGTGGGATCGTGGCTCTCAAAGGAATGGACCGATTTCGATGCGGTTTTTTTCATGTTTTCACACTGGTTCTAAGCCATGTTTGGTAAAAATCGGTCCAGCAGTTTGAATTGTCTCTTTTCCAAAATCAAGTAAGGCATTTTTGAAATTTACATCATTCTGAGAGGGCTTCACGCACACCGTTGAATTGTTTCTTAACTTTTAATTTAAGCTATTTTAATTACTGAGTCTCAATCGTATCGTTCCCGTCTAGCATAAGCGATGTTTCACTTCGTCTCGGACAATAGGTATTGGATCCGAATGCGGTCCGCGTACTCGGAGTGTTTAAAATCAGCGCCGTTTGTCCAACATCCGGAATTAAGCGAAAAACCTATTAGCGGAGCTCTTGTTAGGACAACATTTTGGTAATGTTTCGGACTATTACACGGACTTTATTGAAGTAGATGACGTAAGAGACCCAATCTTGGCCACCACTTTATAACCTTCGACCATTTCTCGTCGGTCCGTCTTGCCAAGTGTCACGGCCATCAGGAATTTAGCTATTTTTTTTGTCTCTTATTAAGGTGCTGTCAACCACTAATGACCTTACCGAAGTTATAAAATCGATATTGTTCATTATGCGGTGAATGTTTGACATGTAGCAAAGACGATCGTTGGAGACATCAATAACTACTTAAAGTCACCACGGTTTACGTTGCACGATTTAGGTGTCAGCTTTTTTTAGGGTTCCGTAGCCAAATGGCAAAAAACGGAACCCTTATAGATTCGTCATGTCTGTCTATCTGTCTGTCGGTCCGTATGTCACAGCCACTTTTCTCCGAAACTATAAGAGCTATACTGTTGAAACTAGGTAAGTAGATGTATTCTGAGAACCGCATTAAGATTTTTACACAAAAAAAACAATTAATTTTGGGGGTTCCCCATACTTAGGACCGAAACTGAATTTTTTTTTTTCATCCAACCCATACGTGTGAGGTATTGGATAGGTCTTCAAAAATGATATTGAGGTTTCTAATATCATTTTTTTCTAAACTGAATAGTTTGCGCGAGAGACACTTCCAAAGTCATAAAATGTGTGTCCCCGCCCTGTAGGTAACTTCTAAAATAAGAGAATGATAAAACTAAAAAAATATAATGTACATTACCATACGAACTTCCACCCAAAATTGGTTTGAACGAGTGCAAGATCTCAGGGCTCTGCTAACACTGGATTTTAAAATAACTTAGCGAATTTGTACGGAACCCTCAGTGCGCGAGTCCGACTCGCACTTGGCCGGTTTTCTATCTGAATAGAGGTCCGTGGTACTGATACCGGGGCATCCAACGAAAATACCTAGTGTTTCAACCCACGAACACAACATTCCTTGTAATAACATTAACTCGGCGTAACTTGGACTCCAGGGTGCAGAATTGCAAATAAAGACTGTCAACGCCCTTGGTAAAGTCTGAAATATGCTCTACATATTGGATCTGCAGAGGTATATAGTAAAACTAGATTCTGCCCGCGGCTTTGATCATGTGAATAATGAGTGTTTCGTACCGTTGAAAAATCGGTATAAAAAGAAGCCAGACGACCAGCTAACCACTACATAGAACAAAGTCGCTTACCGCTGTCTGTCTGTCTGTCCCTTATGTATGCTTAGATCTTTAAAACTACGCAACCGATTTTGATGCGGTTTTTTTAGTGATTCGAGAGGAAGGTTTATATATATTATATGTATAATACCCAGACGAAGTCGCGGGCAGAAGCTAGTAATAATAATAATAAAGTATATAGGTAATAATTTTATGCGAATAAAATGTTCAATTAACTTAGTAAATAGTTTGCAATACGAACAAAAAATGACACAAAAAAACTCTAAAGTTAATACGCATATCAGAAATATTCATACTTTTACACTCAGCGACCAGCGAATTGTTTCAAATAATGTTTAAGTCTTTTTACTAAATAAAATTAAGTATCATTCTGAGAGGAGGCCTGTGCCCAGCAGTGGGACGTATATAGGCTGGAGAGAGAGAGAGAAAATAAAGTATACTCGCCACAAGAAACCAGTCATCAGAGTGATGAATGAGATATATATTAATCCCAAGAGGCCTGCGGGATAAAAAATACATCAATAACAATTAGACGTCCGTATCTAGACAAATTATGATGAGAGTAATGATGTGGCTCGGAAGACTTGAGATTTATTAAAGCTAGATGATTGTTATTATTTCCAACTTTTTCAGCATACGTATTACCAATATTGGAAGATTTTTTAAAGGCGTTTAAAAAGTATATATATATTTTTTAAATTACTCAGCAGTTATGCAGTTAAACAGTGTGGGTAGAGATATTAACATATTTTATTCAACATCTCGAAAACTTATTTTCTAAATTATTAAAAAACTAGCTGTTGCCAGCGACTTCGTCTGCAAATAATTCGTTTATCGCTATCCCGCGGGAGCTACGCAATTTTCCGGGATAAAAAGTAGCGTATGTGCTATTCCAGACTTTTCTCTATCTATGTGCCGAATTTCATCCAGATCCGTTGGGCCGTTCTGGCGTGATTGAGTAACAAACAAACATCCATCCATCCATCCATCTATCCATCCATCCATACTTTCGCATTTATAATATTAGTTAGATTAGATTAATTTGGATCATCACACCATGCCTTTCCATGCTAGACGGCGATACCTACGAATAAGTCACATGGAACAGTTCATAAAACTTATTTTTTTAAATGCTCTGATTTATAATACAATAAGTATTAAGAACTCATTCATTACGTTATTTTGTGTCCACAATAACGTATAATTATTGCATCAAATTTCAAAACGGTCTATTCAGTTCGAAGCAAATCGCCTGCGAAAGTTCCGAGTTTATCTTTTGAGATCCTTAGCGCTAAATAAAAAAGAATAAAGTGCAAAATTTACAAGGAAAATGTCATATTTAGACATGCCCTAAAACCAGCACTACTTGAGCCATTGTCCTCTCTTAATTCCATATAACAGAAGCCCTATAAAGCATTGCAAAATGACATTACCATTGTGTTCGGAGGAAGTCCTCGTTCCTTATTAGGTGAACCTTTGGCACTGTCCATGAGGTCATCGACATCCGTGTGTTCTTAGATGACGTCATTTCATGACAGTTCAATTGTTTTCGTTACATTAAATTTGCTGCCGCATTAACAGCTATAATTAATTGACAGAAGCAATGGCTTTATGTCTCTTACAAGTGCCTATTCAGTCAGTTTCTTAAATCTTTTATATCTAGTTTGAGCATTATTGTTTCAGTCTTGATTACTTACCGGTTTTCTCTCACTTTTCCCATCTTTAAGGCCTGTAACAATTGGTTTCTGTCGAAGAAGAAGGCACTAAAGTGTAAAGATATCTTTGACGTCGACTGTACATAACCTTCATCAAAATAGTGATGGGTTGCTAGCCGCATTGCCAATAACATGATTCCTAAGATTTTTCCATATTCCCTCAATGGGTTTACCATCAGCGCGGGAAAAGACCTACTATTCTGTTTTTTTCTTTACTCCCAGCATGGAAGCTTCCGTGACACACATATGTAATACTGTCATATGCAAAACTAAGGGAACGCTATGATTCTGCGTGACCTAGACTTGGAAAAGCCAGCTAATAGTGCTAATTAGGAGCTGAGCGTGAACGTGGTAATTGGAGTGGGCCCTTAGGCCCGAGCGTAGGCGAGGGCTTCGATGCATAAACTTTTGCGGTAGTAAAATTATTCGTAACAGGAACCACTTTCTCAAAGTGCCTTAATTTTAAAAGCTTTTATTTAACTTGCAATGTATGTATGAATGTATATGGATATTTGTCCGGGTGGAATCTTGCGACTCAATTTTGTAGCAGATATTTTCATCCGATTGAGCTGGAACTCTGCATAGGTACTTGAGTAAGTCGGATGACAATACACATTAATCTGGTAGCAAAACTGTCTCAGTAGGAGGGAACTCTTGAACGGTGGCTCCGATTGACATCTGGTATACACAATTAAAAAAGAAAAAGATTAAAAAAAAGAAAAAAAAGATTGTGTTAAAAATGCAATACTTATTTTAGAAAAAAATTATGTTATTGAAGTACAGAACCATGAAAAGACTAGAGTAGTCAAAGTTAGCAACGCTAATGCTTATGACTTAAACTTACAAGAGATCTAATGTAATTAAGGATCGCGTTTTAAAATGCAAACCTTGGTCTTGGAATAGAAAGAGATAAAAAATACATCACGGGCATGACCTGCATATGTCATCATTTATCAGTAACATAGCTGTATCAACTGAGTTATGTTTTCTCACTGTCTGGCCAATAGCAACAGACAGAGAAAAATAAACGTCAAACTAACCAAACAGTTTTACTAATGAATAATCACGGAATAGCGAGGTAAAGGTAGCGCGTGCAATTCACGATGGTGAGTGCGCTTTATTTGTGGTAAACACGTATCTGCATACGTGTTAAAGTGTGCGTGAAAGCGGGTAGCTAAGCATAAAAATAAAGAGAAATCTCGCTCGCTAATCACTCCGTAAGACACGCACACTACGACACGTGTGCAGATACGTGTTTACCACAAATGAAACTCACTCGCCATCGTGATTTGCACAAGTTATTGATAAGTGTCGTGTGCTCTTAAATGCGTGGTAAGCCACGACGTCCTAATTCAGACTCAGTTCAAGGTTTAGCTGTCACTTTTAGTATGAATCTGACAGCGAGCGAACCTAAACTGAATCGCATTAAGACGTCATGGTAAGGCCCCAGTAGGCTTATTGTCTAACTCGCTCGCAATCGCCGTCGTGTTCATTTTGACAGTTAATGTATGGGCTGACAATTGGCATCGGAATCAGCTAGCTGTCACATTCATACAAGAACTGTCAAAATGAACACGATGGCGATTGCGAGCGAGTTAGACAATAAGCCTACAGTATTCTTTTCTTTGAGCTAAATGGATCGCAGGTGGAAACAACTGAATAACTTCGAAGAAATAACTACTTTTGTTTGTCTTGTCTGTTTGTTTAGTACAGGTGCCGAACAGCTAAATGTCAACAAGTTTTTATAATTACGTGTACCATTACAATTGCAATAACGAAGGTCATAATGCTCATAATCATGATAATGTTTTAAGAACGCAAATTAAAATATTAATAGATATTTTTAATAGGTTTTCGCAGTCATACGTACGAGAACGAGAGAGAGAGAGGGAGAGGGAGAAACAAACATAAAACACACACACCTAACGCAATAAGACCTAAAGGCCACGTTTAGCATGATTGTGGGCGTATAGGTGGAAAGTGGAATCGAAATAGTGATGGGTTGCTAGCCACATCGCCTACAACACATGATCGTTCAAAGGTTAACTGGAAGAGATCCCTTTAAGGGACAAGTTCGCCTTTATGCATTTGTGTTTTCCTGTATTCATCTTTTTCATATGTTCTATGTACAATGAAGAGTTTTACATACATACATACATACACATGATTCCTAAAATGTCTTCCATTCCCTCGATGGGCTTTTGCCATCAGCGGAAGAGAAGCAACTGGTACGTTCTACGTTTTTTCTTTGCTCCCAGACCAGTAGGCTTATTGTCTAACTCGCTCGCATTCGCCATCGTGTTCATTTTGACAGTTCTTGTATGAATGTGACAGCTAGCTGATTCCGATGCCAATTGTCAGCCCATACATGAACTGTCAAAATGAACACGATGGCGATTGCGAGCGAGTTAGACAATAAGCCTACAGGAAGTTTGATGGCATGATTATTTTAGGAATCAAGCCAGCATTTACCAAACTAACTCAATAACCGATAATCGCGTCTATCGGCTCAGCGTGAACGTCCGAATATCGGCTAATTAATTATATTCCGGTAATCGATTGCACAATCGAGTTGTCCGAGCGAATAATCGATGTGTCGGCGCTCAACCCTGTTTCATGCGCTGTTACATTTTGAATCTATATTCACACGGTCGATTTGATATCGATTTTAATTTCGGTTTGTTTTATTGCTCAGCGAGTTTCTCTCATATTTAAATCTCTATACAGGGTGTATCAGATAGCCCCTAACAATAATCAACTGAGGTATATAACCATAGCTATAGAAGCTAAAAAGAATATTTTGAAAAAATTGGAGTAAATTTTTTTTTAATGTTTTCTATAGGAATGATTACAGTTAATACTACCATTCCTATAGAAAATAAGACTTATAAAAAAAATACTTTTTTACAATAATTTACAATTTTTTTTTTAAATATTTTTTTTTAGCTTTTGTAGCTATGGTTATATACCCCAGTTGATTAATGTTAGGGGTTATCTGATACACCCTGTATGTGCCTTAAAATAAATATTACTAACATGTGGTTTTTTTCTTTTTTACTAACAATATGGATTCTTTGAGTCTAAAATTAATGATTTTTATTTATTTTAAACTGAGACTGGTTCTTAGCCATGTTTGGTAAAATTCGGTCCAGCAGTTTGAAGTGTACTTATCCAACTCTTTTTAACCGACTTCAAAAAAAAAAGGAGGGTTTTAAATTTTTTTTCCATAATGATGTAGCCATTTTTGGCATAAAATTGTTTTTTTTATTTACGTTTTTTTCTTTTTTTTTAGTGTCCCGCACCCAAAGGTTAAAACGGGACCCCATTACTAAGACTTTGCTGTCCGTCCGTCCGTCCGTCCATCCGTCTGTCGGCTGTATCTCAAGAACCGTAATAGCTAGACAGTTGAAATTTTCAAAGATTGTGTATTTTTGTTGCTGCTATAATAACAAATACTAAAATCAAAATAATAGTAATAATTCCTTAACTCCCATACAACAGACTAGTTGTTGGCGTTTTAACAGAGTAACGTTAACAGAGTAGTTGTTAGCCTTTTTCAGAGCCTCTAGTGTAAGTTTTCACACGAACAAACGTCTCGAACGCGTTCACGTAAACGTCTCAATTACTATGGAAAAAATGGCAGCGCCACTTGCGGACCGAAACGGCAACAAACTGTTCCTGTTCATAGTATTTGACATTTTAACGCAAACGCGTTCGAGACGTGTTTTGTGACCGAAAACTTACACTAAGCATACTGATACGGAACCCTTCGTGCGCGAGTCCGACTCGCACTTGGCCAGTTTTTTGACATAAAATAGGCTTACGTTTGACCTCAATCTCGCTTGATGGAAGGCGAAGATGAGGCCTAAGATGGTACAAGTTTGCCTCTAGAAGGTATCTGTTCACTCGTCACGTTAGTCGATGAATGCGCGGGAGTTTTAATTTTTTTTAATCTAATGTTATAATGTGTGTAGATTTTGTTTTATCTCATGCAAAGTGCGCCAACTGTCCGAATCTCGCAAAATCCCGTCAAGTCTCTTATAGCGCGCAATAAATAAAGAATCGCCTCTCGGACAACAATCCTGCCAAATCCCTGTCAGAATCCCTTTTTATCGCCAAGGGTTTGCTTTAATATTTCATGAGCGCACATTAATGGGGGATTTGTAATAAAAATACACTTGTTAAGGAGCCTCTACACTGCAAGACTAAGAACTGTATAGGAATTGCATCATATACTTAGTGGCAAAAAAAGTGGCCCTCATTATCCCCCTTATTCATAAACGCTACATAGGCTTCTACTAACTTAGCAATCGTTTGTCCTTATATGTGAAAGGTAAATGTCAATGTGACAGATAAGGACAAAAGATTACTAAGTTAGTAGAAGCTTATAAAGCGTTTATGCGGGTATGTACGCAATGTCACCTACATAATTTTGTATGGAGACAGGACCAAATTTTGTATGTATATTCGTCCCGTAGAATACGACTTAGTAACTGATGTTGATAGTATAATCTGCATAATTATTTACGTAGCGACTCCAGGCATCTACGATCTTTGACATGTTTATCGCTATCCCGTGGAAACTATGAAAACTATGAAAAGTCGTTCAGGTATACTTTATTAGGATAAAGACTTCTGCAACAAGAGTGAAGTCACGGGTCGAAACTCCTAATAATTACGTACTAAGTTAGACGAATAACATGAACAAAACCTTGTGTCTCTTAAATAAAAATGTACCTTTGAACTGTCTCTATCATCTGATGAATGAAAAATAACAAAAACAAAAACGAAATTTCGTAAAAACGTCAAGCGTTTATTGCGTGGTTTATACCCTTTTCAGTGTACGAGCCCGATTCACACTTGAATGGTTTTAGCATACATGTAAAATATAGCTGGCCTCTTACTCAGTTCGAAATTTGAAATTTGTTTTGTGCCATTCGCTCACACTAACTGTCATTAACTAAGAGTGAGAAGGACAGTATGCAGCGAAGTTCGAATTTAGAATATCGGAGTATAGTTTTTCCTCGGCCAGTGTGTGGCGTCCTTAAAAAAGTTGAAGATTTATTGTAAAAGTTGAAGCGTCGTCTGTATTGGAGCCATTTTTATTGGTTCATTAAACGGACTAAAGTTGATTCTGGAATGAATATTTAGAAGGATCTATATTTTTTTAGTATTTCGTACCAAGAAAGCTATAATAGGGAATATGCATTAAAGAAATATCATATATCTTAACAACATATGTAAATATCGTAAAAGAGACGTCAAAAAGTGAATATAAAAGTAATACCGGTTAAGAAATACATACAGAAAATATAAGATATAAATTCCATATTAAAATTGTTTTTTTTAAAAGAGAAGACAAAATTAAATCTTTGATTGCTTGTATCTCTCTGTGTGTGTGTGACTAAAAATAGTCATTCTGAAAAATATTTTTTTATTATTGTTTGTTACGTAAATGACAGCAATAAAAAGATCATGATTGAGTAATGTTTTGATATTTTAAATTGTCGTTACTGTTGAGTATCAACGGAACCCGAGATGCGCGAGTCCAACTTGCATTCGGATTATTCTTTTATAATTCGTAATTTAAATACCCATTGAAAGCCTTTCCAAAACTCTAACATACAAAATGTTTAACTTAAATATGGCGGTCACAAAGCAGAATGAGGTAAACGCACCGCCAGTGGACATTCAACACGATAATACAAAGGTAAGGTAAACAGTGACGAAGGTTCGGGTCTGTCCTGACGTTTGTACGGGAACGCGTGTTGAATATCGTTACCGATACGGTTTTAAAGTAAATGTTGGCTAATTTTGCTGAAATGACATAACCGTGAATAGTCAGTAGGGTAAACTATACCGACCGCTTAACTGAGTACTCGTACTAGGGTACAGGGGCGTAGGGTTGGCGACAAAGGGGACCGAGAGAGGTGCGGGCGGGTAGTGCGGCTGCCGCCCGCACCTCTCGGTCCCCTTTGTCGCCTACCCCGCGCCCCTGTGCCGCGCGGGCGAAGACTCAGTTAAGCGGTCGGTCTATAGTAAACATTGACTTACAATAAACAACTAGACTCCCAATCGCAAACAAAAGTTACTCAAGAAACGTCCGAGCGGAGTAAAGTTGTCTATGTGTTGTGTGTGTCAACACATCAAGTTAGACAGATAACATTAACATATTCGTTCAAATTAATACCTTATTTCGTAGTAATCACACGACGCCACGCGCTGGATGGAAACCTGTCTGTCTCTTGTTCTCAAGCGTTTGAGATTATGGTGCGAAAGAGACATATACATTGTTATCAAAGCGCGGTCGAAACACGCTGAACCAAAACTCTGCACAATAGGCGTGTCGTGCAGACTTTTGCTTCCGACAGTTTTTGAGCGTGATTGGGAGTCTAGTTGTTTATTGTACGTCAATGATAGTAAAGCCGAATTTACATTATGCAACTAATTTCGTGCAACTAGCATCACACTACGGCGTTTGATTATTCACTTTTGAAGCGTAAGGTTATCGGAAATTAATCGCGCAATGTAAATTCGGCGTAAATAAAACAAGAGTGCCATATTTCCGAAGAAACTTATTAGTAACAAATGCCAATGTAGCAGAAATCTCTGCTCAGACTCGAACTCCACTTAATCAGCTTCAGACTAACAACATCTAGCCTTGATTAAACATAATGGGTTCATTCGTTATCAGCAAGTGACTACGAATGAGCATAATATGTCTAATTGTTAGATTTACGACTAAGCATTATGATATATTGTGGCTGTTTGCAGACCTCTGCTGATATTCGAATAATTTCACATTCAAATTTGGAATACCGCCTTTACAAAGAAAGGTAAAGTGTTTAATTTAAGTTATAATAATTATGCATGTTGATATGTCTCTTCATTTTTGGCGCTCTAGAAACTGAACTATTCTCACAGCGACATTGTTTTAAAACTTACGAATAACATTAAATATAAAAAGGTAGGAAATAAAACATAGCTTACTAATTTCGGGAAATTTCGCGTTTTACATAAAAAAGTGTTCTATGTACAAGCAGGTCGTAAATAATCAAAATCAAAAATTTAAGGATTAATTAATTATTGATTAATTGATTATTGATTATTAGGATTATTGATTTTTTAGGATTTAAGGTTTAATTTAAGGATAGACTTACCTCCTATGACACTCCTTTCTGTCTTGTCAGTTGTATGTTTTTAACCAATTAGAAAACCTCGTCATTACCTGTAACAAAAATATACCGTCATTAGTTGATCGTATTAAGTCGGAACTTGTTTCATTCTGAATCTGAATTATTATATATATTAAATAAATTATATTATTATTGTTATTTTTGAAGTGAAAACTTCTTTACCGACGCTTTTTTCGTGATGGGTAAAAAAATGTTAAACTTGCGTCAGGCGTAAGACGGAGGGAGAGTTTAAGTATCAGGTTATCGGAATCGCGTTCGATTTTTGAAGAGTAAGTACGTTAATTTCGTCGCTTTAACGTATGGATAAACGTTATGGATCCGGCAGCGAGCGAAACTACACTGAATCGGAATTGAATCGCATTAAGACGTCACGGTAAGGCCCCAAGTGCCTCAATTGCTCGATTTTCCAGCCATTTTGATTACGAAAGATTCTGCATACATAGCATAAAAAATCCAGGTAAATAAATAATAATAATAATAATTATTATTATTATTAGGAACAATTCACACAAATTGACCTAGTCCCAAAGTAAGCGCTAGCATAGAATAGATAATAACAGGGTAGAAGGGAATCTCTTTTGACCGCGTCCAAAACGCCGCCATTTATATACCTACTTCCCCCTTCACGTCGTTACGCCCCTCTGTCGTCCAGGCGTATTGCTAGGGTTGCTTACCGTTAAATATTATACTTACGTCTAAAGATAATATAAAGGAAAGAAAGAAAGAAAGGAAAAGGTTTATTTGGTGCAATATATATCGCTAAAATATAAGTTTTTATTTACTTTGAAATCATTATTTTATTCTAGTTTTACAAAATATGAAATTTATAAATCATTAGGTACGTACCTACATGTTATATTAAGGAGGAAGTTATTACAAGTGCCATACCAAATGAAGCCATTTAAGATGATTTAAGTAAGTATTACTTACCGACAAATATAAAATAAAATACATACAGGCTCACGTAAAACTAGTAGTAGTTTATTCATTCAGATGAGTACCTACGGGACGGAACGCGCAAAAATGCCAAACGCGCGTGCGGCACGCCGGCCGTGGCAGCCTGACTGAGCCGCTCGTTTAACAAGTACTGTAAAACGTGACCTTGAGTCCGGCCGGAGCGGTAGATTCCGTTCTGCTATGTTCTTACTTATTCTATGGCGCTAGTAAGGCTTGTGTTATAAATAGGGAACTTGCATATTAAACACAAACTACACGAACTAATGGTAAGGGACGTCAAAGTTTACCGGCGCAGAGCTGGCGACGCAAAAACCTTTTCAATTTCATGCCACACATTGTTTACCGCTATTTCAATAACTAGAAAAGTATTCAAGAAATGTGAAGTTAGGCTGGCTGCGGAACGCGAAATGGTTTATGCTATTTCGATGTGGAAGTTTTAACAAGATGCTTTTCTGAAATTTTATTGATGTTTTGTTGTTACTTTTGTCAGAGATATTTAATAATTATAACCAATGATATTATAAACCCTAATATCATTGATTATAATACATAAATGAGGCTGATTTATTCACTCCTAATAAGTTAATACTTTGAATACAAAACGTAAGAAACCTGTTTATGTAAAAGCTTTTTTTTTAATGGGCGAAAGTTTTAGGAATCATGTTATAGGCGATGCGGCTAGCAACCCATCACTATTTTGATTCCCTTTCCAGCTATAAGTCTACAATCATGCTAAACATGGCCTTTAGGTCTTGTTACCTTAGGCGTTGTCTACCCCGTAAGGGATAAAGACGTGATTTATGTACGTACAAGTTTTTAAGTAGTCTCAAATGACTACTTTGAAATGTCTACAAGCTCTCGGCCTATTACCATATTTTACATTACTACATTTAGCTATTCTTTATAAAATAAAAATTGTTCGCCAAAAACGAATGAATTCGAACATTACATTAACATTTTCCTTCTGAAGCGTCAGCGAAATTTTAAAAAATAAAATAAGTCAGACCAAATTCTCTTTGCATTATCTCGGCGTGCTCAGTTTTCTCGTTAAAGCAAAGGAACTTGGACAAATAGAAAGAAGGATTAGTTGGAAGCGGGCAAAAATGTGAAAAAAGGAACGCTGCCCGCGGAATAACAGGAGCAAATAGACAAGAGGGAACTTGCACATGAGTTTTAACATCTAGCTAATAATTATAAATGCGAAATTTTGTGAGGATGGATCGATGGATGGATGTGACGATGTGAGTATGTTTGTTCCTTCTTCACGCTGAAACGGCTAAACGGATTTGGATAAAATTTGGATCGAAGATAGCTGGTACCCTAGATTAAAACATAGGCTACGCTTTATCCCGGAAAATCGCAGTTCTCGCGGGATAGCGATTGAAACGTCAATTGCTAGTTCTACGCAGACGAAGTCGCGGGCAGAAGCTTGTGTTAAATAAAAATAATACCAAAAGTAAGAAGGCTAGTATGGCTATGCTCAAGTTGTATAGATACATACCTACATACACTACCGAGTCAAAAGATCAAATTTATCTAGGGATAAAAAATATCCATAGACATTTTTGATGTGTGTACTTTATGCCCGCTAGAGGGCGCTACATTAGATTTACTGGCACGTCATATAGCCTTTAACCAGCGGACGATCAAGACGCTTCTAACGATACCTAATTTGTCCAGTTCTGATTAGTAGCTTAGGAGCTATGAGGGAACAGATGAACATAACATTCATACATAGCCTGTCAAAATCATAACCCTCATTTGGCTTTGCCGTATACTAGTAAAAAACTAGGTTACTATGTCAAACTCATGTTATGTCCATTACTAGACACGGGATTTCAACTTTAGCCGCCAAACTTTAATTTCAAATTATTATGCTACTTCTGTTCCTACACTTATCAAATTTTAATGCAAAATGCAAGAAACTGCATGTTCCCTGAATCGAGCTTCGTGGGTTTAATTCTACGTTCAATATTATTTGTCTCAGCATTGAACACTGTAAAAGGTGGAGAAAAAAAAGCGAAAAGTAAAGACAAAACAAAGACTATATTGAACAGAGAAAAGGAACTGAAGGTATAATCATTAACATCATTAATTACTTGCTGCCTTGTAGGAAAACATTTGTTTCTAGGATGAAAACCGTTTCTGGTACATCCAACATTTTATTTGGTAAAAGCTTTTAAGCGCGACTTCGTCTAGTATTTAGTACTAGCTTCTGCCCGCGACTTCGTCCGCGTAAAATTAGCAATTGACATGTTTATAGCTATCCCCCTGGAACTATGCTATTTTCCGGCATAAAAAGTAGCCTATGTTTTAATCTAGGGTACCAGCTATCTCCGATCCAAATTTTATTCAAATCCGTCCAGTTGTTTTAGCGTGAAGAAGGAACAAACATACACACTCACTCACTCACATCGTCACATCGTCACAAACTTTAGCATTTATAATATTAGTAGGATTAGTAGGATTTTCGGTAGTGGCTACCCGCTTCTTTAGGGCTTGAATTTTTATAACCTACTAGCTGTTTCCCGCGACTCCGTCTGCGTAGAATCGCTTATCGCGGGAACTATGTGATTTTTCGGTACTTATTATTCCCGTTCAATGACTCCAATTGATATATCCTGAGGATTATAAATCCTGGAGACTCAAGGACTGGCCTGAGGTTTATAGATGCGAAGCGGAGCGGTGCTTGCAGAATCGACTAGTTGAGTGTTGAAATACACGTTACATTATCACATTACAAAAGGATCGGTTGGGATATTTTATTGAATCAGGCGTTACTTTGCGGAGGTCCATTTCAATGAACACAAAATATTTACCTTGCTACTCCGCTACTTACGTGCAAGATAACCAAGCTTGTGCGAAATATATACGTTTTGCATGCAAGCCCTCCCTCCACTACTGCCACACAAAACGCACACAAATCCCACAAACTTAATTAATCCTAACACCACACAAACACTGACGCGCGTTTCGATCCCCGATGCACGTAAGTAGCGGAGTAGCAAGGTAAATATTTTGTGTTCATCGGTTGGGAGGAAGGGAATGGATCATTCAAGGCAGAGTTCTGCCAATCGTAAAGTGATACCGATTTAAACTACATACATTTACACGCACACACGCGCAAGAGCTAAGGCGTAGAAAGAAACCATCGCACTTAGCGCTAGCCAGAATTCCATATTTATTTTCGACTTGCTGTAGCCCGTGGCTTCGGCAGTTTTTAAACATTTTCTAACCTTTTAAACCTTTCCTGGACTTTCACAAATATTTAAAAACAAAAATTATTCAAATCGGTCCAGCCATTATCAAGTTTTAGCGAGACAAACTAAGAGCAATTCATTTTTTATATACAGATTTGTTCTTAGTCTGATGTAAATTAAATCGCTTAGCTACTATCCCCTAATCTATCTTTAACAAAGATGAATCACAAAAAAGGGTTTTTCTAACTGAAAATGGCATTAAGCCTTTTTTTCCCCAAGATTCGTATCCCAAGTTCCCAACCCGGTCCAGCCGAGATTAGCAATGCAAAACTTATTTACGCTTCCTACTACCTAGTCTAAATTAATGTGGCTCGAGTATCCCAATTGCCATACAAATGTTGCTTTCATTCATTTCGTTCATTTTGTGACAATTAATTTATCTGCAGCTTTAATGTTTTTCGTTTTTTAACTACTTTTGTGATTGACATAAATAAACTTTTTTCCGGTTTTTCTTAAAACTGTCAATAAGTAAAGTGCTGACATCATCAAGTTCATTCACCCGCTCGAGTCTTACAGCCAACTATCTTAGCTCTTCAATCCAAGTGGCTGCTAAGAACCAGGAATTCCTGCGTTCCGACTTCAGTGCGTAAGGTGTGTTGTTCCGTCACTTAGGGAAGCGAAACTTGTTAAAGTTTTTTGTGTTTTTAATGTATTTTATTGAATTTTCAATCGCTGTTATTGTGTAATTGAATTTGACTGCGCATTGGTTTTTACTGTTATGCTGTAAAATGTTATTGAACAATAAATAAATATTCATCATCTCATCATTTGTTGTCTTAAAACATCCCATAGGCATAGGCCTCCTCTCACGTGCAAGACAGCCAAGCTTGTGCGAAATATAAATGTTTTACATGGAAACCCTGCACTGCTGCTCCATAAATCGTACATAGATCCTAACTATCTCCCTACTGACGCGTTTCGAACCCTCTACGAGTGCATCAAAGTTAGAGTAATTTTCCCAAAAATTGTGTGACCAAGCGCCTTTCGGTCTGTCCTTAACAGCACACTAAACCTGCGAACAAGCGACGGAGCTACTGAATCCTGCACGCTCTAATGTGACGTCACTTTAGTATTCACTTTTACGACGACGTTTTGTTCTATCGCGGGTTTTAGTGTTCTTAAATGCGCTTACGCGTGTAATAAAAGTTTTCTGAGAAGATTACTGGGACAAGAGATATTGGACACATCTCAGTTATTAAACAAAAAGAATGGAAACGTGAAAGTGGGTCGTCTGTTGATAATGTAAATCTAGTCAAGGAACTTTGTTTGTGTTCGTTTTGTAGTGAATTGGCTAAGAAAAAGGAATTGCTTTTCGATCTTGCGTAGTTAACTATCAAAAACAAATTTATTCCGTTTTACGGAGTTTCACAGTCAAAAGTCAAAAGCTACGGGAGTAAATTTACTTAAAAGCTTATACATTAAAAATCGATTTTAAATCGTTGTTTTGAAGACGTCAAACCCGAATTTCGAGATAAGCTCAATTGATTGTACAAACGTCTCTCGAACAAAACAAAACAGGGTGTTTGTAATTGAAAAACCAACACCACCCAACTTAATCGAATCATACAAGTTCTCGCCTAATTATCCCCTATACACATACAATTTAGTACACGGTTCTCTAACCCCCCCCCCCTCTCTTTAGCAATTTCCTGTGCAGGTTAATTTCCCGTTTATCCTAACATAACACATTTTGGTCCTTCGAACCGGATGAGGACGAGATAGTACGGAATAGTAAGTATGGTAACACTGAATTTATGGAGGGGATATTATTATTTTCAAGGCATGTGTTTTGGGAGTGTTGTAGTTCGCCAGATGTTGCATCTAGGCCGGCAACGCATCTGCAATCCGATTCTTTGGAGGTCCATGGGCAATATATAATTGTAGGTAACCCACTTACTCGTTACCCTACCTTTTATAAAAAAAGTATACAGAAATATTCGCTATAGTGTAATAATAAGGTATTATGGTATATAATATGAAGCGTCCGTAAATCACAAAACTATTCAAACAACCAAGTATTCATTAAATTTTAAATTTAAATTTAAATATCTTGGGACAATTGACACCAATTGACCTAGCCCCAAACTAAGCAAAGCTTGTAATATGGGCACTAGACAACGGATAAACATACTTATATAGATAAATACATACTTAAATACATATTAAACATCCAAGACTCGAGAACAAACATTCGTATTTTCATACAAATATCTGCCCCGACCGGGGATCGAACCCGGGACCTCAAGCTTCATAGTCAGGTTCTCTAACCACTAGGCCATTCGGTCGTCAACAATTACTCATCATGTAAACAATTACTTTTATTATTTATTTCTTCAAATGCCTCAAAAGGGACTTTTATCCCATAAACAACTCCGGCTCACAACCACAAAGCCCTATGTCTTACCACACCATTCCAAAATGAGCCCTGTGTGTTGACAGCGAGAGTTAGTTACGTTTGGATAGAGTAAATCCCATGTATAAGACACGGTGAGTGAGGAACGCGTCAGACCCCGTTCGGGGGGACAAGGAAGGCTATAGAATCAGCGGAAACTGGAGGGCTACTTTGAGATACGGAGTTGGTATCATACTCTCTCTCTAACTCTCCTGTTGATGATTAGTAGTGTGAGCGGGCTAAAGGTACAAGTGGTACAACATGTCAAGCCAATGCTTGTTTGTGTGCGCTACAGTAGCACATAGCATTAAATTGAAAATTAAAAACCTCCCACGCATTATCGAGTCACACTTAAATAAAAAAAAAAAAACAATTTTATGCCAAAGATGCCATACATTATTTTGGAAAAGATCTGATACTCTTCATACTGCTAGACCGTTTTATACAAAATTTGGCTAAGAATAAGAACCATCGGAAGGAAACTGGCATTCATTCGTGTAGTTGTAGCGAGTTTGAATGCAGAAAATTCAATTGATTTTAAAAGTTCTTTCACCAACAAAATTCTATGTCTGTGTAACGTCACAGAGTAATATAAGCTTTGCATCCAAAGTGCAAAGTTGAGGGCAACAGCTAGTCTATGATCTACATAATAATTAATACTAGAATTCGCTTATCGCTATCCCGCAGGAACTCCTATGTCCTTGGGACTGAAACTATCTCTGTACCTACCATTCATTAAAATCAGTTCAGTGGTTTAGGAGTGAGAGCGTAACAGACAAACAAACAGATAGTTACTTTCGCATTTACTTTTGAATTTTTTTTTACCAATAAAAAGCCACATTATTTGTGAGTGTCATAGGCTATATTTAATCCTGCGCGGACAAAGTTGCGAGCAACATATAGCTTATTAAGGGCCACTTGCATGGACCAGGGTTGACGACTTAACCCCGTGTTAGATGCTAACCCGGGGCTAAGTAGTGTCAAAATGTATGGAACTGTCAAACCTAACCCCGAGTTAGTGATTGTATTTTTTTAACTCTGGACTGTGCAAGTGGGCCTAATAAAACTATCCGCCGTTCTCGTGGCCATATCCCGGCCCTTTTCCGGGATAAACCGGCGAGGCATTTGGGAAATAACTAAGGATTAGAGCAGCGTTTCGCCCATTACCTGATTTTCCCTTTGTATCCGCTACGTACCCTCTGCAAACTGAATCTAATTAGTATGTTTTGATTTCGGGCGCAGGATACAAGTATCTACTTTTTGGGGTTCCGTAGTCAACAAGGAAGAACTACATGGCAGGCTAGCTTCTCCCGAAAATACGACGACCGTCTGTCACCATTTTCAATTCTCTCAATCACTCAAAAGTTTAGGGAATTTTATAAGGAAAGTGGTCGGAGTGACTTGAAAGTTCGTTTTCCCCTTTTTTAAAATAAAATAACACTCACTTACAATTATTTTACTGTTTTATTCAAAACTGCTCGAAAATACAATAGTTTCTACTAGCAATTTTTTTTGGTAATATTCGCTCCGCTCCGCGAGTCTCTCACAGCGTTTTCACGAAGACGAAGCGGAGATCGCAGAATCGACCAATCACATTAGCTCGTTCCCTTAGTAATGTGCCAATGTGACGTGGATTTCAACTGATATGATTGCTCGATTCTACACGCTCCGCTCCGCTTGAGCGCTCACTCTTGGATTCAAATGGACGTAGATAAATAAATCATAGCCTACTCTAACTTATATTTTAGTGTCACGCAAAGAAATATATCCTCTTCTGGCAGGGATATATTTTTTCACGCGACGTAGACAAATTTTTGGCTTCCAAGACCTAACCCTCATCTCCAAAAGCCATTATGGCGACAGGCTTTCATGTGATTCCCAATACCTTTCATACCTCGCGAAACAGTTCATTGCCACATGGTTCTATGGTATGCTCTTGTTGATACTGAACGTTATCTCAAAGGCACAAGGTTGCATTTAGAGTGCAAAATGATGTAGAAACTTGGAGTTGTTGGGTCATTTGTAAAAAAGTTTATAAAATGGAACGAGTAGAAAAGCTGATAAAATAAACATAAATCCATATTCTTCATACCTGCACGTGTTTTAAGAAATCATATAATTAAAAAGATCACAAAAGACACACCCCTTTATTCATAAACGCACTATATGCTTCTTCTAACTTAGCAATCGTTTGTCCTTATCTGTCACTTCGACATTTACTTTTCACAGATAGAACGATTACTAAGTTACCAGAAGGCTATAGAGAAGAGATTTTGACGAGGAACTACTTTTTGATAATAGCCTCTGAATTTCAAAATTGCTCGAATTTCACACGCTCGCTACTAGTCTACAAAAGTAAACCCCAACATGTGTCTTTAGAATAATAACAAAGCTACAAAGCTTACACATCTTTTTGCAAAGACTGTACCAGACAAAACAAAACGACGTACCTTGCGGCGTCAAATCTCCGGCAGGGGAGTAAATACTGTTATTTAAAACAATTTCCAAACAAAAACAGGCTGTAATTGTAAACTCAAGAAGTTTGGGGTACTTAAACGAGTTCGCGAATGTTCTGTGAGCATCCCCGCGCTAAGGGGGTGATTACATAAACAGTTTAGCCGCCGCGTTTTCTTACTGATTCCGCGTAATGAAAGGGGAATAAGTAACGTTTATTTGATCATTTTACTGTGACCCTTTGGTATAATAGGGTAGGTAGGAGGTGTTGTTTTACTTTGATTAGAAGCGAAGGGATTTAATACAATTATTGCGAATAAAAAGTGTGTCAACGCTTTGGTGGGAACTTATCTGATGCTAAGTTACACTGCTAGCTTCAAGAACGCTAGAATTTGCAATTTCTCGACATGGCATTTGAGTCGTTTTAAAAAAACATACTAAAGGGCTTTGATTGATACAAAACATAAACGAAAAGAACATTACACAAAAAAATACTCAGTTTTTGTTTTGCAATTAAGCAATTTACCTACTACAAAAAAACAAAATAATTTACAAAGTAGTCTCTGCCTACCCCTGTGGGAAAGAGGCGTGACGATATGTATGTATGTACCTACTATGAACAAAGACTCATTTAGCAAAGAGATGTTTTAAATGTTACTTACCTACTTAAGGCGAAGGGATAGGCAAATGACCTTGCCCGTTTGTGACGTGGTAAGCAGTCCGATCAACGCGACATCTGTTAAATAATCGACGTGTGAACTCGATGCGAATGGGCGCGGGCTGATGGATTGAAATATTGCACTGTGATGTTAGTAGATGGCGCTTGTTTCAGTTTTCCGATTGCCTTACACACACAGCATAATGTTCAAATCAGATTTCGCAAAAATAATAAAAATTGTAACATTTCGGCATTCGTAACGTGGCCTTAAAGTCTTGTTACCTTGGGCTCTGTCTGCTCCGCAAGGGATAGAGACGTTATGTATGTATGTATGTATGTATGTGATATTATACATGAGAAAGTTTGTGACGATGTGAGTGAGTGTGTAAGTATGTTTGTTTCTTCTTTTTTTTCTTTTTTTATGTGAATAGGAAAGTAAACGAGCAAGTGGGTCACCTGATGGTAAGCGATCACCACTGCCCATAGACACCCGCAACCCCGGAGGGATTGCAGATGCGTTGCCATGCCAACCTAGAGGACTTAGATGAAATGCTTCTGCATGAAATTTGGAACGAAGACAGTTGGTACCCTAGATTAAAACAGGCTACTTATTATCCCAGAAAATTGCAGTTTCCGCGGGATAGTGATGAACGTGACGTCAAAGGTGTCCAGGGTCTGTCTAGAGTCGCAACGTAAATTATTATTGCAGAATAAAGTAAAACTTGAACGTGTGCGGGAAAGGTACAGAATAAGGTATAGTTTTTCCAATGATTATTTTCAAAACCGATATCTGAGGGTCCGAGAGGTCCCCAAACATAAATCCGTTATCAAAAATGAAAAAGGTGGCCGCCATTTTGAATTCTTTAAGTTTTGAACCGATGATTATTTTCAAAATCGATATCTAAGGGTCCGAGTGGTCGTCAAACACAAATCTGCTATCGAAAATAAAAAAAACTGGCCGCCATTTTGAATTCTTTACTTTTTGAACCGATTGTTTCCAAATTCGATATCTGAGGATCCAAGTGGTCTCCAAACATGAATCCGTTTTTAAAAATGAAAAAAGTGGCCGCCATTTTGAAAACTTGTTTTTGGACCAATTGTTTTCAAAATCGATATCTGACGATCCGAGTGATTCCCAAACACGTATCCGTTATATAAAATGGAAAAAGTGACCGCCATTTTGAAATCTCTAGTTTTGGAACCGATTGTTTTCAAAATCGATATCTGAGGGTCCGAGTGGTCCGCAAACATGAATCCGTTATCAAAAATGAAAAAAGTGGCCGCCATTCTGAAATCTTTATTTTTTGGACCGATTGTTTTCAAAATTGATATCTGACGATCCGAGTGGTTCCCAAACACGTATCCGTTATATAAAATGGAAAAACTGACCGCCATTTTGAAATCTTTACTTTTTGAACCGATTGTTTTAAAATTCGATATCTGAGGATCCGAGTGGTCCCCAAAAATGAATCCGTTTTAAAAAAATGATAAAAGTGGCCGCCATTTTGCAAACTTTTGTTTTTGGAGCGATTGTTTTCAAAATCGATATCTGACGATCCGAGTGGTTCCCAAACACGTATCCGTTATATAAAATGGAAAAAGTGACCGCCATTTTGAAATCTTTACTTTCTGAACCGATTGTTTTAAAATTCGATATCTGAGGATCCGAGTGGTCCCCAAACATGAATCCGTTTTTAAAAATGAAAAAAGTGGCCGCCATTTTAAAAACTTTTGTTTTTGGACCGATTGTTTTCAAAATCGATATCTGAGGATCCGAGTGATTCCCAAATACACGTATCCGTTATATAAAATGGAAAAAGTGACCGCCATTTTGAAATCTTTAGTTTTTGAACCGATTGTTTTCAAAATCGATATCCGAGGGTCCGAGTGGTCCCCAAATATGAATCCGTTATCAAAAATGAAAAAAGTCCCCACCATTTTGAAATCTTTGATTTTAAGACCGATTGTTTTCAAAATCGATATCTGACGATTCGAGTGTTTCCCAAAAACGTATCCATTATATAAAATGGAAAAAGTGACCGCCATTTTGAAATCTTAACTTTTTGAACCGATTGTTTTAAAATTCGATATCTGAGGATCCGAGTGGTCCCTAAACATGAATCCGTTTTTAAAAATGAAAAAAGTGGCCGCCATTTTGATATCTGTAGTTTTTGAACTGATTGTTTTCAAAATCTATATCTGAGGGTTCGAGTGGTCCCCAAACATAAATCCGTTATCAAAAATGAAAAAAGTGCCCGCCATTTTGAAATCTTTAGTTTTTAGAATGATAGCTTTCAAAATCGATATCGGAGGATCCGAGTGGTCCCCAAACACAAACCCGTTATCAAAAATGGAAAAAGCCGCCAGCTCAGATATATATCGATTTTGAAAACAATCTGTTCAAAAACTAAACATTTCAAAATGGTGGTCACTTCTATTTTGTATAACGGATACGTGTTTGGGAACCACTCGGATCGTAAGATATCGATTTTGAAAACAATCGGTCCAAAAAGTAAAGAATTCAGAATGGCGGCCAGTTTTTTTTATTTTCGATAGCAGATTTGTATTTGACGACCACTCGGACCCTCAGATATCGATTTTAAAAATAATCGGTCCATAACTTAAATATTTCAAAATGGCGGCCACTTTTTTCATTTTTAAAAACGGATTCATGTTTGGGGACCACTCGGATCCTCAGATATCAATTTTGAAAACAATTGGTCCAGAAAGTAAAGAATTCAAAATGGCGGCCAGCTTTTTCATTTTCGGTAGCAGATTTGTGTTTGACAACCACTCGGACCCTCACATATCGATTTTGAAAATAATTGGCCCAAAACATAAAAAATTCAAAATGGCGGCCACTTTTTTCATTTTTGATAACGGATTTATGTTTGGGGACCTCTCGGACCCTCAGATATCGGTTTTGAAAATAATCGGTCCAAAAACTAAAGATTTCAAAATGGCGGCCACTTTTGTCATTTTTGATAACGGATACGTGTTTGGACACAACTCGGATTCTCAGATATCAATTTTGAAATCAATCGGTCGGAAAACTAAAGATTTCAAAATGGCGGCCATTTTTTTCATTTTCGATGGCAAATTTGTGTTTCACGACCACTCGGACCCTCACATATCGATTTTGAAAATATTCGGTCTAAAACTTAAAAATTTCAAAATGGCGGCCACTTTTTTCATTTTTAAAAACGGATTCATGTTTGGGGACCACTCGGATCTTTAGATATCCATTTTGAAAACAATTGGTCCAGAAAGTAAAGAATTCAAAATGGCGGCCAGTTTTTCATTTTCGGTAGCAGATTTCTGTTTGACAACCACTCGGACCCTCAGATATCGATTTTGAAAATAATCGGCCCAAAACTTAAAGATTTCAAAATGGCGGCCACTTTTTTCATTTTTGATAACAGATTTATGTTTAGGGACCTCTCGAACCTTCAGATATCGATTTTGAAAATAATTGGCCCAAAACATAAAGAGTTCAAAATGGCGGCCACTTTTTTCATTTTTGATAACGGATTTATGTTTGGGGACCTCTCGGACCCTCAGATATCGGTTTTGAAAATAATCGGACCAAAAACTAAAGATTTCAAAATGGCGGCCACTTTTGTCATTTTTGATAACGGATACGTGTTTGGAGACAACTCGGATTCTCAGATATCGATTTTGAAATCAATCGGTCGGAAAACTAAAGATTTCAAAATGGCGGCCATTTTTTTCATTTTCGATAGCAAATTTGTGTTTCACGACCACTCGGACCCTCACATATCGATTTTGAAAAGATTCTGTCCAAAACTTAAAAATTTCAAAATGGCGGCCCCTTTTTTCATTTTTTCATTCGGACCCTCAGGTATCGATTTTGAAAATAATCGGCCCATAACTTAAAGATTTCAAAATGGCGGCCACTTTTATTTGTCATTTTTGATAACGGATACGACACGTGTTTGGAGACAACTCAGATCCTCAGATATTGATTTTGAAATTAATCGGTCGAAAAACTAAAGATTTCAATATGGCAGTCTTTTTTATTTTGATAACGGATCCATGTTTGGGGACCACTTGGACCTTCAGATATCTTTTTTTTTCTTTCTAATGATAGACTATACATTGGAGTACTACTTGCCTAAATATCAAAATTTTTCATGCAGTAATTCCAACCAAAATCCTATTTCCCATGCTTGTTCGCTAAACAGCAAGTAAGTATCAAACCAACTTGCCACTAAGTTCCCAAAAAACGGATTGAAAATAATAACTTTTAACTTAATATAGGTATTATACGTGCGAAGCGAACGAGTACGACTTTTTGAAGCACTGTTTCGCGCCTATTCTGTGACTCAAACAACATGCTTAGCCAAACCAATATGAAAAAACGCGAAGCGAATATTGGCAACGTCGCGTCGCTTACGCACTGCCGCCACCGAGCGAACATGCAACGTTGCTTTTTCCTTATTATTTTCATACGTCTTATCAAAATTATTTTTTTATTTATTTATCTACTATTTTTTTATTTTTTTTTATGAACATATTTGGTTTTATCTTAATAATTTATTTCATTGTATTATCTTTTTAACATTTTTTTGGTTTCCGAATTTTTTTGTACATTGAAAAGCGCCTGATTGAATGTGCGGGCAAATATTGCGTTCGCCCTTTTCACAGGATCAGGGCAGTACTATTCTCTAAAGCCTTATTTGTTGGGTAATTGAAGCAAACGCACCGTGGAATTTTAATTATGAGTTACTAGAGTGACCTCGTCGAGATTGGTAGCAAACAGATTGGTTTCACCCGAGCAAACCGTGTACAAAATATTTTCGAGACTCTTAGAGCAAACGAATTTTTGTACTAACTACGACATTAAGGAATATGTTTTCACCGGTGAATTCTAATTCAAGACATGTTTTATAGAATGTGCAGTTTTCAAAACTCCAAATTGTGTATTATCGCCATAAAACATGCACAAAAACAACCAATTAATGAGCTTTTGCCTATCCCTTCGCCTTAATCCTAAGACAGTATTATTGAGTTATGATTGATTCTTCAATGCTGGACTGGGAGTAAAGATAAAACATATTTCTAATATTTTCTGTTAATCAAACAATTTTTTTTTTACCAATCATCATTTTATTTTTTAAATTTAATAATCACCCCGTTTGCGCCACCCTTATACCACCGCCTTACAACCGCAGTCACAAACATTCACCAGTCTACCTGTGACAAAGGGGACGTTAAATATTTTATTTTATTTGCAGACTTTACCCCCTATATACCCCCTCTTTATGTCTAATGGCGCTTGTTCCCGTATTAAGTTTGTTTGATGCCGTGTGATTTGTTTTAATATGGTGCTTGATTATTATTCAGGGTTTAGCACGGAATGGGTTTAAGCTGTGTTATGGTTGCATTAAGGTAATGTAAGGGTGGTAGGACCTCGTACAAGATCGCTACCACCGTCTTACTCGCTAATTCTGGTGCCAAGCAGCAGTGCTTGCACTGCTGTGTTCCGGCTTGGAGAGTAGCCGGTGAAATTACTGGCACAAGTGGTATTCTATCCTAGCCCTCTAGGCTGGCAACGCATCTGCAATCCTCTAGTGTTGCGGGTGTCCATGGGTGGTGGTTCGCTTACCCTCAGGTGACCCACTAGCTCGTTTGCCTTCCTTGTCGTATAAAGAAAAGGGAGTAAGCAGCGCTCTCTGAAATTTTAGTGTACCTAAGTTGTAGGTCGTCAACATCTCGAACGCGTTTGCAAAGTTAATAAGGCGCAATTTTTTCGTATCCTAATTGTACTGTACAGTCAAGGGCATAAATATATGTATGTACGTTACCAAGTCGTCACAAACATCTATACACCTTCATGCCGCAAACGATCAGGTCGGTGACGGTGACACATATATTTGACATGATCGCTGTATCGATATTTATGCCCTCGACTGTACGTTTATTTTGCAGGTTAATATTCAAGCTTTGGAATAATTGATGTCGTACTTTATTCAAGTGTAAATACTTAAATGCTCTGCGCGTGTAATCTTCAGAAAACAAATTCAATACCTACTCCGACGTTTATTAAAGTAGGTACCTAAATTATTTACCGTATTCGCGGCGTCATTAATTTTCGTCTCAATATAGCGATTTAACTCTAAAATTAGAGCGCTATTGCAAATTCAACGTAAACATTTGAGATAACAGTTATCTAAATAATGAAATCATTAAATTTATTTCCTGAATGGCTAGAAACAAATCTGAAACGTCTCATGTTTATTTCGTTGGCCGTTTGAATAGAAACCGTCATGGCTGTTAATAAAGTGCTAATTAAGACGTCATCGATGTAGCATATAGTACTTCTTAAAAGCTGCTTTGGTAGCTGTCTGAAACGGAATATTAATCTCACATATTATTGATGGCCATGGTTGTTATGGCAACGGGAATGTTTGCCTTCCATTTCGATGGAATTTCAAAGAATTTCGCAAATTATTGAGAGATAAAAGATAAATGTAGCTTTGATAACGCTTAGTGGATGATAAATCGAACGTTTTGGATACAGCCTGCTTGTTTGTTGAGAACTTTACTTTACTTTGGCTGTGTTTGGTAAAAATCGATCCAGCATTTTGAAGAGTATCAGCTCTTTTCCAAAATGATGTAAAAAGGAATTTAGCATTAATTTTATGTTTTTTTAAGAGTTTTTAATGATTCACGGTTAAGTTCATTCGAAATAACATAATAACATCCATCCGCAATTTCTTCAGTCTACCCGTGATCATGATACATGCAACTGTATCGAAATATCGGGAGCTCAATAAAGGTAATCGCGGTTCACATCCCGTTTATAATATTTCGAATAATGTTTTTTTTTATCTACGTTTGCTTACTCAATTAATGAGTGGGGGGGGGGGGGGATAATTTTTAATTTAATGTTATACTCTTTTAATGTACATAAGTATGTTTATCCGTTGTCTGGTATACATTGGATACGCTTTGCTAATTTCATATTGCTTATTTATTAAAATTGAAAAATTGCGATTCCAATATAATTATAATATCTACCGCTTAAGTACCCGAGTCATGGATGTTGTATATTTGTATTTAGGAAGAAAGAAAGAAAGAAAACATTTATTCATGATAACATTACAGACAAAAGAAGAAAAGAAGCAAAAAAAAAAACATAAAAACATGCATCATGAAATGGTATTTAAGTATGTATTTAATAGCTAAATTTAAATAAGTACAACAGATAAGTACATAAATAAAAATAGTGTGCGTCAATTTATGTCTGCTTTCTTACCGATATTCCAGCTATAAACCTTTAAGGGTTGTAGGGCTTAAAAAAGGCAAATCTCGCGTTAAGCCCTTAACGTGTACTTAAGCATGAGGCTTATTCGGCCCACTGCCTCGGAGAGGCGTACAGCGAACGGTTGCCGGCATAAATCTAATACTGGCCTTAAAAACCCTTGCCGAAATACGTTTAAAGATTTCGTCCGCTTGGATCCGAAAGTTTCAATTTTTGGCAGCCGAAAAAGATTTTGATTCCCCCTTTCCATACGCCCACAATCGTAATTGTGGCCTTTAGGTTTTGTTACCTTAGGCTCTGTATATCTCGTAAGGGATAAATACCTTATTTACGTATGTATATATTATGTATGCATCAAGTGAAAATGGCTGAACGATTTTACTAACAAACTTTACTAATCTTTTGAGAAAATCACCGGGCAGGTTATAAGCTACTTATTATCCCGGAAAATTGGATACATCCCGCGGGGTAGCGACGAACATGTCAATTGCTAATTCTACGCGGATGAAGTCGAGGGCAACAGCTAGTATTTAATAAACATCATAATAGCACGAGAAGGCGCGAGAGTCACGTGGTGAGCGAGATAGACTCCGACCGATTGTGCACTATACAAGGAATTTTACTGTCCGGAGTCCGATTTTTTACGCAATAGGTACAAACTGCCATATAAATATGTACGGTCGCCCAAATAAGTGGTCTACCACTTTTCATCCAACTTCCTATCAAATGAAAATGTCGCTAAAGTCGAACTTTCAAGTTGACAGTCTGTCTTATCGACGTTATATATATTGTGACGTACAAAGGAATTTTAACCTTAGGGTGGTTGACCACATATTTGGCTGATGGTACCTACTCCGTAAAAAATCGGACTCCGTACAGTAAAATTCCTTGCAGTGCACAATCGCCCTACCCGTCCCTTTCTAGAACGAACTGTAAGAAAATGACGGGTAATCTATCGTGCTAGACGTGCATGTTTAAGCCGGTGCCAAGTGGAATATACTCTCAGACCACCCCCGCTCACTAGCATTAACCGAATACAATAAATAAAACCAATCTCAGCGCATATCGAAATTTCGAGTGAATTTGCGGTTCTATATTGGCTTGGTTAAGGTGACACGCGACAGAAAAGAGAAGAATAGTTGGAAAAAAGAATCAAAATACTGATGGTTTGCTAGCCGTATAACATGATTCCTAAGATTTTCGCCCATTCCCTAGATGGGCTTTTACCATCTGCGCGGGTGAGAAGCTGCTGGTAGCTCCCAGACCAGCATGGAACCATGGAAGTAAGTAAATAAAGTATATAATTTATTTAAATAAATAAATAAAGTATATATTACTTCAACATGAAACTACTGTGAGACTCACAAATAATTACAACAAACCGGATAACTCACGTATAAATGCCGAAGGAATGCTCCGACAATTGTTTCGGACTATTCCGTAGTCCTTCATCAGAGAGCGCTCGCCCCGGCGGCAGCGAAACGAACACTGCGCGCTGTAACATACCTCTATAATATTGCCATTATTTGAAAAAAATATATATATCTAAAGATAATTTCACTATGTGTGATTAATTAAAGCGACCCCTCTGGGTGGGTAGTGAAATTAAGTTTCCGATCAATCGGCATCGATTTCTACACAAACAACTGTGATTAGTAACGAGTTTAGCTATTTGATAATAGATGGCGTGAAGTTAAACAATTAGCAGGACTTTCAGGGGACATCTGGTGGTATACTTCGTATTTAAGAATAGAGGGCGCTGGCATTGAATAGGAGAATGGACCAATAAATCACGTATATACTTCTGTTGTCAGAGTAAAGGATCCAATTAGATTCGTTTATTCAAATTTCTCCAATCAAATTGCTATTACGCAGGAGTGGAAATTTCAAGGGACATTATGTATAGTTGAGGTGAGGGGAGAGCGTTTCCTTATAAGGTGCGAGTTGACTGCGTAGGCTAGCTCCTTATGTAAAATTACCATATTTAGTGTGAAAGAAAGGGGAAAGCGTCACCTTATAAGGTGCGAGGTCACTGCGTAGGCCGTTTTCTTATGTAAATTACCAAATATGGATAGGAAGTAGAATCTGGCGTTCATGTGAACCCTTTAGTGGGGGTAAGCTTTCGAGTCTATAAAAGGGCTAGCTTTCGAATCCGGGGGAAGTTTTAACTAAATCTACCGACGCGGAAGTGCTGGCGAATTGCCGTCAGGCTGGTCCAAGATAATTTCAGTCAGAATACACAGCAGCTGAAGAAATTATTCGGTTTTCAGCTGAAATTATTTAGGATTTCATTTCAAACTCGAGCTGAACCGTTAGCAGTTTGAAGACGCGATTAACCAGTGTAGCCAGGCAGGTAACTAAAAGTTTGCATACGTAGTTTCCGGGAATAATAGAAGTAAAATAGTGCGAAACAGGGAGTGCGCGTTTCCAGCTAGGAGTGATAGTGAGTGAAGTGAAAATCATGGGCAATTTGTGATAGTGAAGTGAAGTGAAGTGAAGTGCTGCTTGGCGGACCGAGATGGATATTTATCTACCTGGATAAATAAAAGCTAAGTGAGCATGCTTTCTATGAACAAGGTCTGTTTTGAATGTGGTCTCTGTCTCAACCTTTGTTTAATTACTTAAGTACGGAATGCTGGAACGAAGGATGAAACTAAATCTATGCTTTAATGAGCTTAAATGTGACAGAGGCTGCAATGAAACCTGATCATACAATAATAGGGAAATGTTTATAGTGGATAGGGACTGCTAGGGTGACTAGGAATGATTTAATGTGATAATAATTTATATTTGTTGTGTGTGTGCGTGTGCTATGCGAAATTCTGTGTTTATTGCTCTTTGTGTGTGCTGTGCTTCGATATTATTTATGCATTGGTTGCACTGTGTACACTGCACTGATTTTACAACTATTTATTTACTACTACTATATATTTAATAACCACAACAATGAACAGTAGTTCGGGGTGGATTTAGTTCCGTTTAACCAAGGAGCTAAAGAAGTTCTGAACGAGGTAATCGGACAAGGGGAGGTAATGCAACTTGGGTTGCTGAGCTGTCTATGTTCTACTTGAGCGGTCTATCTGAATGCAAAGTCCAGAAATGATCATAAATCATTGGAGTTTTACTTTAGGAGCCCCTTGGAATGTAAGACTGCTGGCATCGTGGGGTGTTCTATCATGGCTAATTAAGTAGAGGATTGTTTTATTTAGTCATGTTGGTTCATAGCCCATACAGCCGTTCTGGCTCTTGAACGGAAATCCCTGGATAGTCAGTCAAGAGCTCACTATGGGTGTATGTAGTTTGATTAATAGTGATGTGAGCACATGTGTGGTACAGAAGTTACACTCAAGCTGGGATGTAATGTATGTGTCTACATGAAGAGCGAGTCAATATTAATTAAAAGGCAGACCGGCCTATTTCCTACGGGATTAGGTTGGTATCGCTTCATTCCTAATATTTAAAAGGTCAATTTTGTAACACTTTTGGTTCTAGAAGGATCCACTGGGATTATTGGTGAGACAAGATTGATTTTCAGGTCCTCTTGTGTTTATCAAGGTAATTGTGACCATTTATTGGACTGACGCATTTATGACTTATTGAGGGGAGCGTGGAGGGGCACATGCAACTGTGTTGTGCGTGGTGTTGGTCGGTAATTTGTTCCATTAACAAATCCTCAAATGTTCCTCCTTGTGAGTACGAATTATTGTGAATTGTAACTAATTATGTGATCGTACCTTTACAGTATGAATCTTATATCCGGTTTTACCAGATGCCTTTTCATGTGCTGTGATCCTGCGCTTAAGGCGCAGATACTCACATTACATTATACAAACTGGCGTGCTTGCACGCTATATCTATCTTCAATTTCTCATGTTGTGAGATTAGTATGCTGTGGGTTCGATATTTCGAAGTAGTTGTGTAATTTGTGAGGCTTACGCTAGTAAGAAGAGATTGCATAATGAAAAGTATATTGAATGTCATAGCTTCTTTTCAAACAGATGAGAACCCCACACTACTGATTCTGCTTGCAGATTAGTAAGACCATTTTCATTTACACTTGTAATTGGTTGGATTTGTTTAGGCATTCCAAACAATTACCAATCATACTCTGAGGCTTGAGCGCAGTAAAGCAGCGTATGGGATGGCATTGGAGAGATTGGATGTATGTCCATTTACTTTATTTTGAAACTGATGTACTCAAAATTCCTTCCACAACTGACCTCTTTGTGAGTTGACTTAGCACCATTGTTAGTGCATAATATAAATTTCATCAAGCCAATATGCTTGGAGAGGCTAGGTCTGGCAACGGAGGGGAGGTGGATGCGTTGCCCCGGGATCATTAAGATCCCGGTATATCCTATCCTTGTCCTATCCATTATCCCTATTTATATATTCACTTAATTTCCCTTCCTTGATCCTTGGTCTTTATCATATTTTATTTATCTATCTACTCACACATCACTAAACAGCTATGTTATTTAAGAAAGAAAAAAACTATTATTATTATTTTTCCTATCATTTTACCATTACTCTTGTATGCCATAGCTTTGCGAATTACCATTTTGCCTGATTTCACTTTGAGACATACCACATTTTACGAATTATGGATTACTAAAACAAAAAAGTACACAACGTAGGATCCAATAAGTTCTAGACAATTACAGTTATTATGGCCTATAAAAATATCACTCTTCATATTGATGGTATTGTTTCAATATTTAATTATTGAAAGGATATTTATCATAGTAGAGTTTGTCATCCTGGATCATCTCAATATTTTATTAAGAGGCCCATGAATGTTACAGCGCCAACGCTCTGCTCGCACGGCTACTCGATAAAAATGAGGGTAGTTGTGCGCCGATGTCAGCTACGCCGAGTTGCATTCCTTCGGCTTTTATACGTGAGTTAGGTATCCGGTTTGTTGTAATTAAAGTATATATTAGTATAAAATATGTTAAATGATCAATGTTAAGTAATTTTTTCCACTGTTTTAATACACAGCAGCCCTTAAGAGCGTGCATCCCTACTGAGCTGGCAACGTCGCATTTTTGGTGAATTTTTGCGATTATTTCACAGAAAATGAATGAAAGTTTCAAATGTCCGTCTGTAGTGCACTTTGTTTTTAGTGTATTAATGTGTCTAATGCAATAATTGATCGTGATGAACTTTTTTTTTCTTATTAAACGAGATATAGTATTTTATCCCTTTAAAACGAAAATAAAAGTCCATCACGATTAATCGTTACATTGGACACATTAATACACTCAAAACGAAGTGCACTACAGACGGACCTTTGAAACTTTCATTCATTTTCTGTGAAAAAATCGCAAAAAAACACCAAAAATGCAACGTTGCCAGCTCAGCAGGGATGCACGCTCTTAAGGCCCTACCACCCGCACAACGAAATGTTGTAACAGTACACATCGGCTGAAACTGTTGCGTGTGATGTCACCTTAATGCCGGAATGTAAAATCCATCCCGAACAGAAATCACATTGGCACGATTGCGCATATTTCCGCATAATGTATTTGAAATTTGAATATCTTTCATGTTTTCCGGACACTTTTACAGGCACTTACAATAAATACAACACGTTTAATGTATTGCTTTGTAAAATAATGACGCAAATTCATTATTGCTTCGTAAAAATTTACAAAATGTAGACGACTTTTTGGACGTAATTTTACATTTCTTTGGACGAGTAGATTTCTTGATATCGCCAAGCTGAAATGACTTTGACATAGCATGTAGAGTCGAGTTCTACAATATCTATACAGCCAACCGTTCAAAAATATCTACACATAGACCTTATTTTTAGTTACATATGAAGCGTATTTAGATATTTTTGAACAATTGGCTGCATAGACATTGGAGATCTCGACTGTGGCATCGGTCAGTCTTACTTCAAACAAGCGGCAATCTCAATCAATGCAATCAATGGGTAGTACCTCTATAGACAGAGCGATTGTCTGACACATGGACATTATTGGACTACATGTTGGACGAAATGCGGGTTGGACGAAGGGCAATATTAGACATTAGCGTAATGCATGTTAGACAGACAGCGTGTTTGGACTAAAAGTGGAACTGGATGGTATTACATTTGGACGAATAGCGTGGACAAACAGCTATCAAGTCACGTTGCATGCAGTTGATCACTTCTATTTCAAACAAGCGACTACAACCGACTCCATTTGGAGCCCATTAGAGTTACAAAACGAGTTTACTCGGCATACGGTATAGACTAATCGTTTAAAACCGACGACACCAAGCGGAGTCGATTGGCAATACAAAGTGGTATCATGGGCAATTGACCCAGTGTCGAATATAATGTATGCAGATTATGACTATGCGCTTGAACGGGTATTACCAGAGCTATTCGCTCACCTATCACTGTATCTCGTTCATTTTTGGTGAGGCAGAGAGAGATGCAGATAGAGACATACTACCTTTGGTAAGTGTAGACTTATAGCTTAATAGTGGTTCATTAGGGAAATAGGATGAACTAAATAGTAGGTATGTTACTTTGTGAAGTTAATTGAGACGTTCCGGAACCAAATTGGGAACGTTTTGGAAAAGTTCAAGAGTAGCCTACACCATCGAACATGTACGTAGATTGATGAATGTTGATGAAGCGAAATTGGATCGAAGCAAGTGGAACAATGTAGTCTCTGCCTACTCATAATGGAAAGAAGCGCGATGGTTTGGATGGCACTGATGCACCTATGATTTATTTTGAGAATAACACAATTTAATTTAAAAAAAATCAAGTGAGCGTTTTCTGACATCATTTGCGTTTTTTCTAAATATATAAAAGAAGAAACTGACTGACTGACTGACTGACTGACTGACTGACTGACTGACTGACTGACTGACTGACTGACTGACTGACTGACTGACTGACATATCAGCGCACAGCCCAAACCGCTGGTTCTAGAGATTCCAAATTTGGCACGTAGGTTCCTTATAAGGTCTAGGGGTGCACTAAGAAAGGATTTTTCAAAATTCGACCCCTAAAGGGGTTAAATGGGGGTCCAAAGTTTGTATGGGTAAACAAGATTAGTTTGACTATTTTATTCGAAACTTCACAGGAGTATTCCTAACGATAAATGAGTAAATACCTGTTTCAGGTTTTTTGAAAATTCAACCCCTAAAAGGGGATAGGGGGTGACAAAGTCTGAAAATCAACGTGGGTATTATTATTATTATATTATAGTGGGTAGTATTGTTTGTACGGTTTATCGGATCGCTGATTACGAAAACAATAACACACATACCTACCTGACACACACACACACACACACACACACACACACACACATACACAAATTTCCGCGGGAACGGGAAAAAACTACATTTATTATATTCGATTCCGAGTGACCCTATCTCAGTAACTATACTTAATAAATATACTCTTCAAATTTCGTACACAAGTAGATGATTACAAAACTAAGAAAATAATTTCAGGATTTTTGGAAATTCTCACGGGATGAGGAAAAAACGGGATTTATATATTCAGTTCACCGAAATCCTGAACTATAATTACCTACTAGACTTCAAATTTGGCATAGAAGTAGGTGATTATAATACTAAAAAACAGTTTTAAGGATTTTCGAAAATTCCAACGGGATAAGGAAAAAACGGGATTTATATTCAGTTCTATGGGATCGATTTTTCGTTTTAATTATCGTAGAAAACTGAAATTTGGCCTTCAGGTTCCTTGGGGAGTATAGGGGAACACTATACAAAAGGATTTCCCAAAACTTTGATGGAAATGAACGGGAAAAAACGGGATTTTTTGTTATACTGCAGGTCGTAGAAAGTTGAAATTTGGCATGTAGGTTGTTTGGAGAGTGTAGAGGAGCATTAAGAGAGGAATTTCCAAAATTCTCACGGGAACGGGAAAAAACGGGATTTTTTTGTTTTATAGGTCGTAGATAGCTGAAATTTGGCATGTAGGTTGCTTGATGAGTGTAGGGAAGCACTAAGAGACAAAATTTCCTGAAATTCCTACGGGAAGGGGAAAAACGGGACTTTTCGTTTTACTAGTTGTAGAAAGCTGAAATTCGACATGTAGGTTGCTTGGGGAGTGTAGAGAAGCATTAAGAGAGAACTTTCCCAAAATTCCCACGGGAACGGGAAAAAACGGGATTTTTCGTTTTACTGGTCGTATAAAGCTGAAATTTGGCATGTAGGTTGCTTGAAGAGTGTAGAGAAGCTATAAAAGATAATTTTCCAAAATTCCCACGGGAACGGGAAAACGGAACTTTTCGTTTTACTGGTTGTAAAACGCTGAAATTCGGCATTTAGGTTGCTTTGAGAGTGTAGAAAAGCATTAAGAGAGGAATTTCCAAAATTCCCACGGGAACGGGAAGAAACGGGATTTTTCGTTTTACTGGTCGTAGAAAGCTGAAATTTGGCAAGTTGGTTCCTTGGGGAGTGTAGGGAGCGTTAAGAGATCATTTCCCGAAATTCTTACGGGAACGGGAAAAAAACGGGATTGAAATACTCCTGGTACACGCGAGCGAAGCCGCGGGCAAAAGCTATTTATCAATAAATGAAGTCTACGCGGACGAAGTCGCGGGAAAAAGCTAGTTTTACTTATAAAAAAGAAAACATCGTCAAAGCAAAGCGGCAGTATCTCGAAAATTACCGCAGTGGAAAATAATGCTCACAATATTTTCTTTAAAGGTTCAACGAAAACCATTTCAAAGCATATTTGCTTTTGCCTTTGCCTGGAGCTTCGAGGAAGCGGTCTGGCTTATAATAATAAAATAATAACAAAACCACGCAGCTCGGCGGTCCCGTAGTTGCGCTAAGCCCAGTTCGACCTTTAGACAAAAAAAAATCAATCTGTATATATAAAACTGTTCCGTTACTAAGTGACTGACAGACAACGCACAGCCTAAACCACTGGACTTAGAAACTTGAAATTTGGCACACATATACCTTGAGTATCCCAGAGGAGCACTAAGAAGGGATTTTTCGAAATTCCCACGGGATAGGGAATAAATGAGGCTTATATATTTTTCAGTAAAACTGTAATAGCTGGACTGTTCAAATTCAACACACATGTAGATGATCGTAACACTAAGAAACTAATTTCAGGATTTTTTGATATTCCCACGGGAGAAGGAAAAAATGGGATTTATATGTTCGATTCAGAGTGACTGATTGACAACGCACAGCCTAAACCGCTGGACCTAGGAACTTGAAATTTGGCAGACGTATATCTTGAGTATCCCAAAGGAGCGCTAAGAAGGATTTTTTTTGAAATTCCTACGGGATAGGGAATAAATGAGGCTCATATATTTCTCAGTAACAGTAATAACTAGACTCTTCAAATTCGGCACACATGTAGATGATTGTAACACTAAAAAACTAATTTCAGGATTTTTTGATATTCCCACGGGATAAGAAAAAAAAGAGATTTATATGTTACATTCAGAGTGACTGACAGACAACGCACAGCCTAAACCACTGGACCTAGGAACTTGAAATTTGGCAGACGTATATCTTGATTATCCTAACCCAAAGGAGCACTAAGAAGGGATTTTTTGAAATCCCCACGAGTTAGGAATTAAATGAGATTTATATATTTCTCAGTACTGCAGCATTATTATTGCTGCATGATAATGTGGCCTTATTTGTTATAAATTTATAGTAATAACTTTTCTGTGGAATATCGTACTGGTTGCTATTTGAGTATAATTCTTTCGGCTGATATGTTTAAATTTTAAACTGATGTTCTGAGGAAAAAAATATATCAAAATTGACACTAGGAAAACAAGTGATTCAGATTTGTTTCCCGTGTAAGGACAGATTGAGATTGAATTGTGTTGAAGAGCTGTTTTTGGGTTCAAGTAAAACGAATTTGTCGTGAAAGCCCTTATATTTCAAGCCGTAAAAAGTTTTGGGTTGATATTCCACGAATTCATAATTATATTCAAGCCGGATTTTTCGCAACGGGTAAGAGTTTTATTTCATTTCTGCTGTCCGTTTTGAGTATAGTGGGTTATTTCATGGTGCATAGGTTCATGTCAGTTTTCTTTCCAGCTTTCACCTTACGGGGTGATTTTCCCTTCATTTTGGTGCTGTACATCAATATACGGCAGCGACGAGCATCTGCTTTACTAAGGCACATGTATATGTGCAATAATTACTCGACGTGATTTATCAAATATTTTATTTTCCGGATCCTGACTATCGGATCCTGTGACGGGGGATCCGCTCCACTTCGACGTAATATTCTGGTTTACACTCTAACCTTTTCCTTTTTTTAAATTTATTACGTATTTATCCAAACTAGTTAATTTTAAGACTTACTGATAAATTTGTGTAATTTGGTTATACCTAAGACTTTTCATAGGCGAATTAAAAGATAGCTTTATAGGAAGATTAAAAGGTAAGGTGTTTATGCGCATAAATAACTATTTCTTTGCCATGTAATTTCCTGCATAGCGAATGCTTAATTTACCTATTGCTCATGCGAAGTCTTGTCTTTGATTCCCAACTTTTCTAAATTCTAAAAGCCCTTGGCAGGCCATCTTTATTTTGGGTGTTTATTTCGGTTTACCAACTTTCTAACGCCAACAACTCGACAACCCTAAACCCTATTCTAACTGTATAGTGTTTATTTTTAAGCCGTGTTTAACTGTGTTTATTATATTGTGTTTCTTTTTATATTCTCAAGGTGATTGAATAAAGTGTGATTTGATGTGAAATTCTACGTGTTTATTTTTTGTGTTAGCTTAATGCTACAGTACATAACTGTAATAACTAGACGCTTCAATTTTGGCACACCTGTAGATGATTGTAGCACTAAAACATGTTCTCCGGGAAAATGCGAATTTCCAACAGAATAAGTGCATTCAACTACGGGGCTGTTTCTAAAAATCTAAATATATTAAAGAAGAAACGACTGACTGACATATCAACGCACAGCCTAAACCGCTGGTTCTAGACATTCAAAAGACACTAAGAAAGCATTTTTCAAAATTCGACACCTAAAGGGGTTAAATGGGGGTCCAAAGTTTGTATGGGGAAACAAGATTAGACTATTTTATTCGAAACTTCGCAGGAGTATTCCTGACGATAAATGTGTAAACACCTTTTTCAGGTTTTTTGAAAATTCAACCCCTAAAAGGGGGAAATGTGGTGACAAAGTCTGAAAATCAAAATGGGTATATAATTTTACGGTTTATCGGGTCACTGATTACGAAAACAAAAACACACGTACCTATTTTTGGAAATTTTCACGGAAACGGGAAGAAACGGGATATATATATTCGATTTCGTGTGACCCTATCTACGTAACTATAATAAAGAACTAGACTCTTCAAATTTCGTACACAAGTAGGTGATTACATAACTAAGAAAGTAATTTCCACGGGATAAGGAAAAAACGGGATTTATATACAGTTCTACAGGATCTCGTCGTAGAAAACTGAAATTACAGAAGTATTACAGACACTACTAAAGGATTCGAAATATTATAAACGGGATGTGAACCGCGATTACCTGTCTACCCGTGATCATGATACATGCAACTGTATCGAAATATCGGGAGCTCAATAAAGGTAATCGCGGTTCACATCCCGTTTATAATATTTCGAATGAACTTAACCGTGAATCATTAAAAACTCTTACTACTAAAGGATTTCCCAAAATTCTGAAGGAAACGAACGGGAAAAAACGGGATTTTTAATTACACTGGTCTTAGAAAGTTGAAATTTAGCATGTAGGTTGCTTGATCAGTGTAGGGAAGCATTAAGATACAATTTCCCGAAACGGAAAAACGGGACTATTCGTTTTACTGTTTGTGGAAAGCTGAAATTCGGCATGTAGATTGCTTGATGAATGTAGAGGAGCATTAAGAGAGCATTTCCCGAAATTCTTACGGGAACGGGAAAAACGGGACTTTTCGTTTTACTGGTTATAGAAAACTAAAATTCGGCATGAAGATTGCTTGGAGAGTGTAGTGGAGCATTAAGAGACGACTTTCCGAAATTCCCACGGGAACGGGAAAAAACGGGATTTTTCGTTTTACAGGTCGTAGATAGCTGAAATTTGGCAAGTGGGTTGCTTGGGGTGTGTAGGGTAGCATTAAGAGAGTATTTACCGAAATTCTTACGGAAACGGGAAAAAAACGGGATTGAAATAGGTACCAACCTACAAGCGAGAGAAGCCGCGGGCAAAAGCTATTTGAAAATAAATGAAGTCTACGCGGACGAAGTCGCGGGCAAAAGCTAGTAGGTACATAATAGCATATTGTTATCTTATTACTTCTGTATACCTTTTTTCTGTTTGATTGTTATAAAGGTGGCGTGGTGTTCAATAAAGAGTTATTGTATTGTATTGTAGCATAAAACAAAATCACTTTCCGCTGTCTGTCTGCCTGTCCCTATGTATGCTTAGATCTTTAAAACTACGCAACGGATTTTGATGCGTTTTTTTTTAATAGATAGCTATTCAAGAGGAAGGTTTATACAGGGTGTATCAGATACCCCCTAACAATAATCAACTGGGGTATATAACCATAGCTATTATAAGCTAAAAAAATATTTAAAAAAAAAATTGGAGTAATTTTTTTTTTATATTTTCTATAGGAATGATTACAGTTAATACTACCATTCCTATAGAAAATAAAAAAAAACTACTCCAATTTTTTTTAAATATTTTTTTAGCTTCTATAGCTATGGTTATATACCCCAGTGGATTATTGTTAGGGGGTGTCTGATACACCCTGTATGTATAATTCTACGCAGTCGGAGTCGCGGTCAGAGGCTAGTTAAATATATGCACAAAGACGTACTAGTACTTATAACAAGTTTGTGAATTTTATTGTGTTTGTTTCTTTGTATTTGTACAATAAAGCATTTACTTAGTTATTTTTTTTGTTGATTAAGATTTATGTTAATGAAAGAATTAAAAAAATCGGTTCCGTAGTTTCATAGATAATCCTCTGCACACAAACATCTGAGCTCAAGCTTGTTTATTTCAAACAAACAAATTATCAACTTATCCATATTTTCATGCAGCAGCCGTCTTTCCGAATGATTTATTAAATTCTTAACGGTCTTAAGACGTCTATAAACATCGCTTTGAGCATAATTGAAGAATGCAAAAACGTAAAGTAAAGGCTCGTTCACGCCTTGAAAAAAAACACTGAACTCAATAACATTGACTTTGCTACTTCGCAACTAAACAATAGGATTTTTAGTTACCATCCAAATTTTGATTCCAATTTTCACACATATATTCCGAAAGAGTCCCAGGAAACCTGCGAACAATTAATCTAGAGTCTACAGACTCTTAGAATGATATTCATTGTTTGTTTTGCTGTCTCACGCTCTTGTGCTAATTGTGCTGATGGAAAGTGCAGATGAGGCTAAATGTTTACTTAACTCTTTTATTCAGTAAGCGCCTAGCTCTGGCCTTACAAAGTCCACATACATAGAATAACCCCATTCTTACCCATTACGCTACACGGCGTAGCGTAAAGACGCGCCTGCGCTCGGTGCTACGAAATCTCTTTCGTAGCGATCGTGAAAAATTATCACCAGGGCCTTCTATAGAACAGTGCCATAATTATTGAACTTCGTGGGAGTGGCTGGAAAAAGTAGTGGTAAAATCCATGAGCTCCTAGACCTAGAATGACACTCGGGTTTAGTGGTCAGACTGGTTTAAAACTTGATGGCAAATACGATGGGTTAAATTATGCAAGCAGGCAACAAATATGAAATGATCGTAGGTATCTAAGCAAAAGAATATTATATAAATAAATATTTTGGGACAAATTACACCAATTGACCCAGTCCCAAACTAAGCAAAGCTTGTACTATGGGTACCAGGCAACGGATAAACATGAAAAGAAAAGAAAGAAAAGAACATACATATATAATGCAGACAAATACATACTTAAATACATACAACATCCATGACTCGGGCACAAACATTCGTATTCATCATACAAATGTCTGCTCCTACTGGGATTCGAACCCGGGACCTCTAGCTTCATAGTCAGGGGCTACCACTAGGCTATCCGGTCGTCATTATAAATCGGGTCGGGATTATAAATGTGAAAGTACTGTCTGTCTCTCTCTGTCTCTCTCTGTCTGTCTGTCAGTCTGTTACCTTTTCACGCTTAAACCGCTGGACGGATTTAGTTGAAATTTCGTATACAGATAGTTTCGAGTCCCGGAGAAGGACATAGGAATGCCAGAAAATGAGTTCCCGCGGGATAGCGATTCTGCGCAGACGGAGTCGCGCGCGGGCAACAGCTAGTATTATAAATGCGAAAGTAACTCTGTCTGTCTGTTACCTTTTCACACTTAAACCGCTGGACGGAATTAGTTGAAATTTCGTATACAGATAGTTCGAGTCCCGAGGAAGGATATAGGATAGTTTTTTTCCCGGAAAATTGCATAGTTCCCGCGGCATAGCGATAAGTGAATTCTGCGTAGACAGAGTCGAGGGCAACACCTACTCTTGTATAAATAAAATTATTAATAAAACTTATCTAACTAATATTATAAATGCGAAAGTATGGATGGATGGATGGATGGATGTTTGTTTGTTACTCAATCACGCTAGAACGGCCCACCCAACGGATCTGGATGAAATTCAGCACATAGATAGAGAAAAGTCTGGAATAGCACATAGGCTACATTTCATCCCAGAAAATTGTGTAGTTCCCGCGGGATAGCGATAAACGAATTCTTTGCAGACGAAGTCGCTAGCAACAGCTAGTGTTCAAAAGTTCAAATAATCGTTACAGTCGTCATTATGTACAGACCTTTAGAAATATCGAGGGAGCGGCAACGTCAGTTTCATTTCACCGCATTTTACTCAAATTCCTTTATGAAAAAATTACATTTACATTGGTTAAGATTATTAGCTTATTATTTTTATGGTGTACGGACGAAACGCGGGATAGGAGCTATAGTCCGCTTGGGGTCCCTTTTTGTCCCATATTTTTTTTACTCCGAATTTCGCAAGTCAGAATTTGATGGTCATATTATTTATGCACATTGGAATATCATACACGACGAAAGTCATAAAATTGACATCTATAATATTAAAATACATATCGATACATATTCAGAAATACTTTAGGGCATATATCTTAAAGTCATAACTATTTTTAGTAATATTTATCCATTGAATAACGTTTACTGGGTACTTTAAATTAATATTCATAACATCTGAAGGCATATCGATACATGCTCAGAAATATTTTTAGACATTATATTGTGACGTAATAATCTTAGATGTTCATAATTTTTAACAGCATAACTAATTTCATTTACTTAGTATTTTAGTGAGCGAGCGAAGCGAGCGAGCAAGATGGACTAGAGAAAAAGCGAGTCGGATAGGTTAGGTTCAGAAGGCTAAGGCGGGAGCGAAGCGAAGCGTAGCTACCGCCTTAGCCTTCGATGTTAGGTTTTTTTTTATCATTCCTATGCATATTTTTTGCACAAAATAAAAGACAACTACCCTCCTACTACTCCTTGAAATTTAAAATGGTAAATATGTTAGTGTTACGATAGTATGTTATTACGAACTAATTTTATGACACAATAATTTATGACGTTCAATAATTATAATATGCGATTTTATTACCAGTAATATTATGATATATCATACAATCATGTCATTGAATGTTATTACCAACAAATGGTGTGACTAACAATAATTATACAGTGCGATAAAAGCCTTACCAACAATTATTATAAGTGATAATATGACATTAATTATTATGAAATGTTATACAAGTAATACATTGATTTTTATGTTAATAAACATTATGACTCAGAATAATTATGACCAATGATAATAGTAACTTCACTTTATGACGTAATATTTTATGACTATCAATATTATGACCAACAAAATTTATGACAAAAATCGTTATGGATTTCAAAATTATGACCAAAAATTTTATGGGACAAATTATGGACCCGTTTTCATCATATTTCAAAGACGCTGGACGGACTCGATACATAATTGAACAAAATCGGCTCGATAGAAAATAATTGCAAAGATTGGTCTTAAATCATCATTAAACGTTTATATGTCTTTATTTTTTCGACGTATAATTCTGCAATTAAAAACATGAAGTCAACATATTCATACCTACACGGCTAACGAGTCAAATTTCACAAATAATCCATAATTATTTTTATTTCTTATTATTTGTGTCTTATTTGCAAGATTTAAGACGCGCGCCAAGCTGCCGGAATAGTTTCTTCTCTTTCACTAACAGGCACGCGAACCGTATGTGTGAAGAGTGGCGCTGCTCAAGGTCATTTGCTGTTGACTGCGCCTTAAGTGTCAGTTATCAATGATTCCATCTCTATTTATTACTACGAAACAGACAGAGACGTCATCATAGATAACTGACAGTTAAGATAATTGGAACTTAACAGAGTGATGAAATAGGCCCTTTTAATCTTCAGTTGTTTCAGGATCGATCTTATTTCATCATCATCATTATCAAACAATATACGTCCACTGGTGAACACAGGCCTCCTCCAAAAGGCTACCGCAAAGGATCTTACCCGACGGTAGTATATTCCAAAACTATATTAAATTTGTAGCATCACTACATAGTATGAAACAAAGTAGCTTTCCGCTGTCTGTTTGTCTGTCTGTTTGTCTGTCTCTATGTATGTTTATATCTTTAAAACTACGCAACGGATTTTGATGCACTTTTTTTAATAGATAGAGTGATTCAAGATAGTAGGGATCTTTATCGACATAAAATGGCCAAACCTTACTTTTTTTGATAAAAGTATGAAACTTGGCACAGTTATTCCTTATGTCAAAATAAGCCGATTAAGATCGGTAGCCCTCGGGAGCCCCCCCTCCGGGGCCGGGGAGGGGGGGTTAAAGTCCCGCTCTGCCCGGCTTCATTCTAAAAATTCTAACCGTCCATGGCTAGCTAATAGGTCGTGTTTGGTATCAATTTCGGATAAATCAATAATGTAGAATTCATTTCTGATATAAAAAAATGTAATTTGTTAAACAATTAAGAAGAAAGAACAAAAATCAAAATTCTCAATTTTTATTTTTTTATTTTGAGGCTTCGTAAATATTAAACAGCCATTATTTTTTATATACAAAAAATATTAAATAAAAGCAAATTTAATAAAGATTAAAAAAAATACAACTTTTAGTTACCTTTGCTAACAACAAATTGTAAAAAAAAAAATTAAACGACGCGCGCCGTCACTTTATTTTTACCGTGTACATACTTGAACCCGACTGACTATGCTATTAATTCTTAAATAATGATCGTTTTCTAGAAAAAACTTACTACAATTCAGTATTTCACCAAGCCACATATACTTATTAAGATTTCCACGATCTAATGTGTTGGTTACTACAGAAATACCAAAATCACTATTTACGTGTCTAAATACATTTGAGGAGCTCCCTCAATCCCGCATGGATCATGAGAACTGAATTTTGGTAACAATAAAATGGATCTGGAAGCATGTACTTTCAAATAAAAAAGTAATTGTACAAATCAGTTCATAAATGATGGAGCCATCCCGTAACAAAAGTAGCTTCTATGAGAAAAGATACCTTAGAAGATTGGTCCTTCCTTATCCTCTCCTCGCGAAGCATCGCGTTTGTAGAAAAGAGCGTCACTGTAAACGTCAATCATTCTAAAACCCCTTTCTCAAAGACTTAATGAGCGGAAAAATTAACAATATTACGAACAATTTACCTAACCTAAGCGTTTCGAGACTCATCGCAGTTTCCTCCATAGAGACATAACTGGCCTTATACTTCGAAATTCGATTTTCGAAGTTTGTTTCGTGCCGTTCCGCTCCTCGCACCTCGACACGGGAACCCGCTGTCGTGCAGCTCAAGACACCAGAGCGAAACTGACCCGACATTACACCGAGGACATCCCAGATATCAGCCTGTACGAGATTAGATCGGCACTCAAACAACTTAAGAATGACAAGGCGCCAGGTGATGACGGAATCACAACAGAACTTCTGAGAGCGGGTGGAAAACCGGTACTTGTAGTCCTCCAGAGGTTATTCAATGCCGTCATACTTGAGGGTATCTCGCCAGAAGCATGGCGCAGAAGGGTGGTGGTGCTCTTCTTCAAAAAAGGTGACAACACCTTATTGAAGAATTCATCCCATCTCACTTCTGAGCCATGACATTGTGTACAAGTTGTTTTTGAGAGTCATTACGAACCGTCTCGAACGCAGGTTTGATGACTTCCAGCCTCCCGAACAAGCCGGATTCCGGAAAGGCTTTAGTACCATGGACCATATTCACACGCTTCGCCAGATTATACAGAAGACCGAGGAGTATAATCGGCCATTGTGTCTAGCGTTCGTGGACTACGAAAAGCCTTCGATTCAATCGAAACCTGGGCTGTATTGCAGTCCCTTCAGCGATGCCATATTGACTATAGGTATATCGAGGTGTTAAAGTGCTTGTATAGTAACGCCACCATGTTGATCCGGTTGCAGCACGAAAGCACGAAACCAATCCAACTGCAGCGAGGTGTGAGACAGGGAGATGTTATTTCTCCGAAACTGTTCACAAATGTGTTGGAGGACGTTTTTAAGCTTCTGGACTGGAACGGGTTCGGCATTAACATAAGCGGCGAATACATCACTCACCTTCGTTTCGCGGATGACATAGTCATAATGGCGGAGTCGCTGGAGGAACTCAGTACTATGCTCAGTGACCTCAGTATCGTCTCCCATCAGGTGGGTCTTAAAATGAACATGGACAAGACGAAAATCATGTCTAATGTCCATGTCACACCCATACCGGTTACCATTGGGGGCGATACACTCGAAGTTGTGGACCACTGCGTTTACCTTGGACAGATTGTCCAGTTAGGCAGGTCCAACTTTGACAAAGAGGTCGCTCGGAGAATCCAACTCGGATGGGCAGCGTTCGGGAAACTTCGCGATATCTTCTCGTCCAAAATCCCGCAGTGCCTGAAGACTAGAGTCTATAATCAGTGCGTGTTGCCAGTGATGACTTATGGCTCTGAGACGTGGTCTTTGACTGCTGGCCTATTGGAAAGGCTCAGAGTCGCTCAACGAGCTATGGAGAGAGCTATGCTCGGAGTTTCTTTACGCGACAGAATCCGAAATACGGAGATTCGCCGAAGAACTAGAGTCACCGACATAGCTCGAAAAGTATGTACGTTGAAGTGGCAATGGGCAGGCCACATCGCTCGTAGAACAGATAACCGTTGGGGGAAAAAAGTTCTCGAGTGGCGACCCCGAACCGGAAGACGTAGTGTTGGCAGGCCTCCCACTAGGTAGACTGACGACATCGTAAAAGTTGCGGGAAACCGGTGGATGCAGGTACGACTTGTCGTTCATTATGGTGTGCTAAGGGGGAGGCCTTTGTTCAGCAGTGGACGTCTTCAGGCTGATGATGATGATGATGATGATATGTGGTTTGGTGAAATACTGAAATGTAGTAAGTTTTTTCTAGAAAACGATCGTTATTTAAGAATTAATAGCACAGTTAGTCGGGTTCAAGTATGTACACTTCGAATGTAGGCGGTAAAAATAAAGTGACGGCGCGCGACGTTTCATTTTTTTTTTACAATTTGTTGTTAGCAAAGGTAACTAAAAGTTGTATTTATTTAATCTTTATTAAATTTGCTTTTATTTAATATTTTTATATATAAAAAATACTGGCTGTTTAATATTTACGAAGGCTCAAAATAAAAAAATAAAAATTGAGAATTTTGATTTTTGTTCTTTCTTCTTAATTGTTTAACAAATTACATTTTTTTATATCAGAAATGAATTCTACGTTATTGATTTATCCGAAATTGATACCAAACATGACCTATTAGCTAGCCATGGACGGTTAGAATTTTTAGAATGAAGCCGGGCAGAGCGGGACTTTAACCCCCCCTCCCCGGCCCCGGAGGGGGGGCTCCCGAGGGCTACCGATCTTAATCGGCTTATTTTGACATAAGGAATAACTGTGCCAAGTTTCATACTTTTATCAAAAAAAGTAAGGTTTTTCACATAATTCCCCTACTAAGAGGAAGGTTTATATGTATAATTCTACGCAGACGAAGTCGCGGGCAGAAGCTAGTATATCTATATAGTAAGTCACGGTCGACAAGATTATATATCTTAGAACCCTGGTCCCTCGTCAAACATTCACTTAGAGAGTGAATATTCAAACAGACATGTTTATCTTTGCAATCAATAAATAATAATTCTATGTTTATTCGAAGACCCTACCCAAAACAGGAATACATAAGTATCGGCAAGAATAAAAAAGTTTTTCTTTTTATGTAATTTGTTGTATGTATAACATACCTAGTATTAATTGAGATTTTTGATTGATTACTAACTTCATAATGTTTGTTAAGTTTTTTTTCGTTTTATCAATTGGCATTGTTCATTTTTTTTAAGCTGTGCTTTTAGCGCCTTTATTTGATAGAATGGACTATTTCAAGGAACTAATTTGAATATTATGCTTCTACGTAGCTTTGTTTATTAATAATAAATATTTTTTCGCTGTTTGATAATTTGTTAATTTAGACAGGATCCCAATCGCCTTCGTACAGAAATATAAAAAAAACAGTTTTGTCTATGGTTTTGTCTATATGTCAACATTGTCAACGTCATTATATCTGTGAATGTGTGTGTGAATTTAACGTCAAAAACAATAACAATATTCGCGTGTTCGATTTATTTCCGTTCGTTGGTGTTATTATTGTTTTCCGTGCTGTTTTTGCTTTTTGGTTTCACCCCTGCACATCTTTCCTGACTCCTACTTACATTGAAGTGGTCTTCGCAACAATACATCGTGTAAACATTGAAATATTCCACATTAGCTTGCATACACCATTCGTTCCGCAAATTTTCTCTGGCTATAGTTCGAGTCATTGTTGCATCCCGGAACAAAACATTTTTTTATAAATATCCATTGTTTGTTACAGTTTTATACTTTGAATTTGCTTTTATTTGTAATGTTTGCAGGTTAAGTTAGATGTGACAGTGACAGCATGACAGATACCGTAGTGGCGTAGATAAACTTTTTTTTTTCATTTTTGTGGCAAACATTTAATGCCCGATTCTGACTAAAAACCCGGTCGTTAGATCAAACAAAGGTCAAAAGTACTTTTACAAAAATATCTGCAATCGTAAAGTATTTTTGAAATAGGACAAGATAAATCGGTTATTTGATAGTTTTCCTCTAAATGGTTTTCGAATTAGAGCATACTAAAAAAAATGAACAATGCCAATTCATTAACTCGATTTCATATTATAATTAATTTCTTTAAAAAAAAAAAAAACTTTAGTCTTGAATTAAGTTGGTTAAGTTAAGTTATATCATTTTAATTTAAAATTTAAATGAAATCCTACTTGGTTAATGTATTTTTATTCTGAAACGTATATTTTTCATTTTTAATTTGATGTGTTACAATAATTCACTGATAACTCGTTAGCTCAGTCCTTTTGACGGTCGGTGACCACTTTCTTTGGCCACTTCTGCATTTGACCACTTCTGCATTTGACCACTTCTGCATTTGACCACTTCTGTATTCGACCACTTCTACATTTGAATCCTGGCCTAACGTTACAGTCGACCAAGAAAGTGCTTCATCGATTTTTATGACACTTCATCCATCAGAAAAATAAAAAATTAAAAAACCGAAAAGGCTCATGAAAAATAAGGCATATGACAAAGGTAAAGTTCATTTTGCATCGGCCAACGTTTCGAAAAACTTGTTTAATTTCGCCCCGTACCTTTGTGAGCCAAAAAAAAGTTTTTGTCTGCATTCTCGCAAAACAGTCCAATGGGGTGATGTCAAAGGAATTATTCGGAAAGGTATTTTTTATTTTATCCAAACAGAATTTCCGAAGGGCTCACGTTTATTGAAATTGGTTTTTAGGAGTGTTTTTGCGTAATTAGAACTTTGTTTTGTGATTTGAGGTCGAGGTTCATTGATCAAATTTTATTTATACATCATCAGCACATTGTTAGAGGTCTCTCCATATAGATAATACGTACGTTTTTTTTTGTAAGCAGCCAGTACGGTACGCGTCTTGAGCGTTACGAGTGTTACAACACTTACAACATTAAAATCTACTCTAAGCTGCTGTTTTCACCCGTCGCTTTTTTTTAATACGGCGTCTTTACGTCCCTACAACAAAGTCTATTCTCGATAAGTTTGAATACGAAATGGCTTTTAATCATGACGCCAGTTAAAACGCTTTCCAATGCTAATTCCTGCTTTTAGTAAATTTTGAATTGGTAATTCGTGGATTGCTAATAGTTAGGATTTTGACGTTTTAAGGGGTGAGGGGGATTTAGTAAATAAATGATTTAAGTGGGTGCATCCGTGCTCAGCTCGCAACGTCGCATTTTTGGTGATTTTTTGCGATTATTTCACAGAAATTGAATGAAAGTATCAAATATCCGTCTGTAGTGCACTTCGTTTTTAGTGTATTAATGTGTCTAATGCAATAATTCATCGTGATGGACTTTTATTTTCTTATTAAACGAGATATAGTATTTTATACCTTTAATACGAAAATAAGAGTCCATCACCATTAATCAATGCATTGGACACATTAATACACTAAAAACGAAGTGCACTACAGACGGATTTTTGAAACTTTCATTTAATTTCTGTGAAATAATCGCAAAAAATCACCAAAAATGCGACGTTGCGAGCTCAGCACGGATGAACCCTCTTAAGGCATAACTAATTCATACTGATTTACAGTTACGGAATTATCCTTGGACTTCGTTCATCCTGTACTTACCTGAAACAAACAAGAATTCAATTAAGTAAGAAAATTGAGAAAATCGACACATTTCACGAATTGCTTTAATTTTTATAAGTGCCGGCACGTACCTAACTCTAGCGATGACCTTGTATGCGCAGAAGTATAAAATACGGTATCCGTGGGTGCGCAGATCCCCTCCAGGTGAGTCGTCATCGCTAGACTTACGTGCCGGCACGTATAATATTCTTATTTGTGGCTTTGTGATAAAGCTCCAGGTTTAAAGTAAACATTATTCCAGACAACGATAGACGTCATGCTTCGACATCGAAGAACACCGTAAGCAAGCCAGGTCGTAGCTACAAAGAAAGTCAATACACCTTACCCATAATTGATGTTAACTCATAATAATATAACAAAGTGGTAAAATTTGTTTATGTTTCGTATTCATAGGGTGATTGGAACTACCTACAGAATTTATTTAAAGAAAGAAACAAAGAAAAAGTTTATGTATGACAAACACAATTGGCAAAATACAAAGCAATATAAAGCTAAAATTTTTATCACATAAAAATAAAAAGTTCTAACGGTACGCAAACAAAATTGCGAACAACATACATACAAGTTTACATAGTATAAAACATAGTCGCTCCAGACTGTCGTAAATAATGCACGGTTAGATCTTTTAAACTACGCAACAGATGCGGTTTTCATCAATGAAAATAATGATTCAAGATGATTATATGTACAGTGAAGGAATTTAATATTAACCCACCACGGAACCTTTTTATAGTAATCGTCGTAAAGGTTTTCCATGTTAAGTAAGCAGATGTCACTGTGATGTTTTATGTGAAGAGTGTTTTATGTTACTCTATGAGCCAGGAATTAAATTCGTTAAGTTTACGTATAGTCTGATTACCTGTGCAAAGTCTTTAGCGCCAAAAGTTCAAACTAAATACAGCTCATCATCATCATCATCATAATCAGGCATAGGACGTCTACTGTTGGACATAGGCCTCCACAGACCTCCAGTTGCCTCGGTTGGAAGCGGCTTCCATCCACCGTGAACCCGCGACTTACAAATACAGTTCTGTGTCAATGAGATGTTGCAACATGTTATATGGAATGATGTATAATATCCGGGTATATGATACTATATCCGTCCGTATCCGTAAGGGTAAGCGGTAAACCGGATGAGACGCTCTGCATTATCTATGAGGGCGTAAAAAGTGGTATTCGTCACGTGTCGTGTCGTCTGCCTTACGTGAGGTAGCGGCAGCAAAATAAATAATTTTAAAGCAGCAAAGTCATAACGGTAGCTTTGCAAAATGGTGGTAACGGTGGAAAGTACTCAGTTAAACTATACTTTTGCTTATTTTCCCTTTTTAGGCGTTTTACACCTCCACTGAACTTAGATTATGCATATTTTGTTTCGCTTTGACCAGTAGAGACTTTATACATCTCTACTATAGACCAATGTAATTTAAGGTACGGACTTAACTTAGGGACCTTTTACATCCCTTTTATAAAATGTATTAATTATATTAGGTAAGTTAAGTAGAATTTAAGTACTATTGTAAATCTATTTTATTTTGAAAAAATGACTTTCTGCCAAGTTTCTTGCGGCGCATTCTTCTTGGCAATGATGGTCTATCCGAATGCGCTGGTAGATTCAAAAAAAGACATGTAAAAGAGCCCTCGGCGGCCTAATTGCAAAATAAACTTTTGACTTTTTTGACGTGATAACGTCTTATAAATCGATGAACGCCGGCCGCACTCACGAAAAAGCATGACTCATTGCGTAACGTTACTGACGTTAGTGTGTGTCGCAAATAGCGACATCTGTTACTTCTTGTCGCAACCACTTTGCGTACCTCACTTCGATAGATTGATTTGATAGACACTAAGCGATTTAACCAAGTGCCGATAGATGGCGTAACTTAGCCTACCCCAAAAGCGACCAGTTATCGTTATCACGTATTAGTGCGAGGAGGACCGTAAACCGACTTTATAGACAAAAAACGGCAAATAAAATTTGATCATACACACAAACATAACCCTAACCGGGTAGACAGAGCGCAGGGTTACAGCTTTAGAAAGAAACTTGGGGCTTGCAACGTGCACAGAAATGCTAAGATGCGGGAGATTTCCGTGGGTAGTATTGATTGTTACAATTTACAAGCGGAAGTCTCTTTCTGACCCTATGTGTTAGATAGAGACTTCCGCTTGTAAATTGGAACTTGTAGCTTTATAAAATAGGGCCCAGGTAGCCCACGTGCTTGCGGGTTGTGGGCGAAACTTATACGTTGTTTTCATTTAAATAAATAACTTAAATAAGACAGGAATGTAAAAAAAAAAAAAAAAAACCGATTTAAATCAAATGATTATGATTTTTAAAAAGATCATGATTTTATCAATCCTGGGTCAAGGTCAAAAATCCCTACAAAAGTGAAACAAACCTTTTTTCCTTCCGACCCTCCCACGCTTAGGCGTACGCGAATTTTATGGATCCGTAATGTAATAGAAAACCACAAAGCAGTTCCACGGAACCTAATGAACCCAACAACAGGCCGTTATTGCTTACTTTATAGGGCCCCGTCGCTTTTGTCATTACGTTTTTACTGCCTCTTGGTTTAGTAATTTCGTAGTAATGCTTTGTCATCGGTGAGTTTACGTTGTGTTTCACGTTTATTCTGTTTTCGAGTTAACCGTAGAAGCTTTTACCCTTTTTATATGTATGTTCTACACGACTTCACGTGCAAGTCCGCTATTCCACATTCCAATCAATTTTAACGTCTTTGTAAATAATAAAAATATGTATCGGTAAAACATTGTAATTATTAACGAAAAAATCTTGTTTAAATCTTATAAATCAAATATTTCAAGCTACAACGACATGACGGCCAATTAGTAGACTAAACGTAACTTCCCGGCTCAACCGTTAATATCTGGTTAAATCCGGTTCAAACTGGATTAGCGGAACGCGCCAACTTTAGATACGTCTATTTTATGACGTTTCTTTCCGGCATCGGCCATGTTTTTTCGACGAATACAGGATGGTTAATGACGTGCAGTTGATTATTATTCCGATCTCAATATTGGACCAGATTAGTTAAAAATATTTCTCTTCTCTAGCAGTCGTTTGTTCTATTTTATCTCCAAACGGAGTAAGACTACCTATGAGAACGCATAGAAAAAATGCTTGTTCATCAACTCGGGAATTAAAATTCCAGAAAAAAAAACTGCCAAGCTTTAGCTCCAATTTTAAAGCTGGCCTGGTGGTGTTTATACCATGTGAGCTCTGTGTCACTCAGCTTCTTGAAGATTTGTCTAATAATGTACCTATATAGAGGACCCTGAAATGGCACCGGATCCGAAGTTCTGGACTTATGAAGACTTAAAAAAACAACCAATAAGGTAGCCCTTTCATAACGTAAAAATAAATTTATAGTGAATATAGGAACCACTGAAGTTATCAAGCATATAACTCTATTAAGAGAGCTAAGTTTTATATCAAAGCTTGATCATAAATGAAAGGCTTTGTCCAGTAAAAGTTAAATATAAATTAACAAAGTTCAAAAGAGCCCTGACGCGTATAAATGACTCCCAATAATGCCATCAAAGGGCGCTGTACAATGACCAACTTTACTCCGAACTGACCACAGTTTGACGGACTTTGGGAGCAAGCGTTTAATCACAACAAATTGGGAAAATTTAGGATGTATACGTATTTATATCACTTAAAGTAAATTAAGTCAAAGAAACTACTGAGGAATATTGAAAAATTAATTGTATGTAACTGTAGTCACTGGAACTAATATATTTAAAAAAAATCACATTTCTTCATAAAATATGAAAATATCGTAAAATATATGACAAAAAGTGAAATTGAAAGTATCGGTTGAGAAATACGGGAAAACATAAGGGTTTTGAACTACTAATACTAATCAGTAGTTGAAAACCTTTATATGTTCCGTTTCCGCTGACTACAGCGATTAGAAAGACAGATCCGATATGTCATGTGACGTCATTATACGTCACAATGCAACGCCCATATAAATTCAATACTAAAATTCCGTTTTTCTAGAAAGAGATATAGGTAGCTTATAATGTATACTGTGTTCTCTGTTCACTCTTTTCGTCGTTGTCTGCCAAAACAGTACTGGGGTCTTACTATGACGTGGTAATGCGATTCAATCCAGACTTAGTTCAGGTTTTAGCTGTAAATTTGGGCATGAATCTGACAGCGAGCGAACTTAAACTGAATCGGAATTGAATCGCATTATGACGTCATGCGGTAACCCCCTTGGTATCTTAAGAACGAGAGTGCGCATGCTGTAAATCCCCGTGTAGAATTTACAGCATGCGCACTCTCGTGCCCCGTGGCCAGTGCGTCACTAGTCACTATTTACTATAAGCTATTCGGTTCGAGAGGTCTTTGGTTTTCGACATAAAACTTACACCAGTAAAATTGTGTGAATAGTCGCAAGCAATAACTAGTTTGATAGGTAAAAAATTACGTTGATGGTTACGGTCACGTAAATGTGTCGTAACTCACGGCGTAAATCACGTAACTTATAAAACGAGCATAATAGTCCGGCCATTAACGTGGAGTTATGTGCGTTTTCGAAATGAAAAATCATAGGGGACGATAAAAATTGAGGAGGTTTTCCAAGAGAGCTCTGTTCCGACTCTGCAGAATTTTTGACTATTATCACTTTTGCGAAGACACACTCTTTAGGTACATTGATGATCTTTTTTCATGTCTGTGTTTTTCTTTGTAATATTTGCGTGTCTTTCAAAAGCGAATAAATGTATTCTTTCTTTGTTTATATAGCTCGGACACTTTGGACAATGGCAAAAAATATACAAGCATAGAATAAGATCAAAAAGGCGTAACAATACAGTTACATTACTAGGCAATGCTACTTCATGTTTATCATCTGCATCATTTTCATTTGGCCGCAGAAACTTTTCATTTTCCTCGGTTGATACCTGAATGCTTGGCGACTCGCCAGTTTGGCCAAAGTCAGCACTGAACTTTGGATTCTATCGCTACAGGCTTAGGGACATTGCTGAAATGAACTCGAATGGTGTAACATAAACCCGGAAAACATGTCAGTGAAATTTGAATTCTGTTGCGAGAGAAATTAGAAGTTGAATTTTATTGGAATGGATGATTGCTTCAAAGTAGTGTTATATATGTAACGTATCACGAGTTACTTGGTCTTTATGGGTAATTAACACATTTTGCGCTTAATTCGGAAGTTTTGACGAGTTTTAATTGAGCTTAATAAAACTTGTCATCTCGAAGCTTGTTTGTGTTCGTGGAAGTGTTTCTGTTATGTATAAGCTGTAACAGACGAAGAATCAAAGCAACTTGTACGAAAGCTTACTTACATGCTGGTCTTAGCAAAGAAAAAATATAGGATATTAATAACAGTTGTTATAGGCGATGCGGCTGGCAACCCATTACTATTTTTGATTGCCCTTATAACAGCTCGAAGTCCTTAAAGTATGTTAAGTACTTCATAGTACATAATTACATTTATTATTAATGATAATTTCATATCATAATTTGGTATTCATTCATTAAAATACCTAACATGTTGCTATCGTCTTCTCTTGTCTTATCTTTACTAATATATAAAGTTAATTATAACTCAAAACGAAAATTAAGGTGTACCTATGCTTTAAGTTAAACGTTTTCTTTTATTTTAATTATTTTCTTCATAGGTATAACAATGTTATCAAAAACTCAGTATTCCATCCCAAACGGAACCAGAGACACAAAGAATAGTCTACCAGCTCCACGAACAAAATTAACTTCATTAAAATCATTTCGCACAGTGAAATCAAAATTTAATTCCAACCAATCCAAAGTTTAAATTCCATTTCACTTTATCTGTCAAAGGAACTAAAAGCTAAGCGGGAAACGTCATTTTAGCTGTCAATTTATTTATTTCATTCAAACCGTGTCTCCGGCGAGAAGAAAAACGGAATACAGGAAACTTTTGCCTTTAACACTTTGGGAGTTCCGCGAATACATCAAAAGTTAGGAGTGGTTCGGAAATTACGACTATTTTTCTAGGATTTCGTGTGGATCGTTGAATTTGTGAAGGTGTTTGGGCCTTTATTAAGCTTACTTTGTAGGAGAACAAAGATTTGAAGGTCTATACATAAATAGCTTATTAATTCATCAAATTACAAAAAAAGACTTCTTTTTCGTCCTCACTAATCCAAGCTACGCGTGAAACACCATTCGGTTCAATTTTTCATTCGATCTCATTTAGTTCGCCATGCTTATTTAGTTTAGTGTCCAAGTTAGGGATCACTGTTTAATTTATTTCTTTTTTTTTGTTTTGTTTCGTTTAAGTGTTTGTGAACTCTTCATCATCATAATATCAGCCGGGCCGGGAAACATCGACTGCTAAGCATATACCTTCTCCGAGATCTCCACAATGATCTATATATTCAACCGCAGCTAAAGATCAGTATAAACTTAATATGTAAAAAAAACTTGGCGTCCTGTTTCTAGCGGCACATTTTTCTTGGCAATGATGGTCTTATCAAAAAATATATGTAAAAGAGTTCGTTGTGGACTACTTATAAAACAAAGTTTTCGCTTTTCAAGTAGTATCTTCTTCTATCTTCAAATCCTTCATCCCCCTGCCGATATTCGTCATTCGTCCTTTGCAACCTCCGTCCTCATAAAAATAGACCGAAATTCTAATTTAACCGCGAACATAAAGCCTTTACTAAATCTAATACAAGTTCGTTGCCGCCCTTAAACCATAATTCCTCCCCTCAGGGCGGATGCATTTTTAATATTCTCATTAACAACTTCCCCTGTTACAACGACAGTTTGCGCAGCTTATGTAAGCTTGTTTTAGTTAATAAGCCGGTATATTCTAATACTTACTCGACGCGGCAAAGCATAGATGACCAAAATTCACCCTTTGCTTTTGATAACATAGTTACCACCGTATTCATAAGTTTTCAATGATTCACGGTTACGTTCATACGAAATGTGATAGATGGGATATGAACCGCAATTACCTTTATTGAGCTCCCGATATTCCGATGCAGTTGCATGCATCATCATGATCACGGGCAGGCATAACATCTGCCTGGAGAGAGGTATTATGTCTACTGTGACACTCCCCACAATTGAATAACTACTTACCGATGTCTACCCGTGATCATGATGCATCCATTTGCGTCGAAATATCGGTAGCTCAATAAAGGTAATCGCGGTTCATATCCCGTCTATAATATTTCGAATCACCGCATTCATAAACATAAGTAACCTAATAATTTCATTTTTAATACAAGCATAAGCAAGCAGACTTTTTTTTAACAACTGCACTTTATTGTCATCTATTTTGTATAATGTTTGTATACCAAATTTCAAGTCAATCGGACAAAGCGTTGAAGAGTTCCCTTCTACGGAGACGATCCTGACTGGGTCATCAGAATTCATTACCTACAAGATTATTTATACCACCGGACTTTCATAGGTATGCCAAATTAAAAAATTAAGCTGGAAGGGGATCAAACCAAAAAAAACAGAGCAAGCTAAAAAACCTTGTGAAAGGCTGGTTAAAGTAATGCTGTGTTCATATTTGTTTGTCTTTAGCTGTCACTGTGGCACGTAGTATTTAGTCAGGCTCAGACAAACCTCTTTTTCCTCAGTTTTTATTCCGTCCATTAACCTACATCGCCAATATCCTGTGTCTCAAGTAGCAGTGGGCAGGTCACGCAGCTCGAAGGACCAACGGCCGACGGAGCCGGTTCTCGTAGCGACCACGTTTAGAAAGACGCAGCTTGGGAAGGCTCCCCCACAAGATGAAGTAATGACCAGGGGCCTTACCATGGCTTGTTAATGCGATTCAATTCTTACTCAGTTCAGGTTTTAACTGTAATTTTTAGTATGGATCTGACAGCGAACGAACCTAAACTGGGGGGTTCCTCAGGTCGCAGGAGTCCGCTGGACGGTCTTTATGGCGCTCTTTGGAGGAGACCTATGTTCAGGAGGACATGGCTCACGACCCAGTGAGATAAAGAAAGAGTGGTAATATAAACTCTGATGGAATCACAATCCAACACCCCTCATAAAAAACAGATTTGTCACGCCAACAAACTTTTATTATTTCTAAGTGCAAGTTACGATGTTTATTACAAAATAAAACGGCGTTTACGATACAAATAGCTGTTAAACTGTAAATGAGAACTATAAAGGGGTGAATGGGTAAAAACGATGGTGGAACACGTTTCAGTGTCGCGGCATTATTGGGACTTTAAAATGGCTCTTTATTAGTTTTCGTGTCGGAATTAGGGCGTTTGAGTGCTCGGTTTAATTTGACTGTAATCAGGGTTCTGGAGGTTCCTTAGTATTTATAGTTTAAGCTTAGACCAATAGAGTGGTACATGGTGGTGTTGCTAGCTCTTAAAATACTGGCTGTGACCCGTGACTTTGTTTGCGAAGAATCCGTTTATCGCTTCAACGCGAAAATTGAAACAACTAAAAACGGAAAGAAAATTTACATCAATTATACGCAAACGGAAACAGTAAAAGGATATTTACGTTTGGACTTTACAAACAACTAAACGCTTACACATACTCGCATTATGCAAATTTATAGTATACTTAAAATGTAACGTCAATTGACACTTAAGTCACTGTGGATGTAACAGATGAACTTCCAACGAAACAAAACAGGATCATTGTTCGGCAATTTAAAGGGCCCTTAGCCTTTTGAAACAAAGATGGCGCCTTAGCTGCGGAGTTATTTAATTAAGTCGGTTCTAAAATAAAGGCTGCATTACACGACCATAAGCCTACACACACGAGCTTATATCCAACATGGTAGGACACTTACGAATTTATTAAAGCTCCCTGGAGGGCTTAAAAAGTTCCGTTTGAAGTTTGTTTTTATTATTATGCGTGTTGAATTTGCTTTGATAAGTCTGTTCTACTAAGTAGGTACCTAATTTTACATACATACATATTACATAGATAAATGACGTCTTATTACTTTACGGCAGCGGTCGTCACACTTTACTGGCCAAGGGCCACATATGATAGTGTGAGTTCCAGGGCCGGGCCGCAGAGTATGTGAAGGCGCTCCAAGAGACTCTTGACAGTCTTGACTATTATAGCAATTTACTTTACCGCGGGCCGCACAAATAACGGCCACGGGCCACGGCTTTACGGGGTTGAAAACCTAAGGTACCTAATAAGGCTACGTTTAGCATGTGGGGCATTTAGGTGGAAAGGGGAATCAAAAATAGTAATGGCTAGCCGCATCGTCTATATAGACTCTATAACAACATGAGTTCTACGTCGCCGATTCTTTCGATGGGCTTTTAACATCTGCGCGGGAAGAAAAGCAACTGGTCAATTCTATGTTTTTCTTATTTTCTCCCAGACCAGCATGTTTGCGTTTAATAATAGTTTTTAAAAATAAGGCAAGATGCAAATATTTACAAAAATTAAACGCACAAAAACGATCTGTACGAAGGGATCTCTACCAATGATGACAGTAAATATAATAAATATTATAATAGTTTTCCAGTAGAGCGATCGTTCTAAATTACCTACAGATATTATTTTCTTCCATGAAAAACCACTCTCAATGCATCATCTTTATCACCAGATCCAAGCTCTAATGGAGACAGCATAAAATCTACAAAATTAAGCACATTCCACTAAATAAATCATATTTCCGAGCATTTCCTCACTTATACACATTAAATTAAGCATTCATAATAATAATGTGATTTATTCGCGGAGCCGTGGGCGAGATTTTTCCATCGAGGTTTTTCGGAACATCACAGAACAGAATAAAAAAAAACAATTTCCTTTTAAATCTGGCTGTTTGTAATTGTAACGGATAATGCGTGGATGAATTCGGATTTGGAGTTTAATTGCCCATTATGATACTGGCTGTTTACAATTTCATGTGGATTATTTTAACGGGCTTAACCTATGAGTGCTCGTTAAAAAGGTTAACCCCTTTTTAGGGTTCCGTACCCAAAGGGTGAAACACTTCTCAAGGTCGCTTTGAGAGCTGTTATCAGTGCAATCACGCGTGGACCAAAGATGCAAAACAATACCTCAAAAAAAAGTAGGCAATGTTGTATCTAGATTAGACCATATAATATGTTAGAAACCATAGCCAATAATAATACCGACACTTTACTCGTATATTCCGTCTAAATGTCACAAGTATTCGAATAAACTTTTAAAATATGCTATCTCCGTACACCTCATTGGACTAGTGAAATATCCAATCGGGTTTGGTTCGCATTTTAAACGCTGGCGGCGCGCCAAGCGGCGGTTTCGCGCCATTTCTAGTCTGTGGCGAAGACTTTAATAATTGTTTATGGTTCTTAGTAGATTCATAAATAGAATATGGTATGGTGTATTATTCCTTTGCTTTACCTAACACTTTTTTTACGTAGTTTGCGATTTCATGGAACGGAAGCTTCCAGAATTTAACAATCAGTAGGCTTATGGTCTAACTCGCTCGCGATCGCCATCGTGTTCATTTTGACAGTTCTTGTATGAATGTGACAGCTAGCTGATTACGATGCCAATTGTCAGCCCATACATGAACTGTCAAAATGAACACGATAGCGATTGCGAGCGAGTTAGACAATAAGCCTACAGGTCTAAATCCGTCGTAAAGTTATTCGGAATTTATGTGCGAAATTACGTTTGAAATTTACTATGAGCTTTTCGGTGAATAAAAACAAGTAAAAGCACTTATGACACCTCTTTTCCTACGTAACCTACGTTATAATAATATTTTTTTTACAAAAACTCACAACCTCGTTCATTCTCAATTAGGTTACTAAGTTACTACAAAGGTGAGCTGGTGGTATTTAGATCTTTACTGTAAAGGTCTTCCAAATGTTTCGGTCTAGTTTTAGTACAATGCCTGCCTTATCTAACCCAGTTATTGTTACAGTAGGTACGGAATATAACAATTTACTCTTAAATTTATTTACTATTAGATTTTCTAAAAAATACGGCTGAATAAGAAGTAAGGATCTGATTTTTCAAAGCACCATCCGAAAGCGGTAAAAATACAAAACTATACCGCTCAAATTAAAATTTCGACTCGTTTGCAACATTAATTGGATCTTAGTTCTCGTCTACTCTACTTGTGTTTTAAATTCAACGCAATTTTCACCTCCTTCTAGTGGTTATTTCACATTATGTGCATTCAAAAATCGGGGCCCTGAACCTAGTTCTGTAGGAATTCACATCTGTCGCCGAACCTCTTCTATATCATTTCCGATTCGATGCGACGGGAACCGTTCGGTGCAATTTACACTTAAGACGTAGGCAGCCCTTTTACCTCATTTAATTATCTCCAACAGAGCAAAAGCTCCAACAGCCGTGTGTTTTACGAGCTTTTCCTAAGTCACTTGAATGGGAAAGAAACTTAAACTAGTTACAAGTTTTAAAATAGTTACATACTTTTGTAACTGGTACCCGGCTGCAGCGGTACCACGGAACGCCGAAAGCTTATCTGTTCTGCTAGCAACTTTGCTCTTCGCCATCTCCGCCAAATAAGATAATCTGTGAACGCCCAGCCCGGCGAGCACTAAAGCGCGCAAAAGTCGCGTCGCGCGCGTGTTACCTCCTTATTCATAAACGCTCTATAGGCCTCTGCTAACTTAGTAATCGTTTGTCCTTATCTGTGAAAGGTAAATGTCAAAGTGACAGATAAGGACAAACGATTACTAAGTTAGTAGCCTACAGTAAGAAAAAGAAAGGCAATCTATCACGCGCCCTACGCGACTCTTGTGCGTTCTCGTGCTAGACGAGCAGTCGTAAAGAGAAAGAGAGGTCAAAAGGCTGGCGATAGAACGAGAGAAGCAATTACTCCACCGACAAGGAGCACAACTCTTAAGGCGCTGTCAACAGCAAATGACCTTGAGCAGCGCCACTCTTCACACATACGGATCGCATGCCTGTTAGTGAAGGAGAAGAAACTGTTTCGGCAGCTTGGCGCGCGTCTAAAATCTTGCAAATAAGACACAAATAATAAGAAATAAAAAAAAGTATATATTATTTGTGAAATATGACTCGTTAGCCGTGTAGGTATTGAATATGTTGACTTCATGTTTTTAACTGTAGACCCATACGTTGAAAAAATAAAGACATAGACCCGTTTAATGATGATTTTAAGACCAATCTTTGCAATTATTTTCTATCGAGCCGATTTTGTTCAATTATGTATCGAGTCCATCCAGCGTGTTTGAAATATGATGAAAATTGACATACATATTTTTTTGGATTTTTATTGTGTGTAGTTTTTCTTAAAAAAGTGCTTAAATAACATCATTTTCAAAAAAAATTGGTGTTGTCAGTCAGCCTCTTAAATAGTGATGATGATAACTAGCAACTTTGCGCGATTCTACCAAATAGTTAAGCGAGTTTACAGTGAGTTGAATTGTGGCAATCGTCAACCAATAGTAGGTCAGCGAAGAACAAGTTTCAATTGCAGATATAAAGTACTCTTTTCCCTTGAATTTTTAAAGTTCTCCTGTATAATCTAACTTGTCGCGTTTGGGTACTTACAGTTTGATAAATTAGCGAATTGTTGAATAATTTTTTTAGCTCGAAGCTCTTTTCTGGGTTCGGATCATGAACAATTACCTACGTTAAGAATAAAGTAAAGAGGTTAGTACTAATTAAAAAAAAAACACTAATCGAGTAATCACACGTAAATAAAAAAATAATTCAATTTCATGACACAAATGCATTACATAATTTTGGAAAAGAGCTCTCTCAAAAGACTTCAAACTACTGGATTGATTTTTACCAAACATAGCTAAGACTAAGAACCCTAGATATTATATACACACACTAACACCTCTTTCACGTCACGAAAGCACTCACACATAAGCTCCAAGTATGCGTCAACAAGTGCCTCCGCTCTATTCTCAGGATCTTCTGGCCAAACACTATCTCCAACGACGAACTTTGGGAAATAACGAGTCAAAGGCACATCTCAGTCGAAATCCTCTATAGAAAATGGGGATGGATAGGCCATTGCCTAAGGGGTCCTGACGCGAGCATCAGCAGAGTAGCCTTGGAGTGGAACCCCGTTGGAGGAAGAAGAAGACCGGGTCGTCCCACTGAATCCTGGAAGAGATCCATCACGGCGGAACTCAAAGCTGCCGGGATGACCTGGGCCGACGCCAAAGAGAAGAATAGAGAAGTCTGGAGAAAGACTGTCGAGGCCCTATGCTCCACGAGGAGTTAAAGGAGGAATCATCATCAACACCTCTTTCAGCGTCCGGGGTTAAAAATAGTAATAGGTTGCTTGCTAGCCACACCGCCTATTGTATGATTCCTAAGATTATCATCACCCATTCCCTGGATGGGCTTTTTATGATCTGCGCGGGAAGAGAAGCAGTTGGTACATGTCATCACCATCATCATGAGTTGTCCGCCCTGCTTTCGCTTGCCCTCCTTGAGTTCTGTTCATCACCATAAAAAGGTTTATAATCAAGCATTTTTAGAACCATATCCACAATGTCATTGACCTCACTACCGGACTGTCTCACGTCTATTCACATCCAACAACATCCAATAAGCATCCGTGTACCTATCATACTAACGACTCATCGTCTAGGAATTTCAGTTAGGTACTCAAACCGTTATGATATTATGTATGTATTTGTCTTATCTAATTGAAGACGCGCCAATTTAGGGTTCAACAATGAATGAGGTCAGCTTTAAAATAGCTCATGACGCCACGGGAAGTCTGGATGTGTCACACAATTATAGTCTACGAAAGAAATACTGGAATTTCCTGTAGGTACATACCAGTAGGCTTATTGTCTAACTCGCTCGCAATCGCCATCGTGTTCATTTTGACAGTTCTTGTATGAATGTGACAGCTAGCTGATTCCGATGCCAATTGTCAGCCCATACATGAACTTTCAAAATGAAAACGATGGCGATTGCGAGCGAGTTAGACAATAAGCCTACAGTATGTTATAGTTGATGCGGCTAGAAATCCATCGCTGTTATCAACCCCCAACGCAAAGAAGGGGTGTTATTAGTTTGCTGGGGAGTTTTTATACGACCACAATCATGCTAAACGTGGCCTTAAGGTCTTGTTACCTTAGGCTCTGACTTATGTATGTAGTCATCTGTTTAAAATGAACATTCCTTGTAAAGGCAGCTAGGAAGGGTTAGCGAGGCCGGGCGTTGTGGCTTTTGAGACAACTCGTAATGAGTTCCCGGGAACGTTCCCGGTAGTGTGGTTGCTCGATAATGTTACAATAGACTACCTATCGATAGTTAATAGATATTATCGGTGCTATTGATAAACTACAATAATATCCTTGACGATGAATAAACTATCGATATCATCGCCAATATTGATCCTTGAGGACGGATTGAATTAAAATTGCTTTTCCATATTACATAAACTATTGATACTATCAATAGTTTGGAATACTTAATCGATTGTTACCTTTATTTCAATAGTGTAGTGTAGTTTCGATACTAACGATTAATTTAGGGATCTTTAAAAAGCGAGCCTTCCTGGTTCTTGAAAGGAACGGCAACGCACCTGTGATTCCCCAAGTCTTGCAGGTGTGCCTGGGCGATGGTGATTACTTTCCATCAGGTGACCCGTTTGCCCGTTTTCCCCCTCTTAATCAATCGTTTATCATCGTTAAGTATCAATCGTTTTCGCAATTTTCTGCGCAATGAACGCATTCGCTTGCCAGACTCTAACACCTCAGCGTACCTAATGTGGAGCCAGCGACCGTTTCACTTTAGCGAAGACACACTCAACACTGATGATCATTTCATGTTTGTATTTTTGTTTATCTAACTAATATTATAAATGCGAAAGTATGGATGAATGGATGGATGGATGGATGTTTGTTTGTTTGTTACTCAATCACGCCAGAACGGCCCAACGGATCTGGATGAAATTCGGCATATAGATAGAGAAAAGTCCGGAATAGCACATAGGCTACTTTTTATCCCTGAAAATTGCGTAGTTCCCGCGGGATAGCGATAAACGAATTCTTTGCAGACGAAGTCGCTGGCAACAGCTAGTTGTCTATAAAATTGTGTGTATGCTCTTGTATTTGTATGTCTTGTAAAAAGGAATAAATGTATTATTTATTTATTCGTTTATTTCAATAATATCGATAGCATGTATACCTAGTATTGCTGCTTACCGATAGTATTGCTTTAAATAAGAGCAGCAGGCTTATTATGTAACTCGCTCGCAATCGGCATCGTGTTCACTTTTTTTTCTTGTATGAATGTGACAGCTAGCTGGGGCCTTACCATGACGTCTTAATGCGTTTCAGTTTAGGTTCGCAAGCTGTCAGATCCATACTAAAAGTGACAGCTAAAACTTTAACTGAGTCGAAATTAGGACGTCATGGTAAGACCCCTGATTCCGATGCCAATTGTCAAAATGAACACGATGGTGATCGCGAGTGAGTTACGTAATAAGCCTGCTGGTATCGATATCATGACATTTTACAGTTACAAACTTACAACAATCGATAAGGAAACTGTCGATTTTGCGGCAGCTCTAGTTCCCGAACCGTTCACGAAAATTTTACAAGACATTAATGAACAGTGTGCTTGCTTATAGTTACAGTAAGTACTTACATTAAAGAGTAGGTATCCCGATTTTTAGATGCACCCACCTTCGTACGGTGGGCATATGAAAATGTTGAGCAGACTTAGATGAATGAATCAATTTTACAACAAACAACAAAACATATATAACTATTTCGCATAGGCTTGTTATCTTGCACGTGAGTAACGGAGAAGCAAGGTAAATATTTTTCGTTTATTGAAGACGCAATTTATTTATTTTCCGTTAGAGAATTTCCTGTAACCTTTATTAAGTGAATACTTCTGACTCTGGATTTTATTACGACGTTCGTAACGTTCCTCCTTCATTTATTTATAGGACACTTCATTATAATTGTTTCCTGCCAGTTCTCAAAGAAAATCCAACGTATGTTATCAGCGCCATCTGTCGATCAATGCACGAGTTGCTCCAATCAGTTACACCACCATACCCGCTAGATGGCGTACGGAAACGCAACAATAACAGTTACAAAGCCATAACATCTTATCTTACTGCCGAGACCATAATTAAACAATTGCCAAATACTTCACGTCCCATAAAGCAATATACAACAATACGGCAACCGAACGTTAACCTTACCATAACCCGTAACATTATAGTTAGCGTTAACGCGTAGTTTAACGTTAGGGTCAACGGCCTTAGATAACCGATGATTATAACCATTAAGTTATTCGGCTGCTCACGGAGTAGATAAGGAATGTGGATTTATTGCTTCAACAAAGTAAATGACAAACAATGTGTAAAAGGTGGCGTAGAAAGATTTTCAAGCAATTTGTTGTTGATTCATTAAGCCTCTTATTGTTTTTTAAATCAAACTGTTCTGGTGCGTAGGACGTCCACCGACGAGGTGGACGCATGACCTGTAGGCTTATTGTCTAACTCGCTCGCAATCGCCATCGCGTTCATTTTGACAGTTCATGTATGAATGTGACAGCTAGCTGATTTCGATGCCAATTGTCAGCCCATAGGTACATGAACTGTCAAAATGAACACGATAGCGATTGCGAGCGAGTTAGACAATAAGCCTCCTGGTTAATGCCGCGGATTCACGGTGGATGCAAACCGCTTCCGATCGAGGCAACTGGAGGTCATAGGGGCGGGAAGGCCTATGTCCAACAGTGGACGTCCTACGGCTGATATGATGATGATGTTCTGGTTCAGGTAATATTAATCCATGGTAGACTAACTATACAAAGTATTGTGACAATTTGACAATCGACAACGGCAAAATACTAGCGTATGTAGAAATCGAAACGCTTCGGAGCGTATCAATTGTTTATGTGGTCTAATCTAATCGGAAGAATAGTACGAGTATTTAATGGCAGTAGTGGCAAAAAAATGTTAAAGTAACATTAGTTTAATAAGTGTTTATGAGTTTGAGTAACTGAAGGTACGTTCTTATTGCGTTGCATAAAGTACGAGCACTTTTCAATAGACCTATTCTACTTCCATTTCTAAAGGTACCGCAAGCACCAGTACATAAAATTGGTGCCGCCTCATAAAGAATTGAAATTTCACCGCACGAAAAGGTCCATAAACCAGATATATTTCAAAACTAACATGAACCAACAATTAAGCGAAACCCCCGTTCCAAATTCCTAATTACCACTTTCATCAAAATAAAGAGTGAAGGTGACTCCAAACAATGGTCATTCAAAACAGATTCCCACGCAAATAAAAATGAAGAATATTTTGATTGAGTTAGTGAAGAAAACGTTGCAAGTCGTCATTTAATTGATAATGAAATTCATACTTAAAGATAACGCCCGTAAAGTTTCAATAGCTGTAATGTTTGGAACAGTAGAATCATATGTGAAATAATGTTATCTTAGTGCATACGAACTTGGAGGTTAGTAAGACAAAAGTTCAGTAGGCTATCTGATAAATGATTTACAAACGGAATCAGACAAATAAATCAATCAGTATGATTGATGCTATCTCTGTTGAATTACGCTAATGGTTGGGCAGAAATTATGAATGATGGGTCGAAATGTTTCTGTAACTTTGGTACAACAAGTTACGGATCCATATCGTGAAACAGCATTAAGGAAAGTTTTGATTTTGTCTGCTCGTGTTTCAAGACAGCAATTTTCCGGGATAAAAACTATCCTTTGTCCTTCCCCGGGACTCAATTTATCTGTATACCAAATTTCAACTAAATCGGTCCAGCAGTTTAAGCGTGAAATGGTAACAGGCAGACAGATAGACAGACAGACGAACAGACAGAGTTACTATCGCATATATAATAGTAGAGATTTATTAACTTCACCAAAGTTGATTAAGCGGTTAAGGCGTGAAAACGTAACAGAAGATTTCGCGGTTATTAGAACCTGGTGCAATGTCCGTCCGGATCGCTACCACTGTCTTACTCTCTTATCCTGCCGCCAAGCACCAGTGCTTGCGCTGCTGTGTTCCGGCGTGGAGAGTAAGACAGCCAGCAAAATGGCTGGCACAAGAGGTATTCTGTATTCTATTCTAGCCCTCTAGGCTGGCAACGTATCTGCGATCCTCTAGTCTTGCGAGTGTACATGGGTGGTGCTCGCTTACCATCACCCTACCCACTTGCTCGTTTGTCTTACTTGTTGCATAAAAGACACAATAATTCTCACATCTATAAATCAGTTTAGAGAACGGTTATTCACCTTATGTCGTTTCATATTTAAATAGGAAGCTTATATTTGCTTCACTTGATATTTAGCAGACATATTCCTTGAGGATCAAAGAGGTATTTAAGGTGATCTAAGAAAGGATTTTCCGGATTTGCCCCGGGAAAAAGAAGGGATAGGAAATGGAGAATTGAGTTCTTATTTCAATAACATCATACATACATAAATTACGTCTTTACCCTTATGGGGTAGACAGAGGTCAGGGTAACAAGACCTAAAGGCCACGCTTAGCATGATTGTGGGCGCATAGGTGGAAGTGGAAAAGGGAATCTAAACAGTGATGGGTTGCTGCATCGCCTAAAACATGATTCCTATGATTTTCCCCAATTCCCTCGATGGGCTTTACCATCTGCGCGGGAAGAGAAGCAGCTGGTACATTCTATGTTTTTTCTTTGCTCCCAGACCAGCATGGAATAATATCACTATATTTTAATTACCTACTTTATTCATAATAGCGTAGACGTAGATACTCTAATAAAGTCAAGAAAGAGCTTCACAACAAGTACGAATTATGCGCGGCTATATAGCACAAGTCCAATACACGGAGGAGGCCTATGCCACGAGGCACGCCGAATTACGCGACGATTTAATAAATAAACGACAATAACAACAACAACAACATGTACTTACTGAAATTGTGGCGAATTCGGAATAAAAAGGCTTATAAATTATAAATAAATATAGCACAAGTCCACACGAGAGCTGCGTCGCGCTAGATAGACTTCCCGTCTCCTTCTAGAACGAACAGTAAGAAAAAGACGGGTAGTGTTTCGCGCGCACGGTGCGACGCAGCTTGCGCGGGCTCTTGTACTAGCCGTGCGCGAAAGTCGCTGGAAAACTACGTAGTATCACAGAATCTAACTAATATTATAAATGCGAAAGTATGGATGGATGGATGTTTGTTTGTTACTCAATCACGCCAAAACGGCCCAACGGATCTGTTTGAAATTCGGCACGTAGATAGAGAAAAGCCTGTAATAGCACATAAGACTTTTTATCCCGGAAAATTGCGCAGTTCCCGCGGGATAGCGATAAACGAATTCTTTACAGACGAAGTCGCTGGCAACAGCTAGTATATAATAGGTAGTATGACAACACCGGAACTTGAAATACGGCATATGATTATTTGCACATACACATATTCGCGCCAAATATTTACTGATGCCAATTGACGTCAAAGTTAAAAATACTAAATCGAAACACAAGGACGACCTAAGAACTTATACAGTGATACAGTGTTTAAATTTCATACGGCCATCACATTTTATCCAGATGTAGTTTACAATCAATCATACACAAATCATGCGAGAATGATGTTTTGTTACAAAATTTTATTATTAAAGCGTAATTAATATTATAATGTTTGTCTTATACAGGAGCAATGTAATACGTGCAAGTTCATTTGTGACATGACATTGACGTACCTATAGGACGTTAATCGACGCATTGTGTGATACATTGCTTGCTTAATTAAAATAGCAAGAAAAATGAAATTCAACTAATGTTGCTGTTAAACAAATGTTTTGTACTTAAAACGACGAGGCTCCAAAATCAAGAGTGCCTACCGCCCACCAAGGGCTCCATATGGTTATCACGTGGGTGTAGACAGATCGCCTTTGCAGTTATGACGCATCAACATCTGTTTGTTTGTTTGCAGTAAATAGAATACAAATAAGGGTGTAACACACAAGATGCAAAACTGGTTGGACACAGGATTACACAGTCACCGCAGATAAGTGGTGGGTGTCGCTGTGTCCATTATGATCACAATTCGTGCGGAGCCAGCTCCCCAGTGGTAGCTTCTCAATTCGTGGCTGAGACAAAAAACAACAAAACACACAAACCAAACAACACAACAACAACAAAACAACAACAACACCACACAATGCCAACAGCAACAAAGTGACATGTAATAACTATAATTATAACAAATAAATGAGTATAAGTATGAGCCTTCATCAGCTGATCCAGTTCTAGGATTCCTCGCCTGTTAAGACGTCCTATCCGATCAGGCTCAGCGACTAGGCCTGCCAGCTGGTTTGGGTGGCGAAGACAGATGCTTTGACGATGTCAACGTCAACGCATGACCAACGTCAAGACACCTGGGGCCGTAATGCCTTTCTTTATATAAGAGGCGGCAAACAAGCAGACGGGTCACCTGATAGAAAGTGACGTGTTAATGAAGTGAGTGATGGAAGTGGATGCCTATGACCGAACGGGTCAAGTTACGAATCTATCAAGTTCGTTTGGATAATCTTGTTGGTTTTAGACATAGTTTAAGACTACACAAAATCAAACTCTAATTAGAAATATTATAAATAAATAAATAATAAATAATAAATATCATGGGACAAATTACACCAATTGACCCAGTCCCAAACTAAGCAGAGCTTGTACTATGGGTACCAGGCAACGGATAAACATACTTACATAATGTAGATAAATACATACTTAAATACATACAACATCCATGACTCGGGCACAAACATTCGTATTCATCATACAAATGTCTGCCCCTACCGGGATTCGAACCCAGGACCTCTAGCTTCATAGTCAGGGTCACTAACCACTAGGCTATCCGGACGTCAAACGGGATGTGAACCGCGATTACCTTTATTGAGCACTCGATATTTCGATACAGTTGCATGCATCATGATCACGGGTAGACTGAAGAAATTGCGGGTGGATGTTATTGTTGGGTAGACCGAGCTATGTCTACCCTCATTCTTGCGCGTCGACTGCGTGCACTCGTTACCACTGGAACCCTAACTCAAACAACGCAAACTCAAACTCTAATTGCTTGATCAGCCCTGAACGGAATTGTTTTGTTCCACATTTTGTTCTGACTAAAAATATCCGTAATATCCGTTTGTGTAACTATGATTGAGTCTCACGGTATTTTTATGTTGTTTAAGTAACAAATAAATTCGTTTTAGATCAATAGGATTCCATCCGTTGATCTCAACGGAATATTTCAATGATAATACGTCAGTAATCCATTCGTTTTTTTGAACACGCAAGCCGTTTATGCGCTCGTGATCTTGCGTTCAGGTCTGCTGCTGCATAATGCCCGCTACCGGCTGTTATTATTCGAGAATAAATAAATAAACATAATATGTTTATTTATTTATTCTATGGCCTATTCGAGAAATCCCTGCAATAACATAAAATTTAAATTAAATAAAACCTCCTACGCATTATCGAATAATCATACGTAGATAGAAACATAATCAATTTAAAGCCAAAAATACTACATCATTTTGGAAGAGCTGATACTCATCAAACCGCTGGACCGATTTTTTCCAAACATGGCTAAAAAACACCGCAAGGAAACTGGCTTTTGAATGAAAATAACCGCATCGAAATCGGTCCATCCGTTTGAGAGCTACAATGCCACAGACAGACACACACTCGGACATTGACGTCAAACTTATAATCTCTGTTTGCGTCAGGGTTAAAAATTTCATTGCAAGAGCATTGGGCTATTTATTATTGCCGTGGTAGCCTAGTGGTTTGACGTGTGGCCTCTCAAGCAGAGTGTTGTGGGATCGAATCCCGGGCTCGCACCTCTGAGTTTTTCGCAATTTATGTGCGAAATTTCATTTTAAATTTTGCATGAGCTTTTCGGTGGAGGAAAACGTCGTGAGGAAACCTGCATTATATTAATACTTGCGGGTACCCGCGACTCCGTCTGCAGCTGCACAGAATTCGCCTATTGCTATCCCGCAGGAACTTTATGATTTTCCGGTATAAAAACTATCCTACGTCCTTCCCTGCAGCAGAAACTATCTCTGTACCAAATTTCATTAAAATCGGTGAATTTGGTTTAGGTGTGAAAGCGTAAGAGACAGACAGACAGAGTTACTTTCGAATTTATAATATTAGTAGGGATTAGCACTACGAAATTGTATCAAATAATTTTTTTTTCCCGATAAAGTGCAGCATTTGTCATTTGGTCTAGCTACCTTCATCCCAATTGTTCAGTTGTCAACACGAAGTGACTTGATGGATGTTTGACGGATTGTCAAAGTTCCAATAACCGAAACCGAACCAAAGACTGATTACATGACACCCTTTTTTACCTACACCAAAAAATCCTCTCAAATTTCTCATGTCCCGTGTCAACACAGCCTGAACAAACAAACGGTGCAATATTGATCTGCTGACATTGCCATCAATGCTGGCTGGAAACGCGGCGCCCAAAATTGCCATCCCGTATTAAAAAAGCAAATGCGGACGTGGAAATAGCCTTTGAATTTCGCGCAGACGAAAATTCGGAAGTAGAAATTGCTTGTTTGTAAAAGGTATGTTCGAAATTCGAATCATTGACAGGGCGCTAAACCAAAAATTAATGTTTGCGCATGACATTGTAATTAGGTACTGCTAGTTCTTAGACCTTAGTATAGGAAACGTTGGCACTAAAAGGAATTTGACGGTCCTAGCTACTATAATTTCGATCATAGTTGGTTATTATTCCGTCATTGAGCACTACACCTACCGATCGTGTAGGTCAAGTCAAGACCTATTTAAGGCACGCAAACATCTCGACAAACTCAACAAGTTACGCTAAACCAACTCCACCACGTGGGCGGAATCGTTAACGATAACAACCACTATTTGCGCCTGAATTCCACATTGCTTTCCAATTATGTCTCCTAACCCCTTGACCAACAGACTTCGATCGAGTCAATAACCGCAATACGTTCCAATCCGGTTTCACCACGTGGTCTTTTTTACAAACAAGTTTATGTACGTGAATGTGTGTGTAATTGCATTTGTTTTTTTACGCTGTGCTGTCTCTTTTTTGTGCGGTGTGTTGAAGGAGGATGGTTAGTTCCAATTGAAGGGCTACTCGAAAATAAACTGAGTTAGTCGAAGTGTGAAGTTGTTGATGATTATGGGTGTTTCACGTGCGGTCAAAGAACTGAGATAACTATTTGCCTGTTGCTAAGTGGATTGTTGTAAGCTTGTTTTATTAGTATCCGGTTTACGTTTTTGCGAATAGTTTACAAAATGTGTCGGGTACTACAATAAAGAGTAGTCTGTCACTGTCACGTGTATCCAGATTATAATGTGGTTAAATTAATGAGTTTAGTAACTGTGTGTTGCGTTGCAAGGGGAAAGACTAGAAATGTGTGAATTCCGTGACCAAATTGGGGACGTTAACAAGGTCAAGTTCAAGTGTTCCATAAACCACCGAACGTGTCTGAAGCAAGCAGAAGCTGCTGGACAAAGGCCTCTCGTCTCACTTATACCGACTGGGTTTTATGTGAAGGCCACCAGAACAGACAGAAAAAAAAAATATATAAGAGGGGGCAAACGATCACCATCGTTCAGGGACACCTGCAAGACGTGATCACAGGTGCGTTGCCGGCCCTATATGGTAGATTTTTAGCCGTTCTAGGGAAATCTTGCAACGAGAAACTATTTAACATACACACATACATAAATTACGTCTACACAGACACGTAGACAGAGCCCTAGCAAGCCCAAAATGTTTAGCATGATGGGCGTATAGGTGGAAAGAGGAATCAAAATAGTGATGGTTTGCTAGCTGCATCGCCCTATGATTCCTATGATTATCTCCTACTAGCTTCTACCCGCGACTTAGTCTGCGTAGAATTAGATTTAAGAACATTAGTTATATTCTGCAATCATTATTTGGGTTGGAACTCTAGGCAGCTACGACCTTTGCATGTTTATCGCTATACCGCGGGAACTACACATTTTTCTGGGATAAAAAATAGCCTATGGGCTATTCCAGGCTTTTCTCTATCTATGTGCCGAATTTCATCCAGATCCGTTGGGCCGTTCTGGCGTGATTGAGAAACAAACAAACATCCATCCATCCCTCCATCTATACTTTCGCATTTATAATATTAGCTAGACTAGCTGTTGCCAGCGACTTCGTCTGCAAAGAATTCGTTTATCGCTATCCCGCGGGAACTACACATTTTTCCAGGATAAAAAGTAGCCTATGTGCTATTCCAGACTTTTCTCTATCTATATGCCGAATTTCATCCAGATCCGTTGGGCCGTTCTGGCGTGATTGAGAAACGAACATCCATCCATCCATCCATACTTTCACATTTATAATATTAGTTAGATTAGATAGTTAGATTCCCTCGATAGGCTTTAAGCGTCTGTTTTTCCTTTGCTCCCTGGCCAGCATGTCTATGCAGCAAACTATAATGCTGATTAAAGCTTCGTGTTATCCACGTTACACATGATTCCCCCATCAAACTGACATATCAAAGTCTAATAACAGTATCTCGCCACACACGCCAAGCGCGACGGATTGCAAGAAACTTTTATACATCTCCCGTTATTTGGAGTGGCAACGGTACTGCGATTTCACACTTCGAGGATCACGGGCGTCTGTACTGCCTTTTATTTATCTAATTTAACTTTATTGCAAACAAGACTATGAAGACTGAAAGTCAGACGTTCTTAGCTCTGCAGCTATCTAGCTGGTCTAAAGCATAAATGAAGGATAGTTCAGATTTGTCTCGATGTTGGAGAGCTCTTCGGTTGATATGGTTTCGATTACGTAGGTACACGATCAGTTATTTTCAAGAAAATAAATAAAAGTGATACAACCTGAAAGTGTTCAAGATATGGGTTGCAAATTTTGAATCAGACAGCTTTACAAAAAGCTTGAAAAGACATATTCTGAAAGAAACATTAGACTGAAACAATACTTTAATAGTTGCTTCAACAGACCCGAAAGATCAATATTAAGCAATGCTTGACTTTAAATAAAACTTTAGAAGCTTACATTATTTTCCATTATAACCAGTTTCATGTCTATACAAGAATTTAGAGCATATTTTAGATTTTGGTATTTGGCATAAACAGACTGTGGGTTGTTTTGCAGTAAAAGACGAACAATATAACGATGATAATAATTGAATTTCTGGATTGAATGAATAACAGCATTCCGATCACCAGTCAGACACAGGAACTGCGCTGTCCGAAGTGATTAGTTTCATCCGGACACTAGCGCCTACTAATGATTAGTAAGAATGATACTCGTACATTATTATAGGTAAAGATTTTCTCGTTTACTGATTTAAACAATAATAATACAGTTATCGCTTTATGACGAGACATAACAGGAAGTTAAATGTCAATGATAATTATAATGTTATTGCATCAACATTACATGGTGGGATGGCCATCGATGCGTAGGTAGATTGAAAAGAAGATGGCGGGATGATTTGGACGCATACGCATATCAAGTTGAATGAGGAGCATGCCCTCGACCGGGACGAGTGGCGGGAAAAAGGCCTTTGCCCAGCAGTGGGACATTCCAATATCCGGAGATAATAATATTTTAACATGATAGGTGATTTTTCTCATCAAATATTTTGAAATATAAAGGAAATTATTATACAAACAAAGATCCGAGAAGAGCCATCAACATTCACATTAGAGGTAAATAATTTCTGATCTAAAAGCAAAAGCATGAGAATGAAACAGAAAACAAAAACCACATATTCTAATTAATTTCTTTGTCATGCTACCTGAACATTCTGAAACAAAAAACTTCGTAATTTATTGCAGAAAAGCATCCCCTAACGCAGTGGACTAAATAAGTTCAAAGGACGGTTTTACCGTTCTATTTGGTTAGGTCTGTGCCTGTAAGGCTAATTGCTGTAGACGCAAAAGAAACAATACATGTAGAAGAAAATGTAAAACAAATCGAAGAAGGAAAGATGAAGGAATATGTTTGTTGTTTCGTAAAAAACCGGCCAAGTGCGAGTCGGACTCGCGCACGAAGGGTTCCGTACCAGAAAAAAAGGCTAAAAGCTGGTGCCATTAAACACTTGTATTATTGAGTTTAAATTCCGTCGTCAACATTTTGACTACTCTGTTGTATGGGAGCCCTCCTTAATTATTACTATTATTTTGATTTTAGTATTTGTTGTTGTAGCCACAATAAAAATACATAATGTGTGCAAATTTCAACTGTCTAGCTATTACGGTTCTTGAGATACAGCCTGGTAACAGACAGACGGACGGACGGACGGACAGCGAAGTCTTAGTAATAGGGTCCCATTTTTACCCTTTGGGTACGGAACCCTAAAAAAAGACTTTCTGATTTTCCACAGGATTGAAGAAGCGGTCACAATTTAGTAGTGTATCCGAGGACGAACACAGTTTCACATTTTATCCTGGACAGAAGTATAACATTGCCTCTACGCAATCTACTTCCAGTAATGAAGACTTGGCAAAAGCGCTGAAATTAGATGTTTATCAAATCTTAAGCTAAGCGCCGACAGTCTAATTATGAGCATTAAAGCATTGTGTCTGTTACAATTCCCAGACTCTCGGCTACAAGCCCACAGTGGGAACATCTTGAAGCAATGAAAGAGGAAGCCAAGGTCGAATTTCTTTTTCACCGAGAAAGTGAATTTAATAATAAACTCTTTGATATAAACAAAGTGTCTTCAAATTTTATGATGACTTTTAGTTATGAGAAGGCGGGTGAAATTAATGGCCCAGTTCAAGAAAGAATTTACACAGACGTAATTTAAAAGAAATGAAATGGAAATAATGAAGCTTTTTGGGTCAAGGCGATTGTAATAGGTAAATATAAAAAATAATAATGGATATTTAATCACGGGTGACAAAGGATTAATGCCAAAAAATATAAATTTGAACCCAATGCTAGTTTTGTGAAAGGTAATATACTTATTTAACATGGAATTCAAAACGTGCAATAAAATTTAATGAACGTGCATTTTTAAATTAAAAGAAACCTTAAATAAAAAGACCGAAAAACAAGTTTGGAATGGCAGAAGAATCAAGTAACACAGAACAAACAAATTGATAACCCTTTTCCCCTATTACTTGGTAATTAACAAAGAAATTTAATCATGGATGAAGCTTTACAATCAGCGTGATATTAAATTTGCTGTAAACTTTGTAAATTCACTGGTTTCCGTTCATCAGGTTACAATGCCTTGAATATTTAGTTAGATATTGTCAACTGAAGTTAATTGAGGCAATTTCATATTTTCGTCAGTCAAATTCATCATGAATCATAAAGCAAAGCAGCTCTAAATAAAACTCAGTCAAATGATTGTTTCTCTTGCTCAAAATGTTCATGACCAAATCAACTTTGAAACCAAGATGTTTGCTTGAAACGCTATAAGTCTAACTATTACTACTAGTATAGGCTGATCGCTTAACTAAGTCCTCGCCCGCGCGGGTACAGGGGCGCAGGGTAGGACGACAAAGGGGACCGAGAGCGGTGCGGGCGGGGAGTGAGCCTGCCGCCCGCAACTCTCTCGGCCCCCTTTGTCGCCTACCCCGCGCCCCTGTGCCACGCGGGCAAGAACTCAGTTAAGCGGTCGATCTATGCTACCATGTATTTGAAAAAATTGATTCCGTGGAGTCCCAGCGCGCATAATGTTGATCAAAGAAATCTCAGAGGCTGATCGACTGCAACGGAGACCAAAGAGCTGGCAGCTTCCTCGCAACAGCTAATCAATTGCGATACAGCGGGGAAATGCTAATTAACTAAACACGATAAATTGTTCAAAACTAGAATTTAGGAAAAGCATTGGCACACTTGCACTTCTGAACTGTAAGACGGATTAGACGGATCAAGATCGTTTAGTGCAAGTACGCTTTTAGCAAATCAGTAGGCTTGTCTAACTCGCCCGCAATCGCCATCGTGTTCATTTTGACAGTTCTTGTATGAATGTGACAGCTAGCTGATTCCGATGCCAATTGTCAGCCCATACATGAACTGTCAAAATGAACACGATGGTGATTGGTATCGAGTTAGACAATAAGCCTACAGGGGTCTTACCATGACGTCCTAATTCCGACTCAGTTCAAGTTTTAGCTGTCACTTTTAGTATGGATCTGACAGCTTGCGAACCTAAACTGAAACGCATTAAGACGTCATGGTAAGGCCCCAGGTGTTAATAGCTTTATGACCATATTGAACAAAGGACAATCCGGCCCGATAGAACTATAAGAATATAACTAACATTCATCGGTACAAATGATATTTCTTCAATTATAACTCCTCGCTATTATTTTGTCTAAAAACATTGAAAGAAAGAAAGAAAAAAGATCTCTTATCAGTCATCTTCAGGTTATCTTGCACGTAAGTAGCGGAGTAGCAAGGTAAATATTTTGTGTTCATTGAAATGGACCTCCGCAAAGTAACGCCTGATTCAATAAAATATTTAAAGAAAAAAGACTTTGTTATCTTTTGAAAGACACAAATAGAGCATATTATACACAATTGTACAAAAATAAACATAAAAATAGATCAACATGTGTGCGCGTGTGAGCGTGTCATCGCATTGCATCGCTCAGCATTATCATAATCATCATCGTCAGCCTGAAGACGTCTATTGTTGAACAAAGGCTTCCCCCTTAGCACACCATAATGAACGACAACTCGCCACCTGCATCCACCGCTTTTCCGCAACTTTCACGATGTCGTCGGTCCACCTAGTGGGAGGCCTGCTGACACTGCAACGCTGAGGCGTTAACATTGGAATTTGAAGAACTGAACTTAAGTTACAAACAGGAATATTTCTGCAAACTTCGCAACCACGTTTCTTAGAATATTGTGCCGCACCAGAAGTTTTAAGTCAAGTTTCATCATGAGCTTGTTCGAGGCGTATTGTTTTAGTTTTGAATTCAGAATACATACAAGTTATGGTACGAGCCAAACTTTGTCTGAAATAGGCTATGTTTTACGTTTGCGAAAGTTCGTATCAGTAAAATTTTACACGCAGTATAATAAATCTAAACCAAAACCGTGGAACGTGGAAGGCTTGTGGTTTGACCAGTGGCCTCTCAAGCAGGTGGCTTATTGTCTAACTCGCTCGCAATCGCCATCGTGTTCATTTTGACAGTTCATGTATGGGCTGGCAATTGGCATCGGAATCAGCTAGCTGTCACATTCATACAAGAACTGTCAAAATGAACACGATGGCGATTGCGAGCGAGTTAGACAATAAGCCTACTGAGGGTTGGGTTCGAGTACCGAGCTCGCAACTCTGAGTTTTTTGGAATTTATGTGTTTTACATTTGACATTTCCCATGAGCTTTTCGGTGAAGGAAAACATAGTGAGGAAACCTCGCTTTGTTTGTATAGTGAGGAAACGTCTACGTAGCAATGCAATGGATATGTGTAAATATGAAGTTCCCAATCCACAGGACCCGTGTGGGAACTATATGGCCGCGAATCGAACCTATTTTTTTATATTGTAAGGGTTGGCACAGATAGAAAAATTCGAAGGCTTACTCACCTGCTGTGGGTGGTATAGAGGTATCTATAGTACGCATCACGGAATGATAAGGACCCGGGTTCGATTCCCGGCCATAGCTTTACTTTTCGGATTTTATTCATTTTGCAACACACAAAAATATAAGAGCATACACACAATTTTATAGAAAAGAAACAACAACAAAACAACACAGACATGAAAATTAACTAATTTTCATGTCTGTGTTGTTTTGTTGTTGTTGCTGCTGATGAACTCATCAGCGTTGTGTGTGTTGTTGTGTGCGTTGTGTGTGTTCAAACTCTTGTATTAACTTGCATTGTATTAGTATAATACTTGTATGATGAGATATTTCACAATTTTAATACAGGAGAAAATATAGCCACAGTTCTAGTTAAATACTTTTTGATCTGCTATCCCAAACAAGGTCGACTTTTAGTCGCTTCATCTGATTGACGTTCCTTTTGTCCCTTATCCCGGGTTTTAAACTCAAACTTGGAAGAGCTCCGACTTACTTTCTTTGATCACTTTGTTTTCCTTTCCGTCCATTGGAACCAAAACACTGAGGAATATTTATGCTTCCGTCAAACTTGCCATGTGCATGCATAGAGCAAACATCCTAATAGACTGGGCATGTCATACGATTCATCCTATCCTATCCTACTAATATTATAAATGCGAATGTTTGTGACGATGTTAGTGAGTGTGTATGTTTGTTCCGTCTTCACGCCAAAACGACTGGACGGATTTGAATAAAATTTGGAACGAAATTAGTTGGTACCTTAGATTAAAAGATAGGCTACTTTTTATCCCGGAAAATTGCATAATTCCCGCGGGATAGCGATAAACATCTCAAGGTCGTAGCTGTCTAGAGTCGCAACGCACATAATTATTGCAGAATATACTATAGAATATCGACATTATCGACATCAGTTCTTAACTTAAGTCTAATTTTATGCGGACAAAGTCCGAAGCTAGTAGTTAATAAAAATCAATTTATTTAAAAACAAAAACGTAAAGTAAATAAAATCAAAATTCAACTTAAAAAGCTTCGTTCCGTGCTGGAGATAAAGGAAAAACAATTGCGAAAAATTTGTGTTGGTTGGTATAGTGGCAATAAACTTATGTGTAGCCATTACTGAATAGCCGTTATTGCCACACTATTTGTTTGTTTCCTCTGTGGCCGCACGCTAGACATTGGACTTGGATATTAAAAATAGCAATGCTGACATCTGTTTGAACGCAATTAAACCCTCTTACGCATTGTTCACTAAAAGGAGTACATCTTTCCCAGTTAAGTGCTTTACAAACTTTAACTCCAACAGTTTGAGAATTTTATTTTTAGTTCTAAGTGTTTAAATATTAAGCTCTGCAGTTTTAGTCTATCCGGATAAATTAATGTCTTTATCATTGATTTTTCCCATACAAATCCCAATAAGGCTTAGTTACCCTTCTGGGTTGGAACGTCAGATGGCAGTCGCTTCTGTAAAAACTAGTGCCTACGCCTAATCTTCGGGTTAATTTCGGTTGTCAAAACGGACCCCAAGCTCACTGAGCCGTGGCAAGTGCTGGGAAAAAACGCTAGGAAGATGATGAACTTTATCATGGATCTTTGGAGATGGTAGGATTCTTATGTTATGATGTTTATTTTTTACATAAATTAATGTGATCCTAAGATCTCCCGAACTGATATCTGGACGACAATGCCAGTAAAGTCAGTAAAAAGTCATCATCATCATCATCATTTCATCCGAAAGACGTCCATTGCTGGACATAATGTAATTAAATGGTGTGTGTGAAGTTCCCAATCCGCACTGGGTCCGCGTGGGAACTATAGCCCAAGCCCTCTCGTTCTGAGAGGAAGACTGTGCCCCAGTGGGACGAATATAGGCGGTAGATGAAGATGAGATCCTTAAACCTGGGGGATTTCGACAATTCGTTTGGGGATTTTAGTAATATTACTGTTGGCAACCCTACTAGCCAGACAAAAACGTTTACGCATGATAAATAATATAAGTTCGAAGCTGAAAAGAATTGGCTATCCAAAGGTTGCGATTCCTGCTCTTTGGAAATGAGAATCAACAACCCAACAAGTCCAAGCTAACTTCAATTTGTAACTTTATGACTTTAGTGTACAACGATTTCGATATTCCGAAGAGTTATAGGTCGCGCGACTTGTTTACGTCGATGATTTGCTGTTCAGGCGAAAAATGTTCCCCAAAGTATTTCCCAGACAATTTTTCAAAAAAATTGTGCAATTAATTATTTGGCAAAATAACTCATGTTTAACAAGTAATCATATGGTAACGAGCTGTTACTACTCCCATGACCAAGTGACTATTCGTTAAACATATTGACCCAGCCGATGTTTTCCCGGGGGATTATGGTATGGGGTTCTTTAAAAAAGGAGTGTTAAATTTTTTAAGGGGTCGGCAACTCGTATGCTAGTTCCTCGGACTTGTAAGCGTCTATTCTATAGGCTACGATAGCCACATAAAGTCAGGCAGACCCTACGCTTGTTTGCCACGGACGTGGTAGAAAAAAATGTACCTAAAGTGCCAAAAATATTTTGCCAACAATAAAAGTGATTGAGTTGGTTAATGATCATTCGCCTAAATGATAATTTGGGGAACATTTTTCGGCGAAACGTTACCAATCTGCGCATAGCACAAGCAACAAATTGCAGTAGCAGAAGGACGTTAAAGCAGAAGGTATTATATTATAATAAATCTTTTATCATTCAAAAGGCCCAAGCTTTCGAGAAAATTGAAAACTGCGAAGAAAGGTTCATATACGCAACTATACAAATTTAAATAGCCTGTGAAAAAACTAGACATTTAGGTACACATGATAAATTATTGTAATTTGTTATAGTCCGGAGCACAAAAGAATTGGAGCTATCCAGTGGGTCGCGACCTCTTACCCTTTGGAGATGAGAATCACTAAACAACCCAACTTCATTTTGTAACTTCAGAAGGACTCAGCACGATTTTTGAAGTGAAAACTTCTTTAGCGACGCTGAGCACTGTTTGGGATGGGTAAAAAATGTTAAACTCGCGTCAGGCGTAAGACGGAGGAAGAGCTTAAGTACCAGGACATCAGATCCTCTATGAGCCTATTTTTTAGTAGTAGACTTCAGGATAATTTTGCAAAACAATTTCATTTAATGTCCGGATCCCCTTTTTTGCCCACGTTAAACACACGGTTTAGATGAGCCTTGAGCCTTTACATTCTCTCTCTTCGATATATATAATATACATATACGTATGTATGTTAGCTAATGCAACATTAGCTATGTTAGGAAGAGAATTAGCCGAAGCCAAGAGTCGTATCATGTTACGGATTATACCGCTAACGTGAGATAATTGACTGACCGTGACCTAGCTCCGTTCTTCGAATCAGACGTCTGTGGCACAATTAGTACGGACGGATCAGATTTCTTGAGGTAATGTGACATAAATGAGCAATTAATGACATGCGATATTATGACAAGGCTAGGCAATTACGAGGAGACAGGTAACTAAATAAAATCTTTATTGTCATCTTTGCAGTACAGCCGTGAGTAAATTCCTGTCAAAAATATCATTTTTAAAACAAGCTGTTTTGCTGACCGTACATACTTTTTGTACACTACTCATTTCAAGTCAATCGGACCAACCGTTGAAGAGTTCCCTCCTGTTTTTTTTTTCGCTATCAGATTGTTATATTTAATTGTCATCCGACTTACACGGTATCCGAAATTTCAGCCCAATCGGTTGAAGATATCTGCTTGCGTTAAAGTTGAGTTGCAAGATTCCACCCGGACATACATACAATAGTTTAATACATACATCAATAAAAAAGCTTATAATAAAATCATCTTAATTATCTAAGAACATGCTTCTCTCGACGTTTTGTTTCCGAATTTAACGAGAATGTTGAAGAAATAGCGTTATTAATTTAGTGTCATAATGTTTCAAATTCGTGAACTAAGGCGTTGCCATGACATGACATGAGGACATGACTTCTTAATGAAATTTAATTCCGAACCAAAGTTGGATAGATCCCTGTCAGATACATACTAGAAGTGTCACAAATGACAGCTAAAGAATCGAAATTAATTCGCATTAAGACGTCATGGTAAGGCCCCGGAGCAGACAACGACATAGCTAAAGATACCTTGAGTCCCTTATAAATGATATCCGTTTCCTCGTACTCCTAACATTCAAACAATTCAACATGAAAGCAAAACACGGGTACGGTTGAAGAAAAGGTAATATTAGGTAATCAAAACATTCTTCAACAAACAACAAAGAATTAAGGTAAGCTGTAGACGGATTATTGAAAGATATAAAACAAACTCAGAATTCGCTGCTGCTTCAGTATTGTATTTAATTAACACAATGCCAGTGGGCCAACATTTCTAAAAAACATTTATGGGGCTATTTAGTCAAATCAACCCAACCACCTGATATAATTATATCGGACCAATCATTGCCTTGGCTGCCGAATCCTCCAGACAAGATCACAGGGTCTCTTGTTCCCAAACAAGAAATATACCATGTTAGCCCGATAGGTTTGCAAAGAATCTGTATCTGTGGTATTGGGAGTGTTATGGTCATTGACTTGTTAACCACTTCACCATTAGGTCAAGTGTCGTTTGCGTTCCATGTATCATAAAAAACCATTTGCTGTTGTTTTGCATGGTAATTGGATGTTGCTCGTGTAAAACCCGATACTATTTTTTCAAGGCTTGATGGATCGACGTCTAATCGTGTTACTGTCAAATTGGATGCCACTTTTCCGTTGTTTTGGACAAACAGGAGCTGATGTGGAATGAAATTCAGTAATTTTACTGTTAACGTGTTTTTTAAACGATTGAAATTATCAAAGTTAACAAATGGATCATATTATGTAGAGAGTATTTTGTCTTTTCAGACTTCTCGATCGATATTTAAATGTTACTTTTGTTTCATTTCAAGTTTTGACTATTTCATCGTAAATAAAGGAATAGGAAATAAAGGAATGTATAAAATATTGCTTCAGGTTTATTTACAAAAATTTGCACATTGAGGTTAGAATTTTGTTTACCAAATAGGACAGGTAAAAATGAAAATACCTTACATGCGCTTACGTAAAGTTCCATCAAAATTGTAATCTTTCCAACGAAATGCGTAGAATTTTCTAAATCATAAAAACAGTCAAACGCTTCCAAGCAGCGACAAAAACCCTTTAGACAGACGTCGGCTGACATTCCTTTTCATGCTTACCATATTAAATCCACGTTGATTTGACGTGACACCCCGACATTAATTAGTAACGTGTGTCAAATAACAGAGGGCTCTACCTTTGCTGACAAGGATTGATGATCCGAAGGCATTCGCAATATTAAATCAAGCTTGAGTTACCTAGGACGTCGTCCTGGACCGAAAGGAAGTGTAGGATACTAACCCCGTGCGTTGCCGCAAATCGATTGTAGAATCCTACTAAATATACCTCCTTGCAAAAAAATCGGGCACCTATAATTTTTCAGATTTTTAGGCATTAAAGCTTAGAAAGTAAGCTTTTATAGACATAAAATACAAAAATCATAGGTGCCCGTTTTTTTTGCAAAGGGTATTGGGTTTTTTCGTGACAAATGTGAAAGTTTGTCACGATGTGAGTGAGTGAGAGTAACCCCCTTATTCATAAATGCTCTGTAGGCTTCTGCTAATATAACAGTCGTTTGTCCTTATCTGTCATTTTGACATTTACCTTTCACAGATAAGGACAAACGATTGCTAAGTTAGCAGAAGCCTATAGAGCGTTTATGAATAAAGGGGTTAGTGCGTTGTTCTATCTTCACGCTGAAACAACTCAATCAGATCGAATTTGTAATGGAGATAGCTGGTAACCTAGATTAAAACATAGGCCAATTTTTATCCCGGCATTGCAAAGTTCTGCGGGATAGCGATAAACAATTCAATTGCTAAATCTACGCGGACTAAATGTTTCTCTCTCTCTCTCTCTCTCGTAATATCGATAACATTATCGACAGTAACAACGGCAATGCTAGAATGAAGTATATAAACCAGGAGTCCATTGTTACAGTTTACAATTTAATTGATATCGCATTTGAAGATAAATCTAAAGCAATTAGAGGTTTAATGGAGTTTCTTTCCAGCGTTGATTAAAAACGTGTCCTGTCCTTTGGATTGTTCAAAGTTAAACCTTTCATTTTAATTAAAGACGCTACAGTTCTAAAATGAAAACTACGCGTTGAATGTGCGCTAAGAAACAGTTGATGTTGAAAGTTGACCAAAATGAGCACGATGGCGAATGCGAGCGAGTTAGAAGCCTACAGATCTAGGAGAGTTGAAATGAAACGTAAAACATATGTGGGCGTATAGGTGGAAAGGGAATTAAAATACCAGAACTCCACTACCAGATTATTAATTGTATTGTCATCCGACTTACTCAAATATGCAAAATTTCAGCTCAATCGGTTGAAGATATCTGCTCCAGAATTGAGTCGCAAGATTCCACAAACTACTTATTACCTACTACTTACTACTAACGCCGTAAGGGATAAAGGTGTGTATAAGAACGCGGTATCAAATAAACTAACGTAAAACGACATTGTTGAAGCAAACAAAGGAATGTCTGGTAAAAACAGCACTCACACTACAAAGTTGGCTACAATTGATTGTTCACAGCAACTAGACAAACGTTTCCACAACTCATGGCGTTACGTAAATAGTTTTTGAAGGACAAAAAACGACCTTGATCTGGCCGTGACTCCGCCTACGCTCGAATGCAAAAAGCGGTAACAGACATTGCCATATTCTAATGCTGATCTGATCATGTTATGTTTGTCCTTGATATTGAGTTGATTCATAATATTGAATGATATTATTTTAATACAAGTTCAGCTTGATGAAAGATCAAATTCAACATCAAAGAGTAACAGGATTTATTGGTGATGCTTTGAATGTAAAAGTATTTTTCAATCTTATAGCTTTTCGTAGTTTCCGAAAAGCCAAAGAAAAGGCCCTGGAAAGGACCACACATGGAAATTGGTCCACCGACAAGAGCCTAGCATTTATGTGTGTTCAGAACTATTATGAACAGTAGATTTTGTTTATGGTTGTTTTTATGTTTGTCTATGTACAAAATCCATTTTATGTCATTACTATTAAAAATTCTTAATAAACTGGTGTTCAATAAACACATTATATTTTATTTAATGTTACCGTACGCCCAATCCCATATTTAAAGCCACGGGTATATACGCGGCTGCGTCGGTAACATTAAGTTTGGTCCTTCGCTTCAAAGTTTATGGAGAAGATAGCTTCCATGGTGGTCTGGGAGCAAAGAAAAAGCCCATCGAAGGAATGGGCAAAGATTTTAAGAGTCATGTCGTAGGCGATGCGGGTAGGTAGGTTGATTCCCTTTTCCACCTATACGCACAAACAATCATGCTGAACGTTTCTTGTGACATAAACGAGCAAGTAATGATACATACATACATACCGTCACGCCTCTTTTCCACAGGGGTAGGCAGAGACTACCTACTTTGTTCCACTTGCTACGATCCTCACACCCTTTCGCTTCATCCACATTCTTTAATCTCTTCATACATGCTCGTCGGTATGTCGGTATATTGGTAATTAATGATATGTGTTATTATGATAAGGCTACAAATCGTAATCAATAGTGGGTTTCGACGCAAATTTTAGGAATCATGTTATAGCGACGCGGCTAGAAATCCGTCACTATTTGGATTCCCCTTTCTACCTATACGCAAGGCAATGTAGCTGGCCTTATGAGCACTTTACCCAATTGCTAATATCTAGACTTTAAATAGTTAAAAAGGCACAGGCTTGCTTCTTAATTAACTTTGAATTGAAATGTTTACGTACTTTAGAAGAATAGAGCATGGTTGAAGAATTATATATAGTTGTATCAATACTCTCCGATTATTTTTAGTTTTTGCTAAAATGTTCTCTTTACAAAATTCTATCACCAATAAGCGGTTGTTAAAGGGAGGTGTTCGAGACAATTTTAATGTATGCGAAGGCATATAAGTCTAGCTTTCTTTGGTAAACGATATACTTAAGTCTTAGTAATAGGATTAACTATAACATTAACTTGCTTGGCGTCAAAATTGTCATGAAAATACCGTCACTTCCGAAACGGCTCTTTGTGATTCAGTTTGTTTGTCTCCATGCGGATTGCGGATGCGTAGATGCTGTAAATAGTTCCTTGAGTTAACCCAAGAATTAATGTAGCAGGGCGATCATACCTAAATACATCTTAGATGTATTTGCACTGATCAATGTTATACAAATTGAGATATTTAGCATTCTAACTACTAAAGACGAAGTTTTAAACAATTTGCTATTGTTGAACTAAAGTGATGCATTCAAAGACAATATAGACATTCACAGAAGTTAAAGGCAAGCAACAGGCAAGCAAAATGACGTGATTTCTAAGTGTGATGAAAGTTTTATCATTGGTTTAATCAGGTGAGGTAATTGGCGATAAACATAAAATAAAACACCGAAGAAGTTACGTTAACTCTCGTAACGTAATCTTTAATTATTAATCCAATTAACAAAAAAAAAAACACAAAAAAGGTACATTGTAATAAACTATTATTAAAGAAATATAAAAACATCGGTCAGATAGGAAAGATCTTTTATGATAAATACAAACAAATTTGGACAAGATAAATGAAATATTAACGGTGTTATTATAAAAAAGTTAAACAGACGTTGAACGCGTGTGTCTAAAAATTAATCCATTGATTTAAGGTTGATTTTGCACTAGATTACCTTTTAGACAAATGTTTAACTTTTTTGTAATAACACAGTTATGCTCTTGAAGTAAACTAAATGGTTATCTTTACGATAGGTTGTATATAAATACGTCCTGTTTTAACAATAGTAAACAAAAGGCTAATGCTGAAAACGGCTGGATAATTGGTGGTTTCATTTGTTTATGTTACGAAGCTTAATCGAATTGAGTAAATGTTGTTTAGCGGTTAGCGGTTAAGTGAATGGCTTCAGAGCAGAGTTTTAAGGAAACACGAAGTATTAGAAAATAAGGAACATTATATTTTGTAACATTCTACCCTCTTATGTCTTTGTATACGAAATTCTTGGCATAAATTTTCCGCTTGTTTATTCTGAATATCTTCCGGCTAAAAATTAATTAGCCAATAGGCTTTCAGAGGGCTATTATTAGGGGGTATTGTAGCAACAACATTAAGGAAGAAATAAACTAAATAATCGTTCTAAATATTTTTTTCATTTAATTTGTTAGATTTTTTTTAACATTCTTCATTATTCGTATCAGCAGTTGATGGATTTCCGGCCTGATCCAATAAAGAAAAAAGTAATGTATGATCGCATAGTGTAAACATCGTACCTTTCTGCCTGCGTAGACAGTGTTACTTTGTACTTGATTGATATAGTAGACTCAGGTAGGTCCCGAGTGACTCAGAACTTTAAATGGGTAAGCGAGGGGGTGTATTATCCAAAACAGCTTCACCCTAAACCTCCATGTACGAAGGTCGATCCGCTAACCAAAAACGCCCCATTAGCAGTTACATCGGTTGTCATTATTTCTTCTCCTTGTTTTCCTCACCACATAGGTACCTACTATGATTCCATTTTCTCTATAAGTATTCGTTTCTCGCTTTATCAATTTGCTATTTCAATGTACGCTAAGCAAGCTTGTTTAATTTAACTACAATAAAACTACAAACAGCTGATAAAGCCGGAGCGAATAGGTAGGTATACCTATCTAAATCTAACACGAGTCATCTCGCCGTATCCTTAGATACAGCGTCTACAGTAAACAATAGCGGTAGGAGCAAAACAAACAACGTGAACCAACCTTCTATAGCCACGACGTGGTCTCGGATCTGTTGGGCCAGCAGCGGATCAGGTACCAACTCCACAAGGTCATAAAGAGCGTAAATCGAGGGATGCACGCTCTCAAAACGCTGTATCTCCTGCCTGATGGACAAAGACGTGTTAAGACACGCCTGCGTGTGCTGCCTGTTACACATCGTGCCTTTTGAACTCAACATTTGAAATCGAAACACCACTTTACACCGGCCGATGCATTCTCATTTCAACGCAAGCGAACGCACATCGCGACGAGAAACTTTCGACACTCGCGCTATTTTAATCCTTTGTTTGTAGCACTGATAGTGATTATAAACACTTGTCACAGTGATGATTATTGGTTAGAACTGTGATGTAAATAATGTAAACAACCAATCAACGTGCGATGCGCTGTCGGCGCGGATATCAACCACCCCGGTGGCGGCCATTTACCAAACTGGCATTCCGTGTGCGTCCGTGGGTGAGCTGTCAAAATCGCCGCGTTTTAATTACAGCGCCCTCTGTTAAACGCCTTGTACAGTTGAGCGTGTAGTGGTACCTGAAGTAGTTTCGCCGCTCGCTCACAGATGGCGTGTTTATCAAAGTTTGTTGGTTCGTTGTATTGTGTAAATAGAAGTCAACAGTTTTACTACCTAAACGGTACGATTGTCGATTCAAATTCAAGTAGTCTCGAGTTAGTTAATAATAATGATTTGTATTGTAATGAATGGAGCATTTGTAGTCACCTGTGTACACGAACGTTCATTGATAATTATTTTTGTGCGTAGTTAAGAATGAGGATTGAACTTTTGAATGTTTGTTAGATTGTTACAGGTGGAGGTTATATGTTTAACTCAAGCTGAAATTAATACTAAATAAGTAGGTACTCAAATCTGCTAACCCTTACAGCACTGCAATGATAAAATCAAATTTGTTAGTAATTTTTTGCGGGTAGTAGGAGCTCGTGTAAGGTCCGTCCGGATCGCCACCACCGTCTTAGTCTTACTCGCTAATCCTGCCGCCAAGCAGCAGTGCTTGCACTGCTGTGTTCCGGCGTGGAGAGTAAGACAGCTAGTGAAATTTCTGGCACAAGAGGTATTCTATCCTAGTCCTCTAGGCTGGCAACGCATCTGCAATCCTCTAGTGTTGAGGATGTCCATGGTAACCCACTTGCTCGTTTACCTTGTCGTATAAAAAAATACAAACAAAAGACACGGGTTTTTTAAGGTAGGTAGAGGCTTGCGTTTCCATACAAATACTTAGCCGTGGAATCAGAACCTCATCAAAACCAAAGTCCTAGAAAATAAAATTTGGTATGACGATACCTATATCGTCACACCAAATTTCGCACTTGACCGGCCAAGTGCGAGTCGGACTCGCGCACGAAGGGTTCCGTACTTACCAGAAAAAAGGTTAACAACTACTCTGTTAACGTTACTCTGTTAAAACGCCAACAACTTCTCTGTTGTATGGGAGCCCCCCTCAATTATTATTAATATTATTTTGATTTTAGTATTTGCTATTGTAGCCACAATAAAAATACATAATCTGTGCAAATTTCAACTGTCTAGCTGCTGCTATTACGGTTCTTGAGATCTAGCTCGGCGAGTGGTAGCCATGAAAAAGGGCTAAAATATCACGGTTTTTGTATGGGAGCCCCCCTAATTATTATTATTATTTTGTTTTTAGTATTTGTTGTTATAGCGGCAATAGAAATACACAATCTGTGAAAATTTCAACTGTCTAGCTATTACGGTCCTTGAGATACAGCCTGGTGACAGACGGACGGACGGATAGCGAAGTCTTAGTAATAGGGTCCCGTTTTTACCCTTTGGGTACGGAACCCTAGAAAGTGAGATTGTTTTTTTGGCTTCTGTCCGTCTGTAAGTAACCAGCGTAAAATGACCTCAAATCGCTTGTATTTTTCTTAGGCTTCTAACACTGGATTTTCATATTCACTCGTCGACTTTATAGAACCCTCGGTGCGCGAGACCGGCTCGTACTTGGCCAATTTTTTTTGTGTTAATGCAAATAACAGTTACATACCATGGCCATTCTATTTTTCCCGCGACAATTCGTACCTGCGGCTGAAAAATAGAAAAATACTCGGATTTTTCCGTCATTTACAAACATTATACTCATGAGTTCAGTTAAATGCTATTTCATGTTAATTTTTGCAGTCATCATCATCATCATTAACTTTTTTTTGTGTTCGCGAAAACAAAGGGTTTCTGTTTAAATTTACGGTACTATAGATTGGTCTTGAGTTTTGTTTGTATTGTTTGGTCTTGAGTGTGAACAGAGAGACAAATAAACATCATTCTTCTCGTACCTTTTCGTTATTTACGTTTCCTAGGTTTGACGCAATACAACGTGAGATATATATATAAAACCAAAATATTGCTTTGAAAAATCCCTCACGCAAAAACTACTGGACCGATTTTGACTAACAACATAATTTCTTTCTGTCTTTATCCCTTACGGGGTAGACAGAGCTGAAGGAAACAAGACCTAAAAGGTTACGCTTAGCGTGATTGTGGGCGTATAAGTGGAAAGGGGAATCAAAATAGTAATGGGTTGCTAGCCCCATCGCGTATAACATGATTCCTAAGATTTTCACCCATTCCCTCGATGGGCTTCAACTATCTGCGTGGGGAGAGAAGCAACTGGCTTACTATGTTTTTTCTATGTTATTTTATGTTGTTTTTTCGCTAACATATTTAATTTGATACCTTGACCTGCTACTATCATGCCACGGACCTATATTAAGATAGATGACGTATAAATACACTGACATTTATTACTCTGGAATCAGCTAGCGGCACTAATTTTCCCGGACCGATACAACTAATAGATCTTCAAAAAATGATCCTATTCTTTTTTTAAAGAGCCGGCAACACACTCTTACCACCCTTTGTTATGAGTGTCTATGGGAGGCGGTGATTTCTTTCCATCAGGTGACCCGCGTGCTCCTTTTCCCCTATAATATAAAAAGAAAACTCAGTGTGTCAATTTTAAAATACGTCACTTACACATTTCAGTCGAAAAATATTTCGCCTTGATTTACTCGGATTGGCATAATTGGAGTGGCAACATGGGATTAGACTGGTTTAGGCAAAGTCAAATTAGACATAAAAAACATTATGACATTTTTATAGCACGCACCACGATAGGTCGTTCTAACGTAGGTAATCCACTTAAATAAGAGCCTCTAGTGTAAGTTTATATAAAAACGTCTCGAACGCGTTCATTTAAACTTCTAAATTACTATGGAAACATTAGCAGCGCTACTTGCGGATCGAAACGGCAACAAATTGTTCTCATAGTATTTGACATTTTGATTTGACGCAAACGCGTTCGAGACGTATAATTTGCTACCGAAAACCTACACTATGCATACAGGTCTGTGTGATTCCTTGCGGCATTGGAATGAACCCTGCATGATAATTAACGATCATTGCGAGGAAGAATACTAAACGTTTCGTCTACACCTTGAATACAAAAAAGTACGATGGATACGCCAATATGTTAACCGTTAACAGAACACGAAGGGAGTTGCTTGAGGTCACGTCTAACTCGGTGGCATTCGTATGGTCGAATATATTTTTGCCCTAATATATTTTTGCCCTAATAACACTTGGTCGAATGATCGTTTGGTATAAATTTTCTCTAGTTGAACGTTTAGCATGACTGTGGGCCTATAGGTGGAAAGAGGAATCAAAATAGTGATGGGTTGCTAGCACTGCCTAAAAAATGTCTCCCAAGATTTTCGACCATTTCCTCGATGGGCTTTTACCATCTGCGCGGGAAGAGAAGCAGCTGGTACATTTTATGATTTTTCTTTTCTTCGAGACCAACATAGAGGAAGAGCGAAAACATAATCGATTGCTAACCGCTTTTTCGTTGGCACTGAGACAGCATCCCGGCTAGCATGAGAGCGAGATAGACTACCTGTCTCTTTCTAGAACGAACCGTAAGACAAAGACGGGCAATCCATCTCGCGCGCGCGACGCGACTCTTGTGCGCTCTAGTGCTAGACGTGCAGGGCTAGCACAAGTGAGCGCAAGAGCTGTGTCGCGCGCGGGTTAGACTACCCGCCTTTTGCTTATACTGCGGCTACATTATGGGGATTCAGCGAATGTACGACCTGTTGCGAAATGTAACTCGTATAATGTATATCGGTAACGCAAATAATTCGGGCAAACTCGAATAGTGTATCGATACTATCGATACTATAAAAACGGGTACCTACGTATTCAAATCCATAGAGTTTAAAATGTGTAATGGGTTAAAATACATAGTAGTTTCAAATATATACTTAATGCGATTTACTAAGAAAATTGCAAGTTAACAGAATTGCTATAAACTAAACCTAACTTAACCTAAACCAATCTATAGATCACGCTATAAAAAAAAATCATATAGGTACCTACCTACCTAATAGTTTCACAGAAAGTGGCATTATGTTGGGTTAAAACCCATTATACATTTTAAACTTTATATATTCTGATCCTCCCACTCAAAACTATCGAAATTACGACAACACTAAACGAAACGAAACTAATGGGATCTTGTGGGGTCTCGACAAAGTAGTTAATCTTCCTTATAAGGTGAACATTCCTATTGTCTTTTATTTAGGGAACAAACACATTATCCAATACCTTACTGAATTTAATTTTCCTGTTTTGAAAGCCGACGTCACGTCCTCAAGTCGAAAGTACTAATAGAATTGCAGAGCGTCTAGTGTAAGTTTTCGCATATAAAAACGACTCGGACGCGTTCACGTAAACGTCTCAATTACTATGGAAAAATTGGCAGCGCCACTTGCGGTTCGAAACGGCAACAAACTGTTCCCATAGTATTTGACATTTTAAAGCAAACGCGTTCGAGACGTATTTTGTGACCGAAAACCTACACTAAGCATACAGATTAACGTTAAACTTGTTTTAATTAAACGTTATATTTAGTGTCCGACCGAAGTTTTGGTGTCGGTTTCGGTTTGGGCCGGTTTAAATAAATAAATCCTACTAATATGTATTATAAATGCGAAAGTTTGTGAGTGACGATGTGACGATGTGAGTGTGTATGTTTGTTCCTTCTTCACGCTGAAACGACTGAAAGGATTTGGATAAAATTTGGAACGGAGATAGCTGGTATCCTCCCTAGATTGAAACATAGGCTACTTTTTATCCCGGAAAATTGTATAGTTCCCGCGGGATAGCGATAAACATATCAATTGCTAATTTTACGCGGACGAAGTCGCAGACAGAAGCTAGTAATAAATAAATATCTTGGGACTACTAACACCAATTGAATTAGTCCCGAACTAGTAAAGCAAAGCTTGTAACATGGGTACTAGACAACGGATAAACATACTTATAATAGAAAAATATATACTTAAATACAAATTGAACACCCAAGACTCGAGAACAAACATTCGTATTTTTCATACAAATATCTGCCCCGACCGGGAATCGAACCCGGGACGTCAAGCTTCTTAGTCAGGTTCTCTAACCACTAGGCCATCCGGTCGTCTAGTCGTTTCAGCCAAAGGTTGGGTTCGGCCAAGACACAGCCGAATCTTTCGGCCGCGCTGTAACTTACAACATCGTACATTCATGTCACATTTTTAATTTTTAAGGTAGTTTAATTTGGCGTAAAATTGATTTTTTTATTTATTTACTAGCTTCTGCCCGCGACTTCGTCTGCGTAGTATTAGACTTAAGAACTGATGTTGATAGTAGGTATATTCTGCAATAATTAATCGTCGCGACTCTAGGCAGCTACGATCTATGACATGTTTATCGCTATCCCGCGGGAACGACGCGGTTGGCCTAGTTGGTAGTGACCCTGCCTGCGAAGCAAGCGTCCTGGGTTCGAATCCTGGTAAGGGCATATATTTGTGTGATGAGCATGACTATTTGTTCCTGAGTTATGGATGCTTTTATCTATATAAGTATGTATTTCTCTATATAAGTATGTATATCGTTGTCTAGTACCCATAACACAAGCCTTACTAGCGCTTACTTTGGGACTAGGTCAATTTGTGTGAATTGTTCTCAAATATTTATTATATTATTCTTTGAATGATTATTATTATTATTCTTTGAATGATTTTTTAACTCGACATTAATGTCGGATTTTTTTTTTGGCCATGATACGGGCGTACGCCAAGTAAAGCAAAGCAAGTATCATGGTACCATTGTGTAGTTATGTGTTTGTGTGAATGTGTGTGTTTGTGTGTATGTTGTGTTGGGTGGTTGTGTGCGAGTCTATATCTTCGTCTTCTTGGTTATTATGATGTATCGGTAGGGAAGTTGGGTTAAAGAAGCGGCGTACTATAGAACAGGTGTCTAAAACTATTGATTTTTGTAGGGGTATGTAGGTGTTGTCGTGAAGATTTAATAACTTGAGTGCTGATTTCAGGGTTTTTGGGACAATACCAGTAGAGGATATAATTATAGGGACGATTTTAACTGTTTCTTGGTGCCACATCTGTTTAATTTCATCTGCTAAAGGTATTATTATTAGATATAGTGACTAGGATAGAAAAAAGTATGCTTAGTTGGTTTGGTCACGTAGAGAGGATGGATGAAAGAAGATTAACTAAACAGATTTATACGGCGAGTGTGAATGGGTGCGTTGGGAGGGGAAGGCCTAGGCGGACGTTCCATGATCAAATTAGGAACGTTTTGGAAAAAGGCCAGGTCAAGAGTACCCGAAACCGACGAGCATGTATGAAGAGATTGATGAATGTGGACGAAGCGAAAGAGGTATGTCAGGATCGTAGCAAGTGGAACAAAGTAGTCTCTGCCTACCCCTGTGGGAAAGAGGCGTGACGATATGTATGTATTATTAACTGCAATTTTCCGGGATAAAAAGTAGCCTGTGTTAATCTAGGGTAACAACTATCTCCGTTCCAAATTTTATCCAAATCCGTCCAGTCGTTTCAGCGTGAATAAGGAACAAACATACACACTCACATCGTCACATCCATCCATCCATCCTCACAAAATTTCGCATTTATAATATTAGTAGGATTTAGGTATGATGACTCGATTAATGTATTTACTCGTGGGGTATTTTTAAATTTAATATTACACTAGTGATAATACATACAACATATACATGTGACTTCTGACTTCATGACAACAATCTAAATTTGCATGTGTGCGTGTCCGTTGGAGTTTTTTCTCACGACAATGACATTTGTGCGCTTGCGTGTTGTAGCTCGTTAGTTGGACAATAGAAATGAGGGATAAGTTGGCTTAGCTATTATTTATACATACATACATACATACATACATACAGTCACGCCTCTTTCGCACAGAGGTAGGCAGAGACTACTTTGTTCCACTTGTTACGATTTTACCTACCTACCTCTTTCACTTCATCTACATTCATCAATCTCTTCATACATTATTATTATTATTATTATTATTTATTAGTGCTTGCACTGCTGTATTCCGGTGTGGAGAGTAAGACAACCGGGGAAATTACGGGCACAAGAGGCATTTCATCTAAGTCCTCTAGGTTGGCAACGCATCTGCAATCCCTCCGGGGTTGCGGGTGTCTATGGGCAGTGGTGATCGCTTACCACCAGGTGACCCACTTGCTCGTTTGCCTTCCTATTCACATTAAAAAAAAAATGTTAAATTGCGGGATTGTTGTTTCAGAATAATCTCATAACGTGTTAGATCATATTCCACGTCTAAGTACCATATCCTTATTTTTACACCGGTGCTACCGCTATGCAAAGTGACCACCCACAAACGTTAGTTAATTGCAAGGACGTAGTGTCTGGAAAAACTGTTTGAAATACGAGTACATACCTAGTAAATAACAAGAAAGTATAGAGGTTTTACAGTGTTAGTATTTTTATGACTGCCTATGTCAGAAGAACAATAAGGCTAATTGTTACATTGACGGTACCTATCCCTTCATTTGCCATAATTTCATTTGACATAATGGTCACTGGCCATAACCTTCATTTTTGTCCTAATCCTTACTAATATAAACTAGCTTCAGCCCGCGACTTCGTCTGCGTAGAATTGTAAATATAAACCTTGCTCTTGAATCACTCTATCTATTAAAAAAAAATTAAAATAAAAAAATAGAACCGCCTTCAATTCGCTACTTTAGAAATGTCAAATTAAAACTATTTTTCGTTAAGTGCTACCTAATTATTTATATGTTGAAGTCGGTGTTTTATTTATGTGTGATATGCGTGGCAGAAGTGGACCTAGTCTATCTGCCTATATAGTACCTATATATTCGGCTTGGAACTATTTGAGCTGAGGCACCGACTTCACACTATATAAATAATTAGGTAGCACTTACCGAAAAATAATTTTAATTTGACATTTCTAAAGTAGCGAATTGAAGCGGTTCTATTTTATAATTAAAAAATTTTTTTCACGCTTTTTAGTGAATTTGAAAATGGATTTGAAAATGGCATTAGATAATCATTCTTCTATGAATATACGTGCCGCACATACGTAGCTATAATGCACGTGTTACGGAGTAAGGTACCTAATTGGGTTTAGTTCGTAGTCAGAATGTTGCCACAGCAGTTTTAAAGATGACCCCACTAATCATAATCAAGTCCCGTCTTCGCGACATATTTAGGATATTAACTTGTTTATTTCTGGCTCGTATGTATGTTGTCTATCCTGTAAGCATGGTTAAGATAGTTTAAGGAACGTTGACTTTAAAAGTCATCATCATCATCCCTCCATCAATGCTCCCGAACTGAAGGACTTTAAAATAAAAAAGGGGTCTCTATCGTTTGCCCGAATTTCATATGCCATAAATGTATTGTTTGCCATAATGATCATTTGCCATAACCCTTTTTTCTCTTTATTTGTTAATTATTCAGGATTGTTATGAAACAAACCTAACCTAACCTATAGAGTTCTACAAGATTGCCATTACAATGCTCCTGAAAAAATTACAGTTTCAGAGAAAAAAAGGGTTATGGCAAATGATCATTATGGCAAACATTACATTATGGCATTTGAAATTCGGGCAAAAGAGGGGCTCCGATAAAAAAGAAATGCCAAAAATGCCTTACACTATTTTCGAACAGAGCTGATACTCTTCAAAAAGCTGGACCGATTTTTACCAAACATGGCCAACAACCCAAATGAGAAAACCGGCCAAGTGCGAGTCGGACTCGCGCACTGAGGGTTCCGTACAAATTTGCCAAGTTATTATAAAATCCAGTCTTAGCAGAGCCCTGCTCTTAAGCAAAATGTAGGCAATGTGAGGTCATTTTATATTGGTTATTATATAGACAAACAAATATTAAGTTAAAATAAAACTACATACTAGATCTCGTTCAAACCAATTTTATACTTTTTTTAGTTCTATCATTCTCTTATTTTAGAAGTTTAGGGGGGGGGGGGGGTACACACATTTTACCACTTTAGAAGTGTCTCTCGCGCAAACTATTCAGTTTAGAAAAAAATGATACAATAAACTTCCATATCATTTTTGAAGACCTATCCATAGATACCACACACGTATGGGTTTGATGAAAAAAATTTTTTGAGTTTCAGTTCTATGTATGGGGAACCCCAAAATTATTTGTTTTTCTTTTTATTTTTGTATGAATATCTTAATGCGGTTCACAGAATACATATACTTACCAAGTTTCAACAGTTTAGCTTGTATAGTTTCGGAAAAAAGTGGCTGTGACATACGGACAGACAGACAGACAGACATGACGAATCTATAACGGTTCCTTTTTTGCCATTTGGCTACGGAACCCTAAAAAGGGCATGAAATCGGCTTGTCCGTTTGAGAGCTATCAGAGAGAGAGAGAGATAGAGAGAGAGAGAGATCAACAGCAAACTTATAACAAGGAGACTTCCAAGAAATGGACAACGAAAACCCATCACTATTTTACCTATACGCCAGAACGAAATCGGCCTTTTCGCTTGAGAGTAGGGATGCAAGGTTGTTGTAATATCGATAAAAATATCGATATTCGATAATATCGATGATTTTGGTCGATAATATCGAATTTATTTAAATTTAAATAAAACATATGCAGTTCACTGAATAAGTGCTTTATTATTTTACATATATACAAGGTCCAGATAAAATCATAGCTGCCAGTACTTGGCGTCAATTGATCCTAAAAATAGAAGCTTGGCTAACCTTTTCCCATGAAGCCTATTGCGTTCTTGTGTAACAGTGGCCCCTGCCTTTGAAAAAAGTCTCTCGGATGGCACTGATGTTGCCACAATTTGGAAATGTCTCATAGCGATCTTGTATAAATTCGGGTAAGACCCCTGCATTTCTTGCCATGTTTCTAAAACATTCATCTTTAAAGTAGCCTATACAGCCATATCTAAGGTCGTGAATTATCGATATTTTCTTAGGATTATGATATCGATATTATCTTATCGTTATAGCGCAAATATCGATAATAATATCGATATTTTACCTTCGATATTATCGGTCTTCCGATATATCGTTGCAACCCTACTTGAGAGCTATTATGCCACAGACAGACACACGCAGAGAGACATCGACGTCAAACTTATAGCACCCCTCTTTTTGCGTCGGGGGTTAATAAATAGAGATCGAGGGAATGGAAGTAAATAGGAGTCATGTTATAGGCGATTCTAGCAACCCATCACTATTTTGATTTTGCTTTCCATTTATACCCCTACAATCATTTTTATTTATAAGCCTTTTTATTCCGAATTCGCTACAATTTCAGTAAGTACATGTTGTTGTTGTTGTTGTTGTTGTTATTGTCGTTTTTATTTTTTATTTATTTATTATATTGTCGCGAAATTCGGCGTGCCTCATGGCATAGGCCTCCTCCGTGTATTGGAGGGTTTGGGCTATAGTTCCCACGCGCGCCCAGTGCTGATTGGGAACTTAACACACACCATTGAATTTCTTCGCAGATGTGTGCAGGTTTCCTCACGATGTTTTCCTTCACCGAAAAGCTCATGGCAAATTACAAATGTAATTTTCGCACATAAATTCCGAAAAACTCAGAGGTGCGAGCCCGGGATTTGAACCCACGACGCTCTGCTTGAGAGGCCACAGGTTAAACCACTAGGCTACCACGGCTTTTTCATGCGGATTTTTCACGGATTTTTCCTACAATCATGCTAAAGGATAAAATATTGAACGCCACATAATCAACAATACCGAAAATTGTGTACCAATCATCTTATCGCTTCAGAGAAATCTCTTCAGGCAACCGTATAGCAAAAGATGTGATAAATTTAATCGGGAGTCTGTTCCCTAGTCGCGTATCATCTAAAGTATCGTTCATTCGAATCTAATATGATCGGCGCTCCCGTACTCGCAGCTGAGTTGTGCCAGTAGACTCAGTAGCAATCAAAACGCGCAGCGACGCGATCGTGCCACGAGTGTCCAATGTTCTGTAGTCATGTCTAAAGTCAAGGTAATAAGCAATTACAGTGATATTGTATTCGCTCCCGTTTTCACAAGCTTGTATAATAAGGAACGCGTCAGTGTTTTGTGTGGGGGATAGTTAAGTATGTGGGATTTATGTATGTTTTTGGCAGAGGAGTACATATTTCGCACAGGCTTGGCTATCTTGCATGTGATTACTGGATTAGCAAGGTAAATGTTTTGTTGTTCAAGCTTTTATTTAGTCCCAGTTGTCCTGTTGTTGTATTAATGTATTCACTTCAAATCTTGCGAGCGATTTTCGAGCCGCTTTCAGTAGTAGTCAACGTAAAATTTGGCATGCCTATACTTTTATGTAAGTCGTGATAATAATGATAATCAGGAAATGAAATGGTGACCCAGCCAGGGCTCCCGCAGAAGGCAACTCTTCAACGGTTCGTCCAATTGACTTGAAGTTTGATATTCATAAGGATACTGCAAAAAGCTGGTATTATAAAAGGTTTTGGTTTAGGATTTATAGTTTGTTAGGTCGGGTATATGAAGAGGGAAGTCATCAGGATAACGATGACGCGTTGTTTACGTAAAGATGCTGTGTCGGGTTGGCAATGAGTGCGAATTTTTGTTTTGTTACCGCGTTTTTGTGAGATAAGGAAGTGTTTTAATTTGTCTTCGGAATAATAGTTGTATCGCTGTCATCTCGTTATACTCGTAATTCGGCAATTTACGCGGCCAAATTACATAGACATCTTCTAAAGTAAACTAGTAGCGGAATAGCAGTATCCTAATTTTTGTGTAATGATCTTTAGTTACTTAAATTTTCAACTCAAATCGTACTGTGCGTAAAGTTAAAAGACATACTTGACATAATATTTTTTGTATCTTACCGCCACGCTTAGAATCGCTAAATAATTAGTAATGATATATTGGCGACCTTTTTTTTTCTTTTAAACATCAATTTCGTGTTAGGATCCTTTCGAGTCACTTAATTTGTACCTGTAGTATTTAAGCCGTGTCTGGATATTTCATTTGTCTCACTACACCTGGTGTCCCAAAAAGGGGTTTCCTAATTTAATATGCCATAAATGCATTGTTTGTCATAATGATCATTTGTCATAACAACTTCTCTTAAACTGTTGTTCGTTCTAGATTGTTATAAAACCAACTTAACATTCTGAAACTCCTGAAAAAAAAAAACACTGGGTAGCTCTGGGAGTGCCGACAGAAGTGAAAACTACACACACGCACACTCGCACAAAAATAAAAAAATACACGATATTTGAACTGCGGTCACTTGAGAGAACACACCTTATGCCACTAGGCCAAACACAGCGACGAAATCAACGTATAATTCAAGAATCGAACGCGAGTCTAGCTTCATTCGTATTTCAAAATAAGCTCTTAGTGGATCCTGATATCCTGGTACTTAAACTCTCCCTCCGTCTTACGTCTGATGCGAGTTTAACATGTTTTACCCATCCCAAAAAGTGCTCAACGCCACTAAAGTAGTTTTCACTTCAAAATACGGTTTCAGAGAAAAAAGTTATGAAAAAGGTTCATTATGGCAAACATTACGTTAGGTATGGAATATGAAATTCGGGCAAAATGAAAGCATTCACTCAAAAGCATCAACGAAAAAAATGCGCTACCTAAAACTGAAAGAATTTTTCAAATCGGACTAGTTAGTAATTCATGAGATTAGGGCGTTCAACCAAACAAACAAACAAGTATATAATATTCAAGTAAGAAAGTGGTGAGATAGTCTTATTTAGTTTTATACAGTCTTTATCAGACTACCTTTTATGACCTGTTCTTATGCGTAGGTATACAAACACGCAACATTAGTAATTCTATGATAATTACACGTACTAGTGTTATTTTATTATGTACGTCTTTTATAATTCTTGAATCATTATTTTGATACAAGGACGTCAAACGAGCAAGTGGGTCACGTGATATGCGGCCGCTACCCAAGGGCATCCGCAACGTTGAGGATTGCAGATACGTTGCCAGCCTAGAGGACTAACCCCCTTATTCATAAACGCTATATAGGCCTGTGCTAACTTGGTAATCGTTAGTCCTTATCTGTCACTTTGACATTTACCTTTCACAGATAAGGACAAACGATTACTAAGTTAGCAGAGGCCTATAGAGAGAACTCGGCGTCAAGCAGCGTTTGTCAGCTTTGGTACATTCTCGTATCCTTACCTTTTTTGGTCACGTATGCCGCCGAGGGGAGGTGGCTATTGAGCGACTTGTGGTCCAAGGAAAGGTTGAAGGTACCAGGCCACGAGGAAGATCGCCTATGAGGTGGACTGACCAAATAAAAGCGGCAGTAAATGACTCATCATCACTGCATGAATGCACGAGGAAGGCGGCCATCAGAGAGGAGTGGCGGCGTGTTGTGAAGCTTGCCACCAATACCTGAAGTGATGACCACGACCACTCTGTCAAGAATGATACCGAAAAGGAAGAGAAGATAGAGCGTTTATAAATAAGGGGGTAAGAATACCGCTTTGTAGTGCAGTCCTCAATGCTAAATTGTAAAGCGACATTTCTAATGTTTTTTTGCTGCGGGTGGCTAGATTAACAAAACATATAATCACGTCTTTATCCCTAACGGGGTAGACGGAGCCTAAGGTAAGACTTAGGTCGTGTTTAGCATGATTGTAGCCGTATAGTTGGAAAGAGGAATCAAACTAGTGATGGGTTGCTAGCCGCATCGTCTACAGGGTGTATCAGACACCACCTAACAATAATCCATTGGGGTATATAACCATAGCTATAGAAGCTAAAAAAATATTTAAAAAAACTTGGAGTAATTTTTTTTTCTATAGGAATGGTAGTATTATAACATTCCTAAGATTTTCGTCATAATTTTCCGGGATTAAAAGTAGGTAGCCTTTGTTTGAATCTTGCTTCAAAACCGTTCGTTTAAGCGTGAATAAGGAACAAAATACTCAGAACATTCTTCGATCAAGAATACAATGATCTAAGAGAACATTAAACCGTGTTCATGAGTAGGTGTAGACTATACAGTGACAAATATTCAGTTCGTAGATGTCAAAGACACATTACAATAATGTTGTTTTATTGATTCAGCTGCAAAGCAACCGTGTTTTTTAAACGTGGTCGATATCTTAATTACATCCTCACGATTACGTTAAATGTAGGTACCGTGGTTATAATACAAGAAAAAGGCGAATTTGTTCATTGTAGCAATATACTTCCATTCTGACCTGGGAGCAGCATAAAGGTGTTCGAGACGATTTTTGAAGTGGAAATCTCTTTAGCGGCGTTGACCACTTTTTGGGATGGGTAAAAATGTTAAACTCGCGTTAGGCGTTAGACGGGGGGAGAGTTTAAGTACCAGGATATCAGATCCTCTAAGAGCCTATTTTGAAATACGAATGAATCGCGTTCGATTTTTGAAGTGCTTTTTTTGTCGAGTCGTGGAGCAAAAGTACTAGGGCATCAACGTTGTTAGAGGTCTGTCAATATTGATAACACCTTTCTTTTTTTTAGCTCAAATAGTTCCAAGCCGAATATATAGGTACTATATAGGCAGATAGACTAGGTCCACTTCTGCCACGCATATCACACATAAATATAACGGTGGCGCGGGCTGCGGCACCGACTTCAACATATAAATAATTAGGTAGCACTTACCGAAAAATAATTTTAATTTGACATTTCTAAAGTAGCGAATTGAAGGCGGTTCTATTTTTGACGTGACAACGTCTTATAAATTGGTTTGCCGGGTGACACTTCAAGAAACTGCGTTACGCTCCGCTCACGTTATGCGCTCACAATGAGAGCGAGTGAGAGGCACGCGGGCATGGTTAGCCCGCCTAAGAGCGAGAGAGACAGACATAAAAAGTGAAAGGCACGCGTCCCTTCCACTCGAGCACAGTTAGCCCGCCTAAGAGCGAGAGAGACAGAGCGAGAGAGAGAGAGTGAGAGAGATAGGCATACACACCGGTTCATGTCTTGCGCTTCTATTTCGCTTAGGCGCCTGCATACAAGTTTACACGTCCTTCTTCCTACTATACGAATGAATATTCACATTAAAATTATTTTACCACTCAAAGTCGTTGTCACGTAAAACTTTCGCCCGTATACCGACTTTACAGGCAACCAATTTTTTTTTTTTTTTTTGTGTGTAAACTTATACTAGACGGTAAAGAACGTAGAAAGTTTCACCCTCAAATTCCTATACTTGAGGCTATGGTAACAAGACAAAGGTCACGCTTAGAATGGGCGTATTGGTGGGAGTAGAAAAGGGAATCAAAACATGGGCTCTGGGTTAACGCCCATACCCTCGTGGGCTTTTAAAATCTTCGCGGGAAGTAAAGCAACTGTACATTATTTTTTTCTTTGCTCCCAGACCTGTAGGCTTATTGTCTAACTCGCTCGCAATCGCCATCGTGTTCATTTTGACAGTTCATGTATGGGCTGACAATTGGCATCGGAATCAGCTAACTGTCACATTCATACAAGAACTGTCAAGAACACGATGGCGATTGCGAGCGAGTTAGACAATAAGCCTACAGCATGGTCTTATCCCAAATATGATATTGTACACACATTGAGTTATTTCGGTCGATATTCGGTCGTGTCCATTACAGCAATTAATTTAATTGATAAAGCCGTAGCTCGGCCTCATTACTGAGTAAGGCCATGGTGTAATTTGCTGCTAACACACATACATACATAAATTACGCCTTTATCCCTTACTAGCGACCCGCCCCGGCTTCGCGCGGTATATTTTGCATATATTATACATATAAACCTTCCTCTTGATTCACTCTATCTATTAAAAAAAACCGCATCAAAATCCGTTGCGTAGTTTTAAAGATTTAAGCATACATAGGGACATAGGGACAGAGAAAGCGACTTTGTTTTATACTATGTAGTGAAGAGATAGTGATAGATAGACATAGCCTAAGGTAACAAGGCCTAAAGGCCACGTTTAGCATGATTGTGGGCATAAGGGTGGAAATGGGAATCAAAATAGTGATGGGTTTTTTTTTTTTGGATGGCAACGTGTAGTGGGGAAAATCCCTCACGGACGCTGGGAAGGGAGGCCCAGCCAGTCTCCGACTTGCACGGAGTAAAAACCCCACTACACGCACCACCCTGTCTCTTTTATACCGCCGATTTTTTTTTTCGGCGCTTGATTCTAGTTTTTTGTTATTTTTATCAGAACTTTTCTTTTTTTTTTATCAATTTTTTGCCCTGAGCCAGCGTTACAATGTTCCGCTAGCTCTGGTTGTCCTTAGTCTAACTTATATACTAAAGCCTAGCAATCATATTATAACAGAACAAAACGGGGTAAATAGTGATGGGTTGGGTAGCATCGCCTGTAACATGATTCCTACTATTGCCAATTCCCTCGATGGGCTTTTACTATTTATTTTATTTATTTATTGGGAAAGCAAACAGCCTACAATTAAAACATTAATTATTAACACATAGGGGTGAAACATAAGCCAGTAAAGTTTCCACTAATAAATCTACACATAATCAGCAGATAAATAGTAGCCTATGTGTTATTCTAGCCTTTTCACTATCTATGTGCCAAATTTCATCCAGATCCGTTGGGCCGTCCTGGCGTGATTGAGTAACAAACATCCATCCATCCATCCATCCATCCGATACTTTCTTATTTATAATATTAGTTAGACTAGCTGTTGCCAGCGACTTCGTCTGCAAAGAATTCGTCTATCGCTATCCCGCGGGAATTACGCAATTTTCCGGAATAAAAAGTAGCCTATGTGCTATTCCAGACTTTTCTCTAACTATGTGCCGAATTTCATCCAGATCCGTTGGGCCGTTCTGGCGTGTTGAGTAACAAACAAACATACATCCATCCATCCATCCGATACTTTCGCATTTATAATATTAGTTAGACTAGCTGTTGCCAGCGACTTCGTCTGCAAAGAATTCGTCTATCGCTACCATCCCGCGGGAATTACGCAATTTTCCGGGATATAAAGTAGCCTATGTGCTATTCCAGACTTTTCTCTAACTATGTGCCGAATTTCATCCAGATCCGTTGGGCCGTCCTGGCGTGATTGAGTAACAAACAAACATACATCCATCCATCCATCCATACTTTCGCATTTATAATATTAGTGTATAAAGTATATTTATTTAACAAAACTCCTAAAATACAACTTAAATATAAATAACAAGATAAACTAATTTAACTAAAACTAAAATAAATCTAAAAACGTACTCCCCCGCGGCATTGAGCCAAAGATGCTGGCAGCATTTCCCCGCTGTATTGCAATACTAATACGCTGAGCGAGGAAGCTGCCAGCTCTTTGGTCTCCGTAATATTAGTTAGATGGCATCTAAAAATATGCACAAAATACAAAAAGGAAAAGCAAAAAGTAAAAATAACTATCCACTTATGTGGTATTTCTTACCGTAGTCACATAAGTGCTATACTTTTTTGTACTATGCGCAGGAAGAGTAGCAACTGGTGCATTCAATCCCTTCCGAGTCATGGCTGTTCGTATGACTGAATGTCCAAATATCCCCGTTTTTCACAAACGCTCTATAGGCTTCTGCTAACTTAGCAATCGTTTGTCCTTATCTATCACTTTGACATTTACCTGTCACAGATAAGGACAAACGATTGCTAAGTTAGCAGAATCCTATAGCGTTTATGAATAAGGGGGTATGTTTTTTCTTTGCTCCCAGACTAGCATGGAAGGGGAATTTATTTTGTTTCTAAAATACCGCTTTCATTGCAAAGGATGGAGTCTCACTCACACTACGGATCACTGCTTCTTTTTAGGGTTCCGTACCCAAAGGGTAAAAACGGGACCCTATTACTAAGACTTCGCTGTCCGTCCGTCCGTCCGTCCGTCTGTCACCAAGCTGTATCTCAAGAACCGTAACGGTTGATGTTTTCACAGATTGTATATTTCTGTTGCCGCTATAACAACAAATGCTAAAAACAAAATAATAATAATAATTAAGGGGGGCTCCCATACAAAAAACGTGTTATTTTAGCCCTTTTTCATGCCTACCACTCGCCGAGCTAGATCTCAAGAACCGTAATAGCTAAACAATTGAAATTTGCACAGATTATGCATTTTTATTGCCACAATAATAACAAATACTAAAAATAAAATAAAAATAATATTTGAGGGTTGCTTCCATACAACAAAAGAATATTTTTTTCCGTTTTTCTGGTACGGAACCCTTGTGGGCGAGTCCGACTCGCACTTGGCCGGTTTTATTAATAACATCTTCATCATCATCATATCAGCCACAGGACGTCCACTGTAGGACTAGTAGGACAGCATGCTTATTACGTAACTCGCTCGCGATCACCATCGTCTTCATTTTGAAAGTTCATGTATCGGCTGGCAATTGGCATCGAAATCAGCTAGCTGTCACATTCATACAAGAACTGTCAAAATGAATACTATGGCGATTGTGATCGAGTTACCGAATAAGCCTGCAGGTCTTTCCCGTAGACCTACAGTTGCCTCGGTTGGAAGCGGCTTGCATCCACCGTGAACAATTTGTTATTTATCTGTTGGTAGTTGTTTTTATAAGTGTCATTTAAATAAATAATATCCTTCAAGGTATTTATTCGGCCAAATGACGTCTTAACATTAATATAAATTAAATAGGTACATAATATAGTAATTGTCGAAGTAAGTAAGTTTTTTTTTTTAATAGCCTATTATAGTGTCCCACTGCTGGGCAAAGGCCTCCCCTTCTTTTTGCCACTCGTCCCTGTCAAATGCATGCTCCTGCCACCCTTTCCGAAGCATTTATTAAAGAAGCTATAAAGTTAAGTTTACACATCCGTTCTTTTCACTCGTATATTGATAGAAAGAGTCAGAAATATCTTGCGTGTCACTTTATAGTGCTACGATTGCACTGGATTAAATATTGTTTACTCACAATACAATACAATAACTCTTTATTGAACACCACATATAACAATCAAAACAGAAAAAGGTATACAGAAGTAATAAGGTAACAATAGGCGGCCTTATCGCTACAGAGCGATCTCTACCAGGCAACCATAGCGGACCGGAGAAAAGAACAGATCACTCACTTCTATGTCAAGCGTTTGTTACAACATTTTAATTTTGACTCTGTGTTTATTACATAAGGTTTGTTTTTTATTGACAGGATTGACAGTAGCCTAACGAATTAACGCCCTGAGGATAGCACAAACAAATCACTTGTGTTTTGTTTGCATAGAGCAAACGCCCTAATAGAGAGGAAACGTTATACAATTCATATGAAATAAAATTACGTCAAGCCGAAATTGGCAATTACTGCACTCTGATTGGCCGAGCAGCTATTACGATCAATATGGATATGGATAATTATAATTATTGTTTAGTCGTTGTGAATGCATCGCATAGTAAATTAACCTTGATTCATCTCCCTAGCGTTTTTCCCGGCATTTGCCACGGCTCAGTGAGCCTGGGGTCCGCTTTGACAACCTAATCCCAAGATTTGGCGTAAGCACTAGTTTTGAACCTCGATTAATTTTATTCAAAACCAAAAAGTTAATATGTTCCTAATCAAAATCCTAATTACATAAAATGGGTTTGTTTGTAAGACAATCGCGAAAAATTCGCGTTAGTATGGTGTAAGTCGAAAAAGACTGATGTATTGCCACAACTGGATAGCCCATATTACCTCTCTAATTGGTTTTTCCTCTATGTTTGCTAATAAACAGAGATGAAGTCTAACCTAAGATTCAAACAATTATTGACTTTAACAAACGTGTGATATTTCGTGGTTTTGATATATACAGGGTGTACCAAAAATATTTCCCTAAAGCCTAAAGTGAAAAAATGACACTAGTCCCATCACTAGAAATGATGCTCCAATGCGTGATTATGTGGGAATTTGGATGAGATTAGTTTGTTTACAAAGACGTTAACAATGGATTGAAGAAGAGAATACGTATTCATTTATTTATTAGATACTTACTAGAAACATTTGGCTGCCTTTCTTATACTTGTTTTTACGACTATCTCGGCGACTGACATAATAAGTTGTTATTGTCAAGAATTCTCGTATTTTCTGTATCTTCAAAACATACTTTTAAGGAAGGAAAAACATGCGCGGTACTGTATAATTATACCATAATTATTGAGTATTACAAGGAAGTCTTAGTAATATACTTACATATTTATTTCGCGTTCATGCTGCGATTACTGGCAAGTTGTTAAATTATAGATACTAATACCACCGTTAATGTTGTATTTTTTTGTAAATGAGCATGCTGCATGCTATAATGCACGCTATATTTGTATGCCGACAGGCAAAGTATAGTGAAACAAATTAAGTTATACCTAAGATCTCTGTAAACCTGTCTTGACAAATAAATGAATATTCATTCATTCATTCATTCATTCGATTTTTGAGGTGAAACCCGGTCACCGAGACTTGAAAATTTTGATCAAGTAATATTTTATTTTGTTATTTTCTCTTCTTAAAATGGCACATGTTTAAAAAGCCCATAAACTGAAGAAGTGTTTTTAGTTAATTTACACGCGAAATTTGCTGTAACTTTTTTTTGTAGACACGCCAAGTTGCAAAATTATCTGTTTTTTTAATCGTCCTGTCTAAAGAGGTTTCTTAATCAGTCTAGCAGTAGTAGGCAATTATTTGAATTTATTTGAAGAATCATTGTATTGTATTGCGAAGGCAAAACACAAAAAAAAAATCAATACAATGCTATATATACAGGGTGTTTATAAAGAAAACTGGAAAACGGAGTAATTATTAAAAAAATACAAAATGTCAAAAGAAGTAAAACTTAGCGTAGTAACAGTAACTGTGATCAAAAATGTTCAGAATGACCCTAACTATCATATCTATAACCCCTACACACGACTGTGTTAACGAAGGTATTACAAAGAATAACAACAGCACCAAAATTCGACTTGATAATAACGCAAATAGAAAAACGAACATTGCACGGATTGATCGTAAAAAATCGGTGGATTTGGATAAACAGTAAGAAAATAATACTTGGTATATCTTTTCCTTAAATAAATTTTATAATCAAGGTGGTCTAGAAACTAAATAAAACTGAGCAACTAGTTAGACTAGTTTTTTAGCAGGAGGTATAATTTTTGAATCAAAATTAATCATCCCTCACTTTGAACATTCGTACGAACTTTTGTTCAATTGTCATAACTAGTACGTATGACATTAAATAAGAAAAATTAATACTCCCAAAAAAAAACTTAGGAATCATGTCTTAGGCACTGTCTACCCCGTAAGGGATAAAGACGTGGTTTATGTATGCATGTGAAGCCCCCCACGCATTAATCGAGTAATGGCACGGAAATGATTGTCATTTCATCTGTAATGCTAGTAGATCAGATTAGATGGCTAAGCTAAGATAGAATACTGTACCCGGCCATAAAGATAGCACATCGGTCTGCTCGAGTTCGACTAATATCACCTTCGTAGAACTTACGTGACGCCAATTGTCTCATTCCAAAGACAGAAGTGCATTTTTTGTAGCAAGATACTGTAACTTATGTGGCACTACTTTACCGGCTGTCTAACCCCCTCTATCCATAAACGCTCTATAGGCGTCTGCTAACTTAGAAATCGTTTGTCCTTATCTGTCACTTTGACATTTACCTTCCACAGATAAGGACAAACGATTGTTCAGTTAGCAGAGGCCTACAACGCGTTTATGTATAAGGGGGTTACTCTCCGCGCTGGATCACAGCTGCTTTTAGATTTACCCTTGGGGTTAATTACCCCCAGATTGGGTACAACGCTAACCCGTCTCATTCCGGTGGCTATGACCACGGTAATGAAATCATTACGGTGGGCCCGGCCGCTCCCCGCGCTATTATTACTGATTACCCATTATGACCCATTATTGGCTATTTGGACGGTGTCACCCGATCGTTACGGTTCATCAGGGACTGTGATTGGACGAATCTTTTCTTGGATTGTTAAACGGAATATGCTTATTTTTTAAGTGAAAACTTCTTTAGTGGCGCTGAACACTTTTTGGGATGGGTAAAAAATGTTAAACTCGCGTCAGGCGTAAGACGGAGGGAGAGTTTAAGTACCAAGATATCAGATCCTCTAAGAGCTTATTTTGAAATACGAATGAAGCTCGAGTCGCATTTGATTTTTGAAATGTACGTTGATTTCGTCGCTTTAACGTATGTGCGTTTGGCCTAGTGGTATAAGGTGTGGAATAACAGTGTGTTCTCTCAGGTGATCGCAGATCAATTTTTTTTTTCTTTTTGCGCGAGTGTGCGTGTGTGTAGTTTTCACTTCTGCCGGCACTCCCGGAGTGCTACCCAGTGTTTTTTATAGCAATCAAGAAGCTAACGCAAACGCGTTTGAGTTATTTCTTGTGTCTAAAACTTCCCGCATATAAAAACTCAAAGAACACAAGTGCAATGATATACACGCATCAGCTCAAAGAGCTGCTAGTGTATTATCTAACTAATATTATAAATGCAAAAGTATGGATGGATGGATGGATGGATGGATGGATGGATGTTTGTTTGTTTGTTACTCAATCACGCCAGAACGGCCCAACGGATCTGGATGAAATTCGGTACATAGATAGAGAAAAGTCTGGAATAGCACATAGGCTACTTTTTATCCCGGAAAATTGCGTAGTCCCCGCGGGATAGCAATAAACGAATTCTTTGCAGACGAAGTCGCTGGCAACAGCTAGTTTTAAATAATAATAATAATATATTCCTAGCAGTGAATGCGTTTCGTCCAGCATAGCGGGAGATAGCTGTAAAAATAACAAGTGAACATTTTAAATTTCTATTGGCTGTTTACGAATTTACTCATCAATGATTCGTTAATATTTACGTGGGCGAAGCTGCACCGGACGTACTTTTTCAAATCATTCATTAAATAATGATGTTTTGTATATCATTAAAAAAATGAGAAAAGAAAATGTAAACATCCTGTATAGTGTAGTGCAGTCATAATTTAGCAACTAGCAGTTTTATTTTCGTTTTTGTACTGATTTCAAGTTTGAATATATCTTATATGATACTGTGTGTATGTCAAAACATACACACACAAACACAATTCACCTCTATATCCGTTACGGGTTAGACAAGGCCTAAGGTAACGAGACCTAAAGGCCGCGTTGAGAAAGATTGTAGGCGTACAGGATAACAAGTGGAAAGGGAAGTCAAAATAGTGATGGGTTGCTAGCCGCATCGCCTATAACAAATGATTTCTAAGATTTTCGCCCATTCCCTCGATGAGCTTTTACCATCAGCACGAGAAGAGAAGCAACTGGTATGATTGTTTTTTCTTTTCTCCCAGACCAGCATGGAGCTTTACTTTTTTTTACTAGATACTATACTTCATTTAATTTAAAATGAGAAACCACAATAACATTATATTGCGTCCGGTCAACTATTTCTTACCTAGCAAATAGTACAGTGCAATAGTTTGGCAGCCGCAAAATAAAATTGTTTTAATGTCACTTTATTTGCGTGTCGTCAATTGTTACTCTAGTACAAATTGTGAAGAGATTACAGTTCACGAGCCGCAATATAATGTTGTTGTGGTTTCTCATTATAAATTAAATGAAGTATAGATATAGCCGTGGTAGACTAGTAATTTGACCTGTGGCCTTTCAAGCAGAGGGACGCAGGTTCGAATCCCGGGCTCACACCTCTGTTTTTCGGAATTTATGTGCGAAATTACATTTGAAAACACATCGTGAGGAAACCGGACCAATCCCAATAAGGCTTAGTTCCCTTCTGGGTTGGAACGTCAGATGGCAGTCGCAACTGTTAAAACTAGTGCCTACGCCAAATCTTGGGATTAGGTTGTCAAAGCGGACCCCAGGCTCACTGAGCCGCGGCAAATGCCGGGAAAAACGCTAGGAAGATGATGACTAGATATGGCAACAAATTTTACTCGCAATGGCAACACTCCCTGTTTCGGGCCCTACCATTGGCCCCGTTATCTGGAATCGACTATATCCTGCCCCATTGCGGTGCTAGCGCCGGGTCAATGACCGATTTTGACATGATCACGGCTATGATCCAGTGATCAAACTCACGTGATCAATCAGTTGTCTAGCCAGACTAATCTAGTCCAATATTGATCAAGGCGAATTGAATTGTCACTGTAGCATTTAACGTGATTTTGCCGACTTCAAAAATCGATGAGGTTCTTGTTTCAGTGTGTATTTTTTTTAATTTATACATACATAGATATAGTCACGCTTCTCTCCCATAGGGTAGGCAGAGACTACTTTGTTCCACTTGCTACGATTCTGAGATACCTCTTTCGCTTCATCCACATTCATCAATCTCTTCATACCTACATGCTCGTTGGTTTCGTGTACTCCTGCCTTTTTTTCATTTTATTTTGAATTCATTTATTTATTTTCTATTTTCTATTTATATTCGCTTTAATTGTGAAGTAAAAAATATTTTTGAAAATAGTTCAATTAATTTTTTTTGCTCGAATGTGTAGCTATTCTTTGTCTTGGTGATTCCATCGTCTCCAAATCAGAATATGATGACTTTTAATACGAAACATGTCGTCTAAAAATGAGACAAAAGTTAGCAAATAAAGTAAAATAAAGTTGCCAACTTACACGCGAATAATGTGTTGCAACGGCAACACTACGTGCCTATGATTACTCAACGCAATTTCAAAGTGAAAATGTGCTTTGGCCTAACAAAGAAAACCATTAGTTTCATTTCTAGCACCAGGGGAGCGTGAAGGCTATATCGATAAAGTTCTTTTATTGTTGACATGTTGGTTATTGTGAGATTGAATACGTGTTAGGTTGTGCTCCACTGCTCATACATTATAGACCGACCGCTTAAATGAGTCCTCGCCCGCGCAGCACAGGGGCGCGGGGTAGGACGACAAAGGGGACCGAGAGAGGAGCGGGCGGGTAGTGCGCCTGCCGCCCGCACCTCTCTCGGCCCCCTTTGTCGTCCTACCCCGCGCCCCTGTGCCGCGCGGGCGAGGTCTATTATAGACTGCATGTCCACTACCGTAAAATAATTTGACAGATGAAAATGTTGCCACATACAAGATAAACTTTCCACCTTCATCATCATCAGCCTGAAGACGTCCACTGCTGAACAAAGGCCTCCCCCTTAGCACACCATAATGAACGACAAGTCGCCACCTGCATCCACCGGTTTCCCGCAACTTTTACGATGTCGTCAGTCCACCTAGTGGGAGGCCTTCCAACACTACGTCTTCCGGATCGCGGTCGCCACTCGAGAACTTTTCTCCCCCAACGGTTGTCTGTTCTACGAGCGATGTGGAACTTTCCACCTTATACGCCCATAATTATGGTAAACGTGGCCTTTAGGTCTTGTTATCTTAGGCTCTGTCTACCCCGTAAGGGACGAAGACGTGATTTATGTATGTATGTACCTAACATCCCACTGCTGGGCTCAGGCCTCCTTTAAGAATGAGAGGGCTTAGATTTTAATTCCTACGCGGGCCCAGTGCGGATTGGGAACTTCACACGCGCCATCTGCGCAGGAGTGTGCAGAAAGTGTGTTCCATCACTGAAAAGTTCATAGTAATTTTCAAATGTAATTTCACATTATAAATTCCGAAAAATTCTTAGGCTTGGGAGGCAGGTGGAACAAAGGACATAATAAAAAGTTATTTTTGAACCTTAATAACAATTCACAAAGATTTTAAAACCATTTAACAGAATATGACAAGCAGCTAGTAGCAAGATGTACGCAGGAGGTATAAAAAATGGGATCCCTCCATTTCCCATAATTTCATTTGTACTAATTTCATTTGCCATAATGGTCACTGGCTATAACCTTCAATTGCCCTAATATCACATGCCATAATTTTTGAATGCCATAATAATCAAACGTCATAATGTTCAACATCCCTAATATTAGATACCATAATATCACTTCCCATAATTTTTACTTTCCATAATTTTCAAAATCACTAGGTAATATTTCATGTCATAATAAGGAAAATACAGATCCAGACTGTTGAAATTTACTGCCACCGAAACACGGTAGGTTCGTTAGGTTTTCTGCGACCCTCAGAGCAGAAATAGAAGCATCTCTAAGGGCTCGGGGGGCTCGGGTGGCGAAGCCCCCCTCAATAGCCACATGACTGGTCATTTAATATAATTATAGGTTAGGTTAGGTTAGAATGGTGTCAAGGCGCGAAGCGCCAAAACTAGGCGGAATAGGAGCTCCGCTTCGCGGAGCTCCGTCGACTTCGCCTCAGTCATTCAGTTCATATTTATATTTGTTTTCTAGACATCAATCAAAATTCTGGGTTTTTTAATGGCAAATAATTATTATGGCGTTTGAATTTTATGGCAAATGATTTTAGGACAATTGATAATAGGAAAAATGAAATTTATGGCAAACGTATCGTTATGGCACCTGAAAATTATGGCAAATGAAAATATGGCTAATGATCATTATGGCATATATATCGTTATGGAATATAAAATTATGGCAACTGAAATTCGGGCATGTGAAATTAGTTCATATGAAATTCGGGCAAACAATAGAGAACCATAAAAAATGTTAGGATTTGAAGTTACGGTTTAGCGTCATCTACCGGCGAATAGCGACAACATCAAGTTAAGAGCGATAATTGCTCAAATTGAGTCAGTCAATAGCGCGAGCTATCTCGTCGCTTGCGCAGTTTCCTCTCATTACCTATTGTTGTTTTTTATAGCTCGAACCTATGTGAATCTGATGATAATCATACTATAAATGTATACTACTACACATAAAAGACTATAGAACAATAAAATTGTACTTACAATTTATTTACTTTACAAGACACACAAATATAAAAGCATACACACAATTTCATAGAAAAGAAACAACAAAAAAACACAGATATGAAAATTAGATCATCAGCGTTGTGTGTGTCTTCGCAAAAGTGAAACGGTCACTGGCTCAGCATTATGCTGAGGTGTTAGACGCCCGCAGCACTGACTTACAGCTAGCTGGATGACGGTTCTGGAACCGTCATGGTAACATCCAGTGATGTGGTTTCAGTAATCAAGCCTCTAGTAAGGTGTACCGTAAACCAGGGTGACTCTGATTAATTAATTTTTATTTGCGTTTAACTTCCAATCGACGTCTTCATCGATCGCGTTTGCGTCTACATGCCAAATATTCACCGCATGTGGACAATATCGATTTTATAGCAATTTTAAAACGATCAAAGTAGCCCCTAAAGTACCAAAGTCACGCCCGTACATACAAACGGTACATACCTCTGTCTTGTTACTGTCACGTCTACCTTACCTTCACAGCACCCTGCAAATGGAAATGTTTTCTAATTTAGTGCAAGAGTGGTGTAACATTCCGTGCGTGGAATGACTACTGAACTATATTCAAATAATTTCAATGTCGGTTATAGTTAAAGAGCTGGTAGACATTCTAGAGTAGATACTCGTGGCATTGTTAATACCTATATCCCTTTGTGATTCTAAATACAAAAACCAAGACCTAGCTGATGAATAATATTCGATACTTGAACTTTGAATTCTTGAGACAAGCTAATTTTCTCATAAAAAATAAACTCAAAAGTCAAGTCAAAAGTCAAAAGTTTATTTTGCAAATAGGCCGCCGAGGGCTCTTTTACATGTCTTTTTTTGAATCTACCAGCGCATTCGGAAAGACCATCATTGCCAAGAAGAATGCGCCGCAAGAAACTTGGCAGAAAGTCATTTTTTCAAAATAAAATAGTTTTACAATAGTACTTAAATTCTACTTAACTTACCTATAATACAATTAATACATTTTATAAAAGGGATGTAAAAGGTCCCTAAGTTAAGTCCGTACTTTAAATTACATTGGTCTATAGTAGAGATGTATAAAGTCTCTACTAAACTAATCAGATGACGCGGTTGGCTGTTGGTAGTGACCCTGTCTGCGAAGCAAGCGCCCCGGGTTCGAATACTGGTAAGGGCATATAATTGTGTGATGAGTACGAATCTCTTTCTGAGTCATGGATGCTTCTATCTATTTAAGTATATATTTTTCTATACAAATTATGTACATCGCTGTCTAGTACCCATAACACAAGCCTTACTAGTGCTTACTTTGGGACTAGGCTTGAGAATTTTTGAGTCCAAAAGGATCACAAACGGCTGCAAATCGTAAACCGAAATATGACTGCTGTCAGTGTCACATATCGCCTGTCACTTTTGTAACATAGCTCTTGGAATGTTGTATGCACTGATTAAATTCATGCGACGACGAATGTCAATTGCCAAAACAATAACAATACAATACAGTTATAGCATATTCGTACGGCACATCTACTTTGAATTGGCGTTGACATAATTATGAAGAAAATCGAAAACACTTTTAGCGTCATACACTTACAGTACCTACAGTAAAATGCGATTGTTATACTTAAGTTTTTACAACTGTTGTCTTTCGGTGTCCGATTCGTTGATGTTTTCACAGACGTGATTTCATGAAGTGATTGATGAATGGGATGAAGCGAAAGAAGTGGAGGATTGTAGCAAGTGGAACAAAGTAATATCTGCCTACCCCTGTGAGAGAGGCGTGACGGTGTGTAGGTATGTCTAAAATAGACATCATTCGATGCCCTGGGGCGTACCATGACGTCCTAATTCCTACTCAGTTGAAGTTTTAGCTGTCAGTTTTAGTATGAATCTGTCTTCTTCTTCTTCTTCTTTAATTGTGGCGTTTCAAGTCGTTATAGCGACGACAACTTCGCCAATGTCAGGGTTAAAAAATTTAATTATAAAATCTTGTGACAAAATGTCGGCAACGTTGTACGGTAACACGGTCGAAGACCCCCCCCCCCCCTCCCCCCTTCGGGCTCTTAGCCAACGGTCAATGATATCCCTCAGATACTGCCAGGAAATCATTAGCCGTTGCCCAGGGTGCACCGGACCAAGCACTGCTCTTCCCCCCGGACGGATCCAGAAACGAACCGCAGCTCTTGGCCACACGTGGAGGTAACCCGACATGCACCCCAGTATGAATCTGTATGCTTAGTGTAAGTTTTCGGTCGCAAAATACGTCAATGTCAAATATCTATTATGAGAAATTTTAGCTGACGTTTCGTTCCGCTTGTGGCGCTGTTCATTTTCCATAGTAATTGAAACGTTAACGCGAACGTGTTCGAGACGTTTGTCGTGCCTAAAATTTACACTAGAGGCTCTGACAGCGAGCGAACCTAAACAGAATCGCATTAAGACATGGTAAGGCCCCTGGTCCCCTATTTTTCGGATGGGAGTGAAACAATATCGATGATAACTTTGTCGATCCCCTGTCCCTCAAACAAGCTTAGCATAAAACAAACATTTGGACGGCGGACTTCGTAATCTAAAACTTTTTCCATCATGTCTTTGTCCTTCGAGAGTAAAAAAAAGAAAGGGTCCGAAGGTAAACAGCTCTATTTAATACGGCACCGTGCCCTCCACACACATGGGAGGTTACCATGGCGTGTCTAGTTGACTAGATTAATTACAGCTATAATTTTCTTCTACTCTCATCATCTTCAGCCTATGAACATCCTACTGCTGGGCACAGGCCTACTCCCGGAATGGGAGGGCTTAAGCTCCCAGTGCGGATTGGGAACTTCACACACACCATTGAATTGCTGCGCAGATGTGAGCAGGTTTCCTTACAATGTTCTCCTTCATGGAAAAGCTTGTATTTGTATGTAATTTCGCACATAAATTCCGAAAACCCTCACTGCTTGCTGCCACAGGCCACAGGTCAAACCACGAGGCTACCACGGCTTTTTTTTTCTTCTAATCTATTCGTATTTTGAATTTCAGAGCAATTTTTCCACTTTCGGGTTACATTTTCACGTTAGGTATGTGTTTTTAGGATTAGTCCAGGATTATTCCAAGATTAGTCCCATGTACGCGGTCCTACTTTACATTACAGTCGTAGATAGATCGTAGGTCACAATCACAAGTCCTTCCGTAGACTAGAAACTAATAAATAAAACAACTAAAATTATAGGTACCAAAAATTCAACACGCAGCGCTGTTAAGGGCAATGACACAACTGACTCTCTTTTGTTTTTCTTTTTTTCAGCGCTGCGTGCAATTAAGCTTATTTGCGGCCAGGGCCAAAATAGGATAATTTTATAAAGAGGTTATATATAACACGTTGCTACCTAAATAGTCGCGTCGCTTCTATTGATCTAAGGACACATCTGCGAAGTTTCTTGAATAAGGTTGAAAGTTGTATACATTTCATACATTTTCTGTGAATGTAGAAGCCCCTGATATCGAGAATGGAGAAGATTTACACATGAAACGAGTCCCGAGGGTGTTCGGGTCAAAAGGGGTAATATATACAATAGCCGTTCTTTTAGATTGCTATCTTTATTACTTACCTACTTAAAGTTTTTCTATGGTTATTTTTTTAATAGCGGTTGCCCGCGGCTCCGTCTGCGTATTCGCTTATCTCTATCCCGTGGGAACTATGCCATTTTCCGGGATGAAGCTATCCTATGTCCTTCCTCGAAACTGAAACTGTCTGTATACCGAATTTCATTAAAATTAGTTCAGCAGTTTCGGCGGGAAAGCATAGCAGACCGACAGACAGAGTTACTTTCACTTTTATTATATTAGTAGGGGGTTTGAGTTCACTGAAGATAATAAAATGGATGGAAAAATATCACACGGAATTTTAACTACTTTCAAGCATTGTGAAGTGTTATTAACTTATAATTACGAAGAAAGTGGCGTCCTCTTTAGTATCGTAATCAAGTTTTTGTTCTAATTCAAAAAAAGGAAATAATTACCACATCATTTTTTCTCTTTATTGTACCGTACAATGTTCAATTTTGAATGTGATACTGCAATGAACTTTAGAGGAGCAAACCTGCCATCTGTGTTTAATTTTGAGAACGTACAGTTCCGCTATCCGCCAACAGATGGCGCGTAGAACAGCGTAGACGAAAATGATACTAATTTTTTTACGTTTTACGGTTAATTTCGTACACTAAGAAATCAAAATAATGTGATTGCTTAATGAAAGAAATAAATAAAAAGTTTATTCATGACAAACACAATGAATTAAGAAACAAAAACAATAACAGTAACAAGAATATAACATTTGTGCGTCTCTTTTTACTGGAACGCATGGTTTTCGAACTATTTTGATAGATGGCGTTACTAGTCATGTTTGCAAAACAAATGCATCGTGTCTACTCTGCAAATTTTGATTCTAATCTTTGAATGGGTTGCTGATGTGTTGGAGTGCCTCTTGAGACAGGTTATTTGTCTGAATATCTAAATGGTCTCGGTGTAGAATACTATTTTCAACCATTCGGGGTTGAGACCAAGGCCCGTGAGGTCCCAGCCATTATTTTGTATAAAGAAATTTCAAAGAGGCTGATCCAAATCTGCTCTGGCAGTAAAGAAAAAACATAGAATGTACGGTCGCCCAAATAAGTGGTCTACCACTTTCCATCCAACTTCCTATCAAATAAAAATGTCGCTAAAGTCGAACTTTCAAGTTGACAGCCTGTCTTATCGACGTTATATATTGTGATGTGCAAAGGAATTTTAACCTTAGGGTGGTAGACCACATATTTTGCTGATGGTACCTACCAGTTGCTTCTCTTCCCGCGCATGGTAAAAGCGCAAAATGGGCAAAAATATTAGTATAGGCGAAGCGGCTAGCAACTCATTACTATTTTGATTCCCTCCACCTATACGCCCGCAATCGTGCTGAACGTGGCCTTTAGGTCTTACCTTAGGCTCTGTCTACCCCGTAGGGGATAAAGACGTGATTTGTGTATGTATGTTAGTCCCGCTTTGACGCGGTTCACTTTGAATATCGATCAATGTATTGTTAACTATGATTTAAAATCTTGAACAACACTTACAGGGCTATTTAGTCAAACTAACCCATCCACCGCCCATTTTCCACCAAAGCGACAATTGTCGATGACAAGTGACAATTCTGTTTACATTGCAAACTCGACGAGAATCTGCGCCGGTTGGCTTCACATTGACCACGCATTGCAAATTGAAATTGTCACTTGTCACCGACAATTGTCGAATTAGCGCAATAGGGGCCAGCTGAAATATTTTTATATATATATCAATAGGAAGGCAAACAAGCAAGTGGGTCACCTGATGGTAAGCGATCACTACTGCCCATAGACACCCGCAACCCCGGAGGGATTGCAGATGCGTTGCCAACCTAGAGGGCTAAGATGAAATGACTCTTGTGCTCGTAATTTCCCCGGCTGTCTTACTCTCCACACCGGAACACAGCAGCGCAAGCACTGCTGCTTAGCGGCAGGATTAGCGAGTAAGATGGTGGTAGCGATCCGGACGGACCTTGCACAAGGTCCTACCACCCGCAAACAAAAAAAAATATCTTGGGACGTTTGACACCAATTGTCCTAGTCCCAAACTAAGCAAAGCTTGTAATATGGGTACTAGACAACGGATAAACAAACTTATACCTATAGATAAATATAAATATTTAAAAAATACATATTAAATATCCAAGACTCGAGAATAAACATTTGTATTTTTCGTACAAATATCTGCCCCGAACGGGGATCGAACCCGGGACCTCAAGCTTCATAGTCAGGTTCTCTAACCACTAGGCCATCCGGTTGTCGAATGATACCTGTGTATAGGTAAGTCATTGAATGTTATTAAATTTTATTTTCCTCAAACATATTATGTCCTGTCAATCGTTCAAAGGTTAACTGGAAGAGATCTCTTTTAGGGATAAGTTCGCCTTTGTGCATTTGTGTTTTCCTGTAGGTATTCGTCTTTTTAATGTGTTTTATGTGCAATAAAGAGTTTTACATACATACACACATACATATTGTACTTATCTCTTTCTTTTAAGCATAATGTTTAGAATTAAATAATTCTCTCTCTCTCCCCCCTCTATAATCGCTTACTATTACTACCATAGACTTCACCCATTTACTGTACAGTGCATCCAGCGGTCATTCACCTGCCGGGGTCAACGACACCAGGACCAGTTGTCAATGATCTGCTAATCCCGCGGACCCATGGGGCATAGAGTAGCTTTGCAGCAAGGCCACTGCATCAGGAAAAACGCTAGGCATTTTAGTACACACTGACGTTTTTTAGCTGACCACAATAATGTTATAAAGCGGGCGTTAACGTAAAAAAACTTGGGAATGATAGATTTTTTTATTATATTTTGCATGCGCTACCTTTTGGCTGTATCACAAAAAATGCAAGTAAGCTGAAACTTAAAGCTTTACTCTGGTTAATTTAACTATTTTAAGATTTTACATATTACGTGCATATTTTTGATTAATTTATTCATTTATAAAACAGTGCAATAGACATGAATCATTTTTGTCAGAAACTAGATTCGTTTCATTTACACACATACACTCATACCGTCACGCCTCTTTCCCACAAGGGTAGGCAGAGACTGCTTTGTTCCACTTGCTACGATCCTGCCTGACACACCTCTTTCGCTTCATCCACATTCGTCAATCTCTTCAAACATGCTCTTCGGTTTCTCCGACCTTTTTTCAAATATTCCTTTTTATTAAATGAAACTCTTTAAGCTGCTTTTAAAAGAAAATAAAGAAACCAAATAAACATTCTGCGGTATAACTACTCTGTGGAGAAGCTCACTAAGAACTTTTTATTTGCACAACTACGGGCTGGCTTTGTCCTCATCACGGGGTTGTAATCAATTAAAGCCTCTATCCACTACGAATTAAGGTTCAAAACGGTGATGTGTCTATTTTCCATTTTACTAGATATTGACATAACTTTACTTAAAAAGGAAAGATGCAAAACTACACACAATCTTACTGCGACAAGGTTCTATGTGTATTTGTGAGAGATACAAAATTAAACTCATTGTCTTTAGGTTAAAGTTCTATTTTGTGTGTAATAGAATCGTGTAATAATCGTTAAAGCTGGATGCATAAAAGGTAATAGCGACATACTATTTTTTTTTTAATTCTTGTCTGAAAATGTACGCTTAAAATATTCACTCTAAAAGAACCTTGTTTTGATAACCCTACACCAATACACAACCATTTACACTCCCCATATAGATTGTTCATACATCCGCTCTACGTCACCAAATCAACTAAGCATACTTTTTTCTATCCTAAGTAGTCACTAGTCAGTATATCTTCTTTCACACCAGCAACTTTAGTTTTGTTACCATAGGCTCTGTCAACCTCTTACCTAAGAGACAAAGCCTTGATGATTAATAATTATGTATAAGTATGTGTATGGTCAATAAACAGTATTGTCCAAGTGACCACACAAGAGAAAACCATAAATCATTACGTGACCGCAAACGCATACTGTTATGTCTCACCCCATGAATGGGAGACACGTGACAATAATCTATGTGGGCAAATTATGCAATTATACTTGCGGTAGAAAATAACGGCTGCAGTTTTAATACGTGGAGTTAATTGTTAAACATGAAATTTTAAATTTAAAAACTCCTACACATTCTCATTAATCGAGTATCATACGTAATCTAATACCTTAAAATGAGCAATTCTTGTATATTAATATACATACAACATACATACCGTCACGCCTCTTTCAGAGACTACTTTATTCCACTTGCTACGATCCTGACGTACCTCTTTCGCTTCATCCACATTCATCAATCTCTTCATACATGCTCGTCGGTTTCGGGTACTCTTGACCTGGCCTTTTTCCAAAACGTTCCCAATTTGATCACGGAACGTCCGCCTAGGCCTTCCCCTCCCAACGCACCCATTCACACTCCCCATATAAATCTGTTTAGTTAATCTTCTTTCATCCATCCTCTCTACGTAACCAAACCAACTAAGCATACTCTTTTCTATCCTTTATCACCCTATTCCTTATTCTATGTTTCAATGATACACCTTCCATACTTTTTAACGCTCTCATTTCTACTGCATTTATTCTACTTTCATGCTTGTTTTGCCATACCAAACTAATAACATAATATTAATATAATTACATATAATCTGAATCTCGGAAACGGCTCCAACGATTTTCATGAAATTTTCATAACAAGGCTTTCAAATGACAAAAACCGCATCAAAATTGAGAGCTACGATGCTACGAACAGTTACACAAACACACGCATACACATAGAGACATCGACTTGAAACTCATAACACCCCTATATTTGCATCTCTTCTTGCATGCATTTTTAATAATAAAAATTAGAATATCTAGACAAGTATGAAAGCTCTAACAAGACGCGATTCGGCCAACATGTCGGCCAAAAGGTCAACGGCTGTCAACAATTTGGCAAGTTAAACCCGTTTCGGCTGTTTTCATTTTGAACGAACTTTCCCGTGAGGGTATTACCCCACATTCGGGGTCAGTCGGGTAGGGACGGTAGACGGAAGCAGAAGGACTTTTGTTATAGATCGATCGCTTAAGGCGCTGTCACGCGCTGTCAACAGCAAATGACCTTGAGCAGCGCCACTCTTCACACATACGGTTCGCGTGCCTGTTAGTGAAAGAGAAGAAACTATTCCGGCAGCGTAGCGCGCGTCTAAAATCTTGCAAATAAGACACAAATAATAAGAAATAAAAAAAAGTATGGATTATTTGTGAAATATGACTCGTTAGCCGTTTAGGTATGAATATGATGACTACATGTTTTTAATTGCAGACCCATACGTCGAAAAAATAAAGACATAGAACCGTTTAATGATGATTTTAAGACCAATCTTTGCAATTATTTTCTATCGAGCCGATTTTGTTCAATTATGTATCGAGTCCGTCCAGCGTCTTTGAAATATGATGAAAATTCACATATATATTTTTTGTGTGTAGTTTTTCTTAATAAAGTGCTTAAATAACATGAATTTCAACAAAATTAGGTGTTGTCAGCCTCTTAAATGAGTCCTCGCCCGCGCGGCACAGGGGCGCGGGGTGGGACGACAAAGGGGGCCGAGAGCAGTGCTGGTGGGTAGTGCGCCTGCCGCCCGCACCTCTCTCGGGCCCCGCGTTCGTCTCGCCCCGCGCGTCCGTAATTTACATCCAAAATTACTAAAAAAACCTTTATACAAATTAGCTCGCTGAAGTGTCAATGGGCAGGCCATATAGCACGGAGAACAGATGGTCGTTGGGGCCGAAAGGTTCTCGAGTGGAGACCGCGCGGCAAGCGCAGCGTAGGACGTCCACCAACGAGGACGGATGACCTGTAGGCTTATTGTCTAACTCGCTCGCAATCGCCATCGTGTTCATTTTGACAGTTCTTGTATGAATGTGACAGCTAGCTGATTCCGATGCCAATTGTCAGCCCATACGTGAACTGTCAAAATGAACGCGATGGCGATTCGCGAGCGAGTTAGATAATAAGCCTACTGGTGGATGCAAGCCGCTTCCAACCGAGGCAACTGGAGGTGTAGAGGATGCCTATGTCCAACAGTGGACGTCATGGCTGATAATGATGATGATAATATTTTTATTGCCATATGCAGTAAATAGTTTGAATAAATGCTTTATAACTGCTTAAGTAATACACACGCCTGATAATCGTGATTGTCATGCATTTTATGTTATTGTTTTTTTATACGTGCCGAATTACCTGATTGGTTGTTTAACAGTTATTACATGTTTATTACACATACATACATACCGTCACGCCTCTTTCCCACAGGGGTATGCAGATACTACTTTACACGTGACATGTTTATTTATAGTGCAAAATGTATTAGGTAGCTATTCGCATAAGAATTTTGTCCAATTCAACAAAGTATTAGTGATTTCCTGCACAAATTTTTCAGAGCTTATCTTCCATGCTGTTCCGGGAGTATAGAAAAAACATAGAATGTATCAGTTGCTTCTCTTCCCGCGCGGTAAAAGCCCATCGAGAGCGAAAATCTTAGGAATCATGTTATAGGCGATGCGGCTAGCAACCTATCACTATTTTGTTCCCCTTTCCACCCTATACGACCATAATCATGCTAAACGTGGCCTTTAGGGTCGCTGCACACGGGCCACAAAAAAACGCAGCCACCGGCATATTTCCTGTAGTTTTCATACATTTTATACGGCCTCGCCTCGCACGGTTAACGCCGCTACTCGATTCAGGCGTGGAGAGTAAACACTTAATCGTTTTTAAGACACGATAGGTTGACAAAAAAAAATGTTTCCATTATGCCTACGTCAGCGAAGGGGACATCGCTATAATAACGGAACGGGACAGGGCTACGAATTGTCGTCATTTCGTACGGAAACCATATGAAAATTCCTTATGAGAAACCACAATAACATTATTATTGCGTCTCGTCAACTATTTATTACATAGCAAATAGTACAGTGGAATAGTTTGGCAGCCGCAAAATAAAATTGTTTTAATGCCACTTCATTTGCGTGTCGTCAATTGTTACTCTAGTACAAATTGTAAAGAGATTACAGTTCACGAGCCGCAATATAATATTGTTGTGGTTTCTCATTCTAAATTAAATGAAGTATAATAGTCGATGTTCAAAGTGTACAGTATTCAAGGGGTGGCTTAATTAGAATTAAAATTTACAGAAAATGGTTGATCAAGCCAACTGAAGCCAACTCAATCACCTGCTGAATATATTGTCCCCGTAATGGATAAAGACGTGATTTGTGTATGTGTGTGTGTGTGTGTGTGTGTGTACACGACCACATACATATAACTCGATTCATTCCGTTAATGAAATAACTCTGGTCACTGCCTTCAATAGACGTTTGGTGCGAATCAATAATCGATTGTCAAATGCAATTTAAATTAATATTAACTCTGTGACTGATTATACGTTGATACCGACGTAACTAAACCTATTTTATAAAACTGAATACCTACTTAGATCATTTTTCACAATAATTATTTTATTAGGTACTTAGGTACCCCCTTATTCATAAACGCTCTATTTGTATAAGTACTTTGACATATTTACCTTTCACAGATAAGGACAAACGATTGTTAAGTTAGCAGAAGCCTGAGCGTTTATGAATAAGTGGGTTAGCAATTAACGGTTAAATTTATTAAGATTAAGGTTAAAGACTTACAGCCTTATTCATAAAAAGTTAGAGGCTCGCTATAAGCTCGCTATAGGACCGATGCAAAAAAACATGATTCATAAACGTCAATTAGCGCTAATCAGTCCATCAAGGGTCTGCTAAGTCTTCCGAAAGTTAGCGGACCGTAGGCCCTACTTTATCTCTCTGCTAACTCACAAAATGGCCGCCACAAACGTGAACAGCTGATTTTGGCAAGACCAAAACCATACGCAAGACAGTTTTTTTTGTTTTAAGTTTATCCCCTCCGGGAAAGGTAAAGGAAACTAGATCCACACTGCCTCGTCTGTTGTGTTAGGCTGAAGCCATGTTTTCGGTTTCCCGCTAATTTGCTGCCACTGCTGTAATTTTTTTTTTAATTCACTAAAAGGCCATTTTTGGTCTATGATTTGTCAAGGTGACAACATAACGCGTCTAATCCATCCATCAGCAGCTCATTAGATAACAAACTGCTAGCAAGCGTTTATGAATCATACTTTTTAACATACATACATACATACATATCGTCACGCCTCTTTCCCACAGGGGTAGGCAGAGACTACTTTGTTCCACTTGCTAGGATTCTGACATACCTCTTTCGCTTCATCCACATTCATCAATCTCTTCATACATGCTCGTCGGTTTCGAGTACTCTTGACCTGGCCTTTCTCCAAAACGTCCCCAATTTGATCACGGAACGTCCGCCTAGGCCTCCCCCTCCCAACGCACCCATTCACACTCCCCATATAAATCTGTTTAGTTACTTTTTAACAACTGTCAAATAAGCTTAATCAGTCTCCTTCCGGGTCATGGCTGTTAACTAATAGACTGATCAAACCTCAATTAAGGATTTTTTATGAATAAGGCTGTTAGGGCCTGTCTCAGCACACTCTGTTAAGTTCCAGTTCTTAAGTGTCAGTTATCTATGCTGACATCTCTGTCTGTTTCGTAGTAATAAATAGAGACGACATCATAGATAACTGACACCTAAGATAACTGTTCAAATTGCATTTTCATTATAAGTTTCCTCTTCTCTCTTTCAAACGTACTGGCTGCTAACACTGTCTGTCAAAAACTTTAATTTAAAACAACAAAAGTTCGATTATGGAACAAGCTTAGCTTCATTTATTTTTGATTGACGGAACAATATTTCTTTCAAAACCAATCTAACTAATATTATAAATGCGAAAGTATGGATGGATGGATGGATGTTTGGTTGTTACTCAATCACGCCAGAAGGGCCCAACGAATTTGGATGTAATTCGGCACATAGATAGAGAAAAGTCTGCACTAGCACATAGGCTACTTTTCATCCCGGAATACTCCCGCGGGATAGCGATAAACGAATTCTTTGCAGACGAAGTCGCAGGTAACAGCTAGTGTAACATAACTGACCACTAAAATACAACTCAACCATCGCATCTCAAATTAAACATTCAGAATTCGAACGTTTCGCTGCACCTTCAGTCTATTGCACACCTTGTCGCCAGTACGTCGTGCCGGCCAGTGCGTGCGGACGTGTGTGCTTGCCTTATAACGGTACATGTCTATTGCAGTCTAGTCTTTACGTGTTTTGAATTTGGAACTCGTGTGTGTTATGCTTTGTTGGTAAGTGGACACGCGGCTTGCGATTGGGCGAGGTTTGTTTTTAAAAAGTTCAGCGGACGTAGTATCTAGGTTCTGTCTGCGTTTGTTGACCAACATAATAATACAAGACAACATTTTTTCTCATCGGCCTTATTGGCAAAGGCACGTTTTTCTGAGAATCATACGTGTTTTCCTCCTAAAAATTTATTGTTTTTAAATTCCTACATAATATTATTACAAGTTGCAAGTGTTCCTTAGTATTGCTCTATTTAGAAAATTGCTGGAATAACAAATTAGTTTTCGCACCTTTCAGCTTCCTTACTAACTTAATAATCGAGGGCATAAATATCGATATAGTCATCATGTCAAATATGTGTCATTGGTCTTATTGTTTAGATGCCTTTGACTGTACATAAAATAGGTACCAAGAAATAAAATTAAAAACTTCTTTAGAATTATTTTAAATGAACGTTGAAGTTGTGATCTGTAGGCTTATTGTCTAACTCGCTCGCGATCGCCATCGTGTTCATTTTGACAGTTCTTGTATGAATGTGACAGCTAACTGATTCCGATGCCAATTGTCAGCCCATACATGAACTGTCAAAATGAAAACGATGGCGATTGCGAGCGAGTTAGACAATAAGCCTACTGTTAAATATTACTCGATAATTAATATCTTGACGACATAATGGCCAAGTGATACTAAACTTGTAGTTTTATTATGGTATGTAAAAATATTTTTAACATATAAAAAATAACTTCGCAGCATAACTCAATTTGCAATAGCGAAGTATACGATACAGTTATGTTATGTATGACTGTCTGGTATTACTTATATTTTTATTACTTACTGAAATATACAGGGGGCTACTAAATTCCAAATTAAAGTTTATATAATGTCGTTTATCTCACTCTAATTATAAATGCTATTAGTTCGAACGGAACGGCACTATACGAAGTGTAAGTTTGTAACTTTAGAGCATAAGGCCAAGGAACCGATGCGTGATTCTTAAACAATTAAACCTCTTCTGTGAACTCGTTACGCTTGGATGACAAACATAAGTTGACCTTTTTGCTGACATTATACAAAATCAGGTGTCTTATTAACTTGTTCTTAAAACTACTAGCTTCTGCCCGCGACTTCGTCCGCGTAGAATTAGCAATTGACATAATTATCGATATCCCGCGGGAACTATGCAATTTTCCGGGATAAAAAGTAGCCTATGATTTAATCTAGGGTACCAGCTATTTTCGTTCCAAATTTTATCCAAATCCGTCTAGTCGTTTTAGCGTGAAGAAGGAACAAACATACACACTCACTCACATCGTCACATCGTCACAAACTTTCGCATTTATAATATTAGTAGGATACGCTGATTTTTAAAATTAATTTGGATTAATTCAGCATGTGGTTAGCTTAATATGATTGTAAATCCCTACTTATATTATAAATGCGAATGTAACTCTATCTGTCTGTCTGTTACCATTTCACGGTTAAACCGCTGGATGGATTTAGTTGAAATTTGGTACACAGATAGTTTTGAGTCCCAGGGGAGGACATAGAGTAGTTTTATCTCGGAAAATTGTATAGTTCCAGCGGGGAAGCGAATCTAAAGCAACGGATTCGCGGAACAGCTAGTATAAAATATATTAAAGACTAGCTGTTGCCAGCGACTTCGTCTGCAAAGAATTCGTTTATCGCTATCCCGCGGAAACTAAGCAATTTTTCGGGATAAAAAGTAGCCTATGTGCTATTCCAGACTTTTTTCTATCTATGTGCCAAATTTCATTCAGATACGTTGGGCCGTTCTGGCGTGATTGAGTAACAAACAAACATACATCCATCCATCCATACTTTCGCATTTATAATATTAGTTAGATTTCGAAAGCCCCCCCACGCAATTAAAAATATTTTATGCCAAAAATGTTTTACATCGTTTCGGAAAAGAACCTGATACTCTTCAAAATGCTAGAGCGATTTTTACCAAACATGGCTAAGAACCAGCACAAGGAAACTGGCTTTAGAATGAAAACAGCCGCATCGAGATCGGTTCATCCGCATGCCAGAGACACACACACACACTCACAGACATCGATGTCAAACTTATAACACCCCTCTTTTTGCGTCGGGGGTTAGAAAGAGATGTTGGGAGGCCATTACTTCGTTTTAAGGACCACGTTTTATACCACTAGGCCAAACGCACATACGTTAAAGCGACGAAATTAACGTACACTTCAAAAATCGATCGCGACTCTAGCTTCATTCGTATTTCAAAACTAGCTCTTAGAGCATCCTGATATCCTGATACTTAAACTCTCCCTCCGTTTTACGCCTGACGCGAGTTTAACATTTTTTACCCGTCCAAAAAAGTGCCCAACGCCGCTAAAGAATGTTCACTTCAAAAACAGAAACAGGGGCGAAGAAGCGGGCAACAACTAGTACTTTATCCTACTAATATTATAAACGCGAAAGTTTATGAGTGACCATGTGACGATGTGAGTGAGTGTCTATGTTTGTTCCTTCGTCACGCTAAAAGGACTGTACGGATTTGGATAAAATTTGGAACGAAGATAGCTTAAAACATAGGCTACTTTTTATCCCGGAAAATTGCACAGTTCTCGCAATGTAACTCTAATTCTACGCAGACGCAGTCGCGGGCAGAAGCTAGTAAACGTATACAACAATAATAATTTCTATCACAATTAATTGTATTGAGTTACGCATGAGAAATCACAATAATAATATCGGAAATAACCATTTTCTTTACGTTCATTTCCTTTTACATGATCAGAATATTAAAGAAGCCTTGCTTCAATTTTTTTAGCAATTTTGTTGGAAAAAAATTGATATAAAACTGCATTGAACCATAATTTTAACTAACATACATACATATCGTCACGCCTCTTTCCCACAGGGGTAGGCAGAGACTACTTTGTTCCACTTGCTACGTTCCTGACATACCTCTTTCGCTTCATCCACATTCATCAATCTCTTCATACATGCTCGTCGGTTTCGGGTACTCTTGACCTGGCCTTTCTCCAAAACGTCCCCAATTTGATCACGGAACGTCCGCCTAGGCCTTCCCCTCCCAACGCACCCATTCACACTCCCCATATAAATCTGTTTAGTTAATCTTCTTTCATACTTTAACTAAACATAAAAATAATAATAAAAAATGTACTCTGTTGTCTCTAAAATTGAGCGCACCTTGAGAACGAGCCGCGGATTGGTTCAAAACATGTCGTGCATAATTCGACTAAAAATACGAACGACACGTGTATTTCAATATTATTTCAGAATTTCTCTACGAATAAAACTTAATTAAGAACAATGTTTTGGCTCTATATTTTTATGATTAAAATTTTAATACCAGGCTTTAATATAAACAAAATCTAATTTTTGTTCTGAATTAAAAACAGGGCAGAATCTACCTATAATTATATGTGCATGCACAAGAGGCGAGTTTATTTGTAAATGAAAAAAACATTTTGCGGGTGGTAGGGCCTTGTGCAAGGTCCGTCCGGATCGCTACCACCATCTTACTCGCTAATCCTGCCGCCAAGCAGTAGTGCTTGCACTGCTGTGTTCCGGTGTGGAGAGTAAGACAGCCGGGGAAATTACGAGCACAAGAGGCATTTTATCTTAGCCCTCTAGGTTAGCAACGCATCTGCGATCCCTTCGGTGTTGCGGGTGTCTATGGGCAGTGATCACTTACCATTAGGTGACCCACTTGCTCGTTTGCCTTCCTATTAAAAAAAAACATGCTTAATCTATAATTCGTGTATAAAAGGTGGCAGGCAGGCCAAATGGATACTTAGAGGCCGATGGTGACCCAGCCAGGACCGTCTCCGCAGGAGGGAACTCTTCATCGGTTGGTCCGATTGACTTGAAATTTGGTACACATAATGTAAGACGGATGAAAATGCAATTATAGCAAAAATATCTTGTATTAAAAAAAATTGACAAGAAACTTTTTTTTAATAAATGCGCATGCTAGCTGCATGTGTACGAGGCTTTACAATTAACTGTTAGCCATTCCATTATTGCTTATGTCCCTGTCTACTCGTAATTATCTTACCGGTCTAGAAATCTAGAATTACCTAAGTTAACATTCTCCGCTGCATATTAACGCAGTCCGTTATGTAAATTGAATAAAAATTAATGAAGTCTCGAAGAATGTTAATGTTCTCATTGCAACAATTTTATTGGTGCGGTGGACAAAATTGGAACTAACGATTTGTGGTACGAATTCGCGAGAGTGCGAAGACGGTGGCGCCGCGGCGATGTTAATAAGTAGTTGGTTTTGTGCTTCGTACAAACCTGTCCGTATGGAGCTTTTCTCACGATTCAAGTTAGGGATAGTGCATACAAGCGGATTTTTAATTTGTTTTTATTTTCATGCATTTTCAAAATGTGTCATCAATTTTTGATTGAACAGTGTTTTTAAAGCTGAGCGAGTAGTAATTTACATGTAGGCATTTCATATAAAAAAAGATGGTAAAATGGAAGATGAATGAGATTAAACTATTGCGCTAACAATTGCGCTATAGGGAATATGCATTTTAAAAAAATATCACATTTCTTAATAAAATATGAAAATATAGTAAAAAAAAATACAAAAAATGCAATAAGAAGTAAAATCGGTCAAGAAATACGAAAAATATAAGAGTACTACTTAAATTAGTTAGCGATTAGAAAGAGAGATCCGATATGACATGTGCCGTCTTTTGTCACAACGCTCATATAAACTCCATATTAAAATTCCGCTCTAGAAAGAGATACAGACAAATCTTTAATAGCTTATATCTCGTTTATTATTATTAGATACCTATTTGAAAAAAAATATATTTTTTTTCATTTTGTTTATTTTATAAATAATAATAATAATAATAATATTCTTTTATTCAAGTAACCATGACTCAATAGTGTTAGTATTCTTAAGACTAGGTTAGTAACAAATTATCTAAACTTACAACTTAAAATCAAATTTTGAGCCAATCCTGTACCATACCGCCCGATACAGCACAGCAACGGCTCACATACGAGCAGTCAAGTCTGCCGGCAATCATGCTCAGAATGCCGTTGGAGCTCTCCCGCACCCTGCGCACCAGGGACGCACATCTCTTACGCATAGTCGCGTAAAAACAGTCCACTTGTGCTTCAGCAAACATCCCCGATGCACTACAGTAGCGAGGTAGCCCCAACAGCACTCTGAAAGCATTATTATACTGCACTCGAAGGGCATTGTAAGCTTTTTGAGTATATCTAGCCCACAGGCTACTCGTGTAAAATGATGTACAAAAAGCTCGAAATAGTGTAATCTTAACTTGTTGTGAACAGCGAGCAAACCTGCGAGCCAGCATGTTCGCTCTCACTGACAGCGCCCTCCGTTCTCTTTCAATATCATCATCATCCTTGAGGTCAGGAACCAACATATAACCGAGATACTTAAATTGATATACCCGCTGTTGTTCATTCCCATTTAAGAAAATAGGCGGTATTTTGTCGTAACGTTTGCTCCCGGCCCCAAAGACCATGACCTGGCTCTTTTTTACACTGTAGGCCAATCCGTGTGACACAGCGTATGCCTCACATTTAGCCACCAACCTTCTCAGCCCGCAAACAGACGCGCTCAGCAGAACCATATCGTCTGCGTAACTGATGTTGTTGACGTTGACACCATCAATGTAACAACCAGCTCTGGTGCCTGTAAGCGTGCCTACCAGGTCGTTTACATAAAGGTTGAAGAGTGTTGGCGAGCTCAACCCCCCTTGCCTCACCCCACACTCCAACCCATACGATCTAGATAAGGCCCCCTCCCATTTAACATTATTGACCTGGCTTCCATACCAATATTTGAAGATGTTTATGAGTTCTACAGGTAGATTAATTCTTTCAAGTTTTTCCCAGAGTATGTCATAGGAAACCAGGTCAAAAGCCTTTGACAGGTCAAGAAAGCAACCAATAACTGGCGTCCTGCGTCTCGTATAGTAGCTGACAGCGTGCTTAAGGCACAGCACCGCAGTGTCAGTTGACAGTTTTGGTCTGAAGCCAAATTGATTGTCATGAAGTTTTGCGTGTTTATTAAGCTGTGTGTTAAGCAGGCTATCAAATACCTTCGAAATAACAGTAGCCAGCGATATCGGCCGATAGTTATTTTTGTCCGCAAGATCACCTGTTCTGTTTTTCACAATAGGTACCACTATAATACGCAACATATCCTCAGGCATGTAGCTGTGTCCAAGGCAGAAATTAAATAAATAGCTAGGCATGAAAAAAAATCATGAATATTCCCTATTGATTGCCCGACAAGTTGCCGGCAACGCGGCTTTATTCCGTCTAAGACCACCTTTACGGCACCTTTAGCACATTCGCGGTGAGTCACGGATGTCGTGTTTTGGTTTGGCACATTCTAGGTCAATGAATGGTGACTCAAAATATCGCTTTAATGATGACGCTACAAGGTCGGACGTGTCTATCTTTTTTTAAATAGTCTAGCGTTTTACGGCTAGGTACACACATATTCACTTCCTTCCGACTCTACTCCGTATTGTCATTAAAAAAAAAACAAAAAAAAACAGGGAAGTGTAAGCAGAATTTTATAGAAATTAGTCTTTTTAATTTAGTGTGAAATATAAAACAGTCTTAGAATTAATTTAAGTAGATGTCAGTTTACTTAATTAAATACTCCTACGAAAGTTTTCGAGATTTTTCGATTGTGATTTCTTCTGATACATAGGTCAATATTTAAATTGAACGGCGTCGAACGGATTAACTTTTTTTGGAATCAGAAATAACGATGTAAAAATTAGCGGGAATTAAAAATCATGCAAAGATTCTGTGCCATCGTTTAAAAAAAAACTTTTTAATCTGTACAAAATTTAAAGAAACACGAACCCACATCATGGACACCTGTTTGTATCTTATTTCAAGGACAAAGAGTAGATAATCAATTGATCGGAACGCCGTCTCTGCATGACGCGTTGTAGTTCTGTTGATAGTCAGTTGTTGGCTTTCCGCGGCGGCAAGCGGTTAAATTTTTAAATTTGGAACATTGTTTTTCTTTTTTTTTAAAGTAGTCACCATTTTTATGCTTACAGTGTTATTTTGAAAAGTTTTTTGTGACAGTTTCTGGCGGATATTTCATGTGAGTTTTTGTTAGTTTTTCATTCGACAAATTTTTCGTTTTTAGGGTTCCGTACCTCAAAAGGAAAAAACGGAACCCTTATAGGATCACTTTGTTGTCCGTCCGTCCGTCCGTCTGTCAAGACCACGTCAAGACCCTTTTTCTCAGGAACGCGTGGAGGTATCAAGCTGAAATTTATATCAAATACTCAGGTCCACTGCCCCTTGGAGCTGTGAAAAATCAAACTTCTAAGCCATCGCAATCAAAGGATACAGCCGTTTATGTCACAAATTTCCACAACTCTCAAGGGAATCAAAACCTACAGGGTACTTCCCGTGAACGCAGAATCTTGAAATTTGATATGAAGGTAGGTCTTATAGCACAGATTAAGGAATAATTGCGAAAACCATAAATATGTATGTATGTCTGTATATATCAGTGACCAATATAAAGTGACCCCATACTGCGTACATTTTGCTTTGGTGCAGGGCTCTGCTTACACTGGTTTATATATATTTATAGATAATGATACGGAACCCTCGGTGCGCGAGTCCAACTCGCACTTGGCCGGTTTTTTTAGACTAACTTCGCAATTTTATTGTGCACAGGTGAACGTTTTGATTCCTGACTCACTATATAACGTTTTCGCAGTAAGTATCGTAATGATACGCATTGTCAAGCAACTATGCCTTAATTACAAAAAAGAATAACTCACGTATAAAAGTCGAGTGATGCTCGACGCGTTTCGGACTAGTTCGTAGTCCTGCTTCTTGGATCTCTCGCCCCAACGGCAGCGATACAAACACTCCCAAGGCGCGAAGGCGGGGCGAGCGCTCCAAGAGGAAGGACTACGAACTAGTCCGAAACATGTCGAACATCACTCGACTTTTATACGTGAGTTATCCGTTTGTGTAATTATGATTGAGTCTCACGGTAGTCATGTTGAAACTATGCCTTATTTAATTTTTTGTGAAAAAGTTCCATTGTGGATGACATTTTCCGTTCGTTTTTTTAATAAATAGTAACTTGTCTATTATGACATAACAGAACAGAATGAAAAAAAAACTTGAGCCAAAATGAAAACCGTGTTTTTTTTTTCGATACCTAGGTACTACCTACTCAATAATTTTGTCCAAAGACAATAAATGTCATAAGAATGAGATGTAAAGACATAATATTACCGGCTGAGCGTGATAAATTCATCATGTACGGTATTATTCTGGCATTGTTAATTAAAGTATTGAAATAAATTAAAAACATTACCTATTATTAAGTATTAAGCATTGAGAAGCACAGTAGGTACTGTGAAGAAACCGGGAAGAAACCTATCTCATAGACAAGTGTCCGTATTCCTTACGGGAGTTCACCGAGAAAAGAAAATATTTATAACTACCTATGTTGTCAAAGCCGTGGTAGCCTAGTGGTTTGACCTGTGGCCTCTCAAGCAGAGCGTCGTGGGTTCAAATCCCGGGCTCGCACCTCTGAGTTTTTCGGAATTTATGTGCGAAAATTACATTTGTAATTTGCCATGAGCGTTTTGGTGAAGAAAACATCGTGAGGAAACCTGCACACATCTGCGAAGAGATTCAATGGTGTGTGTTAAGTTCCCAATCCGCACTGGGCGCGCGTGGGAACTATAGCCCAAACCCTCCAATACACGGAGGAGGCCTATGCCATGAGGCACGCCGATTTACGCGACAATTTAATAAATAAACGACAATAACATCAACAACAACATATACTTACTGAAATTGTAGCGGATTCGGAATAAAAAGGCTTATAAATAAATAAAAAAATGTATAATACCAAACAGTGCTAATTAATTAATGATAAGAGTTACGTGTTCTAATGCATTATAAAAAATGTTGAAGAGTATGTTACTTCGTTTGCGTAGAATTATACACATAAACTTGAGTTTTAAACATATAAGCATACATAGGGACAGACAGACAGACAGACAGCGGAAAGCGACTTTGTTTTATACTGTATATAATAGTGATGTATCGTTACCTACTTATTGATATAGCTCAGACGGCCTACTACCTATTGATTTACTGAAGAAAATGCACTTTCAATTATAAGTCTGGTAGTTTATTATACTTTTAAATTCAACATTTTAATTCCTGTAACTAACTAACTAACAATCTATGGATCATATCCGAAAATAAATTTTTTATTTTTTTATTTAATACAATTGCTTCCAGCGGAAGCCCTAAGCCGACTGCTTCTTTCTCTTTATTTTATGGCTTTTTTTAATTTTAACTAAATTTTCACATCATCTCATCATTCCGTGATGCGTGCTTTTACCCCCACTACATTCTCCCTTGTCTGGAAACGCAGCTGAAAATTAACTAAGCATTTAATTATCGTCGTCATTAAATGTTATTACGGGCGGATAAGTAGATAATTTTGCCACATGGCATTGTTATCTCTCGTGCCAGAGATTAGTTAAATCACCATTTAATTGGTTGGCCTGTAAACGGAGATAGTAGGAGTACTCGTGCTACTCATAATTACGAAGTTAAAGACCTAGCCAATGGCGTTGTTACTTCTATGCTAATGACCTCTAAGACCTCTAATGACCTCAAAGTGTCTGAGAATTATCGGACACGCACACCGAGGGTTCTGTACAAATTCAGCAAGTGTTTAATCCGGTGTTAGCAGAGCCCTGCTCCTAAGCAAGATGTAGGCGATGTGAGACAACTGAAAGTACCGTCTATTTTTGGAAGCACGCCATTTTGTATGGGAATGAAAACACTTTTTCTAATTACTGAATCTTTTAATTGAGATGACTAAAGCCGAATTTACATTATGCAAGTAATTTCGTGCAACTACTATTACATTGCTCGGCCGATAACCTAACGCTTCAAAAGTGATTAATCAAACGCCGCAGTGTAAAGCTATAGTTGAACGAAATTAGTTATAATATAATGTAAATTCGGCTTTAGAGAGCTGATTTTTTCACAGCTTTTCAGAGATCGCAAACCTAAGTCAATTTCAACTTTAAAAAGGGTCTTGACAGACAGGGACCTTACTATGACGTCCTAATTCCGACTCAGTTCAAGTTTTAATTGTCACTTTTAGTATGGATCTGACAGCGAGCGAACCTAAACTGAATCGCACTAAGACGTCATGGCAAGGCCCTAGAACTCGCGTTCTTTCGTCCTAAGCTGTCAATTTGTCATTTATCTAAATGAGATCCACGATGAAGATAATCCAGCTAATTGTCTTCGCCGGCCGCGTCCTTCGTAAGATCGTTTCGGTCCGCCTCACATCGCTGCTCCTCGTGTACAACTGAATTTTTATGTATGCTATATTGTCATGGTAAATGTCACGGTTAAATTCGCAAGTTGTACGCTATTTGGCCTCTACCGTCTGAAAACAGACGATCACAGATTTAAAGATTCAAGATATATAAGATGCTAGCTTCTGCCCGCGACTGCGTCCGCGTAGAATTAGCAATTGACTTGTTTATCGCTATCCCGCGGGAACTATGCAATTTTCCGGGATTAAAAGCATGTAGCCTATGTTTTAATGGGTACCAAGCTATCTCCTTTTCAAATTTCATCTAAATCCGTCTAGTTGTTTCAGAGTGAAGAAGGAACAAACATACAAACTCACTCACATTGTCACATCGTCACAAACTTTCGCATTTATAATATTAGTAGGATAGTAGGATTTTAACGGATACAGATCGCGATTACCTTTAACGAGTGACACACACACACACACACACACACACATACACACACACACACACACACACCAATCACGTCTTTACCCCTTACGGGGTATCCCTTCTGTTAAATTTCTGGTCTATTTTATCTTGCTCTACTCATAACCGTAAATTAAAATTTTAAAAAACCCCCAACGCAGAAACTGCTGAACCCATTTTTGTCAAACATGGCTAAAAACCACCGCAAGGAAATTGGCTTTCGAATCACACCGCATCGAAATCAGTCCCTCCTCTTGAAAACTACGATGCCACAGACAGATACACACACACCACACACACACAATCATCGACATCAAATTTATAACCCCTCTTTTTGCAACGGGGGTGAACCCCTCGTATGCGGGAGCTAAAAAAAGTACTGCATTCTAGTCTCATCTGTTCCTATATGCACAAATTCTGCTGATTTAAATAAAAATACAAAAAGATAGCCTTAAATTTGGCACGGATCCGTGTCATAAGCATACAAAGAGTTAAAATACAACTTGCACAAAAATGACCATAGAGTTGGTCAACCTCGACGGATCTTTTCGGGCTAAGTTGGTTTTCCGTCAAAACATTAAAAACTACACGTGTTTCGATTTTGACAACACACGCTGACGTTTTCGCTATTTACAATAATACTTTGTTATTCAGTTTTAATGTAAAACGTGGTCCAGCACATTTATACAGCCGGGTAATTACTCTATATACGTAACGTACATAACACTAGTCTTTTTCCATTCCAGACGATGTTAAAAATCGGAGGCGGCGCTGTGCTTATAGCGGCGATCGTTGCCGTCTTCGTTGTTGCCACCCAGGGTCGGGATCCCGACTTGGAGGCCCTCGAACATGAGGGTCGGGAGTACATCATGCAGTTGGATATTGCCACAGGCATCAGGAGGAGCAGGGCGCACAAGGCTGAATGGGACTACACGTCCAACATTACCAAGGAAAATGAAGAGAAGAAGGTACAAGAGTTTTTAATGATTCACGGTTAAGTTCATTCGAAATATTATAAACGAGTCGATTTCTTTAGTCTACCCGTGATCATGATGCATGCAACTGTATCGAAATATCGGGAGCTCAATAAAGGTAATCGCGGTTCACATCCCGTTTATAATATTTCGAGAAGAAGGTATGTTGTGTAAATTTTTGCATCTTGAATGTATTTTAATTAAATGTGGTACTCTTACAGATATAGTTTCAGTCCCGGGGAAGGTCTAAGATACTTTTTATCCTGTGAAACCGAAGAGTTTCCGCGGGATAGCGATAGGCAAATTCTGCGTAGGAGTCGCGGGCAAACGCTATTAAAATTATTAAAATACTAGCTGTTGCCAGCGACTTCGTCTGCAAAGAATTCGTTTATCGCTATCCCACGGGAACTACGCAAGTTTCCGGGATAAAAAGTAGCCTATGTGCTATTCCAGTCTTTTCTTTATCTATGTGCCGAATTGCATCCAGATCCGTTGGGCCGTTCTGGCGTGATTGAGTAACAAACAAACATCCAGCCATCCATCCATCCGTCAATCCATCCATACTTTCGCATTTATAATATTAGTTAGATTCCTACGTATACATTGTAATACAATAAAAATACTCTTTATTGAACACCACAAATCAGTACAGAACAATACAGAAACAAAGAACAAAGTACTTACATTATGATTAATTATGAAGTTATGATTATGAATGTTGTTCAGAATAAGATTATGAAGCTACCATTACAATATTGTTAATGCCTTGCCTAGGTACTTGGCATAATTATTCTTTTAGTTTAACGACGGTTGCACAGCTAGATTTATTTAATAGGGCATTGTACTGAAATGAAAGTAATCATCATCAACGTGAAACAAACATCGAAATAACGAAGTCATCAATGTAAACATTCTCTCATTATTCGTTGGCCATGGTCAATATGAAAACTAGTTTTTCTGTTTTGAGACAGTTAGATAACTGTTTCGTGACTTCTCAGAAGCTTGGTTTAGGCCTTGGCCTAAATTAAATTTGTCTTCATTCATCGTGGCTTACCTCATTTATAGCCGTGGTAGCCTAGTGGTTTGACCTGTGGCCTCTCAAGCAGAGCGTCGTGGGTACAAATCCCGGGCTCGCACCTCTGAGTTTTTCGGAATTTATGTGCGAAAATTACGTTTGTAATTTGCCATGAGCTTTTCGGTGAAGGAAAACATCGCGAGGAAACTTGCACACATCTGCGAAGAAATTCAATGGTGTGTGTTAAGTTCCCAATCCGCACTGGGCGCGCGTGGGAACTATAGCCCAAACCCTCCAATACACGGAGGAGGCCTATGCCATGAGGCACGCCGAATTACGCGACAATTTAATAAATAAACGACAATAACAACAACAACAACATGTACTTACTGAAATTGTAGCGAATTCGGAATAAAAAGGCTTATAAAATATATATATATATATATATATAAAAAACCTCATTTATAACTAGTTTGCTCAGATCTTATTTGTTTTTTAACCCCCGATGTAAAAAGAGGGGTGCTATAAGTTTGACGTCGATGTTTGTGTGTGTGTGTATCTGTCAGTGACATCGTCGCTCTCAAACGGATGGACGGATTACGATGCAATTTTTTTCATTCGAAAGCCAGTTTCCATGCGGTGATTTTGACACCAACAAACAATCATAAATATCACTATGACAACGTTCCATTTATGCTCAACAATTAGAGTAGACTGTACGTGTCAACAAACAATAACAACCAAGAATTATGCAAAGACGCTTATGTATCACAGATAAGGCACGAATAAGCTGACAATTGACAATACATAGTACTCGCAAAAATATTCCCCTAACTTTAGACTTTAGGACAGATCTTATTTAATTCGAAAACTGAAATCTATCAGCAGAACCTGTTTTCATGCGTTTTCTTATACATACATACATATTATCACGTCTTTATCTCTCACGGGGTAGACAGAGCTAAGGGCACCAAGACCTACAGGCCACATTTCGATGGCCCAGACGAATAAACGTGCAAGTGCCATTACACGAAAACATTTTTTTAGCTTCTTTAGATTTTATATACCCTAAGGCACGCTGTATATTTTTTTTAAGCCGGTATAATTTTCCGTTTATGAGAAATGTCATTTTTTTAATTTATTCGTTGGTAATTTTCCATATAAATTTACACGAATAAGATTCCAAGAGAGTGTTGCTGTTTCAGTAATTGTGTTACTTTACACGAATATACGTGCAATGGCTGCGTCATGATTTTCTATAATTAATTATTTTTAACTCAATATGGGTAATAATACTTTGCACGTTTATTCGTGGTAATCTTTGTTGGCGAGATTAGTGCGATCTAGCTTTGACCCTTTGTTCACGTTAAATCTTGTCAGACAAATTTTAGTTATAGCTTTTTACATTATTTATTAGCAAATACAACATTAACGTATTTTCTCTTACATGTATTTTTCAACTAAAATTATGTAGTATGTGCATTTACGTAACTAAACCTGTAAAATAATTTAGTGCTATGATAAAAAACACTCTTCCTACGGAATATTTATCGAGAAAAAATGTGTGTAATACATTGAAGCTCTAATATAAATAATAAAAAGGACCGAGTAACAATACTTCGCGACAATTTTTAGCAGATGATGCGGGGTGCGAGGGGCAGTGCAAGTAGCCTCGCACTGCCCTGTGCCCTCAGTGACGCGAACGCATGCGGCCCGTGGCCGTTATTTGTGTGGCCCGCGGCAAAGTAAAGTGTTTCAAATAACGAAATAAGCTGAATACATATGTATAAGTGTGCAAAGGCTCTTGGAGCGCCTTCATATACTCTACGGCCCGGCCCTGGAACTCACACTGTCATATGTGGCCCTTGGCCAGTAAAGTGTGACGACCGCTGATCTACCTTAATTAATATTAAGCAGATTGATCTATAAAGAAAGAAAATGGATAGAAGGCGACGATCTATGAAGATGATAGAATATTATCAACAACTAGCTGTTGCCGGCGACTTCGTCTGCAAAGAATTCGTTTATCGCTATCCCGCGGGAACTACGCAATTTTCCGGGATAAAAAGTAGCCTATGTGCTATTCCAGACTTTTCTCTATCTATGTGCCGAAATTCATCCAGATCCGGTGGGCCATTCTGGCATGATTGAGTAACAAACAAACATCCATCCATCCATACTTTCGCATTTATAATATCAGTTAGATTAAGAGCGTTTATCCCTACTGAGCTGGCACCGTCGCATTTTTGGTGTTTTTTTACGATTCATCATCATCATATCAGCCAAAAGACGTCCACTGCTGGACATAGGCCTCCCCCAAGGCTCTCCATTCGGACCGGTTCTGTGCCTTCCGCATCCACCGCGATCCCGCGATCCTGATCAGGACGACACGATACGATTATTTCACGGAAATTTTCGTCCAATTTCTGTGAAATAATCGTGAAAAATGCGACGTTGCCAGCTCAGTAGGAATGCACCCTCTTGAACAAAACGGTAAGTAAGTTTATTTCGGTTTCCCTATTATAATAACCATTGGCAGGTAACTACTAAAGCTAGACTTCCGAGCAAAGCAGCTCCGGCGTCACTAACGCAGCGATACTGACGCGGCGACCGAGCGATAGTATTACGCAGTATGAAAATGTATGGAGGAACTTCCGAGCGCAGCGTTAACGCTGCGCTCGGAAGTTCCTTCATACATTTTCATACTGCATAATTCTATCGCACTGTGTCGCAGCGACAGTGACGCTGCGTCAGGGACGCCAGAGCCGCTTTGCTCGGAGGTACCCGTGCCAATGCCTTTGTTCAAGGACCTTATTAGTCTGTGTGATGCTGGTGCTATCCCAGATCAATATGCAATGTTTTATAGGAATTTGATACCAGCTGATGGTATTAATTTGAATGATGACAGTGATGACGAATAAGCGATGTGTTATAATTGTCAGTAACAGTTTTGTTGACTGTTTTCAAATTTCTATAATTAAAGGTATTTTGATTATATTTTGTAATTTTATGAAAAAAAAAGTATTAACATAATTCCAGATCCAAGGACTACTTTTTATTTCATCTATACTTTTAGGTTGACTACCCTGTTAGTTACGAGTATTTCTAATTAATTTGATCGCCAAAACTCAAACAAATAATGTTAATTTCATATTAATTTACTTACAAACTCAGTCATATTAAATTATTATCCATACATAACAGCAAAACAAGGTTTAATAAATATGCTGTAAATACAAGCACAATAAAATATCTAAAAACATCTTGAGCAAAGAGTTGATACAATAAGAAATTAACTAATTATAAACTTCAAAACACGGTTATTGTGTCATGGCGTAAAAATACATTTTGATAAATTAACACGAACATCATTGCAAACGCCGAATGCAAAATAAAACGAACTACAAAAATAGAGGATAAAAATACATTGCACTATAACAATTATACTTTTTAACACGAATAACGTTGCAATAAGCCATAACGCAAAGTGTCTTGATAATTCATGATTCGAATAAAAAAATAAAGGGGTTTTTCTTTATTTACGGGAAAATGATCAAACATATGCGTCAAATATTTACACAGTTTTGTAAGTAATTTTTATATCAATCTAATGATATAATACACATATTATAACGGCTGCCACAATTAACGTAATATTTGTTAAAACTGATTTTATTTTTCCTGTAAAGTTGCTGTTTTACGATTACACGTTTATTCGTCTGGGCCATCGAATTTAGCGTGATTGTTGGCGTGTAGGTAGTAAGGGGAATCAAAATAGTAACTTGGATGCTAGCCACAACGCCTATAACATTGATTCCTAAGATTGTCGCCCATACCCTCTGGGCTTTTACCAAGAGAAGCAATTGTTAAGATAGAAAGAAAGAAGAAAGAAAGAAGACATTTACTTATTCATTTCACAAGAGACACAAATATAAGAGCATACACACAATTTTATAGAAAAGAAACAACAAAAAGAACACGAATATGTAAATTTAGATCATCAGCGTTGTGTGCGTCCTCGCAAAAGTGAAACGGTTGCTGGCTCAGCACTAGGTACGCTGAGGTGTTAGTCATCTGCAGCACTGATTTTTAGCTGACTTTAATACATTCAGTGTTTTGTCTTTGATCTCAAACCAGCACGGAAGCTATTTCTACGTGTGTTTACTGATAAACATGTAAAACTTCCAGATACAACTGCAGCTAGAGATATCCAAGCAGGAGAAGGCGGCATGGGAAGACACCAAGATGTACAGATGGCAGGATTTCCAGGATGTGACGCTGAGGAGGATGTTCAAGAAGTACAGCCAGCTGGGAGTAGCAGCGTTGCCTGATGACAAGTACAAACTATTGATGAAATCTGTGTCAGGGATGGAATCTAACTATGCCACTTCTAAGATCTGCTCGTACAAGAATCCAACGAAGTGCGATCTCGCGTTGGAACCTGGTAAGCATCACTAAAATTGCAACTATACGTGCCGGCACGTAAGTCTAGCGATGACGAGTCACGTGGAGGAGATCTGCGCAGCCACGGATACCGTATTTAATACTTCTGCGCATTCAAGGTCATCGCTAGACTTACGTGCTGGCACTGGCACTTATACGAGGTCTCAGAATATTTCCGAAATATTTCAACAGGAAGGAAAACAAGCCGTGGTAGCCTAGTGGTTAGACCTGTGGCCTCTCCAGCAGAGGGTCGTGGGGTTCGAATCCCGAGCTGGCACCTCTGACTTTTTCGGAATTCATATTTATGCGATATCTCATTTGTAATTCGCCATGAGCTTTTCGATGAAGGAGAACGTAGGAAACCTGCACACAACTGCGAAGCAATCTAGTTGTGTGAAGTTCCCAATCCGCACTGGGCACTCGTTGGAACTATAGCACAAGCCCTCTCATTCCGAGAGGAGGCCTGTGCCCAGCTGTGGGACGTATAAAGGCTGGAGATGCTGATGATGACTTCAGCAGGTGGTTGGTATAGACTAAATAGCCCTTTAAAATGTTTTTCAGGGTTTTTGAATTATAGTTGACGAAACTATCTAAATTCAATGTAGCGCCCTCGCGGTAAATACATCATTTTGCTCCCTTGTGACACAAATAACTATTAAACACTCGTAACTCTGAACGGTTACATTTCAGATATCACGGAAATCTTCGCCCACAGCCAGAACGTGTCTGAGCTGGAGCACACTTGGGTTGAGTGGCACAAGGCAGCCGGTGCCCGTGCCAAGGACAATTTCACGCAGTACGTCATGCTAGACAACGAAGCTGCGAAGCTTAATGGTGAGTATAGTTTTGGGTAGATCAACTATTTCCTTATCATCCTCGCAGATAACCAAGTTAGCTAACCAGTAGCCAAAAAGGAACAAATTTTCTTCCCAGATAACTGGTTTTTTAACGGGAAAGATTTTTTCCTGCACGATAACCAACTTACATAACCGGCACTGGTACAACCAATGTAGGATGATTAATTTGGATTAATTTAAGTTAAGGTGCGGCGGAGGTGGCACTTGGGCCACCCCTAAGCCACGAAAATGTTTGTTTTAATTTATAAATAGTCTTTATTTTACCTTATATTTGCAAAATGAATAAATGTCTTCTTTCTTTCTTTCTTTCTTTCTTATAGTTATGTACGGTGGTTGTAACGATTGTCTACTCAACTTGCTTATTTATTTAATTTTTAAACCAGTAGCATAAGGACATGAAAATGCTTCCTAGGACGATTTAAATATCATCAGTATCATCATCATCTTGTTTAATGATAGTTGGGGTCCATCTAGTGTGCTATGTTTCGATATGCAAGAGAGGTTCGGATAAAAATAAACATGTATTGTGTAGGCTGCTCGCACGAAAAAGTGTCACGTTATCGCGTTCCGCGTGACGTCAGAGCTAGCAGTTTTCATCAATGTTTTTTTTATGACGTTATCACGTAAAACTGTCGTCCGTAAACCAACTCTGCAGACACTACAGGTTTTTTTATGCTGTTTCTTCTGTTTCCAGGTTTCAAAGACGTAGCAGAATGGTGGCAATCAGAGTATGAAGTTACAGACTTTGAAGAGCAGCTAGCTAAATTGTGGGAAGACGTGAAACCTTTGTACCAACAACTGCATGCTTACGTCAGGAAACAACTGAGGGATAAATATGGGCCCGAAGTTGTGTCTGCTAGAGGACCTATCCCAGCGCATTTGTTAGGTGAGGCTAAAAAATCATCGATAAAAAAATCCAAAAAAAAACGGATAAAACTTTATTAGAGCTTTATGTTTCTTATTGAAAACGTAGAACAGAACTATCAATGCTTAATATATAAAAATCGACTAAGAAATATAATATATGCACATGAATAATAAAAATATTGAAGTAAAATGGCTGGTTTGTGAGAAATTCCCGAGCATATATTATGTAGATTTGTAAATATGACAACACATACATACATACAACACATTAATTATGTTTGTAAATATGAGTCAAGCATGAACTTCTGCTTTTTGAAATGGTTTATAAGTTGAACTCGGTGAATGTTATTGAAATTTCATATCATAAGTTTCTGCCTCCATGAGACAAGGAGTAGCAAATTGTTTTAATGTAGAACTACCGCTGTGGCAAACTTTAAGCAAAAAAAAAATCGAGAAGGTATTCCGTGCATTGAGCATAAGCAAAGGGAACATTTTCATTCTTTAAAAATGTAGTGTCCACAAAAAGTGATGAAGTGTTTATTATTTATGTAGAAAAGCGAGCATCAATGTCCATTGAGTTTTATCTTTTAATTTTCAGGTAACATGTGGGCTCAAACCTGGACCAACATAGAACCGTACACGCGACCGTATCCTGACAAGAAAGAGATAGACGTCACACAAGCAATGAAAGACCAGAAATATACGCCGTTGAAAATGTTTAAAATGTCAGACGAATTCTTTAGGTCGTTGAACCTGACTGCTATGCCCGAAAAATTCTGGCAGAACTCCATTATAGAAAAGCCTGCTGATAGGGAAATTGTTTGTCACGCATCGGCGTGGGACTTCTATGATGGTGAAGATTTTAGGTAACGAAGTAGATGAAGTACTACGTGTGTAGATGCATTGCAGCATGACTGTTTATTTGCTGTTAAAGGTGGTGGTTTGGTTAACATGAAGTGTACTTCAGATGTTTTTAGCGTTCGATTTTCTAACAGCTTTTTCGCAGCGTGTGCTAATGTCTTCACGAAGAAACATTTTGTTTGTAACGAGATGTAAACATCAATCGCACGCTTCTACTGCTTTTCTAAATTCCCCAGAAACTTCTAACATTAGGCTTAATTTCAAGGATCAAGCAGTGCAGCACAGTAGATTACGAATATTTTCAAACGACACATCACGAAATGGGTCATATTCAGTACTTCCTACAATACAAACACCAACCGATCATATTCAGAGATGGAGCTAACCCAGGTAACTGATTTGAGTTTTTTATCAGGATCAAAATGTGCACGAGAGTCGAAATGGAGAGGTTCAGAATAGTCCACCACGAGATGGGCCATGTGCAGTATTACCTACAATATGCCCACCAGCCTGTTGTTTTCCGATCGGGCGCCAATCCAGGTGATACGGGTTGTGACGTTGGGACCTTGTGTCTAATATGTGTTTTCCATTTCTGCACTTATGTGACGTTGGGGGATTATTTCAACAGCCATTTTAGATGTCGTCAATATTTTAGATGCTAATGATGACTTACTTTTTATAGTATTTTTAATGGTACTTCTTTGAATGTTTGAAGTGAAAAAAATTGCAATACTATTCTGATTCGTTTCTTGTGTGATGCCAAATTGTCATAACTATAATGCAATGCTTTTAAAATGTGTTGATTACTTTAAAGTATCTACAAGTTCAAAGTTCAACCCCTTCATGTCAAATTATTAATCATGAAAATATAGGCAACTTAATGTTGATGTGTATAAGTTTCTACAAATCTCTCATCATCCTATTAATCTGGCTGTGCTGTCAACGTGTATAATTTGTAACTTTGATTACACATATTATCGTGTCCTTACACTTGTCAATATTGCTTGTTGTAACGTCTCTTTTCTTTCCTCTATTTTGTGTAAAGGTATCACCATGATATGAGTAAATACTAGTGTTCTATCAAATTATTTCAGGATTCCATGAGGCAGTGGGTGACACCATAGCTTTGTCCGTGTCGTCACCAAAGCACCTGCGACGGGTCGGACTCATCAATGGGGATGCAGAAGACGAACAGACTGAGATAAATCAGCTCTACAAAATGGTTAGATACTTGTGTCAATTACATCTTCATCAACAGTAGAAACCTTGGTACCATCAGCCAAATTACGTGATCTACCACCCTAAGGTTAAAATTCCTTTGCACGTCACAATATATAACGTCGATAAGACAGGCTGTCAACTTGAAAGTTCGACTTTAGCGACATTTTCAATTGATGGGAAATGGGATGAAAAGTGGTAGACCACTTATATTTGGGCGACCTTACCTGAACTGACTGGATCTAAAAATTTATCTGACAGAGAAGTTCCCTTGGTAGGAAACTAGCTGAATTTACCTGAGGTGTTCAGATTATAATTTCAATTTGCATCATCGTTGTTCATTAGTCGTATTGTTATTTCATACAAGGTTTCTTAATATTGATCGAGAATATTTCAATAGTTTGGTTGGTTAGTTTGTCTGAACACTCCTGTAAATGTATTTCAAGATTTTTCAATTGCACTTGAAAAATGTCAAGTCAAATACATTAGTCGATTTTCCAAAGTGTACGGCGTCAAAGAGGCCTGTTTCACCACTCTCTGTTAAGTTACAGTTATGTAAGTGTCAGTTATCTATGATTCCGTCTCTATTTATTACTACGAAACAGACAGAGAAGTCATCATAGATAACTGACACTTAACATAACTGGAGCTTAGCAGAGAGTAGTGAAACAGGCCCTTAATGTTGAATTTAAACTTCTATGAAAATTTGTACGGGAGAGTTTAATCACACTAAAATAACCACCTGCTGAAATATTCTGAAATAATTCTGAGATACTTTATATTCTTTGCTCGTTTTTTTTTCAAAATACCTTCATCAGCGTCACCATCTACTTTTATAACTTTCCAGGGTATCGACAAAATCGTCTTCCTCCCCTTCGCTCACACCCTTGATCTGTTCCGCTACGGAGTGTTTCGTGGTACAACGACCCCTGAAGACTACAACTGCCACTATTGGCGGCTGCGGGAAAGTCTGCAAGGAGTCGAACCTCCTGTCAATAGGACTGAAGAGGACTTTGACGCGGCGGCTAAGTACCATGTGTCTGCTGATGTGGAATATGCTAGGTAAGAATTAAAGATTGTTCTGTCATAAAGGTATTGCAGCGCGATGGTACGTTGACGGTTTTGTAGCCATGGTGTGGAAGATCTTCTGATATCCACTCCACTATCACTCCACTCACTCACTCCGTCCGTGTTATTCACTCTGTAATCGTATCCTCACCAACTCTAACAGACTCATCATCATCATTCATCATCATATCGGCCTGGACATGTCCACATAGGCCTTCCCCAAGGATCTATACTACGATCAGTTTTGTGGTACTTGCAAAAAGTGACACTCGCCTTTTAAAGGCTCCCATGTTATAAAAAGTTGGGAAAACCTCCAGTCCATTTCAAATCTTACAAGTATGGGGCAGGAAACACCGCCTAAAGCGCCTTTGTTTCTTGCAGATAACCAAGTTAGCCAACCTGCAGCCAAGAAGGAAGAATTTTTCTTCCCAGATAACTGGTTATTTAACGGGAAAGATTTGTTCCCCATACAGAACTATAAAGTAAAATAAAGACTATTTCTAAATTAAAACAAACATGTCCGCGGCTTAGGGGTGGCCCAAGGGCCACCTTGGCCACACCTAGACTTAAATTAATCCAAATTAATCATCCTATATTGGTTTTACCAGTGTCGGTTATGTAACTTGGTTATCGTGCAGGAAAAAATCTTTCCTGTTAAAAAAACAGTTATCTGGGAAGAAAAATTCTTCTTTCCTGCTGCTAGTTCGCGAACTTGGTTGGTTACGTTTAATAGGGGTTACGGAAGACGAAAATTATGAATTTGCACCTTTGACGTATGCCTTCTTCGTTACAGGTATTACGTGTCCTTCATCATCCAGTTCCAATTCCACCGGACCCTCTGCGACCTGGCGGGCGAGTACTCTCCCACCAAGAAGCTGGTCGACTGCGACATCTACCAGAGTGTAGAAGCCGGGAATGCGTTAGCGTAAGTTCATACATACTTTTTTTATCTATTATAAGGAGTGTCTAGCCATCTCGCGGGATCCAATGGTTGGTAATTTGGGCCCATCGTTGTGGGTTCATTCGGCAGACGTTACCAGCCCAGTAACATTTAAGCTTGGCGGTCTTGGCATACATATATCACGTCTTTTATCCCTTACGGTGTAGACAGAGCCTAAGGTAACAATACCTTAAGACCACGTTTAGCATGATATAAAGTTCATACATACATACATAGAACACGTCTTCACCTATCTACTGCCGTAAACTGTGAATAATACGATAGTAGGTATTAAGAAATTTTGCGAATTGTATATCTGCTTGTAGTATAAATCCTAAAGAAGAAAGAAAGAGAGAAGAAATTTATTCCTTTTCGCACTACAAATATAAGACCATACATACAACAAAACTAAATAAAACAAAAAATACACGGACATGAGTCATCAGTTTTGAGGAAATAACAATATTGAAAAAAATTAAGCGGGCAATTTTGAGAATGGAATAATCGCTTCTGATCAAATTAGATTTTGTGTAAATTCGAACATCTCTTCATAAATGTCAATAAAAAATGGCAATTTTCTTCAGCAACATGCTTCGAATGGGTTCCTCCCATCCGTGGCCGGACGCGATGGAGGCGCTCACTGGCCAAAGGCAGATGAAGGCTGACGGTCTTTTGGAGTACTTCAAACCCCTCCACGACTGGCTAAAGGCTGAGAACGAGAGGACCGGCGAATACATTGGATGGGAATCTAGCAAGACACGTGAGTTATGAACATGTGACTTTATGAGCTGTAGGCTTATTGTCTAACTCGCTCGCAATCGCCTTCGTGTTCACTTTGACAGTTTTTGTATGAATGTGACAGCTAGCTGATTCCGATGCCAATTGTCAGCCCATACATGAACTGTCAAAATGAACATGATGGCGATTGTGAGCGAGTTAGACAATAAGCCTTGCAAGTTATAATTTTTAACCCCCGACGCAAAAAGAAGGGCGTTTGCTAGACGTCAATAGGTGTGTGTCTGTGACATCGTAGCTCTCAAACAGTTGGACCGATTTCAATGCCATTTTTATCATTCAAATGCCAGTTTCCTTGCGGTGGGGTGGCTCTTTGCCATGTCTGAAAAAATCGGTTACGCAGTTTGATCAGCTCTTTTCCAAAATGATGGCATAAATTGAATTATTAAGGGTTGTTTATTGGGTGGTATTTGTATAGGCAGGGGGTTGTTATATTTTTTAATTTTATTTTACTTGTAAGGGCTGTAAGAGGTTAGTAGACGTCACAGAGGACCGAAGAGCTGGCAGCTTCCTCGGTCAAAGAATTAGCATAGCAATTCAAAGAGGGAACAGAATCAGAATCAGAATCAGAATCAGAATCAGAAATGTTTATTATCATAGCTGTTACACAATTAACACTTTGCACAACATACAGATGTCAAAAAGAACAGAACGCTGCTAGCATCTTTGGAACCTTGCCTTAGGGGTCTTGTTTAAATTTTTATCTTTAGTTTCATTATTATCATTATTAATATTTTTTATGCAGGTATTTTAAGTTTTTAATTGTTTATCAAGTAGTTTAGTTTTAGGAGGGGCTAACTTTTTCAGATTTGTCTTTTTTTTTCAGAATTCTGCACCGAAGAGCAGCGGGCAGCGCTCGAGTCGGAGCGCAAGGAGGAGCGTTCGTGACGCGCGTACTTACACAGATAGGCTATTTTATGCTAGGCAAGCGACAGTATTGTTAATAAACGTTTTTAAGGTTTACTAAGTGTTTCATTAAGCAGTTTAGAAAACCCTTTCTATCTCGCCTGATGGAAACCACAGCACAGCTAGCACGAGAGCGCGAGGAACTATCTGTCTTTTTCTTACTGTTCGTTCTAAAAGCGTACCTTAAACCGGGGTAATTTTCGAATTACGGGGTGACTTCAAAAAGTTCTAACATGACGAAATCATTAATTTATATTTGCGTTTACTGCTTCCAATCGATGTCTTCATCGACCGCCTTTGCGTCTACATGCCAAACATTCTCTGCATATGGGCAATATTTTATTTTATAGCAATTTTAAAATGATAATTTGGTCCCTAACATTATCAAAGTCTTGACTTTGACAGTAAGAGGCGTAAAGTATTTTTTCTCTTTTTGTCCAAGGGTGCAAATCTTAGGAATCATGTTATAGGCGATGTGGCTCATTTTGAATCCATTTTCCATCTATGGTGTATAGGCGAATCATGCTAAAAGTGGCCTTTCGGTCTTAACACCTTAGGCTATGTCTACCCCGTAAGGGATAAAGATGTGATTTATGTATGTACAGTCAGCATCAGAAGTAGATGAACAGTCGAAAAGCTCAAAATGATCTACACACGACTCTATTGCCAAGGTAACAAGAGGGTGTGTAGATCATTTTGAGCTCCTCGACTGTTAATCAACTTCTGATGCTGACTGTATGTTCATTACACATTTTATTTCTGAAGTCAAAAGTCAAAAAGTCAAAAGTCAAAAGTTTATTTTGCAAATAGGCCGCCAAGGGCTCTTTTACATGTCTTTTTTTGAATCGACCAGCCCATTCGGAAAGACCATAATTGCCAAGAAGAATGCGCCGCAAGAAACTTGGCAGAAAGTCATTTTTTCAAAATAAAATAAATTTACAATAGTACTTAAATTCTTCTTAACTTACCTATAATAAAATTAATACATTTTATAAAAGGGATGTAAAAAGTCCCTAAGTTAAGTCCGTACCTTAAATTACATTGGTCTATAGTAAAGATGTATAAAGTCTCTACTGGTCAAAGCGAAGTGCCAAAGTCTTTGTAGTTCGTACAATACTGATCCTGTCTGTGCTAATCTTCGAACGATATAAAGTGGTATTAGCTAATAAGATGACTGTCAAGATACGCGAACTGGCAAGAATCCCTTATCAGTAAAATGCTCGATAAGTTACCACTTCATCCATTTCGAGTAGTTTAGTATCTTCAGAGGCTCAGAACGGTATGTATTAGTTTTAAAGCTTAATTTTATATATATATATATTTTTTATGTGAATAGGAAGGCAAACGAGCAAGTGGACCACCTGATGGTAAGCGATCACCACTGCCCATAGACACCCGCAACCCCGGAAAGATTGCAGATGCGTTGCCAACCTGGAGGACTTAGATGAAATGCCTCTTGTGCTCGTAATTTCCCCGGCTGTCTTACTTTCCACACCGGAACACAGCAGTGCAAGAACTGCTGCTTAGCGACAGGATTTTCGAGTAAGATGGTGGTATCGATCCGGACGGACCTTGCACAATTGTGAATGTAGAAAAGTGTTTGTCTCTCCTCTTACTTCCATGCTGGTCTGGAAGCATTTGAAAAGCAAGGAACGACCGCCGGTAAAAGTGAAAACAGCAGCTTAGATTAGATTTTAATGTTGTACTCCATGACGCTCAAGACGCGTACCGTACTGGCCACTTACAAAAATACGTACGTATCATCTATATTGACAGACCTCTAACAATGTGCTGATGCCCTAGTAATTTTGCTCCACGACTCAACAAAAAACCCTTCAAAAATCGAACGCGATTCGTATTTCAAAGTAAGCTCTTAAGCTCTTATATTCTAGTACTTAAACTCTCCCTCCGTCTTACGCCTGACGCGAGTTTAAAAAAATTTACCCATCCCAAAATGCTCAACGCCGCTAAGAAGTTTTCACTTCAAACATATTCGACCAAACGAACGCCCGTCAAATCAAGAGTATTTAATGCTGATCTGATTCCTAGGCCCAACGTCTTATTTACGGAATGCAAAATGTAGTAGTAGTACTGCAAAATGTATGTTCTGGCTCAAGAAATATATCGAAACTTATTAATTAGAAAGAAAAAGAAGAAATAAAGAAAAAAGAAGAAAAAAGAAAAAAGAAAAGAAAAAAAGAAAAGGAAAAAAAGAAAAAAGGAAAAGAGGAAGAGGAAAAGGAAGAGGAAAAGAAAAGAAGGGGAGGCCTTTGCCCAGCAGTGGGACACTATAATAGGCTATTAAAAAAAAAAAAAAAATTCCGGCTCAACTACCTCATCATTTTCCTAGCGTTTTTCCCGGCATTTGCCACGGCTCAGTGAGCCTGGGGTCCGCTTTGACAACCTAATCCCAAGATTCGGCGTAGGCACTAGTTTTTACAGAAGCGACTGCCATCTGAGCCAACTACCAAGCGGCCCAACTATACCTAAAAGTTGCACTTAGGTCCTTGAATATGGCCGGTATCGGACAAGCTCTAAATGCAGATTTTATAGCAATTGGAAGCTCCGGGCCTCTAGTATATTGTGCCTAAAATTAGTACAGTCAAGGGCATAAACGTGTAAGTACCTACGTTATTAAGACGTCAAAATATCTATAAATTTATTATATGCCATAAATAATAAGGCCGGTGACACATATTTGACATAAAGACTGTTTCGATATTTATGCCCACGGCTGCACCCTGAGTCATTATAATAAATGACATAAAAATATTTTGGTTACCAGGTTAAAACATTTTTATTCATAAATTAATACAAATAATGTCAAAAAAAAACACAATAAAATAGGTAATACATAAAAAGAAAACAATTAGTATTATCCGCCCCGCGTTAAAATAGATTTTAATCGTCCTTGACTTAAGATAATTTTAGTATATTCTACGTAATTTTCTAGTTGTTTGTTCGTGTTTCGGCGCCGCGTTACCATCTAGCGTATAGGTAATTTGGTTCCGCTCTGACAGCAGGACAACAGTTAAATGTTTTCAAGTTCGGACGAACGTTTGACAAGAGCGGAGGGGATTATGCGTTAGCGCACCATTTCCAGCCAAAGTACCATCGAACCTGGGGAGCTACTCCAACCGAAATTCAAAGTTCGTGTCGTATTGTCTCTCTCACTCTCCCATTAATGACTATTGGTGTGAGCGGAATGACACGAAACGAACAGCGATTTATTTAGTTCGGAGTTGGCTGCTGGCCCTTGTTTCACCAAGCGACAAGGTGATTCTGTTTACATTACAAACTCGACGAGAATCGTGACGCCGGTGTTTTTTTTTTTTTTTTATTAATAGGAAGGCAAACGAGCAAACCCGCTTGGCTTTGTATTGACCACGCATTGGAACTGGAATTGTTACTTGTCACCGACAATTGTCGAATTGATAAAATGGGGTCTAGCTAGCTTATTACGTAGCTCGCTCGCAATCGCCATCGTGTTCATTTTGACAGTTCTTGTATGAATGTGACAGCTAGCTGATTCCGATGCCAATTGTCAGCCCATACATGAACTGTCAAAATGAAGATGATGGTAATCGCGAGCGAGTTACGTAATAAGCATGCTGGTCTGGCCTACTGTGGAACCCTCTACATTTTATATTGGTTACATAGAGAGACGGACATAAAAATATTATTCTTTTAGTATTTGATGTTATAGCGGCAACTGAAATACAATCATCTGTGAAAATTTCAACTGTCTAACTATAAGATAAAGATAATTTATTCATAAATATTTTACAAAATTATAACTAAGAACAAAGTTTCCTTATAAATATAATTTAACAACTCATATGCCTAAACTAGAAAATCCTGTGTTTCAGGCTATAAGAGCTAAACAACGCTAAAAGTGGCTATTAAATAAATTAAACAATCACCAGGGAATAATAAGTATACATGACAAAAACAACTATCACGGCTTATGAGACTGCGGCCTGGTGACAGACAGACGGACAGTGGATTCTTAGTAATTAGGTATTATTATTATAGAGTCCCGATTTTATTCTGTGTACGGAACCCTAGAAAAAACATGTTTAATTAATGTTTTTATTTTTACGGTTTTACCCGTTAGAAATTAAATTTCTATACATCACTGAAAATTACAACACAGAAAAATCCAAAAAGTAAAGCTATGGCCGGAAATTGAACCCGGATCCTCATCACTCCGTGATGCGTGCTGTACCACCTATGCTAACTGCTATGGGCCACGGAGTGCTAAGGGTTCTTGTTCGATTCCCGGGCATAGCTTTACTTTCTGGATTTTATGTTTCAATTATCAGTCTCGTTTATAAATTTTATTATCATGTGCTGGATAACACCGTCCTCATTGGTTTCGGGTCCATCTGCGACAAAGAACTTCAAAATCGTAAGCATGACAGACATATCTCCAAGCTAATTCATTTACATACAAATACGTGTCTCATACGGACTCAGTGTTTTCAGTCAACCAAAGTATTTCCACTTGTTTACCCGTTTAAGTTTTTGTGAAGAATGCCGTGCGGCTATTGCAGTGAGACCGCCAAGAAGGTTTTGTTTGTAAGTTGTTTATAAAGCACACTTTTTCATGTTTTGTCTTTTTTAAGGCGTTCTAACGCGATACTCGATTTAAAAAATTGTGAAATAATAGGATCACTCGCATGTCAAACTCGAATAGCGGATTAATTCGTAGTCCTTCCTTCTGGAAAGTGATAGTTTCGCTGCCGCCGGGGCGTAAAAATAACTATGATAAACACCTTTATGTAACAAATAATAAGGCAGGTGACACATATATTTGACATGACAGCTGTATCGATATTTATGCCCTCGACTGTAAACCAAATTTCAAGTCGATTGGACCAACCGCTGAAGAGTTCCCTCCTGCGGAGACGGTTCTGACTGCGCCACCAGATTGTTGTATTGGTAGCTTACTCAAGTATGGGAAATTTCACCTCTATCGGTTAAAATCTGCTTCAACATTGAGTTTGCAAGGTTCCATCCTGACAAACATAAAGTCAGCGTCATATAGTTTAAAGCATCCCAGTCAGCCAAATAGTTTGGTACACCATAGAAAGTATGGTGTGTCGAACTTTTTGGTCACCTTGGTTTTTTTATACTATGTGACGCTGACTGTACATACAGTTTATTTTGCAAATAGGCCGCCAAGCTCTCTTTTACGTCTTTTTTTGAATCTACCAGCGCATTCGGAAAGATCATCATTGCCAAGAAGAATGCATCGCAAGAAACTTGGCAGAAAGTCTAGTTCGTGACACCCAAAGTGGCCAAAAAGTTAGCAACACAACCTTATTTCAACTGTAACAATGACGTTGCGAACTATGTGGCTACTTTGGGTGTCACGAACTATTTGACGCTGACTGTACGTTACCAAGACGTCAAAAACATCTGCACACCTTTGTGTAACAAACAATAAGGCTGGTGACATATTTTTAACATGATGGTTGTATCACTAATTATGCCTACTAATTGTAAGTTAAATAAAAGCTAGTAATACTGGCACTCCACTAAACTTGGCGTATTTTATCCAAATATTTGCGTGAGCGAAGGGGATGCACTATACTGTTTCTAGCATACCTAAGCGACGAAGATGCCGATAGCGCAACGCGAACACGCAACGCCAAGTGGAGTCATGCCGGTATAAAAAAAGCTTAAAATAGCATGGTTAGACCTTAACTATTGAATTTATTTGCTTATGAAGTACTAGCTGTTGCCCGCGACTCCGTCTGCGTATTCGCTTATCGCTATCCCGGCGGGAACTATGCAATTTTCCGGGATAAAAAGTATCCTGTGTCCTTCCCCGGGACTCACACTGTCTGCATACTAAATTTCAACTAAATCGGTCCAGCGGTTTAGGCGTGAAAAGGTAACAGACAGACAGACAGAGAGTTACTTTCGCATTTATAATATTAGTAGGGATTTATGCTTGGTAAATGTGACTTTATTCAACAAAAACATTACAATAATCACTGGATATGAACTAACCGGATCATTGATTAACTCCTTGACATTATTACAACGTCTTTTTATGTTAATTTACTTTAGTCCTATAATATACTTAAATACGCGCAGACTCGGTCTCGGCTATTAGCACGTAAGCAGTTGGAATAGTAAGTGTATTCATTAATTAACTTTGCTTTACTTTAATTTTATTTGGGTGTGGTTATAATACAGAGGAATTAACGAATAGTGTGATAATGACTATCGAATCACATAAACTTTGAATCATCCTCCTAAAACGGCCGCTTTTTGTTTTGCAAGTTTTTTGGGACAAAGAACGACAAATTGTATACACTGATTTAATACATACTAGCTGTTGCCAGCGACTTCGTCTGCAAAGAATTCGTTTATCGCTATCCCGCGGGAACTACGCAATTTTCCGGGATAAAAAGTAGCCCATGTGCTATTCCAGACTTTTCTCTATCTATGTGTCGAATTTCATCCAGATCCGTTGGGCCGTTCTGGCGTGATTGAGTAACAAACAAACATCCATCCATCCATCCATCCATACTTTTGCATTTATAATATTAGTTAGATTATAGGTGTTTCCCTAGTATCTAACCTTCGGAAATTATTGAAAACTAGCTTCTGCCCGCGACTTCGTCCGCGTAGAATTAGCAATTGATATGTTTATCGCTATCCCTCAGGAACTGTGCAATTTTCCGGGATAAAAAGTAGCCTATGTTTCAATCTAGGGTACCAGCTATCTTTGTTCCAAATTTTATCCAAATCCGTCCAGTCTTTTTAGCGTGAAGAAGGAACAAACATACACACTCACTCACTCACATCGTCACATCATCACATCGTCACATCGTCACAAAATTTCGCATTTATAATATTAGTAGGATCTAATTTAGGAGATATAAGAACATTTCCGAATTGGCGCTAGTTTGGCGGCTGGTGTCGCCTTAACTTAGGAAAATGTTCTTAACCAATAGCGGCTTCATGGATTTTGAACCATGGAATGATAGAAGCGTGTGATAGGAGTAACTGCAGTGTTCCGACGTGCAGAGTAAGGCCAGTAACTTACTGGTGGGGTGCGAGTCGGGTTACCTCCACGTGTGATCTAGAGCTGTGGTTCGTCGGGGAGGAAGAGCAGTGCTTGGTCCGGTGCACCCTGGGCATCGGCTAATGATTTCCTAGCAGTTTCTGAGGGATATCATTGACCGTTGGCTAATAGCCCCACAGGGGGGGTCTTTTGACTGTGTACCGTACAACGTTGCCGACATCTTTGTCACAAGATTTTTGAATATACGAGTATATATTTTTTTACTTTGACATTGGCGAAGTTGTCGTCACTATTACGACTTGAGACGCCACAAATAAGAAGAAGAAGAAGAAATTACTGACACAAGAGGACATGACGTGTCAGTTCTCTAGGCTGGCGACCCATCTGCAATTCTATCTTGTTGGGCACTTACGTTAATTCAATGTACTTACACTAAAAACGTTTATTTTTTTAAAGGCCCGTCGCCGACGTTTCGCGCGCGTTGGAAAGGTAACGAAAATTCAGTGCGTCTTAGTTATAAAACTACCCGCACGTTATTATAAAATTGTTGTTAATAACACGAAGTTTCCAATCAAAGGTTTTAGTGTAAGTTTTTGACACGACATACACATACACAGATCAAATATATACCTTAGGGTAGACAGAGCCTGAGGTAATAAGACCTAAAGGCCACGTTTAGCGTGATTGTGGGCTTATTATAGGTGGAACGGGGAATCAAAATAGTGATGGGTTGCTAGCCGCATCGCCTATAGCATGATTCCTAAGATTTTCATCCATTCCCTCGATGGGCTTTTACCATCTGCGCGGGAAGAGAAGCAACTGGTACATTCTATGTTTTTTCTTTACCTAGACCGGCATGGAACTATACTTATAGTATTTGACACTTTACAGTAAACACGTCTCAAGACGTTTGTTGTAACAAAGAACTTACACTAAACGCTTACCCCGTAATCGTTTGTCCTTATCTGTGAAAAGTAAATGTCAAAGTGACAGATAAGGACAAAAGATTGCTAAATTAGCAGAAGCCTATAGAGTGTTTATGAATAAGGAGGCTAGTCTGATACGCGTACCGTATTCACTTAGTCCATGAGCACAGAACGACATTTGGATTTTGGGTACCATCACCCGATTCAAATATCAAACCCATTAGAGTGAGTGAGACAGCAATACAAAACCAAATTTCGTTCTTAGAGCTCATGGACTATACAGCTCTTCTTTCTATCAAACGGAATAAGTCGAGGCGAGAGGGCGTGTGTCAGACAAGGCCACCATTACTGAAGATTACCACTTGTATCCCTAACCAGATGGTCCTCAAGATCTTGGGTGAGTTGGCGCTTGTGGGAGCCATAGCTTCGGTCTTCATAGTAGCTGCTCAGGGGCGGGCAGCAGAGAGGGCTGCTGAAGAAGCAGCTGGTCGAGACTACATGAGAAGATTGGACGAGCTGACTTCCAAATCGAAGAACAGGAAGGTCATAGCTTCATGGGACTATGAGACGAATATCACAAAGCAGAATGAGGAACGCATGGTAAGTTGGTGTACTTTGATGGAGCTGGGAGGACTGTGTCCACCAGTGGAATGTATGATGATGATGATGATGATGAAGGAAAGGAAAATTCAACCATTTGAAATTATGTGCGATACAGTACAATCAGCAAGTGAAACTAGAATGAATAAACAAAAACACAATATAAAATACAGATTAAGAATTATTACGTTTGTCAATCCAGTTATCAAAATAAGTTGCCCAATGTTGAGTATCTTTTCATCACACCACTCACTCCACTAAAAAGTTGACTGAAAGAGATCCCTAAAAGGGATACGTCCGATTTGTGCATGTATAATCTTAAATTTAGACTAATTGTAATTTCAGTTGCAAGTCTCATTAGACGTAGCAGAAGAAGAGAAGGAGAATTGGAAAGAAACAATGACGTACTTATGGCGAGAGTTTGAAGACGAGGACCTGAAAAGGATGTTCCAGAAATACACCAAGCTGGGAACATCGGCTCTCCCAGAAGACTTGAACCAGAGGTTGATTCAAGCCATCAACAACATGCAATCGACGTACGCAAAGGCAACTATCTGTGATTACAAGATCAAGACCAAATGTGACTTGCATGTGGAACCAGGTTAGTAATCAAATTGAAGCTGTTTCAGGAAATGTCCGTCCTGTAAGATATAACTAAAACACACACACACACACACACACACACACACACACACACACACACACAAATCATATCGATATCCCTTTCGGGGTAGACAGAGCTTATGCTCTAACAAAACCTAAAGACCACATTGTAGGCGTATAGGTGGAATGGGGAATGAAAATAGTGATGGGTTGTTAACCTTGTCGCCTATAATATGATTCCTAAGATTTCCGCCCGTTCCCTCGATGAGACTTTACCATCTGCGCAGGAAGAGAAGCAACTAGTACATTCTATGTTTTATTTTTGCTCCCAGACCAGCATGGAAGCAATGATAATTAAGAAGACTGATTAAGGTTGCCGAAAATAGCAGGCACCTATTTCACCAACGCGACAACATTCGTAGAATCCTTTGCTACATTCTGGATTAAATGTAGCGCCCTCGCCGTAGATAAATCATTTTGCTCCCTTGTGACACAAATAACTAGGGATCCCTCCATTTCCCATAATTTCATTTGCCATAATGGTCACTGGCTATAACCTTCATTTGCCCTAATATCACATGCCATAATTTTTGAATGCCATAATACTCAAACGTCATAATGTTCAACATCCCTAATATTAGATACCATAGTATCACTCACCATAATTTTTACTTTCCATAACTTTCAAAGTCACTAATATTTCATGCCATAACAATCATTGGCCATAATTAAGGAAAAAACAGATCCAGGCTGTTGAAATTTATTGCTACCGAAACACGGTAGGTTCTTTAGGTTTCTTGCGACTCTCAGAGCAGAAATAGAAGCATCTATCTTCTATTTTCATTATCATAATCTAGATTTCAACTTATCTATAGGTTAGGCTAGAGTGGCGTCAAGGCGCGAAGCGCCAAAACTAGGTGGAATAGGAGCTCCGCAAAGCGGACCTCCGTCGACTTCGCCTCGAAGTCATTCACTTCATATGTATTAATATTTGTTTTCCAGACATAACTGTAAAACGTAGGTAATTAACATGACCGGTAGTGAAAAAATAACACTATAAAAAGTGAAATCGTCTTCAAGTCTTCAGTAATTAGCGATTTGTAAAAAAAAATCGACTGTATCAGTGTACACAAGGTTAAGTTTTGTTTAGTTTAGCAAAATACTTAAAATTCCTTACAATAATCAAAATTCTGGGTTTTTATGGCAAATAATTATTATGGCGTTTGAATTTTATGGCAAATGATTTTAGGACACTTGATAATAGGAAAAATGAATTGTATGGCAAACGTATCGTTACGGCACCTGAAAATTATGGCAAATGAAAATATGCCCAATGATCATTATGCCAAATATATCGTTATGGAATATAAAATTATGGCAAATGAAATTCGGGCAAGTGAAATTAGTTTATATGAAATTCGGGCAAACAATAGAGAACCCATTTTGCTCCCTTGTGGCACAAATAACTAAAGTAAGACGTAGCTTCCTATAATCCTTTTCTTTGTGTTTGCAGAAGTAACAGATATCTTCGCCAAAAGCGACGATCCCGAAGAGCTGAAGCATGCGTGGGTGGAGTGGCATAAAGCTGCTGGTGCAACCTCTAAAGGAAACTTCACTGAATATGTGCAAATGGACAACGAGGCTGCACATCTGAATGGTAAATTACGTGTAACATTTAAAAAAGTTTATTTTACTTCAATAATAGAAAGTTATGAACGCCACGAGTCACCAACTAAGTAAAACTGCGCTCCCGTTTTTAAAGCTGCCATATCTTCTTCATTTGGAAGAAATATGTCTCACATTTTCAATTCGAATGATAGATAAAATAGTAAAACTAGACAACATACCTGGATTTTCACATTATAATGTTTATAATGAATCGCAGAATTGCAATAGTGCGAAAGTACCTAATCCATCTGTATCTACTGGCATGCAACAAGTGTTCCGTTGTTTATGTTCATCAGTAGTTCCATAACAAGATTAAAATTATTAAAACGTGAACGGTTATGAGCAAGTGCGGTCGACCAAATAAGTAGTGGTCTACCACTTTTCATCCAACTTCCTATCAAACAAAAATGTCGCTAAAGTCGAACTTTCTAGTTGAAAGCCACGTTTTATCGACATTATTATATTGAGACCACATATTTGGCTGATTGGCTGAAGAGTACCTATCAGAACTATCAGAATCACGGCTTTTGAATATCATACCATTCTTTTCCAGGGTACGAGAGCGTAGCGGAGTGGTGGCTGAGCGAGTACGAGACGGCAGACAGTGAGGAACAGTTCGCCAACCTATGGAGCCAGATCAAGCCGTTGTACCAGCAGATCCATGCCTACGTGAGAGGCAAGCTGCGGCAGAAGTACGGGGAGAATGTTGTGTCGGCACGGGGGCCCATACCAGCGCATTTGTTAGGTAATCAAAGTTTCTTTTTGAAGTGAAACCTTCTTTAGCGGCGTTGAACTCTTTTTAGGATGGGTAAAAAAATTTAAACACGCGTCAGGCGTAAGACGAAAGGAGAGTTTAAGAACCAGGATATCAGAATCTTCTAAGAGCTTATTTTGAAATACGAATGAAGCTCTATAGAGTCGCGTTCGATTTTTGAAGTACTTACACGTTGATATCGTCGCTTTAACTTATGTGCGTTTGGCCTAGTGGTGTAAGGTGTGGAATAACAGTGCGTTTTCTCAGGTGACCGACCGCAACTCAAATCTCGTCTAGAAAAAGTTATTTTTCACGTCTCATGCTCAAAAAGTTCGACTTTATGCTGGACGTAGTCTGCATAAAATGGCATTTTATGCTCTTGTGCATAAAGTAAAATCTTCGTCTAAGACCAAGACAATCTAGTGCCAACAGCCACAAACAATCAGTAAAATTTTACGACAGCATATTTTGTTTATTTTTTAAGTTTTTATTTTTATTATAATCTGCGATCTATTAAACTGTTTAATTAGTACCCAAAACTGGGTAACAATAATTTGACAAGTTATTATTGAAACAAATAAGTACATGAAAAATAAAACTTTTTAAAATATAAATCAACACCTGCCTACTCGAACCTTACCGCAGTATCACGTTTAAAAAAAAGAAAAAAAAGTTAATTGACGGGAACTCAGGCGGGAACGTCCTATTTTCTCTTAGTAGGATTTATGTTGCAATTTGTTACTGTTTTACGATTAATATTCAATAATTTCGTCAAGTGAAGAGGAAATAACACTGACTGCTTACACAGTCAATTTGCCAGGAAAAACCATTCAATATTATCGAATTGTTTCAATGTCAAATTTAATTTTAATTATTTTTTTTTGCAATGTTTTTGTTTTGTTTCTTCGCAATCTAAGTGAAAAGCAGAGTGTATAACTCGTTCATAAAACCCATTTTCCCCTCGACGTGTCTATCCACCCTCGCCGTACCGGCTCGGGTGGCTATATGAACGTCTCGGGTAAAATGGCTTGTTTTATGCTCTTGTTGTACAATCTACTATTTTCTTTTTGCGCGAGTGTGCGTGTGTGTAGTTTTTACTTCTGCCGGCACTCCCAGAGTGCTACTCGGTGTTTTTTTAATGCTTAACTCTATATTTAGCGGCACAAAATTTGGGTCAGTCTCCATACAAAGTTACCTAAATTGCATCATCATTATGTCAGCCGAAAGACGTCCACTGCTGGACATAGGCTTCCCCCAAGGCTCTCCATATTGCATACATATGAGGACCAAATTTTTTGCCGCTGAGTGAAATCGTTCATAATCATAATCATAATCGTTTATTTGTTCGTTTGTTTGTGTCGTTGTCCGCGACTTCGTCTGCGCAGAATCAAAATTTGTATTATAGGCACCTGACTTTTTCGAACACTTCGATTCGTTTTTTTTTCGGAAAACAAAAGCTTACCTTAAGATTAGTAAAAATGATGTATGATTTGTGTCGAAGAAGCAGTGTTTTTAAAGATTTGACTACTTACTTTATCTAAGCTATCTTAGTTTGTAAATGTTTACTTAATTTAAATAAGCGTACAATACATTTTATTGCGAGTAACCGATAAGTGAATAAACTTAAATTTTTACAGGCAACATCTGGGCTCAGTCTTGGGGTAACATTGAAAAGTTCTCAAAACCCTTCCCCGACAAGCCAGACGTCGATGTTACTGCGGCTTTGATTGAACAGGTAAACATAAAAAACTGAGAAAATGAATAAGTTTTACTCAGAAAATTACAAATTAACAGAATTGCTATAAACTGAACCTAACCTAACCTAAACCAATCTATAGATCACGCCATAGAAAAAAATTCATATACCTAATAGTTTCACAGAAAATGGCATTATATATTTTGAACTATTATTCATTTTAAGGCGAAGGGATAGGCAAAAGCTCATAAATTGGTTGTTTTTGTGCATGTTTTATGGCGATAATACACAATTTGGAGTTTTGAAAACTGCACATTCTATAAAACATGTCTTGAATTAGAATTCACCGGCGAAAACATATTCCTTAATGTCGTAGTTACTACATAAATTCGTTTGCTCTAAGAGTCTCGACAATATTTTGTACAACTTTTGCTCGGGTGAAACAAATCTATTTGCTACCAATCTCGACGAGGTTACTCTAGTAACTCATAATTAAAATTCCACGGTGCGTTTGCTTCAATTAGCCAACAAATAAGGCTTTAGAGAGTAGTACTGCCCTGAGCTTGTGAAAAGGGCGAACGCAATATTTGCCCGCACATTCAATCAGGCGCTTTTCAATGTACAAAAAAATTCGTAAACCAAAAAAATGTTAAAAAGATAATACAGTGAAATAAATTATTAAGATAAAACCAAAAATGTTCATAAAAAAAAATAAAAAAATAATAGATAAATAAATAAAAAAATAATTTGGATAACACGTATGAAAAAAATAAGGAAAAAGCAACGTTGCATGTTCGCTCGGTGGCGGCAGTGCGTAAGCGACGCGACGTTGCCAACATTCGCTTCGCGTTTTTTCATATTGGTTTGGCTAAGCATGTTGTTTGAGTCACAGAATAGGCGCGAAACAGTGCTTCAAAAAGTCGTACTCGTTCGCTTCGCACGTATAATACCTATATTAAGTTAAAAGTGATTATTTTCAATCCGTTTTTTGGGAACTTAGTGGCAGGTTGGTTTGATACTTACTTGCTGTTTAGCGAACAAGCATGGGAAATAGGATTTTGGTTAGAATTACTGCATGAAAAATTTTGATATTTAGAATAGAATAGAATAGAATAGAATATATTTTATTTCTCAGAATATGGTAGGTACAAGGTATTGTGTATAATAATTATTCATTCACAGCATATTCTGCCAGTTTTGGCGTAGAAATATTAATTAATACATTACATTTAGGCAAGTAGTACTCCAATGTATGTATATGTCAATCATTAGAAAGAAAAAAAAAGATATCTGAAGGTCCAAGTAGTCCCCAAACACGGATCCGTTATCAAAATAAAAAAGACCGCCATATTGAAATCTTTAGTTTTTCGACCGATTAATTTCAAAATCAATATCTGAGGATCTGAGTTGTCTCCAAACACGTGTCGTATCCGTTATCAAAAATGTCAAATTAAAGTGGCCGCCATTTTGAAATCTTTGTTTTTGGGCCGATTTTTTTTCAAAATCGATATCTGAGGGTCCGAGTGGTCGTCAAAAATAAATCTGCTACTGAAAATGAAAAACCTGGCCGCCATTTTGAATTCTTTACTTCTTGGACCGATTATTTTCAAAACCGATATCTGAGAGTCCGAGAGGTCCCCAAACATGAATCCGTTTTTAAAAATGAAAAAAGTGGCCGCCATTTTGAAATCTTTAAGTTTTGGACCGAGTATTTTCAAAATCGATATATGAGGGTCCGAGTGGTCGTGAAACACAAATTTGCTATAGAAAATGAAAAAACTGGCCGCCATTTTGAAATCTTTAGTTTTCCGACCGATTGATTTCAAAATCGATATCTGAGAATCCGAGTTGTCTCCAAACACGAATCCGTTGTCAAAAATGACAAAAGTGGCCGCCATTTTGAAATCTTTAGTTTTTGGACTGATTATTTTCAAAACCGATATCTGAGAGTCCGAGAGGTCCCCAAACATAAATCCGTTATCAAAAATGAAAAAAGTGGCCGCCATTTTGAAATCTTTAAGTTTTGGGCCGATTATTTTCAAAATCGATATCTGAGGGTCCGAGTGGTTGTCAATCACAAATCTGCTACCGAAAATGAAAAAAATGGCCGCCATTTTGAAATCTTTAGTTTTCCGACCGATTGATTTCAAAATTGATATCTGAGAATCCGAGTTGTCTCCAAACACGTATCCGTTGTCAAAAATGACAAAAGTGGCCGCCATTTTGAAATCTTTAGTTTTTGGACCGATTATTTTCAAAACCGATATCTGAGAGTCCGAGAGGTCCCCAAACATAAATCCGTTATCAAAAATGAAAAAAGTGGCCGCCATTTTGAAAACTTTAAGTTTTGGGCCGATTATTTTCAAAATCGATATCTGAGGGTCCGAGTGGTTGTCAAACACAAATCTGCTACCGAAAATGAAAACACTGGCCGCCATTTTGAATTCCTTACTTTCTGGACCAATTGTTTTCAAAATCGATATCTGAAGATCCGAGTGGTCCCCAAACATGAATCCGTTTTTAAAAATGAAAAAAGTGGCCGCCATTTTGAAAATTTTAAGTTTTGGACCGAATATTTTCAAAATCGATATGTGATGGTCAGAGTGGTCGTGAAACACAAATTTGCTATCGAAAATGAAAAAAATGGCCGCCATTTTGAAATCTTTAGTTTTCCGACCGATTGATTTCAAAATCGATATCTGAGAATCCGAGTTGTCTCCAAACACGAATCCGTTGTCAAAAATGCCAAAAGTGGCCGCCATTTTGAAATCTTTAGTTTTTGGACTGATTATTTTCAAAACCGATATCTGAGAGTCCGAGAGGTCCCCAAACATAAATCCGTTATCAAAAATGAAAAAAGTGGCCGCCATTTTGAAATCTTTAAGTTTTGGGCCGATTATTTTCAAAATCGATATCTGAGGGTCCGAGTGGTTGTCAAACACAAATCTGCTACCGAAAATGAAAAAACTGGCCGCCATTTTGAATTCCTTACTTTCTGGACCAATTGTTTTCAAAATCGATATCTGAAGATCCGAGTGGTCCCCAAACATGAATCCGTTTTTAAAAATGAAAAAAGTGGCCGCCATTTTGAAATTTTTAAGTTTTGGACCGAATATTTTCAAAATCGATATGTGATGGTCGGAGTGGTCGTGAAACACAAATTTGCTATCGAAAATGAAAAAAATGGCCGCCATTTTGAAATCTTTAGTTTTCCGACCGATTGATTTCAAAACCGATATCTGAGGGTCCGATTGGTCGTCAAACACAAATCTGCTATCGAAAATAAAAAAAACTGGCTGCCATTCTGAATTCTTTACTTTTTGGGCCGATTGTTTTCAAAATCGATATCTTACGATCCGAAGTGGTTCCCAAACACGTATCCGTTATACAAAATAGAAAAGTGACCACCATTTTGAAATGTTTAGTATTTGAACAGATTGTTTTCAAAATCGATATCTGAGCTGGCGGCCACTTTTTCCATTTTTGATAACGGGTTTATGTTTGGGGAACACTTGGATCCTCAGATATCGATTTTGAAAGCTATCAACCTAAAAACTAAAGATTTCAAAATGGCGGACACTTTTTTCATTTTTGATAACGGATTCATGTTTGGGAACCACTCGAACCCTCAGATATCGATTTTGAAAACAATCAGTTCAAAAACTAAGGATTTCAAAATGGCGGTCACTTTTTCCATTTTATATAACGGATACGTGTTTGGGAATCACTCGGATCGTCAGATATCGATTTTGAAAACAATCGGTCCAAAAACTAAAGATTTCAAAATGGCAGCCACTTTTTTCATTTTTGATAACGGATTCATGTTTGGGGACCACTTGGACCCTCAGATATCGATTTTGAAAACAATCGGTTCAAAAACTAGAGATTTCAAAATGGCGGTCACTTTTTCCATTTTATATAACGGATACGTGTTTGGGAATCACTCGGACCCTCAGATATCAATTTTGAAAACAATCGGTTCAAAAACTAGAGATTTCAAAATGGCGGTCACTTTTTCCATTTTATATAACGGATACGTGTTTGGGAATTACTCGGATCGTCAGATATCGATTTTGAAATCAATCGGTCCAAAAACAAAAGTTTTTAAAATGGCGGCCACTTTTTTCATTTTTAAAAACGGATTCATGTTTGGAGACGACTCGGATCCTCAGATATCGAATTTGAAAACAATCGGTTCAAAAAGTAAAGAATTCAAAATGGCGTTCAGTTTTTTTTTTTTCGATAGCAGATTTGTGTTTGACGACCACTCGGACCCTCAGATATCGATTTTGAAAATAATCGGCCCAAAACTTAAAGAATTCAAAATGGCGGCCATCTTTTTCATTTTTGATAACGGATTTATGTTTGGGGACCTCTCGGACCCTCAGATATCGGTTTTGAAAATAATCATTGGAAAAACTACACCTTATTCTGTACCTTTCCCGCACACGTTCAAGTTTTACTTTATTCTGCAATAATAATTTACGTTGCGACTCCAGACAGACTCTGGACACCTTTGACGTCACGTTCATCACTATCCCGCGGAAACTGCAATGTTCTGTGATAAAAAGTAGCCTGTTTTAATCTAGGGTTCCAACTGTCTTCGTTCCAAATTTCATGCAGAGGCATTTCATCTAAGTCCTCTAGGTTGGCATGGCAACGCATCTGCAATCCCTCCGGGGTTGCGGGTGTCTATGGGCAGTGGTGATCGCTTACCATCAGGTGACCCACTTGCTCGTTTACCTTCCTATTCACATAAAAAAAAGAAGAAACAAACATTACACACTCACTCACATCGTCACAAACTTTCTCATGTATAATATCACATACATACATACATACATACATAAATAACGTCTCTATTCCTTGCGGAGCAGACAGAGCCCAAGGTAACAAGACTTTAAGGCCACGTTACGAATGCCGAAATGTTTCAATTTTTATTATTTTTGCGAAATCTGATTTGAACATTATGCTGTGTCTGTGTAAGGCAATCGGAAAACTGAAACAAGCGCCATCTACTAACATCACAGTGCAATATTTCAACCCATCAGCCCGCGCCCATTCGCATCGAGTTCACGCGTCGATTATTTAACAGATGTCGCGTTGATCGGACTGCTTGCCACGTCACAAACGGGCAAGGTCATTTGCCTATCCCTTCGCCTTAACCCATTATACATTTTAAACTTTATATGTTCTGATCCGCTCCCCTTTTAGTATTTTAATAAGACATCGTCATCGTGTCTATTATCATTATCACTTAATTTCTTTTCATGTTTACTATTCACATCTTAATTTTTTACAGAAATATACACCATACAAGATCTTCAAAACTGCCGAAGAGTTCTTCACGTCGATCAATCTGAAACCATTACCTGATTTGTTTTGGGACAAGTCTATCCTCGAGAAACCTGATGACGGCAGAGAGATGGTGTGCCATGCGTCAGCTTGGGACTTTTTTGATGGTGAAGATTTTAGGTAAGGAAAAAAGTTCATTCGGCAAGAAAAAAAAACACGTCTGATTTAATTTTTAGATTTTGTTTCTTTTTCTGCCAATCAAATAATGATAAGCTCAGTGGCCTGTTTAAATATTAAACAAATCACAACCACTATTTTAGACTTGTAAACTATAACTAGTAGTAGATTGAAGAAATGGGCCACACATTGAAGTCATAAGTGTACTAAAATACCTTCATCATTCATCAAATTAAAACTTCGTAAACGTTCCTCTTGAATCACTCTATCTATTAAAAACACCGCATCAAAATCCGTTGCGTAAGTATGAAGATCTAAGAATACATAGGGACAGACAGCGGATAATGAGTTTTATACTATGTAGTGATAGATCACAGTTGGTAATTGGTTAAAAAATATTGTGTTGATGCAGTTCTTGATTTTCACAGAATCAGACAATGCACGTCCATCACGAGCGATTTCTTCAAGACAACACACCACGAGTTGGGTCACATCCAGTATTATTTACAGTATAAAGACCTGCCTGTTATTTACAGAGAGGGAGCTAATCCAGGTACCAAACCATACATTTCCTTACTTTTTAGATTACATTAAACTCTCTAATGTAAAGAAGATGCTTGTATTTTATAAAAAGGTTGCACCCGATATTGATTTTGAGGACAGATAGTCGTTAGGGCCGAAAGGTCCTCGAGTGGAGACCGCGGATCGGCAAACGCAGCGTAGGGCGTCCACCAACGAGGTGGACGGATGACCTGGTTAAAGTTGCGGGTGGTGAGTGGATGGTGGATGAATCCACTTCCAACCCAGGCAACTGGAGGTCTATGTCCATCAGTAGACGTCCTATGATTGATATGATGATGATGATGTTGCACCCGCGGCTGCACTCTCATTACTAAACTTCTCTTCTCGAATCAAACAAATAATGTTTTTTTTTTCATTGCACAATATTTATAAAATTGAACCATTGTACAAAATGTCAGCTTTATGATTATATTTAATAATGATTAATGATTATATTTGTGACATGCATGTTTTTATATAATGTAATTTTTGTTGATAAATAAATAAATCTAAATCTAATCTAATCTATATTATAGCCTGTCAATCTGTTAGAAATGCTCCCAATCAATACTTAATTTTAAATAACCATTCTTTCATCAAGTTTTTAAATGTTTGGTGTGAAAAGTTGTATAGCCACTCGGGGACAAAATTATTTCTTGGGCGTTAACCCTTGAATCCCTCACTACGCTCAGGATTCTATAGTAGAATCCTTCGCTACATTCTTTTCAAATACACCATTTTGCTCCCTTTGTGACACAAACAACTATTGTATATAATGCTCTTAATTTTATTTCTTATTTTAATTTTAAATGCAACAGTGGTGCTTCGCATTTTACAGGTTTTCATGAAGCTGTCGGTGACGTCATTGCGCTGTCAGTATCGACCCCAAAGCATCTTAGAGTAATGGGGCTACTGAAAGATGAGACCGATGACGAAGAATCTGAAATCAACCAACTTTATAAAATGGTACTAATTCTACTTTCAATAGTCAAACATCTTCCTATCTTCTAGCAAGTATTTTTAAAAACTGATAACCAATTGGCTGATAATGTGATTAGCTTAATACCATTATGAATCTTAACTATGTTTTAGTGACCGTTCCTTTGTCTGATATAAACTTGAAAAGTAAACCATTATGATTCGTCTCGGTGAAACTATCATCGTTTTCTCAAATAGTTTCACTTTGGAATAGCATAGCTTAGTACCTGGATATTAAAACGTCTTTCAAACGTAAAGCCTGCACCTCGAAAGGAAAGAGCGGAACCCTTATAGGATCACTTTGTTCTCCGTGCGTCCATCCGTCCGTCTGTCAAGCAAGACCCTTTTTCTCAGGAACGAGTAGAGGTATCAAGCTGAAATTTATATAAAATACTCAGGTTTACTGTCCCTTGGAGTTAGGAAAAAATCAAACTTCTAAGCCAACGCGGTCAAACGATATAGCCGTTTATGCCGCAAATTTTCGAAACTTGCAAGGGAATCAATATCTACAAGGTACTTCCCGTGAACTTAGAATCTTAAAATAAAATTTGGTACGAAGCAACGTCTCATAGCACAGATAAAGTAAAAATTGCGAAAACCGTAAATTTTCTACAGGTTTGTACGGGACCCTTGGTGCGCGAGTCCGACTCGCACTTGGCCAGTTTTTTACACTTCCTAATGTTTCAGGGTCTAGATAAAATAGTCTTCCTTCCATTCGGATACCTCCTTGATCTGTTCCGTTACGCCGTCTTCCGCGGTTTCACGACACCGAGGGACTACAACTGCCACTTCTGGCAGCTGAGGGAATCCCTGCAAGGAGTGGAGCCACCAGTACCCAGGACCGAAGATGACTTTGATCCTGCTGCTAAATACCATATTTCTGCCGATGTGGAGTACATGCGGTAAGTATAGATGAAAAACTTGAGTAAATGACCTGCTATATGTATTCGTTATGTGTGCGAATAGACAACATTGACGTTCCAAATTAGAAAAATGAATTAAGTCCCATATCAGTTCTGTACACTATACTACTACATACAACAGGTCATTTACTTAAATTTTTCACCTATTACACATTTACATTCTATGTGTATGCCAACTAAAAGAAATCAAAAGGTCAAAGAAAGATTTACATCTGTCATGGTCTCATGGCCAAGTGCATTCTTAGAAGTACTCAACAAGGTGCAAGTTTTTTAATGTTAATCTGGCGCGCTTGAGTAAAACCAAAATTCTCCTTTTGGATTCCCCTACTATAGTTACCGTTAAGCTTTATAGTTACAACATTTTGTGTACCTTTTCCTGTCATTTTGTTATTTGGCTTTGAACACAGAATAAATATATAAGCAAGTTTAACGGGTACCAAGTAGCAACATTGTTTCAAAGATAGTTGTAGAAATAAGTACTTAAATATTAAGAGCTTTGAGACATTACTTTCGTCTTAAAGAGTTGATTACACTTACGTAGAGTTACAGTACTTTTAGACACTACTGCGTCTCAGTACAACCAGGTAGCATTCACACTCACAATTACATCTATCGTCTTCTTCTTTGCAGCTACTACATCTCCTACATCATCCAGTTCCAGTTCCATCGTTCTTTGTGCCAAATTTCTGGAGAGTATGTCCCGGGCGATCCGGACAAGTTGCTGTCCAGATGTGACATTTACAATAAGACCGAGGCTGGCGAAGCACTAGGGTAAGTATCACACAATAGCATCACTTGAGGAGCCAGGTTCTAAAAGTTCTTTCCACTGGTGTTCGTGTTGCCACAGTGAGTGTGTGTTTGTTTGTGTTTAGTTTTTAATTTTATCTGGGTCCCACTGATGCTAAGTGGGGCCCATTTTACACCATATCGGTACTATTCTCAAGTATATTGTATATCTTCATATTTTAAATCTAAGTGTATCGAATGTGTGTAAATAAATGTTTCTCTCTCTCTCTCTCTCTCTCAAAAAAAAAAATGAAACATCCTCGTCAGAGTTTCGTACAGTAAATCGGATGACAGGAATTTATGCAAGGTGTGTCTGGGCCATCATCTTAAACTAATGCAGGCCAAGCAGCATTGCTTGTGCTGCTGTGTTCCGACGTGGAATTTAAGACTGGTGAAATTATTGGCACTTGAGGTATATCTTAGTTATCTTGGTAGGCAACGTATCAGCTATGTTCCGGTGTTTGCCCGTGTATCCCCGTTTGTCCATAAGTAGACAGTATTGCTTACTATCTGGTAAATCATTAGCTTTTCGTCCTCATTATATAAAAACACCGTTTTGATGCGTCACGACACGACACAAATATCAGCTTAAGGGTGCGACCAAACCGCCGCGTACCTATACGCAGTGACACGTGTCGTATGCGTCACGTTTTCTCACCGTTTCTTCATACATTTTGTTGCGATTCCGTAACGTCACCGTTTTTTAAGCGGTGGTGTGGTCGCACCCTAACACGTTATAATTATATCCCCTTGCAAAAAAAGCGGGCAATTATGGGTTTTGCATTTAATGTGCATAAAAGCTTACTTTCTAAGCTTTAATGCCTAAAAATCTGAAAACCATGGGTGCCCGATTTTTTTGCAAGGGAGTGTAAATTCATTCAATGTCTCCAGAAAAATGCTCCAACTGGGTTCATCCCGCTCCTGGCCGGACGCCATGGAGGAACTGACCGGCCAGCGCAACATGGACGCCAGCGGGGTGATAGAGTATTTCCAGCCGCTGTACCAGTGGCTGAAGGCTGAGAACGAACGGACGGGAGAGTTCATTGGTTGGGAAGCCAGCTCAGTCCGTAAGTAACATATCATCGAAGTAATATATAAAATCAATCAGGTTGGCGCCTAAGTGTAGTGGAGTCGCAAACATTGCGATGAAGCCTGGTCTGAGACACTTGCTGGCAAGAGACAGAAGCGTTAGCAACCACCGCAAACTTCTCTTGTCAGACTTCTGGTAGGTATGTGGCATTGGATTGTTAGCTACAGAAGGCGTTGTCTCCCACACGATACGCCATAATTCGTCTGTAATAGACGCAAAGGTCTGTACCATGATGAAGATATAACATCTATGACAGATGATTCAAGCATCGTATCAGCGGCATTTTCTTTGGGCGCTGAACAAACCTATACGGGAGCGGAATCTACGACCGCTCAACGGATATGTGAAAGCGACCTAATTCCAAGAGACCACTGCAACTACACATTCTTTGGTCCTTTTGCACGCTAATGCCTGGAAGTGCTATTGGTTACGTGGTAAAAGCCATTTCTTGATAGTTTTTCACTTATATGTATAGTAATAGCCATAAGTATTATATTAATAGAATTTTACCACTGTTTCATTTACAGAATACTGCACCGAAGAACAACTAATGGCAATGGAGGACTCGGATTTCGAAAAGAAACTGGATTCACTTTCCAATAAAAAGTAAGTAATCATCTACATAGACTGCTAAAAGAAAAAATCATACCACACAAGACTTTGTACGTGATTACTAATATTTTTGAATAGTCAGCGCAACATATGAAGTCTTTGACTAAAGAAATTTTACCAATTTTTTTTTCAGATCTGACTGAAACGCACCACCGAGGATATAATTTAAAAATAAAAATTGTACATAAACAGCACATCTAATTAGAGCTCAATAAATTATTTTAAAGCAATGCGACGAATTTCAATTACCAATAAAAAAAACATGCTGGGGCCGTACCATGACGTCTTAATGCGTTTCAGTTTAGGTCCGCTCGCTGTCAGATTCATACTAAAAGTGACAGCTAAAACTTGAACTGCGTCGGAATTAGGACGTCATGGTAAGGCCCCTGGTCGGGGAGTAAAGAAAAAAACATAGAATAGTTAGTTGCTTCTCTTCCCGCGCAGATGGTAAAGCCCATCGAGGGAATGGGCGAAAATCTTAGGAATAATGTTATGGCGATGCGGCTAGCAACCCATCACTCTTTTCGAAATATTATAGACGGGAGTACCCGAAACTGACGAGCATGTATGAAGAGATTGATAAATGTGGATGAAGCGAAATAGGTATGTCAGGATCGTAGTAAGTGGAACAAAGTAGTCTCTGCTTACCCCTGTGGGAAAGAGGGGTGACGGTATGTATGTATAGACGGGATATGAACCGCGATTACCTTTATTGAGCTCCCGATATTTCGACGCAGTTGCATGCATCATGATCACGGGTGGGTCTACCATTCTAACATCTACGCGGCAAGAGAAGCAACTAGCTAAAATGATTTTCCTTTGCTTTTAGACCAGCATGAAAGACGAATATGACAGGCGGGTCTATACGAAAGTTACAACAGATGATTTCACAGTTAATTGAGGAGAAAAATCGACTGATATGACTTCCACAGAATGACCAAACAAGACTGCGAGTCCTAAATGAAACTCAATGGCGGGATGTGACACAACAGTTGACATAGCCCTGACCATTTCGCAGAACAACTAGACGCCTACTTGCACGAAATCATTGTTTCACAAATCCGTTGGACAGTTGGGAATTTGTAACGACGCATATTCAGCAGTTTTAATTACCGGTGCGGTATACAAACGGTATTGTGATTTTAACCAAGTTTTATACACAAAGGTAGTAAAGATTGCATTTAAGTGTGTTCAATGAAGCCGATGGCAATCATCCAATTTTGATGAACGAGGCGTCAACCAATTTTTTAAACCGACAAAAAAAACGAAGGACGTTCTCAATTCGACGTGTATATTTTTTAAATATAATGATTATAGGTTGTCACGAAATTTTCATTTTCATTTTTTTTTCTATTAGCTACACATCAGAGAAACAAATCTAATAAATTAGACATTATAAAATTCGACGCAAGCAACCGTTTTTAGTTATAGGTGGTGCAATAACCTGACTTTATTTTATGTATGTAGAAGTAGATAGAAGATGACAATGCAAGTACAGTAGTCTTATTGTGTAACTCGCTCGCAATCGCCATCGTGTTCATTTTGACAGTTCATGTATGGGCTGACAATTGGCATCGGAATCAGCTAGCTGTCACATTCATACATGAACTGACAAAATGAATACGATGGCGATTGCGAGCGAGTTAGACTAAGCCTACAGTTTTATACCGTACCCTATGGACGCTTAATAAGTCCAGGGAACTAGCATGCGTGTTGGCACAAAAGCTTGTATTTGTAATGAAATCTTAACAAAAACTTATTTTAATTACTGAGGCGTAATAAGCTTAGCGTTTTTAAATATGGGGATAAAGAAGCTATAGATTAAAAAAATACGTAAAAAGCAGCGACAAAAACAGAAAGAAAATAACTAATGTTAGGTACAAGTGAATGACCCTTTAAAAGGAAATTTAACACACGCCAAGTTTTTTACTTGCACTCATACACTTTTTAGGGTTCCGTGTTTCAAATGAAGTAACATTAAATTAAAAATAAAAAACTACTCACGCATTAGTCGAGGATATACGTAAATAAAAAAAAATACAGTGTAAGTAATACTCGCATACATAGGGGGTACTTCTATTTGCCCTAGATTTTTGAAATTTCGTAAGAATGTAGCTCTTATAGCACAACTAATGAAATAGACTTTTTTAGGTTACTGTATTTATATGTCTGTCTGTCTATGTAAGTAACCTATGTAAACTGGCATCACACAGCCTACATTTTGCTTAGAAGCAGGGCTCGGCTTACACTAGATTTTAAATTCACTTGGCGAATTGAACGGAACGCTCAGTGCGCGAGTCCAACTCGCACTTGGCCGGCTTTTTATTTAATAACAAATTCTAATCAAACCACATAAACAATGACATCAAGTTTTTTTGTAAACTTTAAATATAGGAGTTTTTGCCTGCTCTACATTTTCCGGTCTATTTGCTTGTCTTGCCAAACATAGTTGTGCATTCGTACGTTCTCTACCCCATTCTGATAAGGTGCATAACTAAGTGAACCAATGGTAAATGGTTGGTGAGGGTCATTACCACTTGTATACAACGAAGTAGGTAATTTCGAGCATCTGATGGGCGTGGTAGCGCTATGTGACAAATTGCTGTTTTTATAGGTAAGTACAAATCCAAGGAAGTGTTATAGACACATTCCAGCAATAAATCTAACGCTGCTTGTTTTTGAGGGCTCCCAAAGGGTAATAGGGTCTAGTACTATAAGACTCCACTGTCCGTCTGTCTGTCACCAGGCTGTATCTCATGAACAGGGGTGATGCCGTCAAACCACTTATAGGATAATTTCAAATAGTATTTTTGATTTTCATAAACAATTATCACTTATAATTTATCAACCTCTTTATGAAACGAATATCGCCACTTGAAATGAGTAAGTACGTTATTTACTGACACATTGTCAATCAGATCAATCAGAACTTTGTTATTGTAAACAACTATTATATCTTCACGATTATATTTAGCTAAAATTTACATTTACTAATGTATAAAAAAACGCTGTAAAATTCTATCTTTACTCGAATATTGTTACTACGTGTCACACGAAAGTTTAAATACAAACATCATCCTGTGTGCAAGATTATGACATTTTTCCGTCATCCGCACTTTTTGTCCGACCCCTGCTCATGCACCGTGATAGCTAGACAGTTGAAATTTTCACAGATAATAAATATAACTACACGTATTCCCCTGCTGATTCTCTTTCCCCCTCCTTTATGCCTACAATCATGCTAAACGTGGCCTTTAGGTCTTGTTATCTTTGGCTCTACCTACCCGGCCAGGGATAAAGACTGACTTGCATAATCACGTCTTTATCTAGGCTCTGTCTACCCCGTACCTTACGGGGTAGAGAGCCTAAGGTAATATGACCTAAAGGCCACGAAAATCAGTTGAAACAAAGGTAGGACAATCGAACGCTATGCATTTGTGAGCCATCACTCATCAGTCAGTTGTTAACATCTTCGTTCTTCGGAGGTCAATAACCAAGCTCTTCCGTCCATGCCCAGTGTTAATTAGCCCTAATTAGCCAACACTTAGCTAGGGCAACCTATGCCGTGTCAAGGTTCATACTATCTCAATGTTTCAGTTACGAAACTTAATGCCGTAAACCATATTCTTTTATCTCGGGCACTAAATTGACAAGTGCAAATGTCAAGATGTAATAATGATACCAGCTTTTATTGTTTAGTGGTGTACTCGAAACTATCGACAATGTTTGTGGCCTGGATACAAGTGGTTTGGCCATGTTATTATTTTAAGAAAATTAAAACCCAGCAATCTTCTTCAAATGTTCAAAGGGACATGAAGGTGTTGGGACTCCATGAGCAAGACTTTCAAGAGAGAAGCAAATGGCGTCGCATGATTGGGAAAGCCGACCCCGCGTAACGGGATAAGGCGAGGCAGAAGAAGAAAAACCCAGCAATCTGCAATATTCGGAAAAAAAATTGAGACAATTCGTATAATCAGAGGCAGATCAAATCTAAAGCAAAACGTAGTCATTTAATAGGTATTCTAGACTCCTTCACAAGTTCTTTGGCGTGACCTTCTGCCCGCAATTCGCAGGCGGTCGTGCGCGTAACAAGCTAGTTTATTACATGACATTAAAGAACTCAATGTAATACCAATTGTATGACGGTCAAGTTCACAGGCCGCCGCGGGCGATATAGTTGTAACTGCACAACAAAGCTGCGCATGAGATTAAGACAATACACTTCACACTAAAAACATGCAGGGGCCTTACTATGACGTCTTAATGCGATTTAGTTTACGTCCGCTCGCTGTCAGATTCATACTAAAAGTGGCAGCTAAAACTTGAACTGAGTCGGAATTAGGACGTCTGGTAAGGCCCCTGCTATACAAGCCTGCCTCGGCTTCGCATAGCTTTTTAACTTATATCACGGAAGGATGAGGATCCGCGTTCGATTCCCGGCCATAGCTTTACTTTTCAGATTTTTCTGTGTTGTAATTTTCAGTCTCGTTTAGAATTTTTTTTACGACGACCGGATAGCCTAGTGGTTAGTGACCCTGACTATGAAGCTAGAGGTCCCGGGTTCGAATCCCGGTACGGGCAGACATTTGTATGATAAACACGAATGTTTGTGCCCGATTCATGGATGGTGTATGTATTTATCTACATTATATTATGTATGTTTATCCGTTGCCTGGGTACCCTTAGTATAATCTGTGCTTAGTTTGGGACTGGGTCAATTGGTGTAATTTGTCCCATGATATTTATTTATTATTATTATTTTACTAAGTGATGTCATATAACCGTGTAACCCGAGAGCTATGATCACCTTCATACCATTTATGCCCTAGCTATACATCTCCAGTTTATGCTAATGTGGGGACTAACTATTAGGCGATGAATTATAAAATATTATTTTTATAATAAAGTTTTATTCACTCTCTAACAATTCACATTAGTAATTCCAGTAACGTTATTCCTCGGGAGGCGAGGAAGGACTGGCTTGGCCCGTTTACTCTCAGAAGCCGTGTCAGCTCATATGCCAGTACATTTGCACCTGAATATGAGCTGACGTAGCGAATGTAGTTAGGGCCCTACAATATTCCCCCCCTTAAAAAAAAATTTTTACTACTAAGATACACTTATTCACTTGTTAAATGTAATTAATTATAGTACAATTGTCTCTCTTACGGGACCCTAATGTAAGCATGATTCTAGTAATGAAATATAAGCCGTCGTGTAATACAACACTTTGTTTTTATTTTACTGCTAGTACCACTTATCTTATAACTAATACACTGGCTGTGTGGGTTCCACTTTAATGGCCGTGGGTGGTAGGCCGGCCACAGCTTTGGTCAGCCAGCGCTTCGCCGCGCGGCGGCACTTTGCTCGCAGGGCGTAACAGGACCAGATGATAACGATGACGCCGACCACTATTAGGGCTATGCCTAAATAGTTTAGCTTCGTTTCCATTTGGCCGGACATTGTCTGAACCTGGGCAATAGCGATGTTTGTTTGTTTGTTATCTTGTTTGCTCTGGCCCCAGCCCATTGTTGCAGTTTGCGATATAACAGTATACTATTATTTGAGACTAAAATTGTGTCGCTCTGACTTGTGGCTCAATAGATGTGTGTTAAATGTTGCAACCAAGTTTCTTAAATGATTAAAGTTTATACATTAGCTAGCAGTTTAATTATTGAGCGCCATTCTTGCTGACCTGTGTAACTTAAAATTACAATGTATTCATAATGTTTTAACTTTGCTTACATCGAAGTTGTATACAGTAAATCTCGATTAAACAGTGATACAACACTGGTGTGTTCTGTATACTGTGTTTGTAATTTTTAATTGAACCTGACGGGTAATCTGATCACCCGGCCTCTGCGTGACGTTCGCGTTGTGCTTGTAGGATTTAATTTATCTAGAGTGGTGTGGTTTTGCACATTATTATTAAGATTAGTATTATGTTGCTGATTTGGTTTGACTATATTATTGGAATCTTGTTCCAACAAAACGTATGCCGGTTTCAAACGATCGATGGAAATGTTTATTATTCTGTTTGGTAGCTGTACTTTAAAAACTTTGGTACCCCTCTCTAAAACCTTATAGGGCCCGTCGTAGGGTGGTTTAAGAGGTTTCCTCACCGAATCGTCGCGAATAAACACATATTCGCATTTGTGGAGGTCTGGGTGCACAAATATCGTTTTGCTGCTACGATTTGCGTTATTAACCGGCTTGCAGTTGTTAATATGATCGCGTATATTTTTTATCATTGTGTGGGGGTCGGCTAAGAGCGGAGGCGTAGTAGTGCTGTAAAAATCTCCCGGTAAACGTAAAGTTTTACCGAATGTGAGTTCTGCGGGGCTGACGCCACTGTCACTACGACATGCCGCGCGTAACCCTAGCATGACTGTAGGTAACTCATCCACCCAAGATGTTGCTGATATCCTAGCTGATAGTGCGGATTTCAAAAACCTGTGCCAGCGTTCCAGGGCTCCGTTGCTTTGTGCATGGTAAGGCGAGGAACGAATCCTGTCTATCCCTAGTATGACTGCTAGCTGTTTGAACAAACAGCTTTCGAACTGACGACCCTGGTCTGTTGTTATTTTGATCGGGCAACCGTAACGCACTATCCATTCGTTATACAAAGCCTTGGTTACTACTTCTGCCGTAATTTCTGTTACCGGAATGGCTTCTGGCCACCGCGTGGTTCTATCTATGATAGTGACCAAATATCTGTAACCCTGTGGAGACGTTGGCAAAGGTCCTACTATATCTATGTGTATGTGCTGGAATCTGTCCGCCGTGGGTATATCCTGTAACGCCGCTGTTGTATGTCGGTTTATTTTTGCGCGCTGACATTTGATGCACGTACGTGCCCACTGATTAATTTCCTTATTCATATTGGGCCAAAAATATCTATCGACTATTAATTTCCTCGTTACGCGGATACCCGGATGGCTAAGATCATGCACGTTGTGAAATGCTGTTTTTCTAAACATTTCCGGTAAGTATGGCCTAATTTTGTTCGTCGAGACCTCGCAATAGATTTGTTTATTACAATGTGGCATGAATACTTTCCTAAGTAATACGTTGCTATTTTCGCGGCCTTTTGCCGAGTTAGTCACGTATGAGTCATTTAACTGTGCATCGGCGAGTTCTTCGAAATTGATACTAGAAGGTCCTACTATTGTCTCGATTCTCGATAGTGTGTCGGCTACAATGTTGTCCGTACCGCTAACGTGCCTAATGTCTGTGGTAAACTCACTAATGTATAGAAGTTGCCTCGTACGTCTAGGCATTTCCGAGTCGTCATTACCTACTTTCGAGAACGCGTGCGTTAAGGCTTTGTGGTCGGTATAAATAATTAAGCGGCGGCCTTCGAATATTTTTCTGAAAAATTTGATAGCTAGGTATATGGCTAGTAACTCGCGGTCGTACGTGCTGTACTTCTTTTGAGTTGCTGTAAGCTTCTTCGAGAAGTAGCCTAGCGGTTTCCAAATTTTATCCGTTCGTTGGTTTAAGACCGAGCCTACCGAGTTATCGGATGCGTCACACATTAAAGCCATCACGCTTTCCGGTCTGCTGTCTGGATGCGATAAGGTAGCGGCATTTTTTAAGGCTAACTTACACTGTTCGAATGCCGCGCTTGCTTCGTCCGTCCAGTTAATGACGGTTTTGTCGTTTTTCTTTGAATTCTTAAAGTATTCATATAATTTGCCTTGATACTGTGTTGCATTGCGTAAATGCGACCGGTAAAAATTCACCATACCTATGAAACGTCGTAGTTGACCTATTGTTGTGGGTTTAGGAAAATCGACTATAGCTTGGACCTTATCCTGCATTGGGCGCAAACCTTCGGTTGAAACTATATGGCCTAAAAAATTAACTTGGTTTTGCCCAAAAGTGCATTTGGACAAGTTAATAGTTATGCCATATTGTTTTAATCTTCCGAAAAGTATTTCTAGGTGTTCTTCGTGTTGTTTTGGGCTGTCGCTTGCTATGATAATATCATCTAAATAGCAAAATAAAAAATCTAACCCGTTAAGGACTGAATTATTCATAAACCTTTGAAATGTTTGGGCTGCATTCCTTAAGCCGAACGACATTCGCGGAAATTCGTACAGCCCAAAGGGAGTTATTATAGCGGTTTTCTCTATGTCGTTCTGTGCAACAGGAATGCAGTGGTACGCTCTGTTTATGTCGATTGTCGTAAATATTTTTTTGTTTGCCAGTATGTACGTGAAATCATGAAGGCGTGGGATTGGGTACCTGTCGGGCTTTGTTATTGCGTTTAGTTGGCGGTAATCCCCGCACGGTCGCAAATCCCCGTTTTTCTTTTTAACTATGTGTAAGGGGCTGGCCCATGGGCTGCTGGACGGCCGACAGATACCCAATTCTTGCATTAATCTAAATTCCTCTTTTATTTTTATATACCTGTCCGGCGGAAGAGGGCGGGCTCGCGCGAAAACTGGCCGTCCTTCCGTTTCTATAAAATGCACTATATTGTGCGGTGTAATGTTATCTTTGAACGTCACCGGCTTGGTTATTTCTTGGAATTTAAGTAACAGATTATGATAGGGGTGTCCCTCTACGATTGTTCTAACTATAGGTTGTTCGTTTTTAGACACACATGCGAATACATTGAAATTGGTTACCTGGTCAACAAGTCGGCGAGCGCTAACATCTACCATTAACTTATGGTAACTTAGAAAATCCGCTCCTAGGATTGGCTGCTTGACATCGGCTAATATGAACTCCCACCTGTACGGGCGTCTTAGGTTAAGGTCCAACACTAAAGTTTTCACTCCGTATGTTCTTATTTCGGTTCCGTTAGCCGCATACAGCTTGTATCCTGCGTCTTCTCCATCGCTGTGTTTCTTGGTCGCCGGCAGCACTGAGACATTCGCTCCGGTGTCTATGAGGAATCTGTACCCGGTGTTTTTGTCAGTGATACAAAGGCGAGAACAGGGGCGTATGACACAGATGTTCCCTTGCTGCTGTGGCCCCCTAATTAGTTTTCCGATGCCGGAGACGATGCAGTCGCCGCTCTTCTGTTCCAACCACACGGCTGCAGGCATTTACGGGCTCTTTCTCTGTACCGGAAATGGTAGAAGCAGAGCCAATCTTCTCGTCTTCTTGATGGACTGGGCCGAGGGGTGTTAGGGCGGCTGCGTTGCATGCTGCGTGACCGTGGTCTGGCTCGCGCTAAATTGTCGAATCTCGCATTAAGCTTGGCGATTTCGGCCATGATTGTTGCTACATCTGCGCTACCATTTGTTGCTTGCGCTGGTTGTTGCTGGACTACCGCTGCGATTTGGGTGGGCCTGGCTGCCTCGAGCACTTTGTCGGCCACCGCCGCTAGTTCGTTTAAATCTAACGTTACTGTGACTGCTAAGACTGCTCTGACCTGGGCCGGTAGCCGTTCTTCCCATAAAATTCTCAAGGTTTCGTCTGGAAAATTGTTCTTTGCGAGGTCCTTCATTTTCCTCAGGAGCTGACTCGGTTTTTGGTCCCCTAGTTCGATGTCGCGTAATAACTTCTTGATCCGCGCATTATTAGAGTCTTCATATAGTGCGAGCAGTTTTGTCTTGAGTGCTTTACATTTTTCTGTGGCTGGCGGGTCCAGGACTATCTCTGTTAGTTCCGAGATCGTTTCCTTACTCAATTTAGACAAAATGAGGTCGAATTTTGTTTCGTCCGACAATTTTTGAGGGGCCAGGATGGTGGTGATCCTGGCGAACCAGACTTCGGGCATGTCGACCCAGAAGTCTGGCATTCTTGCCGCCAGCGACACTGCTGACACATGTTGTTCGTCCTTCACGTCCTCGTGTTCCGTCATTGTATATGTTAAAAAAAAACGATTACTTGCACTTTCACTAGTTTTTCACGTCGGGTAGTCACCACTGTGGGGACTAACTATTAGGCGATGAATTATAAAATATTATTTTTATAATAAAGTTTTATTCACTCTCTAACAATTCACATTAGTAATTCCAGTAACGTTATTCCTCGGGAGGCGAGGAAGGACTGGCTTGGCCCGTTTACTCTCAGAAGCCGTGTCAGCTCATATGCCAGTACATTTGCACCTGAATATGAGCTGACGTAGCGAATGTAGTTAGGGCCCTACACTAATAACAGATGTTTAGTATTCATGGAGTGGCAACGAATAGCTCTATAACTCTGTAAGGAGATCTTTTTGTTTGTTATAATAATGTTTCACAAGCAAACGTGCTTATTCTGGTCACATGAAAATATTGACCGACCGAATAGCCTATAGACCGCTTGAATGAGTCCTCGCCCGCGCGGCACAGGGGCGCGGGGTGGGACGACAAAGGGGGCCGAGAGAGTTCTCTATTGATTTGCCGAAAATTTTATTGCCGAATTTCACTTCCCAACCCACGTTTGGCCAATGGCAACTTGTTAAAATGATTAGTTTCATTTTCCAAACTCACGGTTGCCAACTCAACTTTTTTTTTTTACATGGTCACTTATTAAAATTTCATTTTTTATATAGCTAAATGGTACTACATAACCATTAATAAGAAATAAGACATTCTAAGGTAAAATAAAGACTGTTTATAAATTAAAACAAACATGTTCGCCGCACCTAAACCTAAATTAATCCAAATTAATCATAAGAGTTCTTCGGCCTAGTGTAACATTTGCCATGTGAAAGATATTCCAAAAGTTTAAAATCAAAATGATATTCGTCTTCATGAAAATTCGGCCAAATGAGAGGTTGGCATACAAAAATTTGCCAATTGTCAGTTGTCAAAGTGAACATTCGGTGAAATGTTGGTTTGCCAAATGAAATTCGATCAAATAAAATTCGGCGAAAAGGCAGAACACCGGGCCGAGAGAGGTGCGGGCGGCGGGCGCACTACCCGCCCGCACCTCTCTCGGTCCCCTTTGTCATCCTACCCCGCGCCCCTATGCCGCGAGGGCGAGGACTCATCTAAGCGGTCGGTCTATATAGCCCAAGTCCTCTAATCCTTGCCTGTGCCCAGCACTGGACATTTATTAGGCAGATGATGATCTTAAGCACCTAATAATCTTTCGCAACACAAGGAAAGGGAAACCTTTAACTAACTAGAAACTATATGCGTATAGTACATACAGTATAATTAAGTACGTACAAGTATACACACATTTATGTATATTTAACCGTGGGAATCAGTCGCAACTGTACAATAGGAAAATTGCGTACTTGTCAAGACGCCTTGTATGTTTCTAGAGCTGCTTATACCCACTTTAATTCGACTAAACAATCTAACTCTAACTATCTAACTAATATTATAAATGCGAAAGTATGAATGGATGGATGAAGGGATGGATGGATGAATGGATGGATGGATGGATGGATTGATGGATGGATGTATGTTTGTTTGTTACTCAATCACGCCAGAACGGCCCAACGGGTCTGGATGAAATTCGGCACATAGATAGAGAAAAGTCTGGAATAGCACATATATGAGACTTTTATCCCGGAAAATTGCGTAGTTCCCGCGGGATAGCGATAAACGAATTCTTTGCAGACGAAGTCGCAGGCAACAGCTAGTAATAAATATTTATTGAACAAAAGCAGTCGTTTTGGCTTTGGCTAAGTGAAGTTTAAAAAGGCTTAAAATAAATGAATAAATATTAATGAAAACAATTTTTTTCATGTTTTAATTATATTTTTAAGGCATATGCCCTAAAATATTTCTGAATATTTATCGATACCTATGTGTTGGATTATTTTCAACGTGAGCACTACTGTTACACTTGCAAACCAACGTCGTACTATGGTACCCATTATGGGGCTCAAACACTAGCCAAATTAACCAAAGACACTCTTAAATGATGGCATAAATTATAAATAATAATAAATAAATAAATAAATATCTTGGGACAATTGACACCAATTGACCTAGCCCCAAACTAAGCAAAGCTTGTAATATGGGCACTAGACAACGGATAAACATACTTATATAGATAAATACATACTTAAATACATATTAAACATCCAAGACTCGAGAACAAACATTCGTATTTTCATACAAATATCTGCCCCGACCGGGGATCGAACTCGGGACCTCAAGCTTCATAGTCAGGTTCTCTAACCACTAGGCCATTCGGTCGTCGGTAAGGCGGTAAAGACATCTCTAGCTCTGTCGTAGCAACACCGCGTATTCTAATACTTGTACAGGTTGTAGATATAAAGCGATAATGTTAAACAATAGCTCGCCAAATTGAGGCATGCTTGCCTGTTTATTTATTTACTTAAGAAACCTTTGGGATGCACACTGCGAACTACGATAAACAAAACGGGGTCACCGTTTCGTCATAAAGCGTCACGCCCTATTTCTTATCCTTATCACTTCACTTTCACTAGACTGTCGCTTTGCTCTTTACTTATAACCTTTATTTAACTAAATACATAATACATTGTTTGAAGTTATTTTATAGGTCAGTCAGTTAAGAGGCTGACAACACCTAATTTTGTCGAAATTGATGTTATTTAAGCACGTTTTTTGAGAAAAAGTACACACAAAAAATATATAAAAAATATATGTTAATTTTCATCATATTTCAAAGACGCTGAACGAACTGATACATAATTGATCAAAATCGTCTCGATAGGAAATAATTGCAAAGATTGGTCTTAAATTCATCATTAAACCGTTCTATGTCTTTATTTTTTCGACGTATGGGTCTTCAATTAAAAAAATGAAGTCAACATATTCATACCTAAACGGCTAACGAGTCAAATTTTACAAATAATCCATACTTTTTTTTATTTCTTTTTATTTTTGTCTTATTTGCAAGATTTTAGACGCGCGGCAAACTGCCGGAATAGTTTCTTCTCTTTCACTAACAGGCACGCGAACCTTGTGTGTGAAGAGTGGCGCTGCTCAAGGTCATTTGCTGTTGACAGCGCCTTAAGAAGATATTTAGGCTGAGAAGATAGCTGGATCATCACGCGAAGTTATACAATTACCTAGTAACATTAAACAAAGGAACAACGTTTATTTTAAAAGTTACAATTAAAAATTGGTTGCCTGTAAAGTCGGTATACGGGCGAAAGTTTTACGTGACAACGACTTTGAGTGGTAAAATAATTTTAATGTGAATATTCATTCGTATAGTAGGAAGAAGGACGTGTAAACTTGTATGCAGGCGCCTAAGCGAAATAGAAGCGCAAGACATGAACCGGTGTGTATGCCTATCTCTCTCACTCTCTCTCTCTCGCTCTGTCTCTCTCGCTCTTAGGCGGGCTAACTGTGCTCGAGTGGAAGGGACGCGTGCCTTTCACTTTTTATGTCTGTCTCTCTCGCTCTTAGGCGGGCTAACCATGCCCGCGTGCCTCTCACTCGCTCTCATTGTGAGCGCATAACGTGAGCGGAGCGTAACGCAGTTTCTTGAAGTGTCACCCGGCAAACCAATTTATAAGACGTTGTCACGTCAAAAATGTAACAGATTCCTTCTTTGTATTGTCAATATTGTCATTGAACGTTGTTTCTTGTGATATGAAACTATCGGAGGAGTCGGAAATAATAATTATAATTTTCACAGACACGTTTTGGATTAGAATTCCTTACTTGCATTCCAAATTTTAGGAACCTAGTAGGTAATTATAATTACGGAGGTAGGCCGCTTTGCAGCGAACAGATAAGTCACAGTAATTGGGATTGTTAATTTTTTTACAACATACCCTGATTTGAAAACCATTTCGAAGTATGGGGCTTGCGAACTGTTTTATCTTACTGGCGTTCAAAAATACTCAAGGATTACGGATATTTTGCAAAAAAATTATTTGACCTTTATTCGACCTTACCGAGCGGCTGTTGATAGTTCCAAAAAATAAATCGGCAAATATCTAGTTTGTCTATTAAATTTATATGTCAACTAGTTATCAGTGTCACCCAATGTCAGTAAAGTAAGTATTGTTTTGTTGAAAACTTAAAATTGTCGGTCGATTTAAAACGAAATAATGGAAATTACAGAAAATGCTTCGTTCCAACCTGAAATAATGGCTCTAAAAACAGCTCCAAAACAATAGTTCGCACGGATCCGAGAAGATTTAAGAGAAAAGTGGTGTCGCGAAGTAAATGTTGAATACTTCAAAGTTTATAAGTACAGAATATTGTTGCGAGGATCATTTCGATGTAAGTAGGTACCAAAACACAATGCCACATACTTCCACATTCATAAATTTTAAACTCATTATAACCATGATCAGGATTTAACGCAACATACAATAAGCTTGTAGGTAAACCAAAGGTAAACAGTATATTTGACATTGAGATGACAGTCACAACAGTTATGACAACTATTTTTTTTTTAATTTCCAAAGGATTGTGGGAAAATTGCCTATTTCAGCCGGCCGTATATAATTTACGAAAAGTCGTATCTGATTTTTTTAAGCAATTATATTAATTAAATTAAGCCATGAAATGACAAAATATTCAAATTAGTTTCTTAAAATGCTCCATATTTTCTAAAAAATATGTAAAAAGGGGGGGTTAAAAAAAATGAACAATCGCAATTTGTTCCCTATCCGATTTTTTTTTCGATTAATTTCGAGAAATCCCTTCTTTAAGCTTAGTCTATGATATTTAAGGAATATGTCTGCCGAATTTTAAATCTATATAGCACAGAATAAGTAATAGTTCAATGTTTTACGCTCTGCGTTGTCTATCAAACAGTCATGTTACCTACTCATATAATGTAGGTAGGTATAGATATTCACAGTACAACCTAAACCTATCATTTTAAGGTCATAAGAGCCATAGACTAAGTGCTAAAGACACAGTAAAACTCCATTTTAAATACCGTTATCTCTTGCCATTATACAGCTCCTTTAGCACTTAAAGTGCACGCGCAGGGACTCTTACGCAACGCTAAGTGTTACGCCTTGTTGTATCACTCATTATCATTTGGAAACCGTGTCCCCTGGGAAACTGTGCCATATGTGGCACATTTCCCGGATGTCTGTGAGAATTTTATTCATAGAAAGATGACATGCTTAGGGCATAATATGCAACGAGAGACTATTGTTATTTGTGCAGGGTAATACTAATGAATATAAGTTTAAAAATTAACACTCACATACTCTACACTCTAACAATTGGGAGGCTGTTGGCAGTAAAGAGTTTTCGGCGATTTTCGGAACGCGTAGCGTCTTTGTTATGCACTTAAACCTAATGGTTGACAAATAACCCTTTGGCTTTTTATTTATAATGTTTTAGTAGGTAATACACAACACAAAAAAGGTCAAGAGTACCCGAAACCGACAAGCATGTATGAAGAGATTGATGAATGTGGATGAAGCGAAAGAGGTATGTCAGGATCGTAGCAATAGGAACAAAGTAGTCTCTGCCTACCCCTGCGGGAAAGAGGCGTGACGGTATGTATGTATGTACAAAACAAATATTGCATTTTTATGGGGATTAACTAAGTCCATAAGTACTTTATTTTGTTTCTACAGTATTACGTAATAAAAATTTTCGACAGCTGAATTCTGTTGTAAATGATGCATGTGCTTATATTTATCAATGTGAATTAAACTTAACAAAATGTTAAAACATCTAATTTCACAGCTAACCGTTACGTAGCAATTGATTTAAACTTTGTCAAAATACCAATTAACATTTTAATAAAGTACAATCCCAAGGATGTAACTTATTAATTACTGATTTACCACGCTTTACGGCGCATAATTATGTTCTATTCACTTCGTGGTAGCATTGAAATCATATTCAATGTCGGTTTCAGACGTCGTCTGACGTTTTACCCTGTGCCAAATATGGTACGAGGCAAAAGGTTTATTTAGCTTGTCATCTCACGAAATTATTTTACATCAACCAACCAACTTTATAATAAGTATACCTTTGAAAAGGGGGTTGTTTTTTTTTAGTGTAAATTCTAAGGTCTGAGGACGTGTTAAGAATGCTTTTGAAATAGTGGAGCTAAAATGTTTTAATGAAAATTATCACTGAAATATTTTTTTTCTTGCACTCGTTATTTTATTATTAGAACTGAAATTAATTTGAAAAAAAAAAGAAAACAGTTTGTTAATTATTGATTGTAGTATCATACATATCAGATTTTAAAGTATTTTTAAGCCATCATTCAGAAGTCGTGACTATAATAACAAAAGTATTCAATTCATTGCATTCAATTTGAATGTACAATTTTATTGATGAAGTGCATAAATAATTATTAATAAATCGAGCAATAAATGCTTCATGAAATACGGCCCTAAGTGTCTTAACACCCAGTCAAGCAAGTCATTTCCATCTGTCAAACTGACTGCAATGTCACACTTCAGTCCCCTCCTTAGAACCATCGCAGCGTTATCGGCGTCGTCCTTCGTACAACTCCGGCGCAACTCGCGGTTCACACGGTGCGCAGAAGCACAGTTGCTACCGCGACACCAGCACAGTACCACGCGTTGGTCACCCAGCCAACCATGGCCTGTCCCCACAAAAAACTCACCACAACGTGGTTCCAAGTTAAACTGGTCCTATTTCTCGTACAAGTAGCAACAGCAGATCCCCAGTTGGATTTGCCACCGCTACCCCAAGTTTCTACGCAAAGGAATTTCGGATACGGCTTATCAAGTACTCCAGCTAACTTCCAGTTTAGCACAGCGAGGCCTATATCCAGTACTCCAGGGATATATCCTGTGTCTTCGACTCCTTATGATAATCCGAGGATAAGCCCTGACATAAACAACAATGGGCATCCTAATATCGATTACGGGAGGAACCCAAGTTCTACGGGACGTCCGTATGATAATGACGATCGGATTGATGTGAATAATGATCCAAACTTCAGAAGGAATGATCCTAACTTCAGAAGGGATGATCCGAATTACGTGGGAGCTAATCCTTATGATTTTGACAGAGGGAATAGGATAGATGAGAGGGTTGAGCGTGTTAATCTGCAGCAAGTGAGGGAGTTCTTGGTTCAGGCTGATGACCAAGCTTCTAAAGAGTGCACGAACAATGTGGCGGCTCAATGGAACTTCGAGACAGAAGTCAACGATGCAACGCAACATGCTGCCGTGAGTACACTTTTTATTGGTTTTAGTTCGTGCGATATTTTCTAATTACGCCGTTAATCATAATCTTGACTTGGGAAATCGTTGTGAAATTTTTAAAGGTTTCATTAGATGGTTGCTCGGGGAGTCTGACTCTGACTCACTTGTCTTCTACTTAAACACGTGAACAGAAACAGCTTTACTATTTTCGTGTTAAGTATGTAGAGACTAAATAATCTTGCTTGATGTAAAGTTAAATAAATACCTGCTGTTGGTGTAGGGGTGAAAGCACGCATCACAGATCAGGATCCAGGTTCGATTACCAGGCATTGCATTACTTTTCGGATTTCTCTTTGTGTTCTAGTTTTTTAGTATTGTTTAGAAATTATAATTACGGGTAAACCATAAAAATCAATACAAAAATTGAGAAGTAAAGTACCTAAATAAAGTTCTTGAATCATTGATACTAAAATTTTGAAACTTTCGGTTGCTGAAAACCTAACAGTACCCCCGGGGTATCTATAGAAATTTATGAGGTTATTGTTCTAAGTAAAACACGAAAACCTTTATAAACAGAGATCATTCATTCGAAGAATTTAATGATTGCTGCTGACATCATACATAAATATTGACATCAGTAATTAATAGAAAGCGATTGGAACTTGCATGTGATAATCCAAACTTAGATCCGTATTGGCTAAAGTGACCATACTAAAATATAAACTACCATATAAAATTTTGCGAATGCTATACCTATCACTTGCAGACTCGTTAGTTAGTTATGGTATTACGAGTTATGGGCGGACTTATAAAACCACTATTGAACAGATCCATAAATTACAGCTCGCACTACTGAAAACAATTGTATCCAACAATGTCAAAATGAGATATAAGGATGATAACCCAGGCCTATTTAATTATTGTAAAATTATTAATGTATTCAACAGGTTTTGTTTGTCGTTGCTAGCGGAAGAATGTGAGATCATACCCGCATTAGATAAAAAATCACGTCCCAATCAATTACGTAATTTAGATTATTTACCGACATACTCTGTGCCACGGACAAATAATAATTACGGCAGAAGGAACAATACCTACTTATTACCATGTATTCTAAACACCCTGCCTAAACATGTATTGAACGAATTATTAGAAGCGAGTGATAGCCCTAAAAAGTTCAAAACGATACTCAAAAGACACTACCTGCAATGTAAATCTATATTTAAGTTGTAGATAAGTACATTATACATACTCAAGCAATATATATAATTAATTTATAAAAGCGGCTCGACCGCGCGATCTCGCCGGCTATTACATAACCACACAGTAAGTGGTTTTCAATGCCGGCTATGAGCATCACTGATGTATATTTCGCACGATTGGTTTAAATAAATTAAAAAAAAAAAAATTATAAAACTGTGAAAATACACGCGAAAATGATATACGAATTAACGAATTACAACAACTCACAAGAATTAAAAATAATGTTTATGTAAAGCCGTGGTAGCCTAGTGACCTGTGGCGTCTCAAGCAGAGTGTCGTGGGTTCGGATCCCGGGTCGCACCTCAGTTTTCGGAATTTACATGCGAAATTAGATTTGAAATTTACCATGAGCTTTTCGGTGAAGGAAAACATCGTGAGGAAACCTGCAAACATCTGCGAACCAATTTAATGGTGTGTGTGAAGTTCCCAATCCGCACTGGTCCCGCGTGGGAACTATAATATATATAGCTCAAGCTCTCTCAAGATGATTAGTTTATGTTCAAAGTGAATAAAAGGGGTAACCTTATTTTGAATCAAAAATCCGATGAAAAGCCTACAAGAGTGGTTCAATCCAACTAACTCAAGTATTTGTTGAAATATTCAAGATTAATGATTAATGTTTAATAATCGCTAACAACATTATTAAGACAATGATTTTTGTCCTACGTTCATATATTTTGTGTCATTAAAGGTAATGACTTTTTGTTTAAAAGATTAGCATCAAATAAACAATGCTTTGTCGCATACGACTTGTTCTAATGTGGGCCTGAGAATGCTAGGCATTATTGTAATATACCTAGACGCCTATGAAAATTCTACTAATATTCTATAGCTTCTGCCCGCGACTTCGTCTGCGTATTTTACATACATTATAAACCTTCCTCTAGAATCACTCTATCTATTACAAAAACTGCATCAAAATCCGTTGCGTAGCTTTAAAGATCTAAGCATACATAGGGACAGACAGACAGTGAGGATGTGAGTGAGTGTGTATGTTTGTTCCTTCTTCACGCTGAAACGACTGGACTGATTTGGATCAAATTTGAAATTGAGATAGCTGGTACCTACCGTAGATTAGTCAGGATCGTAGCAAGTGGAACAAAGTAGTCTCTGCCTACCCCTGTGGGAAAGAGGCGTGACGATATGTATGTATGTATGTACCGTAGATTAAAACATGGGCTACAATTTATTCCTCAAAGATGCTTAGTTCTTTATTGGTTCATGTCTTCGGTCATATTCAAATTTAGATTATGTAATTTTAATTGCATACTACAGGCGATGCGGATAGCATCCCATCACTATTTTGATTCTCCTTTTCACCTATACGCCCCTTATCTTGCTAAGCGTGGCCTATAGGTCTCGTTACCTTAGGCTCTGTTTACCACGTTAGGGATAAATACGTGATTTAAATGCCTGTGTATAAGTATGTAAAAACAAACATGAACCAAATAGAAACGCTGGAAAACACCCGATGTTTCACAAAACAAAAAGGCAAGAAACTTCCACACACCATACGTTTAAGTGGAAAGTTTCCGGGTCCCATTGGCACTCCCACTCCCACGCAACAATGCACGCGCTATCTCGATCCACCTGTTTTTGTGATAAGAGAGTGCCTTATTGTCTGGTACCTAGTGTAAATATCTGCGCTTGCGCACTATTAGTAGCAATTAATAAAATTGTGACCTCATTTTTAAGATTGCATAGAAGAAAAAGCTACTGCACTGAAGCAAATCTCTACTAATATCTGTATCTGTACATGTATACTCGTACATACATAAATCACGTCTTTATGCTTTACGGGGTAGACAGAGCCTAAGGTAAGAAGACCTAAAGGGCTTCGCATGATTGTGGGTGTTTGGTGGAAAGCATAATCAAAATAGTGACGGGTTGATAGCTAACATGATTTTTTAAATTTTCGATTATTTCCTCGATGGTCTTTTACCATCTGCGCGGTAAGAGAACTAGCTGGTACATTCTATGTTTTTTATTTACTCTTTCTGTATGTTACATCTTCACTGTTGATCCACTGAAAAGTTTTGACACAGATTTAAAAAAATTAAAAAACCGGCCAAGTGTCGGACTCATGTATTTTATTCTATTATATTCTACTCTAGGGTCCCATTTTTATTTTACCCTTTGGGTACGAAACTTTAGAAATCTAATTTAGGCGCTACATCTTAACCTATACTAGCTGTTGCCAGCGACTTCGTCTGCAAAGAATTTGTTTATCGCTATCCCGTGGGAACTACGCAGTTTTCCGGGATAAAATGTAGCCTATGTGCTATTCCAGACTTTTCTCTATCTGTGTGCCAAGTTTCATCCAGATCCGTTGGGCCGTTCTGGCGTGATTGAGTAACAAACAAACAAACATCCATCCATCCATCCATCCATCCATCCATACTTTCGCATTTATAATATTAGTTAGATTTAAACGCATTAACACAAACAAGACAGTAAACAATTTTTAATCACGCCTAATTAATTCTGATCTTCGACAAAAAACAAAAGGTCGCTCGACAAAAACATTTGAAAAACCAAAGACATTTCGACCTGTACTGCAGGTTCCCACACCAATATCGGTCACAAGAAATAAATGAACACTGATAAGGATCTATGCGTAATCATGCTAGTACATTATACCTACGAGTATGTATAATAACATAGCATAGCACAAACAAATTATGGGTTAGTGTATCAAGTTATTTCTAAATTAGTTATTGTTTGATTAAAATGGGAAATGCCTGGTGGACGACTGAAATTTCAAGAGTCTCCTAAAACAACAAGCATGTAGGTATGTCAGGATTGTAGCAAGTGGAACAAGGGTAATCTCTGCCTACCTTTACGGGATAAAGGTGTGACGATAAGTACTTACTGTAAGAAGTAGAGTTAGTATGTACAAAAGTTTGTATATACAAACCAACTAACTGGCAGGTCATACTACCAACAATAATTTGTTTTTAGAATTTAAGATGAATCTGAAGAAACAAGTGTTTCCTGGCATTACCTGACCAGCTTGTGAGCGTTGTCATCTTGATACATTGCAAATCCTAAAGCTTTTTAAATATAAATATAATAATATCAAATATCATCATCATCATCATCATATCAGCCGAAAGACGTCCACTGCTGGACATAGGCCTCCCCCAAGGCTCTCCACTCGGACCGGTCCTGTGCCTTCCGCATCCACCGCGATCCCGCGATCCTGATCAGGTCACACTAATAAAATAACTAATGAATATCAAATATAGTTATTTTTAATTAATGAATACGCCATCAGAGCGCTAAGTTTCCTGTACTCTCGAAATCCAGCAATTTTAGTGCAGTTCTGGTAGAACTACATACTGTATGGCTACAACCTCCCTTTACCCTTACAGTATGTATGTATATAATATGGGCAAGGTCATCTGAATCCAGATTTAACGCTTTGGTGACACAATTTGCAGTATCATAGCTACTTAGGTATAAGTAAATCAATACAATGATCAGTTAATGGTCGTTGTTTGCCGAATATCCGTCGTATTGTTAACAGTAGCAATGGCGGATGCCACGCTTCAAATCAATGGCACTGATTCAGATTTAGGCTTTTGTAACATCGCAGCGAGACAGATTGTTCTTGGGTTACGAACCATTAGTAGTACAGTCACCAGCATAAATAAGTGATCACTTTTGTACCTTGTCACTTTAAAGTCATGTTTGAAAAACCATATGAAATCATGTAACGACTGAAAGCGACAAGGTACAAAAATGATCACTTATTAAAAAATGAAATGAAATGAAATATTTTTATTCGACCAACAATGGATCAATGTGGTTAGTAGACATAATGATAACTTAAAAACTATTGTTATATTATTTTGGGATTGTACAAATTACATTATTTGAGCATTTTTTATTTATGCTGGTGACTGTACTGTCCTATTTTTATTCGGTTTTGGGATTTGCTGATATCATTAAATTTATATTCATAAACGATAATGGTAAATTAAACACGGAAAAACCTAAAAAGTAAAGCTACATTAAAACAAAATTGTGAAGTAAATTTTTTAATACATTCGTACTACTCAAGTAAATATACACAGTCATAACGTCACGCCTTTTTCCGACAGGGGTAGGCAGATACTACTTTGCTCCACTAGCTACGATCCTGATATATATCTTTTTCGCTTCATCTACATTTACCAATCCATTCATACATCCTCGAAGTTTAGTGTACTCTTGTTCAGACATTTGTCAAAACGTCCCCTATTTGGTCACGGAATAGAACGGAATATTTTATGGGCCACATTTTTTTCCTTTATTTTGGTTTGAGTTTTAAAATTTCAGGATGTAAATTAAGTTATTGTCTAACATAAAAAGAACCAAATGATCCAGTATGTAAGTTCATGTATCGCTAATACGGCTGGCAGGCATAAAATATTGTTGTGCTTTTTATGAATAGTTTATTCATGAACTTCTTCCTAGTACTCTACACATAAAAAACAAAGGGAACCCACCCACACAGCTTAAACAAATTCACTTACAAGTGCATAACTAATTACTTCAAATTGACCATCCGACACATTTGACAATCAATCAATCTGCAGCCAAACAAAATGGCGAGAAACAATATGGCGGAACTGTCCTGTATTGTCACAGGTTAAGTAATACATTGTTCTAGATTGTTTATCTCAATTTTTCAACCAATCATCACCACACTTCGTTCTAGAAAGAGACGGGTAGTCCATCTCACGCGCGATACAGCTTTCGCGCCCTCTCGTGCTAGCCGTGCTGAGACAGCTAGTATATTTATGTACTTAATGTCAAAATTTTTAATACTGCGGTGTCAAATTCATGTATCTATTTGGAATGAGGTATTAACTGGCGGAACTGCCCTCGGTATTGTCACAGAGGGTTCTTGGCCTATGTATAGAACAATGAGATACTTCGTTACTCAAGGCCGAGTATTGTTGTATGGGCCATTAAGCGAAGGATATGCGCGCGCATTTTAATTGAGTGACCATTGGTGGTAGTTTTAATGGGTGTTTGCTTTAGATGTTGAAAATCATGGCCTCTTCAGAGGACATCTTGCAAATTGTTGAAATTAAGTTGCTCAAATTCAAATTTTTGGTGGTTCTAAAAATAATAAATATCTTGGGACAATAGACACCAATTGAGCTATTTAGTCCCAAACTAAGCAAAGCTTGTAATATGGGCACTAGACAACGGATAAACATACTCATTCAATTGACAGTAATTCATGTCTATTGCTCTTATACCATAACAGTTATAAAACTCCTTCCAAGCTGGTCTGGTAGCAAAGAAAAAAACATAAAATGTACCAGTTGCTTCTCTTCTCGCGGACATGGTAAAATCCCATCGAGGGAATTTACGAAAATCTTAGTAATCATGTTATAGGCGATGCGGCTAGCAACTCATCACTATATTGATTCCCCTTTTGATCTATACACCGACAATCATGCTAAACGTGGCCTTTAGGTCTTTACCTTAGGCCCTGTCTACCCAGTAAGGTATAAAAACGTGATTTATGTATGTAGTCTGTATTAAGTCGTTGACCTCAATATTAGTGGCAAAAATGTAGTCAACGTTTCCTAGGCATCAGAGGCTGTGTTTTTCAGGTTACATTATTCAGTTTATTCAAATTTACATTGAAAAGTCGTTTAACTCTTGGCAAAGGCTCCTCCCATTCAATGATACTCAAGGAACCTCTAAAGTATGTTGAAATTGTGTGCTCAGAAAAAAGTGGGTAATTAATTTTCAGATAGAGGGTTCTGCCATAACTTTAGGTAGGTACTTACATACTTAAATACCTACATAAATCACGTCTTTATCCCCTACGAAGTAGCAAGGCCTAAAGGCCACGTTTAGCGTGATTGTGGGCGTATAGGTGGAAAGGGGAATCAAAATAGTGATGATTTGATAAAATGATTCCTAAGATTTTCGCTCATTGCCTCGGTGGACTTTTACCACCTGCGCGGGAAGACAAGCAATGTATGTTACGTAAAGGAAGGAAGGAGGTTTAAGGAATTTATTTCTAAACTCACTTTACTTTTGTGCTGTTCGATAAAGAGTATTTAGTATGGTGGTATAGTTATTTGAGATTTAACTACCTACGCGACTCTAAAATGTAACGAAGTGGACAATAGGATCAATAAGGATAATAAAAAATCTTTAAATTATAAACTAGTAGTGTAGACCAATACGTGACGACATTGATAAAGTTTTTCTATCAACTTTGTATTTGCTATGTTTTGTAAAGTGTCGTTTTTTTTGCAACAGCGTCGTGAATGGTCATTTTTTTATCCAGTAAATTAATAAGTTTTTTCTTGGTGTTTTATAGAGTTAATATTTAACTATTGTGGTATTTTGAATAATTAGAGGAACGTGACTGAGTGTTACCTACCTACAGTTTTTTCTCATCCACAGGAGGAAAAGTCGAGTGTGTTTGATTTGAATTCTGTTTTTAGGCTTTCGTATACCCAACAGAATATTTTTATGTCTGCCTATGTTAGTAACCAACGTAAATTGATCAAACATTACATACCTACCTTTTGCTTAACAGCAAGGTTTTAGCTGCCCGCGGCTTCACCCCCGTTTTAGTATTTTTCTTTTTAATTTTTGTATTATACAAACCCCTGGCAATAAAAACACAACAAAAAAATATCAAATCTAATAAATTTAAGAATTATCAAATTTGGTGCAGTCGTCCGGAACTTATGCGCGTACTAGTGGCGGCACGTAAGTAAAACGTGGAGGGGATGTGATTCATTTTTATTTATAGGTATGTGATGTGATTGTATTGTTATTCTTTTCTGTTTCCTGACACTTTTTATATATACTTAAATCATCTTCTTCACGGTTCTGGCTGAAAATCAGTGCTGCAGGTGTCTAACACCTCAGCGTAATGCTGAGCCAGCGACCGTTTCACTTTTGCGAAGACACACACAACGCTGATGATCAAATTTTCATGTCTGGTTTTTTTATTGTTGTTTTTTTTTTATAAAATTGTGTGTACATGCTCTTATATTTGTGTGTCTTGCAAAATGAATAAATGTCTTCTTTCTTTCTTTCTTTCTTCTTTCTATCTTTGCTTGACATTTTATTTAAACTAATACTTAGGTAACTAAACTATGAATAATAGTTACATGTCAGTGTCACCTGAGTTTAGATTTGCTATTATAGTCTACTGTAAGACCAAGAGATTATAATGACACCGTTGTTAATACCATCTATTAGGTGAATCACGCGCATGGTAAGCTGTTGTTTGTTTGCTAAATGTTTTTCTAGATCAACGTTTTCTTAGTCATTTTATGATCTCACGTCGAACATTTATTTCGACGACTTTTTCAGTTTTTGCATGACCATGGGACCTTCATATCAGCTGAATGTCCGGATTTGTAAAGTTAGTGTCAATTGGGTCCATACAGGGTAGACAGAGCCTAAAGTAACAACAACAAGGTAACACGTTTAACATAATTGTGGGCGTACAGGTGAAAAGGGGAATCAAAATAGTGATGGGTTGCTAGCCGCATCGCCTGTAGTTGTAACATGATTCCTTTTCTATTATACTTCATTTAATTTAGAATGAGAAACACAATAGCATTATAATGCGTCTGGTCAACTATTTTTTACCTAGCAAATAGTACAGTGCAATAGTTTGGCAGCCGCAAAATAAAATTGTTTTAATGTCATTTTATTTGCGTGTCGTCAATTGTTACTCTAAAGAAAGAAAGAAAGAAAGAAAAAACAATTTATTGCCACAAAAACAATTTACAAAAAAAATACAAATTAAGTAAAAGTACTCCAAACGGTTTTCCGGTTGGTCTAGTACAAATTGTTAAGAGATTACAGTTCACGAACCGAAATACATATAATGTTGTTGTGGTTTCTCATCCTAAATTAAATGGAGTATAGTTTTAAGTGATGACAATGGACACTCACAGATGTCTGA